>OY757017.1:38384591-40784591 GCA_963580285.1 Lucinisca nassula
GTGTTCGTCCCCCAAAATACCATGGCCAAGACTGGCAGTGTCCCACAAAAATATCCAATGCATCATCAATACCCGAAAAAAAGTTATAGCATATCCTAAAAAATTCTGTCAAAAATGCGTGCGTACTCATTTCTCCCGTATAATGAAAAGTGCTCAAAACAGGTTCTAACAGCAAATCTCTATAACTGAACTGTTGTGCAGCAAGGAAAAAAAAAAACAAAAAAAACAAAAAAAACATTTGTAATATTTAAAACAGCTTCCGATATGACTGGAATAATGTGTCAGCATTTTAAGCCAAAAAAAAAAAAAAAAAAAAAAAAATCTGCCAAATGGCCTGTACCAAAATACTATTTTATGACCCCTAACTTCGAATAAGTTGTGGGGACATATTGCTTTTGCTTTGCTCGTACATCCGTCCGCCCATCCTTCTGTCCTTCAGTCCCTCCGTCCGCCTGTTAATCCGTAACGCACTATAAGATGTATCTATCATAGGAACCGTATATGCTAGGGCTCTGAAATTTCATATGTGGATTGCTTATGAAAATAATAGCTGACCCGTATTTTTCTTTTAAATTCGGCGTGTTGTTGCAGAGTTATGGCCCTTTGCAGACATAGACATTTTTTACACAAGAAAAGCTTGTAAGAACGAGGTAAAAATATGGTAACACTGGAAAGGTCTTGTGAAAAAGAATGCACATGTGAAATATGAAAGCCCAATCACTTACTAATCAAAAGTTATGGACTATGTTAAAGTTTTTAAAAAGTAGGTCAAACGTCAAGGTCAAGGTCACGAGGTAAAAATAATGGTACCACTAAAAAGGTCTTGTGACAAGAAAAGCGCATGTAAAATATGAAAGCCATACCACTTACCAATCGAAAGTTATGGCCAATGTTAAAGTTTTTAAAAAAGTAGGACAAACATCAAGGTCAAGGCCACGAGGTAAAAATATTATGGTACCACTCGAAAGGTCTTGTGACAAGAAGTGCACATGTGAAATATGAAAGCCCTATCACTTAACAATCGAAAGTTATGGCTAATGTTAAAGTTTTTAAAAAGTAGGTCAACCATCAAGGTCAATGTCACAAGGTCAAAAATTATGGTACCACTAGAAAGGTCTTGTGACAAGGAATGCAGCGGGCTTGAAGAAATAAAGGGGCTGCATGATGCTTCCACGCAGAGCTGAATCCGACCGCACACGATTACTGATAAACCGCTTAGAGGATCTAAGCCTGCCCAGGCAAAGCGGTGCGAGTCGGACCGTCCATGCTTATAAGCCCTATTGGTTTCATTGGGCGACAGGGCTTGAGATGTCATTTCATCTCAATGTCGGGTAAAAGTCCCACAAAATTGGAAGCAACGTCTCCAAAATGACCTATATAGTGTTGACGGGGACGTTAAGCAATAAATCAAACAAACAAAAACAAGGAATGCACATGTGAAATATGAAAACCCTATCACTTACCAATCTAATGTTATGACCAATGTTAATTTTTGAAACAAATGAAAAGAGTAGGTCAAAGGTCAAGGTCAAGGTCACGAGATAAAAAATTATGGTACCACTGGAACGGTCTTGTGATAAGGTATACACATGTGAAATATGAAAGCTCCATCTATTACCATTCAAAAGTTATGCCCAATGTTAAGGTTTTTGTAGACAGACAAACGGACAAACGGACAAACAGACAAACGGACAAACAGACAGACAGACCCCCCCCCATTCGAGATTCCGGGGGCATTAAAATATGGGCTAGGCTCTTGAAATTTTGTAGGTTGTTTAGAACCGATTTTAAGATGAGCTTTGTTTGGAACTGATGTGAAAATGACCTGTTTAAATGTTGGTATAATACTCTTAAAAAAAACCACAAAAAAAAAAAAAAAAAAAAAAAAACTGACGAAATTATAACCATTTGTGGACTTAGACATTTTGACAAAGCAAAATATCTCAATAACCGCATGTGCTAAGCCCTTGAAACTTTGCATGCTCTGTGCAACCAACGTGAAGATGGCCTGATTAAATTTTTGGCATAATTTTATAAATATTTGACCAAAGTATGCCCCTTGGTGGACTTAGGCATTTTGGAATAGGAAAAACTAGAAAGAAAATATCTCAAGGGAAACCTTTGGCTTGGCTTGAAACTTTGCAGGCTAGTTGGAACCAATGTGAAGATGAAGGGATTAAAGTTTGGTGATATTTTATGAAAAAAAAAAGACAAAATTATGCCCCTTTACGGACTTAGGCATTTTGGTTAGCGTCAGCTTGTAACCAAAACATCTCAAGAACCACTTCGGCTAGGCCCTTCAACTTTTGTAGGCTGTTTGGAAACAATTTGAAGATGAATTTGATTAAATTTTGGTATGATTTTATGGAAAATTGATCAAATAGACTTAGACATTTTTGCAGAGGAAAAGTTTGTAAGCAAACTATTTCAAGAACCGCTCGTGCTAGGCTCTCGACATTTTGCAGGCTGTTTGGAAACAATGTAAAGATGATCTGATTAAATTTTGATATAACTTTGTAAAAAAATTGACCGAAGTATGCCCCTTTGCGGACATAAGCATTTTGGCATAGGAAAAGTTTCTAAGCAAAATATCTCAAGGACCACATGGGCAAGGCTCTTGAAATTTTGTAGGCTCTTTAGAACCAATGTAAAGATGATCTGATTAAATTTTGGTACAATTTTATATAATTTTGATCAAATTATGCTCCTTTGTAGACTTCGGCATTTTAAAAAAAACTTTTAAGCAAAATATATCAAGAACGCTTGGGCTAGATTCTTGAAAATTTCGCAAGCTATTTGGAACCAATGTGAACATGACCTGGCTGGATTTTGGTATTATATTATAAAAGTATGACCATGTATTGCCACATTTTGGACATATAATATAAAGGCATTTTATCACTGGAAATAAAGCTTGTAAGCAAAATATTTCAAGAAATTCATGGCCTAGGCTCTTGAAATTTTGCAGGCCTTTTGGAACCAAAAGAAAGATGACCGGATTAAATTTTGGTATAATATTAAGAAAATTTGACCAAATTATTCCCCTGTGTGGACAGGCATTTTGGTGTTAGTACAATATCTCAAGAATGGCATGGGTTAGGCTCTTTAAATTTTGCAGGCGACTTGAAACTAATGTGGAGACAACCTGATTAAATTTTGGTATGACTTTATGAAAAATTTACCAAATTATCTCCCTTTCTAGACTTAATATATTTCTGCATAGGAAAAACTTACAAGCAAAATATCTCAAGAACCACACTGACTGGGCTCATAAAATTTTGCAGACTGTTTGGAATCATCGTAAATATGATCTGACTAAATTTTGGTATAATTTTATATAAAAACAAGATGTGTTTGTGAAACACTGATGCCCCCGGACAGCGCATTTTAAATATAAAAGCAGTATCACCGAACAATCGAAAGGTATGGCCAATGTTCAAGTCTTAAAACAGTAGGTCAAGGTCAAAAGGTAAAACACTATGGGATCGTTGGAAAGGTCTTGTGACACAGAATGTGCATGTGAAATATGAAAGCCATGTCACTTACCAATCGAAAGTTATGGCAAATGTTAAAGTTTTAAAAAGTAGGTCAAACATCAAGGTCAAGGTCATGGGATAAAAAATTATGGTACCACTGGAAAGGTCCTGTGAGAAAGAATGCGCACATGCGAAACATGAAAGCCATATCACTTACCAATCAAAAGTTATGGACTATGTGAAAGTTTTGAAAAGTAGGTCAAACGTCATGGCCAAGAGGTCAAATATTATGGTACCACTAGAAAGATCTTGTGACAAGGAATGCGCATGTGAAATATGAAAGCCCTATCACTTACCAATCGAACGTTATGGCCAATGTTAGAGTTTTTTAAAAAGTAGGTGAAACGTAAAGGTCAAGGTCACATGTTCAAAAATTATGGTACCACTGGAAAGGTCTTGTGGCAAGGAATGCAAGTGTAAAATATGAAAGCCAAATCAGTTACCATTCAAAAGTTATGCCCAATGTTAAATTTTGCGAATGTTATAGTTTTTAAAAAAGAAGTAGGTCAAGTGTCAAGGTCAAGGTCATGAGGTCAAAAATTATGGTATCACTGGAAAGGTCTTGTTACAAGGAACAGACATGTGAAATATGAAAGTCCAATCACTAACCAATCAAAAGTTATGGTCAATGTTAAAGTGTTTAAAAAGGAGGTCAAAAGTGGGTCAAATGTCAAGGTCAAGGTCACTAGGTCAAACTTTATGGTACCTCTTGAAAGGTCTTTGACAAGGAATGCACGTGTGCAATATGAAAGCCCTATCAGTTACCATTCAAAAGTTATGCCCACGTTACAGACAAACCGACAAACAGAGAAACAGACGGACAGACAGACCAAAAAATAAATGCCCCCGAATCTTTGATTCCGGGGGCATAAAAATGACGAAATTATACACATTTGTGGACCTTAACCTTGAAAGTAAGTTGTATCTCAAAAACAGTTTTGAGTTATTGCTTTGAAACTTGACATACGGATAGGGAATGACGAGTAGATGACCTGATTTACTTTTGAAAAACCAACATTTTTATCTGAATTTTTTTTTCTTGAGTTACGGGCCTATGAAAAGTTTGGAATTTATAACTTTGTAAGCAAAATTGTAAGCAAAATATCTCTAAAACTATGTCAGCTATTGTCTTAAAAACATTGAAAAGTAGAAGTAAAACAAAGATCAGGAATCGATACAATTAACTTACTCCACCCATCAAAGACACCAGAGGGGAAGAACACAAACATGAAGCGACCAGACCATAATGGAAAGGCTGATAGGGGATGATGAGTTCTTTTGAAAACAGTCCGAACTCTTCTTTAGTTATGGCCCTTTGAACAATTCATCATTTTAACCTTCTGAGCAAGATATATTGAAAACTTTTTGGGATAATGAATTGAAACTTGACAGACTGATAGGGAATGATAAGTAGATGGCCTTATTAACTTTTATATTTTTCTTGAATGAATGTCCTTTTCGGCAGTTTTACCTTTTTAAAGGAAGATATCTTAAAGCCTGTTTAAGTTATTGCCTTGAAACTTTACAGACTGAATGATAAGTAGATGACCTGATCAACTTTAAAAAAATGATTTTTTTGTGACCCTTTGAAAATCTCGACATTTTAACGTTGTAAGCAAAATATCTCTAAACTATTTCAGTTATTGTTTTGAAAAAGCTGATAGGGGATGGTGAGTAGATGACCTGAGTAACTTTTGAAAAAAATGTCCAAACTTTTCTTCTTGAGCTACGGCCCTTAAAATAATTCATCATTTTAACTTTCCAACAAGATAATTGGAACATTGATTAAGATATTGCCTTTGAACTTGTTAGGCTGATACGGAATGACGAGAAGATCTTTTTTCTTGAGTAAAGGCCCTTTGAAAATATCGGCACTTTAACCCTCATCACGAAAACACGCCTATATAATTTAGACTCCTTGAACCCCACTTTTATAGAGTAAAACTGGGGTTTACAGGGATAATAAAAATAAAAAATGAGTTCCTTTAAGAGCGATGAAAACATTCATAAGTAAGAAGATGGGTCATACTACGTAGTTTCGGCAAATAAAGCCTCAACAGTGACCCTGTAATGATCCGGCAACGAAAGCCAGAGGAAACATGCTGCAATTTTGCGAATTTCGATGAGGCGGTTCTAACGAGTACCCACAATTTATATTTTAGAGCAGA
Source organism: Lucinisca nassula (assembly GCA_963580285.1). Lineage (NCBI taxonomy): Eukaryota > Metazoa > Mollusca > Bivalvia > Lucinida > Lucinidae > Lucinisca > Lucinisca nassula. The sequence continues at coordinate 38,390,296 of OY757017.1, forward strand.
AATAAGAAAAATATCACAAATTTTCATCTTTAAACATTCGTTTTTCCGGCCGTAAAGTTTACAATGCATTTTCGTAATGGTAAGCACGATATCGAAAAACCTGTTTAAGCTATCAGCTTGAAACTAAAGACAGGCTGATAGGCAATGATGAGTAAATGGTCAGGTTAACTTCTGAAAATAATTCAGATTTTTTTTTCTTGAGCAATGGCCCTTTGAACACTTCGGCATTTAAACCCATTTTGTACCGGAAACCCCAAAACGGATACTCTGGCAAACAGTGCAGGCCCAGATCAGACGCCGCAGAACGCGGCGTCTGATCTGGGCCTACATTGTTTGCAAAAAGTTCAGCTATTTTCCGAATAGTTTTTGAAGAAAACACAACCTGACACCCCTAAATTTTGAAATAGACTCATGTTATAGGCTATATATATGGTGGAAGGTTCAGTTTGGTACAAAAAGGGTTAATATTGTAAGCAAGATATCTCGAAAACTGTTTAAGCTATTGCCTTGAATCTTGCCAGGCTGCTAGAGAATGACAAGTAGATGCCATGATCAAATTTTGAAAAAAAAAAAAAAAAAAATCTGAAAATTTTTCTTGAGTAATTTTTCCTTTGAATATTTTTACATTTAGGACATGCCTATGGTTGGAGCAAATACCATTTCTAGTTTTTCCTAAAGCACTCCAAAATAAGTGAACCCCAAATATGAAGCCCAAGCCTATGTGGCAGGCACCTTGCATCCGACAGTTGCTCTTGGCAACACACTTCGCAACACAAAGAACAATCTATTGACAACCGCCGGATGTCCATAGAATGGAGTCTATTGACAGTCAAAGGGATTTTAAACAGAAACTGATATGGGTAATTTTACATGTGCTAGTGAAATGTGACATTAACATTAGGGGTATTCGGTTTATACTTTATTCTTCTTAACTTAACATTAGTTTGATATAGGTACTCGTTTGAACACCTCAATGAAGCAGAACAAAGTAAAACAGATTCTGAATAGATTGTTATCAGAAAACTGCCTTGTTTTCATCCATAACGCGTTTATCCAAAGACATATACAGTTACGTGAGCCAAGAGTTGTCTTCCCTTATGTCGTATATCAACGGTGTTGTCACGAGGAAGAATGCCAACTAAGACTGGTTAAATACTGAAACTTTTTTTGTTTTGTGGCCCTTTCATGATTATTTCACTTATTACGAGCCGATCGTTAATCAGAAGTGAGCAAAAACCGAAAGTACCCAGAGAAAAACCATGAAACCATCTGACCTTTCGTTGAAGAATTTGACCCATGTGAGAGAATCAGCGCTCTTATCCATTAGCCTCCATGTTATGGCAGTGTTTAGACAAAACTCAGCTGCGCTCTCATGGCTCTGCAAGGTGGTCCGGCGAGGGTCTTTGTTTGAAGTGAGATTTAACGTCCTCGTCAACACTATTTAGGTCATTTTGGAGAGGTCGCTTCCAATTTGGTGGGACTTTTTCCCGACTCTGAGATGAAATGACACTGGCCCCAAGCAATGCCGCCCAATGAAACCAAAAGGCTTATATGCATTGGGCGATCTGACTAACACCATTTTGCCTGGGAAGGCTTAGCCCTTCTAGGCGGTTTACCAGAACTCATCAGCTCTGCGTGGAAGCACCATGCAGCCCATTCTATTTCTACAAGCCCCGATGGGCGGGTCAGCCACTCTGTATGAGTGGCTGCTGGGCAAGTTGATAGGTGAAAAAACGCGTTTTTTTTTTTAACTTTGCCTATACACCCAGACCTTCTGTCACAGCCATTATTATATGCCAACACCGGTAAAAAGAAACACAGCGTTCTAGATCGTGACCCAGAATCTAATTGTCTACTTTCGGTTTGCGTTTACTGTCGTGTCTCGTGCAGTTTTGCTATCGTTTATTCCAGTTTGTGATTTGTTTACAATATAGGTAAGGTAACTTATCTGTTTTCATTACCTTTGCCAATATCTAGTTTACACATTTCACCGATTTTTAGTCCTTAGTTCATTTACCCATATATGCCTAGCGACCCCCAGGCGTCTGATCTGAGTCTACACTGTTTGCTTTCAGTACGGGTATTTTGTAAAACTTAATACTACACATTAAACAAACCGACACCTATATATATTAGATATGTGTGTTTTAGGATACTTCTGTGTTTGGATTGTAAATAGTTTTAAGGACTCATCCAGAGATGATTTTTTTTTTGTGTGCTAAATTCTAAATTTAGCCACCCACCCAACTGAGGTAATGGCCAAATATGACCGACTCAGTATGAGAAGATAGATAGATAGATATATACCCAGTCAAAAAAGAAACTATACCAACTTCCGGGTAAATTCCAGTAGCTATCCGGCAGCCATTCAGCTAAGCGTGGTTGTAAACATGTGAATCGGACGTTTAGCTACAAAATGCATACATTTACATTTGCCCATACTATTCTGCTCAAGAGTTGCCTTGCAATATGTGCCTAGAAAGGTTATGCAAGGAATTTGGCATTGCGCATGCGCAGATGATCATTTTTTGTCAGAGATGAAAGATCATGACCACTGATCATCGAAACTCACTCTACATTTCCAATATCTCATTATCTTGCCCTACAATCAAAGCTTTAATTTGTGAAATTCTCAGATTATCTCCCTTTCAATTAAAAATATAGCAATTTTCAAACTGTTGCTATTTCTATACCTGTCATTCAATTTTTGCAGTTTCTTTAAAAAGCGCTTTGTTGCCACCATTGCTATTAATCATGATGGAAAAAAAATGTAGAAAATTCATGTAGCATTACCAGTTGCAATTTTCTATGGAGTTTCAATTGAAATCAGCATTTTGCACACAACTTCAAAGAATGGGAGGCCTATACGCGATCGTCTGTTTCTCTTAAAGTAGCGAATGGAACTAAAGTTACAAACCTTTTGTAAATAGACACAGAGGATATCTAATAAAAGGTTATCAAAGTTTAGAAATCTTGCGCTAAGTGTAATTTTTATGGTGTTAAATTTTGGCCTTTGTAATGATTTATTCTGCGAAATTGTCACAGTGACCCCCTGGGTGTTTAAAACAATATCCCAGGCTGGCGAGTTTACATGAACAAAAACAGTTTGGACTTTTACATGGTAAAATGACTCCTAACTAAAACAAAACAAATTTTGTGTGTTTTTCATTTGTAGCAACTATGGTAACAGAAGCAATTTTATGTATAGGAACTTTTTTGACTCAGTATATGTAAAATGGACCACTCCAAACAGCTTGTAAAAATAGTTTGTATGCCCCCGCCATTCGAAGAATGGTGGAAGGGCATATAGCGTTGCCCCTGTCCGTCCGTTCGTCCGTCCGTCCGTCTGCAATAACTTTTTTTATTTCTGGATGGATTTTGAAATTACTTTGTAGAAATGTTAACCATCATGAGACGATGTGTCACCTGTAAAACCCAGGTCCGTACCTCCAAGATCAAGGTCATACTTAGAGGTCAAAGGTGAAAAAAGGTCCGAAACTTAAACACAGTCAATAACTTTCTTATTTCTAGATGGTTTTTGAAACTACTTTGTAGAAATGTTAACCATCATGAGACGATGTGTCACGTGCAAAACCCAGGTCCGTACCTCCAAGGTCAAGGTCATACTTAGAGGTCAAAGGTAAAAAAAGGACCCGAAACTTAAACGCAGTCAATTTCTGGATGGATTTTGAAATTACTTGGCAGAAATGTTGGTTATCATGAGACAATCTGCCTCACACAAAACCAAGGTCCTTACCTCCAAGGTCAAGGTCATACTTAGAGGTCAGATGTGAAAAAAGGGTCCAAAACTTAAACACCGTCAATAACTTTCTATAGATTAATACGAACATAGACATATTTTCAGGTGGGGACATCACTGTCCTATGGACGCATTTCTAGTTCATAGTGGGTTTAGTAGGCTAGCTTTCTATACCAGTTTGAGAAAAAAAAAACATATTTTTTACTTTTTATATTTTTTACAGGTTTTCGGGCAAAGCAAGTATTATATATGTCCGTAGGTAAACTTGATAATACTTGTATTCAAAGTAAATCTGGCGATTATATTGAACATTGCATGAGTATGAGAAGAGATTTTTATGGCAACATGGCAAATCGGATTGAGGTTGGTTCTGTTTGTTTTGTTTGTTTGATTTGAGGTTTAACGTCCCCGTCAACGCTGTTAAGGTCATTTTGGAGACGTTGCTTCCAATTTTCTGGGACTTTTACCCGACATTGAGATGAAATGACATCTCAAGCCCTTTCGCCCAATGAAAACAATAGGGTTTATTAGCATGGACGGTCCGCATCGCACCGCGGTTCCTGGACAGGCTTAGATCCTCAAAGTGGTTTACCAGTACTAGTGTGCGGGCCGGATTCAGCTCTGCGTGGAACTTAGCATCGTGCAGCCAATATATTTCTTCAAGCCCCTTTGGGCGGGGGCGATGAGGTTGGATCTGCCTTTCCATTTTAGTGCAAGTAGCATTATTCTAAGAATTATGTAAAGGTGTGCACAAATTGGTAGTTACCATTGTATTGTTCGAGACAACCTTTCCTCCTTGCTTAATGACTAGGCCATGCTGACGGGGCTATTCGTGAACTCGGCTCACAGACTGATCTAGCTGACGAGTCTATTTAATTTGCGCTAGGAGCTCTTAAAGTTTTGGATCGACTGTTTATCAATGGGCCCAAAGTTACTAAACATAGTAGCTTTTTGCTGTTGATGTCCTCGTGACTATTGAAACTAGGTAACGGTTATTGCTCTCTTGTCGCTACGCGGTCTGAGTGTTAAAGTGTTATCTATACAATCAGGACTCGAATCACACGCTGGGTTTGGCAAACGCCACAAACTGTGACGCGGCGTCTGGTCAGGGTCTACATATTCAGCGAAGGCAACTCCTGTAAAAGTATTTTGTCTCCCATGCCAATAGGGGCCTAAGGAGCAAATTCTTTCCTTTAAGATTAGACCTCTTTTTCAGTGGGACAGGGCTTATAGAAAAGTGAACAGGAAGTCCCGAAAGTTGTCTCCCTTTGAAAAATGGCGTAAAATTTTGCCAGGTGTTCCCATTCCCCTTAAGGGTTAAGCGAAACAGACTTTTAAAAGTCCTCGTTCTGGACCACTTTTCCAGCCTTTTAATACTCATGTTTGTCATCTGCTTTGCGACCTACTAGAAGCCCACTTCATACATACATGTATATGCTGATACATTTCCAGTGCAGTTGTCAAAACTATCTACTTTGATGACTCCTTTAGAGAAACTGCTTGAAGTCCAACAGTTTACCGTTAATCAGAACTTTTCCATTTGTGCATTCAAGCATTTGTACTACTGGATATCTGTGTCTGTTTCCAGTATTGTGCCGATTCGATCGACACAGTCAGTCGAGTGGGAATTTGGCAACTTATTACAAAGTATGGCAAGTTCATCATGTTCAAAGCAATGGTGGGACAGTTCCATGATGAAAGGCTTGCATGGGGCCAAAAATGGTAGCGCTCCCTGCGACAAATGGGGTTAAGCAAGGTTGTGTATTATTTAGCATGATGCATGCTCAAAGATGCTTTCTAGTAGGATGGCAATGGTATCGCATAAGGTACCGCTTTGATGGGAAGCTTTTCAATACAAGAAGGTTGCCAGCTAAATTGGAAGTGCAGACAGAGGTGCAAGACAGGTTCCTCTTTGCTGATGCCATGGCAATGAAAGGTCAACGATTGCAAGTGAGAGGCAAATTCACCTACCTTGGAAGCTCATTGTCTAAAGGTTGATGATGGAATCAGTGTCAGGATTGCCAAAGCTAGTGGTGCTTATTGGTTTAAAGATGCATATGTTCCTCCACGTAAAACGAGTAAATAATTATTATTAACTTTTTTTTCAGATGGAGTAATCTGACGCCGTCATGAAGTCAGCACTGGTAATAGGGGCGTCACGGGGAATTGGACGACAGATAGCCATAACATTATCTCAGAACAATTTTGGTGTTACAGTGGCCTCAAAGTCGGTGGAATCAACAGACAGGTTGCCCGGATCTATCAGAACAGTTACACAGGAAATAGCGTCATCTGGGGGAATTGCCCACCCTCTTAAATGTGACTGTAGAAACGAGGCTGATATTCAAAATTCTGTGAAACAAACGTTGATAAAGTAAGTTTTTCATGTTAGGGTTTTGATTTGTCCGATATTTTGTGACAATCTATTGGTTAGTGAAATCATACATCATATCAAAATCTTGGCCACCCGCCCATCGGGGCTTGGAAAAACAGATAGGGCTGCATTTTTCAATGATCAGGAATCGATACAATTACCCCACACCTCCCATCAGAGACACCAAAGGGAAAGAGACGCGAACATGAAATAACTAAACCCTAATAAAGCGTGACAACATCAGAGCGGGAAGCAAAAAGGACTGGTTACTTTCCTACAAAATGCCCAAATGGCTATCCAAAATAGAAAAGAATATAAGCAAAACATACATGCAACAAAAGCAAACCGCGACAGAACAATCGCTTTGTAAAGCATCACGAAAACACGCCTATATAATTTTGACCCCCTCGAACCCCACTTTTATATAGTAAAACTGGGGTTTGCAGGGGTAAAACTTATTTTTCTTATTTCTGCTATAAAATATAGATTGTGGGTACTCGTTAGAACCGCCTCGATATGGCGGTTCTTACGAGTACCCACAGTCTATATTTTGAGCAGAAATAAGAAAAATATCGTAATTTTTCATCTTAAAATCTTCATTTTTTTCGGCGATAAGGTGGCAATGTATTTGTATAGGCGTGTTTTCGTGATGGGTCAGTACAAAGCACAGTAAAATTCCACTATTAAGACCACCTAAAATTAAGTCTAACTCTGCTTTAATAAGCTTATTTATTAAGCTGAAGTTATTCTTTCTTTGTATTTTCTGCATGCAGTGTCCTCTGGTCAGAGACCACCTTTGGGACTGTTCAAAAGTGGTCTTAAAGACCACTTTTGAACAGTCACAAAGGTGGTCTTAATATAGGGATTTTACTGTATTTCACTTTGGGGCTTAAATTGATTTTGCATGGCCATAATCCTCGCCCTTGGATCTGTCATGGTTTAGACAAATAACTGGTTCAGTCTGCAAGAAGGCATTTCCACAAGAAGGCATTCTAACTCGTCAGTGCTACATCTCCGAGAACATAAAAATCAAATGACTGTAGAGATGAAACAAACGATGAGGACTCGAGAGGATGAAAGAACTGAAATTCTCATTACGAAAACGCGCCTATACTAATACATTGGAAACTCTATTGCCGAAAAAATGAAAAATTTAGGATGAAAAATTGTGATATCTTTCTTATTTCTGCTCAAAATATAGATCGTGGGCACTCGCCTCATCGAGGCGGTTCTAACGAGTACCCACAATCTATATTTTAGAGCAGAAATAAGAAAAAAAGGTATACCCCCCGGAAACCCCAGTTTTACTATATAAAAGTGGGGTTCAAGGGCGTCAAAATTATATAGACGTGTTTTCGTGATGGTCTGCAAGAAGGCATTTCCACAAGAAGGCATTCTAACTCGTCAGTGCTACATCTCCGAGAACATAAAAATCAAATGACTACAGAGATGAAACAAACGATGAGGACTCGAGAGGATGAAATAACTGAAATTATCATTACGAAAACACGCCTTTACTAATACATTGGAAACTCTATTGCCGAAAAAATGAAAAATTTAGGATGAAAAATTGTGATATCTTTCTTATTCTGCTCAAAATGTAGCTCGTGGGCACTCGTTAGAACCGCCTCATCGAGGCGGTTCTAACGAGTACCCACAACCTATATTTCAGAGCAGAAACAAGAAAACTAAGGTTTACCCCTGCAAACCCCAGTTTTACTATATAAAAGTGGGGTTCAAGGGCGTCAAAATTATATAGGCGTGTTTTCGTGATGTGGAGCAAAAGAACACCAACAATTAGACTCCGGTGGGCCCGACCCGGCCGCACATGAGTACTGGTAAACCGCTTAGAAGGTCTTAGTCTGCTCAGGCAGATGGTGCAAGTCGGACCGTCCATGCATATAAATCCTGTTGGTTTCATTGGGTGACAGGGATTGAGATGTCATTTCACTCATCTCAATGTCGGATAAAAGAAGCAACGTCTCCAAAATGACCTAAATATTGCTGACGGGAATGTAACGTAAAATCCAAAACAAACCAATGAAAATCTATAGTTGGGACGGGTCTTCTTTTTGCTTTGCCTCAGGTATTTTAGAAGATGTCATCGCATGAGACAACGCCGAGTCATCATTGGTCGCATGTGCGTTCCTTAGACACTGGTTATATGCAAGTTCGAAAATACCACTCCATTTCCATGTTATCAGCATGGTTTATTTTGTTTCTTGTTATGTGTATGTTAGCTGTGGAAATTTTGAAAGAAATATGTCTAAATTGAAAGATTTGGTTAATCAATTCGTCTGCATGTAAGGTCTGTCTGTTCTTTGTCACTTTGGCGTCACTATGGAGATGGCCTGATTAACTTTTGGTAACACTGCATCATTGTCGGCAAATGGGCGAGTAAGTGGGTGCGTGTGTGGGGTGGGGAGGGGTGGGGACAATTTTTTTTTCAAACACAAGCCCTTGTTCACTTTGAAGTTTGATCGTATATGTAAAACCTTATTTTCTCTCAAAAATAATTTGAAAAAGGAAAATTGCCGTCTGTCCCTGAAGCTTTCAGTGTTAAGAGTAGATAACTTTGTTGGACATAATCAATTCATAGGAAAGTAAAGTTGTAAGCTTTGAGGATAGCCCCCGCCCGTCGGGGCTTGAAGAAATAGATGGGCTGCATGATGCTTCCATGCAGAGCTGAAACCGACCCGCACACGAGTACTGGTAACCGCTTAGAGGATCTAAGCCTGCTCAGGAAATGCGGTGCGAGTTGGCCAACCATGGTTATAAACCATATTCGTTTTATTGGGTGGCAGGGCTTGAGATGTCATTCATCTCATTGTCGGGTAAAAGTGCCACAAACTTGGAAGCAACGTCTCCAAAATGACCTTTACAGTGTTGACGGGGACGTTTAACTTAAAATCAAACAAACAAAGCTTTGATGATGACATGAAATTTATCTCGGTTGTGAAAACATCAGCTTAACAAGTCCTTGAAATGAGCCACCATCATAACCTCACTGTATATAGAGAAAAATGGGGTCTACAGGGGTATTCATTAATTTCTTTGTTTTTGCTCAAAACCATAGTTTGTTGGTACTCGTTAGAAGGCGGTTCTAACGAGCCCCAACAATCTATGTTCAATGGAGATAAGAAAAACGCCATTTGTTGTTTGTTTGTTTGATATGAGGTTTAACGTCCCCGTCAACACTATTTAGGTCATTTTGGAAACGTTGCTTCCAATTTCGTGGGATTTTTACCTGACATTGAGATGAAATGACATCTCAAGCCCGGTCGTCCAATGAAACTAATAGGATTTATATGCATGGACGGTCCAACTCGCAACACTTAACCTGGGCAGGCTTAGATCTCCTAAGCGGTTTACCAGTAATCAGGTGCGGTTGGTTTCAGATCTGCATGGAAGCATCGTGTTGCCCAATCTATTTCTCCAAGCCCCGATGGGTGGGAGTCGAACGACATTTTTGCACACGGGTGTGTTATCGCTATGATACACATATGTATCAATGATAGACAGGTGTTTCCTCCACCCCTCTTAATCTATCCAGATTCAAACGTCTTGATTTGGTTGTGTACAACGCCGGGGCTATCTTATGGAAACCAGTTATAGAAACGCCAATGAAAAGATTTGATTTGATGATGGCAGTGAATGTTCGCGGTGCATATGCCATGATACAGGAAGTTCTTCCACACTTTCTGGGTAAAAAGTCAGGAAAAATAATCCTTGTGGCACCACCGATATATAACAGGTATGTATGTAGGAACATTAAAAAACCCTCAACTCCAATAAGCTTTGGGATGGTTTAATAATATTTGATAGAAAGTATAGACCAAGAGCAGCAGATTGCAGCAGTCAATACCGACAACTTTCCTTTTATTCTTATATTTGGCAGGGAAGAAGAAAGATTTAGTGGGAAGGATGTGGGTAAAACATTGTTACTACTTCTAGTAGTCTTAATTCCCAGAACATTCCATAACTCACATTATGTGAGTCACATATGATATCCTTTGAGGTGATATTTGGTTGAATGATAAACGTGTTGCTTAGAAGTACAGCGTGAAAGAATGACAACCCTTACTTTCCAGTTTTCTTCCCAGGTGTCAAAACTTTATGCATGCTACAACTCCTATACCTCTTGAGATATTTTGATAATGTTTGTTAAGATGTTAATCAGATTGAGACTGTATGCATTTCACAAGAACTGACAGCTTGCTTGTCACTATTTAGATACTTTGCATTGTCTATTTTTAAGGTTATTAACATTTTAGATAGGGAAAAATGCAGTGATTCATGTTTTGAGAACTTGTGACCAAATACTGTTGCTTGTGTATCATAATGATATAGCATATGATCAAAGAATGGTCAATCTCAAATCTCAGGTTCTTTTTTTCTTCACTCTGTTTTGGGAGGGGTGGTGGGACAGACTCTGCCATTTCCCTTGATTGCAATTTTCATTTTTAGCTCGCCTTTCGAAAGTAAGGGGGAGCTATTGCCATACCCCCGGGCGTCCGGCGTCGGGATCCGCATTTGGTTAAAGTTTACCTGCAAGCTCTTATATGTGGTGTTTTACAACTTTATTGTGAATATATAATTAATAATTGCTAAAAAACAATATTTAACATTATCATTGTACCACATTTTACAGGTTTTTTGGCTTAAATTTGACTTTTTGAGAAGTTAATATTTTCCTCTGTATTACCTCCCTTACTTCTCTGTGTCAAAGTTTACCTGCAAGCTGCGTGAGTTCAAATCCCGGGGGAGGATTTTTTTTTTTTTTTAAAAACATAGCGGGGTCTGGAGCTCAAGGTCAAGGTCACTGTGGCTATTTTAAGAAAAACATTGTCGTCGCTCTAGCGCCTTCATTTATTAATGGATTTTAATATAACTTCACCCAAATGTTGGGTATAATGATATCTCAAGTGACTTTGACTTTCAGGGTCCGGGGCTTACGGTCAAGGTCACTACTTTCAGAGTCACGGGGTCAAGGTCACTGTTTCTATTTTTAGAAAAAAACATTTTCATCGTTCTTGCAACTTAATTTATTGATGGATTTTAATATAACTTCACACAAATGTTGGGTATGATGATATCTCTAGCAAGTACGACTTTCAGGTTCCGGGGCTGAAGGTCAAGGTCACTGTGGCTATTTTAGAAAAACTTTTCATCGCTCTAGTGCATACATTTATGGATGGATTTTAATATAACTTCACAAAAATGTTGGCAATGATGATATCTTGAGGGAGTTCGACTTTCAGGGTCTGGGGCTGAAGGTCAAGGTCACTGTGGCTATTTTTAGAAAAACTTTGTCATCGCTCTTGCGCCTTCATTTATTAATGAATTTTAATATACCTTGACACAAATGTTTGGTATGATGATATCTTGAGTGACTTTGACTTTCCGGGTCAGGGGCTGAAGGTCAAGCTCACTGTGGCTATTTTTTAGAAAAACTTGATCATTGCTCTAGTGTCCAGATTTATTGATGGATTTTAAGATAACTTCATACAAATGTTGGGTATGAAGTTCAACTTTCAGGGTCTGGGGCTCAAAATCAAGGTCACTGTGGCTATTTTTCGAAAAACTTTGTCATCACTCTTAAGTACCTACATTTATTGATGGTTATAATGAAATTTTACACAAATGCTAGGCTAGGCTTTTTTTTATTTTGTCTTGCTCGAGGGGATTTGTATCGTCTGAGATGCCTTGTTATTACTTGGTAGTTTGAAGAATTTTTTTTTTATCAAATATAGATTTCTTTTTCATTTTATTTTTTTGGCAGTGGAAAGGCTTGAAAACAGGATGATATGGGGTACATGTACATTTTGGTTCTCTTTCATTTGCTGCAGTCTATTGGGCTGTTTTACAGAAGAAAATTTTTTGATAACTTGTCCTCATCCATCTTAGGCCCCCAAAGGCGAGCTATGTTGTCTTCTGACAACTCTTGTCTTTCTCTTTTTGCTTGGAACCATGCTTATAAGAGCCCAATTAGTTTTTCTTTCATGTTTATTTTCAGATTTTTCAAGGGTAAAACTCCATACAGTATCTCTAAAGTTGGCATGACAGTACTTGCAAAAGGTCTTGCAAATGAACTGGCAGGAACAGGTAAATGCCACTGTGATTCATCCCTGCTGACAGATGTAAATTGCTAGGAATTCCAGTATGAATACTTTTATTGGAATACATTATTTTTTCTGTTTTCATAACTGAAACACATCTGTGTGACAGTGAATTCTTTCATGGCTCCAAAACCGATGTTTTCCTAATTTTTTTTTTCGCATCAAACATAGATTGTGGGTGCTGTTTGCAACCGCCTAAACGAGGTAAGTCTAATGAGTACCTTGAATCTATGTCTTTGAGCGAAAATAAGGAAAATAATATATACCTCTGTAATCTTTACTTTTCAATGAAGTGGGGTTTACAGAGGTTATCATTTTACAGACCATACCTGTGATAATTTTATGATGGCCATGAGGGAGATTTGCTTCTTAGATGAGGGAGATTGGTGTCTCAATGAGGGAGACTTTTTGACGACACATTCAAGTTGTTTTCTTATCATTTATCTATGGTTTAAATGCTCTAAGGAACTAGAACTACTTAATTAAAATGATAGGAACACTTCTGTTTCAACTTTTAATTGATGGTTCTTGCAGGCAGCAATGGAAAAAATCCTACCTACCAAATGTTCAAATCAGTCTTTCAGACCAGGAGTATGGACTTTATGATGACTGGACAATATGTTGCATATACGCAGACTGTTAAGGCCCTGATCAGCCTGCATAAATGTCATCTCCAAGAGAAAGGGAGAACAGAAATGGTAGAGGTAATGAAAAGTGTGAGACAGTGAAGAAAGAGGAAAATAAACAAAAGTGTACAGACAGAAAAAAACAACAACACTCCTTTTAACCTGCTGCAAGGACAGCAGACCTTGCCCAGCTGTAAGCCGTTGTCATTTGGGCGCCCCAGTGAAGCAAGATACACATCACATTTGCCTCCCCGAACCACCTGCAGAGGGCTGATCAGAGCCTTTATTGTCTGCATATGCCTACAGAAACATCTACCTACTACCAGTTTCATAAACCTGAATCACCCTTCTAGCCTATCACTGTCCTTTGAAATAAGGTTACCTGTGAGGTCAGGCATTTGCTGCGACATAAAAAAGCAGCCATGTGTAAAGCTAAACCAGGCATGTCAATATGAAGACATGACTTAAACCCAGGATGTAACATCATATTTTCCACTTATTTATGTTAGAACAATTACTTAAATTGAAGAAAAAAATGTATATAATAGACATATTACTACAGTAACTTGATCTTGCTCATAGTATCTTGTCTCATGGCTGTTTTCAGACATTACACATCACACTTGACACTCTGCAACTTGTGTGAAGAAACTTTGACCTGGAAACATCCACTGTGGTGGATCAAGTTGCTATAGTATTTACTATGTTATGGTTCAGTGTAATCTTGTCACTGACATAATCAACCACTTCATGTATTTTATTATCCAGGTGTAAGCATCAGTACTCTATGGCCTGCTACAGTCATTAAGAGCCACGTGACAGAGGTGGGCAATGTACCTGAAAAACACATGAGAACACCCCATATATTTGCTGATGCAGTGCTGGGTATTGCTAATGAACCAACAGAAAAGTATGTTTTTAAATTATATTTGAACTCAGGTTGCATCATGAGATCTTAAATTCTTTAACCCTTATTCTGCTGAACAAGATAACCCCTACCTTTGCAAACAGTGTAGATCCTGATCAGATGGCTTCTGAAGAAGCCATCTGATCAGGATCTACACTGTTTGACATTCAGTTTGTGAATTTGCAGCAATAAATTACATCAAGTAATATGATTGGTTCAAAGTCAGAAATGGGAGTGGCTAAATTAATTATCGTGATATTTGGATTAAGCTACAGGTAAACCCTGTATATACCCCATTCTGAAGTACATGTCATACAACCGGCCCCGATAGCTCAGTTGGTAGAGTGTCCGCTCCGGGGAACGGGAGGTCACGGGTTCGATCCCGGGCCGCGACATACTGAAGTCATTAAGAATGGTACTAGCTGCTCCTCGCTTGGCACTCAGATTTAAGGGGTAGAGTTAGAACTAGACGACCCAGTGTCAGGATAATGAGACTGGGTGTGGTATCATGTAATGTGCCTGGGACATGATACTTCAGTGAGGCAGCACTATAAAAGTGAGCATTGAGCTCCCTGTCGCAACCAGACTGACTGATATGACTGAAAAATTGTTGAAAGCGATGTTAAACCCGAATTCACACACACACACACACACACACACACACACACACACACACACACACACACACACACACACACACACACACACACACACGTCATACATTAGTGCAAGAACTAAAATGGCAGTAGGTCAAAGTAGCATACAGTATAACTGCTGTTTATCAGAGACATATTGAAAACTCTAAAATTGCCTGCTTAATAATAATAATAATAATAACTAGACAAAAGTGCCCAGTGGGGCACGTATACCCCTGGCCAGTGCCATCACCTCAGCTGAAACAAGAACTACAAAGGGAAATAACTCTAAAAGGCCTGACCCCTTGGCCCTTATTTTCTTTCCCACAATACAACTAGTCATACTGATCATGTTTGCAAAATTTCAAGTTTCTATGTACAGTAGTTATTGAGAAATCTTTGACACAAAATAAAAATACACACTATTAAACAGCAAGAACTACAAAGGGAAATAACTCTAAAAGGCCTGACCCCTTGGCCCTTATTTTCTTTCCCACAATACAAGTAGTCATACTGATCATGTGTGCAAAATTTCAAGTTTCTATGTGAAGCAGTTCCTGAGATATCTTTGACACAAAATAATTGTTTACGGACACACAGACAGACAGACGGAAAAGACAAAAACTATATACCCCCATTGCATACTTCGTATGCCGGGGGTATAATAATCAACCTTATTTATAGAGGGTAACACATTAAGCACTAGTACTAATCTTCCATGTGGCCCTCTTTTCCTGGGAAGGGTCCAGTACTAAGCAATGTGGATAAAGTCTTTTGCTCAAGGAAACAGCACTTGGCGCTTGCGGGGATCAAACCGGCTACCTCTCGATCTCAAATCTGATGCTTTACCACTGCACCACAGCGCTCCTCTTAATGGAGCTGGCTGTTAAGCAGAGGGATGTCTGGCTTAACAAGAGCTGTTGCACAAAAGCATAGCATATAGCTTGCCTGTTTTGTGCCTTGTCTACCTATTGTCACATTAACATATGAAAGGTTTTTTAAAACAGCTCCTACTTGAAGTATTTTTATATGATTTTGTTCCAGATATAAAAGGTACTGGCCAGTGGTTATATTAACATTTTAGCAAATTTTGTTGTAAAACTTATTAGTGTGTCCCAGTTTTTGCCCCCTAAGCCCTACCCATGGAATGACCCAAAGGACTGGTGTAATGGAATAAACTTTTATGCTCTTGTCTGATTATGTTCCAAAAAGTGAAGACTTTTGGCCAGTGGGTTATGAGATATGAACTTTCAAAAACTTTAAAGCAATTGTGTCGGTCTTAATGTTGAAACAGATGCCCATGCGAAGTGGTGTGACTCAGACCATCCAATGCATATAAGCCTTTTGGTTTCGTTGGGTGGCAGGGCTTGAGATGTCATTTCATCTCAGTGTCAGGTAAGTCCCGCTAAATTGGAATCTGCATCCCCAAAATGACCTAAATAGTGTTGATGAGAATGTTAAACCTCAATTCAAACAAATAAGTATGTGGCATCTGATCATAGTCAACACTGTTTGCATAAAAATACTGGAATTTAAGGGTTACAGTTTAAGTCCCCCAACCATTTTCCCAGCCTACACTCAGAGACAATTGACCCACCAGTGCTGTCAGTGCTTTGATGGTATTTACCAGTACCCACACAGTTAATATTTTATTAGCATGTTCACTTTCGAGGCCACTTTTTCAGCAAAAGTATTTTAACAATACATTAACTAACAACATCATTAGCACCTGAGGCCAGATGTTCAAAACTATTGACATCGTTAGTTAACGAATTGTTAGAACTTTGATCATTAATATGGCAACTATACTAATATCTTTGCTAAAAATCTGCAAAAGCTACTCACATTTTTTCAGCAAATATATTAGCATATTTGCCATAAAAATTATCAAAGTGTCAACAATTCATTAACTAACAATGTGATTAGTTTTGAACAACTGGCCTCAGGTGCTAATGATGTAGTTGGTTAATGTATTGTTAAAATACTTTTGCTGAAAAACATGTGAGCCGCTTTTGCAAATGCAGCTCACATTTTTTCAGCAAAAATAAAAGTATCAGTTATTAAAACAGTAATCAGTTTGACTGCTAATGATTCTGTTAAGCTAACAATACCTGGGCCCAGGTGTTCAAAACTAATAATGCCATTAGTCAACGTATTGTTAAAACTGTGATCATTTAATATGGCAAATGCAAAAGCTGCTCACATTTTTTTCAGCAAAAATAAGAGTATCAGTTTTTGTGCTAACAAAAACAGTAAACAGTTTGAGGGCTGACGATCCGGTTAAGTTAATGATGCTTTGAACAAATTGGCCCGGAATATTTCTGAAAAACATGTATCTTACTTCAGATTAAATGGGGCCTGTTTAATAGATGAAGACTATCTGCGATCTGAGGGTATGACAGATTTCAGTAAATACCGATGTGATCCCAACCATGAACCACTGAGGATGATGCCAAAGAAATTTCCTGATCTGACTGTTGAGGAAGAGGACCAAGCACTTCCAAAAATGTCAAAACTTTAGAATGCTGATTAAGGGGAATACAAACACCTTCATGGGAGGTAACTCCTGCAAAGGTATTTGTTTTTTCTCCCATGTCAACAGGGGTCAACTCTTAAAGGAAAGAATTTGCTCCTGAGGAGCAAATTCTTTCTTTTAAGAGTCGAGCCCTCTTTCAGTGGGACAGGTCTTATAGAAAAGCAAACAGGAAGTCCCAAAAGTTGTCTTCCTTTGAAAAAATGGCAGAAAAATGAGCTAGGTGTTCCCATTCCCCTTAAGTGGAGCAAAAAATAAAACCAAAAAGAATGAGAACTTGTTAAGTTGTTATATCAGATATACCTTTAATACATAAATCATTTGAAATCATGTTTTTTGCATATTTTTTCTGTTTTGGTTTTATGGCCCTATCAAGATTAGTTCACTTATTTCGAGCCAATCCTTAAAAGCTGCAAGCACTGCATGATGCCACGCCACTACAATTACATCAAGCAAGTGCCATATAACAGTCAAAAAGGAATTCAAAGTAAGGATGCATTACTCTTTACTTAAAAAAGTTGACAAGAATACATGACTGAGATGACTACGGTATTTTCAATGTTCAAAGAGCCATGGCTCCAAAAGAAAGTAAACCAGAATTACAATTCTCATTTTCAGTTTTTGGTGGCCTGTGCCCTTTAGATAAAGTCAAGGTCTTCAAAATCTAATCATCCTTTAATAAAGTTGACAAGAATACATGACTGAGATGACTATTTTCAATGTTCAAAGAGCCATGGCTCCAAAAGAAAGTAAACCAGAATTACAATTCTCATTTTCAGTTTTGGGTGGCCTGTGCCCTTTAAATAAAGTCAAGGTCTCCAAAATCTAATCATCCTTTAATAAAGTTGACAAGAATACATGACTGAGATGACTATTTTCAAAGTTTAACGAGAAATGCCTCCAAAAGAAAGTAAACCAGAATTACAATTCTCATTTTAAGTTTTTGGGTCTTGTGCCCTTTAAAATAAAGTCAAGGTCTTCAAAATCTAATCAAATCTTTGGTCAATTGCAATGATATATGCAAGTTAGACCACATTTCATTGATGTGTTCATGAGATTTTGTGCAGACAAGCCATCTTTGATCCAAAATTGACAGTCTTTGGGGACCTGTGCCCTTGATAATAAGGTCAAGGTCATCAAAACCTAATGGCTGTTTTCCCCCATCCTAGTGATGTAAACATGTGGTCAGAATCAATTATTCGGTTCAGGTTATATAGTGCATCAGACTACATGATAGAAATGCCTATGTTCAGTGTTCAAGGGCCAATAACCCCAAAAGTGGGAAAAGCAGAGGTATGGTTCATATGTTCTGCCTGTCGTCTCAGGGTGCTCTACATATCTGTGAAGTTTCATGAAAATATCTCAAATGGTATCAAAGTTATGAAGCGGACACGAAACTGATAGCAGCAGCTATGTTCAAAGTTCAAAGGGCAATAACTAGCGAAGTAGGAAAATCAGAGTTACAGTTATTCTGCATGTCGTCTCGTGGTGCTCTACATATCTGTGAAGTTTCACGGAAATATCTCAAACGGTATTGAAGTTATGGAGTGGACACAAAACTATGATAGAAATGGCTATGTTCAATGTTCAAAGTGTAACACATCCAAAAGTAGAAAAATCAGAGTTAGGGTTCATAGGTTCTGCAAGTCATCTCATAGTGCTCTACATATCTGTGAAGTTTCGTGAAACTTTGAAATGGGTGCATACATTTACCGGAAAGCACCAAAATACCGGAAAGCAAACCAAAATACCGGAAAGCACATATAAATACCAAAAAGCACTTTGTACTTGTTTTTTTTTTTTTTTTTCAGCGGAGGAACATGTTAAAAATGTAATTTAGGCCTGTGTATTAGATTTATATTGATAATTTCACCTAAAAAACTTAATATTTATCCCCAATCCCCTAGGGTATTGTCAGAATGACATGCAAGTTTCAAGAATTACACGCTGCTATCTATATAGATATATCTTCATACACTGCAGCAACCGTTTGAGAGTGATATGTGCAGTTTAAAGAACTTGAACCAGACCGCTCGGAATACATTGGTTAAATAATGTCGTCTTGACGTTAGTTCAACAAAGAGTGTCTATTCGGAGATCATCACCAAGTGACCATGTAAGGTTTACCAGTGTTTCCAGCGGGGGAAGTGTCTCTGACTAAATACGGTGTATAACACGTCTGTTCAACAATTCACATGAAGATTTAGCTGTTTAGCGGGTAGTGGGGGCTATATAGCCCTTTCAAGATTTTCACATATATCGAGCCGATCGTTTGGGTTGGCAAAAATGTGAGAACCAGGATAAAATCAGACAGAACTTGTCTTTCACACATTTTTTGAGCGTGATGCGAACCACCAATTAAGCGAGTGTAACTCAGAAAATAACCAAACAGAACTTGTCTCTTGCCACAAGTGAGCTGAGCGGGGTGCGAACCACAGCGATGAGCGACCTATTGAGAAAGAGTCAGCGCTCCTAAACACTAGGCCGCCGAGACCCGTTGAAAACAATGTATAGATACAATGCAATGACAATGGCATGTAAAAGTGATGCTACATGCATTATAGAAGCAGTATTCATCTTTATTATATTGGAAAGTACACGTTAGAACACTATATTTTAGAGCAAAATTAAGAAATATAAGGTTTACCACTGCAAATCCAAGTTTTTCTATATAAAACAGGGGTTCAAGGGGGTCAAAATTATATAGGCGTGTTTTCGTGATGCCCTGTGTTTTCAGGTTTCCCTATCCTAATGTGTCGCATCACGTGATCAGGTCCGTGAAATGAACACCCACTACACACCACTTATATAGAGAAAATTTGGGTAAACAATACTATACTTATTTCCGTTCTTAGGCAAAGGTTGTGGGTACTCGTTATAACCGTCTCAAAGGGGCCCCCGGTTCTAATGAGCACCACGACGTTTTAATAGGAAAAAAAATCATTCGAGTTTTCATAAGAAAAGTAGCTATTTTGGAGATGTGAAAAATGCACTTTGTCGCACGTGTGTGTTATCTTAATGTCTATTGGTAAGAAAGTCTCATTGAGACGGTTAAAACAAGTACTCACAAGATTTTTTAGGACAAAGAAGGGAAAGATAATATTTTCTTTTATGACTGGCTTGATCTCATTTCACTCATATTTGGGTCAATGTTAAACATATATATTTTCATCTTCACTTATATTTTTGCACACAAAAATCACTATTATCCTTAAAGGAGCCGAGCCGTCTGATCTGGAACCGCACTGTTTGCAACTTTGAAAGTAAACAGCGGACGACAATTGTTGTGATTGGCATGTTAAAGGGATAAATGACATAAGGCACGTGCCAACAATTGATCCAATTATCTAAATGTGATGAAACTTCAACAGGTATTCATTCGTTAATTGTTTGTTTGTTTGATTTGAGGTTTAACGTCCCCGGCAACACTGTAAAGGTCATTTTGGAGACGTTGCTTCCAATTTTGTGGGACTTTTACCCCACATTGAGATGAAATGACATCTCAAGCCCTGTCGCCCAATGAAACCAATAGGATTTATTAGCATGGACGGTCCGCCTCGCACCGTGGTTCCTGGACAGGCTTAGATCCTCTAAGCGGTTTACCAGTACTAGTATGGGGGCCGGATTCAGCTCTGCGTGGAAGCATCATGCAGCCCATATATTTCTTCAAGCCCCTATGGGCGGGGGCTTTCATTCGTTAATTAATCAACAATCAAGGGTTTATGAGCCGGAGCACGACAATTTCTTCTCTTTAATTACCTGTGCGTCTGATCAGACCCGTAGCAATGGATGATTTCTGTCACTTGATTTGACTTCAGATCAGACTGCACAAATCATTACGAAAACACGTCTATACAAATACATGAAAAAAAAAAATAATAAGATTAAAAATTGTGATATTTTTTTTTCTTATTCCTGTTCGGGTGGGGCATGCTTACCATTGCAATAAAATCGCAAGTTATAAGTCCAGAGAGCAACCATAATTGTTCCAGATATGTTATATATTGCATTTAAATACAATTTTCTAACGTTTTCCAGTATATATAAGTGCTTTTTGTTATTTATATGTGCTTTCCGGTATTTTGGTTTGCTTTCCGGTATTTTGGTGCTTTCCGGTAAATGTATGCACCGGTCTGAAATGGTATCAGAGTTAAGGAGCCTACAAGAAACTATTGCGGCGCTGACGGACAGATGGACACTCAAAACTTCGGAGGGTATAACATAATACCCCGCCATTTTTTGAATGGCAGGGCATAAAAAGCTGCTACCAGCATGTCCAGCCTGTGGATGCCTTGACAAAATCAATCTGGTAAAAGATACACCATTTTTGTCAAAGGAGGTCACAGAGACCTAGTTCCAGAAAGATTTGGTGCATTCACTGATGTAGTTTAGTGGAGCTGGAACTTGTGACAGATGGGATATAGAGTTCACCTGGTGATAGAGACATGTGGTTGATTTTCTTCAATGTACATATAGTCATTAAGTTTTAACCCTCATCATGCTGAATATTCCAATATGCTACACACATTTCTGATTTTTGGCCATTTGTCTTCATGCATAAAGCACTTTGAGCAAGTTTTTGATCATTGAGACACATACATGTAGAGACGCAGTCATTTGCAGGTCCCGGTATTCAGCGTATGTGAAAAAAAGAAAAAAAAAGCTCTGACAAATGTGCTGACAGGCCTACCATATTTGGACACCTCAACTTCTTACCATACTTGTTCTGAAGTTTGAACATGAATGAATAACAGCCCGATGTTGTGTCTAAAAATAACTCGATGAGTAGCAAATATTGTACACCCTGATGAGACACCACTTTCTTTGACATATCATCTGTGTCTACACTATTTCTTCAGTCTGTCCAAACACATATGGTAAATAAGGTACATGAAGACGTGTGCGACCAGAAAGACTGATCATTCTCAGCATCCATGCAGTTTGATCAGTCTTAACTGTTTGTTGTGGCCTTCTATAGCTTCTGTACAAAGATTAACAAGTGAAAATTCTGGTCAAACCAATGCAAAGGCTAATTTTACTGTATTTACCATATGTACTAGTATTTCGGACATACAGGCCTGAGCAAACAGTGTAGCCAAGATGAGCATTTCATCTGGTTCTACACTGTTTACCACTCACTGAGCTATATTTAGACACATTGGGTAGTAAATTGAACTTGTTCAAATTTTAGAATATGGTAAGGATTTGAGGTGTCCGAATATTTAGGGTAAATGTGGTACACAGGTCTTCTGTGGGAGGTTGGTTAGGTGTGAAGGTGCTGTGTAGCCTTCAGCGCTGTTCAACTGCTTTGGCTTCAGTAGGGCAAGAGCCTGTTGTTCTTGGAACAGGTTCTGGATGAGGGGCTGTTTTTTTTTTTTTTTTTTTATTTTCTTCTTCTCTATCCTATCATTCCTTTTTCTTATGCCCAATCTCTTGGGAGATGGCTTAAGATGGAAAGTTGCTTTGAGAACTCCGCCGTTGACCCAACGGCTGTTGGCATTAACAGTCGGGGAGTGACCTCACTACCTACTGGCTAGCCACATAGAGGGTCTAAGCCTGTCCACGAACCGTGAAGATAACCAACCAGCCTGACATAACCTTAGCCATTGACTGGGCCATAAAACAACACATAACACATATAGACTTTGTAATGCTCTGGCTCAAGTGTTTTTGGCTGCAGGGTCTCATACCCTTATTTGCTAGGAACTTTATTATGTGTTGAAGCTCAGATCATTGATCACAAGAATGTCCGGATCACAGATATATTTCTGTGCCTGATCATGTATATAATTCTGTGCCAAGAGAATGACCATATCTGGATACAATTCTGTGTCAAGAAAATCACCAGATCATGTATATAATTATGTGCCAAGAGAATGACCATATCTGGATAAAATCTGTGTCAAGAGAATGTCTAGATCATGGCTATAGATTATGTGTCAAGAAAATGACCAGATCACGGATATCATTCTGTGTCAAGAGAATGACCATCTCCTGGATGTCATTTCTTTACCAGAACAATGAAAGAATGACTAGATCATGTATATAATTCAGTGTTGAGAGAATGGCCAGATCTAGATACAATTCTGTTTCAAGAGAATGACCTGCTCATGGATACCATTCTGATCAGAAGAATGACAAGATCATGCATATAATTCAGTGTTGAGAGAATGACCAGATCTGTATAAATTTCTGTGTCAAGAGAATCTCCAGATCATGGTTAAAATTCTGTGTCAAGAGAATGAGCAGATCATGGATATAATTCTGTGTCAAGAGAATGACCAGATCATGGGTATAATTCTGTGTCAAGTAAATGACTAGATCATGCATATATTTCTGTGTCAAGAGAATGACAAGCGCATGGATAAAATTCTGTGTCAAGAGAATGACCAGATCATGGATATAATTCTGTGTCAAGAGAATGACAAGTGCATGGATAAAACTCGGTGTCAAGAGAATGGCCAGATCATGAATATAATTCTGTGTCAAGAGAATTACGAGATCATGGATAGCATTTTGTATCAGAAGAATGACTAGATCATGCATATACTTCAGTGTTGAGAGAATGACCAGATCTGGATAAAATTCTGTGTCAAGAGAATGGCCAGATTATGGATATAATTCTGTGTCAAGAGAATGACCAGATCATGGATAGCATTTTGTATCAGAAGAATGACTAGACCATGCATATAATTCAGTGTTGAGAGAATGACCAGATCTGGATAAAATTCTGTGTCAAGAGAATGACCAGATCATGAATATAATTCTGTGTCAAGAGAATGACCAGATCATGGATAGCATTTTGTATCAGAAGAATGACTAGACCATGCATATAATTCAGTGTTGAGAGAATGACCAGATCTGGATAAAATTCTGTGTCAAGAGAATGACCAGATCATGGATATAATTCTGTGTCAAGAGAATGACCAGATCACGGATATCATTCAGTATCAGAAGAATAACATAATCATGGATATGGATAGAATTCTGTGTCAAGCGATATAATTCTGTGTTGAGAATGACTAGAACATGGATAGAATTCTGTGTCAAGAGAATGACTAGATCATGCATATAATTCTGTGTCAAGAACATGACCAGCACATGGATATAATTCTGTGTCAAGAGAATGACCAGATCATGGATATCATTCTGTATCAGAAGAATAACTAGATCATGGCTATAATTCTGTCAAGAGAATTACCAGATCATGGATTTAATTCTGTTTCAGGAGAATAACTAGATCATGGATAAAATTCTGTGTCAGTAGAATGACTAGAAAACTGATATTATTCTGTGTGAGTAGAAATATCAGATCATGGATTATAATTCAGTGTGATAACTGATATTAATCCTTGTCAATAGAATGACCAGCTCATGGATATAATTCTATGTCAGGAGAATGACTAGATAACTGCAATTATTCTGTGTCAATAGAAATACATGTACCAGATCATGGATATAATTCTGTGTCCAGAGAATGACTAGATAAATGATATTATTCTGTGTCAATAGAATGACCAGATCATGGATACAATTCTGTGTCAGGAGAATGACTAGATAACTGATATTATTCTGTGTCAATAGAATGACCAGATCATGGATACAATTCTGTGTCAGGAGAATGACTAGATAACTGATATTATTCTGTGTCAATAGAATGACCAGATCATGGATATAATTCTGTGTCAATAGAATGACCAGATCATGGATATAATTCTATGTTCAGAGAATGACTAGATAACTGATATTATTCTGTGTCAATAGAATGACCAGATCATGGATACAATTCTATGTCACAAGAATAATCAAACAACATTGTGTCATTGTTCACCATTACCTTAGTGGCCCTCGCCTATCAGGGCTTCAAGAAATAGATTGGGCTGCATGGTGTTTCTGTGCAAAGTAGAAATCAAATGAACTTTTTATTACTGGTAGACTGCTTCGAAGGTCTAAGCCTATCCAGGAAAAGTGGTGCAAGTCGGACTGTCCCTTAAACTCTACAGTTTCTTTGAGCGGTGGGCTTGAGATGTCATTTCATCTCAATGTTTGGTAAAAGTCCCACGAAATCAGAAGCAGTCTCCAAAATGACCTAAATAGTATTGATGGGGATGTAAAACCATCACCATTACCTTATTACCTTGTTTATCTCATCAGCTGGATCTGCCTAAAGCAGCCTTTTTAACCCTTAAGACACCGAGAAAAACTACATCTGAAAATGTCGTCTGCTTATGTCTTTGCAAACTTTTTAAAGATGTAATTTTACATACAGGCAAACAGTGTGGACCAAGATCAGAGGAGCAGTCTGATCTGGGTCCATACTGTTTGTAGAAAATGACTTTTAAAAATGACAATACAGGCAACAATTGTAGTTATTATGTCTCCCCCGAAAAATTTTTTTTCGGAGAGACATATTGTTTTTCCCCCGGGCGTCTGTCTGTCCGTCTGTCTGTCTGTCCGTCTGTCTGTCCGTCTGTCACACTTTCGTGTCCGCTCTATAACTTGAAAACCGTTCAAGCTATCGTCATGAAACTTAGTATAAATATAAATCAGCATTAGACGATGTGCAGTGCGCAAGAACTATAACTCTC
The DNA here is from genome assembly GCA_963580285.1 of Lucinisca nassula. NCBI lineage: Eukaryota > Metazoa > Mollusca > Bivalvia > Lucinida > Lucinidae > Lucinisca > Lucinisca nassula. The sequence continues at coordinate 38,415,838 of OY757017.1, forward strand.
GCATTTATACTTTTGAATTATCTCCCTTGGAAGTTTGTTGGTATGTATATATGTATGGGAAAATCGTGTCCGGTCAATAACTTTCTTATTTTCAGATGGATTTTAAAATTACTTGGCAGAAATATTAACAACCATAAGACGATGTGTGGTGAGCATAAATCAGGTTGGTACCTCAAAGGTCAAGGTCATACTTAGAGGTCAAAGGTCAAAAAAGGGGCCTTTTTTTCGTATTTGGTCAATAACTTTCTTATTTTCAGATGGATTTTAAAATTACTTGGCAGAAATATTAACAACCATGAGACGATGTGTGGTGTGCATCAGGCAGGTCAGTACCTCGAAGGTCAAGGTCATACTTAGAGGTCAAAGGTCAAAAAGGGGCCTTTTTTTCGTATTTGGTCAATAGCTTTCTTATTTTGAGATGGATTTTAAAATTACTTTGCAGAAATATTAATAACCATGAGAAGATGTGTGGTGTGCATCAGGCAGGTCAGTACCTCGAAGGTCAAGGTCATACTTAGAGGTCAAAGGTCAAAAAAGGGGCCTTTTTTTCGTGTTTTGTCAATAACTTTCTTATTTTGAGATGGATTTTGAAATCACTTGGCAGAAATGTTAACTATCATGAGACGATGTGTTGCATGCATGATTCAGTTTGATACCTCAAGTGTCAAGGTCATACATAGAGGTCAAAGGTCAAAAAAGGGGCCTTTTGTTTGGTCAATAACTTTCTTATTTTTAGATGGATTTTGAAATTGCTTGGCAGAAATGTTAACCACCATGAGATGATGTGTTTGAAAAAGTTGGAGGGGCATATTGGTTCTGGTTCGTTCGTCCGTTCGTCAGTCTGTTACGCTTTTGATGCATAGCATTACTAAAGAACCGTGTATGCTAGGGTTTTGAAATTTCATATATGGATTTCTCATGGAAAATTAGCTGACGCGTATTTTTTTTCTCGTCCGGATTATGCCCCCTTCAAGAGTTATTGCCCTTTGAAATTTTTTTAATAAAATCTTGTCAGCAAGATATCTCAAAAACTATTGGAGCTAGAGCCTTGAAAGTTGGTGAATATATTGGTGGTGATGAGTAGATGAACTGAATAACTTTTGACAAAATTCCGAAAAATACTTTGTGAGTTATGGCCCTTTGTCATTTTGGTAATTTGTGCCCATTGTAATGTATGCTAAAAGTGATGCATAGCATAACTTTAGAACCGTGTATGCTAGGGTTTTGAAATTTCATATATGGATTTCTCATGGAAAATTAGCTGACGCATATTTTTTTTCTCGTCCGGATTATGCCCCTTTCAAGAGTTATTGCCCTTTGAAATTTTTTTAATAAAATCTTGTCAGCAAGATATCTCAAAAACTATTGGAGCTAGAGCCTTGAAAATTGGTGAATAGATTGGTGGTGATTAGTAAATGAACTGATTAACTTATGACAAAATTCCAAAAAATACTTTGTGAGTTATGGCCCTTTGTCATTTTGGTAATTTGTGCCCATTGTAATGTATGCTAAAAGTGATGCATAGCATAACTTTAGAACCGTGTATGCTAGGGTTTTGGAATTTCATGTATGGATTCCTCATGGAAAATTAGCTGACGCATATTTTTTTTCTCATCCGGATTATGCCCCTTTCAAGAGTTATTGCCCTTTGAAATTTTTTATGTCCCCGGTAGCGATAGCGGGGACATATTGTTTTTGCCCTGTCTGTTTGTGGGTTTGTTGGTTTGTACGTGGACAACTTTAACGTTGGCCATAACTTTTGAACCGTTTGAGATAGAGCTTTCATATTTGGCCTGAAGGTTCCTTGTGACAAGACCTTCACATTCATGCAAAAGAATTTGACCTGTGACCTTGACCTTTGACCTACTTAAAAGAAAAAAATAACATTGGTCATAACTTTTCAACCACATGAGATACAGCCTTCATATTTTGCATGTATGTTCCTTGCGGCAAAAGCTTTACATTCATGCAAAAAAATTTGACCTGTGACCTTGACCTTGACCGTTGACCTACTTAAAACAAAAAAATAACATTTTGGTCATAACTTTTGAACCATTTGAGATAGAGCCTTCATATTTTACATGTAGCTTCCTTGTGACAAGAGCTTTACATTCACACAAAAAATTTTGACCTGTGACCTTGACCTTGACCTTTGACCTACATAAAAGAAAAAGTTAACATTGGTTATAACTTTTGAACTGTTTGAGATACAGCCTTCATATTTAGCATGTATGTTCCTTGTGACAAAAGCTTTTCATTCATGTCCAAAATTTTGACCTGTGACCTTGACCTTGACCTTTGACCTACTTAAAATAAAAAATAACATTTTGGTCATAACTTTTGAATGCTTTGAGATAGAGCCTTCATATTTTGCATGTAGGTTCCTTGTGACAAGAGCTTTACATTCACACAAAAAATTTTGACCTTTGACCTACATAAAAGAAAAATTTAACATTTGTCATAACTTTTGAACCGTTTGAGATACAGCCTTCATATTTAGCATGTAGGTTCCTTGTGGCAAACGCTTTACATTCATGCAGAATTTTGACCTGTGACCTTGACATTTGACCTACTTAAAAAAAAATAAACATTTTTGGTCATAACTTTCCAACCGTTTGGGATAGAGCTTTCATATTTGGCATGTAAGTTCCCTGTGATTAGAGCTTTTCATACATGCAAAATGTTTGGACCATGACCTTGACTTTTGACCTACTTAAAAGAAAAAAATAAAATTGTTTATAACTTTTGAACCGTTTAAGATAGAGCCTTAATATTTGGCATGTAGGTTCCTTGTGACAATAGCTTTACATTCATGCAAATTTTTTTGACCTGTGACCTTGACCTACTTTAAAGAAAAAATATTATTGTTCATAACTTTTGAACCATTTAAGATAGAGCTTTCATATTTGGCATGTAAGTTTCTTGTGTCAAAGGCTTCCCACACAAACAAAAATCTTGAACTGTGAGCAACTTTGAATAAAAAATGACCATGCCCGGGGACATGTTCGTGTTTCACAAACACATCTTGTTTAATAAAATCTTGTCAGCAAAATTTCTCAAACACTATTCGAGCTAGAGCCTTGAAAGTTGTTGAGTATATTGGTGGTGTTGAGTATATAAACTGATTAACTTTTGACAAAATTCCGAAAAATACTTTGTGAGTTATGCCCCTTTGTCATTTTGGTAATTTGTGCCCATTGTAATGAATGCTAAAAGTGATGCATAGCATAACTTTGGAACTGTGTATGCTATGGTTTTGAAATTTCATATATGCATTCCTAATGGAAAATAAGCTGACGCATATTTTTTTTCTCATGCAGATTATGCCCCTTTCAAGAGTTATTGCCCTTTGAAATTCTTTTAATAAAATCTTGTCAGCAAGATATCTCAAAAACTATTATAGCTAGAGCCTTGAAAGTTGGTGAACATATTGGTGGTGATGAGTTGATGGACTGATTAACTTTTGACAAAATTCCAAAAAACACTGTGTGAGTTATGGCCCTTTGTCGTTTTGGTAATTTTTGCCCATTGTAATATATGCTAAAAGTGATGCATAGCATAACTTTAGAACCGTGTATGCTATGGTTTTGAAATTTCATATATGCATTCCTAATGGAAAATTAGCTGGTACACATTTTTTTTCTCATCCGGATCATTACGATAACACACCCGTGCGACATAGTGCATTTTTTCACATTTCAAAAACGGCTACTTTTCTGATGAAAATCCGTGATTTTTTTCTTATTGATACTGAAAACCTAAGTTGTGCGTGCTCGTTAGAACCGCCTCAACGAAGAACCGCCTCGTTGAGGCGGTTCTAACGAGTACCCACAACATACGTCTGGGAGCAGAAATAAGATAAATAATGTATACCCCCTTAAACCCCAGTTTTCTCTATCTAATGTTGGGTTTTAGGGGGGTGTTCATTTCACGGACTTGTTCACGTGATGTATGCCCCTTTCAAGAGTTATTGCCCTTTGAAGTTTTTTTAATAAAATCTTGTCAGCAAAATATCTCAAAAACTATTATAGCTAGAGCCTTGAATGTTGGCGAATACACGTAGATTGGTGTTGATGAGTAGATGACCTGCTTAACTTTTGACAAAATTCCGAAAAATACTTTGTGAGTTATGGCCCTTTGTCATTTTGGTAATTTGTGCCCATTATAATGTATGCTAAAAGTGATGCATAGCATAACTTTAGAACTGTATATGCTATTGTTTTGAAATTTCATATATGCATTCCTGATGGAAAATAAGCTGACGCGTATTTTTTTTCTCATCCGGATTATGCCCCTTTCAAGAGTTATTGCCCTTTGAAATTTTTTATGTCCCCGGTAGCGATAGCGGGGACATATTGTTTTTGCCCTGTCTGTTTGTGGGTTTGTTGGTTTGTTGGTTTGTATGTGGACAACTTTAACGTTGGCCATAACTTTTGAACCGTTTGAGATAGAGCTTTCATATTTGGCCTGAAGGTTCCTTGTGACAAGACCTTCACATTCATGCAAAAGAATTTGACCTGTGACCTTGACCTTGACCTTTGACCTACTTAAAAGAAAAAAATAACATTGGTCATAACTTTTCAACCACATGAGATACAGCCTTCATATTTTGCATGTATGTTCCTTGCGGCAAAAGCTTTACATTCATGCAAAAAAATTTGACCTGTGACCTTGACCTTGACCTTTGACCTACTTAAAACAAAAAAATAACATTTTGGTCATAACTTTTGAACCATTTGAGATAGAGCCTTCATATTTTACATGTAGCTTCCTTGTGACAAGAGCTTTACATTCACACAAAAAATTTTGACCTGTGACCTTGACCTTTGACCTACATAAAAGAAAAAGTTAACATTGGTTATAACTTTTGAACTGTTTGAGATACAGCCTTCATATTTAGCATGTATGTTCCTTGTGACAAAAGCTTTTCATTCATGTCAAAAATTTTGACCTGTGACCTTGACCTTTGACCTACTTAAAATAAAAAATAACATTTTGGTCATAACTTTTGAATGCTTTGAGATAGAGCCTTCATATTTTGCATGTAGGTTCCTTGTGACAAGAGCTTTACATTCACACAAAAAATTTTGACCTGTGACCTTGACCTTTGACCTACATAAAAGAAAAATTTAACATTTGTCATAACTTTTGAACCGTTTGAGATACAGCCTTCATATTTAGCATGTAGGTTCCTTGTGGCAAACGCTTTACATTCATGCAAAATTTTGACCTGTGACCTTGACCTTTGACCTACTTAAAAAAAATAAACATTTTTGGTCATAACTTTCCAACCGTTTGGGATAGAGCTTTCATATTTGGCATGTAAGTTCCCTGTGATTAGAGCTTTTCATACATGCAAAATGTTTGGACCATGACCTTGACTTTTGACCTACTTAAAAGAAAAAAATAAAATTGTTTATAACTTTTGAACCGTTTAAGATAGAGCCTTAATATTTGGCATGTAGGTTCCTTGTGACAATAGCTTTACATTCATGCAAATTTTTTTGACCTGTGACCTTGACCTACTTTAAAGAAAAAATATTATTGTTCATAACTTTTGAACCATTTAAGATAGAGCTTTCATATTTGGCATGTAAGTTTCTTGTGTCAAAGGCTTCCCACACAAACAAAAATCTTGAACTGTGAGCAACTTTGAATAAAAAATGACCATGCCCGGGGACATGTTCGTGTTTCACAAACACATCTTGTTTAATAAAATCTTGTCAGCAAAATTTCTCAAACACTATTGGAGCTAGAGCCTTGAAAGTTGTTGAGTATATTGGTGGTGTTGAGTATATAAACTGATTAACTTTTGACAAAATTCCGAAAAATACTTTGTGAGTTATGGCCCTTTGTCATTTTGGTAATTTGTGCCCATTGTAATGAATGCTAAAAGTGATGCATAGCATAACTTTGGAACTGTGTATGCTATGGTTTTGAAATTTCATATATGCATTCCTAATGGAAAATAAGCTGACGCATATTTTTTTTCTCATGCAGATTATGCCCCTTTCAAGAGTTATTGCCCTTTGAAATTCTTTTAATAAAATCTTGTCAGCAAGATATCTCAAAAACTATTATAGCTAGAGCCTTGAAAGTTGGTGAACATATTGGTGGTGATGAGTTGATGGACTGATTAACTTTTGACAAAATTCCAAAAAACACTGTGTGAGTTATGGCCCTTTGTCGTTTTGGTAATTTTTGCCCATTGTAATATATGCTAAAAGTGATGCATAGCATAACTTTAGAACCGTGTATGCTATGGTTTTGAAATTTCATATATGCATTCCTAATGGAAAATTAGCTGGTACACATTTTTTTTCTCATCCGGATCATTACGATAACACACCCGTGCGACATAGTGCATTTTTTCACATTTCAAAAACGGCTACTTTTCTGATGAAATCCGTGATTTTTTTCTTATTGATACTGAAAACCTAAGTTGTGCGTGCTCGTTAGAACCGCCTCGTTGAGGCGGTTCTAACGAGTACCCACAACATACGTCTGGGAGCAGAAATAAGATAAATAATGTATACCCCCTTAAACCCCAGTTTTCTCTATCTAATGTTGGGTTTTAGGGGGGTGTTCATTTCACGGACTTGTTCACGTGATGTATGCCCCTTTCAAGAGTTATTGCCCTTTGAAGTTTTTTTAATAAAATCTTGTCAGCAAAATATCTCAAAAACTATTATAGCTAGAGCCTTGAATGTTGGCGAATACACGTAGATTGGTGTTGATGAGTAGATGACCTGCTTAACTTTTGACAAAATTCCGAAAAATACTTTGTGAGTTATGGCCCTTTGTCATTTTGGTAATTTGTGCCCATTATAATGTATGCTAAAAGTGATGCATAGCATAACTTTAGAACTGTATATGCTATTGTTTTGAAATTTCATATATGCATTCCTGATGGAAAATAAGCTGACGCATATTTTTTTTCTCATCCGGATTATGCCCCCTTCAAGAGTTATTGCCCTTTGAAGTTTTTTTAATAAAATCTTGTCAGCAAGATAGCTCAAAAACTATTATAGCTAGAGTCTTGAAAGTTGATGAAAAGATTGGTGGTGATGAGTAGATGACCTGATTAACTTTCGACAAAATTTGAGTTATGGCCCTTTGTAATTTTGGTTATTTGTGTCTATTGTAATGTATGCTAAAAGTGATGCATTCCATAACTTTAGAACCCTGTATGCTATGGTTTTGAAATTTCATATATGCGTTCCTGATGGAAAATAAGCTGACACGTATTTTTTTTCATCCGGATTAACTTAAGAACCGTGTAAGCTAGGGTTTTGAAATTTTATATATGGTTTGCTATGGAAAATTAGCTGACACATATTTTTTTCTCATCCGCATTATGCCCCTTTCAAAAGTTATTGTCCTTTGATTTATTTGTTAGCATAACCTTGGGGCCAAGGCCACACACTTTGAATTATTATTGTAATCATGGTAATTTTCGGTTTTATTGGACGGGTTTTTAAAAAATTCCGTCCTTTAAAATAGCGATGTCCGGGTGGGTGGTTGGGCGGGTGGATGGGCCCCACATGCGCGACATAGCCTTCGGCGGAATTCTTGTTGTATGTTTTTGAGTCTTTAACAATATTTGTTGAATATTTTGCCATCTAGGGACAAGCAAAGGTTGGGGGCATTGTGTTTTACAAACACCATTTCTAGTTTAGTGTTCAGTCAAGAACTTTCTTTTTCCTGGATAGATTGTGAAATTACTTGGCAGAAATGTTAACCATCATGAGACGATGTGGTGCAAGCTAGACCTAGGTCGGTATCTCCAAGATCAAGGTCATACTAAGAGGTCAGAGGTAAAAAAAGTTTTTTTTTTTTTTTGTGTCCAGTCAATAACTTTTTTATTTCTGGATGGACTTTATAAAGTAACCATGCAGAAATGTTCACCGTCATTAGACCATGAGTCGTGTACAAGACCAAGGTCCATATACCTCCAATGTCAAGGTCATACCTAGAGGTCAAAGGTAAAAAAAAGGGACAGTCAATAACTTCTTTATTCTTTGATGGATTTTGAAATTACTTGACAGAAATGTTAACCATCATGAGACGATGTGTTGTACCTCAAAGGTCAAGGCCATACTTAGAGGTCAAAGGTAAAAAAAAGGCTTTTTTGTGTATGGCCAATAACTTTTTATTTTTCTATGAACATTTTTAAAGTTACTTTGCAGAACTGTTTATCTTCATTAGATGATGTGTTGCACACAAGACCCGGCTCAATACCTCCAATGTCAAGGTTATACTTAGAGGTCAAAAACGGGGGAGACATCTGTGTTTTTGTAGAAAAACAAATTCTAGTTCAATATTGGCATCTTTTGGCTTAATAAAATCAATATCTATTTTTGCATGCGGAATGGAATTACAACACAAGTATTACAAATTGTGAAATGGATTGTACTGTACTTCAGTCATATAACATGATCATTAACAACATGTAAAAACAACAATATATAAAATACATACAAAAATGTGATGGTGGGTAAGAATTCAATATGAATTACATTTCATGATATCAAAATTAATTAACTTCATCAATATCCAAAAAGAAGAGGAGAAAAAACATTCAGGTTTTAAGAATATGATGCTGTTGGTAATCAAATACAGTAGAATTCCTCTATCATTAAGATTAAGATCTTCTTTGGGACTGTTCAAAAGTAAGACTACTTTTGAATAGTTCCAATGGTGAAACCTTTTAAACATGCTTTTAAAGGCAGAATTAATCTGAATTATACCTTGTCTTAACCCTTCTCTTGCTGAATATTCATTTAAGCCACATCCATTTCTGTCTATCAACCAAATTACTTGATGTAATTTATTGCTACAAATTCATAAACTGAATGCCAAACAGTGTAGATCCTGATCAGATGGCTTCTTCAGAAGCCATCTGATTTGGATCTACACTGTTTGCAAAGATAGGGGTTGTCGTGAACAGCAAGATAAGGGTTAATAGTGGAATTCCACTGTACACATACATTATTTTTGGTTTGGTTTGATTTGAGGTTTAACATCCCCATCAATACTGTATAGGTCATTTTGGAGACATTGCTTCCAATTTTGTGGGACTTTTACCCGGCATTGAGATGAAATGACATCTCATGCCCCGTCATCCAATGAAACCAATAGGCTTTATAAGCATGGACTCACACTGCTTTGCCCTGCCAGGCTTACCAGTATTGTGTGTGGTCGGTTTCAGCTCTGCATGGAAGCATCATGCAACCCATCTATTTCTTCCAGCCCTGTTGGGCGAGTCCTACACATACACTGTAACATCATTGGTTTGATTTATACTGAGAGGCAAAAGTATATAAGTATACATGTTACTGGACGCCGATTTGCGTCCCAATGTCTCCCTCTCTACATACATACTCGTATGTGGCATCATAAACAAGAACAACCACTTCCGCATAATTTGCAGCAGTTTCCAATAAAATTGATTAAAGGATAATGAAAATGCGTCACTTGAAATGGACAGGGGGGTCTGATCCAATATTTTGTCTGGAGTAGTTTTCCTTTAAACATGTGTTTCGAATAAGTGTTATTCAATAAATGACTTTTCGTGCAACAGTTTCAAAGAAGGGGAACTGATTGGTAAGAATATATCCCATATTTAAATTAAACACAAGGTAAAATGCAACATTTCTTGTCAAAGAAAATGTAATTTTCGCCTTTTACGTTCTTCATGTTTCTTTGGGATTTGTACTGGTGATTAACTTTTCTATGTGTAATTTTTGAGGCATCACTATGGAGTAAGCATAAAAATGCCGAGGAAAACAAAAATTATGTTAAAGTTTAAAATGAATATCTCTTACACGATTTGAGAAAAAGACTCATTTAATTCATTATGATTTTAATTGAAAGGGAGATAATTCGGAACAGGCAGAAATTACAATTGAGTTTGATGCTGTTTGTTTGGGTTTAATGGCAAAGTCTTATGATGGCGTCTTATCGCTTAACATTCATTCATGACTTTTGCGGTGCGCATAGATTTGAATGTCAGGTACAACATGAGATTTTGTTGGAAATATTGATTATGAATTATGAGCAATAAGTCCAACATGGATGACTGCAACAGGAAAAGAATTGGACTTTTACAAACTTAGGGAAAAACGGACATCAGCATATTTTATTACATACAGCAATACAAGATCCGGAATTCCAAATAAAAAAACTGTATACTTTTTATTGCCTCTGAGTGTAGTTGACACATTAGACATTAGATTTTGTTTTTGTTGTCTCTTTACAACATGTTTCATTTTTATAGCAAATAAACAGTACCAAATGTTTAGTTTTAATTTTAAGGGGGATGGGAACACCTGGCAGATTTTTATGCCATTTTTCAAAGGGAGACAACTTTTGGGACTTCATGTTCACTTTTCTATAAGCATTGTCCCACTGATAAAGGGGACTACTCTTAAAGGAAAGAATTTGCTCCTGAGGAGCAAATTCTTCTCTTTAAGAGTTGACCCCTATTGACATGGGAGATAAAAATACTTTTGGAGGAGTTACCTCCCCTGAAGGTGTTTCCATTCCCCTTAACTGCAATTTTCCTGGTCAGGCTTATAGATAAGTGGTAAACCAGTAAAGTGTACATTCTTTTGCCAGAAACTGACAACTGCCCATCTTTAATCAATGGAAGGGAGAGAATGACTGTAGAAAGATTTCATGATTAATCTCCACAAAAGAATGTTACCAAATGTTTAGTTTGGCCTGGATTTTAATGGCATAGTCAACACTATTAGGTCATGATGAGCCAGTCAGTTTACTTAGCCACACTTTTCCTGAGTAGTCTTATACAAAAATGGTTTACCAGTACAGTGTACATTCTTTTGCCATAAACTCACAACTGTCCTTCTTGAATCAGCGGAAGGGAGAATCTTATACAAAAGTGGTTAACCAGTACAGAGTACATTCTTTTGCCATAAACTCACAACTGTCCTTCTTCAATCAGCGGAAGGGAGAGAATAACTGTAGAAAAGATTTCATGATCAATCTCCACAAAAGAATGTTACCAAATTTTTAGTTTGGCCTGGATTTTAATGGCATAGTCTACACTATTTAGGTCATGATGAGCCAGTCAGTTTACTTATCCACACTTCTGCTGGTCAGGCTAATAGATATGCGGTTAACCAGTACAGTCTAAATTCTTTTGCCAGAAACTGACAACTACCCATCTTGAATTAGTGGAAGAGATAGATGACCATAGAAAAGATACCATAGAAAAGATTTCATGATCAATCTTCACAAAAGCAATTAAACTGACAACCTGCTCAGTAGAGGATTAAACAGTATACAAACTCAATCTTAAGGGGAATGGGAACACCTTTAGGGGAGGCAACTCCTTCAATAGTACTATCAATAAGGGTCAACTCTTAAAGAAAAGAATTTGCAAATTTGCTCCTGAGGAGCAAATTCTTTCCTTTAAGAGAAGACCCTTTTTTTCCGAGGGACAGGGCTTATAGAAAAGCGAATAGTAATTGAAGAGGAAGTTGTCTCCCTTTGCAAAATGGCAGAAAAATTTGCCAGGTGTTCCCATTCGCCTTAATTTTAGGTGGTTAACGTTATTGGTCAGTGACAGTCACAGGCACAGGAGCATTTAAAAGCGTCAGTTAAATTAGAAATGAGACATGTCTTTATGGCCTAGTGGGTAAGAGCCATGACTCTTAATCATTAGGTCTCACTAGCTGTGGGTTCAAGCCTAATTTGGGTCACATGTGAGATGCCAAGTTCTGCAACAAATGGTCAGGTTGTGTTTCTCTGGGTACTCCAGTTTTTGCATACATCTGATTAAAAATCAGCTCAAAATAAGTGAAAAAAATTTGAAAACCAAATAAACAATTTGAAATTAACAAGATTAAATTTTGTTTGTTTCCAATTTTTTGGGGACTTTTACCCGACATTGAGATGAAATGACATCTCAAGCCCAGCCGCCCAATGAAACCAATTGGGTTTATAAGTAAGGACGGACCGACTCACACTGCTTTGCCTGGGCAGGCTTAGATCCTCTAAGTGGTTTACCAGTCCTCGTGTGCGGTCGGTTTCAGCTCTGTGTGGAAGCATCATGCAGCCCATCTATTTCTTCAAGCCCCGATGGGTGGGGGAGGCACAAGATTAAATAACCAGTTATAAGACATGATGTATTAGGAAATTTTTAAACAAATTATGATGACCATAAATAAAAGGAATGGACCAATTTACGGAACCTATTAGATAGATTTCCTTTCTGGAGCAGTGTTATAATACAACAAAATGTCTTTGTTTCAAAAACATTAAACAAAACTCTAGCACTTAAGACATGAATTCACCTTCGAAGTTCATTCACCTTCGAAGTTTATTTTTTAAGTAGTTTTAAACAAAAACAGCAACATACAAAAGGAGACATATAAGCAGAAAACATGGCACAGTACATAATAAACTGTTAACTTTTCAAAATAACTTTCATCTAATCATGAAGACATGATCATACCTCTAAGCCCAGTTCAAAATATTGTTAGCTCGTCTTAAGGGTTAAACGCAGAATGTGGCGTCTGATCAGGGCCTACACTGCTTGCAAAAAAATTCAGCCATATTCCTAATCAATTTTTAAGAAAACAAAAACCTGATACCCCCTTAATTTTGAAATGGATTCCTGCTATATATAAGGAGGAAGATTCTATTTGGTACAAAAAGGGTTAAGAACACTAAACATTCTATGGAGCTTGTTTCGTCAAGCTGATGATGCTCTGAACAACTGGGCCCATATCACAATCTTTACTGTGTCTACTAATTATCCCTCTGGGCATGTACAGGGTGGTCTATACAAAGAGTGAAGACTGATCAGCCTGTGCCATGATGATGGCTGATCTGGACAGGCCAATTATGCATGTGACTGCATTGTTAATTGTTTGTTTGTTTGATTTGAGGTTTAACGCTCTGCGTGGAAGCATCATGCAGCCCATATATTTCTTCAAGCCCCTAAGGGCGGGGGCCGGACTACACTGTTAACCCATTTAGGACCAGAAACCCCAAAACGGGTACCCTGGTCAACAGTGCAGGCCCAGATCAGATGCCGCAGAACGCGGCGTCTGATCAGGGCCTCCACTATTTGCTAAAAGTTCAGTCATTTTTCATATAAATTTTTATGACAACACAACCCGACACCCCTAAATTTTGAAATGGACTCCCCTACTATATATAAGGAGGAAGATTTCATTTGGTACAAAATGGGTTAATTTCACCATATGAACAAATGATCATTGCAAGACCTCAAAAGATGGAAGGTAAAACAGCTTGCTACAAGATTCATCCTCCTACTAACATTAGCCCATTGTATACTAGTGGACTCTTCCATTGCTATATGTTGGACAAGTCCATTTGTCATATATGGGGTGTCAGGCCTATTTTTCATTTTAATTCTATTTTTGACGGAAAATTCTGTTAGCAAATAGTGCAGGCCCTGATCAGATGCCGTGTTCTGCGGCATCTGATCTTGGCCTGCACTGTTTGCCAAGGTAACCCTTTAGAGGTTTCCTGCATACATTGGGTTAATGAACACATTTTAATGTTCTCAGGGTACAGTCAAACTTCAATGGCTCAAACACCTTTGGGACCATGAAAATTTGTTTGAGACAGGCAGTTTGGGCTTATTGGGCTTAATCATAGCTCCAAGTCAGAAGGCATAAAGGATACCTTTCTGATTTGTTTCAAAATTAAGGTACAGATTTTATAAGTGCTGACCTTTATTTGTAAGGGAGACAAACAAGTTTTGAAAGAGTTTTCACCACAGGTTAGTTGTAAAATTTCTTTAGGAAACGGTTGAACTTCCTGCAAAAACTGAAGGCCCTGATGCCGCTATCTGCAGCATCTAATCTGGGCCACCACTATTTGCCAATGACCCGTTTTGGAATATCCAGTACAAAATGGGTTCAGACTGACAGTCAAACTTTGATGGCTGGATGACCAGTGGTTTACCATAGCTGCCATATCTGTTTTTCTAACTCATTTTTTGAGTCCCTAGGAAAGATTTAACAATACTGCAAATATTGATATACAGTCGAACTTCCATGGCTCGAACCTTTTAGGTTCTATAATGAAATTGTATGCTGTGTGTACTCATAAGAATCGCCTCACTGAGGCGATTCTAATGAGTACACACAGCATAAATTTGCAAGTTAAAAGACTTAAATCTCCTTAATTACCGCCACTGTTTCTTGTGTCTCTAGGGGCTAAAGAATGGATTCCACTCAGCCATGGTAAATGGGCGACTGTTGTTTGAGCCATCGAAGTTCTACTGTATTTAGGAATATTAGTAAGAATATTCGTATTTTATCTTGCAAATGTACTCATTCATTAGAATTTGATCGACGAGTGCACATGTACCTTTGCTTAGCTCAAATGGGCATGAAATTTGGCCTGCTCATATATATTAAAATGCCTACCATTTTTGGGATTCTAATATTTATGAGCAGGAGAAATAGCATTCTCTGCTGATATATACATGAAACCCGCCTTACCAATCTTGACAGCAATTCAATACTATTTCATGCACTGACAGAGTTGAGCATGAAAAAAAAGTTTTATAACCACAGGTCCACGTACAACCACCCAACCAGCTTCTGAACCGGTTTTGGATAAGATTGACAACCCTTTTTGGCTGAAATAATGGCGTAGTTCATCTGAGGTGATTGGCCAACACTTTCAGACAGCTGACATGATGTTGGAAGCATATTTTTAAATCTGAAGCAGGCGGGATTGCAGCGATATAGGTTCTTGACTGTTGCTTAGGTCTGCCCTCTTTTTGTGTGAAGGGGATTTACCAGTATTTGAACTGCTAAATATTGATTGCAGATTCTTTGTACTTCAACCAACTTGTCTCTTGTGACAAAATTTCTTATTCTGCATGTCATTGTGTTTAGACTATTGAACTGAAGACATATGTGCCAGACATTCAGTTGTAACTATATGCATTCCTCTCAAACAAAACTTTCTCCCTGACCAAAATCAGGGTGACTCATCTTTTCACTGCCCAGTACCTATTTCTTGTTAGTTGTATTCACATTTCTGGTCAAGTCCTTATGAAACCTCTCTTCATAAATCCTTCTGACAGTTGAGACAGCAAACGAGCACAGTCAGAGATTATAAAACTTTTTTCATGCTCAACTCACTTCAGCATGAAATTTGTCATGCCCATAAATTTTAAAATGCCAACATTGTTGGCATTTTAAAATTTATGAGCAGGACAAATATAACATTCTGTGCTGATCTGAGCAGGAAAATTGTCCCTTTCATTTGTAGTTTAATATTTATGAGCATTATAAATTTTATGCTCAGCTGAGTTGAGCATGAAAAAGTTTTATTATAACCTCGGGGCCAGGTCATAAAACTTTTTCTATGCTCATCTCAGTTGAACAAGAAATTTGTAATG
Organism: Lucinisca nassula; assembly: GCA_963580285.1. NCBI lineage: Eukaryota > Metazoa > Mollusca > Bivalvia > Lucinida > Lucinidae > Lucinisca > Lucinisca nassula. The sequence continues at coordinate 38,431,256 of OY757017.1, forward strand.
CTAAGGATTATTTGAAATACAATATTTCCCGCTGAGATAAACAATGTCGTTTGTCCTGCTCATGAATTTATTTATTTTTTTTTTTTAATTTAAAAGTTTATGAGCAGGACAAATTTCAAGCCCAAGTGAGATGAGCATGAAAAAGTTTTATAACCTCAGGGGCTAGATAATGACTAGCTTTGAGCTAGCCCATCCAGATCTGCACCACTAACAGACTCTTGGCAAAAAGAACAGTGACTTAGTCCAAGATAACTTGTGCTTCTTTTCCGTTCTCTAGTATCTGTTTCTGCCCATGTCTTAGTTCATACTCTCTTCTTAGGTAGGCAAATATCAGATCTGTGACCAGAAATATCTGCAATAATAGAAAAGCATCAAGGAATTATTACCACACCATAACCCTTTCAACCCAGGCCCCCGTTCATCAGGGCTTGGAGAAATAGATTGGGCAGCATGGTGCTGCCATGCAGAGCTGAAACTGACCGCACATGAGTCCTGGTAAGCCACTTAGGTCTAAGCCTGCCCATGCAAAGTGCTATTATTTTATTTTATTTATTTATTTTTTTTTTGAATTTTAAAATTTGTGACAATCTGTGACAATTTCAAAATTGGTTTTTGTAAAATATTTTAACAAATATAATGGTACACAGAAATGCTGATGTTCTTTGTGAAAAAAAAATCCATGTTTTGCTTGTGTACATCCATTTGAAAAGGAATATGTCAAACCAGTGGTACGTTCAACAATGCGAGCGATCACTTGATTGACAGTGAGCGCTCTCTGTTTTAACCCTTATCTTGCTGTTCACGACAACCCCTATCTTTGCAAACAGTGTAGATCCAGATCAGATGGCTTCTGAAGAAGACATCTGATCAGGATCTACACTGTTTGACATTCAGTTTATGAATTTGTAGGAAAAAATTACATCAAGTAATCTGATTGGTTCAAAGTCAGAAACGGGTGTGGCTAAACTGAATATTCAGCAAGAGAAGGGTTAAGATGGTGACCTTAGGCTGTTTGTCTGCTTCCCTGTCTACCAGAAGTTTAATTCTGCTAGTTCTGCTTGAGGAACTGGCAAATAGTTCTGTGGAAGGTAGTTAATACCATTAAGACGGCTGTAAACAAACTATTTTCTTTGCTGATTCAGCTGAGGCTGAACCCCCATTCCCTTCAAACATGCGCAAAGAGTTCAGTACCCAAAGATACACTCCTCAGACTGTATCACAAGCGTTTGTGGGGCGAGCACTAGGCGGCACCCATGTTGTTGAATGCACCTCAGGTGAATCAGATATTACAAAGTTTTGCTGCTAGTTTAAAAAGGGCCAGTACTTTGAAGAATAAGCTGTCTGCTCATAACTCAAGTCCTTTCTAAACCAAGGTTACATTTCTTTTGGAGCAAATTCTTTTAAGAGAAGCCTCAATAAGAAGACAGGCAATGTTTTTTTTTTGAAGATACACATAAACCTCTTTACAATACTTTTCATTCTAACACAGTTATGGATACAGTACTCTTTAAAGATGGATCAAAAATGTTTAGATTTTATAGGAAAATACCATATTTACCCTTGTATTCAGACACCTCATCGCCTTACCATAGTGTTCTAGCTGTGACATCTCATCAGTGTCTACACTATTTGCTCAGGCCTGCATATTAATTCTCCTGGTTACTGTAACAAGTGCTTTGTTTATTTGTTTGTATTGGGGTTTAACAGCCCAGTCAACACTATTCAGGTCATTTTTGAACCGGTCAGTTCACTTATCCACACTTTTCCTGGCAGGCTTATACATAAGCTGTTAACCAGTACAGTGCACATTCTTTTGCAAGAAACTGACAACTGCCCTTCTTGAATCAGCAGAAGGGAGAAAATGAAAAGATTTTCAGGTCTTCCTGATCTCCAGACGCACATCAGACTGAGCTATCGATGCCCGCACTGTAACAATGCGTAAGCTTTATACAATAGCACCCTATTTACAACCATGCAACCAAGCCTTCAAAATCACATGGCATGTACTGCAATCCTGGCCGCACCGTGTTGAACTTTCCATCACATGCGTCTGAACCAGTTAAACATGGGTGAAGCAATGGCGTAGTCCATCGGGGGTGATTGGCCAAAACTTTCAGACAACTGACACAATGTTTATAACAATTGTTGAATATGCAGCATGAATCTGAAGGTGGGATTGCACTGGTATAGATTTTTGAAAATGGCTCCCCCCTCATTCTGTGTGAAGCTGGGGTTTACAGCATTTAATAAGTTTAATATGGCTTGTTGTTTCTTTGTAATTTCACTAACTTGTCACTTGTGACATGTGTCATTGTGTTTTGATGAATTTGCCCTTTAACCCATAACATGCCAATCACAACAACTGTCGTCTGCTTTGACATCTGCCGTTGCTTTAAGAAGTCATTTTTGCAAACAGTGTAGTCTGATCTGGGTCCAAACTGTTTGACTGTATGCAGAAATATTTTTAAAAAGTTTACCAGAAGATGCAGTAGACGACAGTCAGACGCAATTTTTTCTCGGTATCTTAATGCACACAACAACGCATGTTGTTTTGCTAAACTGCCAGCTTCATGATTGTATTTCCCCTGAATTCTGCTTACCTGTGCTGTTGAGAAAGTGAGGGCTATGGCAAAGTAGAAGTTGGCATTGGCACTGCCAGCATAGATCCACAGATGCCAGAGGATAGGTGATAGGACAGTACAACATATAAACATGTTGCTCACTATAAAAGTATTTCTCATATCTGAAATGCAAAAATTATTACGTTAATGCATTCGTGTGCTAAAATGTTATCTCCAGTACTAGCATGTTTCAGATGATGTTTTTTCTTATTTTTTTTCACTTCCAAACATAGATTGTGGGTGCTCGTTTATCAGTCAGTTGTAAGTAGACAAATCACTCGAGCTTCAGTTTGTCGATCAGTTGTAAGTAGACAAATCAAACACAATAGGGGCTCGTAATTTCATCAACTTTACAACTGGGTCCAGTTGTTCAAAGCATCTTTAGCTTAACGAGGTTGTTAGTGGTCAAATTTTTAACTGCTCTGTCAAGTATACTATCTAAAATTTTGTTATTTTTTGCTGACAAAATGTATCAAGTAGCTCAAAACCATGGGGTTAAGGAGATCTTTAAGATCTTCTATAGAATAATTTGTATGTCGTGTATACTCATTAGAATTGCCTCAGGCAATTCTAATGAGTATACACAACATATTTTTTCGGTGTAAAGTCTGAAAAAAGCTCACTAAATTACCTGAAACATATGGATATTTTGTGCAGATTTCTATAGGGACTCAAATGCAAGTTGAATTGGTAAGCTAGTCTTCTGTGTTTGAGTTGATTTGTTTATTTGATTTGATGTTTAACTTCCCTGTCAACACTGTTAAGGTCATTTTGGAGACGTTGCTTCCAATTTTGTGGGACTTTTACCCGACATTGAGATGAAATGACATCTCAAGCCCTGTAGCTCATGAAACCAATAGGGTTTATAAGCATGGACAGTCCGACTCGCACCGCTTTAGCTGGGCAGGCTTAGATCCTCTAAGCAGTTTACCAGTACTCGTGTGCGGTTGATTTCAGCTCTGCATGGAAGCATCATGCTGTCCATCTATTTCTTTATACCCCGATGGGTGGGGGCGGTGTTTGAGTTATTGAAGATTCACAGTTTTTAGTACATAGTATATTGTATCCTTTCATTGTGCTTATTCAAAGGGGCTTCAATAGACTGGGCTGCATGATGCTTCCACCCAGAGCTGAAACTGACCACACATGAGTACTGGTAAACCACATAGAAGGACTTAGCCTGCCCAGGCAAAGTGATGAGTCAGACTATCCAATGCCGATAAGCCTTTTGGTTTCATTGGGTTTCAGGGCTTGCGATGTCATTTCATCTCAATGTTGGGTAAAAGTCCCACAAAATTGGAAACAAGAGGGCCCAATGGCCCTATATTGCTCACCTGTGTACCAGAAAATCATAAGTGTAGGAGACCACTTGACATTGCTACATACTAAATATCTGAGCTCTGGGCCTTATGGCTTTGGAGAAGAAGATTTTTGATTTTTTTTCCAGTATAAGTCCATAGGTCAATTTTGACCCAAAGGGCAGGATTTATGTAGGCGACCATTTTATGTTGCTATATACTAAATATCTAAGGTCCGTACTTCATGGTTTCAGAGAAGAAGATTTTTAAAGCTTTTTTTTTTCATTATAAGTTTATTGGAGTTAACAAGCCACTGGATTTGGCCAATTTGAACCCCAGGGGCAAGACTCAGGCAGGATTCATGTTGGCAAGAATTCCATGTTGCTACATGCTAAATACCCAAGCTCTGGGCCTTATGGTTTCACAGAAGAATATTTTTGAAGTTTTTTTTCCATTTTAAGTTTTTTTCCATTTTAAGTCCATCCATGGTAGCTAATGGGCCATGGGTGTGGCCAATTCTGCCCCAAGGGGCATGTCTGGCAGGATTCATGTAGGTGACCTGGGCCCTGTGGTTTCAGAGAAGAAGATTTTTTTAAGCTTTTTTACATTAGGAGTCTATGGGAGCTAAGGGGCCCGGGGTGTGGCCCATTTGGACCCCAGGGGCATGATTGGCAGGATTTATGTAGGTGACCACTTACCGTTGCTACATGCTAAATATCTAAGCTCTGGGCCCTGTGGTTTCAGGGAAGAAGATTTTTTTCCATTAGGAGTCTATGGGAGCTAAGGGGCCCCGGGGCGTAGCCTATTTGGACCCCAGGGGCATGATTGGCAGGATTTATGTAGGTGACCACTTGCCGTTGCTACCTGCTCAATATCTAAGCTCTGGGCCCTGTGGTTTCAGAGAAGAAGATTTTTGAAGCTTTGTTTCATTATGAGTCTATGGGAGCGAAGGGGCCCCGGGGCGTGGCCCATTTGGAACCCAGGGGCATGATTGGCAGGAATTATGTAGGTGACCACTTGCCCTTGCTACATGCTAAATATCTAAGCTCTGGGCCCTGTGGTTTCAGAGAAGAAGAATTTTGAAGCTTTTTTCCATTATGAGTCTATGAGAGTGAAGGGGTGCCAGGGCATGGCCAATTTGGAACCCAGGGGCATGATTGGCAGGAATTAAGTAGGTGACCACTTGCCATTGCTACATGCTAAATATCTAAGCTCTGGGCCCTGTGGTTTCAGAGAAGAAGATTTTTTAACCTTTTTTTTCCATTATTAGTATACAGAAGCTAAGGGGCCCCAGGGCGTGGCCAATTTGGACCCCAGGGGCATGATTGGCAGGAATTATGAAGGTGACCACTTGCCATAGCTACATGCTCAATATCTAAGCTCTGGGCCCTGTGGTTTCAGAGAAGAAGATTTTTGAAGCTTTTTTCCATTATGAGTCTATGGGAGCGAAGGGGCCCCGGGGCGTGGCCCATTTGGAACCCAGGGGCATGATTGGCATGAATTATGTAGGTGACCACTTGCCCTTGCTACATGCTAAATATCTAAGCTCTGGGCCCTGTGGTTTCAGAGAAGAAGATTTTTGAAGCTTTTTTCAATTATGAGTCTATAGGAGCGAAGGGGCCCCGGGGTGTGGTCCGTTTGGACCCCAGGGGCAATTATTGGCAGGAATTATGTAGATGACCACTTGCCGTTACTACGTGCTAAATATATAAGCTCTGGGCCCTGTGGTTTCAGAGAAGAAGATTTTTGAAGCTTTTTTCCATTATGAGTCTATGGGAGCGAAGGGGCCCCGGGGTGTGGCCCATTTGGAACCTAGGGGCATGATTGGCAGGAATTATGTAGATGACCACATGCCATTGCTACATGCTAAATATCTCAGCTCTGGGTCCTGTGGTTTCAGAGAAGAAGATTTTTGAAGCTTTTTTATATTATGAGTCTATGGGAGCTAAGGGGCCCCGGGGCGTGGTCCGTTTGGACCCCAGGGGCATGATTGGCAGGAATTATGTAGGTGACAACTTGCCCTTGCTCCATGCTAAATATCTAAGCTCTGGGCCCTGTGGTTTGAGAGAAGAAGATTTTTGAAGCTTTTTTCCATTATGAGTCTATAGGAGCTAAGGGGCCCCGGGGCGTGGTCCGTTTGGACCCCAGGGGCATGATTGGCAGGAATTATGTAGGTGACCACTTGCCGTTACTACGTGCTAAATATATAAGCTCTGGGCCCTGTGGTTTCAGAGAAGAAGATTTTTGAAGCTTTTTTCCATTATGAGTCTAAGGGAGCGAAGAGGCACCGGAGCGTGGTCCTTTTGGAATCCAGAGGCATGATTGGCAGGAATTATGTAGGTGACCACTTGCCATTGCTACATGCTAAATATCTAAGCTCTGGGCCCTGTGGTTTCAGATTTTTGAAACTTTTTTCCATTATGAGTCTATGGGAGCGAAGGGGCCCCGGGGCGTGGCCCATTTGGAACCCAGGGCATGATTGGCAGGAATTATGTAGTTGACCTCTTGCCCTTGCTACATGCTAAATATCTAAGCTCTGGGCCCTGTGGTTTCAGAGAAGAAGATTTTTAAAATTTTTCCATTATGAGTCTATGGGAGCGAAGGGGCCCCGGGGCGTGGCCCATTTGGAACCCAGGGGCATGATTGGCATGAATTATGTAGGTGACCACTTGCCCTTGCTACATGCTAAATATCTAAGCTCTGGGCCCTGTGGTTTCAGAGAAGAAGATTTTTGAAGCTTTGTTTCATTATGAGTTTATGGGAGCTATATGTTGCCATAGCAACCAGAATTCCAATCTGATCAGCCCCAAAACCTTATGCAGCCTTTCCCCCTACCTAAAGATGCTTCACATGAAATTTGATCAAGATTGGCCATGAGGTATTAGAGATATACTTATTTGAAATTGTTTACGGACGGACGGATGCACGCACGGCGGACGACGGACAAAAAGTGATCCCAAAAGCTCACCTCGTCACTACGTGACAGGTGAGCTAAAAACATCTCCAAAATGACCTAAATAGTGTTGATGGGGACATTAAACCACAATTCAACCAACCATTAAGCTTATTGAAATAATAATCTACCAGTATATCAATAACCCAGAACTGAAGAAGCCAATGTCTTTGTCTCCGACCCGCTCCTCAACTGCAGCCACAACTTCTTCATTTTAAGGGCCTCCGTGGCCTAGCGGTTAAGAGCACTGACTCTTGATCATTAGGTCTCCCACCGCTGTGGTTCGAGTCTCGCTCGGGTCACATATGAGACTCCAAGTTCTGCAATGGAAGGTCAGGCGGTTTTTCTCCGGGTACTCCGGTTTTCACCCACCTCTGATTAACGATCAGCTTGATATGAGTGAAATAATCTTGAAAGGGCCGTAAAACCAAAACAAAAAAACAACAAAAAAAACTTCTTCGTTGAACTGAAAATGACATCCAGGGATAGGAAATGGTCACTAAGAGCTAAGTCCATAGAATAGGCAGGGTACCGTATTAGCTCGTACCCATTCAGCTCAACAGCATCCTTTGCAATTTTGCAAGTGTGGACTCTTGCATTGTCCTGTTGGAGCAGAATCCCTTTGGAGAATTAACCTCAGCGTTTTTGACGCAGAGCAGTTCTTAGCTGGTCGTGCAAATTTGCATAATAAGCACCTGTTATTGTACTTTTCTTTGCTAGAAAGTCCAATATAATAACGCCTTGTATGTCCTAAAATATAGCTGACATCACCTAGCCATGGTGGACATTCAATATCTTATGAGTGAATGACACGATAAGGGTGTAATTTTGCCCTTATGCATAAAACATGTATTGAAACAAGCCATGAAAATTTTGGTTGTCACTGTCAATGGGAGGTAGTATAGGCTGGTTACTTATTGACTTGCCCTTATACTTTTTGGGGTTGATTGTTTATCAGTCAACCCAAAGTTACTAACAACAAAAGCTTCCCACCTGCTATTATCCATGTAATAGCATGACCATGTACAAACTCCAGGTAGTTGTTATTTATAGCAGTGCAATTCTTCTCCCTGCCAGAGTGCTGTTTACCTGTAAACTCTGGACTGGGCTATTAGCCATTTTGTGGGAAAGTAACTGTCCTTTTGGCTTTCCACTAGTGATGTTTCCATTAGGGCCTAGTTGTTTCATGTTTTTGTTTCTTTCCCTAGGTGTCTCTGATGGGAGCTGTGGGTTAATTATATCGATTCCTGATCATTGCCTTCACTTCCATTGTGTACTTGGACACTTGCAAATAGTAAAGACCCAGATCATATGCCACATGATGCAGCGTCTGATCAGGGTCTGCACTATTTGCTTACAGTACAGGATTTTTACTGTTAAATGAAACAAGGTTGGTCGGTAAATACCGGTGGTGGGAATTTCCACTGGTATTTACCGTCCTGGGAAATACTTCAAATTTCAGCCAATGTGGGAAATACTGGGAAATAGTGGGACATATGATTTTTGTTTAGTTATTTCATAGAAAAACACTATTAATATTCATGTAATTTAATTGAAGTAATGAACAGTTAGCTATTTTGCAATATCATACCTGTGATACCTCCCTCATCAAGAGGGAGACTCCCTCATTTTGATGCTAATTTTGCACAATTAATGCTGAATTTTAATATAATTTTGGAGTCTCCATCATTTGAACTGAGAATTTCCCTATATATTCTTTACATCTCCCTCATCACAATGGCAATTCTCCCTCATACAATTAAAACAAGAGGACCAGCTTGGTCCTGTATCGCTCACCTGAGCTAACAGATTCAAAGTTTAAGGAAGTGCCAACCTTTAATGAAGGCTTTATGGGAGGACATGGTGATGACAGGGTAAGCATTTTCTGAAAATCAAGTAGAATGTAACTCTATGATAAACAGGCTGATCTCACCGGTTTTCAAACTCATTCAAGCTTTTATTCCTGACTTGCTAAGAAGATCCGATCTAAACTGAAGTGGCTATGGTGATGACAAGTTCAAAAACAAGTTTTCAAACTCCTCCAAGCTTTCTGCCTGACTTCCTTGTTTGTAAGTTTTATCAAGATCCGTTCAAAACTAAAGGGGCAGCAGTGATGACAATGTCGAAAATAGGCATTTTCAGCAGTCAAAGACACGTCACTCTATGATAAATGTGCCGACTTGGCCGGTATTCGAACTCACCTGAGGTTTTATTCCCAGCCACCTTACATGTAAGTTTCTGAAAGATCCGATCAGACTTGGCCAGTATTCAAACTCATCCAAGATTTTATTCCCAGCCATCTCACATATAAGTTTCAGAAAAATCCGATCAAAACTGAAGGGGCTACGGTGATGACAAGGTCAAAATTTGGCATTTTTAGCAATCAAAGGGATGTTACTCTAAAATAAATGAGCCGACCTCGCCAGTTTTCGAACTCATCCGAGGTTTCATCCCCAGCCACCTTACATATAAGTTTCAGAAAAATCTGATCAAAACTGAAGGGGCTACGGTAATGACAAGGTCAAAAATCAACATTTTCAGCCATCAAAGGGACAAAACTCTACGATAAATGGGCTGACTTGGCCTGTTTTCGAACTCATCCAAGATTTTATCACCAGCCACCTTACATATAAGTTTCAGAAAGATCCGATCAAAACTGAAGGGGCTACCGTGATGACAAGGTCAAAAATCGGCATTTTCAGCAATCAAAGGGACGTAACTCTATGATAAATGGGCCAACTTGGCCGGCATTCCAACTCATCCTAGGTTTTATCTCCATTCACCTTACATATAGGTTTCAGAAAGATTAGATCAAAACTGCAGGGGCTACGGTGATGACAAGGTAAAAAATCGACATTTTCAGCCATCAAAGGGACATAACTATATAGTAAATAGGGCAACTTGGCCGGTTTTCGAACTCATTCGAGGTTTTATCCCCAGCCACCTTACATATAAGTTTCAGAAAGATCCGATCAAAACTGAAAGGGCTACGGTGATGACAAGGTCAAAAATCAACATTTTCAGCAATCAAAGGGACCTTACTCTATGATAAATAGGCCACCTTTGCTGGTATGCGAACTCATCCGAGGTTTTATCCCCAGCCACCTTGCATATAAGTTTCAGAAAGATCCGATCAAAACTGAAAGGGCTATGGAGATGACAAGGTCAAAAATCGGCATTTTCAGCAATCAAAGGGACGTTACTCTGTGATAAGTGGACCAACTTTGCTGGTTTTCGAACTCATCCGAGATTTTATCCTCAGCCACTTTACATATAAGTTTCAGAAAGATTCGATCAAAACTGAAAGGGCTACAGTGATGACAAGGTCAAAAATCAGCATTTTCAGCAATCAAAGGGACGTTACTCTACGATAAATGGGCCGCCTTGTTCAGTTTTCGAACTCATCCGAGATTTTATCCCCAGCCACCTTACATATAAGTTTCAGAAAGATCCGATCAAAACTGAAGGGGCTACGGTGATGACAAGGTCGAAAATGGGCATTTTCAGCAATCTAAGGGACGTAACTCTATGATTAATCGGCGGACTTGGCCGGTTTTCGAACTCATCCGAGGTTTTATCCCCAGCCACATTACATATAAGTTTCAAAAAGATCCGATCAAAACTGAAGGGGCTACGGTGATGACAAGGTAGAAAATTGGCATTTTCAGCAATCAAAGGGACGTAACAGTAAGTCTATGGGACCTTGTGGTTACCACAGGAACCAAAGTTTTAGAGCGATTTCGAAAAAAAGTTTATGTCATCAATGCCCCACCAGAGGCATGCTACAGATGAGAAATGATTGAGATCAGCCTGCAGGATACAGAGATATAGCTGCTCAAAAGTGTGGACGGACGACGGACGGACGGACAACGGAGGACCCACTATACTATAAGCTCCCCTGGAGCCTTCGGCCCAGGTGAGCTAAAAATGCAGAACGCCGAGGTTTGCGCAGTATGATCGCAAACATCGCCGTAGCAACGCAGTGGCGTCGCCAGTAGACGCGTTGGGATCGCATAGAACGCCAAGCGACGGCGCGAATTTTGAGCATGCTCAAAACAAACACCGTTGCTCGGCGTTCTGATCAGAGCTCAGTGAGGTCGCCGTAAGGTTGCCATAGCAGCGCAGTAAGGTCTCCTACAACGCTACAGGAGCTCGGCAGGGGCGCACAGAGGTCTCCTACAACGCCATATAAGCTCCGCTTGTATAATTGATTAACTGATTGATTAATTTGATATTTAACGTCCCAGTCAACACTGTATAGGTCATTTTGGAGACGTTGCTTCCAATTTTGTGGGACTTTTACCTGACTTTGAGATGAAATGACTTCTCAAGCCCTGTCGCCCAATGAAACCAATAGAGTTTACACGTATAAGCATGTTTACATCAATAGAGTTTACACGTATCTCGCACCGCTTTGCCTGGACAGGCTTAGATCCTCTAAGCAGTTTACCAGTACTCGTGTGAGGTCGGTTTCAGCTCAGTGTGGAAGCATCATGCAGCCCATCTATTTCTTCCAGTCCCGATGGGAGGGGGCCGCCCGATTGTATAAACAGTGGCTAGAGTAGAGTTTGATTGTGTACTGTCCCGAAAACAAAAGGACCAAGCTAGCTTGGTCCTGTATCGCTCACCTGAGCTAACAGATTCAAAGTTTAAGGAAGTGCCAACCTTTACTGAAGGCTTTATGGGAGGACATGGTGATGACAGGGTAAGCATTTTCTGAAAATCAAGTAGAATGTAACTCTATGATAAACAGGCTGACCTTTTATTCCTGACTTGCTAAGAAGATCCGATCTAAACTGAAGTGGCTATGGTGGTGACAAGTTCAAAAACTCCTCCAAGCTTTCTGCCTGACTTCCTTGTTTGTAAGTTTCATGAAGATCCGTTCAAAACTAAAGGGGCAGCAGTGATGACAATGTCGAAAATAGGCATTTTCAGCAATCAAAGGCACGTCACTCTATGATAAATGTGCTGACTTGGCCGGTATTCGAACTCACCTGAGGTTTTATTCCCAGCCACCTTACATGATAGTTTCAGAAAGATGCAATCAGACTTGGCCAGTATTCAAACTCATCCAAGATTTTATTCCCAGCCACCTCAAATATAAGTATCAGAAAGATCCGATCAAAACTGAAGGGGCTACGGTGAGGACAAGGTCAAAATTTGGCATTTTTAGCAATCAAAGGGATAAATGAGCCGACTTTTCGAACTCATCTGAGTTTTCATCCCCAGCCACCTTACATATAAGTTTCAGAAAAATCCGATCAAAACTGAAGGGGCTACGGTAATGACAAGGTCAAAAATCAACATTTTCAGCCATCAAAGGGACATAACTCTACGACAAATGGGCTGACTTGTCCTGTTTTCGAACTCATCCAAGATTTTATCCCCAACCACCTTGCATATAAGTTTCAGAAAGATCCGATCAAAACTGAAGGGGCTATGGTGATAACAAGGTCAAAAATCGGCATTTTCAGCAATCAAAGGGACGTAAATCAATGATAAATGGGCCAACTTGTCCGGTATTCAAACTCATCCTAGGTTTTATCTCCAGTCACCTTACATATAGGTTCAGAAAGATTCGATCAAAACTGAAGGGGCTACGGTGATGACAAGGTAAAAAATCGACTTTTTCAGCCATCAAAGGGACATAACTATAAAGTTAATGGGGCAACTTGGCCGGTTTTCGAACTCATCCGAGGTTTTATCCCCAGCCACCTTACATATAAGTTTCAGAAAGATCCGATCAAAACTGAAGGGGCTACAGTGTTGACAAGGTCAAAAATCAACATTTTCAGCAATCAAAGGGACCTAACTCTATGATAAATAGGCCACCTTTGCCGGTATGCAAACTCATCCGAGGCTTTATCCCCAGCCACCTTGCATATAAGTTTCAGAAAGATCCAATCAAAACTGAAAGGGCTACGGTGATGACAAGGTAAAAAATCGGATTTTCAGCAATCAAAGGGTTGTTACTCTGTGATAAATGGACCAACTTGGCTGGTTTTCGAACTCATCCGAGATTTTATCCCCAGCCACTTTACATATAAGTTTCAGAAAGATTCAATCAAAACTGAAAGGGCTACAGTGATGACAAGGTCAAAAATCAGCATTTTCAGCAATCAAAGGGACGTTACTCTAAGATAAAAGGGCCGACTTGGTCGGTTTTCGAACTCATCCGAGATTTTATCCACAGCCACCTTACATATAAGTTTCAGAAAGATCTGATCAAAACTGAAGGGGCTACGGTGATGACAAGGTCAAAAATTGGCATTTTCAGCAATCAAAGGGACGTAACTTTATGATAAATCGGCGGACTTGGCCGGTTTTCGAACTCATCTGAGATTTTATCCACAGCCACCTTACATATAAGTTTCAGAAAGATCTGATCCAAACTGAAGGGGCTACGGTGATGACAAGGTCAAAAATTGGCATTTTCAGCAATCAAAGGGACGTAACTTTATGATAAATCGGCGGACTTGGCCGGTTTTCGAACACATCCGAGGTTTTATCCCCAGCCACAATACATATAAGTTTTAGAAAGATCCGATCAAAACTGAAGGGGCTACGGTGATGACAAGGTAGAAAATTGGCATTTTCAGCAATCAAAGGGACGTAACTCTATGATAAATGGGCCGACTTGGCCGGTTTTTGAACTCATCCGAGATTTTATCCCCAGCCACCTTACATATAAGTTTCAGAAAGATCCGATCAAAACTGAAGGCGCTACGGTGATAACAAGCATTTTCCCATAGTAAGTCTATGGGACCTTGTGGTTGCCATAGGAACCAAAGTTTTAGAGCGATTTCAAAAAAAAGTTTATGTCATCAATGCCCCACCAGAGGCATGCTACAGATGAGAAATGATTGAGATCAGCCTGCAGGATACAGAGATATAGCTGCTCAAAAGTGTGGACGGACGACGGACGGACGACGGACGGACGACGGAGGACCCACTATACTATAAGCTCCCCTGGAGCCTTCGGCCCAGGTGAGCTAAAAATTACCACAGGTATGCAATATGCCTCCCCATACATGTATGTTAAAAGTCTGCCTTTACTCAAAAGTCTGCTTTTACTCTGACAACCAAACACAAGCATAAATATAAAATGATCTGTTGTTATGTAGGGTGCAGAGAGTTATTTAAAATCACTCATATCTCATATGCAATAAGCAATTTCAATCGGCGTTTACAGGTGAAGCTGACGGTGAGCTACCATCAAAAGGTACAAGTCCGTTCCCCTCTATGGGGGACATAACAGTTGACCCCAAAGGGGTCGCAAAACTGTTGGACAAGCTCAACATACATAAGGCATCTGGGCCTGACGGTCTGCATGCCAGGGTGCTTAAGGAATGTAGTGCTGAAATATCTCCCCTGCTGGCCTTTATTTTCAATGAATCACTTGCTCGGGGCACTGTACCAGATGACTGGCGACAAGCAAACGTAACCCCGGTCTTTAAGAAAGGAGAAAAATATGATGCTGCGAATTACAGACCGGTGTCGCTCACATGCATCTGTTGCAAAACCCTGGAGCATATATTAGTTAGCAACATTAACAAGCACCTAGCCTCTGAAAGCATTCTTGCTGACTGCCAGCATGGTTTCCGAAGTCGAAGGTCTTGTGAAACTCAATTAGTTCAGTTCTACCATGACATAGTGAGCAATCTGGATGGGGCCATTAATCGTGGCCACAAACAGACTGACCTGATTATCATGGATTTTGCCAAGGCCTTCGACAAGGTACCTCACAGGAGGCTATTGTACAAACTAGATCATTATGGGATTAGAGGATCCACACTTAAGTGGGTTAGCTCATGGCTCTCTGGACGCACACAACAAGTTGTACTTGACGGCCAAGCGTCGGATCCAGTCCCTGTTTTGTCCGGTGTCCCACAAGGTTCGGTACTTGGACCGGTCCTTTTCTTGATATTTATTAACGATCTTCCTGATAATATCAGGTCATCTGTTCGCTTGTTTGCTGATGATTGTGTTTTGTATAGGAACATATATACTACTTCTGACTGTCTTATCTTACAAGATGACCTGGATAGCCTAGCACGTTGGGAGGCCGATTGGCAAATGAAGTTCAATGTGGCCAAATGTCATTCAATGAGGGTGTCACGGCACCCTCCAGACAAGCAGATTAAATTCAAATACTCATTACATCAGCATACTTTGGAACATGTCCAATCCGCAAAATATCTTGGTATCACCATTACTGATAATCTTGATTGGGGTCAACATATTTCTGAGATTACCTCTAAAGCAACTAGGACATTAGGGTTTCTTAGACGTAATTTGGCTTTTGCACCTAGGCAGACAAAGGGTGTTGCATACAAAACCTTGGTTAGACCTCAATTAGAGTATGCATCACCTGTTTGGCATCCCCATGTTAAAACTCAGGTTCAACAGGTTGAGAAGGTTCAGAGGACGGCTGCCCGATGGACCTGCAGGCGATGGCGGAACAGAAGCAGTGTTGGTGAAATGCTCGATGAGCTGGAGTGGCCATCCTTGGAGGCCCGTCGCGAGCAGTCCTCTTTAACCTTCTTTTATAAGATACACTCTGACACAGTGTCTCTTAATAAAGATAAATACTTGACCCCTGTGACTACTTCAACTCAAACAAGGGCATCAAAACTAAACAACAGTCAATATCGTAGGTACCAGGCCTATAGTGATGCCCTGAAGAATTCTTTCTTCCCTAGAACTATTCCTCAGTGGAATAGTCTTCCCTCCTCTGTGGTAAATGCCAAAACTGCAGAGGAGTTCAAAGCCCGCATGGTGTAGATTGGGATCCAGAGGTATGCGTTTTAGTACACCTCTGAAAGCAGATTGTAAATAGTTTTAAGAACTCATCCAGTGGGTGTTTTTTTTTTTTTTTTTTTGCTAAATTCTAAATTTAGCGCACCACCCAACTGAGGTAATGGCCAAGTTTGACCGACTCAGTATATGAAGATAGATAGATACTTAAGATGAAATGCCATAATTGATCATGATAATGATCCCAATATTTGGGACAGACTTGCCTGGGCAAACAGTGCAGACCCAGATCAAAATCACTTAGCTACTTTAAGAGAGTTTGCCATTGGATCAAACTACATGTTTTGTATGCTTTAGGGTAACACTAAACCACACAGTTCATTTTTTTCTTTTTTTTGAGATTTACAACAACTCTTTGGATGTTTGAATTTTAAGGATGTTTACACTAGAAAAAAGGTTTGTTTGCAAGTTTGTCAAGTCATCATACTCCTAATGCTAAAAGGTGTGATAATTTAATTGTTTGTTTGAGACAGGTATTAAAAGAACACAGTTAATTTAAGCATGAAATGTGTCTTTAATTATCTACAGATATTCACCTAAGTATTAAAATTACATGTATTTACAAGTCAAGGGAAATAGCTGAAAGTTAAAAACTTATATTTCAGAATCATATTTGAAATTATATATGAAGGCAAGGGACTATACAATACATGTACATGTAGCTCTTTCAAGTTATTCAATATAAAAAGGGCTGAAAAATTCTTCAAAATTTCTCTTGTCCTACATGACTAAGTGCAGGTAAACTTTGGTAAATGTCATAAGGACTAGACAAACTTTTTATATGTCCTTCATTTTTTTTCTGTAAGTGCAAGCAGACAAGTGGAATTTTCAAGCCCTGCATGAACTTGAAATAATTTTGCTTTCAAATAGCTAGGTAGTTGGGGTCTCAGTTGGTACCACCTATGTAAATATATACATTTCCCAGTATTTCCCGGGAATTCCCTGTATTTCCCGGGAATTCCCTGTATTTCCCGCCGTCCAGGGAAATATGAGTATTTCCCGCTTTTTTGCCAACCTTGAAATGAAACAGTCTAAGTCCCCTTTAAGTACCGCTTTACCAGCCTACACTCAAAGACAATCAACCCACCCGTGCTGTCAGTACTTTGATTATGTCAGTACTCACCATGCTGAACCTGGATATATCCATTTTTTTGGAAACAGTATAAATCCTGATTAGCTGGCTTCTCAGAAGCCAGCTGATCTGGATCTATACTGTTTTCATTCTGCTTCTGAATCCATGGTAAAAATTGAAATCATGCAACACATTTAGTTGAGAATAGGGAAGGAGTGTAATATACTGAATTATCATATGACGTCGTTGATAAGCAGTGGATAACGTTGTGCAGTAAAAATTGTATGACCACACGTGTAATAACACTTTGGCGGGATTAAGTAACATCATGTCAACGTCCATGTCAACCATGCATTTTTTGTGGAGAATATGTCAAAATTTAAAGCGATAAAATCCAATTTAAAGTGGTCATATGATAAACAGAATCTTACACTCGTGGTCATTTCATATGAAATTTATGAAACTCGCCAAAGGCTTGTTTCATAAATTTCATATCAAATGACTGCTCATGTAAGATCCTCTATATATTTAGCATGGTTGGGATTAAATCAGTATTTAGCCAGTATTATCCTGAAATACAGATCTTGTCTGGCCTAGTGAGACAGCTTGCTCAGTTTATCTACTCAATCCATCTTAAAGAATTCTTCATGCAACTTACGTGAGAATATGTGTCTCCACATGGGAAGGAGTGTTAGATACAAAGCAACATCAGCGTAGCTAGGATAGGATTTAAATATAGACATAAGTGCTACTAGAACATACATCAGAAATACAGGCTGGTCCCTGAAAATAGAAAATCTTCGCATCTTACTATATTTACATTCTTAGTGCATTAAAGGAATCAATTGCGACATATTGTTTTGTTTGATTTGAGGTTTAACGTTCCCTCAACACTATATAGGTCATTCTGGAGACATTGCTCCCAATTTTATGAGACTTTTACCCAACATTGAGATGAAATAACATCTGAAGCCCTGCCGCCCAATGTAACCAAGAGGGTTTATATAAATGGGCAGTCTCGCTCACACCACTTTGCCTGGTCAGGCTTAGACTATCTAAGCGGTATACCAGTACTCATGTGCGGTCAGTTTCAGTTCTGCATGGAAACCCCATGCAGCCCAATCTATTTCTCCAAGCCCCGATGGGCTGCGCTTCTATTGGGATGTATGTTGTTCATAACTCAATGTTCATAACTCAACAGACTCATGCAATGTCACATGACCATTAAGTAACATCAATTTAAACCATGGTTCTCTCCAATATGATTGGAAGATGGCAATGTTATAATGTCAATGGCTGTCTTCTGCTGTCAACCCATTGTATACTAGTGAACTCTTCCATTGCTATATGTTGGACAAGTCCATTTGTCATATAAGGGGTATCAGGCCTACTTTTTCATTTTTAGCTCACCTGAGCACTTCATGCTCAAGGTGAGCTATTGTGATCGGTCTTAATGTTCGTCAGCCGTAGTCCGTGCGTGCGTCCGTCCGTCGTCAACTTTTGCTTTAAACGACTTCTCCAAAACTGCTGGATAGATTTTGAAATAATTTCACAGGAATATTTCTTGGGTGACCCTCTTCCAAAATTGCTCAAATCGTTCCGCTCGGGTGAACAAGATCGCACCAGAGCTAAAAATAGAAAAAACATTTAAACGACTTCTCCTCCTTAACCAGTGTATGGATTTTGAAATAATTTCACAGGCATGTTCCTTGGGTGACCTTCTACCAAAATTGTTCAAATCGTTCTGCTCGGGTGAACAAGATGGCCACCACAGCTAAAAATAGAAAAACATTTAAAGGACTTCTTCTCCTTAACCAGTGAATGGATTTCAAAATAATTTCACAGGAACCTTCCTTGGGTGACCCTCTACCAAAATTGCTCAACCCGTTATGCTCGGATGAACAAGATGGCCACCAGAGCTAAAAATAGAAAAACATTTATATGACTTCTTCCACTTCACTAGTGGAGGGGTTTCCAAATAATTTTACAGGAATGTTCCTTTGGTGACCCTCAACCAAAAATTGCTCAAAATGTCCCGCGCGGATGGACTGCCAGAGCTAAAAATAGAAAAATCTTTATTAGTCTTCTCTTCCTTAACTATTAGATGGATTTTGAAAAAACTGCACAAGAATGTTCCTTGATGGACCCTCCACCAAAATTGCTCAAACTGCTCTGCTCGGATGAACAAGATGGCCTCCAGGGATAACAAGAGCTCCGCAAGCGGGGCATTATACGCCCATGGCAAATTCATATTTGGTAGACTGAAACCTGAAAACAGTATTCATTGATGGTGGAACTATTTTTCAAGTTTCAATGGGTGACAGCAAATGCAAGAAGAGCATGCACAGTGCCAAGCCAGAGCTAGGGCATCACAGAGCTTTCTTCCTTTTCCCTGTATTGCTCTTTCCACAGCAGACAGCTTAGAACTAGAATTAATCTCATCAGTTATTTACAACACATAAAAACAAGCACTTATAGCATTTGCTTAACCTTTAACCTGCTGAATATTCAATTAAGCCACACCCAAATCTGACTTTGAACAAATCAGATTACTTGATGCAGTTTATTTCTACATGTTCATTTACTGAATGTCAGTGTAGATCCTGATCAGATGACTTCTTTAGAAGCCATCTGATCAGGATCTACACTGTTTGCAAAGATAGGGCTTGTCGCCTACAGCTGGATAAAAGTTAAACTAAAATACTTACAATGACCTTGTACAAATGCACAAATAAATGTGACAGTTTATCTGAAAAAGGTTTTTTTAAACTGTTTCTAAAACAGTTTATAATCAAAAACAGTTTATAATGGTGTTGATGGAAAAATATGAGACAATGAAAATGGTGATTGAAAAATGAGTGAATCATGTTACTGGCACCGCGACGTAGACGCAGGTCATTTCAAACCATCCGCAATTTGTCAAGAGTGTAAATTACACTTGTATACTACTTTTGCTATTTTTTGTGCATGCCAATTACAAAATTGATGATGCAAAATGCTGATGTCAGTAAGCACACAAAATAGAAGAAACGCAACTGATCTTTTAAGGCATGCAAAGAGCACTTCTAAAAAACAGTATTTGCAGATAATTTGAAGGTGCCACAAAACAATACTTACAATTAGAAAATATGTAATGTAAAATCAATCTCAGAATAAGAGCCCATCTGAAAAAAAAAACTCAAAAGATGCTACTTCAAATATAAACACCACTGGAGTCTCATCTTGATCTAAGCTGAGTTATCTGGAAACCAAGCTGTTTACTGAAAGACGGATGGACGGACACCAACACCATAACATTAAGTGTTTTTTTTCTTCTCTTTTTTTAGAAAAGGCATATCTACCTCAAAATATCAGAAAAAAGGTACCTACAAACCCTGCCCAACAGCAGACAGACACCAGCCCATAACAAATTGAGACTTTTTTTTTTCTAAACAGCAGTATCTACCTCAGAATAAGTACCCCCAAATGAAAATGTTGTTTACAGAAATTTTCAAAGGGTCATAACTCTATTAATATTTGGTGGACGGTTAACCTCGAAAATTTACACACATCTTCAGACCACAGTCTTGCTATATACCAAGTGTACTTTACGCACATCTTCATATCATGGTCTAACGACCTACCAGGTTTCAGCTTTATCGGATGAAAACTGTAGGAGTTATCTGGAAACGAAAATGTTTTAAAAAAATTTCAAAGGGGCATAAATCTGATAATATTTGGATGACGGTAATTCTCGAAACTTTACGCACATCTACATATCATGGTCTTACTACCTACCAAGTTTAAACTTGATCGGATGAAAACTGTAGGAGTAATCCAGAAACGAAAATGTTTACAAAAATTTCAAAGGGGCATAACTCTGTTAATATTTGGCGGACATTAATTCTCGAAACTTTACGCACATCTACACACCATGGTCTTACTACCCACCAAGTTTCAGCTTGATCGGATGAAAACTGTAGCAGGAGTTATCCGGAAACGAAAATGTTTACAAAAATTTCAAAGGGAAATTACTGTCTTAATATTTGGCGGACGATAATTCTCGAAACTTTACGCACATCTACACATCATGGTCTTACTACCTACCAAGTTTCAGCTTGATCGGATGAAAACTGTAGGATGAGTTATCCAGAAACGAAAATGTTTACAAAAATTTCAAAGGGGCATAACTCTATTAATATTTGGCGGACGTTGATTCTCGAAACTTTACGCACATCTACACATCATGGTCTTACTAACTACCAAGTTTCAGCTTGATCGGATGAAAACTGTAGGAGTTTTCCGGAAACGAAAATGTTTACAAAAATTTCAAAGGGGCATAACTCTGTTAATATTTGGCGGACGTTGATTCTCGAAACTTAATGCACATCTACACATCATGGTCTTACTACCTACCAAGTTTCAACTTGATCGGATGAAAACTGTAGGAGGAGTTATCCGGAAACGAAAATGTTTACAAAAATTTCAAAGGGGCATAACTCTGTTAATATTTGGCGGACGTTGATTCTCGAAACATAGCGCACATCTACACATCATGGTCTTACTACCTACCAAGTTTCAGCTTGATCGGATGAAAACTGTAGGAGGAGTTATCCGGAAACGAAAAGTTTACGGACGGACGCCGACCCCATAACATAATACGACCGTTTTTTCAAAACGGGCGTATAAAAATAGAAAAAAAAACTTTAAACGACTTCTGCTCCTTAACCAGTGGATGGATTTCGATATAAATGCACAGTGATGTTCCTTGAGTGACCCTCAATCAAAATTGCTCAAACCGTTCCGCTTGGATGAACAAGATGGCCACCAGAGCTAAAAATAGAAAAACCTTTAACAGACTTCTCCTTAACCAGTGGATGGATTTCAAAATAATTTCACAGGAATGTTCCTTGGGTGACCCTCTACCAAAATTGCTCAAACCATTCCGCTCTGATGAACAAGATGGCCACCAGAGCCAAAAATACAAAAACCTTTAAATGACATGTGCTGCTTAACCAGTGGATGGGCTTGGAAATAATGTCACAGGAATGTTTCTAAGGTGACCTCATACCAAACTTGCTCAAAGCGTTCTGCTCGGATGACCAAGATGGCCTCCAGAGCTAAAAATAGAGAAACCTTTCAACAATTTCTTCTCCTTAACCAGTGGATGGATTTCAAAATAATTGCACAGGATGTTTCATAGGTGACCCTCTATTAAAATTGTTAAACAATTCTGCTAGGATGAAAAAGGTGGCTGCTAGAGCTAATAATAGAAAAACTTTTAAATAACTTCTGCTTAACCAGTGGATGTATTTCGAATTATTTCATTATGATAACACACCCGTGTGACATAGTGCAATTTCATATCTCCAAAATGGCAACTTTTCTGATGAAAATCTGCAATATTTTTCTTATCAATGCTCAAAACATAGCTTGTTGGTGCTCGTTAGAACCGCCTCATTGAGGCGGTTCTAACAAGTACTCACAACCTATGTCCTGGAGTAGAAATAAGAAAAATAATGTATACCTCATTAACCCCAGTTTTCTCCATATGAAGTGGGGTTTAGGGGGTCTTCATTTCACGGACTTTATCATGTGATGTCACAGGAATGTTCCTTGGGTGACCCTCTTCCAAAATTGCTCAACCCTTTATGCTTGGATGAACAAGATGGCTAAAATTATAAAATCCTCTTTGGGTCAACAAAATTGCTCAAACCCTCTTCTCTACCATATATTACCCACAATTTCATTTGTACAATATGAATCAGATGAGCGATCCAGGGCCATCATGGCCCTCTTGTTTATTCTATTTTTGACGGAAAATTCTGTTAGCAAATAGTGCAGGCCCTGATCAGATGCCACATTCTGTTGATGCCGGGGCTTGTAGAATAGCTTAACTTTCGTTCCGGTGAGCTAAAAAAAATGTTGACAATGCAGACGCAGACACAGAAGCAGACGCTGACATGGACCACTGCTAAAAGAACTAAAATGTCATAAAGGATGATCAAATCATAGGGCTCATACCGCAAGTGAACTCCAATGTTTGTGCATTCTAATTCGTAAAGTGACAGGAAAGAAAAAACATGGACTGGAGAATGCCGTGTGTTTATATTTTTCATAGGAATTAAAAGGATAGAGAAGCTTTGGTTTCACTGTTAAACCGGTAAGATTTAGAGTAAGCTTCAAAGTTGAATCACTGTCAGAACAATGTGCACATGTGCAATATTCTTCAGAAATGGTCTGTACTCATAGGGGATATGTACAATAATTAGGGCAAATATGATATCACTCCAAGATACAAATATTGGTGATATTTGTTGTCCATAAGATCTGTTTCTTGGAATAACTATTATTATCATAAATGGGAAAAAGAGTCCTTAATACCTATTATACTGCTCCTTTCTGGGATTCTTTTTAGAGACCAATTTTTTTACGTCAAAGTCTAAGGGAACAAATACTGTCATTATAACGTGGGCCATGTGTAGTTACTTTGTCACTCAATTTACAAGTCACATATTACAGTGCACGTCATTTTGTGGAAACCACTTGGTCGAATGTAGCTTTCGGTCGAATATAACGTCTGGGCGAAAAAATTATTCAAATGGGACAATTGGTTGATTTTTTTTTAAGAAATGTGACACTTGGTCGAATTGTTTTTACCATGATATATATATAGAGGATCTTACATGATTGTTCATTTTATATGAAATATTTTAAATGAGCCTTTGATAAATTTGATATGAAATGATCCAGAGTGTAAGATTCTGTTAATCATATGACCATTAAAATTGGCTTAAGGACTTGAAAATCTGCCAACTGTTCATCAGAAAATACGATGTTGTCATGACGTTACTTATTCCCACCAAATAGTATCAAATGCGATATTTTTTACCTGATGTTATCCATTGCATATCAACAGAGCTTTTTGTTTTGTTTGTTTGATTTGAGGTTAAACAACCTTGTCAACACTATATAGGTCATTTTGGAGATGTTGCTACCAATTTTGTGGAATTTTTACCCGACATTGAGATGAAATGACGTTTATCTGGATCACGGAGCTTTTTTTGAAGTGTATTCCTAAGTTTGAAATTGGTATTTTGAAACAGGAATATTGCAGAGAGTTCACAAGCTCCAAAATTTTAGAGTTTTAGGGTAAGTTACTTTTGTTTTAGGTTCTTTCAAAATTTTGAAAATTCAACGATTCCACCTCCCCCCCCCCCCCCCCACCCCAAAAAAAATGTCAATTAGACAATTTTTTTCGACAAAATTTCGACCAAACATTGATTCAACTAAACATACCATTCGACGGAAAATCGTTCGACCAAGTGGTTTTCCTTGGGTGACCCTCTACCAAAATTGCTCAAACCATTCCGCTCTGATGAACAAGATGGCCACCAGAGCCAAAAATACAAAAACCTTTAAATGACATGTGCTGCTTAACCAGTGGATGGGCTTGGAAATAATGTCACAGGAATGTTTCTAAGGTGACCTCATACCAAACTTGCTCAAAGCGTTCTGCTCGGATGACCAAGATGGCCTCCAGAGCTAAAAATAGAGAAACCTTTCAACAATTTCTTCTCCTTAACCAGTGGATGGATTTCAAAATAATTGCACAGGATGTTTCATAGGTGACCCTCTATTAAAATTGTTAAACAATTCTGCTAGGATGAAAAAGGTGGCTGCTAGAGCTAATAATAGAAAAACTTTTAAATAACTTCTGCTTAACCAGTGGATGTATTTCGAATTATTTCATTATGATAACACACCCGTGTGACATACCGGTAGTGCAATTTCATATCTCCAAAATGGCAACTTTTCTGATGAAAATCTGCAATATTTTTCTTATCAATGCTCAAAACATAGCTTGTTGGTGCTCGTTAGAACCGCCTCATTGAGGCGGTTCTAACAAGTACTCACAACCTATGTCCTGGAGTAGAAATAAGAAAAATAATGTATACCTCATTAACCCCAGTTTTCTCCATATGAAGTGGGGTTTAGGGGGTCTTCATTTCACGGACTTTATCATGTGATGTCACAGGAATGTTCCTTGGGTGACCCTCTTCCAAAATTGCTCAACCCTTTATGCTTGGATGAACAAGATGGCTAAAATTATAAAATCCTCTTTGGGTCAACAAAATTGCTCAAACCCTCTTCTCTACCATATATTACCCACAATTTCATTTGTACAATATGAATCAGATGAGCGATCCAGGGCCATCATGGCCCTCTTGTTTATTCTATTTTTGACGGAAAATTCTGTTAGCAAATAGTGCAGGCCCTGATCAGATGCCACATTCTGTTGATGCCGGGGCTTGTAGAATAGCTTAACTTTCGTTCCGGTGAGCTAAAAAAAATGTTGACAATGCAGACGCAGACACAGAAGCAGACGCTGACATGGACCACTGCTAAAAGAACTAAAATGTCATAAAGGATGATCAAATCATAGGGCTCATACCGCAAGTGAACTCCAATGTTTGTGCATTCTAATTCGTAAAGTGACAGGAAAGAAAAAACATGGACTGGAGAATGCCGTGTGTTTATATTTTTCATAGGAATTAAAAGGATAGAGAAGCTTTGGTTTCACTGTTAAACCGGTAAGATTTAGAGTAAGCTTCAAAGTTGAATCACTGTCAGAACAATGTGCACATGTGCAATATTCTTCAGAAATGGTCTGTACTCATAGGGGATATGTACAATAATTAGGGCAAATATGATATCACTCCAAGATACAAATATTGGTGATATTTGTTGTCCATAAGATCTGTTTCTTGGAATAACTATTATTATCATAAATGGGAAAAAGAGTCCTTAATACCTATTATACTGCTCCTTTCTGGGATTCTTTTTAGAGACCAATTTTTTTACGTCAAAGTCTAAGGGAACAAATACTGTCATTATAACGTGGGCCATGTGTAGTTACTTTGTCACTCAATTTACAAGTCACATATTACAGTGCACGTCATTTTGTGGAAACCACTTGGTCGAATGTAGCTTTCGGTCGAATATAACGTCTGGGCGAAAAAATTATTCAAATGGGACAATTGGTTGATTTTTTTTTAAGAAATGTGACACTTGGTCGAATTGTTTTTACCATGATATATATATAGAGGATCTTACATGATTGTTCATTTTATATGAAATATTTTAAATGAGCCTTTGATAAATTTGATATGAAATGATCCAGAGTGTAAGATTCTGTTAATCATATGACCATTAAAATTGGCTTAAGGACTTGAAAATCTGCCAACTGTTCATCAGAAAATACGATGTTGTCATGACGTTACTTATTCCCACCAAATAGTATCAAATGCGATATTTTTTACCTGATGTTATCCATTGCATATCAACAGAGCTTTTTGTTTTGTTTGTTTGATTTGAGGTTAAACAACCTTGTCAACACTATATAGGTCATTTTGGAGATGTTGCTACCAATTTTGTGGAATTTTTACCCGACATTGAGATGAAATGACGTTTATCTGGATCACGGAGCTTTTTTTGAAGTGTATTCCTAAGTTTGAAATTGGTATTTTGAAACAGGAATATTGCAGAGAGTTCACAAGCTCCAAAATTTTAGAGTTTTAGGGTAAGTTACTTTTGTTTTAGGTTCTTTCAAAATTTTGAAAATTCAACGATTCCACCTCCCCCCCCCCCCCCCCCCCCACCCCAAAAAAAATGTCAATTAGACAATTTTTTTCGACAAAATTTCGACCAAACATTGATTCAACTAAACATACCATTCGACGGAAAATCGTTCGACCAAGTGGTTTTCGAAATGTCATGGAAGCCATAAAATGACCCTTGCTGTGTTTCATGACAGTGTGTGACGATACATCTAAACTGCAGCCGATTCATTCAATGATGCATTCAAGTTGTGCTCAGATGGGATGATAGCTGCACTGAGGTATTTATAGATTTTTTTTTTTCACATAAAAATCTACATACCTGAGTTTGACAGCTAATGGTACTGTATAGAGAAAGGCGTTTATCTGGAACACACAGATGAAGAACACCCGGAAGTGTTCGAACATCTCTGTAAAGAAATACCAGAACACTCCAAGGTTTGGTGTTAAATCTGGAACACTTAATCTGAAAGTAAAAATCAGTATAAATTCCAGTATTACCATATTTAACACATGTAATCATACAGATAGGCTTCACCAAACTGTGTAGACCCGAATGAGATGCCTCATAACACAGCATCTCATTAGGGTCTACATTGTGTACCACTAATCCATTTTTTAGACATAAAATCTAGTCGTAAAAAGTACATACAAGTATGGTAAGGAGCTGGGATGTCTGCATACCTACGCTCTACAAGCATTTTTCCATTGTAAGTCTATGGGAACTTGTGGTTGCCATAGCAATGGAAGTTTTTACTGGGTTTTGATAAAAACCTTATGTCATCCATCTCCCACCAGAGGCATGCTGATTGAGAACAGACAGCAGGCTGCAGAGAAATAACTTGTTAAAGGTGGTGAAGGATGGATGGACCGATGGACTATTACACTATAAGCTCCCATGAAGCCTTCAAGCTAAAAACCCACTTTCCTTTTAGACTAGAGTACCTTATTTTGAAAAGCAAGCATGCTATTATTTTTACAGTTATCTCCCTTCCAGGCAAAGACAAACATTTTCCACTTACATCCTTTCAGTTTAACCCTTGTTCTGCTGAATAAATTAATTTTGCCACACCCAGTTTTGACTATCAACCAATCAAATTACTTGATGTAGTTAATTCCTATCAATTCACCAACTAAATGACAAACAGTGAAGATCCAGATCAGATGGCTTCTCAAGAAGCCATCTGATCTGGATCTTCACTGTTTGCAAAGGTGAACAATATGATTCAGCAAGACAATTTTCAGGGTAATACACATTACTTACATAAAGCCCCAAGTTGAGAAGATAAACTTTGTAGAACCTTCCAGAAGATATGACGCTACTATAAGACCTCCTAATAAAACTCCTCCTATGGTGAATGTCTGACTAAAACTTTTTATCCAGTCCGGTGGGGAAAATGATCTGTTTTTGGGATTGTCAGCCTGAAAATGACAGAAAACCTATGAACATGAAAATATAAACAGTGTATGCTGGTAACCTTTTCTTGCCAACTTCAATCCTCAAAGCAAGCTGAGGATATTTTCAAATATTTTTATTATTCACAGAAAAAAGCATGATATTACATGAATAAGTCCTGATACTTAACCCTAAAGATGCCTATAAAAACTACATCAGAAAATGTTGACGACTATGTCGTCTGCTGAATCTTTTCGCAAACTTTTCAGAAATGTTTTTTTTTCATACAACCCAACAGTGTGAACCCAGACAGAGGAGCCGTCTGATCTGGGTCCAAAATGTTTAAAAAATGATTTTTAAAGTAACTGGCAGACGACAAAGCAGAAAACAATTTTTGTGATTGGCATTTTATGGGTTAAAGTGAAT
Organism: Lucinisca nassula; assembly: GCA_963580285.1. Taxonomy (NCBI): domain Eukaryota; kingdom Metazoa; phylum Mollusca; class Bivalvia; order Lucinida; family Lucinidae; genus Lucinisca; species Lucinisca nassula. Next base: position 38,459,438 of record OY757017.1, read on the forward strand.
TATCATCATCATCATCATCAACAGATTTTTGATTAACATGCAGGTACAGAGGCATAGTCCACATAAGTGGGCCCCCTTCCAGGTAGCTGGCTTGCTGCATGCATGGCAGATCTTACACCAGATCTCCAGGCTTGTCTATCGTGAGGATCGATAGCAGAGAGCTTCCATTCTCTGCTATCTCTTTCTGTCAGCTGCTTCCAGGTCATCTTGGGCCTTCCAGGCCCCCGCTTTTCACCCACCTGTATGTCACAGGCAGCCTTCACTGCACTGTTGGAGCGTTCCACATGTCCATACCAGTGGAGCCTTCTCTGTTTCAGGATGAGGTCCTGGTTCTCAATGCCAAGACGCTCAAGTAACTCACTGGACCTGATGGTGACAGCGTCCTGTGGCTTGACATTGCAGATCTGTCTGATCATTGCCCTGTCATTCTGCTGAAGATGGAGGTTTGGCTTTGTCAATGGCCATGCCTCACTGGCATGGAGCATTGCGCTCCGCACACAAGAGCTGTACACACGGCCACTTGTCTTGAACGAGAGTTGGTGGGAAGAGAGAACTGGTAGCAACTCCTTGAATTTCTTCCAGGCTGTTTTAACATGTGATGTGGTTGAAAGGTCGCAACCACCCACTGCTGAGAGCATATCACCTGGGTAGCAAAAGGAAACTACAAACTCCAGCGTGTTGGATCCGCCTTGGACATCCCTCTGTGGCCTGCCATCTAAGGGACGTGTAGTTCCTTGGCACCGTGTACACCTGTAATCAGGGTCCTCTATCAAATGCTTGAGCCCACTGCATGTCTTGTGCACCCAGAACTTGCAGCCATTACAAAAGATACTGTTGCTGCCCACTCCAGTGCAACATACAGCGCATGGGAACTGGCCTGTACTCTGCAGGAGGCCCAGACCTGTACCACAGATCATGATCTTTGTCTTTCCTACATTCCCTATCAGCCCTTTCGCCTCCATTGCATCTTTCCAATATAAGAGCCTCGTGACACATTCCTCAAGGGATTCAGCTATGATGACAAGGTCATCAGCATACAGGTCCTCCCAGGGGACTCCAGAGCGGAACTCGCATGACAAGGCTTCAAGAACAATGATGAAAAGCAGTGGGCTGAGAACAGAGCCTTGATGAACACCCACCTTCACTTCGAATTCTTCCCTGTAACCATCACCAACGCGGACATGGCTCCGAGCATTAGCATACATCTCTTGGACCAGTTGCACAATCCACTCGTCCACTCCAAGTTTTCTTAGTGCCCACCAGATGACTTTCGGAGGCACTCAATCAAATGCCTTCTCCAGGTCTACAAAAGCCATATAGAGTCACCTGTTGGCCGCCAGATACTTCTCTTGCAGCTGCCGTACAACAAAAATTGCGTCTGTTGTGCCTCTTCCTGGGACGAAGCCAAACTGGGAATTGTTGATGGACACCCAACTGCCTAATGAGGCCATCCACAATTCTCTCCAGGACTTTCATGGCCTGTTCTGTCAGCTTGAGACCACAGTAGTTGCCCCATTCCAAAGCATCACCCTTGCCCTTGTAGAGACAGACAATGAAACTCTGTTCCCAGACAGAGTGTACTTTTTCATCACGGATGATTGCAGCAGCAAGGCCGCGGATCATTGAGGCACCCGCATCACCTGCAGATCTTATCATCTCCACCACTATGCCAGAGGGCCCGGTGCTTTGCCAGTCTTCATCTGAGAGATAGCCTTCTTAACCATATCAATAATGATTGGGATGGGCGGCCCTTCCACTGGTGGTTCATCAGACAGGTGGTCTGGGCCCCAGACAAACTCAACATTGAGTAGCCTTTGGTAGTGTTCTAACCAGGCCCTCTGCTTTGAGTCTTCACTCATTGACATCTCCCGTGCATCATTCTTTGCTGGTTTGTCACCTACAACATCGGCATTCTCTCTTCTCAGACAAATGATTCACATGAATATCCATAATTTATGTTTTTGAGCAGAAACATGCTCATGTAACAAAGTGCATTTTTTCTGGGACCCAAAACTGAATTTTTTTTTTCTAATAAAAATCTGTGATATTTTTCATATTTCTTCTAAAAACATAGACTGTGGGTGCTCGTTAGAACCAGCACATTGAGACCAATCTAATGAGTACCCACAATGAATGTTTTGAGCAGAAATAAAGAAAATTATGTATAATCTCATAACCACACTTTTTTTTATATTAATTGGGGATGTTAAACATGAAATCAAACAAACAAAAGAAACTTAGTATTTTGATTTGCCTGTTTTGTTTGTTTGATTACAGGTTTAACATCCCCATCAACACTGTACAGTTCATTTTGGAGATAACGGCCCCCGCCCATAGGGGCTTGAAAAAAAATATGGGCTGCATGATGCTTCCACGCAGAGCTGAATCCGGCCCGCACACTAGTACTGGTAAACCGCTTAAAGGATCTAAGCCTGTCCAGGAACCGCGGTGTGAGGCGGACCGTCTCGTCCATGCTAATAAACCCTATTGGTTTCATTGGGCGACAGGGCTTGAGAAGTCATTTCATCTCAATGTCGGGTAAAAGTCCCACAAAATTGGAAGCAACGTATCCAAAATGACCTTTACAGTGTTGACGGGGACGTTAAACCTCAAATCAACCAAAATCATTTTGGAGACAATGCTTCCAATTTTGTAGGACTTTTACCCAACATTGAAATGAAATGGCATCTCAAGCCCTGTCACCCAATGAAACCAATAGGGTTTATAGATACTGATGAGGCTTTATTAACCGAAACTACGTAGTATGACCCATCTTCTTTCTTATGAATATTTTCATTGCTCTTAAAGGAACTCATTTTTGATTTTTATTTGCCTTCACTGCAGCTGGTTTTGTGCCGTGTGGCGGCCGTAAAACGTCTCCCCGTACATCAACCATAGTGCAGTTTATATTTTACTTTTGGTCCTTTGAGATCAGCGTGCATATTCTGAGAAATCAGAAATAAATTATTAGTTTAGATTCAAATTCTAGACAGGTTTTCAATTATTTGGACCTCATTTTGATTTATACCAGTCTTTGAATCGCTTGCCTATTCGAAATTCGCAAAATTGCAGTATGCTTCCTCTGGCTTTCGTTGCCGGATCATTACAGGGTCACTGATGAGGCTTTATTAACCGAAACTACGTAGTATGACCCATCTTCTTTCTTATGAATATTTTCATTGCTCTTAAAGGAACTCATTTTTGATTTTTATTATAAGCATGGACGGTCCGACTCGCATGGCTTTGCCTGGGCAGGCTTAAATCCTCTAAGCGGTTTACCAGTACCGGTACTCGTGTGCGGTCGGTTTCAGCTCTACGTGGAAGCATCATGCAGCCCATCTATTTCTTCAAGCCCTGATGGGTGTGGGCGTTTGATTTGCATGTTAAGCTAACAATGTTTTCACAACTGGGCCAAGAATATCACAAAACAACAGTGTTATCAAATTAACTACATGTATAAACTATAGACTGTAACTAGAATTTGTTTTTCTACAAAAACACAGATGTCTCCCCCGTTTTTGACCTCTAAGTATAACCTTGACATTGGAGGTATTGAGCCGGGTCTTGTGTGCAACACATCATCTAATGAAGATAAACATTTCTGCAAATTTACTTTAAAAATGTTCAAAAAATTTCAAAGGGCAATTACTCTTGAAAGGGGCATAATCCGGATGAGAAAAAAAATATGCGTCAGCTTATTTTCCATTAGGAATGCATATATGAAATTTAAAAACCATAGCATACACAGTTCGAAAGTTATGCTATGCATCCCTTTTAGCATTCATTACAATGGGCACAAATTACCAAAATGACAAGGGCCATAACTCATAAAGTATTTTTTGGAATTTTGTCAAAAGTTAATCAGTTCGTATACTCATCACCATCAATATACTCAACAACTTTCAAGGCTCTAGCTCCAATAGTGTTTGAGAAATTTTGCTGACAAGATTTTATTGAAAAAATTTCAAAGGGCAATAACTCTTGAAAGGGGCATAATCCGGACGAGAAAAAAAATATGAGTCGGCTAATTTTCCATGAGGAATCCATATATGAAATTTCAAAACCCTAGCATACACGGTTCTAAAGTTATGCTATGCATCACTTTTAGCATACATTCCAATGGGCACAAATTACCAAAATGACAAAGGGCCATAACTCACAAAGTATTTTTCGGAATTTTGTCAAAAGTTAAACAGTTCATCTACTCATCACCACCAATATATTCACCAATTTTCAAGGCTCTAGCTCCAATAGTTTTTGAGATATCTTGCTGACAAGATTTTATTAAAAAAATTTCAAAGGGCAATAACTCTTGAAGGGGGCATAATCCGGACAAGAAAAAAAATATGCGTCAGCTAATTTTCCATGAGGAATCCATATATGAAATTTCAAAACCCTAGCATACACGGTTCTTTAGTTATGCTATGCATCAAAAGCGTAACGGACAGACGAACGGACAAACGAACCAGAACCAATATGCCCCTCCAACTTTTTCAAAGTTGGAGGCATAAAAAGGCCCCTTTTTGTTCTTTAACCTCTTAGTACGACCTTGACATTTGAGGTACCAACTTGGGTCATGCACGCAACACATCGTCTTATGGTGGTTAACATGTCTGCCAAGTAATTTCAAAATCCATCTAAAAATAAGAAAGTTATTGACAGAACACAAAACCAGAGGACCAGTGGTCCTGTAAACGCTCACCTGACATCAACCCAGGGCTACCATTTGAACAAACTATGATAGGTCCGAGTAAATAAGTCCAATTTTTTTTAAAAATCCGTCCAATAATGGTCCAAGTACCCAATTCTACTTGCCAAGTTTCAATGTCATTGGCCTTATGGTTCCAGAGAAGAAGAATTTGAAAGGTTTTTACTTTGTATGGGCATGGACGCCATCTTGGTCATGTGACCTGGACCGTATTAGCAGTTTTCATTAGTTCATCGCATAAAGGCTCCGTATCAAATTTTATTTCAGTTCGCCCAGTAGTTTCTGACATATGGAACCTGAGTGATCTTGGTCCCAGACCTTTCTTACCCATAAATCTTCATGTATTCAGTTACTTTACATGATCTACCAATTTTTGTGACACTGTCTTCAATGGTTTCATAAAAATCCATTATTTTCACTTTTTCCCATGCAAAAGCCTAAGTCGGCAAATTTGACATTGGCGTAAAATAGGTCACGGTCAATCCAGAATCACCATTTGAACAAATTATGATAGGCCTGAGTGCTATGTGCCAAGTTTCAAGGTCATTGGCCGTACGGTTCCGAAGAAGAATGTTAAAGGGTTTTTACCATATATGGGCATGGCCACCATCTTGGTCATGTGACCTGAACCATATCAGCAAATTTTCATTTGTTCATCACATAAAGGATCAATATCAAATTTCACTTGAATTGGTCCAGCAGTTTCTGAGAAAAAAATGTTTGAAATATGGTCCCAGATCACTGAATGACCTTGACCATTCTTACCTATACATCTTCATGTATTCAGTAACTTTACCTGATCTACAAATTTTGGTGAGACTTTCTTCAATGGTTTCCAAAAAATCCATTATTTTCACTTTTTCCCATGCAAAAGCCTAAGTTGACTTTGATATTGCCGTAAAATAGGTCAAGGTCAACCCAGTGTCACCATTTGTACAAACTATGATGGGCCCGAGTACCATATGCTATACGCCAAGTTTCAAGGCCATTGGCGAAGAAGATTTTTAGAGAAGTTCTGGAGAAGAAGATTTATGACGGCTTTTTACTATATATCTGCATGGCAGCCATCTTGGTCAGGTGATCTAGACCATATTGGCAACTTTTCATTTGTTCAACACACGAAGGCTCCATATTGAATTCCACTTCAATTGGCTCAGTAGTTTCTGAGAAAAAAAAATGTTTTTTTTTTTTTAAATATGGAACCTGATTGACCTTGGTCAAAGGTCAATGAATGACCTTAGACCTTTCTTACCTATAGATCTTCATGCATTCAGTTACTTTACCTGATCTACCAATTTTGGTGACACTGTCTTCAATGGTTTTCTAAAAATCCATTATTTTCACTTTTTTCCGATGCAAAAGTCTTAGTCGGCAAATTTGACATTGCTGTAAAATAGGTCAATGTCAACCCAGGGTCACCATTTGTACAAACTATGATGGGCCTGAGTACCATATGCTACTTGCCAAGTTTCAAGGCCATTGGCCTTACGGTTCTGGAGAAGAAGAATTTTGAAATCTTTTAACCATATCTGGGCGTGGCCGCCATCTTGGTCACGTGATCTAGATGGTATTGGCAATTTTTCATTTGTTCAACTCACAAAGGCTCCATATTGAATTTCACTTCAATTGGCCCGGTAGTTTCTCAGAAAAAAATGTTTGAAATATAGAACCTGAATGACCTTGGTCTATGGTCAATGAATGACCTTGACCTTTCTAACCCATAGCTCTTCATGTTTTCAGTTATTTTACCTGATCTACAAATTCTGGTGACACTAACTTCAATGGTTTCCTAAAGATCCATTATTTTCACTTTTCTCCATGCAAAAGCCTAAGTCGGCAAACTTGACTTTGCTGTAAAATAGGTCAAGATCAACCCACAATCACCATTTGTACAAGCTCTGATGGGCCTGAGTACCATATGCTACATGCCGAATTTCAAGGCCACTGGCCTTACAGTTCTGGAGAAGATTTTTGAAGGCTTATTACCATATATGGGCATGGTGGCCATCTTGGTCATGTGATCCAGACCCCGCAAACAAACTTTAATTGCTGGTCAATAGGTCAAGGTCAGCCAAGGGTCACCATTTGTACAAACTATGATGGGCCCGAGTACCATATGCTACATGCCAAGTTTCAAGGCCATTGGCCTTACAGTTCTAGAGAAGAAGAATTTTGAAGGCTTTTTATCATATATAGGCGTGGCCGCCATCTATGTCATGTGACCTAGACCATATTGGCAACTTTTCATTTGTTCAACTCACAAAGGCTCCATATCGAATTTCACTTCAATTGGTTTGGTAGTTTCTGAGAAAAAAATGTTTGAAATCTGGAACCTGAATGACCTTGGTCTAAGGTCAATGAATGACCTTGACCTTTCTAACCAATAGATCTTCATGTATTCAATTACTTTACCTGATCTACAAATTTTGGTGACACTGTCTTCAATGGTTTCCTAAAAATCCATTATTTTCACTTTTCTCCATGCAAAAGCCTACGTCGGCATATTTGACATTGCTGTAAAATAGGTCAAGGTCAACCCAGGGTCACCATTTGTACAAGCCATGATGGGCCCGTGTACCATATGCTACATGCCAAGTTTCAAGGCCATTGGCCTTACAGTTCTAGAGAAGAAGGATTTTGAAGGCTTTTTATCATATATAGGCGTGGCCGCCATCTTGGTCATGTGACCTAGACCATATGAGCAACTTTTCATTTGTTCAACTCACAAAGGCTCCATATCAAATTTCACTTCAATTGGTTCGGTAGTTTCTGAGAAAAAAATGTTTGAAATCTGGAACCTGAATGACCTTGGTCTAAGGTCAATGAATGACCTTGACCTTTCTAACCCATAGATCTTCATGTATTCAATTACTTTTCCTGATCTACAAATTTTGGTGACACTGTCTTCAATGGTTTCCTAAAAATCCATTATTTTCACTTTTCTCCATGCAAAAGCCTAAGTTGGCATATTTGACATTGCTGTAAAATAGGTCAAGGTCAACCCAGGGTCACCATTTGTACAAGCCATGATGGGCCCGAGTACCATATGCTACATGCCAAGTTTCAAGGCCATTGGCCTTATGGTTCTGGAGAAGAAGATTTTTGAAGGCTTTTTACCATATATGGGCATGGCGGCCATCTTGGTCATGTGATCCAGACCCCGCGAACAAACTTTCGTTCCCCCATCCCACTGAGGCTCCATATGAAATTTGGCTTTGATTGGCCCTGCAGTATAGGAGAAGAAGATCTTTGAAAATGGTGGACGGACGGACGGACGGACGGACGGACGGACGGACGGACGGACGACGGACCATGGCTATACTATAAGCTCACCTATGAGCCTAAAGGCTCAGGTGAGCTAAAAAGGCCCCTTTTTTGACCTTTAACCTCTATGTATGACCTTGACCTTTCAGGTACCAAACTGGGTCATGCGTGCAACACATCATCTCATGGTGTTTAACATTTCTGCCAAGCAATTTCAAAATCCATCTAAAAATAAGAAAGTTATTGACCAAACACGAAAAAAAGGCCCCTTTTTTTACTTTTGACCTCTATGTATGACCTTGACACTTGAGGTATCAAACTGAATCATGCATGCAACACATCGTCTCATGATAGTTAACATTTTTGCCAAGTAACTTCAAATTCTATCTAAAAATAAGCAAGTTATTGACAAAACTGGAAAAAAGGCCCCTTTTTTACCTTTGACCTCTAAGTATGACCTTGACCTTTGAGGTACCAACCTGGGTCATGCACGTAACACATCGTCTTATATTGGTTAACATTTCTGCCGAGTGATTTCACAATCCATCTCAAAATAAGAAAGTTATTGACAAAACACGAAAAAAAGGCCCCTTTTTTGACTTTTGACCTCTAAGTATGACCTTCACCTTCGAGGTACTGACCTGCCTGATGCACACCACACATTGTCTCATGGTTGTTAATATTTCTGCCAAGTAATTTTAAAATCCATCTCAAAATAAGAAAGTTATTGACAAAACACGAAAAAAAGGCCCCTTTTTTTACCTTTGACCTCTAAGTATGACCTTGACCTTGGCGTTACTGACCTGCCTGATGCACATCACACATCGTCTCATGATGGTTAATATTTCTGCCAAGTAATTTTAAAATTCATCTCAAAATAAGAAAGTTATTGACCAAATACGAAAAAAAGGCCCCTTTTTTGACCTTTGACCTCTAAGTATGACCTTGACCTTTGAGGTACCGACCCGATTCATGCGCACCACACATCGTCTTATGGTTGTTAATATTTCTGCCAAGTAATTTTAAAATCCATCTGAAAATAAGAAAGTTATTGACCGGACACGATTTGCCCATACATATATACATACCAACAAACTTCCAAGGGAGATAATTCAAAAAGTATAAATGCGAGAGTTATAGTTCTTGCGCACTGCACGTCGTCTAATGCTGATTTATATTTATACTAAGTTTCGTGACGATAGCTCCAACGGTTTTCAAGTTATAGAGCGGACACGAAAGTGTGACAGACAGACGGACAGACAGACAGACAGACAGACGGACAGACGGACAGACAGACAGACGGACAGACGGACAGACAGACAGACGCCCGGGGGAAAAACAATATGTCTCTCCGAAAAAAAATTTTTCGGGGGAGACATAACTAACGGTGAACTATAACTTACCATATAAAAGTAGAGTGCAGCTGGTACCAGGAGCATGAGAGGGTATAATGACTGGTAAGAGGCCACAGCAATGAACAACACACACAGAAAATGATGACCTGCAAAATATTTATTTCTAATGTACTTGTGAATGAATATTAACCCATTGCATGCGGGTTACCCCAAATGGGGTACCTTGGCAAACAGTGCAGGCCCAGATCAGACACCACAGAAGTGGCGTCTGATCAGGGCCTGCATTATTTGCTAACATAATTTTCCATCAATAATAAACTAAGAACGAAACTAGAAATTCGTCCAGACGACACAGATGCCCCCGCCAAGGGCCCCGCCTCACCCTGAATATCCATGTTGCAACAAAATTTTCTAAGTGTGTGACCTTGACCTTGAGGTCATGGGCAGGGTGGTTGGTATGGGTGAATGAGACTTGGGACCTGTATCTATCATCATTCCAACTATGAAGCCAATCTATAAATATGAGCCCTAAAACTTTAAAAGCATAATAAGACTAAGTCTGTGACCTTGACCTTGAGGTCAGGGGTGGGGGTATATACAACTTTTGACCTGTAACTATCATCATACCAAATATGAAGCAAATCTATATGGTTTGGTGAGTATGAGCTCTTAATAAACTTTAAATAAAAATTTTTCTTTGTCTGTGGCCTTGACCTTTAGGGCACGTGCATGGGTGGGGGTATTGGACCAGTATCAATCATCATACCAAATATAAACTTAATTCATCATATGATTTGGAAAATATAAACTCTTAAAATATCTAATTAAAAATTTCTAAGACTGTGACCTTGACCTTGAGCTCATGAGCATGGGTGGGGGTATCGCTGAATAAAATGGACAGGTATCTAACATCATACCAAATATAAACTCAATCCATCACACGATTTGGAAAATATCAACTCTTAAAATATCTAATTAAAAATTTCTAAGTCTGTGACCTTGACCTTGAGCTCATGAGCATGGGTGGGGGTATCGCTGAATAAAATGGACAGGTATCTAACATCATACCAAATATAAACTCAATCCATCATACGATTTGGAAAATATCAACTCTTAAAATATCTAATTAAAAATTTCTAAGTCTGTGACCTTGAGCTTGAGCTCATGAGCATGGATGGGGGTATCGCTAAATAAAATGGACAGGTATCTAACACCATACCAAATATAAACTCAATCCATCACACGATTTGGAAAATATCAACTCTTAAAATATCTAATTCAAAATTTCTAAGTCTGTGACCTTGACCTTGAAGCCATAGGCATGAGTTGGGGTATTGCCAAATAAACATTTGGACCTGCATCTATCATCATAGCATATATAAGCCAAATCCATAATATAGTTTGGAAAATTTGAGCTCTTTAGAACCTTTAACATTAAAATTGTCTAAGTCTGTGACCTTGACCTTGAGATCATAGGCATGGGTGGGGGTATTGCTGAAAAAAAACATTGTACCTATATTTGTCATCATATGAACCAAAGCCATCAGGTACAAATACCTTAATGGAGTCTTTAACATGGAAAATTCCATGACCTTGAGGTCATTGGCATGGGTGGGGGTATCGCTGAATAAAACTTTGGGTCTATATCTATCATCATACCAAATATCATCATACCAAATATGAACCAATTCCATCAAATGGTTTGGAAAATATGAGTGCTAAAATGTTCAGGTCTACCTGTTACAAAAACTTTAACCCGAGTCTTTAACATTGAAAATTTCTAAGTCTGTGACCTTGACCTTGAGGTCACAGGCATGGGTGGGGGTATTGCTTAATAAAACTTTGGACCTATATCTATCATCAAACCAAAGGTGAACCAGTTCCATCAAATGGTTAGGAAAATATGAGTTCTAAAAGTTCAGGCTCTACCTGTTACAAAAACCTTAACCTGAGGTTACAGGATCACGTACGTACCTACTTACGTACATACCTACGTACTTACACACACACACATACAGACAGATGTACATATGTACGCATGTACGGAAAACCGAAAAACTTTATGCCCCCCCCCCCCCATCATGCCGATGCAGGGGCATAAAAATATAAAAATAGGCTTACCATCCCTAATATGACAAATGGACTTGTCCAACATATAGCAATGGAAGAGTCTTCTAGCAAACACTTGGTTAAATACTGATACCAACTGCCAGTTTTCGATCACAAAAATACAGAATCTCATGGCACCCTACTAGCTTTCTCCAAATCACCATCCTTTGAAATAAAGTTAACTGTCAGCTCTGATATTTGCTGTCATGTTAGAAAACAGCCATGTTTAACACTGAACCAGTCGTGTAAAAATGGTGACATCACTTACCTATGTTTCTTTCATTTTATTATTTACTGTGATATGCACTGGAAGTAGGAGCACACTCAATTGTCCCAAAGAACTGAGTGGATATTTCCATTTAATTTTCTGTTGATTAACATCACAATAAACTAGAGATACATTTGTTTATTTGTTTGAATGGAGGTTTCATGACCCCATCAACACTATTAAGTTCATTTTGGAGACGTTGCTTCCAATTTTGTGGGACTTTTACCTGACATTGAGATGAAATGGCATCTCAAGCCCTGCCGTCCAAACAAACCAAAAGGATTTATATGTAGGGAAGGTCGGACTCGCACCACTTTGCCTGGGCAGGCTCACTCTAAGTGGTTTACCAGTACTCATGTGTGGACGGTTTCAGCTCTGCGTGGAAGCATCATGCCCCGTTGAGTGGGGGCCAAGATATACATTTACAGAATGGGAAACAAATCAACAATTTCTGCATTCATTTTTGCCATTTAAAAAATTTACTGAATCTTATAATGTTCAACAAATGTATTTTTTGTAATAAACAATAACTTCTTTATTTCTTATTACATGTACTTTTCTTCATTCTTCAGGAAACTTAACCAGTACAGTGCGGATTAGCAACGATATTTATGATGAATGTCTTTCTTTGTCTGATTTGAGGTTTAACGTCCCCGTCAACACTATATAAGTCATTTTGGAGAAGTTGCTTCCCATTTTGTGGCACTTTTACCCAACATTGAGATGAAATGACATCTCAAGCCCTGTTACCCAATGAAACCAATAGGGTTTATAAGCATGGACGGTCCGACTAGCGCCGGTTTGCCTGGGAAGGCTTAGATCCTCTTAGCTGTTTACCAGTACTTGTGTGCGAGTAGGTTTCAGCTCTGTGTGGAAGCAACATGTAGCCCATCTATTTCTTCAAGCCCTGATGGGCGGAGACCATCAACTGTCATTGAAACAGCAATGACATTTATGGTGAATGTCAGCTTACCTTGTAACATGAACATGAAGATTAGTAACACCAACAGATTGTTGAATACTGCAGTAGATTTTCCTAGGCATATAGCAATACTGTACGGGTTCAGAAAATGCCTGAAAAATCCAAAGGAATGCTTGTCACCTTTAACCCATCTTATACAGGAAAGCCCAAAAAGGGTCATCCACAAACAGTACAGACCATGATCAGATGCCACACAACGTGGCACCTCGCAAACAGTGCAGACCATGATCAGACGCCACAATATGTGGCTTCTGATCATGGCCTTCAGTGTTTGCAGAGAGTTTAACATTCACTGTATGTAAATAACTTTCTGAAAATAACTCAACCTGACAGTCTAAATTTTGAAATGGTCGCCTGTTGTATATAAGGTGGAAGATTCCATTCAGTATAAAATGGGATAAAGTAACCCATTGGTTGTTGTTCAGGAAAACTTCCAAACATTAACTATTTACATTAAGGGGAATGGGAACACCTTCAGGGGAGGCAAGTCTTGCACAAGTATTTTTGTCTCCCATGTCAATAGGGGTCAACTCTTAAAGGAATTTTTTGCTTTAAGAGTAAACCCCTTTTTCAGTGGGACATGGCTTGAAGAAATGTGAACAAGAAGTCCGAAAAGTTGTCTTCCTTTGAAAATGTCAGAAAAATCTGCCAAGTGTTCCCATTCCCCTTAAGTTGTCACAAAGTAACCTTCAAAACTGATCCTAGATGAAGGTCTACATTCTTTGCAAAGGCATTTTTGTTAGAAATTTTAATTACTTTTACAAGATCCCAATGATCTTCTTGCAGGAGTACATTTTTTTTGGTTTGGCCCTTTCATTATTATTATACTTATTTTGCGTTGTTCATTAATCAGTTGGGAGAAAACCACAGTACCCTAAGAACAAATGTCAGACCTTCAACTGCAGAACTTGGCAGCTAGCATGTGACCCCCGCAAGCCTTGAACCCACAGCGGTGAGAGACCTCATGATAATGAGTCAGCGCTCTAACCCACTACATCAGGGAGGCCTATTGGAGAAGTACATTGAGTCAGCACATGTGATCACATTGGTGAACAGCAAAAGCTCAGGCATGCCTGTACATGAGTGCAGGCATGCCTGGGTCCAGTTGTTCAAAGCATCGTTAGCTAACCAGCTCATTAGTGGTCACATTGCTAACTGTTCTAGCAAGTTCAATATCTAAAATTTTGGTATTGTTGCTGGAAAAATGAGAGCAGCTTTTGCGCCCACAAAAGGCGCTCACATTTTTTCAGCAAAAATACTTGCATATTTGCCAAATCAAATGATCAAAGTTTTAATGATACGTTAACTAACAATATCTTTAGTTTTGAGCAACTGGACCCTGTCAGAGCTTTTGCTGCTTGCAGACACATAGGGGTTTAAAAATAGCCTCAGATAAGAGGGGGTATCCACATATTGTTTTTCTTATTTCTGCATGAAGACATATGTTGTGGGTATTCATTAGAAGCGCCTCAGAGAGGCACTTCTAATGAATACCCACAACATAGGTTTTTGTGTAGAAGTAAGAAAAATATCAGGGGCCAGTTGTTCAAAAGTAACGACGTCGTTAGTTAATGTATCGTTAAAATTTTGATCATTAAATATGGCAAATATGCTGAAATTTTTGCTGAAAAAATGTGAGCAGCTTTTGCGTCCGCAAAAGCTGCTCACATTTTTTCAGCAAAAATACCAAAATTTATGATATTGTACTTGCTAGAAGAGTTAACAATATGACCACTAACAAGCTCGTTAAGCTAACGATGCTTTGAACAACTGGCCCCTGTACTTTTTGGATGAAAAAAGCACCTTATCTGGAGCTAGGAGGGAGACTTTGAGGTTGTTTCATGCAAGAAGGAATGTATCTAACCCTATTATTTAGCTGCCCACACATTTAAATACCATAAATTAGAGAATGCCAAGGGTTCTTTTCTCAAAGAGTCAGCTCATACAGTGGAAATTTGCTGGCTTGAGCTGTGATGGCTCATTTACCATGGCTGATGGCTGAATCTAACCCGTTTTCTGCAGGAAATTACCCCCTGAATACGATATAGGGATAATGTAGAGATTTTCTTTCTTTATGAGGCGATTCTAATGAGTACACACAACATACATTTATAATATAGAACACCAAGATATCACACATTCTAATGCACTTACGTATGTAACGCGACGTCTGATTGGATAACGTCAAAAATTTGCGACAGTATATTCTGCGATATACTGTCGGAAACCCGATGTCATCGCGTAACGTCGCTTTTCATTGGCTGGCATTTGGTTTTACGCAGCTCACTGCGCTTGCCGCCTTGTGCAAAATAGTACAAATTTTAGCTTAACAACCGAAAAAGTGCATTAGAATGGGGATAACTGTATTGAAAATTGTCATTTGGGGAGGTAAATCGTCGGTTTTATGGTCGCAAATTACGTTTTACGGCTCCGCTTACGCGTCGCCGTAAAACGAAATTTTCGACCGTAAAACCTCTGATTTACCTCCCCAAATGACAATTTTCAGTACAGTTATCCCCTAAATTATCTCCATTATGCCTCCTGGCATGGCACTTATAGTAATCCTCCATGGCTCGAACTAACATTGAAGGGGTTCAAGCCATCAAAGTTTGACTGTATAAACCTTCAGACCAAGTTTGTTCAAAATATTTGTAGCTGAAAACTGACCATAATTATGACAGCTCTGTAATGACAATCAAAACTGGTCTGATAATGACCAGTGACTTAGGTGTAAGAAACTCACATGGCAACCAACATGACCTGGATCTTAGCTATATCATCCCGGTACAGCAGTAACTTCTCCACTCCAACTTTATACTCTTTAACATCCTCTAGTTGTTTCTGAAGCTGAAATAGTCAAACAAGAAACTTTGTACAACATACATCACAACCTCGGTATAACAACGTTCATTATAACATGGTTTGGATAAATCACGGTTTCAAGAAGGATCACAAAAATCTATAGCTTATATGGAACAAGAGCACCGCATGAGGGTGCCAACACTCAGCTGCAAAATTTCTAAGTCGAAAAAGGGGCATAACTGTGCCAAAAATATTTTGAGGGTTTCCTCACCTATTGGTATGAGTTCCCCTTTTCATAATGAACAACTAGTCCGAGTTTCAAGAAAATATGTTCAGTAAGGACAGAGATATTACAAAATGTCCAAGTTTTTGCACTACGGCGCAGACGACGCCAGAGCTATGACAATACCTCGTCGTTTTCTTCGAAAACAGCCAAGCTAAAAATTACCACAAATGGTCATTTTTCTATATAATCTATAGATTTCTGTTCGGATATAACTAACACGGCTGTTTAACTAACACAGTTTCTGCTTTGGACCCCATTAATAGAGCTATAAAGAGGTTGTGGTGTACTATTTTTATCGTATGACATTGCTGATATTTAGTGGGGAAATATCATTTCATATTTTCTGTATGTAATAAGAGTAACATAACAGAGCAATGTTGCAAAAACATTATCATGCCATCCGAAACAAAAGTACATTTAACTGTTGAACATTTTCTGTTGAAACTATCTCCAGGGAAAAATGGCTATATGATAAAAAGAATCTCACACAAGTGGTTATATTTCATATTAAATGTAGAAACTCGCCTGAGGCTCACAAAATGACTTCTTGATTCTGATCCTCTTTTTGTCATCATGTCAACAAGTCCATGTAATAAACATCTCTCTAAAACCCACTTTATATATAGGTTCACAGACATTGGTTGTTGGTACTCATTATAACTGCCAGTTCTAATGAGCACCAACAACCAATGTTAGGAGCATAAATAAAAAAAAATATTACAAATTTTCATCTGACAGAAAAAGTATATCATTTCAGATATACTCAGTCAAAAAAGTTCCTATATATAAAATTGCTTCTATTACCATAGTTATTACAAATGAAAAATACACAAAATTTGTTTTGTTTTGGTTAGAGGACTCATTTTTCCATGCAAAAGAGCAAACTGTTTTTGTTTATGTAAACTCACCAGCCTGGGCTATCATTTTAAACACCCAAGGTATCACTGTGACAATTTCGCAGAATAAATCATTGCAAAAGACAAGATTTAACATCATAAAAAATTACACTTAGCACAAGATTTCTAAAATGTGATACATGTAACCTTTTATTAGATACCATGTGTGTCTATTGACAAGAGATTTGGAACTTTAGTTCCATTTGCTAAGAGAAACAGATGATCGCGTATAGGCCTCCGATTCTTTGAAGGTGTGTGCAAAATGCTGCTTTCAATTGAAACTCCATAGAAAATCGCAATTGGTAGTGCTAAATGCTACATGAGTTTTCTACATTATTTTCAACCATAGTTAACAGCTATGGTGGCAACAAAGCGCTTTTTACAGAAATTGCGAAAAATTGAATGACAGGTATAGAAATAACAGCAGTTTGAAAATTGCTATATTTTTAATTGAAAGGGAGATAATCTGAGAATTTCACAAAATAAAGCTTTGATTGTAGTGCATGATCATGATTGAGATATTGTAAAGGCAAAGTGAGTTTTGATGTTCAATGGACATGATCTTTCATCTCAGACACAAAATGATTATCTACGCATGCACAATGCCAACTTCCTTGCAAAACATTTCTAGGCACATATTGCAAGACAACTCTTGAGCAGAATAGTATGGGCAAATGCAAATTCATACATTTTGTAGCTAAACGTCCATTTCACATGTTTACAGCCATCTTTAGCAGAATGGCTACCGGATAGCTACTGGAATTTACCCGGAAGTTGGTAACGTTATTTTTTGACCGAGTATATATGAAAGAATGCACTATATCTCACAGGAGTGTTATTGTAACATTTTGAAGCTTAACAGCCCAGTCTGTACTATTTCAGTTATGTTTTGAGGCAGTTAACATAACCAAACCTTTCCTGTACAGGCTTATTCTTAAAAAATTAACCAGTATCTGGTCTAAGCTCTCCAGTAACTGACAACCACCTTTCTTGTATCAGCAAAAGAGAGAGAACCACAGAAAAACATTTAACCTATTTTGTATTGAAAGAAATCTTCCATATTATATAAAGAAGTCCATTTCGAAACTTAAAGTCAGTCTGAGTTATTTAGGAAATTAATTTAGAAAATACCTAAACTTTTTCAAACAGTGACGATCTTGATCAGACGCCATGTTCTGCAGCATCTGATCTGGGCCTGCACCTTTTTGCCATTGTACCCGCTCTGGGTTTGGCCGTATAAAATGGGTTAAAGATAATCTTGTTCATCAAAGCATTCTTTGATAAAGATTTTAAAGACAGAACCAAATATGTTGTCTTTAATACAGATATTTGAACAAGAGTTGCTACAGGCCAGCAAAGCTTGCCTTTAGACAACATCACTAAATGTGACAAAAAAAAACGAAGCAATTTTCGAAGTTTTTTTGTTTACAAGGTCATGAAGTAGAAATGCTCCATAAAACAAGCATCGATTAAATCCACGGAGACATTGTGAATTTACAAAGAGATATATATTGAAAATGAAACAGAATATTCATTTGGGCAATGAAGTGACACATGAAAGTACAGTAGAACTTTGATCGCTCAAACACCGATGACTTGTTTACCATGGCTGAGTCGAACACGTTCTTGAGCCCCTAGGGAAATCCTCTACATAAGAAATATGGGGATAATGTAAGAGATTTCCGTCTTTCATCTTGCAAATGTATGCTGTATGTACTCATTAGAACTGCCTCGATGAGGCAATTCTAATGAGTACACACAGCATACATTTTCATTAAGAACACTGAAAAGATGTCCATAAGTATCGCTTTATGCCTCCTGGCAGTATCCCCCAGTAGCTCAACTACCCCTGTCTCGATCAGACTTTCGAGGCCCCAAAGATGTTCGAGCCATTGAAGTTCGACTGTATATCTCAAATCACTGTATTTGATCTTACCAAATATCTGCTGAAACTGGAGCCAATCTTCACTAGAATTAGGCCCAAAAGAACATCTATGAACTGCAATATACAAATCCAGAAAAAATTGATGACAAATTGGAGGACAAGTTTGTAAAACACCATACATATAACATATTATTACAGCAGACACTGCATGGCTGATGTGGGCAACAAATGAGGCATAAATGGATACACCTATTAACTATGGAGCACAGTAGCTCAGTAGGAGCTTGGTAGCTCTGTGGTTATTAGAAGCCCCTGGTTCAATCCTCAGTAGCAGTGATAAAATTTTGGTGTCTGATCATGCTCCATTGAAGAAGCCTCTGTGGTGTAGTGGTTACGCTACTCGCCTTGTAAACCAGGGATTGCAGGGTTGATCCCGGGCTTCTCCAGACTTTCGGATGAGTCTTTAAACCAAGGTCCCGTCTCCATATGACCTTAGCTGTTGGTGGGACATTTTGTTTGTTTGATTTGATGTTTAATGTCCCCATCAACACTATAACGGTCATTTTGGAGACGTTGCTTCCAATTATGTGTGACTTTTACCCGACATAAAACTCAAGCACTCACTCATGCTCCATTGGCACCAATAAAGGGATGAATGCCACAAAGTGCACTGTCCTTAAGAGGCCCCCTGGGCAGGGAGAATCATCTCCTATGCTGTGCAGGTTAAAGATTTACATAGATAGATAGATAGATAGATAGATAGATAGATAGATAGATAGATAGATAGATAGATAGATAGATAGATAGATAGATAGATAGATAGATAGATAGATAGATAGATAGATAGATAGATAGATAGATAGATAGATAGATAGATAGATAGATAGATAGATAGATAGATAGATAGATGGATGGATGGATGGATGGATGGATGGATCAGACAGACAGACAGACAGACAGACAGACAGACAGACAGATAGATAGATAGATAGATAGATAGATAGATAGTTACAGTTGACTCTCGTTCTCTCGACCTCGTCTATCTCGATCCTATTACTTATGTCGAACCAATTTCTAAGTCCCATAAATTTCCCCTGTATATTTATTGTATTTCAACTTCGCATGTGTTGAACTACTTTTAAGTCAACACTTCGCTATCTCGCCCATCATTTTCAGTCCCTGAATATATTTTTCACTGATTTTACTCCTGCATATCTCGAACCAGGATTCATGACTTAAAGAAGGAAGAAAACAAGATGTGTTTGTGAAACACTGATGCCCCCGGACAGCGCCAATGTTAATGTTTTTAAAAATTTTGAAAAAAATAGGTCAAAGGTCAAGTTCAAGGTCAAGACATCAAAAATTATGGTACCACTGGAAAGGTCTTGTGATAAGGTATACACATGTGAAATATGAAAGCTCTATCTATTACCATTCAAAAGTTATGCCCAATGTTAAGGTTTTTGTAGACAGACAAATGGACAAACGGACAAACAGACAAACGGACAAACAGACAGACAGACCAAAAACTATAAAATTATAGTACCAATAGAAAGGGCTTGTGACAAGGAATGCACATGTGAAATATGAAAGCTCTATCAGTTACCAATCAAAAGTTATAGCCAATGTTAAAGTTTTTAAAAAGGAGGTCAAAAGTAGGTCAAATCTCAAGGTCACGAGGTCAAAAATTATAGTACCAATAGAAAGGTCTTGCGACAAGGAATGCACATGTGAAATATTAAAGCTCTATCAGTTACTAATCAAAAGTTATAGCCAATGTTGAAGTTTTTAAAAAGGAGGTCAAAAGTAGGTCAAATCTCAAGGTGAAGGTCACGAGGTCAAAATTTATGGTACCTCTTGAAAGGTCTTGTGACAAGGAATGCACATGTGAAGTATGAAAGCTGTACCACTTACCATTCAAAAGTTATGCCCAATGTTAAAGTTTTTGCAGACGGACAAACGGACAAACAGACAAACGGACAAACAGACGGACAGACCAAAAACTATATGCCCCCCAGAATCTTAGATTCCGGGGGCATAAAAATAAAAATAAATGATGCCGCTGGTCTTTCAGTTAAAGAAAATAATAATAGACCTTTACAAAACTGTTCATCAATATTCACAATGTTTTTAATTTTCCAATTTGTCCAGGTGCGTTTGCAATTAAAATTAGTGCAAACAATACCTTTACCACTATTTCGAAAATCATGTGCTAAAGACTGGCACGCGGTGCTCAACCTTTGATCTTAACACCGTCTGGTTTCAATGATTTCCCAGATTTCCGTGATGAAAGGCGGCTCTGATTTGTATTAATGTACGATTAGGTATGAAAAGGCTCTTTAATTAGTTGTTTTACGTACTCGTCATTAGTGTCAAAATCGAGTACTTCTCTTGTCCCGATGCACATACAAACAGTGTAGATCCTACAAAGATGGCTCATGACCAGCTTTCTCGACAGGACCTATACTGTTTAAATCAGTACGAGGGACTACCTGATGACGTATATCATGTCTGCTCACAAAAGTGAAATAACCATTGCATCAGGCAACCAGACCATTTAAGTACATATCTATTTTTAGCTTAATTGGATACCAGAATTTGCAGAAAATTAAAAGACAACAAAACAAGTGAGAAATCTTTTACGACAAGCTCAATTACTTTCATCAACAAATTTTAAAAACTCAATAAGCTGTGCATGTAAATGCTATTACTCTAGAATAACCAAGAATAGCAAATAATGGGCTCCGACATGCATTTGACGTCACACTTTGTTAATCTCGTACTACGGATAACTCGAACTTTTTTATACGGACCCGCGAGGTTCGAGATAACGAGTGTCAACTGATTTTGACCCCTCAGGCAGTGCTGGGCCCCATCCCCTGCCCAGGGGTGGGGTCACATCACATCAAAATTCTAAATATGATACCGTAGTATTCAACCATAGGGCTTTTGCCTGTGAAAGTTTCGAGATTCTAGATTAAATGGTCTAGGAGCAAGGATGGAACATTAAAGACAGATGTGGGGATAATACATGATCCCTGCTTTTTCTTCGAAAAGCGCTGGGATAAAAGAATTCTGTATTCTCCTTCAGGCGAGGATACTTTGTGAAAATATTTCTGTAAGCTCCTTCAGGGCAGGAAACTTTGTAAAAATATTTTTTGAATGTTCTGTAAGGGGAAGATACTTTGTTTGTTTGTTTGTTTGATTTGAGGTTTAACGTCCCCGTCAACACTTTAAAGGTCATTTTGGAGACGTTGCTTCCAATTTTGTGGGACTTTTACCCGACATTGAGATGAAATGACATCTCAAGCCCTGTCGCCCAATGAAACCAATAGGGTTTAATGGCATGGGCGGTCCGCCTTGCACCGCGGTTCCTGGACAGGCTTAGATCCTCTAAGCGGTTTACCAGTACTAGTGTGCAGGCCGGATTCAGCTCTGCGTGGAAGCATCATGCAGCCCATATATTTCTTCAAGCCCCTATGGGCGGGGGCCGTGGAAGATACTTTGTAAAAATATTTTTGTATGTTCCATCAGGGGAAGAAATTTTGTAAAATATTTTTATGTGCTCTTTCATGAGAAGAAACTTTGTAAAAAATATTTTATTTTGCTCCTCTAGGGAAAGACACTTTTTAAAAATACTTTTGTAGGCTCCTTCAAGGGAAGAAACTTTGTACGAATATTCAGGGAGGTAAAACTTTGTACAAGTACTTTAGTATGCTCTTCATGGGAAGAAAACTTTGTACAAATATTTTAGTATGCTCTTTCATGGGAAGAAAACTTTGTACAAATATTTTAGTATGATCCTTCATGGGAAGAAAACTTTGTACAAATATCTTACTATACTCCTTCAGGGGAAGAAAACTTTGTACAAATATTTTAGTATGCTCCTTCAGGGGAAGAAAACTTTATACAAAAATTTTAGTATGCTCCTTCAAGGGAAGAAAACTTTGTACAAATGTTTTAGTATGCTCCTTCAGGGAGGGAAAACTTTGTACAAATATTTTAGTACACTCTTTAGGGGAAGAAAACTTTGTACAAATATTTTAGTACACTCTTTAGGGGAAGAAAACTTTGTACAAATATTTTAGTATGCTCTTGCAGGGGAAGAAAATTTGTATAAAGATATTTGTATGCTTCCTTTGTGGAGCAAATGTCAAAATAGTTTTGTATGCTCTTTGCCATTTGCATGAGAATTCTGTAGACTCTGGATTGTTCAAAGGGTGTTAAGTGAAGATAGACCAGGGACCAGTTGTTCAAAACTGATTATGTCATTAGTTAATGTATCGTTAAAACTTTGATCATTTATTATGGCAAATATGCTATTATTTTTGCTGAAGAAATATGAGCAGCTTTTGCAAATGCAAAAGCTGCTCACATTTTTTTCAGCAAAAATACCAAAATTTTGAATATTAAACTTGCTAAAACTGTTAACAATATTACCACTAACAAGCTTGTTAAGCTTACGATGCTTTGAACAACTGGGCCCTGAACTGGTAGATTTGAAGGTTATTTGTGCCTTTACTGTTCACACATACAGGTCAGTCGCGTTAGTACACGACCCGTTTCTATGCGAATACGCTTATAACGCGGTGTTTTCATGCCTCCCAAATTTTCTTGCGAAGGCCCAATTTTTCCCCACCCACTTGGTTGACTGAAGACTGTTATTTTCTTATTCAGGTTTCAGTTTACAAAAAACGTAAAATCAAATTAATGTCATGAATAAATAAAACAATTGTGTCTCCCTAATTGTTGTTGTTACCGTTTACAGCCATAAATCGGTCTTTTGTAATATAAATGTGACATCTGCCTTTTGAATGGAACAAATTAAAATTGCTTACCCCCTGTTTAATGGGCGAAACAAGTCCCGAAATTATCCTTAACAGATCCATAAGTACTTGAGATATGCCGACTTACACAGTTTGATCTGCCCGCCATTGTTTTCTGCACGCGACCAGTAAATGACGTCAACGGATTCAAGAAAGCAATACACGTGTTTTGTGTCACTGTTTTATTCGCTTGGCATGTATTTGTCATAAAAGTGTGTTTGGACTCGGTAAAAAAATGTTTTCTCAATAGCTAAACAATTAACAACTATGGACAGAGGAAGGCACCTTGCAGTCCTCCTGATTTGTTTACACAAACTGAGGATTAAATTTTATGATTGAGGGATTATTCGCCAATTGTGACAGGAACAGCTGAGACATAATTAACGATAGACCTTTATCTTCACACCTTGTCACGGTGTTGATTGCTTATTGATAAGGCCCGAGGCGTGGGTTTAGAATAATCCATTTGAACGGTGGTGCATAGTAAATTTCGGTAACACATCAGCTTTATATTTTTTCATCACTGATTAATATTTTCACAAGACAAGAGCGTATATATCTAAAACTAATAGAATATGAAAATGATCGTTTCTTAGTTGGGTTGCGGGGCGGGGGAACACACAAAAACAAACAATCAAGGAGTACGCTCTGCTACCGGCAGTGAAAATGGATCAACCCATCTTAACAGTGGAAGAGTTTGACATACCGGGTCAAATGAAAAATTAAGACCGTTTATCCAATCAGAATCACGATTCGCTAACAGTCAAATATCTGAGACTCCACCGTAAGAAAGAATTTGCTCCAAGGGAGCAAATTCTTTTCTTTTAGAAAAAAGCGCGTTCTAGGTAGGGAAATCCACGTGTGAAAAAAATCTGCTTTATCCATTCGAGAAATTATGCAAAAACACAACTGACTTTGCCGCGGGACATTTTTGGGTATACCGGTGTTTACTTCATCACCGCATGCACTGGGTAAACACCAATTTGGCGGCTTGAGACATGGAAAAGAGACTTTTATTTGTCATTTTGTTTATAATTATTACAGGGCAAGCGAACCAAATGGATAAAATAGATAAACAGATACTGTTGATGCTTCGTTAATTAATGTAGATAATTCATGAAATTAATACTCGTCTATCAAAAAATCCCCACATATTACGTCGGTTCCCCACCCACTAGACATCATAGGAAAGGCCTCGGCAAGTCAGATGTTATAACGCGCCTCACCTATAACGCGGTCCCGATATGTGCACCCGGATAGGCGTGTTATAATGAGGTTGCACTGTACCTCAAGATAAGAGGAGTAATGAGCATAATTTTTGGTTATAAAGCATCTTACATGGGTGTTCAAACTGTTCAAGTATTATTGAATTTATTAAACGAGTTGGGGATAGGGATAAAATGTGAGGCTTTGCCGAGCATTTTATCCCCTTTCCTTAACGAGTTTGATAAATTCAGTAATACATGTGCATGAATGCAAGATTCTATTTATCATGACATTTAAAACGCATTTAATTCTATTTTGGTACAAAAATGTCAATATTCCACAATTAGTAAACATGTCTTTAAGGACATCATATGTGTATGGATACGGGACGTATCCTGCTAATTTGCATATTTAATCCACTGGTGGATTACGGAATTTATAACATGGTATTATTACACTCAGACAGGACTTCATATGATAAATTTTCTTATTTCACCACAAAAAAACATGTTGTGGGTACTTGTCAGACAACTCTGATCAGTCTGCATGGATGAGCAGGCTTAACTGAGTCCTTGCTGGTTGTGCTGGTCTCGAGGTTATAAAACATTTCTCATGCTCAGCTCTCTTGAGCATGGAAATTGAAATGCTCATAATTATTAAAATACAAACAAATGAGGCAATTTGTTTGTCCTGCACATAAAATTTAAAATGCCAACAAGTGAGTTGAGCATGAAACTTTGAGGTCTGGCTTATTAGATTGAGACTGTAAAGTATTTTATATACCTACCACAAATATATAGTTGATGTAACTTGGACAAACTTTTGTCATGAAACTCAGCAGCCTCAACATTAGTGGGGTCTGAAATTGAAGCAAAAATGTTTCACTATAATACTGTTTATTTAACCCTTGTCCTGCTAAATAAATTAATTCTGCCATTTCTGACTTTCAATGAATCAGGAGAAGACATTACTGTGAAGTTTTATAAATAATTATATCTCAAATGGTTTTCAAGTCACATGCAGGTAGATGACATGAGTAAATAACCCAAATAACTATTTTCAATGTTTAAATGGCCATAACTCTAAAAGCAGTAAAGCCAGGGTTGTGGTTCTTGTCTTCTACTATTGCCTAATGGTACTTTATAGTGTCATACAAGAGGGCCCAGAGGGCCCTGAATCGCTCACCTGAGAATTAGTGTCTCTAGTACATTCTAGGCCCAAGGGCTATAATTTGAACAAACTTGGTAATGAACAACCTTGACGAGGTCCACTAGATGAAGCTTCACACCAAATATCAAAGATCTGGGCCTTGCGGATTCAGAGAAGAAGATTTTAAAAGATTTTCCATGTGTAAGCCTATGTAAAACCAAAGGCCCAAGGGGTGACAGGTGAGCTCAAAAACATCTAAAAAAATTTCAAGTTACACAGACGCTACGTATTAAATGGCAAAAGAATATTCTCTAGTTTCAATATTCAAAGAACCACAACTCTAAAAAGTAAACTAGAGCTATGGTTTTTGTCTTTTGCACATTGTCTCAATGTGCCTTATATTTCTGTAAAATTTCACGAAAACACCTCTGACAGTTTTCAAGTTACAGAACAGACCAGAGTAAATGAAACAAGAGAATCAGTGAAACCAAATGATGCTCCCCAAAGTTGCACAGTAGTAGGAGGGTTAGATAAGTAACAGAATAAAATATGGTGGTCCTATACACTTTGAAGTGTGGTATGAAATCTGGGGTTCCACTGCACGATTTTTATATGACTGAAATACTGTTGAAAGGGGTGTAAAATGTAAAAGCACCCATCCACTCTATCTGTTGAAATTAATCAATGAACTAAGTGCCAGATGTGAAAAAAAACACTAAATATACTAGCTGCCTGCAAAGCTTGTAACTCTTAAACCATAAGACTAAGCAGCTCAGTTTTGTGTTCCTCAGTGATTTTCAACAAAGAATGCAAAAATATGGAGAAACGTAAAGTCCCTTCCCTGCAAGGGCCTGCAAATCTTAAACCATAAGACTAAGAAACTCAGTTTTGTGTTCCCTAGTGATTTTCAACAAAGAATGCAACAAGGAATACACATGTGAAATATGAAAGCCCTATTCATGATTACCCCTGGTTATGAAATCACAGGAGATATTTTTTAAAGGGGAGATAATTCAGTGAAAATAACTATATAGTTATGAACCTTTGTCAGAATGTAGGTGTTGTGATGTTAAGTATGCGTATGAATTATTTTAAAATTTTTGACAGAGGTTATGTTGTTTGGTTATGGTGCGACACACACCCAAAAGCAATATAGTTATGGCTCTTTGTCAGAATGTAGATGTATGTGTGATGTTTCGTGAAAGCAGAAATAATACTTTTGAAGTTATGACCGAGGTTAATTTTTTTGTTTAGACGTGACAAACAGACTGACAAGGTGATTACTATTGGGCACCCACACTACCATGTGGGGCCCTAATTAAGAAGCGAAGTACAGCAACTCTGTAAATACTGTTGACATGATTATGGTTCTTGCATTCTGCTATTCCTCTCATGGCCCACTGTCTCACTAAATTACCTTTAAAACTTTTAGAGATATGCTCCAGACAAGCTTAATATTGAAAAAATTAAAAAGGGAAATAACTCATGTGATGGATGGATGAATTATATGCCCTCCCTTCAGGAAGCATAAAAATCACTATTTTCAATATTCAAAGGGCCATAACTCAGGTAAACTAGAGTTATGGCTCTTGTCTTCTGCACAGCATCTTACGGTGCTTTACATTTCTATAAAGTTTTATAAAAATATCTCAAACGGTTTACAAATTAAACGATTTTCAAATTACAGAGCAGACATGAGTAAATGACAAAAAACACTATCCTCAATATTCAAGGGCCAAAACTTCAAAAGCAGGTAAACCAGAGTTATGGTTTATATATAGATCTGCATGTCCTCTCAGGGTGCTTTACATTTTTGGTTTTCAAATTACGAAGAAGACATGATTCAAAACACACAGACTGCTGGAGGGACAGGCCAAGGGAAAAACAATGTCTCTTGATGGGAGACATAAATGCTATATTTGATTGGAGATAATATAGCCGACTGTTTACACACCCAGCTGACATGGTGCATTATTTAATGTCTCCATTTCTGATGAAAATTTGATATTATTCCTATTTATATCCAAAACATAGGTTGTGGGTGCTGGTTAGAACTGCCTCAAAGGACGGGTTCTAACGAGTACCCACAATCTATGTCTTGGAGCAAAAATATAGTAAGACCTGTCGCCGTAAAGGATAGCTCACTTTCACTTAGTTGCACAAAGGAAAATTTTCAGACCCATAACAGAAAAAAGTCACAAAGAAAGAATCCAGTGCTATATCAATATCATGGATCATGAATGATTCAAGTCTGTAAAATTAGTATCCCTTTTTATTCCATTTAACCCATATCCATGAAAACAGGCAGATTTTCATGGCAATATTGTAACCATTTCACATGCTTTCAATGAATCAACATGAGCGACAAACAGCAAATGCAAGGATAGTAGAAACCTTTGTTCAGGCGAGCAAAAAAGTCTGTCTGTGACCCTGACTTTGACCCAATGGCCATGGGAGCGGATGCTGCTGATAAAATTTTGAGACAAGTATCTATCATCTTAGCAATAATGTACTGAATCTATCACACGGTAAAGAACAATTGAGCTCCTAAAACTTTAATGCAAAATCTTTAACATTAAAATTCTAAGTCTGTGATCATGACCCAAGGTCATGGTAAGAGGTGCTGATGTTGCTTATAGAAACTTAAAGCAATATCTATCACCATACCAAATTCATCTAAAGGCAACCAAGTATTATCTAAAATCTTTAGTGCAAAAACTAACATAAAAGTTCTAGGTCTGTGACCATGACCCCAAGATTATGGTCATGAGATCTGATGCCTGCTACAAAGACTTTGAGACCAGTATCTATTATGATACCAAGTATAAACTTAATCAATTGAAAGGTAAAGAAGTAATGAGCTCCTAAAAATTTTACACAAAAACTTTAACATTAAAATTCTAAGTCTGTGATCTTGACCCCAAGGTCATGGTTATAGGTGCTAATGTTGCGGATAAAAACTTAAGCAATATCTATCATCATTTCGAGTCTCAAATTAATTCATCTGAAAGCAACCAAGTAATGATTTAAAATCTTCAGTGCAAAAACATAAAAGTGTTTAGTCTGTGACCTTGACCCAAAGGTCACAGTAATATATGATGATGCTGCTGATAAAAACTTTTGACTAGTACCTATCACCAGCCCAAGTACATGTATGAACTTCTTCGATTTGAGGTTTAACGTCCCCGTCAACACTGTAAAGGTCATTTTGGAGACGTTGCTTCCAATTTTGTGGGACTTTTACCCGACCTGGAGATAAAATGACATCTCAAGCCCTGTTGCCCAATGAAACCAATAGGGTTTATTAGCATGGACGGTCCGCCTCGCACCGCGGTTCCTGGACAGGCTTAGATCCTCTGAGCGGTTTACCAGTACTAGTGTGCGGGCTGGATTCAGCTCTGCGTGGAAGCATCATGCAGCCCATATATTTCTCCAAGCCCCTATAGGCGGGGGCTTACATGTATGAACTAAATCTATCAAAAAGTAAAGAAGAAATGAGCTCCTAAAAACCTTAACACAAAAACTCAAAGTCATGAGATCTGATGCTGCAGCTAAAAATTTGGGAACAGTATCTATTACCATACCAAGTATAAACTAAATCCATCCAAAGGTAAAGAAGTAATGAGCTCCTAAAAACTTTAGCACAATAACTTTAACATTAAATTTCTAAATCTGTGACCTTGACCCCCAAGGTTCACAGTCATGGGTGCTGATAATCATACTGTAGATAAAAACTTTAGCCCAGGATCTATCATAATACCAAATATGAACTTAATCCATGTACACATAAAAAAGAAATGAGCAACTAAAAAACTTTAAATTAATGCAAAAACTTTTAACGGTGGACGCCGACGCCAGGGGTAGCAGAATAGCTCACCGGAACTTTCGGTGAGCTGAAAATGATGTCCTGTAAGCCCGAGGACTGGGGTTTAGAGGGGTGTTCATTACACAGACTTGTTTCATGTTTGTGTTTCTTTCCCTTTGGTGTCTCTGATGGGAGCTGTGGGTTAAGTGTATAGATTCCTGATCATTACCTCCACTTCTATTTTGTTAACATGATTGACTAAACATGGTTGGCTCATCTGATCAGGATCCTATCTCTTGCACCAGGCATACATCTGTCAGGACCTACCTCGTGGAACAAGTCGCCTGTATATGGTGAGATCATATCCTCTGATAAAGCTACACCTTCCATGGCTGAAAACAACAAAAACAAATTTAAACAATAAATTATTCAGGTGAATGGATATACTTTCAGGAGCGGAAACGTTTAAAGGTATGACAGAACATGAAATATATAAACGGTCACAGTCAAATATGGATGCTTGCTTGATTTAACATGTAAGTATTAGGACAGATAGGCCTGAGCAAACTGTGCAGACCCAGATCAGACTGCTCCTGAAGGAGCAGTCTGATCAGGGTCTACACTGTTTGCCATTCCATTTGCCACCTTTTAGGATGATTACAACAAATCCGCAGGGTGTCCGAATTTTTTGGAATTTTACGGTAGTCATAAATGAAGCTCCTACACAAATAGGTCTTAAACCATGAAATGTAGATAAAGTTCAATTACAATGCTGTAGATGGCACGCCATCAAAAATCCCCATGCTTATTCCACAGGGGCTATGTACTAAATAAAACCATATTTTAAAAGTAAGCCTGGCTGTCTTGTGTTTACTGTCCAATGTAGAATCCTTCCGTGACATATGGAGACCCAAAGAAACCCTTTCAAGACACTGGGGGGATACCACCCCTGCAATGCATGGAAAGAATGTTTTGTCTCTTTGCTGTGGGTACATATTGTTCCTGATTCTCTCCCCTATACGATTTCTCCCCATCAGAAAAAATAGTACCGTGTTAACCAGTCTGCAAGCTTCTGAATGACACTGATGAATAGAAAATAGAGCATTTGGTGGTTTTCTCAAACATAAAATTTAAACCTACCCCTAAGGGAAAGAATCAGGATATTGCCAATATATTATTATAGGATATAGTTATTATAGTACATCTTTCCTCTCAAAAAGCTTGAAACTGGCCCCTGTGAACAGTAACAAGACGTTTCGCCCCCTAACCCTAGTCGTTTCGCCCCCCAAACCCTAGTCGTTTTGCCCCCAAACTATTTTCCTATATATAAAAGATTCATATATGAGAAAGAGAGAGAGAGAAGAAACTGTTCTTTGAATGAAAATGTTAATTCGGAATTATGATAAGTATTACCTGTTTTGATCAATACCGTTAATCATATCGTTTATTTGATTTGACACATTAATCACGCAATTAATGCCATTAATGATGAGGTGTGAAAACATGCGCTTTTTTGCAAAGTTAAACGTCTTTAATTATCGCTTAAGCAACTTTTAAATACCAGTTTGGTTTTAAATTGGTCGGTTGGTTCGTTAACAGAGTCGGCCAGTAATACATTGTTGAATATTGCCGTATTGTTGAATACGTAATTAAGTTGCATCGGCGTTGATACGACCTTGCATACACATTGTGTGCACACTATGTAATACATGGTTGAGTATTGCCGCAAATGTCATTTACGCAGTCAGACACAGTAATTCCTGAACTGTAAGCAAATAGTGCAGACCCTGATCAGGCAACTTGGTTTGCTTGATACATTCAAGTACAGCTTCTTCCCTAGGACTATACATGATTGGAATTCTTTACCAGCATCTGTTGCTGAGGCCCCAGACCTGGTAGTCTTAAAGCAGGGTCTGTCCACTCTCCTGTTATAACAGCTAGGTAGGGGCTGGTATGTAAGTAAAGTCTGAGGGATTTTTTAACCTGTGCCGGTTGGGCGACCATACCCAGGGGCAGCTACTGTAGCCGGAGAGGTCTGGTTTCTAATGATGATTTGAAAAAGCCGGCTGGAATCTTTCCTTTCTTGTCTGTCCACTATTTCTCTTTCTTTCCTATATTTCCCACTTTCTCTTTTTCACCCGCCACCAGAGACATAATGTTTAACAATGAATGAAGTCTCTTAACAAACAGATACAGATACTTAGGTTGACGTGACAGGGTGATGATGCTACTTAAATATTTGGGTCTTCTCACCTCTAATAAAAGTTCAACAGTGAAAATTAGTCTTACAGTGAAAAGTGGGCAAAACGACTAGGACTAAGGGGGTGAACGACCAGGGAGGAAAAGTCTTGGGGGCGAAATGACTAGGGGGGAATTGGGCGAAACGTCCCGGAACCCTGTGAACCAACCCACAGGAGCTCGACGTAATAAAATTTAAAGGGCTTGTCCCTACATTTCTATATAATAGAAACGAAGGATGGGCACTGTTTCAGAGGTCCGATGATTTTCATTAAAGAATCTCAACATCCACATACTGCTTCGTCGAAATGCAACGTTAAAACATTTAATTGATGTGCAATATAACTTCCGCCACACCTAACAATACTTCGCTACTCTTGAATCCACGACAATCCGTCTGTTTCTTTTTAAATATGCAGTTCGCACAGTTGCTGGTTACGTCGCCATGTTTGTTTACTCGGGGTAAGTCCATGCGCGTTGCCTGATTGGTCTAAAACAACCCAAGAAAATCGTCATGTGCTTGGTGACCAATCAAAACGCTAAAAAAAATTAAATGCGATTCTCCTAACGAAAACAAAATGGCGGCGTAACCAGCAACTGTGCGATGAAGGTATTTTTAAGAAACACACACTTTACGGTGAGTTATATGACAAAGCAGTTCTAAAATAGGCGACGGAAGGTTAACGGTTCGTTCATTAACGTAAGCAATATTGTATTTCAACGGAGCAATTTGTAGATTTTGAGATTTTCGCATGAAAATCAATGGATCTCTGAAACAATGTCCGTCCTTCGTTTCTATTACATAGAAACGTAGAGATGAACCCTTTAATATTGTAATACGTCAAGCTCCTGTGAACCAACCCACATAGAAACGTAGTCTTTAGTCTTTAGCTAAGCCATTAGGCCAATGATCCTCGCCGGTAGGTTCAAACAAAGTATATTCACACAGGTATATTAGTACTTTGATGTAACGAGGTTCGGTTGTTGTAATGACTTATTGTTTTTAAAATCTTTTTGATTTTTTTATGAATGTCTCTAATTCAGAGAGGATGAATGATCGGTCTGATTTGAATTCGTCGTCTAGTTTCATGTCCAACAGCAACTCTAGGTTCAAGTAGGGAATCCCTATTGATTCAAATATTCTTTTCTGGAGAACTCCCTCTGTTCCTCATATTTTGGGCATGCCAACAGATAGTGTTGTACAGTCTCCGGTTCTCCACACTGACATGAGTTGCTTTCTGCCAGGCCCCACTTGTGTAGCTGGTCCTTCAGTGTTACATACCCTGTTCTCTGAACTGAAACAGTGTCCTTCCTCTTTCTGAGACTTCCCACCTCTCCTGCCATCTCATGCTACCTGACCTCCTTGCCGCTGATTTTATGTCCTCCAATGTGACTACTCCATTGTCCTCTTCCATCTCCTGAGCTTCCTTGGCTGCCTCTTTGGCTAGCTGATCTGCCAGCTCATTACCCTTAATTTCTGAGTGTCCTGGTGTCCAAGACAGCTCAACAGTCACTCCTTCCTTCTGAAGACTCTGTAAGCCAGCCTTTCCTTCAAGAACTGCACTTTTATGTGTGGTGGCCTCCCATCCAAGAGTGAGTAGCCCAATAGCTGACTGGCTGTCGGAGAAAATGTGCAGTTTGGAACTGGCCCTTTCATTCACACTCCTTCTATGGTTAATCACATACTCTACCACCATCTGAATAGCTAAAGGTTCTCCTAACAGGATAGATCCCCTCTTGCAAACAGCCCTTCTAAGCTGAACTGGGTCCTCAATACTGGGAAGGTAGACGCATGCTTCAGATCCACATGCACCAGGATTACCGAGACAGGAAACGTCTGTGAATGCGATGATTGTATCCCCTCCACAGTCTCTGACTTTCTCCTCTATTAATTCTCTTGACAATGTCTCTTGTTCTTTTGTTCTGTTCTTAGAAGAACCAAGATTCAGCCAATATTCTGGCATCCTTTTACTGGGCTGCAGTGAATCCATGTAGTTGAATTCCTTTTCCAGGTTATGTAGCTTGATGTCTGTGTTAGAGACCATGTCCGCCAGCTGAACATTCATGAGACCACAAGGGGATACCCTGCTTTCCTTGACATCACTCTCTGTCAAGCTGTCCCAAACACTCTTAATAAGCTGGCTGTAATCCTTCATCATGACCCTTGCTGCCTGTCCGATAGAAAGTTCCTCCCTTCTTATGGCCCGGGGCTTAATACCTGCCTCTACCTCCATTGCCTCAATTCCAGCTGTTCCTGGTAATCCCAAGCACAAGGATAACCCCTTCCTCTGCACTTTATTTAGTGGCTCACAGCTCCCCACTTGCCATACAGGAGCAGCATATTCCAGCTGAGGGGAAACCATGGCTTTATATAACTGCAGCATGCACTTCTGAGAAATCCCCTCTGTCTCCTTCACCCTCCTCAGCATTTCAAGAGCTCTGTGTGCCTTCTTCTCCATATTGCCAATGTGCTTGTCAAATTTTTATTTTTCATCTAGTGTCACTCCCAAAATCTTTGGACAACTGTTGTACTTAATTCTCCTTCCATCTAAACTTATCTCTACTGTTCTTGCTTCATCTAGGATTTCACTGATCCGAGAAAACACGCATATTTCTGTTTTTTCCATGCTGACTTTCATTCGCCACTTTTCCCCCCCAATCCAACACCCGGATAAGGTAATTCTTTGCTGCCTCAAGGATCATCATCAAATCTTCACCTCTCTCCCATACAGTTCCATTGTCTGCAAATTTCACACCTTTACCGCCCAATCCTTCATACATATCCGCTATGTAGAGGTTGAAGAGCAGGGGTGAGAGAACTGCTCCTTGTGGAAGTCCGATGTTGGTACGAAACATCTGACCCTTTTGCCCTTGTAAGTTTATGAAGGCCTCTCTGTCTGTAAGAAAACTTTGAATCCACTTCCAAATACGCCCACAAATTCCCTTTCCACCCAATTTCACAGGCCCTGCCTCCAAACACTATCATAAGCCTTTTCCAGGTCAATGAAGATAGCAGCAGTATGTTCTTTTTGATTGAAGCCATCATATATGTCCTGAGTCAGTCTTAACAAAGCATCACATGTTCCTCTAAAACGCCGAAAGCCATCTTGTTCTTTGTCAAGTAGGTTGAAATGTTCTACAAAGCCATAAGTCTGTGAGCAATAACTCTTCCCATACATTTGCACAGCACACTTGTCAAGCTGATTGGCCGATACGAACCTGGCTTGTGGTATGATTTCTTTCCTTGTTTCCGTAAGAACTTAACCTCAGCTTCTTTCCATCGTTCTGGTACCTTACCATCTCTCCAGGACTTCTGGAACAGACTGTGAATTGCTTTTGTCATTTCTTCCCCTGCCATCCTTATCAAATCCGAGTAAACTTGGTCTGGTCCTGGGGCCTAATTTTTCCTCAAAAGCTGTAGCACTGCTTCGGTCTCATCCAGGGATATGTCATAATTCAAGTACTCATCTGCATCCTGATTTTCTAGACCCTCCAATCCTGATATCTCGTCTTCTATTTTCTCTTTGAACTGGTCATCAAACTTGCAATTTTCTAAGTGCTGACCTCCAAAGAAGACATTTTTCAACATCTCTGACTTCCCCTCTGAACTGAAAACGGGGTTGTCATTCTCGTCTATTAAAGGAAGCACACCCCCATTACTGTAACTTTCATATGTTGTCAGAAGTTTGAACTTTACCCACACTTCTTTAGAAGAATTTGCATATGTTATTCTTGTGCAAACACCCTCTGTCCAGTCCTCTTTGGCCTTTGAGCATACCTCTTCTAGCTCTTTTTCTTTCTGTTTCAAGCTCTCATAATTACCAGGCGTAGGGATAAGCCCTTTAAATTTTATTACGTCAACCTCCGGTCTCACTATAAAGCGACAAGAACCGTCAAGAACGTTTTTAAACATTTTTTTATATACATCTAAGGCAGATTTGATCTTTTATAACATTTTCAATGCTTCCTGGTACATTTTTGTCAACACAAGTTCATTAGATGCCCTTAAAGTTTGCTCCAAACAACTGTGCAATCCCGACTCTGAAAAGCTTAGACAAGTATTGAGCGACAAGAAAGCGTCAAGAACATATTTTAACACTTGTATTCAATCTTTCTGGTAATAAGATAAGACCAGACATTGGCAAACTTATATGTGTAATTTTGTGTCCATACAAGTTCCTTTAAAAGCCCATAAATGCTTATCAGAGCCATATTAAGGACCTGTTGTCTAGTTTTATCGACTGATGGAAAAGCGTCATGAAGGGATTTTAACTTTTGTTTCGCTAGATACTAGGCTACATGTGATAGTTTTCATAAGATATTTATATATATACATAAGCATTCATATAGAGAGAAACATAGATTTACGAATAATTCTTTTTTTTTTTTTAAAGCTTTATTAAGCAAAAACGGTGCCGGTCAAGTATCTGGAAACAAGAAAGCGTCAAGATAAAAATGACGATTTCCACATGTATTTTTTTCTTGATTTCTGACATATGCAAAGATCTTCATATCATTATGGGTTCAATTTGCTCATTTACATGTGTATAATACTTCTCGGGAAAATAAAATCCACTCCGGACCCTTATAGTTAAAGGAAAAGTTCCACCTTCTGCCGGTTGTTCGCTTACCAGGAAAAAGCGACAAGAAAATATATCACGACCCAAATCGTTAATTACTTTCACTCAGTTTGAGCAATTTAAGTTGAATTACTCAATGGCTTGCGGGCTATGAAACTGATAAAATCAATAAGCGTGTATTTCTTCATAGCACCGCCAATTTCTTTCTTTTCCTCCCTTTATTTTCTTTTTATTTATTTCTTTCTTTCTTTCCTCTCTTTTTTTCTCTTTCTTTCCTACCTTTTTTCTCTTTCTTATATAGTAACAAATAAGTGCACTTATTTGAGATATTTCATTTTTTTCCTAAAAAAAAGATTTGTTGGGGGTTTTGTTTGTTTGTTTGATTTGAGGTTTACTGTCCCCGTCAACACTGTATGGGTCATTTTGGAGACGCTGCTTCCAATTTTGTGGGATTTTTACCCGACATTGAAATGAAATGACATCTCAAGCCCTGTCGCCCAATGAAATCAATAGGGTTTATAAGCACTGACGGATCGACTCACACCGCTTTGCCTGGGCAGGCTTAGCTCTGCATGAAAGCATCATGCAGTCCATTTATTTCTTCAAGCCCCAATGGACGGGGGCTGGATTTGTTAAGGGTACGTATTAGAATCATGTGTGAGTAAGTTGTAATGAGACCCATTACATGTTTGTGGATACCCGTTAGAATCCTTGGTAAGACGATTATGACTACCCACGAGATATTTCTTTATTATGTTCTTATTTCTTTCTTTTTCTATCCTACAAAGGAACCGGATAAGAATAACAGCAGTTATCAGTGATTTTCCGAATTAAAAAAAAAATGTTATGGGTACTTGTAAGAGTCCTTAACAAACATACTTGTCCTCAAACTCAGCAGCAATAAAACACGCCTATATAATTTTGATCCCCTTAAACCCCACTTTTATATTGTGAAAGGCATAGGTTGTGGGTACACGTTAGAACCGCCTCGCCCCGCATCAGCGAGGCGGTTATAACGTGTGCCCACAATTTTTGTTGTAAGTTCTAAGCAAAACCCGCATTTTTCATTAGAAAATGATTCATTTTCCGATGTTAAATTTTCTTTATGTTTAGATAGACGTGTGTTCGTAATATTTCGTGTATAATTATTCTTCCACGTTTTTATCCGTAGAATAGTGGGCTCTTAATTTTTCGGTCTCTCGCGGGTTAAAACGATTTCCTTGTCGCTTTTCTCTGTCGTAGATCTCTCTACGAATATACGTTTTCTATTAATATGCATATAGAAAAAGAGTTATTAAATTACACTACACTTCACCATGAGTGGATACTAGAATAATGATGATGTTAAACTTTAATGGTGATTATCAAGAAACAAGTAAAAGTATTCTTATGCAATCTACATAGATTTTAAAGTAGATATTCTAAAGAAAAAAAAAACATTTATCGTTGTTAAATTTTTTTTTCAATTATTTTTGGTTATCAGCTGCGTGGCGTGTATCATTAATTGAAGCGCTGGTTAATTGCTGTCACTCAGTTTTGAGCTATTCTAGTTGAATAACTCAATGGCTTGCGGGCTGTGACTAGCGTTAATTGCGATCGACTGAACAGATCCGTAACAACATCGCTCAACTTTCTTTCTTACTTACTTTCTTTCAGCAGCCTCATTGAGCCGTTATAACTAGTGCCCACAATCTTGTATTTGAAGAGAGAGAGAGAGAGAGAGAGGGCAACGTCATTACGATTTTTCGACGTCGATACGACGTTGAAAACACATCATGTGCCAACTTTCTTACTTTCGTTCTTTCAGCAGCCTCATTGAGGTTATAACTAGTGCCCACAATCTTGTATTTGAAGAGAGAGAGAAACGGGGCAACATCATTACGTTTTTTCGACGTTGATACGGCGTTGAAAACACATCATGTGCCAACTTTCTTTCTACCTTGTCTGTCTTTCAGCAGCCTCATAGAGTCGCATATAACGAGTACCCGCCTCAAGGAGGTCGTTCAAACGGACAACCAGAATATTAAGTCTCATTTTGTCTTAATTTTGGTTGCCTCACAAAATCTTATTTTCACTTTTTTCAGAACTCGCCTCGTCCCATTATTTTCTCTTGTCGCTTTTTCATGTCTTCATGTCACTTTAGAAACCACGCCAACTAGTCCATGCAATGGATACTCATTAATCCAACTTATTTTTTTTCTCCCCAGAACTATAGTTTGTGGGTACTCATTAGCACAGTCTCGAGGAGACCGTTCAAACGAGCAAACACAATTTGTCTTATCCATCTTTAATTTTTGGTCGCCCAGCAAAATTTTCTTGTCGCTTTTTTCAGTACTCGCCTCGTCCCGTTATTTCTTCTTGTCGCTTTTTCATGTCACATTACATAAACCACGTCAACTGGTCCGGGTAATGGATATTCATTAATCCAACTTCTTTTTTTCACCCCAGAACCATAGTTTGTGGGTACTCATTAGCACAGTCTCGCGGAAACCGTTCAAACGAGCACACACACTCTATCTTATTCATCTTTAATTTTTGGACGCCTAGCAAAATTTCTTCTTGTCGCTTTTTCATGTCACTTACCATAAACCATGACAACAAGTCCGAGTAATGGATATTCATTAATCCAACTTATTTTTTTTTCTCCCCAGAATTATAGTTTGTGGGTACTCATTAGCACAGTCTCGCGGAGACCGTTCAAACGAAAACACACACTCTATCTTATCCATCTTTAATTTTCGCTCGCCCCGCAAAATTTTCTTGTCGCTTTTTCCAGAACTCGCCCCGTCCCGTTATTTCTTCTTGTCGCTTTCTCATGTCACTTTACATAAACCACGTCAACAAGTCCATGTAGTGGATACACATAAAATCCAACACTATTTCTTCTTGTCGCTTTCTCATGTCACTTTACATAATAAACCACGTCAACAAGTCCATGTAATGGATACACAAAAAATCCAACATTTTTTTTCTCCATAGAACTATTGTTTGTGGGCACTCATAAGAACCACATCACAGAGGCCGTTCTAACGAGGACCGACAATCTATCGTATTCATGTTTAATTTTGGTTGCTATGCAAAATTTTCTTGTCGCTTTTTTCAGTACTCACATCAACCCATTATTTCTTCTTGTCGCTTTTTCAGCTGATGGGGTTATTGGTCGGTTTGCCTATTTTCTTACCGACTGATTATCTTTTTCGCATTAAGGCATAATTATATATATATCTTTGGGTTCTTCTTTGTGTAGCCCCGTAAGTTCTTGTCGCCATTTGAGGACTCATATAGCACCGTTGAATTTTCTTGTCACCTTTTTAGCTCCCGTGTTTCAGCTCTCTACGTTATTGTGCGTTTTTTTTTTTTTTTCAATTATTTTCTTACCAGCTGATTATCTACTTTGCGATTTAATGCCTGAAATGGATATATGATTTTGATGGTTCTTCATCTTTGTGAAGTCGCCATTTAACCTTCTTGTCGCTTTTTCATGGACTCATGAAGTTTTGTGTCGCTTATAAATTCAGAACTCAATTTATTGGGCGGTTTGCATGCTTTTGTACCCCATGAAGCATCTTCTACTGATTTTATGCATAGAATGCATACCAGAATATGTTCCATACACTTCATGACGCTTCTTGTTATTGCTTCAACTGTGAAAAATCTTCTTGTCGCTTTTTCTAGCACTCAAATCGAACCGTAATTTCTTCATGTCGCTTTTTCACCACTCAAGATGCTTGTGCGGTTTGCCTTTCTTCTGGCAGCATGTTAGTCTTCTGCACATTTCAAGGCCTTTAATGCATATAAGTGACATATATATAATCTATCTTCTGATACTGCGTCGGTCATATTTGACCATTACCGCAGGTGTAAGTATAAATATATATATATGACTTCAATTCGAAAAAAAACAAGACTTAATATCTAACATTTACTCTTTGTCAGTCGCAACATTTTCTTGTCGCTTTTTCTCAACCGAACGCGGTTACGCACGCGATTTTTATTTTACACAAGAAAATGCAATATTTCTGGAACTATTCAAACCTGATCCTTTGAAATACTTAATTTATTTATGAATTCATAAAAAATCTAATATAGGAATGTATATTTCGAATGGAATATGATCATGACGCTTCTTGTCGCTTTATAGTGAGACCCTCAAGCTTCTGTGAACCAACCAACCAAGAAAATGTCACGAAATTATATGACAATAGATTTAATCATCATACCTCTTTCCCATGATGTTAGAGGATTCGATATTTCCGGACGAAGAGAGAGCCAGGAAGGTACTGACGACCTGAAAAGCGATAAACGCAGGATGACTCCAGCAGAAAAACAAATACCAAGCCCCAACGGCGATGTCATTTTTTTTTCTTCTTCTTCTGCCGGTCACTGGCATGCAACGAATATCAAAACGTGATATGCCCAATCCGTTCACTGTTGTTTTGCTGCTGCTGTTGCTATTATTATTATTATTATTATTATTTTTATTTAAATAAAGGCACTGCCATTCGAGCAAACACACTCAATAAGACTCAACTAGGCGGGTATAAAAGTTGTTGTTGTTGTTGTTAAAAGCAAAGGCCGCGCAGGGCCGGGCCTGGCCGAGTCAAAAATGCCGATCCAAAGATTTTATATTGTCACAATGACGGTATTCGACTGGTAGGTTTCGTGAAATTTCCGTGAAATTCCACGTAGGAGTGTGGTTCCTAGTTGTAATAGCTGGTCACATGGTCCAATCAAATATTTTATTTGCGTATAGCTCATAAGCGACCGTGGTGCACGAACGGTTCGACTTTTCCTTCGAATAGAATCGTGCTCCACGATCGCTTATGTATTTGAAAAATAACTTATATTTGATTGGACCATGTGATCGGCTATTACAAGATAACACTACACTCCTGCGTGGAATTTCACGAAAATTTCACGAAACGTCCCAGTCGAATATGGCCAATGAAGATATGTATAGAGGTAGTTCGATCACGAACCGTGGTTAACCATGGTTAACCACCATGGTTTACCAGTGGTTAACCACCATGGTTAACCAGTGGTTAACCAAAGTGTGATCGAACTCAGTCTGGTAGCGGTCTGGTAGCATGCTAAGGGAAAGTATAAAACCCGGGAGTAACGGCCGGGAGCCGGGAGTAAAATCCGGAAGTAAATTTTGATAATCGAATAAAGGTACTAAACATTCGCATATCTGGATGAAATTTGAATCAAAAGTAGAATATAGACGTTTCTTTAAAATGCACATAAGTGTTAACATTATTACCATGTACTTTTCAAGATATGAACCGAAATATATGACCACGTCGCAAAATTTTCGCCCGGGAGTAACTTTTGCGGTATTGACGATGTCAAGCATTTTGCAAAATATGTTCAGTCTGGGGGTTCTACAAGAATTACTTTATGTGTTATTAATTAAAAACATGTCAGAGATTAGAAAAATGCAAAATTAAAGTTATTTCATCGCTCCGCCTGGTAAATAATTGACCCGGGAGTGGGCCGAGAGTAATTTCTGGGTTGAAATCAGCGTTTATTTGCCTTACTCTCGGCCTTATTGCTTCTATCACATACATTGTATTTCTTAAACGTTTGTCAGAAGAAAAGCTAAGATTCAGCATGGACTACATGAATTTATTTACTTGTCATATCGGGACTCGACACACATCCAAACCCCCAACCAAACTCACGCCCTGCTCCTGCGCCTATGATTTTATGTGACCGGGACATTTATATTTGGCGCTATTTGTTTTATGGCTGTATAATGTAGAAACGATGACACAATTACATCCACAGTCTGATCAGTGCCTTTGCTATTAGCTGTCAGGGTAGTAAGACTACGTTTAATAAATACAATGTATTTGACATAGGCAATAACGCCAATAAACGCCGATTTCAACCCAGAATTTACTCGCGGCCTACTCCCGGGTCAATTACTTACTTCACAGAGCGATGAAATAACTTTATTTTTGTATTTTTCTAATCTTTGATATGTTTTTAATCGATAATACACAAACTTATTCTTGTAGCAATCCCAGACTGAACATATTTTGCAAAATGCTTGACATCGTCAATACCGCAAAAAGCTACTCCCGGGCGAATTGTTTGCCACATGGTCATATATTTCGGTTCATATCTTGAAAAGTACTGAATTATTAATATAAAACTTATATGCATTTTAAAGAGGAGTCTATATTTAACTTT
The DNA here is from genome assembly GCA_963580285.1 of Lucinisca nassula. Classification (NCBI taxonomy): domain Eukaryota; kingdom Metazoa; phylum Mollusca; class Bivalvia; order Lucinida; family Lucinidae; genus Lucinisca; species Lucinisca nassula. The sequence continues at coordinate 38,501,995 of OY757017.1, forward strand.
TGATCCAAATTTCATTCAGATATGTTAATGTTTTATATCTTTATTCGATTGCCAAAATTTACTCCCGGATTTTACTCCCGGCTCCCGGCTGTTACTCCCGGGTTTTATACTTTCCCGCATGCTAATAGATCCTGTTTCAACCAATATGCAGTTGATCCGACATGTAAGGTGTGTCAAGCAGAACCAGAAGACAGGGAGCACTTCATAGCCAGATGTCAACCCCTGGAGTATGTAAGGGAACCTTATAGGCATTTGGCTACATTGAACTTCATCTGCCAATCTGCTTCCCATTGTGCAAGTCGATCCAGGTCATCTTGTAAAATGCGACAGTCAGAAGGAGAATATATGTCCCTATACAGGACACAGTCATCAGCAAACAAACGGACAGATGACCTGATATTATCAGGGAGATCATTGATGAATGCCAAAAAGAGGACCGGTCTAAGGACCTAACCTTGTGGGACACCTGATAGAACAGGGACTAGATCAGATGCTTGGCCATCAAGTACAACTTGTAAAGAGCGCCCTAAGAGCCATGAGCTAATCCAACTATGTGTGGATCCTCTTATCCCATAGTAGTCAAATTTGTACAATAGCCTTCTGTGAGGTTCCTTGTCAAAGGTCTTGGCGAAATCCATGATGATCAAGTCAGCCTGTTTGTTGCCACGGTTTATGGCTCCATCCAGATTGCTCACAATGTCATGGAATAATTAAGCTAGTTGAGTTTCGCAAGACCTTTGACTTCGGAAACCATATTGACAGTCAGCAAGAACGCTCTTCTAACATTTACTCTTTGTCAGTCGCAACATTTTCTTGTCGCTTTTTCTCAACCGAAAGCGGTCACGCACGCAATTTTTTTTATTTTATTTTACACAAGAAAATGTAATATTTCTGGAACTATTCAAATTAATGCGTAACTATACCAAGTTTAGTGACACAGAGGCCTTTCTGATATTTAATCTTCATCAGTGTGTCTAAACCCCAAAGTTTTGAAACCAAAACGGATGATGGACAAGACCCGGCAAACACAGCACATCACCCTCGGAGCACACACCGACCGACGTAGCTCATGAGACAGGTCAACTGGAGGCATCAGGCAAGAGACGCCTACCAAGAAACTGATAGGCGTCCCCCACCGAGCCAACATCAGCAAACATGGCCCACACTCCACGGAAGTCACGGGCATCAGGAAGGAGATGCCCAAAGTAGCGAGACTTGCAAAATGTTTAATATTACAAAAAGTGGCAACCAAATCCGCTAAGATACATGTCCCACCTGACAAGTCAGTCTTAGTTTTAGAAAAATTAGAAATTTATACTGCAAAAATTAAAGATGTAATATAGTTATCTGAATCAGTACTTATCTATTTATACTGCAGCAACCCCGTTAAGAGAACTATCGTGCACAGAGGCGTCGTGCAAGACAAAGTAAAAGAAGTAAAAGTGAGACAGTATGGAGGAAAGGTAAAAGTTTATGTTACAGAAGAGAATAAAATCAGATAAAAACAAGTGTTGTGGATTAGGGCATATGGTGTGACACTGTCCTTAGCCCTGACCTAAATGACTCTAGGTCTTGGAGGACAGGAAGATGATGGGGAAGTTGATTCCATTGTACAATGGCCAAGGGAAAAAAGGAGTATTTATAGTAGCTGGCTGTAGTCGTTATCTGAACATAGTGAAGGGTGCATATGCCTGGTCAATCTGATGGAATGGCTAATATATGGAGGGAGGGAAACAGCAACTAGACTATTTACTATTTTGTAAAATAGTATCAGGCGGGCGTCGGCTCGCCTGTCCTCAAGTGAACGCCACCCTAGTGAGTTTTGCATGCTTGCAACGCTAGCATTAGGGGAGTAATTGCTGTTAAGTCATCGTATGGCCCGTCTTTGGACCATTTCAATTCTATTTATGTAGGTCTGTGTGTATGGGCTCCACACAGGGGATGCATATTCGACTTGGGGACGAACTCAAGTCTGATATGCTGCTTCGCGAATACCTGTGTGTGTTTGTTTTGATGTTTCTTTTCAAGAAACCTAGCGTCCTGTTACCTGTTGTTGTGATCCTGTTAATGTGAGTATTCCAGCTTAGGTCTTTGCTAATGTCTACGCCTAGATATTTGGCGTGATCAACTGCTTCTAGTGCCTGTCCATGTAGCATGTAGATGTGCTGAGCTGGATGCCTAGATTTTGTTATGTGTAAGACTTGACACTTACTTGGATTAAAATCCATATCCCACAGGGTTTCCCATGTTTGTAAGGTGTCAAGGTCATTTTGGAGTGTGTCAGAGTCGTCCTGGTTATTGACTGTGATGTAAATAGCTGTGTCATCAGCATAAAGTCGGACCTGTGAGTGTATTTTCTCAGGTAGGTCGTTTATGTAGTGGAGGAATAGGTAGGGGCCAAGCACAGAACCTTGTGGGACTCCAGAATTTACAGGGATTTCTGATGAGTATGCGCCCTCCAGTACTACTGTTTGAGAACGCCCAATCAGAAATGCTTTGATCCAGGACAGAGCATTGCCTCTCACACCATGTTGGTGAAGTTTGTGAAGCAGCTTAAATCGCGACGGAAGTAAGGGCGAGGATTGTGGCCACGTAAAATCGATTTAAGCCCCCCAGTGGAAATCTTCCACTGACCGTTCCAAGGCGGCTCTTCTGTGGCGATTTATTTATGTTGTTGTTTGTTACTTACTGTGTGTGTCACTTGTGTCTTTTGGTTTTGGATGGCCATATGGCCATTTTGTGGGAAAGTAACTGTCCTTATGGCCTTCCTTTGTTTGGGTTTCCATTATGGTCTGGTCGCTTAATGTTTGTATTTCTTTCCCTTTGGTGTCTTTTATGGGTGGAGAAAGTTAATTGTATCAATTCCTGATCTTTGTTTTACTTCTACTTTTTATGTGATTTACTCTGTCGAAGGCCTTACAAAAGTCTAGTAAGATAAGGTCAGTTTGGCGACCTTGTGAGGTGTTTCGTGCAAGCTCATCAACTAACTGGATGAGCTGTATTTGCAGTGAAGTGTAGATGGGATATATTGTTTGTTTATATTCCCATCGTCCAGCCCATTTTGTATGGACTGGGTGGCGAGCTGGATGAGTGAAAGAGGTGATTTTTGTAAAAGCCTTATGAAATTACCTGTTTGGTATGTTGGCTTTGTCCGAGGCTTGTGTTTCAAGTGATCCTGTGTCGGGATCTTTTAGTGGTGCCATTCCTTGAGAGTCCTGCCTTGAGTTTTTAATGAGGGAGAAAAGTGTCTTAACTGAAATGCTTGACTGACCCTTATCGAGCCAGGAGATGAGTTCTGATCAGTGCGATCAGTGGTGTTGATACCTAAAATGTCCTCGATGTATGAATCGTAGGACTGCCTAATTTTCTGTTTAACAAGTTGTTTGGTTTTAAGGAAATTGTGTCGGTCTTTCGGACCTTTGGCAGATTTCAGTTTGTGAAAGAGGGAGTTTCTTTTCCTAATGTGTCTTTTAATGGTCTGAGTAATCCACGGTAGACTTTTCTTTGCACTAAGAGTCTTGGTTGGTACGAATTTCGCTATACCATTGTGGATTACAGATTTGAAGGAACTCCAGAGGTCTTCTACAGTTTTCGATGGGTGGTCTTTTATGAGTTCCTCGCATTTTTCCTTAGCGTAAGCTTTAAAAGCTGTCCAGTCAGCCTTACGGTATTTGTTAACAGGTCTAGAATATTTCCTAGTCTGGTGGTTTGGTTGACCATTTAGACTAAGCTGAAATCGTCCAAAAGGCTCCTGAAGTCCTCATACAGTAGGTTAAAACTACAGCCTTGCCTGATGTGGGGTGTGTGATTTTCATCCCAATCGACTTTTGGAAAATTTAGGTCCCCAAGAATCCAAATGTGACCGTTCATCTTGCTCACAATATCCAGAGATGCTCTAAGTTCCTCTAAGCTGTGAACGTCATTTTCTTGGGGTTTATAGTAGGCTGATATGTACAATGGCCTACAATGAGCTACCTCAATCTTGACCCAAATGATTTCACAATCTGTTTCGAAGTTACTTTGCCGAGATGCGATAAGGGTATCTTTGTCCAAAATAAAAAACTCCTCCTCCTTTTGTACCCGCTTCCCCTTAATAGCGAAAAGGACTTCTTTTCGAGAAAAGGAGACCTTTTCGCGAAAAGGACTTTACCCTAAATAGCGGAAAGGAGTTTTTTCCTCAAAAAAGGGACTTATCAGGGGGTAAAAAAAGGAACAATCACACAATTGTTTTCTTTCTGATCAAACAGCTTAATTTTGAATTTGATCAAGTCATTTCCACGCAAAATGTGATTAAAATTAAACCTGGTTTGTCGTGTTTTCTTCAGCTCACGCTAGAAACAGACGAAAACATTACAAGAAAAAAATAGGAAGAATTGAAATCATTTTGTTTTTATATATTAATCTTTATCCCCCACCCCTATTTTAGCAAACAGTGTAGATCCAGAATAGATGGCTTCTGAATCTGAGAAAGCTTTTATTGGGAAGTATTTCTGTTACATGTCAACAGGGAAATAGACAAGGAGAGTTTACATGGCGTTCCTGTAGCTGACCTGAAATGAGATTGATAATTTCCGATTTGTCTTATTATACACTTCAGTGACTACATCAATGCACACACACGCATGCACGCGCGTGGACCTGCATTAATGTCTTTGGATAAGATCGGAACAGGTCGATGAAATACTAAACTTTGTTTCAAAATCTGTAGTTTTCGATCACAGTTTTCGCTTCCGTTTTATTTGTTTAATCATTTATTTATTTCAGCTTTATGTTTTTCATCACGCTAACAGTCGCATAATGAATATCCTTGTAAACCCGACTTTGTATGAAATTTCTTGTTTATAAACGTAAACAACATCTTATCTCCATTATCTTCTTTATGGGTACTCTGTAGAACAACTTTCATGAAGAACACACTATATTATCTCATGTATATGTTGCAAGAGTTTATCAAATAAAGTTTTGCTATATTCTTCCCTCTTCTGCCTATGATATAAACACAAATAAAAGCAGCTGAAAAATCCCTAGAAAAATACCATCTTAAAAACACAAAAACACTTTTTGATCACACGGTCGTGGTATCCAATTTATTTATTTATTTATTTATAAAAGAAGTTAAAAAATGCTACTCAAGAGCTTCACACGAAAAACAAAACAAAATTATTCATATAAAAAAATGTGGCCGCTAAAAGATTTTATCTTGTACAGGTTTTTGTTTTGACAGAACGATAACTACCACTTGGGTAATATCTTTATCTCTTTAATCCCTTTATCATCCACACGCGCCAAATGTCAAACTTTTAACTGAATTAATTGAATCCATTTTAAAAACTATACAAAGCAACTATAATTGGCAATTATCACACAATAATGAACATTTAACCATACACGATTATTTTAAACCCGGGCAAAGCAATTCCAACAATTCACATGTGCATGCAGCAAAGACTCAGATCAGCATGCACATCTGCGCATTTTTTATTTTTATTTACTGTTCGTTCTATTGACAGCTATATAAGTACCCAATGCTATATGAGACAGCTATACAAGTAAGATACTTTGATGGGGAAAAGTTGGGTTTGTAACAGTGTATACTACTCCATCGGGACTTGGAGAAATAGACTGGGCTGCATGATGCCTCTACGCAGAGCCAAAACGCTTAGATGGTCTAATCCTGCCCATGTAAAGTGGTGCGAGTCGGACCGTCCATAGATATAAACCCTTATGTTTTTTTTTGACGACGATGTCATTTAATCTCCATGTCAGGTAAAAGTCCCACAAAAATGGAGGCAACATGTCCACATTGCCTAAATAGCATTGACGGGGACGTAAAACCTCAATTCAAACAAACAAACAATTATCATTATATTTATCATCGAAGCGGTAGATAAAGGAGTTGTAACTAGCACCCACGTTGTTCTCACTAGAATCCACAATCTATGTTTGAATCACAAGGTGTGTAAACATTACTTTGCTGGGTAAAAGTAGTGTTTGTAACACTGTATATTGTGGGTGGTCATTAGAAGCGTCTCATTAAACATACACAATGTAGTTTTATGATATCTAAACAAGAAAACCATTCGGGGATTGAAACAATAGATGGACTGCGTGATGCTTCTACGCAGAGCTGAAACCGACCACACACGAGTATTGGTAAACCGCTTAGAAGATCTAAGTAGAAGTGAAACAAAGATCAGGAATCGATACAATTAACTTACTCCACCTATCAAAGACACCAAAGGGAAAGAAACACCAACATTAAGCGACCAGACCATAGTGGAAACCTAAACAAAGGAAGGCCATAAGGACAGTTACTTTCCCACAAAATGGCCATATGGCCGTCCAAAATAAAAAGACACAAGTGATACACACAGTTAGTAACAAACAACGACATAAATAAACCGCCACAGAAGAACCGTCTTGGAACGGTCAGTGGAAAGATTTCCACTGGGGGGCTTAAATCGATTTTACGTGGCCACAATCCTCGCCCTTACTTCCGTCGCGATTTAGACAAATAATTCAGGCAAAGCTGTGCGAGTCCGTCCGTCCATTTTAATGAACCCTATTGGTTTCATTGGCCGACATGGCTTGAGATGTCATCTCATATCAGTGTCGGATAAAAGTCCAAAAAAATTGGAAGGAACGTCTCCAAAATAACCTATACAGTATTGACGGGGACGTTATACCTCAACTCAAACAAGCAAACACACAAACAAGAAAGACAAAACATGCAGTCTTTGATGAGATAACGAGTGCTTTGTAACCTGGTACTTTCTTTCGGTTTAAACTAGCATCCACAATCTATGCGTTTTGAATAAAATATATGAAAAGCAGCAGCACAAATGCAACGTTTTTATGTCATAGATTGAGTGTATTTGTTATAACCACATCATTAAGACAGTTATCACTGGTACCCACACTAGTTATGTTTTGAAGAATATGTATGGAGATGTTTAAGAAAGTCTCTCTCTCTCTTCTGGTGCAGATGAACATAAAAAGAATGACATCATCTGTCTCACATGCACACACACACACGTAAACACATATACACATTGTATGTATTTTTCAGACATGCAAGTCATGGCTACACTACGCCTGCCAATGTTTGGAGGCGAAAGATGCTAATTTGTAGCCCCCGCCAATCGGGGCCTGGAGAAATAGATTAGGCTGCATGATGCTTTCATGTAGAGTTTGACGTTTAAGTTCAGAAACTAAGAGTTTGGTGAGATATTGTTGAGCTCATTTAGTTCATGTCCGTCCGTCCGTTTGTTCCGTCCACTCAAGTCTTCTGATTTTGTACATGACTGTACGAAAGGAGGAGTCTATTCATGTCCGTACTAATGTCAGTCAGTACTCCCGTTCGCACAAGTTGTCAAATTGTATCACACATTGATTGGATTAATTGCATACTCGTGTCTTTTTTTTTTTTTTTTTTTGCACAAGAACGTGTTTTTATTTCAGTCCGGAAAACAGGGTATAAACAGTTGAAAAAGTGTTTTTCGAAGGCTTTCTTAACTGGTTTTTGTTTGTTTGATTTTAGGTTAAACGTGGCTGTATAGGTCATTTTGGAGACGTTGCTTCCAATTTTGTGGGACTTTTATTCGACATTGAGATGAAATGACATCTCAAGCCCTGTCGCCCAATGAATCCAATAGGGTTTATAAGCATGGCCGGTCCGACTCGCACCGCTTTGCCTTAGATCCCCTAAGCGGTTTATCAGTACTCGTGTGCGGTCGGTTTCAGCTCTGCGTCGAAGCATCATGCAGAAAAAAAGCCCTTTCCGATATTTAGGGTAAAATCCTTTTCGCGAAAATGACTCCTTTTCGCGAAAAGGAGTCCTTTTCGCTATTAAGGGGAACCCTTTTGTACAACTGGCTCACGCCGAAAAGATGTGTACCCGTGTGAGCGCGGGAAAATGTCACTATCTAAGTGATCTTTGTTGAGCCCGGATTCTATACCGAAGACTGAATCTAGTTTCTCAACGTCCAAAATTGTTTGAAATTCAAACCTTTTGTTCAGGATAGACTGACAATTAATGTATAGAATATTTAAGCTAGGGGAAGACTTCTTGATTTGAGGTGGATCAGGCGGTGCATTCTATCTATCTATCTTCTTATACTGAGTCGGTCATATTTGGCCATTACCTCAGTTGGGTGCGTGGCTAAATTTAGAATTTAGCTTAAAAAAAAAAGAAAAAAAAAAAGAAGAAGTCACTGGATGAGTCCTTAAAACTATTTACAATCTGAATAACAGTGGTATACTAAAACGCATACCTCTGAGTCTCAATCTTACACTGTTTGGGCTTTGAACTCCTCTGCAGTCTTAGCATTCACCACAGAAGAGGGAAGACTATTCTACTGGGGAATAGTCCTAGGGGAGAAGGAATTCTTCAGGGCATCACTGTAGGACTGGTACCTGTGATACTATGAGTTGTTTACTTTTGATGCCCTTGTTCGGGTTGAAACTGTCACATGGGTCAAGTATTTATCTTTATTAACGGCCACTGTACCTGAATGTATCTTATAGAAGTAGGTTAAAGAGAACTGCTCACGACGGGCCTCTAGGGACGGTCATTCTAGCTCGTTTAGCATGTCACCGACGCTGCTTCTATTGCGCCATCATCGGCAGGTCCATCGAGCAGCTGTCCTCTGCACCCTCTCCACCTGCTGAATCTGAGTTTTAACATAGGGATGCCAAATGGGTGATGCATATTCTAGCTGAGGGCGAAACAATGTTTTATATGCAACATCCTTTGTCTGCCTAGGTGCAAAATCCAAGTTTCGTCTAAGAAATCCTAAAGTCCTAGTTGCTTTTGATGTTATTTCTGAAACGTGTTGACCCCAATCAAGATCATCAATGATGGTGATACCAAGATATTTGGCGGATTGAACCTGCTCCAAGATTTGGTGGTGTAGTTTATAGTCAAACTTAATTTGTTTATCCGGAGGGTGTCGCGACACCCTCATTGAATGACATTTGGCCACATTGAACTTCATCTGCAAATCGGCCTCCCACTGTGCTAGTTGATTCAGGTCATCTTGTAGAATAAGACAGTCAGAAGAAGAATATATATTCCTATAAAGGACACAATCATCAGCAAACAAACGGACAGATGACCTGATATTATCAGGGAGATCATTAATGAATACCAAGAAAAGGACCGGTCCAAGGACCTAACTTTAGGGGACACCAGATAAAACAGGGACTGGATCAGACGCTTGGCCATCAAGTATAACTTGTTGTGAGCGCCCTGAGAGCCATGAGCTGATCCACCTGTGTGTGGATCCTCTTATCCCATAGTAATCCAATTTATACAATAGCCTCCTGTGAGGTACCTTGTCAAAGGCCTTAGCGAAGTCCATGATAATCAAGTCAGTCAGAGGCCATTCTGATATTTAATCTTCATCAGAACCTGATCCTTTTAAATACTTAATTTATTTATGAATTCATAAAAAATCTAATGCAGGAATGTATATTTCGAATAGAGTATGATCATGACGCTTCTTGTCGCTTCTTGACGCTTTTTGTCGCTTTATAGTGAGACCCGTTAAGTTCTGCATCTACCCCGCTCAACGCAAGCATAGGTCAACGCGCGTTTCGGTGTTTTATCTTTCCAGGCATTCGTGTCTTGATTTGGCTATACCAAAAATTTCCGGTTGCACCTCGCGTTTGTTTACATTTTTGCTGGCACGAATTTGGCTCAAAGACGGCTGAAATATTTAAGTAAACGAAATAATTATGATCTTCTTTTATATTTCAGTTATAATCTGATACATTCTTAAACTGTCACAGGCGAATATGTTGCTATTTTATGTCTGAAAAACAAGGTAGAATGCGTTAGTTCCCAATAAGCACTAGTATCCGGACACTCTATCTTCTTGTATCATTCTTTCTACTTATACTGCGATCGGTCACATTTGACCATTACTCGCAGGTGTATATTACATACACTCCAGGTTGCAGGGTTGAAACCCTACACAGTAATCATGTAATTACGGTAGGATGAATGTCATAAAGTGCACTGTCCTTCAGATCGGGATGTTAACTGGAGGCCCCCTGTGCGGAATCGAGACAGTTCCCCGACAAGACAGTTCCCCGACACGTTTTTTGGAGACAGTTCCCCGACACATTTGAAGATAGTTCCCCGACACTTTTGAAGACAGTTCCCCGACACTATTGTTCAAAGTCAAATGACCTGTGACTGATCATGATGATTATCATAATTGATAGTTATTATGTGTTCATCAATATTTTGAAGACAATTCACCTACAGACTTTTAGAAATATTAAATTATGGGTTCATCTACATTTTTGAAGACAATTCCGCGACAGAATTTTACATGTATAAAATAAAAGCTTCGATTAATACCATTATCAATAAGTTTAATGAATACACCTGAAATTAAGCGAACTAGCATGTCTATAGAACTAGACAAAGAACTAGTCCCACTAAATGGCAAAACATGCATTGTCGGCAGACTGACGGCAATACATGTTTTAGGCTTTAAAGCTGACCGAGCATTAAAGACCATCTACATTTAAATTGCATCTTGACGAATGCTGGCTGACAAAGAAATTCCACATTACCTCTCCTCTGGCTTAGACTTCCAGACAGATCATCGTCAGAACAAATGTCGGCGGACTGTCTTGAAATCAACGAGGAAATTTCAGGCAACTCATTAATATAGTTGCCATAACAAGAATCGTCCAAATTATAACTAATATATCTTAAGACAATTCCCCGACACAGAAAGACATTGGCTCTCCAAATCACAGGTATAGGAGCTTTTTTTCGTGACGTACTTCCGGTTCTAAAAATAGAACAGGAAAAGCCCTGGCCGTCAACTGTTGTATTGCTTCAATGCAGTGGGACAGATAAAGTGTTAATTACAGCGTAAAACAGTGGAATTCTTTTAAACTTTTGGCGAATTCTAATGTAAGATAATAGGAGAAACGCTGATATGCTTCCATGTGTGAAATTTCGCATTACGAAATCATACCTATACAAATACATTATCAATTTATCGGCCAAAACATGGAAATTCTAAGATGAAAACTTGTAATATATTTTCTAATTTCTGCCCAAAACATAGATTGCGGGAACTCGATAGAACCGGCTCGACGAAATAAGAAAAATAATGTTTACCCCTGTAAACCCCAGTTTTACTTTATAAAACTGGGGTTTGAGGGGGTAAAAATCACATATGCGTGTTTTCTCATGACGGCAAATCCCAAGTGTTATTCTTTTGACTACTCTTTAAGTTAGCTGCTGCTCTTAAAGATAAGATATATTGCATGTACGACCCAACAGTGTCTTCTCTCTCTCTCTCTCTCTCTGAGTGTGCCATGGTCTACATGTTGCTCTCTCTCTTTCTCTCTCTCTCTCAGCGAACCAGCAATTATCGAGCCTAAGTATATGTAAATTACACTTTATCGTTAAATAACTCCACGTCAACCGACATTTAACTTGTCAACAACGTCGTGTCTACATCAAACCAACATCAAAGCGATGCACTGAATCTGACTTTGCAACGTCGATGAAACGTCAGAACGTTGCGTTAGCGATAATACGGCGTTGCTTAATAAGTATCATTTGCCCAGTTCTCGGACCATCAAGACTCAGTGGGATTGGAACATTAAATTCTAAACAAACGTAGAACACCCTTTCAGTGCATGAGAATGTAACACTCCTTCGCAAGTTCAAGATTTTACAGTAAAATCTGGTAGATTTGTTCAACCTGCCCAGTCCTTACATTAACCCATTTGGTACAGGAAAACCAAAAATAGTTAAGTGGCAAACAGTGCAGGCCCAGATCAGACGCCGCAGAATGCAGCCTCTGATCAGGACTACACTGTTTGCAAAAAGTTCAGCCATTTTCAAATCACTCTCATCTCAACGGTAACGTGACATTGAAGTTAATTGGAGCGGGTGTCGACGGCATGACGTCGAGCCAACGTTGACTTGACGCCCGTCTGTCAGTCCACTCATTAGTTTTTTTCGACTGTAAGTATGTTTATTTGTCTGTCTAACTGTCTGTTAGTCAGTCATTCAGCCACTCGGTCTGTCTGTCGTCGTCAGTTTGTCAGTCAAACCTCCCTCTCTCATCTCAACGGTCATGAGACATTGAAGTCAGTTGGAGTGGGTGTCGACGGATAGATAGATAGATAGATAGATAGATACGTAACAACTTATTTTGTAAGTAAGCTTTCCTGAATAACGGTATCTCAGGTCATATTGACATGGGTCATTCACGAAGAGATTTTCGTCAATTAAAAACGGTTCCAGGAAAAATGAACTTCAGTAATAAAAGCAAAATATCATTCTTTCCTTCTCGAGGCATTATTTCAATGTAAACGGGTATATTTTCTTTCAAAATGTCTGAATATTGTTAGCAGTTTAAGTTCCGCCAATGCATTTGAATAGCGATGGCCGTTTCAATTGACGGCCAGTGCTTTGCGCATGCGCAAGAATGACGTCATAAACGGAATTCCTAAAACCTCCTATACTTAATCTATTCACAATGATCACTTATTATCCCGAATTATCCCTAATTGCCAGTTAGGTCATTAAGACTATGAACAATAGTGTCGGGGAACTGTCTTCAAAAGTGTCGGGGAACTGTCTTCAAATGTGTCGGGGAACTGTCTCCAAAAACCTTGTCAGGGAACTGTCTTGTTCCCCCCTGTGCAGGGAGAATCATCCCCTGTGCAGGTTCAAAATCCCTACCGTAATTACATGATTACTGTGTAGGCTTTAGAAACCATTAGAAAAATGAGAAATAAGATCATTTAAGGTGATTTTGATATGTTTATTATATTTTCTATGTACACATGATAAAAATTATCAAATTTAAATAACATCAGGGCAAAAAGAATTTCTTTAACCGATAAAATGGTAAGAAATTAAGAAATATTTCCATTTTTCCCAGCCTTGGCTTTTATACCCCTTGATTTCGGAAAAAATGTTATTACAAGAAAATAAAACAATGTAGAGAGATAACCTTCGTGCCAAGGTTGGTCGGTAAATACCGGTGGCCGGAATTCCCACTGGTATTTACCGGTAATTACCGTCCTGGGAAATACTTCAAATTTCAGCAAAAGTGGGAAATAGTGGGAAATATGATTTTTGTTTAGTTACTTCATAGAAAAACATTATTAATATTGGTGTAATTTAATTGAAATCATGGACAGTTAGCTATTTTGCAATATGCCTCACCATACATATATGTCATAAGTCTGCTTTTACTCAACCAAACACAAGCATATTAATATAAAGTGATCTATTGTTATGTAGGGTGCAGAGTTATTTAAAATCACTCATATGCTTAAAACGAGAAAATACCATAATGATCCAAATATTTGGGACAGACATGCCTGAGCAAACAGTGCATACCCAGATCAGAATCACTTAGCTTCTTCAAGAGAGTTTACCATTGGAACTACATGTTTTGTATGCTTTAGTGTAACACATACTAAACCACACAGTTAATATTTTTTATTTGAGATTTACAACAACTCTTTGGATGTTTGAATTTTAAGGATGTTTACACTTGAAAAGGTTTGTTTGCAAGTTTGTCAAGTAATCATACTCCTAATACTAAAAGGTGTGATAATTTAATTGTTTGTTTGAGACAGGTATTAAAAGAACACAGTTAATTAAGCATAAAAGGTTTCTTAAATTATCTACAGATAATCACCTAAGTATTAAAATTACATGTATTTACAAGTAAAGGGAAATAGTTGAAAAATAAGACCCATGTTTGAAAAAAATTATGTAATTCTATAAGAAGGCAAGGGACTATTGATCTTGCAAGTTATTCAATATAAAAAGGGCTGGAAATTTTTTCAAAATTTCACTTGTCCTACATGACTAAGTGCATGTAAACTTTGATAAATGTCATAAGGACTAGACAAACTTTTTACTTGTCCTTCATTTTATTTGTCATTTCAAGCAGACAAGTGGAATTTTCAAGCCCTGCGTGAACTTGATATAATTTTGCTTTCAAATAGTTAGGTAGTTGGGGTATATCATAATCAAGCAGTCTCAATTGGTACCACCTATGTAAATATATATTTCCCAGTATTTCCCGGGAATTCCCTGTATTTCTTGGGAATTCCCTGTATTTACCGTCGTCGCATTTTTGCCAACCTTGCTTCGTGCAGTTATCAAATATGTTATTCATAATAATTTTATACCAAACTGACTACAATATATAGCTTCATTGTGCCAAGAGACGAAATATAAAATTTTTGGATCAGCATTTTTTGGCTGGGCCGGTCGCGGCCTTGGCTTTTATACCGACCCACTTTTTGGCATTCATCCCTGAAAATGATGCCAATGGATTGGCTGGACACCGAAATAATCCTCACCTCCGGGGATCAAACCGGGGGCCTCTAGCATCAAAGGCAAGTGCACTAACCACTGAGCTGTCTTATTTGGCCATTACCTCAGTTGAAGGGGTGGCTAAATTAGCTGAAAAAAAGAAGAGCCACTGGATGCGTCCTTAAAACTATTAACAATCTGCATGACAGAGGTATCCTTAAACCCATACCTCTGAGTCTCAATCTTACACTGTACAGGCTTGAACTCTTCTGTGGACTTGGCATTCACCGCAGAGGAATCTTGGAATGTGGGAGTTGTATCTGGGACCCCAGTGGAATGGTTCTTAACAAAGAAATTGAGAAAGTTCAGAATAGAGCTGCAAGATTTGTAACAGCATTGAAACTGGGAGTATGACTGGAATACTTGGAAAATTAAAATGGGAGTCTCTTAAGAAAAGGAGAAAAGACAGTAGGCTCATCCTTTTATACAAAGATCTAAAGGATGCTGCCAGCATTCTGACAGATGACATTGTTCCCCCAGCTAGACACTGCAGAAATCACCATTCATTGGCGTTTCCGACCCTTGCTGCAAGAACTGACATTTATACAGAGTTGTTCTTCCCCAGAACATTAGATTGGAGCGTGATAGCTCAGTGGTTAGTGCACTTGCCTCTGATGCTAGAGGTTCCGGGTTCGATCCCCGGCAGCGGCGATAAAATTTCGGTGTCCGAACATGCTCCACTGGCATCATTTGCAGGGATGAATGTCATTAAGTGCACCGTCCTTCGGATCGGGACGTTAAATGGAGGCCCCCTGTGCAGGGAGAACCATCCCCTGTGCAGGTTAAAGAACCCTACCATAATTACATGATTACTGTGTAGGCTTTCATCCTGCAAAACTGGAGTGTATATAATATACACCTGCCTAGAATGTCCGAGAGGGCGTATGGCAGTATATATAGAAAGAAAGAGAAAAGAAAGAAAGAGATTGGAATGCCCTTCCTGGCTCGATTATTTAGAAAGCTGAAGGTGCTGATGATTCAGCAGGGCTTTAGATAAGGCCGCGTACCACGTAAATTACAAAAATGTGCGGGAGAATACTCCTTTTTATCAAATCTGATGCATATCAGCTTATTATCAGGTACAAAAATCAAATAAGCATTACAATCAGGGCCTCCACTGTTTGCTAATCCGAATACATTTTAAAGAAAACACAACTTGACACCCCTAAATTTTGAAATGAACTCCTGCTATATATAAGGAGGAAGATTCCATTTGGTACACAAAAGGGTTAAACATCATATGGATGAAGGTTGCCTAGATGGCTGATTAAAAGTTTGAGTCTGGAGAAAAATCTAAACAAATGCAAAGCACTGGTGGCCTGAGTAGTGGGTCATTTGTGTCTGTCGTGTTGGATAGAAAAATGGTTCTTAACTTTAACTTAAGACTGTTTTGAGATATCATCAGGCATCTGCAATACTAGTTAATGGGCTGACTCATATATATGTCGGCTCTATTACTTGAAAAGACAGATTCAATAGCTCCCAAAAAGGGCATGGTGCTGGTTTGGAAAAGGGCACTTCCAATGCGCGAAAATATATAAAGAAAAAAGGCACTTTGATATGCACAGCCATGTAAAAAAGACACATGCACAACCTTGCTAAAAGGGCACATATCTAAACTTGAAATAAACGATCCTTCTCTTACCCTTGGCCCTCAATGCTATAATTTATTATTCTGCCTGTTTTAATATGTTTCCACAGCTTATATGTCCTGACTTTACTTTAATCAGTTATTAATATTAATTGACTATCCTGTATTGATCGGAGGTCATCCACATTAACACCAGGTCAACCAATATTAACTGAGGACTAGTGAGGTAAAAAAATCAATAATCATGTTTTTTTTTAATTGTGCCAATTAATAAAATTGTCATTAATCAAGTAACTTCATATTGGCCCAGGTGCAGGTCCGAGGTCTACTGCATTAGCCTGAGGCCAAAGGTCAGCCTCGGGCTAATGCAGCAGAAATCGCCGAGGTCACCTCGGACATGTACCTTAGCCAATACAAAATTACTTGATTAATAACATTATAAAGGTAATAAATCCCAAGTTGGTTCTTCTAGATCTTGGCTGATATGGAATTACTGCACCCACACTGACCTTTCCATAAAATTTTAACTAAATTATAAATACCTATTAACCCTTTTGGTACCAAATGGAATCTTCCTCCTTATACATGTATATAGCAGGAGTCCATTTCAAAATTTAGGGGTGTCAGGTTGTGTTTTCTTCAAAATCTATTAGGAAACTGGTGGAACCTTTTGCAAACAGTGTAGGCCCTGATCAGATGCTGCAGAACGCCTGCACTGTTTGCCAGAGTACCCGTTTTGGGGTTTCTGGTACTAAATGGGTTGATAATTTCTATACTTCCATTTGTGTGTTTTTAGCTGTTTTATGATCAAATACCAGCAGACAATGCTGCAGATTTATATTTTCTTCTAAGAACATCAGTTTGTTTGTTTGATTTGAGGTTTAACATCCCCGTCAACACAGTATAGGTCATTTTGGTGACATTGCTTCCTATTTTGTGGGACTTTTACCCGACACTGAGATGAAATGACATCTCAAGCCCTGTCGCCCAATGAAACCAATGGGGTTTATAAGCATGGACGCCCCACGGTTCCTGGACAGGCTTAGATCCTCTAAGCGGTTTACCAGTACTAGTGTGCGAATGGTTTCAGCTCTGCGTGGAATCATCATGCAGCCCATCTCTTTCTTCAAGCCCGAATGTAAGAACATCAGTATGCAACCTACAGTATAGCGGCTTATAGAGAAAAAAGTCATTCAGGATGTCATATCAGTTAAGAACAAAAGAAGAAAAAAACCTATTCAGGTTTTATACAGCTGATTGTCAGCAGCCATCACCATAACAATATCCCTGCTGTTCTTTCCAGTAGCCCCCGCCTGTCGGGGCTTGAAGAAATAGATGGGCTGCATGATGTTTCCACACAGAGCTGAAACCGACCCGCACACGAGTACTGGTAAACTGCTTAGATGATCTAAGCCTGCCCAGTCAAAGCGGTGCAAGTCGGACCATCTGTGCTAATAAACTCTATTGATTTCATTGGGCGGCAGGGTTTGAGATGTCATTTCATCTCAATGTCGGGTAAAAGTCCCACAAAATTGGAAGCAATGTCTCCAAAATGACATTTACAGTGTTGACAGGGACCTTAAATCAGTCAATCAATTGAGATGTGTCCGGTACTTACGTTTTCTTTCATACTGAAGTGATTGTATATTGTATACTGATTGTGTACTTTGTGGTGAGTAATTGTTGGACCACTTGGAGTTTGGCTTATTGACCGGTCAAAGTAGGTCCAACTTGAACCAGTCGGTGTGTATTCCTTCGACCATTTTCACTTGTTTCATTAACCCATTTTGTACCGGAACCCCCAAAACGGGTATCCTGGCAAACAGTACAGGCCAAGATCAGACACCCCAGAATGCGGCGTCTGATCATGGCCTACACTGTTGGCAAAAAGTTAAGCCATTTTCCAAATAGATTTTGAAGAAAACACAACCTAACACCCCTTCATTTTGAAATGGACTCCTGGTACATATAAGGAGGAAGATTCCATTTGGTACCAAAAGGGTTAATAGTGTTATAATGAAGTTTATGGTGTATAATTTTGATATTAACCAATCCTTGAAGTTATAAGGATATGCCTTTGACTTGTGATCAGGAGGGCTGAGTAGTTTGGTAAATTCCTTTTGTAGAGATTGACCATGAAATATTTTCTGTTGCCATTCCTTTCCGCTGACTCAAGAAGGGCAATTGTCTGTTTCTGGCAAAAGTATATGGATTATGCACTGTACTGGTAAACACCTTTTGTATAAGAACGAACCTTGCAACACAGTTTAGATATGCATGGAACATGTGCATAAAGGAAACAGGATTCTGAATTATGTCCCCTTAAATGACTTTAACATTTTGGCCATATACATGTACATGTATATAGCATACATGTAGCTAGGTTAAATAGAACTGTTCATGCCTCTGCAACTTCTCATACAGTATTTGCTGCAGGGCATTGAAACTTGCAACACAGTTGAGACATGCATTGAACATGTGCATAAAGGAAACAGTATTCTGATCCAGTCCCTTATTGCAGAGTTATGTTCTCTTTAACGACTTAAACAGTTTAGCCTTCAGTGTAGCATAGGAGGTTAAATAGTACTGCTTGTGACTCGGTAACTCTCCTATTATTTTATGCAGGGCATTGAAACTTGCAACACAGTTAAGACATACATTGAATGTTTGCATAAAGGAAAACGGATTCTGATCCAGCCCCTTATTGCACAATTATGTCCCCTTTGGCATAAAGGAAACCGGATTCTGATCCAGCCCCTTATTGCAGAATAATGTTCGTCATATATGTAGCATAAGAGGTTAAATAATACTGTTTGTGTCTCCGGAACACCTCCTACAGTATTCGCTGCAGGGCATTTAAAACTTGCAACACAGTTTAGACAAGCATTGAACATGTGCATAAAGGAAACAATATTCTGATCCAGTCCTTTGTTGCAGAGTTATGTTCCCTTAAATGACTTAAACATTTTGGCCATATTTGTAGCATTGATTAAATAGTAGTGTTAATGTCTCCACAACTCCTCCTACAGTATTTGATACAGGGCATTGAAACTTGCAACACAGTTAAGACATACATTGAATGTTTGCATAAAGGAAACAGAATTCTGACCCTGCCTCTTATTGCACAATTATGTCCCCTTGAACAACTTAAACATTTTTTCCAAATGTTTCTTGGAGACTGTTGCAGTTTCTTATTTAGTTAGTCTTAGTGCCTGTCTACTGCATTTGTCAAACAAAATACTCATCTAGTGAGGCATAAGGTGGGGCATTCATCACCTTTTGTGATTGTCTAATTTTAAGAATTTTTTTCTCCACATTGAACCTGAGACCTTTAGTATCAGAGTTAAGTGTGTTAACCGTTCATCTATCACACTCCATGACAATGCTTTGAGCCTTTCCACCTGTCGCCACTGTTTTTTGGGGTCAGGAGTAGTCACAGGCACTGATGGTAGATTTAACCCTTTTTGTACCAAATGGAATCTTCCTCCTTATATATAGCAGGAGTTCATTCCAAAATTTAGAGGTGTCAGGTTGTGTTTTCATCAAAATTTATTTGGAAACAGTGGAGGCCCTGATCAGATGCCACATTTTGTGGCGTCTGATCTGGGCCTGCACTGTTTGCCAAGGTACCCCTTTAGGGGTTTCTGGTACTGCTTGGTGTTAAATGTAACAGTACTTTTTTGTTTAAAATTCTAAATCAGAGAGGCTGGTTGGGGAGGATGGCAAGGTAAACCGGCCAGTTTAGCTTGCACTCCGTTGGGGTGGCTCAAGATTAACAAGCCAGTTTTAAGGACTCGGTTAATTGAATTACTATAGAGTTTTTAAAAGTTAGTTTGATTGCATTGCAGCAAAGCAGTGATGCCCAAAGACCTTGATCTAGTTTTGGATACATTGGCTTAGACACTTCCGTTTATTTTTGTATTGTTTGTTTTGAGGTTTAACATCCCTGTCAACACTGTATATAGGTCATTTTGAATTGTTTGTTTGTTTGTGGTTGACCGTCCCCGTCAACACTGTAAAGGTCATTTTGGAGACATTGCTTCCAATTTTGTTGGACTTTTACCCAACATTGAGATGAAATGACTTCTCAAGCCCTGTCGCCCATTGAAACCAAAAGGAGTTGTAAGCATGGACGGTCCGACTCGCATCGCTTTGCCTGGGCAGGCTTATCTCCTCTTTGCGGTTTACCAGTACTCATGTGCGGGTCCGTTTCAGCTCTGCATGGAAGCATCATGCAGCCCATCTATTTCTTCAAGCCTCGATGGGCGGGGGCCATGGTGATGAGGGTTATTATTAAAAACTCTTAAGCTGCCGAGAAACACAACATCAGAAAATGTCGCCTGTTCATGTGGTCTGCTGAATCTTCTTGAAAACTTTTTAAAAATGCTTTTGCATACAGGCAAACAGTGTGGGCTCAGATCAGACTGCTCCTACAGGAGCAGTCTGATCTGGGTCCACACTGTTTGCCAAAAAATTACTTTTAAAGCTAACGCAGATGGCAATTGTCCTGTGATTGGTATTTTATGGGTTAAACCAGGTTATACATGTATTATCAGAGCTTGTATTGATAACTGACCGTATTTTAGCCTTTGAAGTGCATATAACAACTATACCAGATGACATTTTCAAATACTTTTTTTTTTAGGGAAAAATAATTTAAGATATGATATTTCATATGAATCATCTGCCTGTCTTGCAGATGATTCATATGAAATGTCAAGCCTGAATTTCCCTGAAATATAATAATAAAAGTGTCAACAATAAAAATGTTTTGTAGGGTTTATAAGCATGGATGGGCCGACACGCACTGCATTGCCTGGGGAGGCTTAGATCCTCTAAGCGGTTTACAAGTACTCATGTGTGGGTTGGGTTCAGCTCTGCCTGGAAGCATCATGCAGCCCATCTATTTCAATAAGCCCTGATGGGCGGGGGCTACAATAAAAATGTAAATACATGTCATAATAAGAAAAAAAATAACCCTTTAATCAGAGAAAACTGCATCTTAAAATGTCATCTGCTTTTGCTGTCTGCTAAATCTTCTTGGAAACTTTTCAAACATATTTTAGCAGACGGGCAAACAGGGTGGACCCAGATCAGACTGCTAGAGGAGCAGTCTGATGCTAACAGTGTGGATCCAGATCAGACTGCTCCTAGAGGAGCAGTCTGATCTGGGTCTACACTGTTTACAACAATGTGGCAGACGACAAAGCAGACGGCAATTGTAGTGATTGGCATGTTGTGGATGAACACTGATCTGATATACCATATTTACCGTATGAATTTTGATTTGGCATCTCATCAGGGTCTGCATTGTTTGCACTCAGTCAGCTGTTTTTAGAACTACATTGGAAAGTAAATTGTACTTGTTCAATATGATAAGATGTTTTGGTGTTCAAGTTCTTAGGGTAAATACAATAGCTGTTTGGTCATGAGGCTGATAAATATTTACAAAAACAAATAGAGCATATTGACAGATTGATAAAACCAGGACACTTGTCAAGGACAGCTGTCTGTCATCACCATTTCGCTGGAGATACAAGGTAGAGTAAAATTATGCTATTCTGCTATTATTAGCTTTCAGTTAACCCATTGTATGCTAGTGGACTCTTCCATTGCTGTATTTTGGACAAGTCCATTTGTTATATAAGGGGCTTCAGGCCTATTTTTCGTTTTTATTCTATTTTTGACGGAAAATCCTGTTAGCAAACAGGTCAGGCCCTGATCAGATGCCACATTCTGTAGCGTCTGATCTGGACCTGCACTTTTTGACAAGGTACCCCTTTAGGGGTTTCCCGCATGAACCCAAACTGCAAAGTTTACCATTGGTACTTATCAGTTATTGTCCCCCGCCTTTTCGAAGAAAAGCGAGGGGACATAGTATTCGGCTTTCCGTGGTGCGTGGTTCGTGGTGCGTGGTTCCGAGCTTGTTGTAGGTACCTTGTGAGCGCAACTCTTCCTACAGTTTTATACCGATCCTTCTGAAATTTTACAGGTGTCTTTATCATGGTTTGAAGTTGTGCATGTGCTTTTTTCAGAATTCTTGAATTAATTTTTTTCACTTTTTTCACATTTTTAACTTAGACTTTTTTTGCATGCTTCTGAATTCATAGATGGTACCTTGTGCGTGCAACTCCTCCTACAGTTTTATACCAATTGTTCTGAAATTTTACAGGTGTCTTTATTATGGTTTGAAGTTGTGCATATACTTTTTTCAGAATTCTTTAATTATTTTTTTTTTCATTTTTTTTTTCACATTTTTAACTTAGACTTTTTTGCATGGTTCCAAATTCATAGTAGGTACCTTGTGAGCGCAACTCCTCCTACAGTTATATACCGATCCTTCTGAAATTTTACAGGTGTCTTTATCATGGTTTGAAGTTGTCCATGTGCTTTTTTCAGAATTCTTTAATTAATTTTTTTCACTTTTTTACATTTTTAACTTGGACTTTTTTCATGCATCAATTCTATGAAAGAGTATAATGTAGTAGGTACCTTGTGAGGGCAACTGCTCCTACAGTTTTTTACCGATCCTTCTGAAATTTTACAGGTGTCTTTATCATGGTTTGAAGTTGTGCATATGCTTTTTTCAGAATTCTTTAATTATTTTTTTTTCATTTTTTTTCTCATTTTTAACTTAGACTTTTTTGCATGGTTCCAAATTCATAGTAGGTACCTTGTGAGCGCAACTCCTCCTACAGTTATATACCGATCCTTCTGAAATTTTACAGGTGTCTTTATCATGGTTTGAAGTTGTCCATATGCTTTTTTCAGAATTCTTTAATTAATTTTTTTCACTTTTTTACATTTTTAACTTGGACTTTTTTCATGCATCAATTCTATGAAAGAGTATAATGTAGTAGGTACCTTGTGAGGGCAACTGCTCCTACAGTTTTTTACCGATCCTTCTGAAATTTTACAGGTGTCTTTATCATGGTTTGAAGTTGTGCATATGCTTTTTTCAGAATTCTTTAATTAATTTTTTTTCACTTTTTTCACATTTTTAACTTAGACTTTTTTCATGCATCAATTCTATGAAACAGTATAATGTAGTAGGTACCTTGTGAGCGCAACTCCTCCTACAGTTTATTGCCACTTCTTCCAAAACTTAAAAGTTGGTTGAATTATGGTCTGAAGATATGCATTTGCTTTTTACAGAATCTTAAAATAATTCTTTTCACTTTTTTCACATTTTTTAACTTAGAGTTTTTTTGCCCATCTATAATATGAAACTGGATATGTAGTAGGTACATTGTGAGTGCAACTCCTCCTACAGTTTAAAACTGATCCTTCAGAATCTTTACAGGTGTTTTGATATGGACTGAAATGTGCATGTGCCTTTTACAGAATCCTTTAATTATTTTTTTTCACTTTCCGCATTAAATGATACCAATGGTTGCCTGGTTAACTTACTTATTTTTTAACCTCACAAATGAAAATAAGGCGGTGTACATAAATTCTCTTTGGAATTTGCTTGTTTGATTAATATTTGTCCTAGAAATCCTTGACTTTCCTGGAAACACTGTGACACATATTGTTGACTCCAATTACAGTACTTCTTCAGGTTCCACAGTGGTTGTCATGCAGTCAAGAATTTTGTGAAACAAACATAAAAACAAACCAAAATGAAGGGAATAAAAAGTAAGGTTCAATTCAAGTTGTTAAAACTTGTTTGGAACATATCCAGTTTTTAGACAAGCCATTACTTGTATTTGTTTTTTTTCTATGCCCTGAATGCCTTTTAAAAATGGGTGCTTCTCCAAAACGAAGAAATATTCCTCAAGAGCATTGTTTTCCTTAAAGTATAGACTTTTACAGCAAGGGAGGAAAATCACTTGCCACAGTTTTCTCCATTTCAAGAGTCTAAACATGTATATACTGCGAAATTTCTGTGCCCCCACCAATCTTGGAGAATTTGACTGGGCTGGTTCTTTTGTGCAGAGCTGAAACCGACCGAACTTCAGTACTGGTAAACTGCTGGAAAGCTCTATGCCAGCCCAGGAAAAGTGGTGTGAGTCAGACCGCCGTTTAAACCCAAGTGGTTTTTTGGTGGTATGGCTTAAGATGTCATTTCGTCTCCATATTGAGTAAAAGTCTCCAAAAATTGGAAGCAATGTCTCCAAAATGCCCTAAATAGTGTTGAGAGGGGTGTAAAACCTCAGCACAATGAAGCAAACAGTGAAATTTCAAAGGCTCAAACACCATGGGGACCTTGTAAATTTAGAAGCCTCTGTGGTGTACTGGTAATGCTACTCACCTTATAAACCAGGGGTCGTGGGTTTGATCCCGGGCTTCTCCACACTTTTGGTTGAGTCTTTAAACTGAGGTACTGTCTCCTTATGACCTTAGCTGTTTGTGGGACTTATAACACGAACTCATGCACACCCTGAAAATTTGTATGTGACAGGTGGTTTGAGCCACCGGGGTTATCAAATGAGGATGTGTGCCATCGGGTTCTAGACTATTTGCTCAACCCTGTGTCAGAATACATAAGGTAAATATGGTAGTTCACTAAAATAATTGGTTTAACCCATTTAGTACCAGAAACTCCAAAACGGGTACCCTGGCAAACAGTGCAGGCCCAGATCAGATGCAGCAAAACGCGGCGTCTGATCAGGGCCTACACTGTTTGCAAAAAGTTAAGCCATTTTCCAAACAGATTTTTAGGAAAACACAACCTGACACCCCTAAATATTGAAATGGACACCTGCTATATATAAAGAGGAAGATTCCATTTGGTACAAAAAGGGTTAATATTACATTACCAGTGACCACAGTTCAAGAAGCTGTATTACTTATGTAGCAATAAAAACTGTGCAACAAGTTTGCAGATATTGGACTTTGTATCATGGCCAACTTTTTTTCTCCTTTAGTTATTTAGTAATGTTTGAGTAACTTGTTCTAGTGAGAAGAGCTCATTTTTTCTGCTCAATTTGTATGAGAAAATTATCATCACATGAACAAGTCTGTGAAATGAAGAGCCCCCTAAACCCCACTTCCTATAGAGAAAACTGGGGTTTATGGGGGTATACATTATTTTCCTTATTTCTACTCCAAGACATAGGTTGTGGGTACTCGTTAGAACCGCCTCAAGGAGGCGGTTCTAACCAGCACCCACAACCTATGTTTTCAGCATTTATAGGAAAAACATCACAGATTTCCAACAGAAAAGTAGCCATTTTGAAGATGTGAAAAATGAACTATGTTGCACAGGTGAGTTGTCATAATGTCTACAATAATCAAGAAATCAGTCATTGTTTATTTACCGTATTTACCCTGAATATTCAGACACCTCTGCTCCTTACCATACTTGTTCTAAAATTTGGACATGTACAATTTACTATCAAATGTTGTGTCTTAAAATAGTTGAATACATGTATCTGAGTGGCAAACAGTGTAGACCCTGATCAAAAGTTGCTGAATGCGGCATCTGATCGGGCCCTAAACCGTTAGCGAAAGTTAAGCCAATTTCTCAATAAATTTTAAAAATAACGCAACCTGACACCCCTAAATTTTGAAATTAACTCCTGCCATATATGGTAAGGTGGAAGGATTGGGAATAGCTGGAATTGGCTGGTCTATTAGTCACCCATCCTGGCTCACTTTAGATGCCTGTTCAAAATTCAAAAATTTCATGCGTTATCACCCTTTAACAAGCATTGTGACCGAAGGCGTTTTCTTTGCCATGTCAGGGGTAGAGGCAGAGAATAATGGAAGCCAGAATTGATAATGTTTGTTAGCTTTTTTCCTCGGCCAGTCATTCGAAAACAGGGCTGTGCTCTGACACATTTGGCAGCCGAAATTGGCAACATGTCATCACATACTAGAGCCCATCTTTGGTCTGTTTCCTGCACTCAAAATTCTAAAATCGCTACAGAACTGCGTTTCTTAGAACAAAGGCTGTTCCTTGGGTGCGATTTGTGCCTTCCTCCGACCAAGAGTTCAGTATATTCCCATTGGTCAGCTGACACCTGTCGAATTGACAAGTGCTAGCATATTGGAGGCCTTGAGAAGAGCAGTTCATAAACTATTCCCATTTAGCGAGATGGGGGTAGCCCCAATGTGCTTTTAGCGCCCAGTTACCTTACAAAATCTATCAAGTCAAGTTGGGTTAAAACAAGTAACAAGACCCACTGTCAACCCTCATATACTGGTATTATGAGCTCTAAACTTGAAAATTAATCAACCTGACACTCTAAAATTTAAAAAATGGGCTCCTGCTATGTATAAGGGTATTATAAGGGGGTAGGGGGGGATAGAGAAGGATTCCATTCAGTACAAAATGGAGTCTTTAACCCATATTCCAGGCGGGAAATCCCTAAAGGGGTACCCTGGCAAACAGTACAGACCCAGATCAGATGCCGCAGAACGCATCTGGGTCTGTAATGTTTGCTAGGATGGACTAGTCCAACATATAGCAATGAAAGAGTCCACCAGTATACAATGGGTTAAACCTGCCAAGGAAAATAGTAAGGTTAACTGACCAACTTTACATACATGTATGCTGAAAATCCTAAAAATTCGGACACCTTGAGGACTTGCTGTTATTTTACTAAAATTTTAACAAATTTGTTTCCCGGTCCAGCAGGAAGTCCAGAAGGTGCAAATGGAATGGCAAACAGTGTAGACCCTGATCAGACTGCTCCTTCAGGAGCAGTCTGATCTGGGTCTGCACTGTTTGCCTAGGCCTGTCTGTACCACTACTTAGGAGCATTACAGTACCTTGATTGGTTAACTAGATAGTTAGCTTTGAAAAACAAAAATTCATACAAAAACAAAATAATGTTTACCTCTATACGAATCCAAATACTGAAAAACTGTACTTCAGGCAATGTACAAACAAGAAAAAAAGATGCACAAATTTTTAGCTGTACAGTAAAAGGGCTATTAAACTGATATTGGTGAGTAGTGTCCCTTTTTGCGATATTAACCCCATTTTATTCGATGAAACCCCGAATGGAACTTTGGCAAACAGTGCAGGTCCAGATCAGATGCCGCAGTTTGCACTGTTTGAAGAAGGCCAAAATGGGTTAATGCATTTTGTATCGGAAAGCCCAAAACGGGTACCCTGGCAAACAGTGCAGGCCCAGATCAGACGCCACTGAATGTGGGGTCTGATCAGGGCGTACACTATTTGCAAACAGTTCGGCTATTTTCCAAATAAATTTTAAAGATAACACAACCTGTCAACCCTAAATTTCAAAATGGACCCCTGTTATTGTATAAGGAGGCAGATTCCATTTGGTACAAAAGGGTTTAGCATGCTGATGGCATTTGGTTCTCTATATATTGTGGGCTTTGCCAGATTGATCATTACTGACTTAGAATGTGGTCACTTTAGTTGTATACAGAAATTGGTTAAGGTGTTCTGGTCCCAGGATAATAAAACTTTTTTGTGCTCAACTCAGCTGAGCATGAAAATTTTAATGCTCATATATATTCTTTCATGCTCAGCTGAGAAGTCTTACAATGATGATTTATGAGCAGGACAATTTTCATACTCAGTTGAGATGGGTATGAAAAAATAAGGTTTGATAACCTTGGGCACCAGATTTTCATTTCATTCTACTGCATATCAAATCATAGAAAAACCTTGTGTGCACTCTGGCGACCAAAGTTTTAGTCCAATCATCATCAAACATGTTCAGAATGATCATCTTGACAATATCTCGGTCAAAATCCAATAAGGGTCATGTCGGGCCAAAAAGTAGGTCAGCAGGTCAAATCATAGAAGAAAACCTTGTGAGCACTCTTAGAGGCAACAGTTTTGGTTCAATCATCATCATTCTTGCTCAGAATGATGGCGTCATTGGTCAGCTGGCCAGGAATCCCACTCATACAAAATTTTGACCTACGTCCTTGACCTGTGTCCTACTTAATAATAACTTTTGAACTGTTTGGGATAGAGCCTTCATATTTGGCATGTAGGTTTCTTGTGACAAGAGCTTTCCCCCCCCCCCCCACACACACACACGCACAAATTTTGACCTATGTCCTTGACCTTGACCTGTGTCCTACTTAATAATAACTTTTGAACTGTTTGGGATAGAGCCTTCATATTTGGCATGTAGGTTTCTTGTGACAAGAGCTTCCCACACACACACAAAAAATATTGACCTGTGAACTATTTTTCACAAGTTTTTAACCTTTAAGATAGAGCCTTTATATTTGGAATGTATTTTTGACAAGGTTTCCCACCCATACAAAAATTTTGACCTGTGACCGTAACCTGTGACTTACTTTATCCTAACTTTTAAACCTTATGAGATAGAGCCTTCATATTTGGCATGTAGGTTCCTTGTGACAAGGGCTTCCCACTTATACAAAATTTTGACCTGTGACCTTGACCGGTGTCCATTTTGAACTGTTTTGAGATAGAGGCTTCATATTTGGCATGTAGGTTTCTTGTGACAAGGGCTTCCCAATCATACAAAACATTTTGACCAGAGACATTGATTGGCCCCCGTCCATTGGGGCTTGAAGAAGGCTTGCGGTCACCTCTGATAAGTGGTCAGCTCATAAATGGCCATTTCATTATCAACACCCAGCCCCAAGTGTTTTCCTTTGAATTTTACAAAGAGCTGAAACCGACCGCACATAAGTTATGGTAATACGCTTAGCGGATCTAAGCCTGCCCAGGCAAAAGGGTGCATGTTGGCCCGTCCATGCTTATAAACCCTATTAGTTTCACTGGGCGACAGAGCTTGAGATGTCATTTCATCCCAATGTCAGGTAAAAGTCCCACAAAATTGGAAGCAACGTCTCCAAAATGACCTATACAGTGTTGACAGGGATGTTAAACCTCAAATCAAACAAACAAACTGAGACCTTGACTTGTGACCTACTTTATCTTTAGAAGCGTTCGAGATAAGCCTTCATACTTTGCATGTAGGTTCCTTGTGAAAAGGGCTTCCCAATCATACACAATTTTTACTTGTGACATTGACTTTGACCTGTGACCAACTTTAAAGAAAATAATTGACCTCGGCCTGGGGACTTGTTCTTTTGTGATGGATATTGCTCAGAGGTAAAATTCAAAGGAAAATACCTGGGGCTGGGTGTTGATAATGAAATGGCCTTTAATAAGGGCTGACCACTTACCAAAGGTGACCGTCAATGGAAGAACCACTGTTATTGTGTGAAACTTCAAATCTATAAGCTCAGGTGAGCACTATAGGACATCATGGTCCTCTTGTTTTCAATTTCCTTTGAAATAATGTGTGTCATATGTACTCATTAGAGTTTTGAGCTGTCAAAATTTCACTGTACACATAATTACATGTATTTATTCTCTTTTCTCAGGTCAGGTTCCGGTACCCATGTTGTGTGTACTGTAGCTGCTGTTGAGAATGGCCTGGTCAGTAAAGCAGAAGCTGATTGTGAGCTGTTCGATTGGTTGGACCCTCACTATACTGGGAGCCATTATGATACCAATATTGAACTGGGTCATTAAGAAAATGGTTCAGCATGTGAGTATAGTCCTAGTTTGGTTAACCCTTATTATCCTGCTGTTCACGACAACCTCTGCTTTTGCAGACAGTGTAGATCCAGATCAGATGGCTTCTGAAGAAGCCATCTGATCATGATCTACACTGTTTGTCTTTCAGTTTGTGAATATGAATGAAAATACTGTATCAGGTAATCCGATTGGCTGAAAGTAAGAAATGGGTGTGGCTGATTAAAATATTTAGCAGAATAAGGGTTAATATCTTACAGCTGGGATAATAGTTGTACTCAGCTTAACCCTAATCCCGCTGCATAAATTAATGTAGCCACACCCATTTGCATTTCAACCAATCATATTACTTGATGTAATTTATTCATTCAAATTCACAAGCTAAATGACAAAACAGTGTAGATCCTGATCCTGAAGCCATCTGATCTGGATCTACACTGTTTGTTAAGGTATGGGTTGTCATGATTGTTTGTTTGATTTGAGGTTTAACGTCCCCGTCAACACTGTATAGGTCATTTTGGAGACATTGCTTCCCATTTTGTGGGACTTTTACCCAACATTTAGATGAAATGACATCTCAAGCCCTGTTGCCCAATGAAACCAATAAGGTTTATAAGCATGGACTTGCACTGCTTTGCCTGTGCAGGCTTAGATTCTCTAAGTGGTTTACCAGTACTCGTGTGCAGTCGGTTTTAGCTCTGCGTGGAAGTATGCAGCCCATCTTTTCTTCAAGACCCGATGGGCAGGGGCAGAGTGGAATGTCGAGTAATATATCACAGTTTAGAGGTCAATAATTTTGTAAAGTAGATCAAATCAAGAGCCCGTAGCATGAGTGATTTATCTACTTACAACTGACTGACAAATTGCGTTTATTTACTCAACAATGCACACAGTTCAGCTGAGCTGAGCATTAAATACAAACATGTGAGCCATTTCTCTTGTACAGATCAGTAGAGACTATTTAAATGTCAGCAATTGTTGGATGGATGGACAGTTTTTGCTGAAGTGAGCTGAGCATGATAGAAAGTCAGCATACACAATATTTATCTTACATATTCAGACACTGTGACACCTTACCATACTTGTTCTAAAATTCTAAAATTTGATCAAGTATAATATACTGTCCTATATTGTGTCTAAAATTAGCTGGATGAGTTGCAAACAGTGTAGACCCTGATGAGATGCCGCAGTCTGTGGCATCTCATCTGGGTTTACACTTTGCTCAGGCTTGTCTGTCCGAATACATACAGTAAATACATGTACGTTAATCTGAGGACCTGACTTGTATCCAGAATCAGTCATTAGAGCACCTAAAATCTGTGCCTAGGGAATAAAGACATACAATCAAATTTCAATTGCTTGAACACCCTTGTGAGCAAGAAAATCAGTTTGAGATAGGTGTAGTTTGAGCCATTGAGAGTTGCTCATAGTACCAGATCAGGGGGCATAATAGGAGATATCTTTCCCATATTCTATGTAAATATGGCTATGCTAGGAGTACTCATTAGAATCGCCTCGTCGAGCCGATTCTAATGAGTACACACAACATACTCTTTTATGCTAAAATGAAAAAAAATCTCCCTAAATTATCCGCATCTAATTGCTATATGCATCAGTGTTCGAAACATTGACTGTACCGGCCTGCCGGGTATGTTGAATTTCCAACTAAAATGTTCATGTTTGTCGGCCCCCGCCCATCGGGGCTTGAAGAAATATATGGGCTGCACGATGCTTCCACGCAGAGCTAAATCCGACCTGCACATGAGTACTGGTAAACCGCTTAGAGGATCTAAGCCTGCCCAGGCAAAGCGGTGCGAGTCGGCCCGTCCATGCTTATAAATCCTATTGGTTTCATTGGGCGCGGGACTTGAGATGTCATTTCATCTCAACGTCAGGTAAAAGTCCCACAAAACTGGAAGCAACATCTCCAAAAAGACCTTTACATTGTTGACGGGGACGTTAAACCTCAAATCAAACAAACTAACAATTCTTAGGTACATTGCATGCCATGTACATTTATTGTAATTAGTGCACATATTGTAATAGGGCCCCTACTCAACCAGGCTTGGAGTAATAGATTATTGGACTGCAGGGTGCTTCAGCACAGAGCTGAAAGGGACTGAACTTCAGTACTGGTAAAGCACTTAGGTTTAGGTCTGCCAAGGAAAAGTCGTGCAAGTTTGACCTCTCCTTAAGCCTATTGTTTTTTTTGAGCGGTAGGGCTTGAGATGTCATTTCATCTCACTGTCAGGTAAAGTCACACAAAATTAGAAGCAATGTCTTCAAAATGACATAAATAGTGATGGGCACGTAAAAGCTCAGCTAAAACAAACAAACATACACTAATAAGCACAAACCAATACTAATTGACACCAATTTAATGGGAATATGAACATCTGGCAGATTTTTCTGCCATTTTTCAAAGGGAGACAACTTTCGGGACTTCCTGTTCACTTTTCTATAAACTCTGTCCCACTGAAAAGGGGTCTATTCTTAAAGGAAAGAATTTGCTCCTCATTTGCTCCTTAGGAGCAAATTCTTTCCTTTAAGAGTTGACCCCTATTGACATGGGAGACAAAAATACTTTTGAAGGAGTTGCCTCCCCTGAAGGTGTATCCATTCCCCTAAAAGTGCAAGATCTTGCAGTCTGCTGGAGTTGAAACAGCGCTTAAAGATCACTCTAACAAACAAATATGGTGATAAAAAAGGCCTAATTGCTGACTTGTGTTTATTGAGGAAATTAAGAATCTAGCAACATTTTGGCAGTAAAGTAACCATCTTTACAGCAATTTGGTTATCGTTTAAACACTTATCCTCTGAGATACCAAGTTCTGCAATAGAAGGTCAGGATAATCCGGTTTTCACCCACTTCTGATGCACATAGGCTGGATGTAACTGAAATGATCTTTGGGTGCGGCCTGATTAGCTCTTTTGGGTGCAAGTCTGAGTGGTGATCAGAAGGTTGCAGGTTCCATACCCAGTGGGATGGCAACATTCTTTTGTGGAGATTGATTATGAAATCTTTTCTACAGTCATTCTCTCCCTTCCGCTGATTCAAGACGGGCAGTTGTCAGTTTCTGGCAAAAGATGTACACTGTACTGGTTAACCGCTTGTGTACAGGCCTGCCCATGATGTGTGGTTGGGTAAACTGACCTTACCCCATTCAGTACGAGAAACCCCTGAAGGGGTACCTTGGCACACAGTGCATGCCCAGATCAGATGCCGCAGAACGCGGTGTCTGATCAGGGCCTACACTGTTTGCAAAAAGTTAAGCCATTTCTCGAATAAATTTTGAAGAAAACGCTACCTGATACCCCTAAATTTCGAAATGGACTCCTGATATATATAAGGAGGAAGATTCCATTTGGTACTAAAAGGGTTAATCGGTTTCTGTTGAAAGAGTGTGCTCTGTACTGGTTAACCGCTTACGTATTGGTCTACCCAGGAAGTGTGGTTAGGTAAACTGACTGGCTCAGTATAACCTTAATAGTATTGACTGAGCCGTAAAACCTGAAAAAACAACAACAAACAAATCTAGCGGGGGTATTTTCAGACAGTGGTTATCAAAGAAGGAGGAGAGGTTTACAGTTACTGGCAGGACCCACCGGTTCCCGTCTACATGCAGTTTTACATGTTCAATGTAACCAATCCAGAGGAGGTCCTGAAAAAGGGAGACAGGCCTTCTCTTGCACAATATGGACCTTACACTTACAGGTATGTGTAGTGTGTAGAAAATCACTCATCATTACAATACCTTAACCCTTAAGACGCTGAGAAAAACTACATCTGAAAATGTCGTTCGCTTATGTCGTCTGCTAAATTTTTTTGCAAACTTTTTAGAAATATTTTTGCATACAGGCAATCAGTGTGGGCCCTGATCAGACTGCTCCTACAGGAGCAGTTTGATCTGGGTCAACACTGTTTGCTAAAAAGGACTTAAAGTAACTGGCAGACAGCAAAGCAGACAACAATTGGCATTTTGTGGTTTAATGGCTTATACAGATACGGTAACTCTTGCTTGCTGGTAATTGATATGAATAGGATAAAAGTAAGCACCAAGTTCTTCCAAGTATTACTTATTTAATGAACTTGCCCAGCATCCTCTGTTTGGGACATTGGCAAACAGTGTAAATTCAGATCCGATGCCTCATAGCACAGCGGCTGATCAGTTTCTTTGTTTGAATTGGGGTTTAATGTCCCCATCAACACTATTTACCGGTAGGTCATTTTGGAGAGATTGCTTCCAGTTTTGTCGGACTTTTACCCAGCATTTAGGTGAAATGACATCTCAAGCTGTGTCACCCAATGAAACCAGAAGGCTTATATGCACAAGACGATCTGACTCACACTGCTTTGCCTGGGCAGGCTTAGTCCTTCTAAGCAGTTTACCTGTACTTCTGTGTGGTCAGATTCAGCTCTGCGTGGAAGAACGATGCAGCCCAATCTTTTTTCCAAGCCCCGATCAGTGTCTTCAATGGTTGGTTAAAAGACTAACCATATATAAAACAAACCTGACACCCCTTTCAAAGATTTTACCTGTTATATATGGATAATAATAATTATATGTACCAGTGTAATAATATGAAGGAATGCATATTTTGCTTTCATTTAGAGGAGACGAGAAGTTACTAAGGAACTATGTCTGACCAATGAAGTTAAATCACAAAAAAGTGTCTGTGCGAAATCCAGATAGTTGGTTATCTACACATTTCTGCTTATTATGAAAATGCGCCTATACAAATACATTGAAAACTTAACTGCTGAAAAACCAACCATTTTAAGATGAATAATTGAGATATTTTCTTATTTCTGCTCAAAATATAGATTGAAGGTACTCGTTAGAACCGCCTCTAACGAGTACCCACAATCTATATTTTAGAACAGAAATAAAAAAATGAGGTTTACCCCTGTAAACCCCAGTTTTACTACATAAAAATGGGGTTCAAGGGGGTCAACATTATATAGGCGTGTTTTCCTGATGCTTGGCGCTCATGTAACAGGATGATATTATTCCCGTTTTAGTGAGAGACGAATAAAGTTCAATATCACATGGAATGACAATGGTACTGTTACATACCGTCAGAAACGGCTGTTCCATTTTCTGCCGGAAAAGTCTTATGGAAATGAGTCAGACCTTTTTCTTACAGCCAATCCTGTTTACTGGGTAAGTGAACGCTTAATGTGTCAAACAAGACATTGTCTCCCTCCTGCTGATTCAAGAAGTGCATTGGGGCGTGAAGAAAAACATGGGCTGCATGATGCTTCCAGGCAGAGCTGAAACCGACCAGCACACGAGTACTGATAAATGGCTTAGAGGATCTAAGCCTGCCCAGGCAATGCAGTACGAGTCGGCCCGTCCATGCTTATGAATCCTATTGGTTTCATTGTGCGGCAGGGCTTGAGATATCATTTCATCTCAATGTAGGGTAAAAGTCCCACAAAATTGGAAGCAACGTCTCCAAAATGACCTTTACAGTGTCGTCGAGGACGTTAAACCTCAAATCAAACAAACAAAAACAAACAAGAAGTGCAGTTGTCAATTACTGTCAAAAGAATAGGCTCTGGACTGGCTTTCAGCAAAGGTGGACTAAGCCTGGAATAGTATGGTAGGATTAACTGACAGGGTCAGCATGACCTTAACAATGTTGACTAGCTAGCATGTTGAAACCAAGCAGAGTCGTGCAGCAGATCAATTTCTTATTTTCTTTCATTATTTGCAGAGAAAAAAGTACAAGCTTGAAATTTCATGTCAACTGACTGGGTATTCACCTGAAATCTTAACCCTTATCCTGCTGTTCACGACAACCCCTATATGATACTTGCATCAGTGTTGCATACCAGTCCAAAGATTTCATTATGTATGTCCCTTCCCATACCCAAGGTTACTTTGACCTCAAGGTCACAGACTTGGAAATTTTACATTTGGTTAAAGTTTTATGACAAAGTTAATGGATGCCTGTATGTTCTAAGCTCTAAGAAAAATTCAGTTGATGCTTGCATCGAGTTTTCATACCAGTCCAAATATTTTATTGATGCATACCCCACCCAGAAGCCTCCGTGGTGTTGTGGTTACACTACTCGCCTTGTAAACCAGGGATCGCAGGATCGATCCTGGGCTTCTCCAGACTTTCGAATGAGTCTTTAAACCGAGGTCCCGTCTCCCAATGACTTTGCTATTGGTGGGACGTAAAACTCTAACACTCACTCACTCATACCCCACCCTGCTGGTTCAGTAACATTGATGCCCCCACCCCTTCAGTAACTTTGATGCCCTCACTCCCTTGGTCCATTTAGTAATTATGCCCCCAACTTTGAAAAAGTTGGAGGGGCATATTGCTTCTGCCTCGTTCGTCCGTTCGTCCGTTCGTCTGTTCGTCCGTTCGTCCGTTCGTCCGTTTGTCCGTCCGTTACGCTTTTGATGCATAGCATAACTAAAGAACCATGTATGCTAGGGTTTTGAAATTTCATATATGGATTCCTCATGGAAAATTAGCTGACGCGTATTTTTTTTCTAGTCCGGATTATGCCCCCTTCAAGAGTTATTGCCCTTTGAAATTTTTTTAATAAAATCTTGTCAGCAAGATATCTCAAAAACTATTGGAGCTAGAGCCTTGAAAGTTGGTGATTATATTGGTGGTGATGAGTAGATGAACTGATTAACTTTTGACAAAATTCTGAAAAATACTTTGTGAGTTATGGCCCTTTGTCATTTTGGTAATTTGTGCCCATTGTAATGTATGCTAAAAGTGATGCATAGCATAACTTAAAAACCGTGTATGCTGGGGTTTTGAAATTTCATATATGGATTCCTCATGGAAAATTAGCTGACGCGTATTTTTTTTCTTGTCTGGATTATGCCCCTTTTAAGAGTTATTGCCCTTTGAAATTTTTTTAATAAAATTTTGTCAGCAAGATATCTCAAAAATTGTTGGAGCTAGGGCCTTGAAAGTTGGTGAATATATTGGTGGTGATGAGTAGATGAACTGATTAACTTTTGACGAAATTCCGAAAAATACTTTGTGAGTTATGGCCCTTTGTCATTTTGGTAATTTGTGCCCATTGTAATGTATGCTAAAAGTGATGCAAAGCATATCTTTAGAACCGTGTATGCTAGGGTTTTGAAAGTTCATATATGGTTTCCTGATGGAAAATTAGCTGATGCGTATTTTTTTTCTCGTCCGGATTATGCCCCTTTTAAGAGTTATTGCCCTTTGAAATTTTTTTAAGAAAATCTTGTCAGCAAGATATCTCAAAAACTATTGGAGCTAGAGCCTTGAAAGTTGGTGAATAGATTGGTGGTGATGAGTAGATGAACTGATTAACTTTTGACAAAATTCCGAAAAATACTTTGTGAGTTATGGCCCTTTGTCATTTTGGTAATTTGTGCCCATTGTAATGTATGCTAAAAGTGATGCATAGCATAACTTTAGAACCGTGTATTCTAGGGTTTTGAAATTTCATATATGGATTCCTCATGGAAAATTAGCTGACGCGTATTTTTTTCTTGTCCGGATTATGCCCCTTTCAAGAGTTATTGCCCTTTGAAATTTTTTTAATAAAATTTTGTCAGCAAGATTTCTCAAAAAGTATTGGAGCTAGAGCCTTGAAAGTTGGTGAATATATTGGTGGTGATGAGTAGATGAACTGATTAACTTTTGACGAAATTCCGAAAAATACTTTGTGAGTTATGGCCCTTTGTCATTTTGG
Organism: Lucinisca nassula; assembly: GCA_963580285.1. Taxonomy (NCBI): domain Eukaryota; kingdom Metazoa; phylum Mollusca; class Bivalvia; order Lucinida; family Lucinidae; genus Lucinisca; species Lucinisca nassula. The sequence goes on from OY757017.1 coordinate 38,539,130, forward strand.
TAATTTGTGCCCATTGTAATGTATGCTAAAAGTGATGCATAGCATATCTTTAGAACCGTGTATGCTAGGGTTTTGAAATTTCATATATGGATTCCTCATGGAAAATAAGCTGACGCATATTTTTTTTCTCGTCCGGATTATGCCCCTTTTAAGAGTTATTGCCCTTTGAAATTTTTTTAATAAAATCTTGTCAGCAAGATATCTCAAAAATTATTGGAGCTAGAGCCTTGAAAGTTGGTAAATAGATTGGTGGTGATGAGTAGATGAACTGATTAACTTATGACAAAATTCCGAAAAATACTTTGTGAGTTATGGCTCTTTGTCATTTTGGTAATTTGTGAAAAACTTTGTCATCGTTCTAGCGCCTACATTTCTTCACCAATTTCAATATAACTTCACACAAATGTTTCTTATAAAAAAATCTCGAGCGAGTTCGACTTTCAAGGTCATGACCCCCAGGTCAAGGTCACTGTGGCTTTATTTAGAAAAACTTTGTCATCGCTCTAGCGCCTACATTTCTTCACCAATTTCAATATAACTTCACACAAATGTTCCTTATAAAAAAAACTCGAGCGAGTTCGACTTTCAAGGTCATGACCCCAAGGTCACTGTGGCTATTTTTAGAAAAACTTTGTCATCGCTCTAGCGCCTACATTTCTTCACAAATTTCAATATAACTTCACACAAATGTTTCTTATGACAATATCTCAGCGAGTTCGACTTTCAAGGTCATGACCCCCAGGTCAAGGTCTCTGTGGCTGTTTTTAGAAAAACTTTGTCATCGCTCTTGCGCCTACATTTATTCACAAATTTCAATATTTTTTTTTTTTTTTTTTTTTTTGGTTTGGGTTTTACGGCCCTTTCAAGATTATTTCACTCATATCGAGCCGATCGTTAATCATAGGTGGGCGAAAACCGGAGTACCCGGAGAAAAACCACCTGACCTTCCGTTGCAGAACTTGGCGTCTCACACGTGACCCGAGCGAGGCTCGAACCCACGGCGGTGAGAGACCTAATGACTAAGAGTCAGCGCTCTTATCCATTAGGCCACGGAGGCCCGTACAAATTTCAATATAACTTCACACAAATGTTCCTTATAAAAAAATCTCGAGCGAGTTTGACTTCAAAGTCATGACCTCAAGGTCAAGGTCACTGGGGCTATTTTTAGAAAAACTTTGTCATCGCTCTAGGGCCTTCATTTCTTCACCAATTTCAATGTAACTTCACACAAATGTTTCTTATGACAATATCTCAGCGAGTTCGACTTTCAAGGTCATGACCTCAAGGTCAAGGTCACTGTGGCTATTTTCAGAAAAACTTTGTCATCGCTCTAGTGCCTACATTTCTTCACCAATTTCAATATAACTTCACACAAATGTTCCTTATAAAAAAATCTCGAGCGAGTTTGACTTCAAAGTCATGACCTCAAGGTCAAGGTCACTGTGACTATTTTTAGAAAAACTTTGTCATCGCTCTAGGGCCTACATTTCTTCACCAATTTCAATATAAATTCACACAAATGTTTCTTATGACAATATCTCAGTGAGTTCGACTTTCAAGGTCATGACCTCAAGGTCAAGGTCACTGTAACTATTTTTAGAAAAAAATTGTCATCGCTCTAGCGCCTACATTTCTTCACAAATTTCAATATAACTTCACACAAATGTTCCTTATAAAAAAATCTTGAGCAAGTTTGACTTCAAAGTCATGACCTCAAGGTCAAGGTCACTGTGGCTATTTTTAGAAAAACTTTGTCATCGCTCTAGCGCCTTCATTTCTTCACCAATTTCAATGTGACTTCACACAAATGTTTCTTATGACAATATCTCAGCGAGTTCGACTTTCAAGGTCATGACCTCAAGGTCAAGGTCACTGTGGCTATTTTCAGAAAAACTTTGTCATCACTCTAGTGCCTACATTTCTTCACCAATTTCAATGTAACTTCACACAAATGTTCCTTATAAAAAAATCTCGAGCGAGTTCGACTTCAAAGTCATGACCTCAAGGTCAAGGTCACTGTGACTATTTTTAGAAAAACTTTGTCATCGCTCTAGGGCCTACATTTCTTCACCAATTTCAATATAACTTCACACAAATGTTTCTTATGACAATATCTCAGCGAGTTCGACTTTCAAGGTCATGACCTCAAGGTCAAGGTCACTGTGGCTATTTTAAGAAAAACTTTGTCATTACTCTAGCGCCTACATTTCTTCACTGATTTCAATATAACTTCAAACAAATGTGCCTTATGAAAATATCTTGAGCGAAGTCGACTTTCAAGGTCATGACCTCAAGGTCAAGGTCACTGTGGCTATTTTTAGAAAAACTTTGTCATTGCTCTAGCGCCTACATTTCTTCACTGATTTCAATATAACTTCACACAAATGTTCCTTATGACAATATCTCAAGTGTGTTCGACTTTCAGGGTCATGACCTCAAGGTCAAGGTCACTGTAGCTATTTTTAGAAAAAAATTGTCATCGCTCTAGCGCCTACATTTCTTCACCGATTTCAATATAACTTCACACAAATGTTCCTTATGACAATATCTCTAGTGAGTTCCACTTTCAAGGTCAAGGTCACTGTGGCTATTTTTAGAAAAACTTTGTCAATGCTCTAGCGCTTACATTTCTTCACCGATTTCAATATAACTTCACACAAATGTTCCTTATGACAATATCTCAAGCCATTTCAACTTTCAAGGTCAAGGTCACAATGGCTATTTTTAGAAAAACTTTGCTATCGCTCCAGCGCCTACATTTCTTCACCGATTTTAATATAACTTCACACAAAAGATCCTGATGACAATACCTCGAAAGAGTTTGACTTTCAAGGTCAAGGTCACTGTGGCTATTTTTAGAAAACCTTTTTCATTGCTCTAGCGCTTACATTTCTTCACCAATTTCAAAATCGATTCACACTAATGTTCCTTATGTCAATATCTGTAGCGAGTTCCGTTTTCAAGGTCAAGGTCACTGTGACTATTTTTAGAAAAACTTTGTCAATACTCTAGCGCTTACATTTCTTCACCAATTTCGATATAATTTCACACAAATGTTCCTTAAGACAATATCTCGAGCGATTTCGACTTTCAAGGTCAAGGTCACTGTGGCTATTTTTTGAAAAAAACTGTCATCGCCCTAGCGACTACATTTCTTCACTGATTTCAATATAACTTCACACAAATGTTCCTTATGATAATACCTCGAGTGAGTTTGACCCCCCAAGGTCAAGGTCACTGTGGCTATTTTTAGAAAAACTTTGACATGGCTCTAGCGCTTACATTTCTTCACCGATTTCAGTATAACTTCACACAAATGTTCCTTATGACAATATCTCGAACTATTTCGACTTTCAAGGTCAAGGTCACTGGGGCTATTTTTAGAAAATCTTTGTCATCGCTGTAGTGCCTACATTTATTGATGGATGTTAATAGAACTTCACACAAATGTTTCTTATGGTAATATCTCGAGTTGCTTGGTCATGACCTCAAGGTCAAGGTCACTATGGCTATTTTTAGAAAAACTTTGTCATTGCTCTACCGCCTACATTTATGATTTTAATCTAACTTCACACAAAAGATGCTTATGATAATATCTTGAGCAAGATCTACTTCGCGGCCATGGCCTCAAGTCAAGGTCCCTATGACTCTTTTTAGAGAAATATTGTCATCACTCTAGAACCTACATTTATGGATGGATTTTTAAACAAACTTTACACAAATGTTGCATATGATAATATCTCAAGCAAGTTGGACTTTTGCCATTTCAGTGTTTTCCACACACGAAGTTGTCTTGTGCGAGGGGATTTGTATCGCATGCGATGCCTTGTTTTTTTTTAATAAAATCTTGTCAGCAAGTCCATATCTTGAGAACTATTAGAGCTTCATTAATCATTCTTGGTACAAACTTGCATCCAGGCATTGCAACTTCAACGCAAGCATCCATATCTGACATTGACCTATATTTCATGGTTCACTGACTTCGTCAATTATTGCGACCACCCTGACTTTAACCATTTCTCGAAAACTATTAAAGCTTTTTAAATTATAATTGGTACAAACTTGCATCTAGGAATTCCAACTGCAACGCAAGCATCCATATTTGACTTTTACCCATATTTCATGGTTCACTGACTTTGTGAATTATTGCGACTACCCTGACTTTCTATCTAATGTAAGAGTCCATTTCTCAAGATCTATTAGAGCTTCATTAATTGTATTTGGTACAAGCTTACATTTAGGAATTGAAACTTCAATGCAAGTATCCATTTCTGACCTTGACCTACATTTTATGGTTCACTGACTTTGTAAAATAGTGTGACAACCCTAACTTTGACCCTGATGTAAGAGTCTGTTTTTAAGAGTTACTTGGTACATGCTTGCAACTAGGAGTGAAATTTTTATGCAGGCATCCATGTTTGACCTTGACCTAGATTTCATGGTTTGGTGACTTTGCACCCCCACAGGCGCGACATAGCCTTCGGGGGAATTCTTGTTGTATGTTTTTGAGTCTTTAACAATATTTGTTGAATATTTTGCCAGCTAAGGTCAAGCAAAGGTTGGGGGCATTGTGTTTTACAAACACCATTTCTAGTTTTATGTTTGGTTTAGCTTTTACAAGCACATTTATAGATTCTTATAGCTTTTTAACTTCCTCATTCATATTGCATACAAGCTCAAAAGATATATCAGAGGGTGGTGCTGGCCGGGGGGTATACATGACCCACTGGTCACTTTCTCTAGTAATAATCAAAGCACTGACAGCACTGGTGGGTCTGAGTGCTGGACGGAAAAAAAGTCCTGAACGGGAACTTAGACTCTTCCATTTTCTCCTTACATTCCTGTACTTTGAGCAAACAGTATAGCCCCTTATGGCATCTGATCTAGGCCTACACTGTTTGCCAATGTCCCAGCGCATGAGCCGAGTCAATGTTTTATAACAAGCTGTCTTTAACCCATTAAATGCCAATCAGGACAAGTGTTGTCTGCTTTTGATGTCTGCTAGTTACTTTAAAAGTCATTTTTGCAAACAGTGGGATCCAAATCAGGAGCAGTCTGATTTGGCTCCACACTATTTGCCTGTACACAAAATTATTTTAAAAAAATTGCCAAAAAACTTAAGCAGATGACATAAGCAGACAACATTTTCAGATGTAGTTTACCTCATCGTCTTAAGGGTTAACACAGGACTCTGACATCACAATGACAAAAAAAGCATGGCTGTAAATAACCATTGCCTGGATTTCATTCAAGTCAGTGATAGTCACAGGGACATCAACGTCATAAAGCTACTGTCAAACAGTCAACCCAAAAACTGATATGAGATGAAGAGCACCTGTAAAGAGAATATAAGGCTTATATAAACACACAGAAGCCTCTGTGGTGTAGTGGTTATGCTACTCGCCTTGTAAACAGGGGATCGCAGGATCGATTCCGGGCTTCTGCAGACTTTTGGATGAGTCTGTACACCGAGGTCCTGTCTCTGTATGACCTGAGCTGTTGGTGAGACATAAAACTCAAAATACTCACTTAGTTATATAAACAGATTTTGTACTGAATGGAATTTTTTTCACATTTCAACCTTACGTATAGCAGAAGTCTATTTGGAAGTTTAGGGGTAAGAGTTTGAGTTGCTTGTTGCTTTTAGAAATTGATTTAAAATGGCAGAGCTGTTTGCAAACAGTGGAGGCCCTGATAACACCACATTCTGCAGTGTTTGATCTGGGCATGCACTGGTTGCCGGTGACCCATTTTGGGGTTTCCTGTATAAAGTCATAATGGCTAAAAGGATGCAAGCCTCCTCTAACCATGTAAATCATGTAATTTCTCTGAGCTACCAACAGCATTGTCCAAGGTTAAACAAAGGTTTTCTAGGGTCAGTAGTTCCAAACTGACAACATTGTTTGGTAACACAATTATCGTTAAACATTGTATGTTGAATATGGATTCTAATGCACTTGTGCATGTAATGCCACATCTGATTGGATAACGTCAAAAATTTGTGACAGTATATTCTGCGATATACTGTCGGAAACCCGACATCATCAGGTAATGTTGCTTTTCATTGGCTGGCTTTTGTAATTGAATTTTATAGATATTTATCCTCATGCTTTGAAAAAGCGTCGGGGATATTGTTATCGCCTCCGTCTGTCTGTCCATCCATTATGCTATCTCCTCCTAAATCGTTACTCGGAATCCAAAATCCAACCACATTTGGTGTGTGTGTTCCTTACAGGAGTGGGGTGTGCAAGAGCATGTTTATTTTTTGCCCCGCCCCCAGGGGTCCTGAGGAAGGGTCAAATGGTCAAATATCTATAAAATTCAATTACAAAGTCAGTTTTAAAGATTTTGATGCCAAACTTTGCATATGTACTTAGTAATGAAAGTTGTAAAACATATTGAACGGGATTTTGGCTGTGACCCCTGGGTCATGCCCAAGGGGTTTGACTTAGGGAATTGGGGGGTAAAATTTTAAGTTTTTCACAACATAATCATGTGTCATATCAGTGCGAAGGTAATGATGAGTAGAATAAAGTACAAGCAAAATTTTGACCCCTGTGTCAGATTGGGCCCAGGAGAGGGGTCATAAGGTCATGCCGTCTGTCTGTCCATTATGCTATCTCCTCCTTAACCAGTACTCGGAATCCAACCAAATTTCCAAAAGCGTGGGGATTTGCGATGGTGTGCCATTGACTGCGCGATCTAGTTGACCTTTTGACCCCTCCCCAGGGCCCTTAGGGGCGGGGCAAAAAATAAGTATGCTCTTGCACACCCCACACAAAATTTTGACCTGGGGTCAGATTGGGAGGGGTCAAAAGGTTATGCCCTCAGTCCGTCTGTCTATCTGTCTGTCTGTGCATTATATCATCTCCTAAACTGTTACTCGGAATCCAACCAAATTTCCAAAAGCGTGGGGATTTGCGATGTCATGCCATCGACTGCATGATCTAGTTGACCTTTTGACCCCTCCCCAGGGCCACTGGGGGCGGAGCCAAAAATAAACATGCTCTTGGACACCCAACTCCTGTTAGGAACACACACACCAAATTTGGTTGGATTCCGAGTAACAGTTTAGGAGGAGATAGCATACAGACAGATGGATGGACAGACAGACGGATGGTGGAGATAACAATATCCCCTACGCAGCGTGAGGATAATTAGGCAGAAAGAATGAAAAAGAAGGAAAAGAAAGAAAAAAGAAAAGAAAAGAAAGAAAGAATGAAGAAAAAGGAAAAAAAGACATCAAACATGTATCGTCATGCTGTATGGCTTTAATCAGCTTTTCTTATATCCCATTTTGTAGACTCTGTTTAACGCTGTAAAGTTTGAGAAACCAGAGATCCGGAAGCTACTTTCAGATGCAACAACGTTGTTTAATGAACATGTCTTCATGACTAGGAGTATGAAAGATATAATATGGGGATACAGAGATATATTGCTCAACATTACCAAGGAAATTTACCCTGACTGGTTCTACACAGATAACATTGGCTACTTCATGAATGTAAGAAATTGTTTTGTTCACAAGGATAGGAAGCACATGAAAACAAGTTTGTGTAATGAACACCCCTGTAAACCCCACTTTATCCCATTGTATGCTAGTGGACTCTTCAATTGCTATACGTTGGGCAAGTCCATTTGTCATATACGGGGTGTCAGTTCTATTTTTTATGCCAAGAAGTTGGTGGGGCATATTGGTTCTGTCTTGTCCTTCTGTCCATCTGTCTGTTACGCTTTCACCTTGTAGGAAACTCAAGAATGGTTTGAGCTAGGATCTCGAAATTACATATATGGAATGTGCATGAAAAATAAGCGGACACGTATTTTATTTTTTTTCGCCGGACTTGTCTTTGCAGAGTTACGCCCCTTTTCGGAATTATGTATTGTGGCTATGGGGAAACCTTGTGAGCAAGATATCTGGAGCTAGGCTCATGATATTTAGTAAACAGTTTGGGTCTAAGGTGTAGATGACCTGATTAACTTTTGACCAAATTCCGAAAATATTTAACGGAGTAAGGCCCCTTTTCGGACTTATGCATTGCGGCTATGAGGAAACCTTCTGAACAAAATATCTGAAGAACTGCTTGGGCTAGGCTCATGATATTTAGTAGAGAGTTTGGGTCTAAGGCATAGATGACCTTATTAACATTTGATGAAATTCCGAAAATATTTAAAGGAGTTACGCTCTTTTTCAGACTTACGCATTGTGGCTATTGGGAAACCTTGTGAGCAAAATATCTGGAGAACCGCTTGAACTAGGCTCATGATATTTTGACTTATGCATTGTGGCTATTGGGAAACCTTGTGAACAAAATATCTGGAGAACCGCTTGAGCTAGGCTCATGATATTTGGCATACAGTTTGGGTTTAAAGTGTAAATGACCTGATTAACTTTTGACGAAATTCCGGAAATATTTAACAGAGTTATGCCCCTTTTTGGACTTATGCATGTGTGCCTACAGGGAAACCTTGTGAACAAAATATCTGGAGAACTGCTTAAGCTAGGCTCATGATATTTGGCATACAGTTTGGGTCTAATGTGCAGATGACTTGATTAACTTTTGACGAAATTCTGAAGATATTTAATGGAGTTATGCCCCTTTTTGGACTTAAACATTTTGGCTATAGTGAAACCTTGTGAACAAAATAACTGGAGAACCACTTGAGCTAGGCTATTGATATTTGGCAGTCTGTTTGCTACTAAGGCATAGATGACCTGAATAACTTTGGTATAAAATCTGTTAATATTTGACAGGTTTATTTTTAATGCAAATGATCATGATGTACTGTTTACTGTCCCATTTAGGTACAAGCATATGGTTGGGGGCATAGTGTTTCACAAACACAATTTCTAGTTCATTTTTTTTTCTATTTTTGAGGGGAAATTCTGTTAGCAAATAGTGCTGCTGCATTCTGCGCCATCTGATCTGGGCCTGCACTGTTTGCCAAGATGCCCCTTTAGGGGTTTCCCATATGCAGTGGTCTGTTATATAGAGTAAAATGGGGTAAGCATTGATTGTGGGTATTTGGTAGAACTTTCGCACCCGCCCATCAGGAATTAAAGAAATAGATAGGGCTACATAGTGCTTCCAGGCAGAGCTGAAACTGACGACACATGAGTACTGGTAAACCGCTTAGAAGGATTTCCCCTGCCAAGGCAAAGTGGTGAGAGTTAGACTGTCCAATGCATATAAGCCTTTTGGTTTCAAAATTGTTGTGGAAAGTTGAAAAGTATCCTTGAATATGCCTGTAAGTGTATTAAACAGTGAATTTCAAATAAAATGCAAATGCAGAAGCTACTCACATTTTTTCAGCAAAAATAAACAGAAAGCCTCTTCATTAGATACTGCACTTGCTAGAATAGGTAACCCATAAAATGCCAACCACAGCAATTGTCATCTGCTTTGCCATCTCCCCGTTACTTTGAAAGTCATTTTTTGCAAACAGTGTGTGCCCAGATCAGACTGCTCCTGTAGGAGCAGCCTGATCTGGGCCCACACTGTTTGCCTGTGTCCAAAAATATTTAAAAAAAAGTTTGCAAGAAGATTCAGCAGACGACATAAGCAGACGATATTTTCAGATAGTTTTACTTGTCATCTTAAGGGTTAATATTTTGACCACTAACTAGTCTGTTATGCTAATGATGCTTTGAACAGCTTGTCTCCCCGAAAGTTGTCTCCCTTGTATAAAATGGTGGAAACGTTGTTAGGTGTATCCATAGCCCTCAAGACCATACTGCTAACGCGATCAAACAGTGATCTTAGTCCTTTTACCCCTTAGTTTCGACCCCTGCCCATCGGGGCTTGGAGAGATAGATGGGCTGCATGATTCTTCCACGCAGACCTTAACTGATCACACATGAGTACTGATATACGGCTTAGAGAGTCTAAGCCTGCCCAGGCAAAATGCTGTTAGTCAGACCGTTCCTGCATATAAACCATTTTGATTTGTTTGGGTGACAGGGCTTGAGATGCCATTTCATCTCATTGTTGGGAAAAAATCCCACAAAATTGGAAGCAACATCTCCAAAATGACCTAAATAGTGTTGATGTGGACATAAAACCTCAATTCAAACAAACAAAACCCCTGAGTTTCTAAAGTGACTGCTCCATCTTTGAATTCAGATGCACCCATTCTTTCAAATAGGAAATTTTAGTCCATAATCAATAATAGAATGACACACACAGTAGATCCTGATGAGATGGCTCAATAACTTCCTTATTCATGGATAGATTTTGAAATTACTTGGCGGATATGTTAACCCTTATCTTGCTGAATGTTCATTTTAGCCACACCCATCTCTGACTTTGAACCACTCAGATTACTTGATGTCATTTATTCCTGCAAATTCATAAACTGAATGTCAAACAGTGTAGATCCTGATCAGATGGCTTCTTCAGAAGCCATCTGATCTGGATCTACACTGTTTTCAAAGATAGGGGTTGTCGTGAACAGCAAGATAAGGGTTAACCATTATGAGATTATGTGTTATGCATAAGACCAAGGTTGGTGCATACAAGGTCAAGGTCATACTTACAGGTCAAAGGTTAAAATGATTGTTTTTTCATGTCCACTCAATAGTTTTCTTATTCCATTATAGATTTTGAAATTACTTGGCAGAAATGTTAATTATCCTGAGATGATGTGTCGTGCATAAAACTCAGATCCATAGCTCCAAGGTGAAGGTCAAAAATGTTCCACTCATACAGACTTTTACATAATACTCACTTCTGTGTCCCATGTCATATGGCGGGTGCATCCTTGTCCCATTGACACAATTCTAGTAGATTTTATTTTTACCACAACACTTTTCTGCAAATGTTGCCCCTATGAAGAAGGGGTCCACTTTCAGAGGAAAGAAATTTGCTCATGAGGAGCAAATTCTTTCCTCTGAGAGTAGACCCCTAATGATAAAGGAAACAGAATCATGAGTGGACACATTTGTTTTTGTGTTACAGAAAAACAACACTGACGATGGTGTCTACACAGTGTTCACGGGTGCCTCAGACATAAGCAAGCTTGGAATAATAGACAAATATAATGGTACAAGGTATGTGGAAATAGTCCTTTTTGAAGAAAGGATTCACTTTTCTTCAGCTATTTCTTAAATATTTTTGTTTTTTTAATTTAGCTAAATAAAAGATATGTATGTATGGGTTTTTATGTCAGAAAAAATAGGAAATGTAGGAAGGAATTTTGTTTCATGAATATGTAACTACCGTATTTACCGTATGTATTGGGACAGACAGGCCTGAGCAAACAGTGTAGACCCAGATGAGATGCCACAAAATGTGGCATCTCCTCTGGGTCTACACTGCTTGCCACTCATCCCGCTATTCTTAGACACAAGATCATGTAGTAAATTTTATCATATGACGTCACGTCTGAGAGTGTAATAACGCCATGTAATAAATTCGATAATCCACTAGTGGATTAAATATGCAAATTAGTTAGATTCGTCCCGTAACGTTACACGTATGACATCCTTAACAACGTCGCATTTACTAATGGCGGAATATTGACATTTTTGCAAACAATCGTGAATAAAATGCGTTTTAAATGTCATATGATAAATAGAATCTTGCATTCGTGCTCATGTATTATTGAATTTATCAAAGTCGTTGAGGAAAAGGGATAAAATGCTCGGCACAGCCTCGCATTTTATTCCTTATCCTCAACTCGTTTAATAAATTCAATAATACATGAACACTCATGTAAGATCCTCTATGTACTTGTTCAAATTTTAGAACAACTATGGTAAGGAGTTGTGGTGTCTGAATATTCAGGGTAAATACGGTAGAAACAAAGCTCTAGATAAGAAGGAATAACAAGGATAATTAGGGCTCCTACACAGTAATGTGCCCTATAGTAATCACCCTGTCAGTCAGTTTGTCACACCTTCAACAAAAAAAACTTAACCTTGCTCATAATTTCATAAGTATTTACCCTACTCTCATGAAACTTCACACACATACTAACCATCACAAGATCTGCATTCTGACAAAAGGCCATAACTATATTGATTTTATTTGTGTGTTTGTCACGCCTTAACCTAAAAAAAATTAACCTCGCTCATAACTCCAAAAGTATTCACCATACTCTCATGAAACTTCACACGCATACTTACCATCACAAGACCTACATTCTGACAAAGGGCCATAACTATATGACTTTTGTCTGTGTGTTTGTCACACCTTAACCAAAAAACTTAACCTCACTCATAATTTCCAAAGTATTTGCCCCACCCTCATGAAACTTCACACACATACTAATGTTCACTGCCATAGACCAGTCATGATAACAACAAGGCTGCAACTGCTTTATATACCTTTCATTTAGGCCAGCTCAATAGAAAAGTATACTAATGTAACATACGCAACAGCCTGCAGCTCACAGACACGTAGCGGAGACATTTGGAAGTCCTGCATTTAGCTCTATTGCATGTACTGTCACACTTCAATGGCTCAAACATCCATGAAAATAGAATTTCATCAACAAGGCAATTCTAATGAGCACACACAATATTGTATATTTTTTCGGATAAAAAATGAAAAGCCTTCTTAACCCATCATATGCAAGAAACCCCTAAAGGGGAACCAGGCCCAGATCAGATGCCGCAGAACGCGACGTCTGATCAGGGCCTGCACTATTTGCAAACAGAATTTTCTGTCAAAAATAGAATAAGAAAGAATAGGCCTTACACCCCTTATATTACAAATGGACTTATCCAACATATAGCAATGGAAGAGTCCACAAGCATACAGTTGGTTAAATTATCACAACATATATCTTATCTGGATTATAAGAATAATTCCAGAAGAAGTTAAGAATGTGTTTGAATCAGCCATGGAGTTAGACATCTAAGCTTTACTGTATATGCATATACAAACAATCATGAGGCCCCACACCTATCAGGGTTTGGAGAAATAAATTAGGCTGCATAGTGCTTCCATTCAGAGCTGAAACTGACAGCACACAAGTACTGGTAAAACGCTTAGAAAGTATAAAGCTGTGCAAGTCACTGCATATAAACCCTATTGGTTTGTTTCAGGTGGTACGGCCTGAGATGTCTTTTCATCTCAGTGCCGGGTAAAAGTCCCTTAAAAATAGAAGCAACATACCCAAAATGACATAAATAATGTTGATGGGGGTGTAAAAACTCAATTCACTGAAACAAAACAAACAAGCATGATGGTCTGAGAAATGTAATTTTTACTTTGCCTGAATGAGCAGACATATGATGAAAAAGATTCCTAGCATTCTCCAGTTTTAGTTTTCAAATGCAGTTAATTACAGTGAAGCTTTAATGCATTACGAAAACACGCCTTTACAAATACATTGTAAACTTTACTGCCGAAAAACGAAACTTTTAAGATGAAAAATTGTAATATTTTTCTTATTTCAGCCTTAAATATAGATTGCGGGTACTTCTTAGAACCGCCTCTATATTTTAGAGCAGAAATATGAAAATAAAGGTTTACCCCTGTAAACCCCAGTTTTACTAGAATAGAATAGAATAGAATATTTTATTTGGCATACCATCTACAAAGAGGGTGTTCACCACATGTAACAAACAACAATACATAACAATATATAACAATATAATATCACAAATTAGAATGCATGTATATAGGCAAATGAACCATTTGAGAGCAATTTATCGCTTTTTGTAGTTAAAGCAAGAGAAAGCTCATGCAAAAGGTTGTCCATGTATGCAAACAGGAACAACCATTTGAAAGAGTTCCCCGTCGTTTAGCATTAATCAATGCAAAAGTTAAATGCTCTATAGTACAGTATACATGCAGACCAACAGACTATCTGACCATCAGAGCATCTGATATAAACTTACAAATCAGTTTCGTCTCGTTTTCATTAGTTGGGTTGACCAACTTAGAGAATATTGTATAAGCCTCTACCGAGTTTGGTCCTTGAGAATGCCAATTAATATTAAGGGTATTTAATAAAGTGGATCTGAGGTTGTTATATTTCTTACAAAATAACATGAAATGCATTTCATCTTCAACTTGTAAGCATTCAGAGCATAAGCGTTGATCACGTGGTATTCTAGGTCTACAATAACGTCCCCTTTCAATCAATAAGTCATGAGCACTTATTCTCATCTTTGTCAGGTCTTTGGTAATGTGTTTCGGTAGACCTAAAGTAAGGTATGTTTGACATGCGAACGTCTTATATATTTTAGAGAATGTAAAAAGTTTACTATCTTCCTTCAAAGCATCAAGTTGAGTTTTAACTTTTACGGAAGACTCGGCATAAATTGCCCCTGAAATATCAAGTTCATCTAAGTCTGTAATGTTCAGTTCAGACATAGTTTTCTGATAAAAGGAAAAACACGATCTACAACCATCCTGATAGAGACCCTGATCAACCTCAAGTACTTCCCTCAAGAAACGACTTGTTGGAAGCTCAGTTAGTCTTTTAAAATACTTAAGTGCCTGAATTGTTATAAAGTTCAAAATCTGGTCCCTACCAAGTTCGATCCTAGATGCAAAGTTCGAAGATTTTTTGTGAACACCAAGCAAATATTTACAAAATCTGTTATGAATTTTTTCAAATGGTAAATTATCTAGCAGATTTTCTTTAGTTTTGAAATCTGCCACCCAAATTTCAGAACCATACGTTAAAATAGGCCTTATTAGTGTGTCAAACAGTTTAAGTTTTAACTGATTATTCATGACATCCAAATCTAATATTTTTGACTTAAGGGAGAAAATACCTTTTAAACTCTTTTGATACATATGTTCTGCAGCATGCTTCAAATTTGCATTATAATTCAGAAGTACTCCCAGGTATCTATACTTGTGGACTACTTCTATCTTTTTATCATTGATTGTAAATGTAAATGATTTAGTGTCAAGTTTACCTGAAGTAAATACCATTACTTTGGTTTTATCAATATTAATTTTAAGCTTCCAACTCTCGCAATACAACTGCAATGAATTAAGACAGGACTGTAAACCCTTTTCAGTTTCAGAAAGGAGTAACAAGTCGTCAGCATAGATAAGACAATTTAGCTTTGTGGAATTAAGTTGAACTGGGTTAGAAGTTTCAGTATCAAACGTTTCAGAAATGTCATTAATGTAAATATTAAATAACAGTGGGCTAAGTCCATCACCTTGTCTAACTCCTTTATTATATTCTCCTAGTTTTGAAATTAAACTATCCTTTTTAACTGCAAATTTCGAATATGTATACAAATGTTTACCACTTTATAAAAGTTACCACCGATTCCAAGTTCTAAAAGCTTTTTAAATAAACCGGAGCGCCAAACAGTATCAAAGGCTTTTGAAAAATCAACAAAGCAAGCATAAACCTTTTGCTTATTTTTGAATAAATATTTATTTAAAATAGTTTTTATTGTATAGATATGATCTGTTGTTCTGTACCCAGGTCGAAAACCTGCTTGAAATGTGTTATATAGGTCATTAGTTTCCATATGATTATTAAGTCTAGATTGGAGCAATGAGGTAAAAAGTTTACCTAAGCAACTAGTAAGACTAAGACATCTATAGTTATTACAATCATCAATATTGTTATTCTTAGGTAAGAATGAAATCAAGGAAATGTTCCATGCATCTGGAAAGGTTCCAGACGTTAAGACCTTGTTAAAAAGTTTAACAAGTGGTAACAGAAGTATGTCACTGCCATACTTGATAAATTCGTTTAGTATCTGATCTAATCCAGGTTGTTTATTATTTTTTAACTTGAATATACCTAGTCTTACTTCCTTACATGTAAATGGGTAATCCAAAGGACTCTCTGATGTTTCTTCAAAGGTATGTAAATTCAGGTCTTCGTTATGTTCAGAATACAAGTCTGATAAGTAATCAAACCACTGTGAAATCTTAATTGGATTAGTTGCATTCTTGCCTTTTTCACTTAAGCTATCTATGGTTTTCCAGAAAAGTTTAGGATCATTTTCATGCAGTGTGTCAAGCTGAGAAGCCATTTGCTTTAAGAAAATATTTTTAGTTTGCTTCAGAGTTTTGTTATATTCTTTTTTAAGTTTATGAAAGGTGCTTCTCAATGCAATGTTATTCGAGTCTACTTGTAACCTTTTACCCATTTTTCTCAACTCCCTTTTCATGTTGTAGCAACTACCATCATACCATTTTTTCTTAAATTTCCGTTTCTTTTTACCTCGGTACAGTTTCTTAATCATACACGACTTAGAGGCAGCTAACTGATAGATGTTAGAAAACTGAGTAGTTAGTTCATCTATATTCATATCAGTTTTGTCTATGTTTTCTAAGAAAGAATGCAACAATTTTGATGATTCTTCATCAACATGTGATGCAACATACTTCTGTTTTGTTTCCTCATCTATTATAAATTTGTTTGGTAAATCATGACAACCTTTATCTACATTTTCGTCATAATTAATACATTGTCTATCTACACTCATACCACACCACAATACACAATGGTCAGACAGTTCTGTTGGTGGCAATGAATTTATGAAGCAAAAAGAATTAAATATGTCTTCAGAAACAATTATGTAATCAATTGTACTGCATCCACGTGGACCAAAGTATGTATTGTAACCAAGCGAGTCACCTATAACTCTCCCATTTAGAATTCTTAATCTGGCCTCGATACACAAATCCATTAAATTCTGGCCTTGTTCATTGACAGTCTTGTCAACATTATTACGCACAGGGGGTTCTAAGTCTTCAAAATAGTCAGTAGGAAGTATTTCTTCATCAGTTTGACAGATGTTATCCAATTCAATAAAATCATTCATTACTCCAGTCCTAGCATTAAAGTCCCCCATTAACATTATGTTTCCAAGAGTTGAAAATTCATTTATGTGATCCTTGAATTGATCGAAAAGCTCATCATTCTTGGGGCAGTTAGCATTTAACCTTGGTGGTATGTAAACAGTACATAAATAGAGGTCCTTCTTAAGATTGAAGGCTTTCTGATTTAATTTAAGCCAAATGAAATTGTTGGATATTTTAATTTGCTGCACTGCAGCTTGGCTGAATAAATGTTCTCTAATATATACTATAATGCCTCCTGCTCTCCTACCCTTTTTACGTTTACCCTTAGTTCCATGTGCTGCAACATATTTGTAGCCTGGGAGAACTATAGTTGACGCCTGGCTTGTCCAGGATTCAGTAATACCAAAAATATCAAATTTTTTATAAAAGTGCTCATCCACCAACTTTTCCAGCTTAAACCCATTTATATTCCAACAAGCAAATTTTATCATTGTATGAATATGCAAGTGAAGAAACAGAATAAGTGCCAAGAAATTTTGTTTAAATTTCTAAATTATGTATGACAGTATACAATAGTTGAAAATCAGAAATGTTTTTTCTGAAATGGACATTTATCATAAACAAATAATTATCACTGAATTAATTCATGCAATACATTTTTCATCAAAGGTACCTCATTATCTGAAACTGCAAGTGACTAATAAAGTTGAAATATCAGTTTAAAAGTTGAAATCCTAAGCACTCACATACACAAATATGTAAAACCACACATTTATTCACAAATCTCAATTGCCTTCAGCAGAAGTATGAAGTATTAGTGGTTTGCGACAATGAGGGCCAATTGTATATTCAATTAATTTGCAAAGTGTGAAGTTATTTAAGAGATGAACAGTCATCTTCAAGCTTCCATCTCTCTCTCTCCCTCTCTTTTTTTTTCTCTCTCTCTCTCTAAATATCATTAGAACCACCTCGGCGAGGCAGTTTTTGTTTGATTTGAGGTTTAACGTCCCCGTCAGCACTGTAAAGGTCATTTAGGAGACATTGCTTCCAATTTTGTGGGACTTTTACCCGACATTTAGATGAAATGACATCTCAAGCACTGTCGCCCAATGAAACCAATAGGGTTTATTAGCACGCTTCGCACCGCGGTTCCTGGACAGGCTTAGATGCTCTAAGCGGTTAACGAGTACAAGTGTGCGGGCCGGATTCAGCTCTGCATGGAAGCATCATGCAGCCCATACATTTCTTCAAGCCCCTATGGGCGGGTGCCGAAAACTCAGCAAGGCAGCACTCAAAAAAAAAAAAAAATTTGATGATGATGTCAGATGATGATGATCCTTAATCTTACAATCTAGCAATCTATTAGAGGCACAAGAGTGACAACACTGATATACCAGAAAAGAAGTTCATGTATTCCATGTATTTCTGGGAAAAATATAGAGGGCAGCTGACTTCCCTGGCACAAGACCGATCGCCATCCCACCGAATGAACCCAGAAAGAAGCATCCTCACGTGTAGCGAAGCCATGCGCGAAAATACCCCCGCCCCGGTCCACATGAGCGAAACAAAAACTGATCCCACAAAGTCCCTGCTTTTCCAAACTTTAAATTGTAACACAATTTCGTAGCGTCAGCCATCAGCATTTCATATCGACCTATTGTTGTTGAGCATGTTAACCGTGTATAAACTGTGAAAAAAAAAAAAAAAAAAAAAACGTCTCAGTGAGGTGCCCACAATTCATAATCAAAGCAGAAACAAGCAATTACAACCATTCTTACCTTAGAAGTTCTTCGTGAAAATGATGATGAAGATGAACATGAAAATGATGATGACATGTGATGGTGATGATGATCCTTAAGCAGTACAATCTAACAATATATGTATTGTGACATCACTGGTATGCTGGAATAAAAGTAATGATTTCTGTTAAAGGCATAATTTGACTAGTAACTACCACAGAACCAAATTTTAGAATGTAATATTTCATAAAGATCAAAAGCATGCACATATACTGCAGTTTCCCATCAGACGACTGCTGAATTAAGCAGCCGTCAGACCAGGGTACACACTGATTATAGCATCCCCCAAACACTAACCCCACCCCTCTGCATAAACCAGCTCAACCACACCCATTTACATTTAAACCAATCAAATCACTCAATGTAATTTTTATTCATTCCAATTCGCAAGCCGAAAGACAAACAATGTAGATCCCGACCCGATGGTCTCTTCAAAAGCCATCTGATCCGGACCCATACCGTTTGCAAAAGAACAGCAGGATATGGGCCAATGACTGTCAATTTTAACACAAGTTCTCATACACACCCCTGAACCACAACCACTGAAGAAAGCAGCCGTCCGATCAGGGTGCACACTGATATATCATACCTGAACCACAACCGCTGAACTAAGCAGCTGCCTGATCAGGGTGCACAATGATATAGCTTCCCCCCAAAAACGAACCCGCATCCCGCTGCATAAACCAACTCAGCCACCGCCATTTACATTTAAATCAATCAAATCACTCAGTGTAATTTTTATTCATTCTAATTTGCGAGTTGAAAGACAAGCAGTGTAGATCCTGACCAGATGGTCTATTTAGAAGCCATCTGATCTAAATCCACACTGCTTGCAACAGAACAGCAGGATAAGGGCCAACAACTGTCAATTTTAACACAAGTTCCTATACACACCCATGAACCACCACCGCTGAACAAAGCAGTCGCCTGATCAGGGTGCACACTGGTATAGCATCCCCACAAAGACTAACCCCTATACCGCTGCATTTATAAACTTACTCAGCCACACCTATATACATTTAAATCAATCACACCCATATACATTTAAACCAATCAAATCACTCAATGTAATTTTTATTCATTCTAATTCGCAAGCTGAAAGACAAACAGGGTAGATCCCGAACAGATAGTCTCTTCAGAAGGCAGCCATCTGATCTGGATCCACACCGTTTGCAAAAGAACAGCAGAATAAGGGCCAATGACTGTCAAATTTTACTATAAAAATTTTATAAATTTTATAAATTTTACTATAAATTTTACTTTTACTATAAAAAATTGAATTGTATAGGCATGTTTTCGGGATGGTTCTGTTTATGACGGCTGTTTCAAACTTGTTCCTGAGTCCTTAGGCAAAACTTACCATAGCTGCAGATACAGTCAAACTTCGATAACTCAAATACCTTGAGAACCATGAAAATTTGTTCAAAATAGTAGTTCGAATTGCTGAGGTTTTATCATACTTACATGTCACTGATGATGTCAGACATGAAGCTTAATGTGGATCACTTTAATATCTTAACGATCTTCTATAACATTAAGGTATGTTGTGTGTACTCATTAGAATCGCCTCATTGAGGTGATTCTAATGGGCACGCACAATATACCTTTTACCAATCAAATCAGGAAATCTCCCTACATATCCAAATATATGGATGTCTGGAGGTATTAGATGAATTCTCTAGGGACTCCAGAACAAGTTTGAATTAGGCATGGTAAATGAGCAATCCATGTTTGAGTTTTTGAAGTTTCACTATATTGATATATTTGAGAGAATTTTCTTTATCTATCTTGAACATGTATGTTGTGTAATCATTAGAATCACCACAATGAGGCAATTCAAATGAGTACACACAACATATCTTCAATTAAGTAAACTTGAAGATATAGAGGATATTTGATTTTTTCAGTGTCAGATCAATTTTTATTTCAGCGAATGAACATCGAAAGAAGTATTTTCACGAGTTGCTTTCAGTGAAAATACTTGCTTTGGTGTTCATGAGTGAAATAAAAATTGATCTTACACTGAAAAAAGGGCCCCAGCCCATCAGGGCTTGAAGAAATATATGGGCTGCATGATGCTTCCACGCAGAGCTGCAGCCGACCCGCACACGAGTACTGATAAGCGGCTTAGAGGATCTAAGCCTGCCCGGGCAAAGCGGTGCGAGTCGGCCGGTCCATGCTTATAAACCCTATTGACTTCATTGGGCAGCAGGGCTTGAGATGTCATTTTATCTCAATGTCAGGTAAAAGTCCCACAAAATTGGAAGCACCGTCTCCAAAATGACCTTTACAGTGTTTACGGGGACGTTAAACCTCAAATCAAACAAAAGAATACACTGAAAAAAATAAAATTTTATGTTTCTTTCATGCTTTAAATTGTAAGTTGTAACACAATTTCAAAGCCATCATCACAGAGAACAAACTTTTTCCAGGGTAATTTCCCATCGATTTAGAGGTGTTCAGCATGTTAACTGAGTATAATATTGGGTGTAAACTGATAGTTTGCACCTAGGAAACAGCTTGGAATCTAACTTTATCGAATGGTTGACAGTTGAAATGTGCATCTAAAAAATGTACTGAGTTGCTAAGCTTGTCTGGCGCCGCATGCATTATTTACAATGGGTAGGTGCAAAAAGTAATGTTATCAAGGTCGGAAGGAGGTGAAAACATGCGTGACCTAATTTCTGTCCCACAACAACAAGGTTTAGCTAATTTACTTTTCACAAACAGAGAATACATGTTATATAAAAATTGTATCTTTGCTGTTTGAAATAGTGAAGATAATATTGATTTAGATTTCACTGAGAAATCTCTACCATTCATTGAAAAGCATGTAAGAAATCCCCATTAAACCTCCTGACCTAGCATTTGTCCACTTTGATTAACCCTCAGTGGCTGAAACTTCCCCTATCTCAAACAGTGTTTCACATTGCCAAAGGTGTTTGATCCATTGACGTTCAACTGTAGTCCATAGAAACACGTAATTTTGGTATTTTGTGATAATTGAAGGATAGTTTTCCTTATTTCTGCATATAAACCTCTGTTGTGGGTATTCATTAGAACTGCCTTGCTGAGGCATTTCTAATGAATACCCACAGAATAGGTACATGCATATACAAGAGTGTTTGCCGGCCTCGGTAGCTCTTTCGAATGGGTGTCTGAATGGTGATCAGGAGGATGTGGCTTCGATACCTGTAGGGGTCGGCAACATTCTTTCGTGGAGTTTGATCATGAAATCTTTTCTGCAGTCATTCTCTCCCTTCTGCTGATTCAAGAAGAGCAGTTGTCAGCTTCTGGCGAAAGAATGTGCACTGTACTGGTTAACCGCTTATGTATAAGCTTGCCTAGGAAAAGTGTCCATAGGTAAACTGACCGGCTCAAAAATGACCTAAATATTGTTGACTGGGCCATTAAACTCCATTACAAACTAACAGACAAGAGTGTTTGGGTTTTATGTCTCACCAATAGCTAAGGTCATACAGACGGGACCTCAGATTAAAGATTCATCCGAAAGTCTGGAGAAGCCCACCGGGATAGATCCTAACCACTACACCACGGAGGCTTCTATATGCACATTCAAACAATCATGTTTGTTTGTACACAACACATATAGAATCGGCAAAAATTATTCTCCAATTTTCACAAAATGACTGCCTTATCTGTTGGTATGCTGAATCTGTACCCTGTTGTACTACTACTGTTGTTGTTCATTTCAGTTCTTTAAAGTTTTGGACAACTAAATGGGCAAATATGATAAATGGAACAGGTATGTATACTTCTTGAGATAAGGAATTTTATAAAGGGGAAATGGGGGATGAAAATATCATAAATTTACTGTCATGTTGCTTTAACTCATTGCATGCTGGAAAACCCCTAAAGGGGTACCTTGGCAAACAGTGCAGACCCAGATCATGTCTGATCAGGGCCTGCACTATTTGCTAATAGAATTTTCCGTCAAAATAGAATCACAACAAAAAATTAAACCTGAAACACCATATATGACAAATGGAGTTGTCCAACATAAGAGACCACTAGCATATAATGGGTCAACATTTTTGCATAATGTTTAGGAACGTCATGAGGAAACTTACTTTTAGCATTTGTGAAATATCTGTGCAGTCTGATCAGCATCTTTGTGTTCACTGTGTCAGTAGTACAATACCTCTAGTTTCTGAATCCAAAATTTCAAGATGCAGCCAGAATTTTAAGATGCTAAATTTCAAGATGCTAGCTAGCCTGTGTAGATGAGCAAGCAGGGTTGCGTCTTTCTTGGTCAGACACCCAGAAGACAGGTTGTCTCATTAACCCTTTACCACTCAGATACGTGTTTTTACGTGTCTGCACCCCCCCCCCCCCCCATTTTAAGCCCCAGAAGCACCTAAAATCTGCATTTCTACCCTTGGATAGTTACGTTTGCTTTAGGATTTGTTGGGCAAAAAAGTGACCTGTTTTTTCGCACGCCTCCCCACTAAAGATATTCTGGGGGGTGGGGATTGAAGGGGGGCACCGCCCCCCTCACATCCCGAAAAATTTTGGGTGTATGGCCCAACCGGCCGCTAAAATTTATATCTGAGTGTGTCTGGGGTCAAGAATGCTTGAAAATTGATGCTGATAAAACATGCTGCAAACAGTGAAAATGGCCAGTGCCAAACGCCTTAATAGTTGCCTTGACAGCTTTGTGAAGATTAAAATGTGGTCAAAAATTCATGTGAAAACACACTTTTTGCCAACTTTGAGATGCCCCCTCTTTACCATGACAACAATGATCAAGTCATGAAAGGTTGCATTTGAAAGGCTACTGCCCAATGAACATTCATACTCAGTTTGGTGTAAAACAGACCATCAATTATGAAACAATGGCTAGTTGAAGTTGCTGTCAGGTGCAACAATGTGAAAATGAGCGAAATTCACAAAATCCCTGAGTGGTAAAGGGTTAATGAAGAAAATCCCAACTGACCAAAATAATGTTTTTCATCATTTTATTGCAAGAAACAATATTTCAGATATAATTAATGCATTTTAGACTAAAATTCAGTATGTTCCCAGATTTCAGTTAACGCTTTACCACTCAGATACGTGTTTTTACATGTCTGCACCCCTCCCCCCCATTTTAAGCCCCAGAAGCACCTAAAATCTGCATTTCTACCCTTGGATAGTTATGTTTGCTTTAGGATTTGTTGGGCAAAAAAGTGACCTGTTTTTTCGCGCGCCTCCCCACTAAAAATATTCTGGGGGGGGGGGGGATTGAAGGGGGCATTGCCCCCCTCACATCCCGAAAAAGTTTGGGTGTATGGCCCAACCGGCTGCTAAAATTTATATCTGAGGGTGTCTGGGGTCAAAAATGCCTGAAAATTGATGCTGATAAAACATGCTGCAAACAGTGAAAATGGCCAGTGCCAAACACCTTAATTGTTGCCTTGACAGCTGTGTGAAGATTAAAATGTGGTCAAAAATTCATGTGAAACCCACTTTTTGCCAACTTTGAGATAACCCCTCTTTACCATGACAACAATGATCAAGCCATGAAAGGTTGCATTTGAAAGGCTACTGCCCAAGGAACATTCATACTCAGTTTGGTGTAAAACAGACCATCCATTATGAAACAATGGCTAGTTAAAGTTGCTGTCAGGTGCAACAATGTGAAAATGAGCGAAATTCACAAAATCCCTGAGTGGTAAAGGGTTAAGGGGCTCATTTTTGATGTAGTTATGAGCAAGAATCTTGATCTTTCCTTTTAACTCTTATCCTGCTGAATGAATTAATTTAGCCACACCCATTTATGACAATCAGCCAATAAAGTTACTAATGTATTCATGGAATTTCATTCTATTCACAAATTGCATTACAAACAGATCCTGATCAGATGCCTTCTTCAGAAGCCATCTGATCTAGGTCTACATTGTTTGCAAAGATAGGGTTTCTCATGTTCAGTAGGATAATGGTTAAGGCCATTAAAACTAGGCCCATTCTTTGAAGGATAGATATATACATGAGGAGAGAAAATGTCATTGAAAAATTGAAGTACAGTGAGGCTTTCGCATTCAGTAGTATAAGGGTTATGACTTTTAAAACCAGGCCCATTCTTTGAAGGATTTATATACATAAGGAGAGAAAATGTCATTTAAAAATTGAAGTACAGTGAAGCTTTCACATCGAGCAGGATAAGGGTTATGACCTTTAAAATCAGGCCCATTATTTGAAGGATTTATATACATGAGGAAAGAAAATGTCTTTAAAAAAATTGAGGTCCAGTGAAGCTTTAAGGGAATGGAACACCTGGCAGATTTTTTCCCCATTTTTCAAAGGGAGACTACTTTTGGAACTTCCTGTTCACTTTTCTATAAGCCCCATCCAACTGAAAAAGGGGTCAACTCTTAAAGGAAAGAATTTGCTCCTGAGGAGCAAATTCTTTCCTTTAAGAGTTGACCCCTATTGAAATGGGAGACAAAATTACTTTTGCAGGAGTTGCCGCCCCTGAAGGTGTGCCCATTCCCCTTAAAAACTCGAACACAGGTGACTTGTTTACCTTGGCTAATTCGAACTCATGCTTGAGTCCCTGGAGAATAATCCCAATAGCTCAAAATATTCATATGTTTCTACATTTAAAGGATATTTTTCCTGATTTTATCATTTAAAGCGATGTTGTGTGAACTCATAATAATCACCTTAGTTGGGCAGTTCTAATGAGTACACACAACATACCCTTATTTTATAGAAGATCACAAAGTGACCACCATTATGTCTCATTGCCTGGCACTATAATTAAACCTTGTATTTTGCACTTCCACAATCTCAAACAAAATTTCATGGTACCAAAGGTATTCAAGATATTGATATTTATTTGTTTGAATTGAGGCTTAACATCCCCCTCCACACTATTTAGGTCTTTTTGGAGACGTTGCTTCAAATTTTGTGGGACTTTTACCTGACATTGAATCGAAATGACATCTTATATGCATTGGACGGTCTGACTCACACCACTTTGCCTGGACAGGCTAAGTCATTCTAAGCAGTTTACCAGTATTCATGTGTGGTCAGTTTCAGCTCTGCATGGAAGCATCATGCAGCCAAATCTATTTCTCCAAGCCCTGATGGGCAAAATTCGAGTTATTGAAGTTTGACTTAGATGTATATACCATCTTACTATAGAAACATAGAAAGAAGGGACGGATTACAAATTGTTGTAGGGAAAAACATGTATGTGTGGGATCATAAAAGCTGGTAATATTATTGCCTTTCATACTGTATCATATTTTGTCAAGTTGAGTTCTGTTATTTTTGCTTGTATGTAATTTTTCTTTATATCTTTGTTTTTAGATGGCACTTTAGGGCCTCCATACCTTCCAAAGACCAGAGTTCTTTCATCTTTTGTCTCTGATGTGTGCAGGTATGCTACAGTTGTAAATATACACACAGACATGTTCACCTTTGTCCTGCTGAATAAATTTATTTAGTCTCACCCATTTCTGGCTTTCAACCAATCAAATTATTTGATGTAATTTATTCATTCAACCATTTTTGCCAGGTCTGATTTAAGCATGGCACAATATAGGAGTCCAGTTTTCTGTCTGTCTGTACAAACGAATGTTCGTCCGCTCGTTCGGCTGTCAAGCTGTCAATATTTGCGAACACCCTAACTTTCACTATAATGTAAGAGTCTCAAGAACTATTTCGGCCCCCGCCCATCGGGGCTTGAAGAAATGTATGGGCTGCATGATGCTTCCACGCAGAGCTGAAACCGACTCCCACACGAGTACTGGTAAACCGCTTAGAGGATCTAAGCCTGCCCAGGCAGAGCGGTGCGAGTCGGCACGTCCATGCTTATAAACCCTATTGGTTTCATTGGACGGCAGAGCTTGAGATGTCATTTCATCTCAATGTCGGGTAAAAGTCCCACAAAATTGGAAGCAACGTCTCCAAAATGACCTTTACAATGTTGACGGGGATGTTAAACCTCAAATCAAACAAACAAACAAAATCAAGAACTATAACAGCTTCAATTATTATAATTGGTTCAAACTTGCATCTAGGAATGGCAACTTCAGTGCAAGTATCCCTATCTCACCTTGACCTACATTTCATGTGTCATTGACTTAGTGAATTATTGTGACCACCCTAACTTTCACTCTAATGTAAGAAAATAAGAGCTTAATTAATGTTACTTAGTATAAACTTGCATCCAGGAATGACAACTTTTATGCAAGCATCCATGCTTGACTTTGACCTAGATTTCATGGTTTGGTGACTTTGCACCCCACAGGCGCGACATTGCCTTCAGTGGAATTCTTATTTCAGTGAAAATCAAAAAGATAAATGGACTTGACACTCCTGAATTTTGAAATTGACACCTGCTGTATATAAGGAGGAAGATTCCATTTAGTATAAAATGGGTAAAAATATCATTGATTTTTTTAGCTCACCTGCCACGTAGTTGAAAATAATTTCACAGGAATGTTCCTTGAGTGACCCTTGTTCAAAATTGCCCAAATCGTTCTTCTTTATTAAACAAAATGGCCGCCAGAGCTAAAAATAGAAAAACCTTTAATGATATCTCCTCCTAGGCAAATGGCCTGATTTGAAAAGAATTTCACAGGAATGTTCCTAGAGTGACCCTCTTTCAAACTTGCCTAAATCGTTCTGCTCCGTTAAACAAAATGGCCGCCAGAGCTAAAAATAAAAAACCTTTAAATGACATCTCCTCCTAGGCAAATGGCCCGATTTGAAAATAATTTCACAGGAATGTTCTTTGAGTGACCCCCTTAAAATTGCCTAAATCGTTCTGCTCCGTTAAACAAAATGGCCTCCAGAGCTAAAAATAGAAAAACCTTTCAATGACATCTCCTCCTAGGCAAATGCCCCAATTTGAAAATAATTTCACAGGAATGTTCCTTGAGTGACCCTCTTTCAAAATTGCCTAAATTGTTACGCTCCATTGAAAAAAATGGCCGCCAGAGCTAAAAATAGAAAAACATTTAAATGATATCTCTTCCTAGGCTAATGGCCCGATTTTAAAAGAATTTCACAGGAATGTTCCTTGAGTGACCCTCTTTCAAAATTGCCAAAATCGTTCTGCTCCGTTGAACAAAATGGCCACCAGAGCTAAAAATAGAAAAACCTTTAAATGACATCTCCTCCTAGGCAAATGGCCTGATTTGAAAATAATTTCACAGGAATGTTCCTTGAGTGACCCTCTTTCAAAATTGCCTAAATGGTTCCGCTTAGTAAAACAAAATGGCCACCAGAGCTAAAAATAGAAAAACCTTTAAATGACATCTCCTCCTAGGCAAGCCTATTTGAAAATTATTTCACAGGAATGTTCCTTGAGTGACCCTCTTTCAAAATTGCCTAACCTGTTCCGCTCTGTTAAACAAAATGGACACCAGAGCTAAAAATAGAAAAACCTTCAAATTCCCCTACAATGAAAAATAGCCTCCAAAGATAAAAGTCTTTTGGTCCACATCTCCTTAAAGCAGTGAATCCTTCATTTCCATAAGCTTTAAAACTTCTTGGATTCAGGTGAGCGATTCCGGGCCATCATGGCTCTCTTGTTTATTTTTATTTTTGATAGTTATTGTAATAGTTAAAGGGTCAAATGTGTAGACAAGTTTTGTTGTCATGTTGATATGTGGTGGAATTGTTTTATACAGTAGTTTGAATGTGTGCACAAAGTGTGAATATTTATTGTATGCTTTTGTTCTATTGAAGCTTTACATTTTTGTTCAATTTCAGTCAATTTCCTTTGCTTATTTAGATAAAACATTTTTGCAGTGCATTTTTAGAAAAACAGTCGAATTTCAATAACTCCAGTACCTTTGAGACTGTGAAAATTTGAGATAGGGAAAGTTTAATCACCAGGGGCCAGTTGTTCAAAGCATCGTTAGCTTAACGAGCTCGTTAGTGGTCATATTGTTAACTCTTCTAGCAAGTTTAATATTTAAAATTTTGGTATTTTTGCTGAAAAAATGTGAGCAGCTTTTGCGTCCGCAAAAGCTGCTCACATTTTTTCAGCAAAAATTTCAGCATATTTGCCATATTTAATGATCAAAGTTTTAACGATACGTTAACTAACGACGTCGTTAGTTTTGAACAACTGGCCCCAGATCATTAAGCATAATAGGGATCACTAAAGGAACTTTACAATGTGTGATAAAAAAAAAAGTTTGTAGTCATTAGAATTACCTCACTGAGTTGATTCTAATGAGTACATACAGCATAGCAACAGATAAGGTTTGTATTTTGCGACAATTGAAGGATAGTTTTTGTCAGTTCTCCATAAAGACCTATGTTGTGGGTATTCATAAGAATCACCTGAGCATGGTGGTCTTGATGAATACCACAACATAGGTTTGTATGGAGAAATAAGGAAAACTATCCTTCAGTAATCACAAAATACAAACCTCATCTGTTGCTATGAGACAACATACGTTTGAAAGATAAAATCAGGAAAACGTCCCTAGAATATCCATATACAGTAGAACGTCGATGGCTCGAACACCGATGGCTCGTTTACCATGGATGTGTCGAACCCATTCTTGAGTCCCTAGCGAAATCCTCTACATAAGAAATAGTGGGGGATAATTAAGGAGATTTAAGTCTTTTATCTTGCACATGTATGCTGTGTGAACTCATTAGAATTGCCTCGATGAGGCGATTCTAATGAGTACACACAGCATATATTTTCATTATAGAACGCCGAAAAGATGTCTAAAAGTATCTCGTTATTCCTTCTGGCAGTAACCATCAGTGGCTCGAACTACCCCTGTCTCGAACAGATTTTCGAGGTCCCAAAGGTGTTCGAGCCATTGAAGTTTGACTGTATATGTTTGTTTGTTCGATTTGAGGTTTAACGTCCCCGTCAACACTGTAAAGGTCATTTTGGAGACGTTGCTTCCAATTTTGTGGGACTGTTACCCGACAGAGATCAAATGACATTTCAAGCCCTTCCGCCCAATAAAACCAATAGGGTTTATAAGCATGGACGGTCCAACTCGCACCGCTTTGCCTGGGCAGGCTTAGATCCTCTATGCAGTTTACCAGTACTCATGTGCGACCTGTTTCGTGTCTGCGTGGAAGCATCATGCAGCCCATCTATTTCTTCAAGCCCCGATGGGCAGGGACCACCATATATATGTATATCTGGAGCTAATGGAAGAATTCTCCAGGGCTTGAAAAAGTAGCCAAAGTAAACAAGCCATTGGTGTTTGAGTTATTGAAGTTTCACTGCACCATGTGAACAAGTCAGTGAATTCCACACCCCATAAACCCCACTTTATATATAGAAAACTTGGGTTAAAGGGGGTATACATCATTTTTCTTATTTCTGCTCCAAAACCACAACCTGTGTTTGCAGTAAAAGTTAGAAAAATATCACCGATTTTCATTAAAAAAGTAGCCATTTTGGAGATGTGAAGAAAAATGCACTATGTCATACAGATGTATTATTGTTATGGTATGCAGAATCAGGTTACATTTAGACTTGACAGTTTTATAAAGAGGTCATTCTCAACTTTCAAACTTGTTTCAGGAGTGTAAGTGGTCACGTTGTAAAAGATGTGTCCACGAAACAGGGGATCCACTTGTGGCGCTTTCAAGCCCCAGACAGTTACCTGGCTAATGCTACAGTGAACCCAGACAACATTGGTTTCTGTACTCCTCAGACCAAGTGTCTGGGTGCTGGGATATATAATGCCTCAGTGTGTCAACAAGGTAACACAGTATACATCAGCAGTTTATCATGCCTTAAGGGGAATGGGAACATCTAGCCGATTTTTCTGCCATTTTTCAAAGGGAGACAATTTTCTGGACTTCCTGTTCACTTTTCACTGAAAAGGGGTCTACTCTTAAATGAAAGAATTTGCTCTTCAGGAGGAAGAATTTGCTCCTCAGGAGCAAATTCTTTCCTTCTATTGACATGGGAGACAAAAATACTTTCGCAGGAGTTGCCTCCCCTGAAGGTGTTCTCACTCCCCTTGAGTAATTTTCTTTGCAGTTTCTTAGATACAGTCAATCCTCTTCATACAGACATTCTTTAGAAAGACAATACTTGTTATAATGACAGGTTCAATGGAATGTATCTATAGCTCAGTTCCAATCACCAAGAGTCTTTGTTTGTTTGTTTTGGAGTTTAACAGACCAGTCAACAGTATTTAGGTCATTTTTGAGCCGGTCAGTTTACCTGTCCACACTTTTCCTGGGCAAGCTTATTTGTAAGTGGTTAGCCAGTACAGTGCAATGTTTTCACCAGAAGCGGACAACTGCCTTTCTTGCATCAGCAGAAGGGAGAGAATGAGGTAGAAAAGAATTCATGATCAATCTCCACGAAAGAATGTTGCCGACCCCGACAGATATCGAATTCATGACCTCCTGATCACCAGTCAGACAAAAGAGTCTTGTAATCTAATCCATTAAGAAATAAATGTTGTGGATATATTAGATTATACAGCCTGTTTATAGCACTATTCATGTTAAAATGGTTGTAGATATAATAGTTTTAAGATGGATCCTAAAAAAACTATAGATCATAGAGAAAAATGATTAAAAATTATTCATTTTTGTTTAGCTATAAGGGTTGTTTAATTAAAACAATTTTTGCTTCAGACCCCGACAATAGTGTTATAAAGAGGTTGTAGTGTACGTGCTAAAAGACCTTTTCTTTCCTCAAGCATCACCTTAACAAGCCTGTGATATGAACATCCCCCTAAACCTCTCTTTATATAGAGAAACTGGGGTTTGCAGGAGTATACATTATTTTTCTTAATTTTGCTCCAAGACATAGGTTGTAGGTACTCGTTAGAACCGCCTCATTGAGGCGGTTCTAATGAGCACCAAAAACTTATGTTTGCAATATAAATAAGAAAAATGTCATAAATTTTTATCAGAAAATTAACCATTTTGGAGATGTGAAAAAAAAAATCCACTGTATTGCACGGATGTGTTATCGTAATGGTACCAACTTGCTCCCTCCAGATACATTTACAGGGTAGGCAACACTTCCAAAACTCTTTTTTTCCCCTTGACAGTAAGGGTCTACTCTAAGAGGAAAGAATTTGCTCATGAGAAGTAAATTCTTTCCTCTTGGAGTAAAATCCTTTTTTTGGAGGTGTTGTTTATAGGAACTTAAAATTTTTACCCTTTTGAAAAATATCGGGAAAAATGTTGCCCTGTTGGATAATATGTGTATCTACTAATCTTACAATAGCTCTTAAGAGAAAGTTGGGTTGCAAAAACAGATCATTGGAGAAGGGAGCAAAAGTAGCTCATTGGAGAAGGGGACAAGAGTAGCTCATTGGAGGAGGCAAAGGTAGTTCATTTGGGAGGGGGATAATAGTTCAGAAAAAAAAGCCTCCCTTTGCATGTTCCTGGAGAGATGTTGGCAATGCTATGTGATTGGAAAATCAGGTTTCAGTTGTTGAAACAATTGCAGCTTTAACTTGCATTTCCAAATTAAAACACCTAATTCAATGTCATGTATATTTTTCAGCGCAAGATAATGTCAGTTTATTTATTCCTTTATATGATAAAGTTTATCTTGTAAAATGAAAACTTTGTTTTTGATTAATTGGTACAGAATGTCAAATGCCTGTTTATTCTTATAAATATTATTTTTAATTCTTGTCCTGCTGAAAAATGAACTTAGCCATTTCTGACTTTGAACCAATCAGATTACTTACATATACATGTGTAATGATTCCTATAAATTCTTTAACTGAATCTAAAACAGTGTAGAAACTGATAAGATGGCATTTTTAGAAGCAACCTGGGGCTAGTTGTTCATAACTAACGACGTTGTTAGTTAACGTATCGTTAAAACTTTGATCATTAAATATGGCAAATATGCTGAAATTTTGGCTGAAAAAATGTGAGCAGCTTTTGCAAAAGCTGCTCACATTTTTTCAGCAAAAACACCAAAATTTTTGATATTGTACTTGCTAGAACAGTTAACAATTTGACCACTAATGAGCTCGTTAAGCTAACGATGCTTTGAATAACTGGGCCCAGATCTGTATCTACACTGTCAAACCATATAGATACTGTTCATATTGCTTCTTCAGAATCCACCTGATTTGTATTTACACACTTTGCAAAAGATAATGCATATCCTAGTCCCGAGGTTATAAAACGTTTTTTCATGCTCAACTCACTTGAGCATGAAATTTATCCTGCTCATAATTTTTAAAAAGCCAATGAGCAGGATAAATAGCATTCTGTGCTGATCTGAGCAGGAAAATTGCCTGATATGTTTATATTTTAATAATTATGAGCACAACAAATTTCATACTCAGCTGAGTTGAGCATGAAGAAACGTTTTATAACCTCAGGGCCTGGTTGGACACTGTTTTCTTTTCAGTGGATTTCTTTAATGTACCAGCAGCCTTCTCTTTTCCTCATTTCTACCTCGCTGACCCAAAATATGTGAATAGTGTCAGGGGACTGCACCCAGTGAAAGAGGAACATGAGACGTTTTTAGATTTGGAACCAGTAAGTTACACAACATTAACCCATAAAATACCAATCACGACAATCCTCTAGGAGCAGTCTGATCTGGGTCCACGCTGGTTGCCTGTATGCAAAAATATTTTTAAAAAGTTCGCAAGAAGATTCAGCAGACGACAAAAGCTGACAACATTTTCAGATGTACTTTTTCTCGGCATCTTTTGGGTTAACAAATCTGTGTAATGAATCGAACACCTGCTAAGAGCTCTTTGTAAAAAATATATAGACAAAACTGCGGTTTACAGGGGCAAACATTATTTTATGTCCCCCCACCCGAAAGGGTGGGGGACCATATTGGTTTTGGTGCGGATCCTCGTCGGCGTTGCCTCTTGTCTGCACTATATCTCCTGAATGGATGGATGGATTTTGATTAAACTTACACAGATACACCATTGGGAGGTGGGAAAAGTACTGATTAGATTTTGGTGACCTTAACCTAATTTTCAAGGTCACAGGGCTGAAACCATTGTCAAATTTTAGACCAAAAAAGCTTGTCTGCACTCTAACTCCTGAACCAATGGAAGGATTTGGTTCATACTTGATAAATTATATCAGTGGGATGGTCTTAAGAACTGATCAGCTTTTGGTGACCTTGACCTAATTTTCAAGGTCACAACGGGAGTTAAACTTTTAAAAATTGGCTTGTCTGCACTCTTTCTCCTGAACCAGTGGATGAATTTTGATCAAACTTGGTACATTATATCAGTGGGCTGGTCTTAAGAACTGATTAGATGTTGGTGACCTTGACCTAATTTTCAAGGTCACCACGGGACTTAGAGTGTTGAAAATTGTCTGCACTCTATCTCCTGAACCAGTGGATGGATTTGGTTCAAACTAGGTACATTATATCAGTGGGCTGATCTTAAGAACTGATTAGATTTTGGTGACCTTGTCCTAATTTTCAAGGTCACAGGGCTGAAAAAGTAAAAGTAAAGGGTAAAAGCAGAATTTGAAATGATGAGTGTGGTGGGGGGACATCTGTTTTCTTAGAAAACAATTCTAGTTATTTTATTTCTGCTCCAAGACATGGACTGCAGTTACCGGTACTCATTAGAACTGCCTTAGTGAGGTGGTTCTTAGGAGCACCGACAAGCTATGTTTGGAGCATTAATAATAAATAGTCAGAAAAATTATCTTTTTTGGAAATATGACAGAATGCAGTGTGCTATCATAAAAATGGCTGCAGTTGATAGGTAAGAATCCAGTATATTACAAACTGTAAATCAGATGAAACGAAGAAAAAAAAAGATAAATATTATTCATGCCTTTGCAAATATTTTCATCCTAACAGAACAATTTTTCATAGGCTTGTAAACCCATTTTGTATTGAATCGAATTCTCCACCTTATATGTAACAGGAGTCCAATGAAATTTACTGGGTACCAGGTTGAATTGATTTTAAAAATGTATTTAAAAATAACACAGCTTTTTGCAAACAGTGTCAGCCCTGAATTATCGGACCCACATGTTGCAGCATCTGATCTGGGCCTGCTCTGTTTGCCAGTATCCTTGTATAAAATGAGTTAATCTATAGAAGGCCTTAAGCTGTCCACTTGTTGTTAATGGATGTTATTTATACTGTTTAAAGGCAATTATGGTTAGTGAAAGTACAAAGATGGGATATCTTTGGGGAACATAATATAATGAGGATGCTACCTATTAACCCGACATGACAAGAAAAACTACATCAGGAAATGTCGTCTGCTTATGTCGTCTGCTAAATTATTTTGCAAACCCTTTAAAACTACTTTTGAGTACAGGCAAACAGTGTGGACCCAAATCAGACTGCTCCTCTAGGAGCAGTCTGTTTTTGGTCCACACTGTTTGCAAAAATGACTTTTTAAAGTACAGCAGATATCAAAGCAGACGACAGTTGTCGCGATTGGCATTTTATGGATTACCTCTTATAAAGAGATATTGCACTGTCCGTCCTATTTCCCAACCCATACTTACCTCAGCAATGGCAATATTGGTGTCATCCACAGAGTTTTTGGATGTCTTACAACTAATATTTTCTAAGCCAGAAGTTGGTTTAAGTTGGTTCTTGACATGGTGATAACTACAGGTCTTCAGTTGTTCAACCTTTAGGTCAAGGTCAGAGACTTCTGAAATTTCATGTTTTGAAGAAAAGGTATGAGCAGATCGTCCGGGACATATCTTGTTCTG
Organism: Lucinisca nassula; assembly: GCA_963580285.1. NCBI lineage: Eukaryota > Metazoa > Mollusca > Bivalvia > Lucinida > Lucinidae > Lucinisca > Lucinisca nassula. Next base: position 38,574,330 of record OY757017.1, read on the forward strand.
TATAATCTGTTTTTGCACTTTTAGTTGACACTGTAAGGTTTAATATACAGTCAAACCTATCTAAGTGGCCACCTCTATTAAGCAAGCAACCTGTCTTAAGCAAGCAAGCATTCAGTACCCGAAAAAGGAAAATGCATTAAAATTCACCTGTGTTAAACAAGCACCTGCCTTAAGCAAGCACTTTTTGAATATCCCAGAGGTGCTTGCTTAATACAGGTTGGACTGTACAGTGAAATTCTGCTATTAAGACTACCTAAAATTAAGCCTAATTCTGCTTTAAAAAGCTTATTTAGTAGGCTACGGTTATTCTTCCTTTGTGTTTTCTGCATACAGTGAACTCTGGTCAGATACCACCTTTGGGATTGTGCAAAAATGGTCTTAAAGACTACTTTTGAACAGTCCCAAAGGTGGTCTTAATATAGAAATTTTACTGTATTTTGTCAAACCATGATATTTCTGTTACAGTACACTGGTCTAGTATTACGAGCATCTAAAAGATTACAAGGCAACTTATACATGGAGCCAGTTGCTAATGTCAGGTAAAACTGTTAGAATAAACTACCATAAACATCCTTAAAGTTTGGACACCTTGAGAACTTGCTGTAATTCTCCAAAAAAGTTCAACAAACATTTTTCACAATCCAGCAAGGAGTCCAAAAAGTGCAGACAGAATGGCAATCAGTGTAGACCCTGATCAGACTGCTCCTGCAGGAGCAGTCTGATCTGGGTCTGTACTGTTTGCATGGCAAATAGTGTAGTCTTTGTTCAGGAGCAGTATGATCTGGATCTGTATTGTTTCTGTAGGCTTCTATGCCCCAATACTTTGGATCATTATATACTGTCCAGAGGTTCCACCATGATTATCGACTTGAAAGTGTTCATTATTTGTTTTGTTAACTGCTTCTAATCTAATAAAGGGTAATGTATCTTCATGGCATGACAAATGTGTGAATGTGAATGTTAAAAGGGTTGGAACATTAACAAACAGAAAATATCTTTGAATTCAGGGGTGGGGGGAGGGGGATGAACCCTTCCCCTTGTACTCAGGGGGACAGCTCCTTCCCCTGTGCATCAATGGACAGGGAGAATGAACAGGTTACCATGGGGTAACCGAAGGAAAAAAAAACCCTGGTGTTTTTTCAATGGTCAAACTGCTTGAAGTTTAAGACCTCCAAACTTTATAATAGCTTTCTTTTGTGTAAAACAAAGACACTAGTCCAGTTAAACACATTAGTAACAATGATCATATGACCCTTGAGCCAAGGGACTATTGTGGGTTTGTGAACCCTAGTATACAGAACATTTGTGAAGAAGAAGTCATTGGCAAGACACATAATTGCACGACCCGCAGAAAAAGTGACCGACTGAAGTCGGTTAATTTTCTAAGAGTGCCCTAAAATCACCGTGTCATTCTGTCAGTCTGTCTGTCTGTCCGTAACCCGTTTGTGAAAATTGGTGATAGTGACTTAACCGCTTGGAATATTTAAACAATTTTTGGCATACTGATAGATATCAATAAGATCTAACCAATGAACTTGCGAAATATTACATTCCATTTAGTATAGCCTCGCCGAGGCGAAAAATGTGAAAATTTTCGAACTGCTTCTCCCCGGAAACCGTTGGGCCGATTGAAGTCAAATTTCATATGGAGCCTCTAAGGTATGGGAGAAACCAAAATTTGCTCATGGGGTCCAGGTCACATGACCAAAATGGCCGCCAAACCATATATGGTCTGTCTGTCCGTCCGTAACCCGTTTGTGAAAATTGGTGATAGTGACTTAACCGCTTGGAATATTTAAACAATTTTTGGCATACTGATAGATATCAATGAGATCTGACCAATGAACTTGCGAAATATTACATTCCATTTAGTATAGCCTCGCCAAGGCGAAAAATGTTAAAATTTTCGAACTGCTTCTCCTCGGAAACTGTTGGGCTGATTGAAGTCAGATTTCATATGGAGCCTCTTTGGGATGGGGGAAACCAAAATTTGCTCATGGGGTCCAGGTCACATGACCAAAATGGCCGCCAAGCCATATATGGTAAAAACCCTTCAAAAATAGTCTTCTCCAGAACCACTGGGCAGATTTCCACGAAACTTGATAAATAGCATCTGGGACGTAGGCCCATCATAAATTGCTAAACTGGTGACCCTGGGTTGACCTTGACCTTCTTTGTGTCTAGGTCAAACTTTGACACATGCTTTTGTATTGGAAAAGTGAGAATGCATTTTATCCTGCAAACGATTCAGAATACAGTACTAAAGTATAAGATATATTTTTGCTCCTTACGATAAGGCGCATTTATTGGGGGAACCATTTTAGGTCCAGGTCACATGACCAAAATGGCTGCCATACCCATATATGGTATCACTCATAAAGCTAAAAGCATCCGGCGGGTTGTGCACTTCAGCTGAAGCACTGGTTCTAGGATAGTTTTCAATTCTCAACAAAAACATATATTTTCTGGGTATGTTGGAATTGCCTTATCGAATATTTGATGAAAAATAATAACAAACTTTTAATGGAATCTTGGATTTGGACAGGGATATGACTGTAAACCTATTATTTTAGATGTGCAGGCTGATCTGAGTCTTTGCTGATCACATAGGTCTTTGTGTGGGTTTTATAATGTGCTGGCTTGATTTGTATTTGGTTAACATTTGAATTCTGATCTGTCAACCACATGTAGACTTTGACACTGTATTCAATATATTTCAGTGAAACACGGAATATAAAGCCAGTATTTTTGCCAGTCTTCTGGATTAATGAGGTAACCATTTGTTATTGTGGAAGTTATCCAGACTTTTTATTTTTTTCAGCTGACAAAGTTGATGTTAGGTTTCAACTTTGCTGGTTGTTGTGCTTGGTGTTATGTACTGTAATGATCCGGCTGTAAGACGTGTTTTTAGCTCACCAGAGCCGAAGGCTCCGGGGGAGCTTATAGGATAGGCAGTTGTCCGGCGTCGTCGTCGTTGTCGTCGTCTGACGTCAACACTTTCAAACATCTTCTTCTCTGAAGCCACTGGACCGATTCAGCCCAAATTTCATCTGTAGCATCCTTGGGTATGGGGATTGAAAGTTTGTGTTTTTTATGAAATTCGGCTCATTGGTTTGGTTGCTATGGCAACTTAGAGTTTCCATAGACTTATAATGGGGAAAATTGAAAAATGGCATTTACTGCCAAGCGACTGCAGATATTTTGACAAAACTTTCATAGAAATATTCCTTAGGCAATCTATTATCTGCCATATGATTTCAGGCCTACTGCTCATTTGTATTGGTTGCCATGGAAACCAAAATGAAAAAATAGAAAAAAAAATACTTAAAAAATCATCTCCTCAGAAACCGTATGCTCTATGAGGCTGAAAGTTTATGGAAATATTCACCATATTTGCCTTTACAGGTGTTGTGTTTTTTATGAAATTCGGCTCTTTAGTTTGGTTGCTATGGCAACTTAGATTTTCCATAGACTTATAATGGGGAAAATTGAAAAATGGCATTAACTACAAAGCCTTTGCAGATATTTTGACAAAACTTTCATAGAAATGTTCCTTTAGTAAACTTCTCTCAGCCATATGCTGTTATGTCAACCTGGGGGTCCAGTAGATTGTGCCCGGGCCATGCCCCGCCGCCAGTACTTCATAAAATGACTTATATCTCAGAAACCTTACAGATCCCCACCCCTAAACCATATATATTCTTGTTCCTATTGATAAGACGCATTCAGTGACACCAACCTGGAGGTCCTCCGGGATGTGCCGAGGCCATGCCCCACCCCCTCCACTTCATAAAAGGCCCAATATCCCCATATTCATATATGTTCTTGTTCCTTATTATTAGCACACCTACTGTAGGGGTGTCCGCAGGGGCCAGTCTTCTCCTTTTCACTTCATGAAAGGATATCTTGGAAACCGTTCAGATTCCCACCCCTAAACCATATATATACTTGGTCCTTATGATGAGACACATTTAGGGACAACAATCTTGGGCTTTCCTGGGAACGACAGGGCATGCTCCAACCCCTCCACTTATATCTCCAGCCATGCAGATCCCCACTGCTAAACCATATATATTCTTGTTCTTTGTGATAAGACACATTTAGTGATACCAACCAGGGCTCCATTGGGTCCATGCCCCACCCCCTCTACTTCATAAAAGGCCTAATGTTTCATATACTGAGTCCACATGGATGCTCATTTGGATATGGGGGTTCATTTGGCAGATTAAAATGATATCATGTTAAAATACATGGCTGCAATTTGGCAGTGCCCACCTGAGCTCTGGTGAGCATAGTGGCCCATGGGCCTCTTGTTTTACCACCAGAATAGCCCCTAATTTTTGCACCCGTCTTATAACCGAGATCTCGGGCATCCTTGAAATTTTTCGCAAAGAACGGAGGGAAAATCACGTGCGGTAAGTACATGTGTATACCTGTTGCATAACTATGGGTCTGTGAAGTGATGAGCGGGAGCGTGATTCCAAATAAATAATAATAAACATCGGAAAAAGAAACCAAAAGATTGTGAAGAACAGCTATAATTCAAGCCTAAAGGTTTTTATCATAAGTGGATTAATTCCCATGCGTTTTCAATGGCTACATTCCCCGGAAGGTGCTCCGGAACATAATAAGCATGCACAAATTTTCATTGATTTATGATAATGAGTTCATAAATATTAATGAGGCAAAAGTTTCACTCCATTTGCATAAGAAAATAAGTTGATGATGCCTTACGTTTTTTTTTATTATTGTTATTATATTTTCCATAAATGTCCAATGCAACAAAATAAATCTGCGGTCAAACATGGATGCACAGGCTATTCTGTCTCTTCCTATATCACTCTTGATTAGCAATAGCCTGTTTTTTAGCTCACCTGAGCCTTAAGGCTCATAGGTGAGCTTATAGTATAGCCATGGTCCGTCTGTCAGTCGTCCGTCCGTCGTCTGTCCGTCGTCCATCCGTCCACCATTTTCAAAGATCTTCTTCTCCTATACTGCAGGGCCAATCAAAGGCAAATTTCATATGGAGCCTCAGTGGGATGGGGGAACGAAAGTTTGTTTGCGGGGTCTGGATCACATGACCAAGATGGCCGCCATGCCCATATATGGTAAAAAGCCTTCAAAAATCTTCTTCTCCAGAACCATAAGGCCAGTGGCCTTGAAACTTGGCATGTAGCATATGGTACTCGGGCCCATCATGGTTTGTACAAATGGTGACCCCGGGTTGACCTTGACCTATTTTACAGCAATGTCAAATTTGCCGAAGTAGGCTTTTGCATGGGGCAAAGTGAAAATAATGGATTTATAGGAAAACCATTGAAGACAGTGTCACCAAAATTTGTAGATCAGGTAAAGTAACTGAATACATGAAGATCTATGGGTCAGAAAGGTCAAGGTCATTCATTGGCCTTAGACCAAGGTCATTCAGGATCCATATTTCAAACATTTTTTTCTCCAAAACTGCTGAGCCAATTTAAGTGAAATTTAATATGGAGCCTTTGTGAGTTGAACAAATGAAAAAATGCCAATACGGTCTAGATCACATGACCAAGATGGCCGTCACGCCTATATATATGGTAAAAAGCCTTAAAAATTCTTCTCCAGAACAGTAAGGCCAATGGCCTTGAAACTTGGCATGTAGAATATGGTACTCAGGCCCATCATAGTTTGTACAAATGGTGACCCCGAGTTGACCTTGACCTATTTTACAGCAATGTCAAATTTGCCGACTTAGGCTTTTGCATGGGAAAAAGTGAAAATAATGGATTTTTAGGAAACCATTGAAGACAGTGTCACCAAAATTAGAAGATAAGGTAAAGTAGCTGAATACATGAAGATCTATGTGTAAGAAAGGTCAAGGTCATTAATTGACCTTAGACCAAGGTCATGCAGTTTCCATATTTCAAACATTTTTTTCTCAGAAACTACTGACCCAATTGAAGTGAAATTCAATATGGAGCCTTTGGGAGTTGAACAAATGAAAAGCTGCCAACATGGTCTAGATCACATGACCAAGATGGCCACCACGCCCATATATGGTAAAAACACTTCGAAATTCTCCTTCTCAAGAACCATAAGGCCAATGACCTTGAAACTTGGCATGTAGCATATGGTACTCGGGCCTATCATAATTTGTTCAAATGGTGACCCTGGGTTGATCTTGACCTATTTTACAGTAATGTCAGATTTGCTGACTTAGGCTTTTGCATAGGAAAAAGTGAAAATAATGGATATTTAGGGAAACCATTGAAGACAGTGTCACCAAAATTTGTAGATTAGGTAAAGTAATTGAATAAATGAAGATCTATGGGTAAGAAAGGTCAAGGTCATTCATTGACCTTAGACCAAGGTCACTCCGATTTCATATTTAAAAAAAAAAAACATTTTTTCTCAGAAACTACTGAGCCAGTTTAAGTGAAATTCAATATGGAGCTTTTGTGAGTTGAACAAATGAAAAGTTGCCAGTACGGTCTAGATCACATGACCAAGATGGCCACCACGCCCATATATGGTAAAAAGCTTTCAAAAATTTTCTTCTCCAGAACCGTAAGGCCAATGGCTTTGAAACTTGGCATATATCATATGGTACTCGGGCTCGTCATAGTTTTTACAAATGCTGACCCTGGGTTGACCTTGACCTATTTTATGGCAGTGTCAAATTTGTCAACTTAGGCTTTTGCATGGGAAAAAGTGAAAATAATGGATTTTTAGGAAACCATTGAAGACAATGTCACCAAATTGGTAGATCAGGTAAAGTAAATGAATACATGAAGATTCATGGGCAAGAAAAGTCATCATTAAGTGACCTGGGAGCAAGATTAACCAGGTTCCATATTTCAAACAGTTTTTTCTCAGAAACCGCTGGCCCAATTCAAGTGAAATTTGATATGGATCCTTTATATGATGAACAAATGAAAGTTTGCTCATATGGTCCAGGTCACATGACCAAGATGGTGGCCATGCCCATATATGGTAAAAACACTTCGAAATTCTGAGGCTATATACATATATAAAAACATTAAAATGTACACCAGGACCAGGTGTCAGGTGAGCGTTGACAGGACCACTGGTCCTCTGGTTTTAATCTCTCATGTAAACACACCAATTATCCAATAACACCTGCAGAGTTAATCACCGTATTAACTGTCCGATAATGTTTACACGCGTCAGCAGTTCAACACAGGTGTAAATCTTCTGACGGTCAACTGCATAGGTATTTTACTGCGGTAAATACTAGAATGGTCGGGCGGCGAAATATTTATAAAGGAAAATTGTCTTGTCAGGAGATTGGGGCCGTAGATCTACATTGTTTGCCTAAAATGGGTTTAACGTAACCGTCCAAGTACTTGTTCAGGACCATTTTCCCTGCCTACACTGAGAAAATGAACCCACCAGTGTAGAAGCCTCTGTGGTATAGTGGTTAAGCTACTTGCCTAATAAACCAGGAGTTGTGGGTTCAATTCCGAGCTTCTCTACACTTTCAGATATGTCTTTAAATTAAGATCCCATCTCCATATGACCTTACATGTTGGTGGAAAGTAATATCCAAACAAACACGCACACAAACAACCCAAATGTGGTTTGATTTCTTCAGGAGTATCTGATCTTCTCAGAAAGTATAAAAAATGGTCATCTGATATTAAAGGGAGTGGGAACACCTAGCAGATTTTTCCACCATTTTTCAAAGGGACACAGCCGGCCTGGGTAGCTCAGTCGGTTGCACATCTAACTGGTGATCAGGAGGACGCGAGTTCGATACCTGCTGGGGTCGGCAACATTTTTTCATGGAGATTGATCATGAAGTCTTTTCTATGGTCATTCTCTCCCTCCTGCTGATTCAAGAAGGGCAGTTGTCAGTTTCTGGCGAAAGAATGTGCACTCTACTGGTTAACCACTTAAGTATAAGCCTGCCCAGGAAAAGTGTGGATAAACTGACCGGCTCAAAAATGACCTAAAATAGTGTTGACTGGGCCGTTTAACTCCAAAACAAACAAACATATCAAAGGGAGACAACTTTGTAGACTTCCTGTATGCTTTTCTGTAAGCCCTGTCCCACGGAAAATTTCCATTAAGAGTTGACCCCTATTGATATAGGAGACAAAAATACTTCTGCAGGAGTTACCTCCCCTGAAAGTGTACCCATTCTCCTTAATAATCCCATGCTCATGGTCATTTTATATGAACATTTACAAAACTTGCTTGTTTCATAAATTTCACATGAATGACCACCAATGTAAGATCCTGTATTCACCAAATACATGTATTCTCTTTAACCCTTTTTGTCGCGCCTGCTATTAGCATGGCGCGATATAGGCGCCCGGTTTTCCGTCCGTTCGTTCGTCTGTCCGTTCGTTCGTCCGTCAGTTCGTCAAGGCGTCAACATTTGCGACCACCCTAGCATTCACCCTAAGGTTCAAGTTTACCACAGGCTCGACATAGCCTTCGGCGGAATTCTTGTTGTACCAAATGGAATCTCCCTCTTTATATATACCAGGAGTCCGTTTCAAAATTAAGGGGTGTCAGTTTGTGTTTTCTTCAAAACTACTTGGAAAATGCCTTGACTTTTCGCAGACAGTGTAGGCCCTGATCAGACACCGCGTTCTGTGGGTCTGCACTGTTTGCCATTTACCCGTTTGGGGGGTTCTGGTACAAAATGGGTTGAATGGAATTGTTTTACTAAACTGCTCTTTTTAATTAACTAGAGTGTTAGTATAGATGATCCAAATGCTGCCAAGTTGAAGAGATTACTGTTTACTCCACTAAAGATTATCCATATAGCAGAGATTACTCTGATGGCTGTAGGAGTAGCTGTGGTAGTAGCAACTATTATTGCTGGTATAGTCTACAGGGTAAAAAATATAAAGGTAAGAATGTATGGAGAGGACCTCAAAAAAGGGTTTGAAAAGAGCTTTTAGCTCTTCCGTAGATATCATATGAAATGGTCAAGATATATGTGTTATATTTGATACATGTACAGTAGAATTCCGCTATTAAGACCACCTAAAATTGTGTTTGTTTGTTTGTATTGGAGTTTAACGACCCAGTCAACACCAGGTTATTTTTGAGCCGGTCAATTTACCTATCCACACTTTTCCTGGGCAGGCTTATACGTAAGCGGTTTACCAGTACAGTGCACATTCTTTCACCAGAAACTGACAACTGCCTTTCTTAAATAAGCCGAAGGGAGAGAATGACCGTAGAAAAGATTTCGTGATCAATCTCCACGAAAGAATGTTGCCAACCTTGGCAGGAATCGAACCCACATCCTCCTGATCAACAGTCAGACACACATCCAACTGAGCTACCAAGGCCGACCTACTACCACCTATTAAGACTAAATCTCTTTTTAAAAGCTTATTGAGAAGGTTTCAGTTTTTCTTTCTTTGTATGCCGGCCATGGTATTCATCTCAGAAGAAAGTAAATATGTTCTATATTCTTAACTGGCGGCAAACCTCAAGCCAGGTTTTCTGATGACATTGCTCATTTATTGTGATAAAACTTGGTTATGAAAAAAGTATTTCTTAATTTTCCACTGATTTTTCAGGATTTGAGTTTACAACAGTCTGGAGACAATCAGAACCTTGAAGATGAAGACTCAGATGAAACTGTGCCTATAATTAGAAGTGATATAAATAGCTATACATATGACACAGATCAACAGTCAGATGAAAGATGATGCTGAAAGGGAGAAGATAACGCTTGCAGCGGAGCTAACTACCTAAAATGTTTGGTCCTTATCAATAAGGATCTAACCTTAACCCTTATCCTGCTGAATATTCATTTAAGCTACACCCATTTCTGTCTATCAACCAATCAAATTACTTGATGTAATTTATTGCTACAAATTCATAAACTGAATGCCAAACAGTGTAGATCCTGATCAGATGGCTTCTTCAGAAGCCATCTGATCAGGATCTACACTTTTTGCAAAGATAGGAGTTGGTGTGAACAGCAAGATAAGGGTTAACCCTTTTCTTGCTGTTTGCCATTTAGTTTGTGAATTTGAATGAATAAAATAAATCAAGTCAGGATCTACACTGTTTGTCATTCAGTTTGCAAATTTGAATGAATAAATTACATCAAGTAATTTGATTGGTTGAAATGTAAATGGGTTTAGTTAAATTAATTTATGCTGTGGGGTAAGGGTTAAAATGGAATGAATTTCTCCTGGAGTTAAGTACTTGGGCTTAGAAAAGACAAACTTCTCTTTTAGGAAGAAGTTTTGTTGCAGGCCATACAAATATACAGGAGATAAAAATAAAATGAAGTAGCCATCCTACCTCAGAAACTTCACTTGCCAGTATCAATGTTCAAAGTCATTAGCATTAAAGATGATGTAAAATAATATATATTATGCAAATATAGTGAACATTCAATTGCTCAGAAAGCTTTTTGATTTTATTTTATTTTAGGCTTTTCAAGATACAGGTACTTTATTTTTTTTCCTGCCGATCATTAATCAGAATTCAGTAAAAATAGGAGTAATAAGAAAGAAAAAAAACACCTGGCCTTCTGCATACCTGTGATATATTTTTGACTGTATGAGGGAGATTTGCATTTGTGTTGAGGGAGATGTAAAGAATATATAGGGAAATTCTCAGTTCAAATGATGGAGACTCCAAACTTTTACTAAAATTTAGCCTAAATTGGGCAAAATTGCATCAACATGAGGGAGTCTCCCTCCTGATGAGGGAGGTATCACTGGTATGCTTCCGTTGCAGAACTTGGTGTCTCACATGTGACCTGAGCAAGACTCTAACCATGTTTAGAGACCTAATGATTAAGAGTCAGCACTGTACCCTCTAGGCAGGTATTGAACCTTGAAAAATTGCTGAAGACACGGTTACTCACATCATTACACTAGGAGGCATTATAGGGAACAAGTTAGGTATATCCTTATGATGTTCTGTAAAAATAAAGATATTATTTTGTATGTACTCATTAGAATTGCCTTTTGAGGTGTGTGCTCATTAGATTGAGGCTGTGGAGTACATGCAACATACCTTTTAAAAACTCTTTATTTTTGGCCTTTGAAAACTACAAATCTGACGTAAGATGGTATAACAAAGTTGACTTAAGATAGTATAACCAAACAGGGCTCGAGAAACTGAAAAATCCAAATCGGTCCAGCCAGATTTTGCCCAAAAAATACTGAAATTGCCGAACCAGTTTCAGTAATTTCCGTAAACGTCAGTAGTGATTTGCAATTTCAAAATGTGTTATTAGTGTAACGACTGACATACCAATATTGCTTTTACACTTGTTCAGTTAATATGAACATCAGTATCTCGATTATAAACAGCAATTATTGCTCACATCGTTCAGACACCCCAGATTTCATCTACTTTTATTTTCCCAATATCCTGGTTACTCAGTAACAGGAAACAACTAGTGTGGTACAGTCAGAGACCATTTCTTGGTCACTACATTTTCTTTCCAAAACACAAGTTAAAAACACAAGTTATTTCTATAGCAGGCACTATCACATTGGACTTGGCCTGGTCAGATTCAAATGTGATAGTGCCCACTCTGCATCTATCACAGATTATCAACTTGCATGTGATACATTTCTAGCCAATGAAAAAACATGTTCCATTTGTGATATGTACTAATATTGTTTTAAATTTTATTAGCTCACCTGTCACGTAGTGACAAGGTGAGCTTTTGTGATCACATTTTGTCCGTCGTCCGTCGTCCGTGCGTGCGTCCGTGCGTGCGTCCGTGCGTGCGTAAACAATTTCTTGTCCGCACGATAGCATCTTCATTTATGATTTGATTTTAACCAGACTTTCACACAACTTGTACCACCATGAGATCTAGGTTCCTTTCTTGAACCAGCCATATCCCATCATGTGTTACGGAGTTACTGCCCCTGAAAGGGCAAAAATTGCCTTTTTTGGTCTTGTCCGCATGATAGCATCTTCATTTTTGATTTGATTTTAACCAGACTTGCACACAACTTGTACCACCATGAGATCTGGGTTCCTTTCTTGAACCAGCCATATCCCATCATGTGTTACGGAGTTACGGCCCCTGAAAGTGCAAAAATTACCTTTTATGGTCTTGTCCGCATGATAGCATCTTCATTTTTGATTTGATTTTAACCAGACTTGCACACAACTTGTACCACCATGAGATCTGGGTTCCTTTCTTGAACCAGCCATATCCCATCATGTGTTTCGGAGTTACGGCCCCTGAAAGGGCAAAAATTGCCTATTTTGGTCTTGTCTGCATGATAGATGTTTCATTTATGATTTGATTTTAACTAAACTTGCACACAATTTGTACCACCACAAAATCTCGGTCAAGTTCGAATATGAGTCATGCCGGGTCAAAAAGTAGGTCAGTAGGTCAAATCATAGAAAAACCTTGTGAATACACTAGAGGCCGCAGTTTTGGTCCAATCATTATCAAACCTGCCTAGAATGATCATCTTGACAATATCTGGGTCACGTTTGAATACGGGTCATGTCGGGTCAAAAAGTAGGTCAGTAGGTCAAATGATAGAAAAACCTTGTGAACACACTAGAGGCCACAGTTTTGGTCCGATTATCATCAGACTTGCCCAGAATGATCATTTTGACAATATCTCGGTCAAGTTCGAATATGGGTTATGTCGGGTAACAAAGTAGGTCAGTAGGTCAAATCATACAAAAACCTTGTGAATACACTAGAGGCCACAGTTTTTGTCTGATCATCATGAAACTTGCTCAAAATGATTATCTTGACAATTTCTCGAGCAAGTTCGAATATTGGTCTTGTAGGGTCAAAAAGTAGGTCAGTAGATCAAATCAGAGAAAAACCTTGTGAACACACTAGAGGCCACAGTTTTGGTCTGATCATCATCAAACTTGCTCAGAATGATAGTCTTAATAATATCCGGGTCAAGTTTGAATACAGGTCATGTCAGGTCAAAAAGTAGGTCAGTAGGTCAAATCATAGAAAAAGCTTGTGAACACACTAGAGGCCACAGTTTTGGTCCGATCAACATCAAACTTGCCCAGAATGATCATCTTGACAACATCTCAGTCAAGTTCAAATATGGGTCAGGTTGGGTCAAAAAGTAGGCCAGTAGGTCAAATCATTGAAAAACCCTCTGTACACACTGGCGGCTACAGTTTTGGTCCGATCATCATCAAACTTGCTCAAAATGATCATTTGACAATATCTCGGTTAATTTCGAATATGGGTCATGTCTGGTCAATATGTAGGTCAGTAGGTCAGATTGTTGAAAAACATTGTGAACACACTAGAGGCCCAAGTTTTGGTCTGATCATCATCAAACTTGCTCAGAATGATCATCTTGACAATATCTGTGTCAAGTTTGAATATGGGACATGTAGGGTCAAAAAGTAGGTCAGCAGGTCAAATCATAGAAAAACGTTTTGAACACTCTAAGAGGCCACAGTTTCAGTCAAATCATCATAAAACTTGCTCAGAATGATCATCTGGACAATATCTCAGTTAAGTTTGAATATGGGTCATGTCAAATCCAAAAGTAGATCAGTAGGTTATTTTGTCATAACTTTTGAACCGTTTGAGATAGAGCCTTCATATTTGGCATGTAGGTTCCTTCTGACAAGGGCTTCCCACTCATAAAGATTTGACCTGTGACATTAACCTGTGATCTAATTTTTCATACCTTTTGAACCATATGAGGTAGAGCCTTCATATTTGGCATGCATGTTCCTTGTGACAAGGTTTTCTCAGCCATTCAAAACTTTTGACCTATGACCTTGACCTTTGACCTGCTTTGTCATAACTGTTAAAGCATTTGAGATACAGCCTTCATATTTAGCATGTAGGTTCCTTGCGACAATGTTGCTTAGATTATCCTCTACCAAAAAGGCTAAAACAATCCCACTCGGATAAACAAAATGGCCACCGGAGGTAAAATTAGAAAAATATTGTAAATTTGATTCAAACGAAAACTCCCCCTAAACCCTAAGGCCAATTTGATTCAAAGTTCCCAGGAATGTTGCCTAGGTTACTCCCTACCAAATAAGCTAGAATCACTCTGCTGATGAACAAGATGGTCACAAGAGCTAAAAATAGAATGCACTCAAGACAGTGACACACAGGTGAGCGAACCAGGGCCCTCTGGGCCCTCTTGTTTGTTATTGTCAGTATTTTTAGCTTTTTAACATATAATCATATGGCCTTAATAACAATGTATTGTTTTATATCTTGATCTTGTTTATACATGAATAAATTGTTAAGAATGTCAAGACCTTGCTTTGATTTCAAGAACCTCTATATATAATTTTTGCTGAGCCCACTCGGCAACCAGTGAGACTTAGACATCCATTTGGTGTTGGTACATCTGCCTATTACTTTCTTTGTCCATATATCTGTGTACACTCATATTTCTACTCATGTGGATCCCAAGACCAGTTTTTTGTCAGTATATACCCCACAGACTCCAGGAAAAGCATGTCATAGTTACTTAACCTATAAAATGCCAATGACGACAAATATTGTCGTCTGCTTTGCCATCTGCGAGTTACCTTAAAAGTAATTTTTTTGACAACAGTGTGGACCCAGATCAGACTGTAGGAGCAGTATAATCTGGGCCCACACTGTTTGCCTGTATGCAAAAATATTTTTAAAAAAGTTCCAAAAAAATTGAACAGACGACATAAGCAGACTACATTTCAGATATAGTTTTCTAGGCATCTTAAGGGCTAATTTGCATGAAGTACACCTTTTTTGTAAGTTTTTTTTTAAGTTTTCCTCCTATCTCAGTTTCTACAAGCTGTAGACCTTTTAAATATTGTCAGTATAATAAATTATGCATCAGACCACTCTGGGTCAAGCTAGCTCAGCATTCACACAAAGCTTTGTCAATGTGACCTCCTTTCCACCAAATACACACAATTTTAACCCATAAAATGCCAGTCACAACAATTGTTGTCTGCTGGTTGCTTTAAAAATCATTTTTGGAAACGGTATGGACCACACTGTAGAAGCAGTCTGATCTGGTTCCACACTGTTTTCCAGTATGCAAAAATATTTTTTAAAAAGAAGATACAGCAGACAACATAAGCAGAGTACATTTTCAAATGTAGTTTTTCTTGGCTTTTTAAGGGTTAACTTTTTGAGATTGCCCGCATATTGCAGCTTCTAATGCACTTACGTATGTAACGCGACGTCTGATTGGATAACGTCAAAAATTTGCGACAGTATATTCCACGATATACTGTCGGAAATCCGACGTCACCACGTAACGTCGTTTTTCATTGGCTGACATTTGGTTTTACGCAGCTCACAACGCCTGCCGCTTTGTGCAAAATAGTACAATTTTTAACAAAACAACCGAATAAGTGCATTAGAAGGGGGATAACTGTATTGAAAATTGTCATTTGGGGAGGTAAATCGTCGGTTTTACGGTCGGAAATTACGTTTTACGGCTCCGCTAGCGCGTCGACGTAAAACGAAATTTCCGACCGTAAAACCTCTGATTTACCTCCCCAAATGACAATTTTCAGTACAGTTATCCCCTAATTGGCCTTCAAAACTTCATCAATCCATGCATTAGGCCACGTCAGGTCACTGTCCAGAAAACAGATCTCAGTGCCCTAATTTTCACCAGATATACACTTTTAATTTGAAAGGACATTTTCGCCTAAATCCCATGGTCTTCAGCTTTTGGAGATAAACAATGCACACTAACTTATCAGATTATCAACTCTGTGAGAATACACCCAAGTAAACACCATTTTGTAAAGAGAAAAATTGCAGTTACACGAGTTTTACCTAAGTTTCCTTATTTCTGTTCAAAATATAGATAGTTGGTACTCATCGAGGTGGTTCTAACAGTCCCTGCAATCTGTCTTTGCAGAAGATACAAGAAAATTTGCACAAACTTTTAATGAGAAAAAGAAAGGATGTGAACAAAGTGCCATATCAAGTGACTATTGTGATTGCATTGCATTGTACTATTTCATAGATATCTCTTTAAGTTATAAAGTTAGAAACTCTGTGTCGTCAACATAAACACTGAATTTGTAGTATGAAATTCAACAAGACCAACTGTCTTGTTTGGCTTCTTTTTGGATGGGTTTTTAAAACAAAAAAAAACAACAACAAAAAAAAAACAAAAAAAAAACAAGAGGGCCCAGAGGGCCCCTAATTCGCTCACCTAAGTGTCACTGTCTCTAGTACATTCTATGGGCTTATGATTTCTCTTCATCATGTGACTATGTATGTATAAAACTTGTTGAAAATATATGTTTTGGGATGAAATACTGGACGTTTAAGAACTGTGTTATACAGGCCTTGGGAGGAATCTGATGGTGTTTGTCAGATTTAGGGCCTTTCAACCAATTAGGATTGCCAGTTGCAGTCAGTTAACCTAACTGCACTATTCCTGGTCAGGCTGTGACCAAAGTGATTAACCAGTAATAAGTACACATACTTGTGCCAGTAACTGACAACTGCCCTTCTTGAATCAGCCGAAGGGGGAGACTGATGGAAAATATTCCATGATTAATTTCCATGGAAGTACATGTATGCAGTCGGATTGGGTCTAAAATCCACAACCTCTAGCTTCACAGTCAGATGTGCTTCCAACAGTTATTACGCTCAGCAGTCCACCTCCACATCTATATGTCATATGACACAAAAATGAATATTGTGAGCCCCTAAGTTTTGAGAAACTAGACAGCTGTGCACCAAATATCAAATGTCCGGAAATCTGGTTTCAGACGAAGATTGTTAAGGTTTTCCCTATATTAAGTCCATGTAAAATATGTGGACCCCTTGGCGGGGCCATTAATGGCCGCAGGGAATTTGAACAATCTTGGCAGAGGTCCACTAGTTGAAGCTGTGAACCAAATATCAAAGGCCTGGGCTTTCTGGTTTCAGTCAAGAAAATTTTTAAAGGTATTCCCTATATACAGTCGAACTTCGATGGCTCGAACACAGATGGCTTGTTTACCATGGCTGAGTCGGACACGATTTTGAGTCCCTAGGGAATTCCTCTGCATAAGAAAAGGTGTGGGATAATTAAGGAGATTTTCGACTTTTATCTTGCAAATGTATGCTGTGTGTACTCATTAGAATCGCCTCAATGAGGCGATTCTAATGAATACACACAGCATACATTTATGTTACAGAACACCGAAAAGAAGTCCAAAAATACCCCCGTTATGTTTTCTGGAAGTATACAACAGTGGCTCGAACTACCGCTGTCTTGAACAAATTTCCATGGTCCCAAAGGGGTTCGAGTCATCGAAGTTCGACTGTAAGTCTATGTAAAACAAGTGGGCCCCTGCACGGGGCCATTTTTGCCCCAGGACTGCAAGATGAACAATACTAGCAGAGGTCAACTAGACAAAGATTTGCACAAAATATCAAAGGCCTTGGCCTTCTGGTTTCAGACACCAAGCGTACTAAAGGTTTTCCACATATGCGTCTATGTAAAACTTGAGGGCAAACAAGGTTTTAATGCAATTTGATTTTGTGACCTACTTTTGACCCATAATCAAACTAGACCCAGATATTATCAAGACAAAAATTCCGGTAAAGTGTCATGAAGATTGAAGCAATATTATGGCCTCTAGCGGGTGAACAAGGTTTTAAAGAAAACTGAGCTAGTGCACTACTTTTTTACCCGACATGACCCATATTCAAACTACACCCAGATATCAAGGCAGACATTCTGGTAAAGTTTCATGAAGACAAGCAAAATTATGGCCTCTAGAGGGTGAATAAAGTTTTAATGTAATTTGACCTAGTGACCTAGGTTTTGATCTGACATGACCCATATTAAAACTCAACCCAGATATTTTCAAGGCAAACATTCTGGTAAACTTTAGGAAGATTGAAGCAAAACTATGGTCTCTTGAGGGTGAACAAGGTTTGAAAGCAATTTGACCTAGTGACCTATTTTTGATCCGAAATGTTCCATATTCGGACTCGACTCGGATATTATCCAGGCAGACATTCTCACAGTATGGGAGCGGAAGTGAACGGCCATTTGCGATTGAACATCACTTGCGATTTGTACAGTGGACGATCAGTCACTTGCGATATGACATTATCACGTGGTATATCAAATATGTAAACACAGAAGCCATTAGCGTGAGGTTTTGGCCATTGCTTTTATTTGTGTAAGTTGTCAATATATGTGTCACTTTATTGATAATGATTTCGTTGGTGTCATTGATCCTAACGGTGGAATTAACGATGGTGATCAGTTGACATGTTGTTCGCTGTTGCTGGCACACGTTACTAAAAAGTGGATTAAATGACGGATAAATATTTAGAGGCAACTTTTTTAGTTTTCCTGACATCTTTAATAAACTATAAAGCCTACTGACCAAAAGGATGTATACGCTGAAGTAAAATGCGGCAGCTAAATCTTAACTTTTATTCCCATCACTTTGGATCAACTGAACGGTCACTTGACATTGGATTGAACGGTCACTTGCGATCTGTAATCATTTGAGTTGAACAGTCACTTGCGATGGTGATTTCACACTTGACATGTTTTTTGTGATACTGGATCATTCTAAGAAGTTTGATCAGATATTGACATCAAATAACCAAAAGACTTCCTTCTTATACGATTGGGACACTACTACTGTTTCATCAGCATGGTGTGGAACTCTTTTCACTTCCGAGTTATAAAGTGAAGACACGCGCTTTATATGATTAGAGGTGCGACGTCCAAGTCAACACTATTCAGGTAATTTGTCGGACGTTGAGCACTTCCAATGCTGTGGCTTTTAACCGACACTGAGATGAAATGACATCTCAGTCCATACCGCACAAACAAACCAATAGGGTTTATATGCATAGACGGACCGACTAGCACCACTTTGTCTGGGCAGTCGACGACCTTCTAAGCGGTTTATCATTACTCATGTGCGATCGGTTTCACATCAGCTTGGAAGCACAATGCATCCCAGTCTATTTCTCCAAGTCTCGATGGACAGAGCCTAAAGACACGTTTGCATATTTACTATGACTCTTTCAGTAACATTAAATTATGTCTCCCCCGAATTTTTTTTTTCGGAGAGACATATTGTTTTTCCCCCGGGCGTCTGTCTGTCTGTCTGTCCGTCTGTCCGTCTGTCACACATTCGTGTCCGCTCTATAACTTGAAAACCGTTCGAGCTATCTTCACGAAACTTAGTATAAATATAAATCAGCATTAGACGACGTGCAGTGCCCAAGAACTATAACTCTCGCATTGTTACTTTTTGAATTATCTCCCTTGGAAGTTTGTTGGTATGTATATATGTATGGGCAAATTGTGTCGGGTCAATGACTTCTTTATTTTCAGATGGTTTTTAAAATTACTAGGCAGAAATATTAACAACCATAAGACGATGTGTGTTGCGCATGAGGCTGGTCGGTACCTCAAAGGTCAAGGTCATACTTAGAGGTCAAAGGTAAAAAAGGGGCCTTTTTTCGTATTTGGTCAATCACTTTCTTATTTTGAGATGGATTTTAAAATTACTTGGCAGAAATATTAACAACCATGAGACGATGTGTGGTGCGCATAAGGCAGGTCGGTACCTCAAAGGTCAAGGTCATACTTAGAGGTCAAAGGTCAAAAAAGGGGCATTTTTTCGTGTTTGGTCAATAACTTTCTTATTTTGAGATGGATTTTGAAATCACTCGGCAGAAATGTTAAATAATATAAGACGATATGTTGCGTGCATGAGGCTGGTCGGTACCTCAAAGGTCAAGGTCATACTTAGAGGTCAAAGGTAAAAAAAGGGTCTTTTTTCCGGGTTTTGTCAATAACTTGCTTATTTGTAGATAGAATTTGAAGTTACTTGGCAGAAATGTTAACTTTCATGAGACGATGTGTTGCATGCATGATTCAGTTTGGTACCTCAAATGTCAAGGTCTCACATAGAGGTCAAAGTAAAAAAAAGGGCCTTTTTTCGTGTTTGGTCAATAACTTTCTTGTTTTTAGATGGATTTTGAAATTGCTTGGCAGAAATGTTAACCATCATGAGATGATGTGTTGCACGCATGACCAAGTTTGGTACCGGAACGGTCAAGGTCATACATAGAGGTTAAAGGTCAAAAAGGGGCCTTTTTTGTGTTCTGTCAATAACTTTCTTATTTTTAGATGGATTTTGAAATTACTTGCCAGAAATGTTTACCACCATGAGACGATGTGTTGCGTGCATGACCCAAGTTGGTACCTCAAATGTCAAGGTCGTACTAAGAGGTCAAAGGACAAAAAGGGGCCTTTTTAGTGTTCCGTCAATAACTTTCTTATTCCTGGATAGATTGTGAAAATACTTGGCAGAAATGTTAACCATCATGAGACGATGTGGTGCACGCTAGACCCAGGTCGGTATCTCCAAGATCAAGGTCATACTAAGAGTTCAGAGGTAAAAAAAAGTTGTTGTTTTTTTGTGTCCCGTCAATAACATTTTTTATTTCTGGATGGACTTTATAAAGTTACCATGCAGAAATGTTCACCGTCATTAGACCATGAGTCATGTGCAAGACCAAGGTCCATAAACCTCCAATGTCAAGGTCATACCTAGAGGTCAAAGTTAAAAAAAAGGGACAGTCAACTAGAGCTGTCAGTGAAACTGACTAGGGCCCCGGCAGCGCTATCAGAGGAGTAGGAAAATGTTGATGTTAAAAAAGACGTTTTTTTTCCTTTCACCTCTAAGTATGACCTTGACCTTTGAGGTACGGACCTGGGTCTTGCGCGTGACACACTGTCACATTATGGTTAATATTTCTGCTAAGTAATATTTAAATCCATCCAGGTATAAGAAAGTTATAGATTGGACACAATAAAAAAGACGCTTTTTTGACCTTTTATCTCTAAGTATGACCTTGACCTTTGAGGTACGGCTGTGGGTCTTGCGTGTGACACTTCGTCACATTATGGTTAACATTTCTGCCAAGTAATATTTAAATCCATCCAGGAATAATAACAAAGTTATTAATTGGACACAGGAAAGACCCTTTTTTGACCTTTAACCTCTAAGTATGACCTTGACCTTTGAGGTACGGACCTGGGTCTTGCGCGTGACACACTGTCACATTATGGTTAATATTTCTGCTAAGTAATATTTAAATCCATCCAGGTATAAGAAAGTTATAGATTGGACACAATAAAAAAGACGCTTTTTTGACCTTTTATCTCTAAGTATGACCTTGACCTTTGAGGTACGGCTGTGGGTCTTGCGTGTGACACTTCGTCACATTATGGTTAACATTTCTGCCAAGTAATATTTAAATCCATCCAGGAATAATAACAAAGTTATTAATTGGACACAGGAAAGACCCTTTTTTGACCTTTAACCTCTAAGTATGACCTTGACCTTTGAGGTACGGACCTGAGTCTTGCGTGCAACACTCCATCACATTATGGTTAACATTTCTGCCAAGTAATATTTAAATCCATCCAGGAATAAGAAAGTTATGGAGGATAAAAAAATTTGTGGACGGACAGACGGACAGACAGACAGACAGACAGACAGACAGACAGACAGACAGACAGACGGACGGACAGAGTGATGCCAAGTAATATTTAAATCCATCCAGGAATAATAAAAAGTTATGGAGGATAAAAAAATTTGTGGACGGACAGACGGACAGACGGACGGACAGACAGACAGACGGACGGACAGAGTGATTACTATAGGGCACCCACACTTTCAGTGCGGGGCCCTAATAACTTCCTTATTATTTGATGGATTATGAAATTACTTGGCAGAAATGTTAACCATCATGAGACGATGTGTTGTACCTCAAAGGTCAAGGCCATACTTAGAGGTCAAAGGTAAAAAAGGGCTTTTTTTGTGTATGGCCAATAACTTTTTTCTTTTTCTATGAACATCTTTAAAGTTACTTTACAGAAATGTTTATCTTCATTAGATGATGTGTTGCACACAAGACCCAGCTCAATACCTCCAATGTCAAGGTTATACTTAGAGGTCAAAAACGGGGGAGACATCTGTGTTTTTGTAGAAAAACAAATTCTAGTTACTTTTAATATAACTCACAAAGCATTTAATTAATCCCCCGCTGCGAAGCGGAGCGAAGCGGAGATTATAGGAATGGCCTTCGTCTGTCCGTCCGTCTGTCCGTCTGTCTTTCCGTCCGTCTGTCTGTCCGTAACACTTTCTTGTCCACTCCATATCTCCTGAACCCTTTGATAGATTTCCATGACACTTTGGTCAGTTATTCGTCTCAGTGAGCTGGTGTGCAGAACCCATAAATAAACCATGCAGACTCAAGGTCAAGGTCACGGTTGAAGGTCACGAGTTTGAAACTTGGAATTTTTTGTCCGTTCCATATCTCCTTTACCCTTGGAAGGATTTTCATTAAACTTTGGTCAAATATTCTTCTCAGTGAGCTGATGTGCAGAACCCATGTCCTTCCTTCCGTCCGTCCGTCCGTGTGTTTGTCCGTAACACATGTCCGCTCCGGAATTTTTTGTCTGCTCCGTATCTCGTGTACCCTTTGATATATTTTCATTAAACTTTGGTCAATTATTCTTCTCAGTGAGTTGATGTGCAGAACCCATAAATGGACCATGCCGACTCAAGGTCAAGGTCACATTTGAAGGTCACGAGTATAAAACTTTGAATTTTTTGTCCGTTCCATATCTCCTTTACCCCTCAAAGGTTTTTCGTTAAACTTTGGTCAATTATCCCCCTCAGTGAGCTCACATGCAGAGCCCATATAAGGATCATGTGGACACCAGAGCAATGTCACATTGGAAGGTCACGAGTTTGAAACTTTGAATTTTGTGTCCATTCCATATCTCCTTTACCATTCAAAGGATTTTCATTTAATGTTGGTCAAATGTCCCCATCAGTGAGCTGATGTGCATAGAACATAAATAAACCATGCCAACTCAAGGTCAAGGTCACATTTGAAGGTGAAAAGTTTGAAACTTTGAATTTTGTGTCTGTTCCATATCTCCTTTACCGCTAGAAGGATTTTCATTAAACTTTTGTGAAATATACCCACGAGTGAGCTGATGTGCAGAACCATAAATAAACCATGTCAACTCAAAGTCAAGGTCACAGGTCAAGGTCACAAGGTTGAGCCTTGATACAAAGTGCGGCGGGGGATTTGGCTGTCCTTGCGATTGCATTAATGTGAGGTCGGTTTCACCTCTGCCCGGAAGCTAAATGACATCCTTTGTGTAGTCCATGCATGGTACTTGTTACAATTGTTTTACGGTCCCCGCCCATCGGGGCTTGAAGGAATAGATGGGCTAAATGATGCTTCCACGCAGGTAAACCGCTTTGAGGATCTAAGCCTGCCCAGGCAAAAAGATGCGAGCAGGACCGTCAAATACCATAGCACCTAGAGTCGTGGTGCTTGTGCAAACCGCTTAGAAGGGGTGCGGGTCGGGCTGTTCCTGCATATAAACCCTATTGGTTTGATTGGGCGACAGGGCTTGGGATGTCATTTCATCTCAATGTCGGGTGAAATTCCCACAAAATTGGAAGCAACGTCTCGAAAATAATGACCTATACAGTGTAGACGGGGACGTTGAACCTCAAATCAAACAAACAATTGTTTTTGTTTAATTCGGGATTTAACGTCCCCGTCAACACTATGAAGGTTATTTTAGACGTTGCTTCCAATTTTGTGTGACTTTACCCGACATTGAGGTGAAATGGCATCTCAAGCCCTGCCGTCCAAACGAACGAATATGGTTAATATGCAGTATAGCTTTTACAAAACTCTAGATCTACGCTGAGCTCATATTATACTGTCTAAAGTTATATACCAGAAATATGTTTTATACAATTTACTGTCTTTGGCAATATTCTAATTGCCAGTCTGCAACCCAGGATCCTGCCGACTGAAGTATGAAATGTCAAAGTTGCAAATGCTGCAATTTTCTCAAAAAGTGCTTTTTCATCTTAAAATGGCACATGTGCAACTTGCTTGTAACATCATTTCAAATGGAATGCTTGAAAACTGTTGGAGACGTTAAGCAGACAACTTTCCTACACTTAATAGAAGACTAACTGAAAAGTAACGCCAACATTTTGCTAACGATGGGGCATTTTTTTCAGCTCACCAGAGCCGAATGCTCTAGGCGAGCTTATAGGATAAGCAGTGGTCTATCGTGGTCGAGAGTGTGTTGATGTATAGTTTGTATAGCATGTACAAATATGACAGCAAATATGGGCTTGTACAAATGTGATAGCTGTTTTATGCCAGGGCTCTGCCCGTTGGCCTCATTTTTATGTGCAAGCTTTGGTTTATTATGGGCTTGTTGTTGCATATCTGCATTGTCGTGCAGAAATTGGACCACACTCACCTTGTCGTTGGTGTCGCATGAAAAATCGTTTGATCATCTGAACAGCCTACCAGTGACTACATAGTATACCACTGGCCCTGTGGTCTTATCAAATAAAATGTCTGATCGACATGGTTCCAAATAAGACATATAGCATTCTCAACAAGCGAAACCACAAGCGGGAGACAAAAAAAAATAAATAAATAACTTCTGTTAAAGTGGGGCTAATGGCAGGAGTTAATTTTTTTGCCTCTTTTCTCTTTTGCCAGAAAAGTGGAGATGCTGTGATACATCAATACAGTATGAGTTAGTAGGGTGGAGATGGGGAAAAAGGTGCCAGTAAGCGAAAGACTTAAGCATATTCAGAATATCACCTGACAAGTGACCGTTCAAACTAATCGCAATTGACCTGTACAATCCCAATATTTACAAAAGCAAGTGACCTGAACAGCGTTTCCTTTCCCCTGTGTCATACTTTTAAAAATCCTTCGGTCTGATTTAGATTTTTGAAGATGTCTTTGATTTGTATTCAATCAGTGATAATATTAGAAGACTAAAATGCTAAATAACAAAGGAAATGCTTCTTAACACACGTTTTATGCATATTTACACTTGTGTCAACCGGTTATGGCATTACGATAAACAAAGTGATCAACAATCTAGCTCTTCTCATGCCTTCCAAAAAATAACATATTTATGTGGTTGGAATATGATAAAAACATCCATCTTACCAGCAAGACATATATATCGCATATAAGCGTTATGTTCGCAGAACAAAAATGAAATTACTTACCGTGTCGGCGAAAATATCATACCGCAAGTGACTGATCGTCCACTGTACAAATCGCAAGTGATGTTCAATCGCAAATGGCCGTTCACTTCCGCTCCCATACTGTGATTCTGGTAAAGTTTCATGAAGACTGAAGCAAAACATTGTCCTCTACAGGGAGAACAAGAGACCTGGTGACCTAGGTTTTGGCCTGACATGACCCTTATTCGAACTTGACTTTGATATTATCACGACAAACAATCTGCTGAAGTTTCATCAAGATTGAAGCAAAATTATGGCTTCTAGAGGGTGAACTAGGTTTTAAAGAATTTAGACCTAGTGATCTAGTTTTTGACCTGAAATGACCCATATTTGAACTTGACCTTGATATCATTGAGACAAACATTCTGGTAAAAAATTTAAGAAGTAAGAAGCAAATTGTGGCGTCTGGAGGGTGAACATAGTTTTATCGCAATTTGATCTAATGACCTAATTTTTGACCCGACATGACCCCGTTACGAAAACAGGCCTATGCAAATATATTGTAAATTTAAACACCCCCAAAACGACAATTTTAAGCTGAAAAATTGTGATATTTCTGTCTCCCCCGAAAACATTTTTTTTTCGGAGAGACATTGTTTTTCCCCCGGGCGTCTGTCTGTCTGTCCGTCTGTCACACATTCGTGTCCGCTCTATAACTTGAAAACCGTTCGAGCTATCTTCATGAAACTTAGTATAAATATAAATCAGCATTAGACGATGTGCAGTGCGCAAGAACTATAACTCTCGCATTTATACTTTTTGAATTATCTCCCTTGGAAGTTTGTCAGTATGTATATATGTATGGGCAAATCGTGTCCGGTCAATAACTTTCTTATTTTCAGATGGATTTTAAAATTACTTGGCAGAAATATTAACAACCATAAGACGATGTGTGGTGCGCATGAATCAGGTCGGTACCTCAAAGGTCAAGGTCATAGAGGTCAAAGGTCAAAAAAGGGGCCTTTTTTCGTATTTGGTCAATAACTTTCTTTTTTTGAGATGGATTTTAAAATTACTTGGCAGAAATATTAACAACCATGAGACGATGTGTGGTGCACATCAGGCAGGTCAGTACCTCGAAGGTCAAGGTCATACTTAGAGGTCAAAGGTAAAAAAGGGGCCTTTTTTCGTGTTTTGTCAATAGCTTTCTTATTTTGAGATTGATTTTGAAATCACTTGGCAGAAATGTTAACCAATACAAGACGATGTGTTGCGTGCATGACCTAGGTTGGTACCTCAAAGGTCAAGGTCATACTTAGAGGTCAAATGTAAAAAAGGGGCCTTTTTTGGGTTTTGTCAATAACTTGCTTATTTTTTAGATAGAATTTGAAGTTACTTGGCAAAAATGTTAACTATCATGAGACGTTGTGTTGCATGCATGATTCCGTTTGGTACCTCAAGTATCAAGGTCATACATAGAGGTCAAAGGTAAAAAAAGGGGCCTTTTTTCGTGTTTGGTCAATAACTTTCTTATTTTTAGATGGATTTTGAAATTGCTTGGCAGAAATGTTAACCACCATGAGATGATGTGTTGCACGCATGACCCAGTTTGGTACCTGAACGGTCGAGGTCATACATAGAGGTTAAAAGTCAAAAAGGGGCCTTTTTGTGTTCTTTCAATAACTTTCTTATTTTTAGATGGATTTTGAAATTACTTGGCAGAAATGTTAACCACCATGAGACGATGTGTTGCGTGCATGACCCAAGTTGGTACCTCAAATGTCAAGGTCGTACTAAGAGGTCAAAGGACAAAAAGGGGCCTTTTTAAGTGTTCAGTCAATTACTTTCTTATTCCTGGATAGATTGTGAAATTACTTGGCAGAAATGTTAACCATCATGAGACAATGTGGTGCACGCTAGACTCAGGTCGGTATCTCCAAGATCAAGGTCATACTAAGAGGTCAGAGGTAAAAAAAAGTTTTTTTTTTTTTTGTGTCCAGTCAATAATTTTTTTTATTTCTGGATGGACTTTATAAAGTAACCATGCAGAAATGTTCACCGTCATTAGACCATGAGTCATGTACAAGACCAAGGTCCATATACCTCCAATGTCAAGGTCATACCTAGAGGTCAAAGGTAAAAAAAGGGACAGTCAATAACTTCCTTATTCTTTGATGGATTATGAAATTACTTGGCAGAAATGTTAACCATCATGAGACGATGTGTTGTACCTCAAAGGTCAAGGCCATACTTAGAGGTCAAAGGTAAAAAAGGGCTTTTTTGTGTATGGCCAATAACTTTTTAGCTCACCAGAGCCGAAGGCTCCGGGGGAGCTTATAGGATAGGCAGTTGTCCGTCGTTGTCTGCGTCTGTGTCTGCCTCTGCGTCGTCTGTGTTGTCTGCGTCGTCTTCGTCAACATTTTCAAACGGCATCTCTGAAGCCACTGGGCCGATTCAGCCCAAATTTCATCTGTAGCATCCTTTGGCAGGGAGATTGAAAGTTTGTCTTTTTAATGAAAATCGCCTCATTAGTTTGGTTGCTATGGCAACTTAGAGTTTCCATAGACTTATAATGGGGAAAATAGAAAAATGGCATTTACTGCCAAACCTTTGCAGATATTTTGACAAAACTTTCATAGAAATGTTCCTTAGGCAATCTACTTTCTGCCATATGATTTTAGGCCTACTGCTCATTTCTATTGGTTGCCATGGAAACCATAATAAAAAATAGAAAAAAAAATACTTCAAAACATCTCCTCAGAAACCGAATGCTCTATTAGGCTGAGAGTTTTTGGAAATATTCACCATATTTGCCTTTATAGGTTTTGTGTTTTTTTATAAAATTTGGCTCTTTAGTTTGGTTGCTATGGCAACTTAGATTTTCCATAGACTTATAATGGGGAAAATTGAAAAATGGCATTTGCTGCCAAGTTATTGCAGATATTTTGACAAAACTTTTATAGAAATGTTCCTTGACCAAATGTCTCTCAGCCATATGCTTTAATGCCAACATGGTGGTCCCCCAGGTTAAGCCGGGGCCATGCCCCAACCCCTCCACTTCATAAAAGGCCATATAACTCGGAAACCATCCAGATCCCCACCCAAAAACCATATATATTCTTATTCCTTATGATAAGATGCATTCAGTGACACCAACCTGGGGGCCCTCCGGTACGTGCCTGGGTCATTCCCCACCCCCTCCATTCCATAAAAGGCCCAATATCTTGGAAACCTTACACATCCCCACCCATAAACCATATATATTCTTGTTCCTTATGAAAATATACATTCACTGACACCAACTTGGGCGTCTCCCGGGGTGCGCCTGGGCCTTGCCCCACCCCTTCGTCTTCACAAAAGGCCATATATCTCAGAAACCATTTAGATCCCCACCCCAAAGCCATACATATTCTTGTTCCTTATAATAAGGCGCATTCAGTGACACCAACCTGGGGGTCCCCCTGGTTGTGCCGGGGTCATGCCCCACCCCCTCCATTTCATAAAAGGCCCAATATCTTGGAAACCTTACAGATCCCAACCCCTAAACCCTATATATTCTTGTTCCTTATGAAGAGACTCATTCATTGACACCAATTTGGGGGTCTTCCTGGTGCCCCGGGGCCTTGCCCCACCCCTCCACTTCACAAAAGGCCATCTATAGCAGAAACCATTCAGATCCCCACCCCAAAACCTTATATATTCTTGTTTCTTATGATATGACACATTCATTGACACTAACCTGGGGGTCCCCCAGGATGTGCTAGAGTAGTGCTCCACCCCTTCATTTCATTAAAGACCCAATATCTTGAAAAAACTTATAGATCCCCACCTCTAACCATATGTACTGATGTTCCTTATGATAAGACACATTCATTGACGTCAATCTGGAGGTCTTCCAGGTCAAGCAAGGGCCTTGCCCCACCCCACCACTTCACAAAAGGCTATATATCTCAGAAACTGTTCAGAGCCCCACCCCTAAACCATATATATCTTCTTTGTGATAAGACACATTCAAATAACACTAGCTTGGGAGTCATCCAGACTGCCTGGGTCATGCCCCACTGCTTTACTTCATTAAATGCCATATATCTCAGAAATCATTCAGATCCCCACCCATAAACTATCATATTCTTGTTCCTTATGATAAGACTCATTCAGTCACACCAATCTGGGGGTCACTTTGTGCTAGAGCAATTCGCCCTGCCCCTCCACTTTAAAAGGCCATATATTTCAGTTAAAAACCATTCAAATCCCCACCCCATAATCATATATGTGCTTGTTCCTTATCAATAGCACACCCACTTGGGGGTCGCAGGGGCCATTCCTCTCCTCTCCACGTCATAGAAGGGCCTCATATATCAGAAACCATTCAGATTCCTACCCATAACCCGTATATATATATATTCTTGGTCCTTATAGGGACAACAATCTTGGGCTTTCCTGGGATCAATAGGACATGCCCCAACCCCTCCACCGCTTAAGAGGCCTTATAACTCCGGTATACAGATCCCCACTGCTACACCATATATATTCTTATTCCTTATGATAAGACGCATTTAGTGATACCAACCAGGGCTCCATTGGGTCCATGTCCTACACCCTCTACTAATAAAAGGCCTAATGTTTTAGATACTGAGTCCATATAGATGCTCATTTGGATATAGGGGTTCATTTGGGAGACTTTATAATTGGTAGATTAAAATGGTATCATGTTAAAATACATGGCTGTCATTGGGCAGTGCCCACCTGAGCTCTGGTGGGCATTGTGGCCCATGGGCCTCTTGTTTATTTTTCTATGAACATTTTTAAAGTTACTTTGCAGAAATGTTTATCTTCATTAGATGATGTGTAGCACACAATACCCAGCTCAATACCTCCGATGTCATAAAGCCCCCGCCCATAGGGGCTTGAAGAAATATATGACAAACATTCTGGAAAAGTTGCTTGAAGATTGAAGCAAAATTGTGGCCTCTAGAGGGTGAACACGGTTTTAACGCAATATGACCTAGTGCCCTTGTTTTTAAACCGATTTGACCCATATTCAAACTTGACCCAGATATCATCAAGTCAAACTTTCACCCATAGGGGCTTGAAGAAATATATGGGCTGCATGATGCTTCCACGCAGAGCTGAATCCGGCCCGCACACTAGTACTGGTAAACCGCTTAGCAGATCTAAGCCTGTCCAGGAACCGCGGTGCGAGGCGGACCGTCCATGCTAATAAACCCTATTGGTTTCATTGGGCGACAGGGCTTGAGATGTCATTTCATCTCAATGTCGGGTAAAAGTCCCACAAAATTGGAAGCAACGTCTCCAAAATGACCTTTACAGTGTTGACGGGGACGTTAAACCTCAAATCAAACAAAAACCTCCAATTTCAAGGTTATGCTTAGAGGTCAAAAACGGTGGAGACATCTGTGTTTTTGTAGAAAAACAAATTCTAGTTTCTCTTATTTCTGCTCATAATATAGATTTTGGGTACACATTAGAACCGCCTCATTGAGGCGGTTCACCTCATTGAGGCGGTTCACATGAGAACCCACAATCTATATTTTAGAGCAGAAATAGGAAAAATAAGGTTTACCCCAGTTTTACTATATAAAAACGGGGTTCAAGGGTGTCAGAATTATATAGGCGTGTTTTCGTGATGCATACTAAAACTGGACCCAGATATCATCAAGACAAACACTCTGGAAAAGTTTCATGGAGATTGAAGCAAAACTGTTACCTCTAGAGGGTGAACAAGGTTTTAAAGAAATTTGACCTAGTTTTTACCAGACATGATCCATATTCTAACTCGATATGATCAAGGCAAACATTCTGGTAAAGTTTCATGAAGATAGAAGCAAAATTGTGTCTTCTAGAGGGTGAACAAGGTTTTAAAAAATTTGACCTAGTGACCTAGTTTTTGACCAGACATGACCAATATTCTAACTTGACCTTGATACGAGGGCTGATTGATATGTTCACGGTGAACCTCGTATTGAAGGAGGGACGCAGGGATGTTATACTATTCTCTTACTATACAGGGCCGTGTACCCAAGGACTGGTCTCATTTGGTCAGTTTATATCGACGAGGTAGCACTCTGAAGTAAACAATACAAGTGGGCAAAATCGGTGAATGAGCATTGATCCAATATTTGCATAAAAAAGGTTTACCACCTAAAAATATCCAAAATGATATGGTAGCAGTAGGGAAAGATGCCCCTTCATATGCTACAGTGAAAAGGTGGATGGCAGAATTTAAGCGTGGCAGACTGAGCCTTGAGGATGACCCCCGTCCTGAAAGGCCTGTCAATGTTGCATCCCTAGAAATGGTCAATAAAATCCATTATATTGTTATGACTGACAGACAAATCACAGAAAGATATATAGCCAGTAGAGTTGGCATTTCACAGGGAAGAGTACATTCCATTCTAACAGTTGATCAGTAGCACACCAGGCGCACATAAACCTTTTTGAGGAAGATCCTGACACCTTTCTTCAGAGATTTGTCACTATGGATGAAACATGGGTTCATCATTTTACCCCAGAGACCAAACAACAATCGAAACAATGGAAGCATCCTGGCTAACCCCGCCAAAGAAGGGAAAGACTTCCATTAGCTGGTTATGGCCTCGGTTTTCTGGGATGCAGATGGTATTCACCTGACCTCGCATCATCAGACTTATCTATTTCGAAAACTGAAAACGACTATTTCAGGCACTCACTTTCAGTCCGCCGACGACGTTATATATGCAGTGGATGACTTTCTGAACAGCCAAGAAAAGGAGTTTTTTTAAAGTGCCATTGAGGCCCTTAAACACCGGCTTCAAAAGTGTATAGATACTGAAGGGGATTATGTTATACAATATGTCCGACAAAATTTAAATCCTTCAATATAAGGCTCACAACATATCAATCAGCCCTCGTATCATTAAGACAAACATTCTGGAAAAGTTGCTTGAAGATTGAAGCAAAATTGTGGCCTCTAGAGGGTGAACACGGTTTTAACGCAATATGACCTAGTGCCCTTGTTTTTAAACCGATTTGACCCATATTCAAACTTGACCCAGATATCATCAAGTCAAACTTTCACCCATAGGGGCTTGAAGAAATATATGGGCTGCATGATGCTTCCACGCAGAGCTGAATCCGGCCCGCACACTAGTACTGGTAAACCGCTTAGCAGATCTAAGCCTGTCCAGGAACCGCGGTGCGAGGCGGACCGTCCATGCTAATAAATCCTATTGGTTTCATTGGGCGACAGGGCTTGAGATGTCATTTCATCTCAATGTCGGGTAAAAGTCCCACAAAATTGGAAGCAACGTCTCCAAAATGACCTTTACAGTGTTGACGGGGACGTTAAACCTTAAATCAAACAAACAAAAGTCAAACTTTCATGAAGATTGAAACAAAACTTAGGCCAAGGTTTTAAAGAAATTTGATCTAGTGACCTAGTTTTTTACCTGACATGACCCATATTTTAACTTGACTTTGACATCATCAAGGCAAACATTTTGGTAAAGTGTCACGAAGATTGAAGCAAAACTGTGGTCTCCAGAGGGTGAACAAGGTTTTCAAGAAATTTGACCTAGTCTCCTAGATTTTGATCCGATATGATCCATATTGGAACTTGATTCAGATATCATCTTGATAAACATTTTGGTAAAGTGTCAAGAAAAGTGAAGCAAAACTTAGGCCTCTAGAGGGTGAACAATGTTTTAAAGAAATTTGACCTAGTGACCTAGTTTTTGACCTGACATGACCCATATTTTAACTTGACTTTGACATCATCAAGGCAAACATTCTGGTAAAGTGTCACGAAGAGTGAAGCAAAACTTAGGCCTCTAGAGGGTGAACAAGGTTTAAAAGAAATTTGACCAAGTGCCCTAGTTTTTGACCTGACATGACCCATATTCGAACTTGACCGTGATATCATCAAGGCAGACATTCTGGTAGTTTCATGAAGATTGAAGCAAAACTGTGGGTCTCTAGAGGGTGAACAAGGTTTTCAAGAAATTAGATTGTGTCCATCACCTACAGAGAACGTTTATAGTCTTTCAAAACACAGTGAGACATGACTGCACTTTTAATTTTGGACGAGTCCGTGTTTTAGGTAAGTCGCCTTCATTTGGGATTTTAAATTGGCGCGATACAGTTTTACTGAGAATCGTACTGCATCATATTATCCCCTTGGGCACGAATTGTGCATAATGGCATTATCAAAAAACTTATTTTTAATTATAAAATCCTGTGAAAAAAGAAATTCGAAAGCTACTTCTCCTAAAACATGAAATAGTCTTGCCACGCTTGAACGTTGAATTCTCAAAGGTCGTTGATAAATTATACCTAACAAAGGTTTGTCGATGTCATGTCAACAATTAAGGCTACCGGGTCATAAAGCGATTAATTTAAATACACACACAGTGCGTGTCAACTCTTTAATTCTTTTCATATATTAATACATGTATTAATCGATACATGCTAATCCAAACATGTTAAATTGTTGATTGCTGGTTAGCATTAAAATATATATTTTGTTTTGCACCCCTAACCCTGACAACACATCACGAAAACATGCCTATACAAATACATTGTAAATTGTACATTAAAGATAAGATGAAAAATTGTGTTATTTTTCTTATTTCTGCTCAAAATATAGATTGTGGGTTCTCGTTAGAACCGCCTCATTGTCTAACGAGTACGCACAATCTATATTTTTGAGCAGAAATAAGAAACATAAGGTTTACCCCTGTAAACCCCAGTTTTACTATATGAAAGTGGGGTTCAAGGGGGCCAAAATTATATAGGCGTGTTTTCGTGATGGCTATTTTACTGTGTGAAATTATATGCAATAATAACTGAGCCAGGGCACAACATAAATGTGTGCCCAGCAAAGAATCACATCAGCCTGCGCATCCGAGACTTCTCTTGCGCACAACGTAGACTGATCCGACTGCGCGGACGCGCAGGCTGATCTGAGTCTTCGCTGGGCGCACATGTAAATTGTAGGAAATGCTATGGCCCATACCGAACTTTTTCCTTCATAGGCGGCGATCGGAATAAGTCGTGAATTTCCGTTAAAACCTATCTGGGCGAGATATTCGAGTTATCTCCCTGTACACCACTGGGATCAAGGTACAGAATAGCCAATATTTTTTCTCTAGTCGCTGACCTCAGGGAATCAGTAATCATATATCTGCAGATATGACACTTTGATCTACCTGTAGGTATTCAAAGGAGCGCTAGTGCTCAAATTAAGGCTATCTAAATGTGAAAAAGAACTTCTTGAAGTAACAACCATGCCTTTTCATTTCGAGCCATCTAGTATGAACGAACATATTTAACATATTGAAGAGCTACATTATGTAGAATTGCTTAATAAAAAAATAAAATAAAAATAATAATAATAATAATAATAATAACTAGCAATATTATTATCATTATTATTATTAGTAGTAGTAGTAGTGTTTTTTTTTTTTGTTTTTGTTTTTTATTATTGTATTTATTTATTTTTTTTTTTTTTTGACATGTAGAATATTGGGTCTATATCTCTTGTCAGTCTCTTGTCCAGTGATTTTAAATAAGGATTAAGGTCAAATATGACACGTGAAATCTCTTGACTCCGATCTTTTTATGCATTTATTTTATCTATTTATTTAAATAAATAACGCCACGGGCCTCCGTGGCCTAGTGGTTAAGAGCGCTGATTCTTGATCATTAGGTCTCTCACCGCTGTGGTTCGAGCCTCTCTCGGGTCACATGTGAGACGCCAAGTTCTGCAACGGAAGATCAGGTGGTTTTTCTCCGGGTACTCCGGTTTTCGCCCACCTCTGATTAACGATCTGCTCGATATGAGTGAAATAATCTTGAAAGGGCGGTAAAACCAAAAATAAATAAATAAATAAATAAATAACGCCATGAAAAATATTGTTAGCCAACCACGAACACACGCCTATAAGACTCGATCAAGATGAACTCAGATTTTGTTTGTTTGTTTGATTTGAGGTTTAACGTCCCCGTCAACACGGTAAAGATCATTTTGGAGACGTTGCTTACAATTTTGTGGGACTTTTACCCGACATTGAGATGAATTGAAATCTCAAGCCC
The DNA here is from genome assembly GCA_963580285.1 of Lucinisca nassula. Classification (NCBI taxonomy): domain Eukaryota; kingdom Metazoa; phylum Mollusca; class Bivalvia; order Lucinida; family Lucinidae; genus Lucinisca; species Lucinisca nassula. The sequence goes on from OY757017.1 coordinate 38,609,433, forward strand.
TGTCGCCAAATGAAACCAATAGGGTTTATTAGCATCCGCCTCGCACCGCGGTTCCTGGACATGCAGGCTTAGATCCTCTAAGCGCTTTACCAGTACTATTGTGCGGGCCGGATTCAGCTCTGCGTGGAAGCATCATGCAGCCCATATATTTCTTCAAGCCCCTATGGGCGGGAGCCCAGATGAACTCAGATGAGAAAGTTCTTACATTAAAACCAATTTTGTTCCATGACGAAAACACGCCTATACATATACATTGTAAATTTTACCACCAAAAATGAAAATTTTCAGATGAAAAAAAAAGAAGATATTTTTCTTATTTCTGCTCAAGACATAGATTGTGGAGTACCCACATTCTATGTTTTTAAGATGAAAGAAAAAAATAATGTATACCCCTGCAAACCCAAGTTTTACTATATGAAAGTGGGGTTATATGGGGTCAAATTTTCGTGATGGTCTGCCGCAGTCATAATTGACACCTTAAGAGTTAACATTACACCGATATACAGTATATTGTATAAGATATTTCCTGAATAATTAAAAGGACGCCATAAAAAGTAACTTATAGGTAAACACATTTTGAAAAATGTTGTCTTCCCAAGTCATGATTGACACCTTAAGAGTTAACACTACACCGATATACAGTATATTGTATAAGATATTCCCTGAATAATTGAAAGAACGTCATAAAAGTTACATAATGTGTAAACACAGATAAGCCTATTTATTTATTTATGTATTTATTTATTTATTATAAAGGGCATTTCACTCATATTTGAATCGGCTGTAATGTTTGTCCTAAACAATTTTAACACAATTTCGAAAAATGTTTTTTGTCGAGCTATGGTTGACACTTTAAGAATTCAAGAAAGATCTAAAAAGTGCCTTAAAAGTCGGTCACAGAAGGTGATTACAGATACGGCATATTAATTAATTAATTTATTTATTTATTTATTTATTAAAATGAGGCATGCAATTAATATGTGAATGGGCTGCAATAGTTTTATGATCACATCACAAAAACACCCCATATTACCCACTTTTATATTGTAAAATATGGATCATTATTTATCTTATTTCTGCTAAAACATGTATTGTTGTTTGTCGTAAGAACCGCCTCGCTGAGGTGGAACTAACGATTCCATCAATTTATGTTTCCAGAAGAAATACGAAAAGTAGCAATTTTTTTTTATCTAAATACTTTCATTTTTTGTTGGTAAAATTTTCAATATTTTTTAATAGACGTGTTTTCGAAATTAATCAATTCAAAACCTGAAAAATGTCATCTGCACTAGTAATGATTTACACTTTAAGAGTTAATAAAACTGTACATAAATCATCAAGACACCACAAAATTGTCTATCAAATCAATCACAAAAAGTGAACAATGATGAGACTGTTACTTTATTTATTTATTTATTTATTTATTTATTTATTTATTTATTTATTTATTTATTTATTTATTTATTTAATCAAATTGTTATCTTCAATATTATGATTGGCACTTTAAGGGTTACACATGATTGACACTTTAAAGAGTAACACATAGTGGGGGACGACGGGCACGCGCCAACTCATTGTTAAATTAAAGCACGTTTGTTAACTTCGTCATCACGATAACACACCTATATAATTCTGACCCACGTGTACCCCACTTTTATATAGTACAACTGGGGTTTATAGGGGTATACATTATTTATTTGACTGTTACTCTAAAACCTCAAATCAGCTGCAGTGAAAATAAATAAGTTTTATACAGTAAAACTGGGGTTTACAGTAGTATACATTATTTTTTCTTATTTTTGATCAAAACAAAGATTGTGGATACTCGTTAGAACTGCTTCACCGAGGCGGCTCAGACGAGTTCCTTTAATCTATTTTTGGAACAGAAGTATGAAAAATAGCAGAATTTTCTATCTAAACATTTTCATTTTTTTGGTGGTAAAATTTGTCAGTATAGGCGTGATTTCGTAATGTGAATTTAGACAATTCCATTTTTATTGACGGTGGTTTAGTCAAAGCCATCAACCGAATGGCAAACAGTGTAGATCTGGAGAAAAGACGGCTCATCCTGAGCAGTCGCACCATGTTCTACACTGTTTGCAAAGTAACTGTGCGGACAGACAGAGTTGAAACTCATTAACAGAAATATACAGAATAGCAAACAGTGTTTTGTTCTGCACAAAACATAGATTGTTGGTGCTCGTTTGAACCCCCTCGATGAGGCGAATGTGCACTGTACTGGTTAACCGCTTACGTATAAGCTTGCTCAGGAAAAGTGCGGACAGGTAAACTGACCGGATCAAAACTGACCTAAATAGTGTTGATTGGGCCGTTAAACTCCAATACAAACAAACAAATAAAATCAATCACTGACTTCAGACTGCCAATTAACTTTTCATGGTGGTTTTAATCGCCATTTAATCGCCATTTCACAGTTAATGATTTCGACAATTTTTGTCCTTTTTGACATATTTGCCGCCCATACATAAAGAATGAAAACATAAATGTAACAAAACTGAGACAAAATAAAATAAAGAAATCCGAGAAATATAACCACTGTATCAAGTACATTATCCGCAAGTTGTTTATTACTAGTAATTACAAAATTAATACAAAAAAAGCTTTACAGGTTTGATACGATTTCTGGTACATATAATGTGGACTTAGCGATTTTCGCATCATGAACTGCAGTACTGAAAAACAGCTTATAAACGATTTTTAAGCTCTCGGGGAAGCAATTTATCATTTTTCAGTAGAAAAAACCTTTATATCATCGTAAACTTTGAACAACAGTCTAACAGTATATAACAGTGACTTAATTCCAAACAAATCATTTCTATTTAATATTGGCAACCAAACATGGAAATCTGAACGTTTTTTTTAAAAATACATTGCCGTCTATGGAGCATATAGGCCTGACATTAAATTGCAGATGGAAGCAATAAGAATTAATTATTCATCACTTTGAAATGCACCAAATAAAAACTGAATAATTTTCTTACATGAGGATAACAGTGACTTTTTTCTAGTGTTAAGGATAAATAAGACACGAGGACTTAAGATTTTTTTCCTTCATAATTTTAATATAAAAAACCTTCAAAATATACAGGTAACTTTAACTGCCGATTTCCTACGGAAATCGATATTCAACTCGGTAATTTACGGCGAATGAAGGAAAAAGTTCAACATGCGACTCAATAAAACACGTTGACAAGTCCGTATTCGCACCCCGCTTTATACAGAGAAAAATAGGATTTACAGAGATATTCACCATATTTGCACATTATTTGCTTGCTCCCAGCTTGCACATTGTCAATATTGGAAAAACAGGTAACCAGACCCCCCTGACCTTTCAAGGTCGGGGGGGGGTCTGGTTACCCGTTTTTCCAACACTGATAACCTTCAGACTAGGAACCAGCAGATAATGCAAATAAGGTGATATTCATTATTTCTGCCCCAAGACATAGGCTGTGGGTAATCGCTAGAAGCAACAATTACCAAAGCATGTTTGTGAAGTACCCGAATCCCCCCCCCCCCCCCCCCCCGACCGTTTCAATCTATTTTCGCTTGTCAAAAAAACACTTGATAATTAAACGTTTTTTTTTTTTTTTTCTTTTTCTTTTTAAACAATATGAAGTGTTTGTTAATTACGCAGAAAAGAATTATATTAAACAAGAAAAGAAGAAGAAGAAGAAGAAAAAAAAAAAAAAAACAGTAAATATATGAATAAGACAAAATAGAAATAAATTTATTTCAGCATTAAATGACATTAAAAAGATGTTTTCAGCAGTCAAATCCCCTTTGACATTCGCCTTAACCTACCTAAAAGCCGGAAATTTCCCATTTAATCCGAAAATCGTGTAAGAACAGATATCTATATATAGATACAATGAGGAGAGACGCTCAAATTACTAAAAATGGCAAGAAAACAATCTGAAAATGACCCAATTTATTTTTATTTGATCCTCAGTAATTTGATACTGTTGGAAAGAAAAAAAAAACATTTTTCTTCTAGAATGTTCCGTCACATTTTTAACAACGTATCTTATAATTTTATAATTACAGTATAAAATCAGTAACCCTCGTGAGTTTTTGCTAATTTTCTTTTGAAGTAAACGAGAGGTTCACGAGACGAAGTGTCTATTTTCAATTCCAAAATGGACCAGTTTAAATTTTATTCAAACAAGATGTGTTTGTGAAACACTGATGCCTCCGGACAACGCATGTTAAATATGAAAGCAGTATCACTAAGTAATCGAAAGGTATAGCCAATGTTCAAATCTTAAAAAAGTAGGTCAAGGCAACAAGGGCAAAAATTATGGGATCGTTGGAAAGGTCTTGTGACATAAAATGCACATGTGAAATATGAAAGCCCTATCACTTACCAATCGAATGTTATGGCCAATGTTAAAGTTTTCAAAAAATAGGTCAAACATCAAGGTCAAGGTCACGAGGTCAAAAATTATGCTGCCACTTGTGAAAAAGAATGCACATGCGAAATATGAAAGCCCTATCACTTACCATTCAAAAGTTATGGACTATGTTAAAGTTTTTAAAAAGTGGGTCAAGGTCACGAGGTCAAAAATTATGGTACCACTAGAAAGGTCGTGTGACAAGGAGTGCACATGCGAAATATGAAAGCCCTATCTCTTGCCAATCAAAAGTTACGGCCAATGTTTAAGTTTTTAAAAAAAATTTCAAAGGTCAAGGCCACGAGGTCAAAATTTGTGGTACCACTAGAAGGGTCTTGTGACAAGGAACGCACATGTGAAACATGAAAGCCCTATCACTTACCAATCGAAAGTTATGGTCAATGTTAAAGTTTTTAAAAAGTAGGTGAAACGTCAAGGTCACGAGGTCAAAAATTATGGTACAACTGGAAATGCTTGTGACAAGGAATGCAAGTGTGAAATATGAAAGCCATATCGATTATCATTCAAAAGTCATGCCCAATGTTAATGTTTTTGCGAATGTTAAAGTTTTTTTTTTAAAAAAAGGTAGGTCAAATGTCAAGGTCAAGGTCATAAGGTAAAAAATTATGGTATCACTGGAAAGCTCGTACATGGAATAGACATGTGAAATATGAAAGTCCAAGCACTAACCAATCAAATGTTATGTCCAATGTTAACGTTTTTAAAAAGGAGTTAAAAAGTCAAGGTCAAGGTCACGAGGTCAAAATTTATGGCACCTCTTGAAAGATCTTGTGACAAGGAATTCCCCTGTGAAATATGAAAGCCATATCAGTTAATATTCAAAAGTTATGCCCAATGTTAAGGTTTTTGTGGACAGACAAACAGAGAAACAGACAGACAGACAGACCAAAAACTATATGCCCCCGAATCTTTGATTCTGGGGGCATAAAATATCTTGTTCGCACAACTTAATATCTTGTGCGCACAAGATATTATCTTGTTTGCACAACATAGATCTTGTGCTGACAACATACTATCTTGTGCGCACAACTTATTATCTTGTTCGCACAACATATTATCTTGTTGGCACAACATATCTTGTTTGCACAACATGCATCTTGTGCAGACAACATAATATCTTGTGTGCACAAGATATTATCTTCTTCGTACAACTTACTATCTTGTGTGGGCAACATAATCTCTTGTGCACACAAGATATTATCTTGTGCTGCAATATCTTGTTTGCACAACTAAATATCTTGTTCGCACAACATGTTATCTTGTTGGCATAATTTAATCAGACGCATAAGATATTATGTTGTCCGCACAAGATCTATGTTGTGCAAACAAGATAATATGTGCGAGCAAGATAATATCTTGTGCCCACAAGGTATTAAGTTGTGTGAACAAGATAATTTGTGTGCAAAACCTAATATCTTGTGGGAACAAGATATTATCTTATTCATACAACCTGATATCTTGTCCGGACAACATACTACCTTGTGCACACAAGATATCATTTTGTGCTGTGCACAATATCTTAGCTTGTGTGCACAAGATAATATCTTGTTCGCACAACTAAATATCTTATTAGCACAATTTGATCAGATGCATACTGAGATATTATGTTGTCCGCACAAGATCTATGTTGTGCAAACAAGATAATATGTTGTGCGAACAAGATAATATCTTGTGTTCACAAGGTATTTAGTTGTGCGAACAAGATAATATCTTGTGCGTACAATGTATTAAATTGTGCGAACAAGATAATATATTGTGTGCACAAGATAATATCTTGTGCGCACAAGATGTTATGTTGTCCGCAAAAGATAAATTATGTTGTCCGCACATCTTATGTGCACAAAATATTATCTTGTGCGCACATATCCTTGTAGGGTTCAGGAAAGCAAATTAATAATGTATCAGATTAAAGCGCATTATCCTACCGTTATAAATGATTGGAAATTAAATCGGATTCTTAACACATCTTAAGAAATGTAAAAACTTAAATTACTTTGGAAAATTTACTCATCATGCAAGGAAACGAGATTTCGGTTCCAAAATCTATCCCATATTCTTCAAGGCTGTGTACTGACGAAGATGGAATCGTCATAAGTGACTCTACAATATGATGCCCAGCTCTTTATCCTTGCTGACATGCTAAATATAACCATATGCCGAACATGCCCCGAGGCCGGACTAGCCCCGGTCTCCCCTACTCAACAGTTATAACTCGGTACTTGCAACTTTACAAATCGTGACACTCTTAGACGGCTGACCACAACGGAGGTGCATGGTAGCCTCATTTTGCTACTTATGAGATATACTCTCTGAAGCCGGCGGCCACATCACGTGTGAAAACAGCCTGGAAGAAGTTCAAGGAGTTGCTTCCCGCCACCTCTTATTCAAGCTCATCTGCACTATATCAAGCCGCAAGACCCTGTCACCATCAGGTCCAGTGAGCTACTTGCGCGACTTGGACCTGGAATTCAACCTGAAGGAGAGGAGGATCCGCTGGTATGGACACGTGGAACGCTTTAAGGGTGCATTCAAGGATTGGGAGGCCCACAATGACTTTGAAGCAGCTGACAGAGAGAGAGAGAGAGAGAGAGAGAGAGAGAGAGAGAGAGAGAGAGAGCTATCGACTACCGCTGGAGATCTTGTGTGAGATCTGTCATGCGTGCAGCAAGCCAGCTACCTGGAAGGGGGCCCGGAACTGGGAACATGACTGTAAATATTTGTTTGATTTGGTGTTTAACGTCCCCCCGTCAACACTATATAGGTCATTTTGGAGACGCTGCTTCCAATTTTGTGGGACTTTCACCCGGCATTGAGATGAAATGATCATGGACGGTCCAACTCGCGCCGCATTGCCTGGGCAGACTTAGATCCACTAAGCGGTTTACCAGTCACGACTCGTGTACGGTCGGATTCAGCTCTGCGTGGAAGCATCGTGCAGCCCATTTATTTCTTCAAGCCCCAATGGGCGGGGGCCGTATTTGACTGTAAATCAAAGACCTGGTAGAGATGTTTAAAGGTTTTCCCTCAAGTTCTTTTCCCCTATTTGTTGTAATCTGCTTGAAATAGAGTTTTGAAAAACACCCGTGTTTGGTTAGAATCCATCCAGTGGTAAAAATGTTGTTTAAAGGAAATTGTGAACGGACATACAGACGACGACGGACGGTTAGAAACGATGTCGTTTCGTCATATGGGCTTTTTTCATTTTTGTTATGGGCATCCAAGCAGGCACACGTCGCCGGGGCAACGTCAAATCAACGTCGATGCAACGTCACGACGTTGCACTGACGTAGATTTGACGTTGCATAAACGTTATGACGTCGCATCGACGTTGATGTGACGTCACAATTACGCTATGTGCCTGCTGGGATGCGAGTCTGTTACCCGATAGTGATCTGAAAAGACAATAGTTTTCCCAGCGCCTTTCATGTGAAAAGCGTATCTATTTTGAGTGTCTTTTGGACCTCTATTGAAAAGAGGTAGAAATATTGATTTATTGGCCGAGGGTATACGTGAGCCAATATGTATATAGTTTTCGTCTTTTCCGTTGACTAACATACGAGAAATTTTATTCTTATACTAGTTACTTCTTATTTAAAAGGTGCTAAATTAGCATACATGTCAATTTACAAACTTTAAATGTACAGCTATTCATCATTATTTATTCTGTAACTTTATAATGAAACTTAATAATCCTTTGATATATATATATATATATATATATATCATAACGGATTTTTGTTCAACCGAAAGTGTTCAACATTTGCGTTAAATTAAAAGGGATTGGCATTGATTTTGGTAGCCTCCCTTACAAGGCCTCCCCCTGGAGTATAGCTATACCTGCAACTGCAGTTTTGGAGGCCAGGTCACATATACCTAAGATCAGACTGCGCATCCGCATGGAGTCTCTAACCATATGGTATTTAGCTCGGATATCATTGCCTTCGCATGTCAGGGTCTTCGAAGGCGTGACAGAAAACACTGAACCTGCCGAAAAACGCCGATGTTTCTAGCAGTGACCGAAAAAAGCCGAAAAACACCATTTGTAACATCTGACGTTGCTTGTTTATTTTTGATGATATGAGGTTTAACGTCCCCATCAACAGCGCATAGGTCATTTTGTAGACGTTGCTTCCAATTTTGTGGGACTTTAAACCGACACTGAGATGAAATGACATCTCAAGGCCTGCCGCCCAATGAAACCGTCAAGCCCCGATGGACGGGGGCGAGAGACGGTTAAGCGGTTTACCAGTAGCCCTACCCATGTGCAGGCGGTTTCAGCTCTGCGTGGAAGCATCATGCAGCCCAATGTATTTCTTCAAGCCCCGATGTTGTATTTTGTTTGTTTGATGTGATGTTTAACGTCCCCGTCAACTCTATTAAGGTCATGCAGTTTACCAGTAGGCCTACTCATATGCAGTCGGTTTCAGCTTTGCGTGGAAGCACCTGGATCCTACTTTTTTCTGTTTCTCTTTTCCAGACTTAATTCTGCTCAAAATAATCGAATGTGGGCACTCGTTATCTGAACGTCTCGCCCAGGCGGTTCCATCGATATTTAAAGCTGAAATATGAAAAATATATATATATTTTGCGTTATTTTTAAACTGAAAACTAATATTTTGGTGATAAAACGTTCAATGTATTTTAATAGGCGTTTTCGTAATGAAGGCAACAGGTACTCTGCCCTGGCCCCTTATATGATTTGTACCAGGCTGATCTGCACATGCGTTTGCATTAATTTGGTATAAGACCTGCCCGGAAACCCTAGTCCTGGGCCGGATTTTCAGAGAGAGAGAGAGAGAGAGTTCTATCATCTTTTTTTATACTGGGCTTCAATACGCCATTAGCTTTGTTTGTTTGTTGGATAGATTTGAGGTTTAACGTCCCCGTCAACGCTGTATAGGTCATTTTGGAGACGTCGCTTCCAATTTTGTGTGATTTTACCCGACATTTGAGATGAAAGGACATCTCAGTCCATGTCTCCCAATGAAACCAATAGGGCTTATATGGATGGGCAGTCCGACTCGCACCACTTTGCCTGCATGGGCAGGCGTATGCCTTCTAAGCGGTTTACCAGTATTCATGTGCGATCGGTTTCAGCTCTGCGTGGTAGCAATGTGCAGCCCAATATATTTCTCTAAGCCCTGATGGGCGGGACCCATTAGTTACATTGGCTGAATGTGCATCCTATCCATCAGTTCTCTCTTACGTAGGCTAGGGAGAGGACATTATTTTTAATGTTTGTTTTACGACACAATTATGATATTTCACTTACATCGTTAATCAGAGGTGGGTGAAAGCCGGACTATCCGGAGAAAAAAATCACATGACCTTCCGAGAACTTGGCGTAGCGAGGCGCGAACCACTGCGGTGAGAGATGTAATGATTAATTAACCCATTTTTTTCGGGCAAACCCAAAACGGGTACCCTGGCAAACAGTGCAGCCCCAGATCAGATGCCGCAGAACGCGGCGTCTGATCAGGGCCTACGTTTGCAAAAAGTTCAGCCATTTTCCAAACAAATTTTGAAGAAAACACAACCTGACACCGCTAAATTTCAAAATGAAATCCTGCCATATGTAAGGAGGAAGATTCCATTTGGTACAAAAAGGGTTAAGAGGCAGCGCTTTTACCCATTAGGCCGGAGACCCGTGCAAAAGTAAAATATAGCTATGTTTCTTGTCTTCTGCGCATCATCTGTTGAAGGTTTACAGGTCTGTAAAAGGACCTCACATAGTTTTTAAGTGTGAAAGGGCATGGGTAAATGACAAAATGTCTATTTTCAATGCTCAAAGGGTCATACCACCCAAGTAAAGCCATTCTTCTTCACGTCATCTCGTGGTGTAAAGAAAGTTCTGTAAAGTTTCATGAGACTATCTCACATGGTTTTAAAGTTGCGGAGCGGACATGAAAACGTGGCGCACAGACAGACAGACAGACAGACAGAGCGGGGACTTAACAAGGTCTTCCAATCCAATTTGGTGTGTGTGTGTGTGTGTGGGGGGGGGGGGGTATATTATCACAAATTGATATTTAGTGTGTACTGAATGCCACTGAAAAGGAACTTACATAGTTTGACCGTTTCCAAATAGCTTAGCGCTTTTCCGCAACTGGGTACCGTGATCCGTAACTGGGCTTATTCTGCAATCGAATGGGATTAGGAAAAATGAGAATGTACATTGCAGAGGAATAATTTGTCTATAAAACGGCACCATACGTTTAGAGCAGCAAACAACCGTATTCGGCTGCAACATGTAATGACGCGTGACTGATCCGGACTGTTTTTGTTTGTTTGTGTTTTATGTCCCCGTCAACACTATTTATGTCCTTTTGGAGACGCTGTTCCGATATTGTGGGACTTTTACCCAACATTAATGATATCTCAAGCCCAACCACTCAAACCGCTAAGGTTTAAGGAATGGCCAGCCCAACTCTCACCACTTTTCCTGGACACGCTTAGACTTAAGCGGTTTACCAATATACTCAAGTTCTGCGCGGAAGCATCATGCAGCCGAATCTATTTCTCCGAGCCCCGATGGGCGGGGTCGCGGGTACTTGACTGTTCTAATGAACTTATTATTTATTTTAGAAGAGCGAAATCTATATGAAACGGGTCAAGGCTGAACACATTCATGAACTTTCGAACCCGATATTGCTAATTTGAACATTTGCATACCTCTAGATAAAGCGCTTTTTCCATCAAAAAAGAACTGATAATTTTCTTATTCATGCACAAAAACATATGCTGCGGATACTCATTAGACGCGCCTCAACGAGGCGCATCTAATGTATACCCACAACATATGTTTTGTGCAGAAATAAGGAAAATAAATATTTGGATATCCCGTCTTATCTGGGGCTATGCAGGTGGAGTTCAGAATCGAATTCCGTCAACTGTCCGTGTGATACCCAACCTTGCAAAACCTGGGTTATGGACAGAAAAGTAGGACTGACAAGGGTATGTTTATTCTCCTTAATCGGTTTCTGTATCAAGATTGTGGGTAGGGCCACTCGTTATCATCACCGAGTTCTAACGAGCATCTTCATATACTGCCACATTTGGCGTTGGCGTCGATGTCGTAGCAGGAAACCTCCCCTGGTTAAAGTTTACCTGGAATGTCAGCGGCGCAGTGGATTCTTAACCAGAAGATCTAGAGTTAAAATTACGGCTGTGGTAAACAAATTGAGCAGCAGGGGGGGTGGGCGGGGACCTCAGAAGCCCCCTTTGGGCCTCCAGGGCTCTCAGCTCGTTTCAGGCCACCAGCACCTTAGCAAAGACGCCGCGAAGAAAAACAACAAGAGGACCAAGCTAGCTTGGTCCTGTATCGCTCACCTGAGCTAACAGATTCAAAGTTTAAGGAAGTGCCAACCTTTACTGAAGGCTTTGTAGGAGGACATGGTGATGACAGGGTAAGCATTTTCTGAAAATCGAGTAGAATGTTACTCTATGATAAACAGGCTGACCTCACCGGTTTTCAAACTCATTCAAGCTTTTATTCCTGACTTGCTAAGAAGATCCGATCTAAACTGAAGTGGCTATGGTGATGACAAGTTCAAAAACAAGTTTTCAAACTCCTCCAAGCTTTCTGCCTGACTTCCTTGTTTGTAAGTTTCATCAAGATCCGTTCAAAACTAAAGGGGCAGCAGTGATGACAATGTCGAAAATAGGCATTTTCAGCAATCAAAGGCACGTCACTCTATTATAAATGTGCCGACTTGGCCGGTATTCGAACTCACCTGAGGTTTTATTCCCAGCCACCTTACATGTAAGTTTCAGAAAGATCCAATCAGACTTGGCCAGTATTCAAACTCATCCAAGATTTTATTCCCAGCCACCCTACATAAAAGTTTCAGAAAAATCCGATCAAAACTGAAGGGGCTACAGTGATGACAAGGTCAAAATTTGGCATTTTTAGCAATCAAAGGGATGTTTCTCTAAAATAAATGAGCCGACCTGGCCAGTTTTCGAACTCATCCGAGGTTTCATCCCCAGCCACCTTACATATAAGTTTCAGAAAAATCTGATCAAAACTGAAGGGGCTACGGTAATGATAAGGTCAAAATTCAACATTTTCAGCCATCAAAGGGACATAACTCTAAGATAAATGGGCTGACTTGGCCTGTTTTCGAACTCATCCAAGATTTTATCACCAGCCACCTTACATATAAGTTTCAGAAAGATCCGATCAAAACTGAAGGGGCTACCGTGATGACAAGGTCAAAAATCGGCATTTTCAGCAATCAAAGGGACGTAACTCTATGATAAATGGGCCAACTTGGCCGGTATTCCAACTCATCCTAGGTTTTATCTCCATTCACCTTACATATAGGTTTCAGAAAGATTAGATCAAAACTGCAGCTTCGGTGATGACAAGGTAAAGAATCGATATTTTCAGCCATCAAAGGGACATAACTATATAGTAAATGGGGCAACTTGGCCGGTTTTCGAACTCATCCGAGGTTTTATCCCCAGCCACCTTACATATAAGTTTCAAAAGATCCGATCAAAACTGAAGGGGCTACAGTGATGACAAGGTCAAAAATCGGCATTTTCAGCAATCAAAGGGACCTTACTCTATGATAAATAGGCCACCTTTGCTGGTATGCGAACTCATCCGAGGTTTTATACCCAGCCACCTTGCATATTAGTTTCAGGAAGTTCCGATCAAAACTGAAAGGGCTACGGTGATGACAAGGTCAAAAATCGGCATTTTCAGCAACCAAAGGGACGTTACTCTGTGATAAATGGACCAACTTTGCTGGTTTCGAACTCATCCGAGATTTTATCCTCAGCCACTTTACATATAAGTTTCAGAAAGATTCGATCAAAACTGAAAGGGCTACAGTGATGACAAGGTCAAAAATCAGCATTTTCAGCAATCAAAGGGACGTTACTCTATGATAAATGGGCCGATTTGGTCAGTTTTCGAACTCATCCGAGATTTTATCCCCAGCCACCTTACATATAAGTTTCAGAAAGATCCGATCAAAACTGAAGGGGCTACGGTGATGACAAGGTCGAAAATCGGCATTTTCAGCAATCAAAGGGACGTTACTCTATGATAAATCGGCGGACTTGGCCGGTTTTCGAACTCATCCGAGGTTTTATCCCCAGCCACATTACATATAAGTTTCAAAAAGATCCGATCAAAACTGAAGGGGCTACGGTGATGACAAGGTCGAAAATTGGTATTTTCAGCAATCAAAGGGACGTAACTCTATGATAATTGGGCCGACTTAGCCGGTTTTAAAACTCATCCGAGTTTTTATCCCCAGTCACCTTACATATAAGTTTCAGAAAGATCCGATCAAAACTGAAGGCGCTACGGTGATGACAAAGTCAAAAATCGGCATTTTCAGCAATCAAAGGGACGTTACTCTGTGATAAATGGACCAACTTTGCTGGTTTTCGAACTCATCCGAGATTTTATCCTCAGCCACTTTACATATAAGTTTCAGAAAGATTCGATCAAAACTGAAAGGGCTACAGTGATGACAAGGTCAAAACTCAGCATTTTCAGCAATCAAAGGGACGTTACTCTACGATAAATGGGCCGACTTGGTCAGTTTTCGAAATCATCCGAGATTCTATCCCCAGCCACCTTACATATAAGTTTCAGAAAGATCCGATCAATACTGAAGGGGCTACGGTGATGACAAAGTCGAAAATTGGTATTTTCAGCAATCAAAGGGACGTAACTCTATGATAATTGGGCCGACTTGGCCGGTTTTTGAACTCATCCGAGTTTTTATCCCCAGTCACCTTACATATAAGTTTCAGAAAGATCTGATCAAAACTGAAGGCGCTACGGTGATGACAAGCATTTTCCCATAGTAAGTCTATGGGACCTTGTGGTTACCATAGGAACCAAAGTTTTAGAGCGATTTCTAAAAAAAGTTTATGTCATCAATGCCCCACCAGAGGCATGCTACAGATGAGAAATGATTGAGATCAGCTTGCAGGATACAGAGATATAGCTGCTCAAAAGTGTGGACGGACGACGGACGACGGACGGACGACGGACGACGGAGGACCCACTATACTATAAGCTCCCCTGGAGCCTTCGGCCCAGGTGAGCTAAAAACTCAGAGCCATGGGGACGGCCCACCACCCTCGCCGGCCCGAGGCTCTGGCGGGCCCCAGTTCTAGGATAAATTCCCATTCTAGATCGTCCTCCCTGGCCCACCTTAGGACGGCCCTCCACCACGATATTGAGTTTATGGATTCGTCGTCTGCGAAATTTGTGCTCGACACGTTTAGAGATGTAATACGAAATCAATAGGACCACGCGATATTGCCTATTACTGCATAGGAAACAGAACTTAGCGCTCGCCCATAAAAAAGTGTCAATATTGATTTTTTACGAGGTAAACAGACAGTTTGTGATTCATTTCTTTTTCAGCGCTTTGCGATTTAACCGTCAGTTCGATCAAATACTGACCAGAAAAATCGAAGCTGACAAAATTTATCGGACCTGACAAAAATAATCGTTTGAAATTAGCAACGATCAATATTTGCGCGACAATAATTTTTTTCACTTTCTCGAAGCTGACCGGTCGCTAACAAAGGGAGGTAACTGCCAGACTTTTAGGTCAACTGAGAAAGAAGAGTAGGATTTCTTAGTATGCTCCAGGAAGTAATGTGCTAAAGACACTGATCAGATGTAACCAGCCAGTTGTGCCCATTCGGTCCAAACCAGTCAGTTATACCCATTTCGTCTTAAAGACACTGATCAGATATAACCAGCCAGTTGTGCCCATTCGGTCCTAACCAGTCAGTTGTACTCAGTTAGTCCTAAAGAAACTGATCAGACGAATGTGCTGTAGACTTTTTCCGGTAACAGAAAATCTCATGAGCGGGCTGGAGATAAAAATGCTCTTTGGTGAAAAGAGTTTGGGCAAAATCAAAGGGCTCTTAAAAACTGGGTGTGATGTGCTAAATCGCGAGTATGAAAAGGACGGCGTGTGGTATATACACTCAGTGGCCATAAATGAGTTTCCAAAATGGCTGACAAGAAATTGGGGAAAAATATGGTCCGAAATAATTGCTATTTTCTACCTAATTACAAATCATACTCAAATGCTGATTGGCCGATATCACTAATTAGGGTATATGTTTGCATCAGCACTTAGTACAATGATGATGTCATCAGTTGCCATGGCAACACCATACAGCATACAGATTTGCACCTTTCTTTAAAAAAAATCAGGGTAGGTGTACTAAAAAGAGTTATAAAATTATCAATCTCTAATCTTTTTAAATATAAATTTGTAGAAATATTGGCTACATACTGAAAAACAATCTGATTGTGTTTAATTTTAACTACAGACAATAGATTATGCGAAATCTGACCTGCTTTCGGATGGAACATAAATTCGTCAAAATCACCGAAAAGCAAACATTTTTGGTGATACACACTAAGGAAACAGACAGAAAATGGACTTTGTGATATATCTGATTTGAGAGATATTGAATCATAGTTTCTAGCAAAAACTGTTGGTTTGAATATATCTTAGGGGACTGAAGCAGCAATGAGATCCAGCAAAAAATGGGTTTATTTGAACAGCCGTGCACTCTTTGCACTCCATAAAATAACATAAAAATATGTTGTAAAATTTTGTAAATAGTATTGTTAACTTCAAGCACCATTTTGAACTATATTTTTACAGAAGACTTCGTCTTTCGTATAACAGTGTCAAATAAATGTGTCAAATGCTACGGGTACCTCATAAAGACTAATGCCCATCTAGACATGTATTCACTGTTGCTAGCTACATTTCCTATATCAAAGCAAGATACTTCTTTTCAATAATTGTTACTAGAACATTGGAGAGTGTGCCAGTAATTTAGATAGAAACGATGCGGCCTACTTACTTAACGTTTCCATAGCAACTATTTTACTGTCAGGGGTAAAATTACCCCACCCACTTCTAATAATGTATTAATTCAATTGGGAATATTTAAACATATTCGATTTCTCAGCTATCCATCATACTAAAAAGCCATCAGAGTAACCAAAATTATATAGATTATAAATTAAAATCTTAATCATTCAGAATAAAAAGAAATCTGTGAGCCAGTGCAGATTTTTGAATTCAGTTTTAAAACCACGGTACTCTAAATGAAGAATACACCAGAGCTATGCATGGCGAGATTTCTAAGAACAATTGCTATAATTGTTATTGGTAATGAATAAACACCATCACCTAGTAAATATAACATGCATTGGATCTTTTATTTTTAAGTAATTTGATATGGAAATGTAGTCACAGATTTACGCACATCACGAAGTCAAACAGTTTTTGGAACTCATTTATGGCCACTGAGTGTATACTCGCGCCCCGCGACATATGGCCGCTGCCAAGAAAGGGGTGATTTGTACGTACAATGTTACGACCAAGAAGAGCCTTTTCGAGCAGATCCAGGAAAACAAGGGGTTTGCGATTGAACCAGCTCATTGGGAGTTCCTGACCAGCCTGCGCTCTTTTAAGCCCACGAGCAAGAAATATTTATTGAGAGGTGCCACCAGCTTGGCGGAGCTCTTCCAACAGCTTGGTATACGGGCCGTCATTAACGCCTCGTCTCTCCCACGTTGGAATTACCTTCTTTTTTTCCTCCACTGACAAGCCAACGCCCTGTTTCTGGCGAACACGAATTTCTTCTTTCATCTGATTAAACTTGTCGATTTCACACAGAATCAGGCGAAATTCTATTTCAGATATATTAGCGTCGATCAGCGCGATAGAAATGCGGTCTAGGATTGTGTTCAGCTTTGACTCAGCCAGGATACGAATCTCGTCTTTTTTTTTAGCTTTCGCCTGGAGCCTCCGGCCTATAAATTTCCCGCCGACACCTAGCAACCCACACACAATCGCCCCAGCTTAAAGGCCAAGGGCGACAGACGTCGCGATGATCGTTGCGAGCAATCCGACCCCAGAAGCAGCTAGTACAATGCCGGTCACAGAAAACGCGGTCTCAACCCCGTCTACGACATTAACTCCGCGCCGGTACTTCTTGTAGAGCGAGGCCCTGTTGTCCCGCTCCTTCTCGAGACGGAATCTGACCTCGGCCATATGCTGAAGTCTGAGATTATCTCCGGGCCCATTGGAGTCTAACTGTTGGTTTTCTTTTGCTCCAGCATTTCTGTTGTTTCTTGCTGTCGAGTCCTAACCGTTGTTTCATCTCTGTGGTTGTTTGATTTTTGTGTCACGGAGATGTTGCACTGATGAGTTAGGAGGCCTTCATGCGGACAGAACAAATTATTTGTCTTAATCGCGACGGAAGTAAGGGCGAGGATTGTGGCCACGTAAAATCGATTTAAGCCCCCAGTGGAATTCGTTTCCGCTGACCGTTCCAAGGCGGTTCTTCTGTCGCGGTTTATTTTTGTTATGGTTTGCCTTTAGGTGTTAGTGTCGCTTATATTATTTTATTTTGGATAGCCTTTTGGCAATTTTTGGGAAAGTAACTGTCCTTTTGGCTTTCCGATGTTGGTGTTTCCGTTAGGGTCTGTTGCTTCATGTTTGTGTTACTTTCCCTTTGGTGTCTCTGATGGGAGCTGTGGGTTAATTGTATCGATTCCTTATCATTGCCTCTACTTCTATTTTTCAAGTCCTCGGTAGAGGCCCATCATGTAATATTCCACCGCTGGGTACAACATGGATATTATACGACAGACTGCATGCATGGTAGTTAACCCAATCACGGTTGGCAACTTTGCTTCCCTCTTTAATTGCACGCCGGTGGGTCAGGCCTCAGATTCTATGACGGCTCCAACGTAAAGGCTTATTGAAAATTAGAGAGATAATGTCGGTTTGTGCCTGATGCTCTGTCTCTGGTCGGGCTCATCGGAGTCTAACTGTTGGTTTTCTTTTGCTCCAGCATTTCAATGGTTTCTTGCTGTCGAGTCCTCACCGTTGTCTCACCGCTGTGGTTCTTTGATTTTTGTGTTCACGGAGATGTTGCACTGATGAGTTAGGAGGCCTTCATGCGCACTGAACAAATTATTTGTCTAAATCGCGACAGAAGTAAGGGCGAGGATTGTGGCCACGTAAAATCGATTTAAGCCCCCCAGTGGAAATCTTCCACTGACCGTTCCAAGGCGGCTCTTCTGTGGCGATTTATTTATGTTGTTGTTTGTTACTTACTGTGTGTATCACTTGTGTCTTTTAATTTTGGATGGCCATATGGCCATTTTGTGGGAAAGTAACTGTCCTTATGGCCTTCCTTTGTTTAGGTTTCCATTATGGTCTGGTCGCTTAATGTTTGTATTTCTTTCCCTTTGGTGTCTTTTATGGGTGGAGTAAGTTAATTGTATCAATTCCTGATCTTTGTTTTACTTCTACTTTAAATGGCCTACTGGCCGATAATGACTGTAGTTTGGTCTGCTGTGTGCACACCAGGCGTAAATCGCAATCTTATGAGAGACACTGGGCCTATAAAAATATTATGTAGGTCTAAATGACGGTATTCAACTCGGTGTTGGATTCCTTCAAGAGTGAACTGCACTTGAGGCGTTTCTTGTACTAATATAAAAATCCCAACTTTTTTATTAGCATTTGACTCCACTCGAGCTTGAAGCCGGGTAACACATCAACAAAGTCGTTGGGTCTATCTCTGAGAATTAGATCAAAGATGAAGTTGATGTTGGCAAGTCCATACCAATGAGTCCCGCTGAGGGGAATTCGTAGACTATTTTCAAGATTTCCTGCCGGTTGTTTCTTGTCTTTAGCACGTTATCTTCGGAAATGACAATGTTCTTCGGCCCGGGGATATACGAACTCAGTCGAGTGCCACTATCAACTACCTTCCTAACTTTGTGCTGCTTTCCAGTCACAATGTACGGAAACGAGATTTGTATGTCAATAAGCCACCCTGTTTGTTGGACGGGGTCCGCAAAGGCAACCCACTTGCTCCCAGTAAACGTCAGCGTATGAACCCGTTTTGGAACGGCATGTGAAACATCTACATAGCTCAACTCTTCGAATTTCAGTAACCCCGCTTGGGTGACCTCTTTTCTTTTGTGCACCCCATCAGAGAGCTGGAAGGCATACAATCGATCTTCCTTCCCGTCCTTATCGAACCCCTCGGTGTCACCAAGATCAGCCAAAGCCTCCCAGGGCATTTTCTGACCCCACCGGGGCCGCTTGCGTCAACCATTCCTTATATGTAGGGTTGCGCTCATATACTCGAATGGTAACATCTCCCCGTTGGTATCTCTTAAGTGAAATAGGCTCTGATGATAGCCTCTTGTACTATAAGACAGGAAATGATTCAGTTCTACCAGCTCCACACTTTTCGTTCTCCAAGCAATGTAGAGGGGCGACCGTTATGCAGGTTGTCTTAAGTACTTAACCCAGCAAGGTGAAAGTGGACCTCACGATGGACGGGCAGCTTGTGTGGCGCATCTGCAGTGAACGTCTTGGGGCGGATTCCTTCTATGTACAAGCCATTGACAGGGGCCACGGTCTTGGGAGGAGCTCTGAAAGTGTTGTCGGAAAAGCCTAAGAGATTAGTTAATTCGCGATTCATTGTTATGACATCTTTGGGCTTTACCATCAATTGCAGTAGACCAGAGGGTTCATCTAGAGTGAGTTCGGCGCCCAATCTCTGAAACACCTTTTCGTTCAACTCACAGACGTTATAATACCCGTCAGGTTTTGTTTTTTCAGTCTTGTTATTTGAGGCCTTATTGTTCTTTTTCGCCATGCATGTGTTGTACCACCAGTGATAATACGTCAACTCGCAGAGAGCAACCTCTAGCTCACCCGCAGACAGGGTCCTGGCACACCATTTTGACGCCAGTGAGCGTGAAGTACATATTGACTTTAACAGTTGTAACACAACGACACCATAATTGGTATGGATATAAAGACATTTACGTTTAATAGCTCGGCAAATTATCGGGCAGGCGGCCATTTCAAATATAAGGAGTCAGCGGCAGGGGCGCCCATCCTAGACATAATGGTCGACGATAAGGGAAGTATCTTCCTTTCCAAGTACCCGGACGTCTTCGCCGATTATCAAAACCCTCCGCTTACCGGGGACGTCACTATGGCAAACAAGGCGTGGGACAGCTGGCAGCACGCCCCCTCCAGCTGGTGGCAGTGCTGAACTTTGCGGTTTGGTGCGCAACCGCCGGGTGTGGTGTTTCATTCCAGGACCATCTCCAAGTGGAGGAGCCCCTTCTTGCAAGCCTGTATTGCTTTCATCTCTATTATACGACGAGGCGTCTGCTTCAGGAGCTAAAAGTCGCCCTCCCTGGGAACAAATCCAATTCATGGTTCGATAACCAATATGACTCCAAGGCCTACAAGCGGCTTTGCGATGAGTTCGCCACTTCGCCTTCTACGGATTGGAGGCAAAAGCTGGACCACGGGTGTCAAGGCCTCGGATCTTTTAGTACCTTCATGACCCCTTCGGGAAAATACTGCAGTGATCACAACTCCGATGGCCCTTTCTTTCACCCGAAGGACGCCATAAGCGGGATATTTCAAAGGCGTGGACGATGTTCATTCTCAATAATCCAGAAGGCTTCACGCAAGCGGGTGTCGAGCACCTCAATGACTCGATTCGAACTTACGTTCAGGCAATCTTGGGATCTTAAGCTCACACCCGCTTCAACATTCTCAAAGTCGGGACGGTCAAAAGCAATTTAAGGCGAATCTCGAAGACGCCATCGCCTCGCCCGTCGACATCTCCAGCAGGATCGATCGCTATCCAGAGACGCTGCAATATGCATCCGCACCACTGGATTACGTCTGCGGGAAAGGGCTCTGCTTGATGCCGAGCGACATGGCACTCCACATCGGCAATGTCCAAGGTTATAATAACCAAATCCAAATAGCAGGGTCAGATCCGGTCATCGGCCACAACCCAGGAATAAACGAGGCAGTACCGATCAATCCTGCCTCTAAAGTCGATAGGACATTCCAGGGGAAAACTGCCTCACCAGCCGGGACCGACCACATGGGGCCACCGAGCGGCTGACCCGAAGGGTCACCTACGTCTGTCGCGGTTGCTCCAGTAGTCGCGCCAGCATACTGGAAATCCGGTCTCGACCATAAAGAAGAAAAAAAACAGCTCTCATAGTCGCAGGGATCGGGATTGTCTTAGTGGTGCCTTGGTTGGTCTCGCGGTCTCGCTAGCCAGTCCCTTGCAGCCAAGAGAAGAAGGGCCCCCACGCCGATGACCAAGGCCCTCAAATTATCTGCGAGCCATGAAGCGGCCTTCTCTAGCGTGCTCAAGAGACGATGGACCCGATGATTCCGGGCAGGGCAGCCGTTGCCTTGCTGGCCAAATTGGCCAGGGCACGCCAAAGGGACTGTTGGTGCTTTTTGCCCACTCCTTGACCCCGCCCTTGTCGGGTGGCATGGGAGCCGGCGCCGGTACAACCCACCCCCCCCCCCCCCCCCACGCCGGTGAGCGCAAGCACTAGGGTCGAGATTGCCATCCCAATCGCTGTAAGGATGCTCACGATCGTTATCCCCTGTTCGCGGAAGAGTGTCCGTATTCGCTCAGCCAGCGTCTTGTCTTCATTGAGCATCTGCCTGAACGTTTCACGGATTCGGGAGATCTGGACCGGAGAGCTTCTCTGTTCGTAGAGGCGACTTCGAGCCTTGCCTGTCTTTCAAGTTCGATGTCAGAGAGATCTCCCTTAAGCTTTCTGGTTCGGGTCTTGAATCTCCTGCTGCATCTCGGGGTCGTTCGTCTCCGTCAGTTTTTGTTGCTCCCGGGCCAAGTGTTTTTCAGCCTCGGATTTCTGGTTTTCAGCCTCCGAGAGCTTCGCCAGATTGTTTACGAGCTCGTCTCGGGTTCGAGTCATAGCCTTTTCAAGCCCAGCAAACTCTCTTTTGGCATGTGTAACCCAAGCGGTGTCAATAGGCTGATCATCAATTGTCTTCAATGCGGTCTCGACATCTCCTGTTGTTTGAATAACGTCGCGGGCTACGCCGGGGAGCTCTGTCATCTAGATGGATTCAATGATTTTGGGAGGGTTTCCTCTGCTTTTTGGACTGTTTCCTCAGCCTCTTTGTTCAGACGCGGCATATTCGATTTAGTCAGTGAGCCCCAGTGATTACCGAATTGCGGTTACACCCCCTGTTCCATATTTCGAGGCCAGTGTGGACAGAGCCAGAAACCGGAATCCTCCCCCTGTAGCAGTGATAGGAACCTTTTTGTCGCCGGGGGTCCAGTACAGTGTTTTACCGTCGTCATCAATCCCAAACTGGTCATAGTCGATACTGCCTTCGAGGAGCAACCCCTTATAGGCACGGCTCACTTCTTCCCGCCACCTCTTATTCAAGCTCGCGGCTATTGTGTGCGGAGGGCAATTGGACAGATCTGCATTATATCAAGCCGCAAGACCCTGTCACCATCAGGTCCACGGAGCTACTTGCGCGACTTGGACCTGGAATATAACCTGAAGGAGAGGAGGCTTCGCTGGTATGGACACGTGGAACGCTCCAAGGGTGCATTCAAGGATTGGGAGGCCCAAAATGACTTTGAAGCAGCTGAGAGAGAGAGAGAGAGAGAGAGAGAGAGAGAGAGAGAGAGAGAGAGAGAGAGAGAGAGAGAGAGAGATCGCAGAGAGAGAGATCGCAGAGAGCTATCGACTACCTGGAGATCTGGGCCCAGGATTACAATGCATATTTAAATCTTTAGTGCCTGTACCTGCTTAAACTAAGTATTTACTTAACTGTCGTATAAAGTGAACTTCAAAGAAATTCTTTCGTTTAAGTCGTTACTTAACCAAAGAAAATACTTAAATATTAAGGTAACCCAGGTAGGTACCTTAACTTTTAAGATTTGACCTTGACAATTGAATGTATGAGGGCTTTTGTTTGCTTGATTATACCAGTGGTGCTCGGTAGCTCAGACGGTAGAGTGTCTGCACGATATGCGAGAGGCTCCGGGTTCGAGCCCCGATAGAGATATTTTTTCTCTCACTGTGGCGCAATTCAACTTTGCGATGAGGTATAATACAACAGGGGTGTTTTTCTCCCTTGATATGTTAAAGTGTGCGACGAATAGAGGTGTGCACAAACTTGCTTTATAATACTGGTGACAGGGCAACAATTTATTATTCGGTGTAGGAAGGTTCTTACAAGTGAGAGTGTGTGTGTGTGTGTGGGGGGGGGGACTTGTTTTTGTCAGGGTAGGTGTGTGTGGAGGGAGGGTCGGCGCATATCACTTTTGTCTGTTATTTAAAAACTGATCCTGTGGCACATTGGGTCCATGTTGCTACGCTTATGCATGCACTGCTATTTTTACGCATGCAATGTTCACAACGTTCATATGCCGTCTTTATATTCAGTGGATAACGTCGTGTCATTTAATAGTATGACAACACGTGCATATAAGAAATGATTTTTATTTTTTCTGCTGTTCATTAAAGTATGAACGAGGTAGGTCGCCTGCAAAGTAAATGAACCCTGAAGGGGTTCATGCAACATTTGCTAGCGACCCGCCGGCGTTCATACCTTCATGAACATCAGAAAAAGTATTTCTTATGTTTACATTCTTTTGTCCTCATCACTGGGCGAAAACATGCTTATAAGGCAAACTGTTAAAGCTGAAAAACATTTAAACGCTGTTGTTTTTCTACAAAGAGCGGAACAGCATTGTCGTCGCCGGCGCCGAATGAGATCATGGAGAACCATGGTTTAAATGGGCGTCACTTGACGTCATTGAAAGTCATGTGACTGGATGCGAACTCATGTAAGTATGAACAGCATTGTTTTCTGTAGGTTTACATTAGGCTTTACACTTGAAGAAATGTAAATATTAACTATTTTAGCGTGAACAACTGTAACGTATGTAAATGATTTACTTATGCTGGGCAAATGGTCAAGGTAAAGGCAATAAAATCCAATTACAAATCCTATTCGAAGGCCAGTTTCGTAACTTTCATATGAAGGACCATTTATGAAAGATTCTCGATATCAAATATGAAATACAAAGACGTTTTGTTTGTTTGATTGATTTGAGGTTTAACATGCTCGTCATTTAGGTTATTTTGGAAGCGTTGCTTCCAATTTTGTGGGACTTTTACCCGATATTGAGATGAATGACGCCTCAAACCCTGCCGCCCAATGAAACCAATAGTGTTTGTAAGCATGGACGGAAAGCGGTGCGAGTAAACACTATTGGTTTCATCGGGCGGCAGGGTTTGAGACGTCATTCATCTCAATGTCGGGTAAAAGTCCCACAAAATTGGAAGCAACGACTCCAAAATGACCTTTATAGTGTTGGAGGGGACGTTAAACCTCAAATCAAACAAACAAAACAAAGCATGATTTTGTGCTTCCAAAGGGGCCCCATAGAAACTGCGTTTTGAACATGTCGTGGTACTACATTGTGACAAATGTTCGCCCGCACATATCGAGATCGAGTGTGATCCTTCAATGAGACAGGTTTTATAGTATATATAACATTTTTTTCAAGGTTTATGTAGTGAAATGGCAGCCAAACCATCATGTTATCTTTTGTGTAGACGAAATGATTTTTGACACATCGCGGGAAAGTTCTGGGCCGCCTACATCAATGTGTAATTGACACTTACGCGCTAATCTTCGTGAAAATTTGTGTCAAAATTACGAAGTTAAATACTTAGCTAAGTAAATGAAATAGGCGGCTTTCGAATCCACTTGTTAAGCGAAATACTTTACTAAGATAAGAATTCCTCCTTAAATCGTTAAGACGACCTTAACTTAAGTAACGATTGTAATCCTGGGCCCTGGTGTGGGATCTGTCATGCGCGCAGCAAGCCAGCTACCTGGAAGGGGGCTCGGAACTGGGAACTTGACTGTTATGGAGCGTGATAGCTCAGTTGTTAGTGCACTTGCCTCTGATGCTAGAGGTCCCGGGTTCGATCCCCGGCAGCGGCGATAAAATTTCGGTGTCCGAACACGCTCCATTGGCATCATTTGCAGGGATGAATGTCATAAAGTGCACCGTCCTTCGGATCGGGACGTTAACTGGAGGCCCCCTGTGCAGGGAGAACCATCCCCTGTGCAGGTTAAAGATCCATACCATAATTACATGATTACAGTGTAGGCTTTCATCCTGCAAAACCTGGAGTGTATGTAATATACACCTGCGGTAATGGTCAAATCTGACCGACGCAGTATCAGAAGATAGATAGATAAATATCAAAGAACTGGTAAAGATTTTTTAAAGGTTTTCGCTACTTTTCCCCTATTTGTTGCCATCTGCATCAAATAGAATTCTTTGTGTGTGTATGTGTGTGTGTTTGAGTTTTACGTCCCACCAACAGCTAAGGTCATACGGAGACGGGACCTCGGTTTAAAGACTCATCCGAAAGTCTGGAGAAGCCCGGGATCGATCCTGCGACACCTGGTTTACAAGGCGAGCAGCGTAACCACTAACTACACCGCTGAGGCTTCTATAGAATTCTTTGAACAAATTTGAAAAGAGGACCACCCATGTTTGGTTAGAATCCATCCAAGGGTTAAAATGTTGTTTAAAGGAAATTGTGAACGGACATACAGACGACGACGGACGGTTAGAAACGATGTCGTTTCGTCACATAGGCTTTTTTCATTTTTGTTATGGACATCCCAGCAGGCACACGTCGCTTGGGCAACGTCAAATCAGCGTCGATGCAACGTCACAACGTTGCACCGACGGAGATGTGACGTTGCATAAAGGTCATGACGTCGCACTGACGTTGATGTGATGTCACAATTACGTTATATGCCTGCTGGGATGCGAGTCTGTTCCTCGGTAGTGATCTGAAAACACAGTAGTTTTCCCAGTGCCTTTTGGCTGAGGAGTTCCATTGAAAAATCTATTTGTGAGAGAGTTTATCTATATTGAGTGAATTTTGGACCTCCATGAAAAGAGGTAGAAATATTGAATAATTGGCCGAGGGTATACGTGAGCCAATATATATAGTTTTCGTCTTTCCGTTGACCAATATAGTAGAAATTTTATTCTTATACTAGTTACTTTTTATTTAAAAAAGAGCTAAATTAGCATACATGTCCAATTAAAATCTTTAAATGTAAAGCTATTTATCATTACTTATTCTGTAAATTTATAATGAAACTTTATAATCCTTTGATATATATATCATAACAGATTTTTTTTCAACCCAATGTGTTCAACATTTGCGTTTAATTAAAAGGGATTGGCATTGATTATGGTAGCCTCCCTTACAAGGCCTCTGAGCTATACCTGCAACTGCAGTTTTGGAGACCGGGTCACATATCTTAGATCAGACTGCGCATCCGCATGGAGTCTCTAACCATGTGGTATTTAGTTCCGTTATCATTGCCTTCGCATGTCATAGTATTCGAAGACGTGACAGAAAACATTGAACCTGCCGAAAAACGCCGAGGTTTCAAGCCGAAAAACACCGTTTGTAACATCTGACGTTGCTTGTTTTGTTTGATTTGAGGTTCAACAGCGTATTTTTGTCATTTTGTAGACGTTGCTTCCAATTTTGTGGGACTTTTAACCGGCACTGAGATGAAATGACATCTCAAGCTCTGCCGCCCAATGAAACCTGCAAGCCCGGATGGACGGGGGCGAGAGAGTTAAGCGGTTTACCAGTAGGCCTAGTCCTACCCATGTGCAGGCGGTTTTAGCTCTGCGTGGAAGCATCATGCCTTCAAGGCCCGTTGTTGTATTTTGTTTGTTTGAAGTGATGTTTAACGTCCTCGTCAATTTTATTTAGGTCAGGCAGTTTACCAGTAGGCCTACTCATATGCAGTCGGTTTCAGCTTTGCGTGGAAGCACCTAGATCCTGTATACTTTTTCTTAGCCCCCGCCCATAGGGGCTTGAAGAAATATATGGGCTTCATGATGCTTCCACGCAGAGCTGAATCCGGCCCGCACACTAGTACTGGTAAACCGCTAAGTCCAGGAACCGCGGTGCGAGGCGGACCGTCCATGCTAATAAACCCTATTGGTTTCATTGGGTGACAGGGCTTGAGATGTCATTTCATCTCAATGTCGGGTAAAAGTCCCACAAAATTGGAAGCAACGTCTCCGAAATGACCTTTACAGTATTGACGGGGACGTTAAACCTCAAATCAAACAAAATCCTACTTTTTCTGTCTCTCTTTTCCAGACTTAATAGGCCTATATACTGCTCTTAATGCTTTTCAATTTTACTCTGGCTTGATGGGATAAACAGAGAGGGATTAAACAGTTACATAGCCTACTGATATAATGAATATGAGACTGAGCATCAGTCCAGGAAGCCCCGTGCGGTTCATTTTATTCCCCATAGCTCCGATGGGGGTGGGGAGGGGGTATGGATGGAGGTATGGTTTTAACTCTTATTACGACAACCCCTATCTTTGCAAACAGTGTAGATCCAGAAAAAAACATCTGATCAGGATCTACACTGTTTTACATGAAGGTTATGGGTTTGTAATAATAAATTACATGAAGTAATCTGATTGTTTCAAAGTCAGAAATGGGTGTGGATAAACTGAATATTTAGCAAGATTAGGATTAAAGAGTAATAAAGTTACCCAATTATGCCGGACAATATCGAATAGTCGGGGAAGAACAGGGGGACGTATGTAGTTGTTTTAGGATATTATAATGATTTTCGACGGGGCCATGGAGTTTACAAAAATATTTTGCTTCCGTTAACATGCTAAATATAATTTTTGTTGAAAATGTGACAATTTTTTAGGCGTTAAGCGATATAGCGGCACAGCATATAAATAGCGGGATATGAACAAAAACTCAGAATAAGTTAAAAAAATCGGTCGGTAATTCATTATTAATTTTTCTCTATCGCCCCAACCCATCGGGGCTTGCAGAAGTGACCACTCATGAGTACTGGTAAACCGCTTAGAAGCCTGGCTAGGAGTCCCACAAAATTGGAAGAAAGCATTTATGTCGGGGCTCGAATGTCAAAGTTGGAGAACAAAGCTCACCAAAATCAGTTTTAGCCAGCGCATGTGATTTCCGACAATCCGGCACTGGCCACGTGTAAAGGCTCATCCGTGCAGTTTGATCGTCGTATATCCGTGTAATTCATGGGCCCGTTGGCGTAGTCTCAGACTCGAAAGCCAATCAGTATCTGCACCATCCCGTCGTTTAAAATCACATGAGCTTGCGGAATTTTACTTTTGGGTCCAGTGACTACCCAACCAAAATTTCCAATTATGTTGAACAAGGAAACCAAAGCCATTTATTTCATCACGAAAGCAAAACTTGCCTATATAAATTTGATCCCATTAAGCCCACCTTTATAGTAAAAGAGGTATACATAATTTTTCTCATCTCTGCTCAAAATAATTGAATGTCTCGCCTAGGCGGTTCCATCGATATTTTAAGCCGAAATATATATATATATATATATATATATACCGACCGAACATGAGTACTAGTAATCCGCTTAGAACGTCTAAGCCTGCCCAGGAAAATTGCTGCGAGTCAGCCCGTCCATGCTTATAAACCCTTTTGGTTTCATTGGGCGGCAGGGATTGAGATGTCATTTCATCTCAATGTGGGTAAAAGTCCCACAAAATTGGAAGCAACGTCTCCAAAATGACCTAAATAGTGTTGACGGGGACGTTAAACCTCAAATCAAACAAACAAACCAGTACTCATGTGCGATCGGTTTCAGCTCTGCGTGGAAGCAATGTGCAGTCCAATCTATTTCTCTAAGCACTGATGGGCAGGGGCCATCCCGTAAGTTACGTTGGATGAACGTGCATCCTATCCATCAGTTCCCTTTTACGTATAGGCTAGGGAGAGGATTTTAATTTTAATGTTTGTTTTACGGCCATTTCAAGATTATTTCACTGATGTCGTTAATCAGAGGTGGGCGAAAGCCTGAGTATCCGGAGAAAAAAAAAATCACAAGACCTTCCGTTACAGAACTTGGCGTAGCGAGGCGCGAACCACAGCGGTGAGAGATGTAATGATTAATCATCCCATTTTGTTCCGGAAATCCCAAAACGGGTACCCTGGCAAACAGTGCAGCCCCAGATCAGATGCCGCAGAACGCGGCGTCTTGTCAGGGCCTACACTGTTTGCAAAAAGTTCATCCATTTTCCAAACAAATTTTGACGAAAACACAACCTGACACCCCTAAATTTCAAAATGAAATCTGCCATATATAAGGAGGAAGATTCCATTTGGTACAAAAAGGGTTACGAGTCAGCGCTTTTACCCATTAGGCCGGAGACCCGTGCAAAAGTAAAATATAGCTGTGTTTCTTGTCTTCTGTTCATCATCTGTTGAAGGTTTACAGGTCTGTAAAAGGACCTCACACAGTTTTCAAGTGTGAAAGAGCAAGGGTAAATGGCAAAATGTCTATTTTCAATGCTCAAAGGGTCATATCACCAAAGTAAAGCAATTCTTCTTCACGTCATCTCGTGATGTAAAGAAAGTAAAGTTTCGTGAGACTATCTCACATGGTTTTAAAGTTGCGGAGCGGTCATGAAAACGTGGCGCACAGACAGACAGACCGATTATCACAAATTGATATTTAGTGTGTACTGAATGCCACTGAAAAGGAACTTACATAGTTTGACAGTTTCCAAATAGCTTAAAGCTTTTCCGCAACTGGGTACCGGGATCCGTAACTGGGGTCTTACCTTGGTCTCTTATTGGTTTGGTCGCCATGAGGCGGGCAAACCGGGTCTAATGACCAGATTGAAACTGTTCCATGGAGGGGCACGTGACGCGATCAACCAATCAGCTTTAACGATGATGCAATACTATACTGCAATAACAGGAAACAGCCTGTCTGAATAGCGAAACAGACAGAAAAGCAAGCGTTTCAACTCCAACAATAAATATCTTAAGGGAAATGGATACACCTGGCAGTTGTGGCAGTTAGTCTACCATTTTTACCGTATTTCTAAACACACCTATACAAATACATTGTCAATTTTGGGCCAAAGAAAAAGAAATTTTAAAAAGAAAAATGGGAATATTTGCCTTTTTTGCTCAAACAGTAATAAAATAAATACTGATCCGGGTGTTCGAATTATTAGAAAATATCAGATTGGAAATTTATCAGTGTTCGAACTGTTTGATCTGAAAGAATTCCATGTAATGGATCAGGCTGTGTTCAATATTTTATACAACTACGTTTTTTTCCTGTGGCCCTGTCAATCCGCACGTGATTAGAAGTTATAAATATCACTTATGCAGGGCAGAACCGTTTGATCTATAAATAAGTCAGTGTGTGCAGGGGGTCTTTGAATGCGAGTTTATCATGTAGTTACAAGTATAAGGTTACACATTGTCATTAATGACATTTACACCAGTGACCTATTGAACTATCACTATTCCCTTTAAAATGGGCGAGTCAATTTGTGATCTCAGGAATAACAGAAATTGATTTGTTTGGAGCAAATTCTTTTCTTAAGAGTAGCCCATATCTAGGAAAAAGATGATTTTTGGAGCGTAGCTGTTGCAGCGTAGCTCCAGTGAGATGAGAAGTGAATTCGGCACTACTTTCAGTGTTACTGCATATGACCCAATCACCAGTGAGAACATAGTACCCCGTGTTAACGTAGATTATTACGCCATGCGGTGTCTTCTTATAGACTGCCTCACAGACCACTATTTCAAACGGAATAGATGAATATTTTTAGTAGATGAAGTGTGTAGCAGTCTAATCATTTTATAGTTCAGTTCATATAACCCAGTTTACAACCCATTTGTACCATAAAATCCCAAACCTGGCAACTTGCAAACAGGACAAACCCAGATCAGATACCACAGAACACGGAGTCTCATTATGACCTTCACTGCATACTTACAAAAAGGTTCTGCCATTTTTGCCAAATATTTCGTGGAAGCCACAACCTGACATCCCTGATTTTAAAATGAACTCATTCTATACTGATATAAGGTGTTGAGGATTCCATTCGCTTAAAGCTAGCACAATCTTGCAGGTACAAAAACTGTCAACCCCCAGCAACTGTGAGCGGGTGGGCTTGCCCTAAAACGGACAAAACCACCTTTAAGGTACAAGAAAAACAAACAAAACAGGTCCGTGGCGGGGTAAGCACATCCGCCCGCATATATATACTTAAAAAATAGACCACTGAACAAGCTGGGGAAACAGACCAAACAATGTTAAAATGTACATACGTTACATAAATATACAAAAATCAAATTAAAAAAAAAAAAAAAAAAAAAAATACCAATATCAAAATTGACCCTTTCCTGCTCTGACACGGTTCGGCATATTGACAAGCAAAAAATCATAACGTCGGGTAGAAGACAAAATGGACCGACTGCAGCGGACTTACGATAGACACGGACGGACGGGGCTGGAGCCGAGCGATGGTCTCCCCATTCACCGGCAACGTGGAATGGGGATACCACCGAACGGCTACGGTGTAGTGCCAGAATGGATCCGTTCCCTGGGACTCCACCAGCTGACGACCCGTGACACGGGGAAACTGGAAACAACAACAACATTCGCTTAAAGTGGGTTAAGTACGCAGTGTGGGTCGATAATGTAATACCAAAATAAGACAGTTGGAATGAGTTTGGACAGGTGCCCGTCAAGGCTTATATTGTAAGCAGTAAAATTTGCAGTTTAGACACAGATGAGACGCCACTTGTTGTAGCGTCTGATCTGGGTCTGCTATGTTGGCCCTAAAAAGGCTGCTAGACATATACTCAGAGTATGGGTTAAAATGTGTGTGTGTGTGGGGGGGGGGGGGGGCAATGTTACTTTTTAAAGCGACCTGTCTGCGTCCCCTGTGACCATAAATAAAGCAAATTATCAGTTCAGACGCAAGTTCGATACCTGCCGGGTTCGGCAACATTCTTTCCAGGAGATTGATCGTGAAATCTGTTCCACGGTGATTCTATCCCTTTCGCTAATTCAAGAAGAGCAGTTGTTGGTTTCCGGTAAAAGACTGTGCACTGTGCTGTATTGACAATATCAAACCAAAGAAATTGTCTTAATGACAGATCATTTCATAAATGGCCTCGTCGAGGCAATTTATTTTTATATTATTATAACAGAGTATAATGCCTAAACCTAAACCTGTATATTTAGAAAAATGTTAACAGAGTATAACGTTCAAATCTCTCTGAATATTCCGATCATTTTTGGCATTCGGATTGATATTGACAATACCTAACCCTTGAGGCTGTTTTATGCAAGATTACTTTATGAATAGCCTCGCTGAGGCAAAATAATATAAAAAATGAATACGGAGTATAACATCTAAACCCGGCTTTGATCATTTTCGGCATACAGGTTGATATTGACAATAATCAACCCGCAAAGTTGCCTTATGCCAAATTACTTTACAAACGGCCTCGCCTAGGCAAACTGAAAAATTATTTCGAAGTGTAACTTCTAATCTACTTGGAATATTTTTGACAACTGTTAGCACACAGATAGATAATGTACCGATCTAACCAACGCGGTTCCTGAATGTCCAATTTCTTTATTTTAGCCTCGGCAAGGTAAAAAATTCACCCACTGACACGGTCGTATAACTTTCAAACCGACGGGTATATTTTTATAACGTTTTGCATGCAGATGTAAATTTACAAGATCAAGCTAATGATATTGCCTAATGCCAGATAGCTTTATAAACAGCCTCACCGAAGCAATTTTCAAAGACTGATTACAGATGTATAACTTATAAACTGCTGGGAAAATTATGATAATTTTTCACATGAAGATAAACATCATCAAGGCGTAACCAAGGAGAATGTCTAATGCAAGATAAATAACCTCCCCAAGGTAATTTTCCAAAAACTGATTACATAAAATAACTTTAAAGCCGCAAAACAATTGCGCAAGCCGCAGTTATTGCACGAACTATAATAGCTCAGCAGAAATCTTCAAGTAAACTGTAGAACTGCATGGTTGCTGTATTGCTCAAAAACATTGATTGTGGGAACTTGATAAAACTGCCTCGTCAAGGCGGTTCAATCAATTCCCCGCAATCAATGTTTTGAGCAGAGATAAGAAAATATCACAATCTTGTATCTTAAAATTTCCATTTATTTGCCAAAATTTGACAATGTATTTGTACATGCGTGTTTTCGTGATGGTTGTTGCGGGGTCTACACCTTAGCGTGAGTTAATTTTAATATAGGTCTTGTTGCTTTAACACGACTTCTGGCCCAGAATAGCTTCAAACAGCATTGGATCAATATGAGCCTGAATTAAAATACCAATCAGACGCTTAATCAAATTATCAAAGCTACGCTCCATCAGCACTCTCAGTGCTTTGATTCAAAGAATTTCCTTATAGTCTGTAATATTTTTGGTTTGGTCGCCATGAGGCGGGCAAACCGGGTATAATGACCAGATTGTAACTGTTCCATGGAGGGGCACGTGACGCGATCAACCAATCAGCTTTAACGATGATGCAATACTATACTGCAATTACAGGAAACAGCCTGTCTGAATAGCGAAACAGATCTAAAAGCAAGCGTTTCAACTCCAACAATAAAATATCTTAAGGGAAATGGATACACCTGGCAGGTGTGACAGTTAGTCTACCATTGTTACCGTATTTCGAAACACACCTATTCAAATACATTGTCATTTTGGGATGTTCGAATTATTAGAAAATATCAGATTGGAAATTTATCAGTGTTAGAACTGTTTGATCTGAAAGAATTCCATGCATTGGATCAGGCTGTGTTCAATATTTTATACAACTACGTTTTTTTCCCGTGGCCCTGTCAATCCGCATGTGATTAGAAGTTATAAATATCACTTATGCAGTGCCGAACCGTTTGATCTATAAATAAGTCAGTGACCTCGCTCGGGCCACGTGTGAGCAACGGAAGGTCAGGTGGTTTTTCTCCGGGTACTCCGGTTTTCGCCCACCTCTGATTAACGATCGGCTCGATATGAGTGAAATAATCTTGAAAGGGCCGTAAAACCCAAACCAAAAAAAAAAAAATAAATAAATAAATAAAATAAGTCAGTGTGTGCAGGGGGTCTTTGAATGCGATACACATTGTCATTAATGACATTTACACCTCTTCAACTGTCACTATATTCCCTTTAAAATGGGCGAGTCAATTTGTGATCTCAGGAATAACAGAAATTGATTTGTTTAGAGCAAATTCTTTTCTTAAGAGTAGCCCATATCTAGGAAAAAGAGGATTTTTCAAAGAATTTCCTTATAGTCTGTAATATTTTTTTTTTTGTTCCGGCTACACCGCAGCAGACAAGTCCAGCTACATGTCTATATGGGATGTGATGTTGAAACCCGCACGTGCAGCTATTCAGTGGAGCTAGGCGCATAGATACTTCACCCCCCCCCCCACCACCACCACCTATATTGTTTAAGCGCATAGTGAAGCCTCAGGCGAGACTGCGCAGCCTTGATTACTAATAAGCAGTCGCAAATCAGCGTAAGCCGAGGGCCTGTAGCAATTCAATGCCCATCGAAGTAGTCCGGTGAAGACTGATTAGACTGTGCGGATGCAAAACCATCATGTTATTAAGATAGGCAAGTAACAAAAAAAGAAAATGCGGACATCATACACAAATTTAACATGTGCATGTGTGATCTTCACTTTATGCGCGATGAAACATTTCAAACCTCTTGAACATTGAAGACACAATCCCGATTGCACAACTGCGCAGACTTATCAGTCTTTTCTGTACGCACATGCGCAATAAGTATTTTACTCGAGATAGGAGATCTGAACAGACTGATCCTTGCAATTGGTAGCTTAGGATGTGTTTGTAATGTCGCAAGCAGATTTGGCCGGTTACATGTACACGCCGTCGTTTTAAGCCGGCGCACGGCGAAAAAAAAAGTTTTAAACGAAGGGCCAGATTAGCCTGCGCCTCTAGCCAATGTGGCCATAGTTTTCACCTGTTGTTCTTTGATTAGCACAGAGGCCATGGTAGGCTCTTACGAACAACGAAGACTGTTCAGACTGCATGCATGTGCAGGCTGACCTGAGTCTCTCTCCCCCCCCCCCACCGAATATGACTTATTTTCTTAATCATGTTCCCCGAAATTACTTCCAATAAAACCTTGTCACCGTGAAACAAATGGGCATCTTCACTTGCTCCTCAGAAAACCAGGGTAGCCCAACAGGTAACCTGAATTAAACTACCTTTTTGCATGCAACAACCATGAATTTCACTCGCACGTGCTAAAAGACGTTCT
Source organism: Lucinisca nassula (assembly GCA_963580285.1). Classification (NCBI taxonomy): domain Eukaryota; kingdom Metazoa; phylum Mollusca; class Bivalvia; order Lucinida; family Lucinidae; genus Lucinisca; species Lucinisca nassula. The sequence goes on from OY757017.1 coordinate 38,644,987, forward strand.
GTGGAAAAAGGCGGGAAACTCTCAATTAATATTAAAGGGGCGCTTCTGCTATTAAAGAGGCATTGAATCAATGCCACAGCACATGGAAAAAGGGTAACACTGTCACACAAATAATAATGAAAGCTGAAGCTACGCTCCAAAGAGTCTGAGAGCAAAGCGAAAACACTTGCATATGCATGGTGATCCAAGCCTTTGTAGGCCACAATGCTACATCACCGACTAGGATCAGCCTGCACATCGATGCAATGTGATCAGTCTTTACTGAACCCTTAAATCTTACGAAGTCACAAGTCTAAGTGAAACCCTTTGCCTTGCATACCGGTAGTTGGTGCGTATGTTCCGTGTTTGCAGGTTGTTGAGATACCAGCGAAGACACATCTTAGAGTACTCATTCATGCAATCCGATTAGAGTCTTCGCTGATCGCATGAGCCTTATGCAGACGATGGGATTTTCACAACATAAATAAGCGAAACTCCTGTGGCTCATCAAGGTTGATCTAAGCACTTGCAGCCTGCGTTTCTCGCAGTCTAATCAGTATTCGGTGAGGGTATGAACCTTCCATTACCACAGGGCTATGCAAAGTGAGAGAAGCGAAACCCATTTGCCTTACAGAGTGCATGTTAATCCGAGTCTTTGGAAGTCGCACACATTTCATGCTAAGTTTTCTTTTTTTCGTGCGCTAGCTCATATACGACCAGTACGATGTTGTAATGATAAACCCTGGAACGATCCGAAATGCTTGTTCTGGATGCATTTTTCGGCATTTATTTTGTGTGTTCGAAGTATTAAAAATTCTGATTTCTGAAAAATATGGGAGTTCGAATTAAATGAGAAAGTTTTCAGCCACAAATTCGAAATAATTTTGGGTGTTCGAACTGCTAGGGTGTTCCAATTAATTGGTCACCTACCGTATTTAACTTCACTACAACTGGTGTGTGGGAATGTGTGGCGGCGGTAAAACGTCTCCCTGCCCTACATCATAGTGTAGATTATATTTTCTTGTCCTTTGGGATCATTGATTCCATTCTGGAATTTGGAAAATATCTTTGGGTCACTGATGAGGCCTAATTGTCCGAAACTAGCTAGTCTGGCCCAGAAAACATATGCACACCATATTTTTCAGTTCTGTGGTGTATTCTTTGCTTCCAAAGGATAACCTTTTTATAGAACATATTAAAGGGGATCACAATTCTATAGGTATGATTTCGTTATGGAAATACAACTTTAAGGACCCTATGGTTGCTACTTTGTTGGCCCTGTCCAACTGAAAAAGGGGTCTACTCTAAAAGGGGAAGAATTTGCTTCTCAAGGGGTCGACTCTAAAAGGGAAGAATTTGCTCCCCAGGAGCAAATTCTTTCCTTTAAGAGTATACCCCTTAGACATATCCAAAGAGAAACTACTTTTGCAGGAGTAGCAGTCATTTTCGCAAATTTTACGTCTTGCAATGCCATTATGGAGTATGTCCATGGGGCCATGGAAACGAAAAACAACAGAACATAACTACTACTACTCACAAAGTGTGGCTGGCTATGGTAGCTCAGTCGGATGCAGTCTGACTGGCGATAAGGAAGACTCGGGTTCGATATCTACTGGGGTCGGCAACATTCTTTTGTGGAGATTATGAAATCTTTTCTATGGTCATTCTCTCCCTTCCGCTGATTCAGGAAGGGCAGTGGTCAGTTTTTGGCGACATAATGTGCACTGAACTGGTAAACCGCTTACGGATAAGCTTGCTCAGGAAAAGCGTGGATAGGTACACTGACAGGCTCACACATGACCCAAATCAGTGTTGACTGGGCCGTTAAATACAAATAAACAAAACTTGCAAAGTTTACTTAACACAGATAGGAACAGATTTATATATTCTGAACATCTTTCGGTACGCTGGTAGCTCTAATAATACGTAAATGTATATGTAAATGTTGGAAAGACAGAGAACGTTATTTTTCCTCATTTATAAAGATCGCTGGGTGTAACGGGCCTCCGTGGCCTAGTGGATAAGAGTGCTGACTCTTAATCATTAGGTCTCTCAACGGTGTATGTTTGAGCATGGCTCAGGTCACATACTATATGATGAGAAGTTCTGCAACGGAAGGTCAGGAGGTTTTTCATCGGGTTCTCTAGTTTTTACTCACCTCCGATTAACGATCGGCTTGATGTGAGTGAAATAATCTTGAAAGGATCGTAAAACCAAACATAAAAAAGATCGCTGGGTGTGTTAAAACATTTTCAAGTCTTTGCTACTAGAATTAACGTCAGTGCCAAGGTCGAAGGTTCTAACTCTTCCAAATATATAAAATATTTAGGGAGCGAAACAAAGTCATAACGTTGATGAGTCGCTGTTTATTGTTCTTGAGCCCAGCACAGATAGCAATAGTTTCTTTTTAAAAACTTCATGACTACTAAGTGACCTGCCACCAGTTACAGACTGAGTTGTTAAAAGACTTTTTGGCGCATTCGATTGGAGCTATTGTATCTGATAAGCCAAGAGTGGTGGTATTTATTTCCACTCAATACTTGACGTTTTACTAATCACTTTTACAATTAAATTGTGATCCAGAAAGATAATCAAAAGGATAGCAAATTTCAGGTTTTTGCTGAAACTGCCGAGGTTTAAGATACAGTCTGATTCGCAGCACTTTGTCTGGGCAGGCTTAGATCCTCCTAGGCGGTTCAGCAATACTTCAAAGTTCGGTCGGTTTCAGCTCATGCAGTCCAATATATTGCCCCAAGGTCTGATCGGCCCCCGTCCATCGGGGATTGAAGAAATAGATTGGGCTGCATGATGCTTCCACGCAGAGCTGATACCGGCCGCACATGAGTAGTGTTAAATCGCCTAGAAAGTCTAAGCCTACCCATGAAAAGTGGCTCGAGTCGGACCGTTCATGCATTTCAACCATTTAGTTTCATTGGGTGACAGGGCTTGAGAAGGAGTTTTATCTGCCCGTTTTATCTCAGTACTGAGTAAAAGTCCCACAGCATTGGAAGCAATGTCTCAAAAAAGACTCATACAGTGTTAACAGGGACGTTAACAACAAATGAAATAGATAACCAAGGCCCTATAGAAGGCCTGATGACTTAGGAAAAATCTTTTCATATGCCCGTTTGAAAAAAAAAAAAAAAACAAAAAAAAAAACGTCGTATTAAGTTACGGGGTTGGTGTCCGTCCGTCCGTTGGTAAACTTTTTTTTCGTTGCCGTATAAATCCTACTATACAGTTTTCATCCGATCAAGCCTAAAATGTGTATGTAGTAAGGCTAAGATGTGAAGATATGCCACCAAATATTAATAGAGTTATGACCCTTTGAAAAATTCGGTTAACATTTTCGTTTGGTTAAGTTTTGTGCTATACATGTGCAAACCATATGTAAGTTACATTTAGTTTATACTTGTCATGGCGTTAAACAATTTACCACAGAATACTCATCACTACCTACCCTTCCTGATACCAAGGTCACAGACTTCGAAATTTTATATACACGTTTTGTATTTAAGTTAATTTTTTGTATTAAAAAATGCATTAAGTGGGATAATGATATCAGCTGGCTCAAATCAGAATGTAGACTGACAAGACCAAACCTATTGGATGCTTTTTGAAAGCAGCCAACTTGTTTTTGTTCCGGCTACACCGCAGCATGCAAAGTCCAGCTACATGTATATATGGGATGTGATGTTGATTTGGTTGATTTGAGGTTTAACGTCCCCGTCAACACTGTAAAGGTCATTTTGGAGACGTTGCTTCCAATTTTGTGGGACTTGTACCCGACATTGAGATGAAATGACATCTCAAGCCCTGTCGCCCAATGAAACCAACAGGGTTTTTTAGCATGGACAGTCCGCCTCACACCGGGTTCCTGGACAGGCTTAGATCCTCTAAGCGGTTTACCAGTACTAGTGTGCGGGCCTGATTCAGCTCTGCGTGGAAGCATGATGCAGCCCATAAATTTCTTCAAGCCCCTATGGGCGGGGGCCGGGATGTGATGTTGAAACCCGCACGTGCAGCTACCCAGTGGAGCTAGGCGCATAGATACCCCCCCCCCTACACACACACACACACACACACACATGGACCTATATTGTTTAAGCGCGTAGGTAAGCCTCTGGCGAGACTGCGCAGCCTTGTTTGCGTGTTCTCTGTTTACTCATAAGCTGTCTCAAATCAGCGTAAGCCGGGGGCATGTAGCAATTCAATGCCCATCGAAGTAGTCCGGTGAAGACTGATTAGACTGTGCGGATACAAAACCATCATGTTATTTAGATAGGCGAGTAACAAGAAAAAGAAAATGCAGACATCATACACAACATGTGCATGTGTGATCTTCACTTTGTGCGCGATGAAACGTTTCAAACCTCTTGAACATTGAAGACGCAACCCCGATTGCACAACTGCGCAGACTTATCAGTCTTTTCTGTACGCACATGCGCAGTAAGTATTTTACTCAAGATAGGAGATCTGAACAGACTGATCCTTGCACTTGGCAGCTTAGAATGTTTGTAATGTCGCAAGCAGATTTGGCCGGTTAAATGTACACACCGTCGTTTTAAGCCGGCGCACGGCGAAAAAAAAAAAAAAAAAACGTTTTCAAACGAAGGACCAGATCAACCTGCGCATCTAGCCAATGTGGCCATAGTTTTCACCTGTTGTTCTTTGATTAGCACAGAGGCCATGGTAGGCACATACGAACAACGAAGACTGTTCAGACTGCATGCATGTGCAGGCTGACCTGAGTCTTCGACCATCGCATATGACTTATTTTCTTAATCATGTTCCCCGAAATTACTTCCAATAAAACCTTGTCACGGTGAAATTCTTCACTTGCTCCTAAGAAAACCAGGGTATCCCAACAGGTAACCTGAATTAAACTACCTTTTTACATGCAACAACCATGAATTTAACTCGCACGTGCTAAAAGATGCACTGTGGAAAAAGGCGGGAAACTCTCAATTAATATTTAAAGGGGCGCTTCTGCTATCACAGCGGCATTGAATCAATGCCACAGCACATGGAAAAAGGGTAACACTGTCACACAAATAATAATGAAAGCTGAAGCTACGCTCCAACGAGTCTGAGAGCAAAGCGAAAACACTTGCATATGCATGGTGATCCAAGCCTTTGTAGACCACAATGCTACATCACCGACTAGAATCAGCCTGCACATCGATGCAATGTGATCAGTCTTTACTGAACCCTTAAATCTTACGAAGTCACAAGGCTAAGTGAAACATTTTGCCTTACATACCGGTAGTGGGTGCGCATGTTTAGTGTTTGCAGGTCGTTGAGAAACCAGCGAAGACACATCTTAGCGTACTCATTCATGCAATCCGATTAGAGTCTTCGCTGATCGCATGAGCCTGGTGCAGACGATGGAATTTTCACAACATAAATAAGCGAAACTCATGTGGCTCATCAAGGTTGATCTAAGCACTTGCAGCCTGCGTTTCTCACAGTCTGATCAGTATTCGGTGAGGTAATGAACCTTCCATTACCACAGGCTATCCAAAGTGAGAGAAGCGAAAACCATTTGCCTTACAGAGTGCATGTTAATCCTAGTCTTTGGAAGTCGCACATATTTCATGCTTAGTTTTTTTTTAGTGCGCTAGCTCATATACGACCGGTACGATGTTGTAATGATAAACCCGGGAACGGTCCGAAATGCTTGTTGTGGATGCATTTTTCGGCATTTTTTGTGTGTGTTCGAAGTATTAAGAATTCTGATTTCTGAAAAATTTGGGAGTTCGACTTAAATGAGAAAGTTTTCAGCCTCAAATTCGAAATAACCTTGGGTGTTCGAACTGCTAGGGTGTTCGAACTAATTGGTCACCTACCGTAAATTGCGGGGAGTCGACAGAAACGCCTCCACGAGGCGATTCTATCGAGTACCCCTAATCTAGTGTCTCAGAGCATGAATACGGAAATTAATGTATATCCCTGCAAACCCGAGCTTTACTATATAAAAGTGAAGATTATATTTTCTTGTCCTTTGGGATCATTGATTCCATTGTGGAATTTTGAAAATATCTGAGGGTCACTGATGATGCCTAATTGGCCGAAACTAGCTAGTCTGGCCCAGAAAATATGTACACTCCATATTTTCAGTTCTGTGGTTTATCCCTTGCTTCCAAAGGATAGCCCTTTTACAGAACATATTTAACTTCCCTTCGACTGGTGTATGGGAATGTGTGGCGGTGGTAAAACGTCTCCCTGCCCTACATCATTGTGTAGATTATATTTTCTTGTCCTTTGGGATCATTGATTCCATTGTGGAATTTTGACAATATCTTAGGGTCACTGATGAGGCCTAATTGTCTGGCCCAGATAACATGTGCACACCATATTTTTTTTAGTGATGTGGTGTATTCCTTGCTTCCAAAGGATATACCTTTTATAGAACATATTAAAGGGGATCACAATTCTATAGGCATGATTTCATGTGGAAATACAACTTTAAGGACCTTATTGTTGCTACTCTGTTGGTTCTTTTCAACTGAAAAAGGGGTCTACTCTAAAAGGGGAAGAATTTGCTCCTCAATGGGTCTACTCTAAAAGGAAGAATTTGCTCCCCAGGAGTATACCCCTGAGAAAGAGAAACTACTTTTGCAGGAGTAGCCCCACCCCCTTAAGGCGTATCTATTTCCCTTATGGGGAACTTATAACAACCGCAGTCATTTTCGCAAATTTAGTCTTGCAATGCCATTATTGAGTAAGTCCATTGGGCCATGGAAACGAAAAACAACAGAACATAACTACTACTACTCTGAAAGTGTGGCTGGCTGCGGTAGCTCAGTCAGATGCAGTCTGACTGGTGATAAGGAAGACTCGGGTTCGATACCTACCGGGGTCGGCAACATGCTTTCGTGGAGATTGATTATGAAATCTTTTCTATGGTCACTCTCTCCCTTCCGCTGATTCAGGAAGGGCAGGGGTCAGTTTTTGGGGACAGAATGTGCAATGAACTGGTAAACCGCTTACGGATAAGCGTGCTCAGTAAAAGCGTGGATATCTATAGGTACAATGACAGACCCAAACATGACCCAGATCAGTGTTGACTGGGCCGTTAAATAAAAATAAACAAAACTTGCAAAGTTTACTTCACACAGATAGGAACAGATTAATATATTCTGAACATCTTTCGGTACGCTGATAGCTCTATTAATACGTATATGTAAATGTTGGAAAGACAGAGAACGTTATTTTTCCTCATTTATAAAGATCGCTGGGTGTAACGGGCCTCCGTGGTCTAGTGGATAAGAGTGCTGTCGCTTAATCATTAGGTCTCTCAACGCTGTAGGTTTGAGCATGGCTCAGGTCACATAATGAGAAGTTCTGCAACGGAAGGTCAAGAGGTTTTTCATCGGGTACTCCAGTTTTTTCTCACCTCTGATTAACGATTGGCTTGATATGAGTGAAATAATCTTGCAAGGATCGTAAAACCAAACATAAAAAAGATCGCTGGGTGTGTAAAAACATTTTCATGTCTTTGCTACTAGAATTAACGTCAGTGCCAAGGTCGAAGGTTCTAACTTTTCCAAATATATAAAATATTTAGGGTGCGAAACAAAGTCATAACGTTGATGGGTCGTTGTTTATTGTTATTGAGCCCAGCACAGATAGCAATAGTTTCTTTTCAAAAACTTCATGACTACTAAGTGACCTGCCACCAGTTACAGACTGAGTTGTTAAAAGACTTTTTGGCGCATTCGATGGGAGCTATTGTATCTGATAAGCCGAGAGTGGTGTTTTTTTTTATTTCTAATCAATACTTGACGTTTTACTAATCAGTTTCTTTTACAATTAAATTATGATCCAGAAAGATATATACAAGGATTGCAAATTTCAGGTTTTTGCGGAGGTACCGCTCAAAGAAACTGCCGAGGTTTAAGATACAGTCTGATTCGCAGCGCTTTGTCTGGGCAGGATTAGATCTTCCTTGGCGGTTCAGCAATACTTCAAAGTTCGGTCGGTTTCAGCTCATGCAGTCCAATATATTGCCCCAAAGTCTGATCGGCCGCCGTCCATCGGGGATTGAAGAAATAGATTGGGCTGCATGATGCTTCCACGCAGAGCTGATACCGGCCGCACATGAGTAGTGTTAAATCGCCTAGAAGTTCTAAGCCTGCCCAGGAAAAGTGGCTCGAGTCGGACCGTTCATGCATTTCAACCATTTAGTTTCATTGGGCAACAGATTGGAAGCAATGTCTCAAAAAAGACTCATACAGTGTTAACAGGGAGGGTAACAGCACATGAAATAGATAACCAAGGCCCTATAGAAGGCCTGATGACTTAGGAAAAATCTTTTTATATACCCGTTTGAAAAACAACAACAACAACAAAAAACGGTCGTATTAAGTTATGGGGTTGGTGTCCGTCCGTCCGTTCGTAAACTTTTTTTCGTTTCCTTATAACTCCTACTATACAGTTTTCATCAAGCCTAAAATGTGTATGTAGTAAGGCTAAGATGTGAAGATGTGCCTTAAGTTTCGAGAATTACTGTCCACCAACTATTAACAGAGTTATGACCTTTGAAAAATTCGGTTTACATTTTCGTTTGGTTAAGTTTTGTGCTAAACATGTGTAAACCATTTCGTTTATACTTGCCATGGCGTTAAACCATTTTATCACATAATACTCATCACTACCTACCCCTCCTAATACCAAGGTCACAGACTTCGAAATTTTATATACACGTTTTGTATTAAAATAGAAGTGGAGGCAATGATCAGGAACGTTACAATCAATCAGCAGCTCCCATCAGAGACACCAAAGGGACAGACACACAAACATGAAACAACAGACCCTAATGGAAACAACAACGGCGGAAAGCCAAAAGGACAGTTACTTTCCCATAAAATGGCCAATAGGCTATCCAAAATGAAATATCATAAGCGACACAAACATCCAAAGACAAACCATAACAAAAACAAACCGCGACGGAAGAACCACCTTGGAACGGTCAGCGGAAACAAATTCCACTCGGGGGCTTAAATCGATTTTTCGTGGCCACAAACATCGCCCTTACTTCCGACGCGATTTAGACAAATAATTTGCTCAGTCCGCATGAAGGCCTCCAAACTTCAGACAAACCATAACAAAAATATACCGCGACAAAAGAACCGCCTTGGAACGTTTAAAGTTTATTATTTTTATTAAAAAAAATCATTAAGTGGGACAATGATATCAGCTGACTCAAATCAGAATGTAGACTGACAAGACCAAACCTATTGGATGCTTTTTGAAAGCAGCCGACTTGTTCTGCAATCGAATGGGATTAGGAAAAATTAGAATGTACATTGCAGAGGAATATTTTTTCTATAAAACGGCACCATACGTTTAGAGCAGCAAGCAACCGTATTCGGCTACAACACCCAATGACGCGTAACTGATCCGGACTATTTTTGTTTGTTTGTGTTTTATGTCCATGTCAACGCTATTTAGGTCATTTTGGAGACGCTGTTCCGATTTTGTTGGAGTTTTACCCGACATTAATGACATCGCAAGCCTTACCACTCAAATAAACCGCTAAGCTTTAAGGAATGGCCCAACCAACTCGCACCATTTTTCCTGCACATGCTTACACGTAAGCGGTTTACCAGTACTCAAGTTCTGCGCGGAAGCATCATGCAGCCCAGTCTACTTCTCCAAGCCCCGATGGGTGGGGGCGCGGGTACTTGACTGTACTAATGAACTTATTATTTATTGTAGAAGAGCGAAATCTATATGAATCGTGCCAAGGCTGAACTCATTCATGATCTTTTGAACGCGATATTGTTAACCCATTTAGTACCAGAAACCCCTAAAAAAGGGGGTACCTTGGCAAACAGTGCAGGCCCAGATCAGACGCCGGAGAACGCGGCGTCTGATCAGGGCCAACACTATTTGCTAAAAGTTCAGCCATTTTCCAAATAAAAATTTGAAGAAAACACAACCTGACACCCCTAAATTTTAAAATGGACTCCTGCTATATATCAGGAGGAAGATTCCATTTGGTACAAAAAGGATTAATTTGGGCAGGTTGAAAATCGAGTTCAGAATCGTATTCCGTCAACTGTCCTTGTGATACCCATCCTTGCAAAACCTTGGTTATCTACAGAAAAGTGGCATTGACAAAGGTATATTTTATTTTCGTTACTCGGTTTCTGTTTGAAACATAGATTGTGGGTAGGGCCACTCGTTATCATCACCGAGTTCTAACGAGCATCTTCATATACTGCCACATTTGGCGTTGGCGTCGATGTCGTAGCAGGAAACCTCCCCTGGTTAAAGTTTACCTGGAATGTCAGTGGCGCAGTGGATTCTGAACCAGAAGATCTAGAGTTAAAGTTACGGCTGTAGAAAAAAAAATGAAGAAAACACATAAACATTTATTCTGACTTGCAACTTTTCAGATTATTTTTATGTTGTTGTTGTTGTTGTTTTTAATCTCGAGGATAATAATAATTATTGTTTGTTTGTTTGTTTGTCTGAGGTTTAACCTCTCCGTCAACACTGAATAGGTCATTTTGGAAACGTTGCTTCCAATTTTGTGGGACTTTTACCCGACATTGAGATGAATGACATCTCAAGACCTGCAACCCAATGAAACCAATAGGGTTTATAAGCATTGACGGTTCGACTCGCACCGCTTTGCCTGGGCAGGCTTAGATCGTCTAAGCGGTTTACTAGTACTCGTGTGCGGTCGTTTTCAGCTCTGCGTGGAAGCATCATGCAGCTCATATAAATAATAATAATAATAATAATAATAATAATGATAAAAACTTGAAGCACATGAACACTCATTCTGACTTGCACTTTTTAGATTATTTTTATGTTGTTTGTTTGTTTGATTGATTTGATGTTTAAGGCCCCGTCAACACTGTATAGGTCATTTTGGAGACGTTGCTTCCAATTTTGTGGTACTTTTACCCGATATTGAGATGAAATGACATCTCAAGCCCTGTCGCCCAATGAAACCAAAAGGTTGGACGGTCCGACTCGCACCAACTGGCCTGTGCAGGCTTAGATCCTTTAAGCGGTTTACCAGTACTCGTCTGCGGTCGGTTTCAGCTCTGCGTGGAAGCATCATGTAGCCCATCTATTTCATCAAGCCCCGATGGGCGGGGCAATTTTTATGTTGTTGTTTTGTTTAAGTGCAAAGGCTCAAAACAGGATTTCTTGTTCATTTGTTCTTAGAAGTACGTTTCGGTTCTCTTTCAACTGCCGGAGCCTTTTTTTTACATAAGAAAATGTTTTTTAGGCAAATACTGCAATTAAAAATAAAAGGCCATTTCTTGTTCAGAGGTTCTTAGTGGTACTATCTGTTTCTTTTTATTTCTGTATAGTTTGTTAGCTCTTTTACAGACGAAAATGTCATTTTAGGACAAAAATTGCAAAACTGATTTTTTAATATTTTGTCCTTATCCAACTTATGCCCACGTAGGCGAGCTATTTCTTTTCTTACAGTTATGATAGATTGCACACCCCTGTGTCATCCGGCTAACTGAAGAAATGGCCAATCTTAAAATGCTTGAAGTGTTCTAAGTTTGCTGATGAGACCAATTTTATCTATAAACTACCTGTTGCAGATGAAATCAAGAGAGGTCTGTTGAAGAAAGTTGTCTTGATAATGCCCTAGCTCTGACTTTCCGCGTTTCTGCTCCGTTTTGTTAACTGTATTGGGCTTCGTATTCACCAGTACCCCTTCTTATGAGGTTTTTATTAGCTCACCTGAGGGTTAGCAATTGTGATCACCCATTGTCCGTCGTACGTCCGTCGTGCGTCGCCCACATTTACCTTGTTCACCCTCTAGAAGCTATAGTTTTGGTTCAATCTCATGAAAGTTAACCAGAGTGTCGGTCCTGGTAATATCTCGATCAAGTCAAAGCATGGGTCATGTCATGTTAAAAACTAGGTCATTGGGTCAAATATCCTTAAAACCTTGTTCACCCTCTAGAGGTTACCATCACGTGAACAAGTCCGTGAAATGAACACCCCACTAAACCCCACTTTATATGGAGATAACTGGGGTTTCCGGAGGTATACCTTATTTTTCTTATTTCTGCTCCAAGACATAGGTTGTGGGTACTCGTTAGAACCGCCTCATTGATAAGAAAATTTACCATTTCGGAAATAAGAAAAAATGCACTATGTCATACGGGTGTGTTATTGTGATGATAGTTCCGCCCCCGCCCATAGGGGCTTGAAGAAATATATGGGCTGCACGATGCTTCCACGCAGAGCTGAATCTGGCCCGCACACTAGTACTGGTAAACCGCTTAGAGGATCTAAGCCTGTCCAGGAACCGCGGTGCGAGGCGGACCGTCCATGCTAATAAACCCTATTGGTTTCATTGGGCGACAGGCATTGAGATGTCATTTCATCTCAATGTCGGGTAAAAGTCCCACAAAATTGGAAGCAACGTCTCCAAAATGACCTTTACAGTGTTGACGGGGACGTTAAACCTCAAATCAAACAAACAAAAAAATTGTGATGATAGCGGGGGTGGTTGGGTGAGGCAAAGGTAACGTGTAACTTGCGTCACTGGGGTGTCCTATGCATTACGAGAACATGCCTATACAAATACATTGTAAACTTTACCGCCGAAAAAAAAAACGAAAATGTTTAGGCGAAAAAATGTGATATTTGACTTATATCTGCTCAAAATATAGATTGTGGGTACTCGTTAGAACCGCCTCATCGAGGCGGTTCTAACGAATACACACAATCTATATTTTAACGATGAGGCGGTTCTAACGAATACCCACAATCTATATTTTAAAGCAGAAATAAGAAAAATAATGTTTACCCCTGTAAACCCCGGTTTTACAATATAAAAGCGGGGTTCAAGACGGTCAAAATTATATAGGCGTGTTTTCGTGATGTACTGGAATACAGCTTGGCAAGGCCTGTTGTCCTTGCAGCAGGTAAGGGCAGAGGGGGACCGTTGTTAATATTTCTTCTATTTCTACACTTCCATTCGTTTTCCACTGTCTTCTCTGTCCCTCACTCTCATCTCCTCTGCTATCTCGTCTATCTCTTTTCTAGAAGCCTCCGTGATATAGTGGTTATGCTATTCGCATTGTAAACCGGGGGTCGCATGATCGATCCCAGGCTTCTCCAGACTTTCGGATAAGTCTTTAAACCGAGGTCCCGTCTCCGTATGATCTTGACTGTTGGTGAGACGTAAAACTCAAACACTCACTCATTATCTCCCCTTTTCTCCGTTTCTCAGGAAGACGATGCAAAATGACCCACAAGAGTTGACATGTCGTTAAACCCAAAACAAACAATAAATCAATCGTAATAATAGCACCCAACAACAACTCTGACCAGAACCCGGATATATCAGTTATCCCCTATATTAATTGCATTGTAACATACTGACCTGATAAAGATATTCTATCTCAGGATCTCAGGACAAGTGAGCTTTGTCACGTCAACGTGACATTGCACTTTGATGAATGAACCGGACCACAAATGTTATACTTACTGGAAAAGAATGAAAAAAAGGAAAAAATACTTTAAAAATATCATAGGAAAAATTGCGGTCAGCTGATACTGAATATATAGACTGTCGGAATGTTGGGACGCACTGGGGACCATTGAAAACTGATCGTAAATTGCTAATTTAAGAATGTACAAGGGGATGAACTGATAAATAGAATACCAGATTCGTGTAATTTGATATCAAGTTTATCAGGCTCGGCTTCGAGAACGCATGTAGAATCTCTCGGCAAGCCTCGCGATTCTACAGGCGTTCTCAAAGCCTTGCCTGATAAACTTGATATCAAATGAAACGAACCTGGTATTCTCTATATGTTGGTGCATTTGTCTTTTGTAGATGTTTGACAGAACGGCTGAGCGCTACGATAACACACCAGTCTGTTACAATGACGCCTTTCATATATACTCAGATTCAATGAAAATGCACCACCAGCAATATATATACCTCAAATTATAATTGATTCACAATATTCTCAACATTTGATCACGATTAATGAATTATTTCTAACTTATTCATAGACTCACTTCAGCGTTACAGCATTTCATCGGATGCAGAGATACGGAGACTCGAATACATGGCAAGCTGCTGACGGTTGATTGGCGAATGAAGTTGGCTGTACAACGTTTTCCGAACTGGTCCCAAAGGTGCTCATTTGGGGTTAAATCCGACGAAAACGCAGGCCAAGGAAGAACTTGCACACCATTTTGTTTGAAAAAGTCAGTGGTTAGCCTCGCAGAATGAGCACGTGCATTATCGTGACGTCACCAGTACTGCGTACCACCTCAGGCTCTAAGATTTCAACGATGTACCGACGTGCCGTCAAATTGCCATCAACAACGATGAGTTGGGTTTTGTGGCACCATGAGATCCCTCCCCAACGTGATATATGTTTAACACAATAGTCTTGAAATCGCTCGACACATCGACGTCAACCTTTACGCCGCCTATCAAACATTTCAACACAAAAAACGGGACTCGTTCGTGAACAGTACACCACGCCAACGCTGTTGTGTCCATCGGATACGCTGTCGACACCAATAAAAGCGACTGATTCGACGTTCCACCGTCAAAACTTTCCCCACTATACGTCCTATGGCTAGAAATACGGTTTTCCCGGAGACGCCGCCGTACAGTTAAGGGACTTGCGCGTAGGTTATGGGTTCCCACTGTCTCCTGCGCATTTTCCACACACATGGAATCGGTCCACGTAAATGACTCAAAAACAATCTACCGATCCTGCTGACGTGTAGTAACACGTTCACGTCGAGGGCGTTGTCTATCGTCCACACACACGGTAGCGTTATGCCTTTCAACCAAACGAGCAATCGTAGTGTGCGAACAACCCATACGCTCTGCAACTTGGAGGTATGAAAGCCCACTTTCAACCATACCGAGGACACGATGATGGTCAACGTTACTTAGACGTCCCATTGGCTTGTTCTTATGAAATGTTTTGCTGGCTTTTTAACGTAAAGAATCCGGACCTTGTAATGACAGTAAATTAAAGAAAGTGTTAAAAATATCGTGCTTACGAAAATATTGCAATTTTTGCATTTTGACGTGCACATGCACATCATGAAAATCACGCAGTGTTCGTGTCAAACAAACTCATGCTTCAGTGACAATACCGTATTTATCAGTTGAAAAAGTCAGTCTTTTAACTCTTTTTCACCTTAAACTAAAGAAATCGAATTCTAAAAGTGGTGCGTTTTCATTGAATCTGAGTATATCCACAACTAGTCTTTTTCAGATGAGTATTACTGATATTTTCTGCTCCAAACATATTCCTTGGGTGCTCGTCAGAACCACTTCAAGTTTTTGAGTAAAAATAAGGAAAATGAAGTGTACCCATATAAACCCCACCCCTATCCCTACATTGTAGTACTCTTTTGAGATAAACACGGCCTTTTTAACATGATGCACAGTCTTTACTGAAAACATAAGAAAATTTTACACTCATGAAATGACCTTGCAAGGTTACATCAGCGAATTTGCAGCCTGAGACCGTATTCGTATTGACTGCAGTATACCCTAATTCTGATCACGTCACAGTAATCCGAGCTCTTTTGAAATACGGCTTTCAAAATGGTGTTTTCACGAAATATCGGCCGATAGACGTCCCTCTGTCTGCCAGAAATCTCTTGCTTTCTCTCAGAATCTCTCAGTTCTCTCTCTCTCTCTCTCTCTCTCTCTCTCTCTCTCTCTCTCTCTCTCTCCTCTCTCTCTCTCTCTCTCTCTCTGTCTCTCTCTCTCTCTCTGTATTATTTTGGAAGAAGTAAATTTAATTCAACAGAGCATGACTTCAGTAAGCTTTATTTCTCTTTGCTTCACAAACAGTTTTCTATGCTTCTACTGTTTATTAAACTGATGCAGTCGCTTAGCCAACTATCTCTGGAAAGCTGAAAAATAATAACATTGGCGTTTATACAAATAATGCAATTCTGAATAAAAAAAAATGAGTCCTCGGTCAATATTAGTATCATATCATGTCAAAGGATGCAATAGTCAAAAATTACGTATGATGTTGTTGTTGTTGTTGATGATGATGATGATGCTGCTGATGATGATAACATTTTTAGAATGCCTTGGATGAGTTCAAAGGTGTATAATTGGGGAATTAATACATCTTTGAACTCATCCAAGACATTGATGACAGGGGTCAGCATGGAGATTGTATGGAATCAAATGTAAAGCGCAAAAGTCGTGGTGCCAAGAAGGTCCAATTCGACATGCTACGGCGATTTATCTTGGCCTGCAATGTTTACCGATTACCCGATTTGAGGTTTCCGGCGCAAAAAGGGTTATAGATTCATTGTGGGTTTAGCAACACGCCAACCCTTGTAGGTCATTTTGAGTGGTATCCAAGAGATATCAGAAGTGAAAGTGAGCGACAGATGAGAAAGAGGGAAAGGAATGGAAGTAAAGGAACAGAAGAAATAACAACACCCCCTCTACCCTTACCTGCTGCAAAGACCTTGCCCAACTGTAAGCCAATATCAGTTGGACGCGCCAGTGACGCAAGATACATGTCACCTTTGTCCTGCAAGATGAGTTAATCTGTACTGAGCTATAAAAAGGCACAAGGCGAAATAATCTACTATGCTTTCATTCATAAGTTGCACACGGAGAATCTATGTATAATTAGTTAAAAGTAAACAGAAAGACAGGTGCTTTCATGAAATAAATTGACAGAAAGCATAAAATATTCTCTTCAGTTCCATCAGCAGTTTCATGTTTAGATATGAGGAACTTTTGAAACTGTTTTGAACATGGAGCAATATTTTGTCCCGGCGGTGATTAGGCCATCTGCAGTAGCTAGCCAAGTGTTAGTCTTATGTTAAATTTGGGTTGAATGTTGATTACAGCAGACCCAAAAAATCTATTTTTTTATATGTTTATTGCATTCATTGATTGCCAGACCATTGTGAACTTAGGTAGTGCCTGTCTTCATTTCATTTCAAACTAATACCAACAATCTGTTTTTCCCCATAATAAACAAGTTCTGATTAGTTAGAGCCTTTCTTTCCTGACACGGATTTATTGAGTCTGCTCATGATCAGTACTGAAATGTGGAACACCACCCACGCCCTCTAGCACCGGCTAAAGCATAAATCTACTAAATAAAATCAATGATTCCAAAGAAGCAGAAAATATAATCTGCACTATGATGATTTAAGGTGAGACTTTCTACGGCCGCCACACGACACAACATCAGCTGCAGTGAAGATAAACAAGTTCTGATTAGTTAGATCCCTTGGGAGCAAAGAATACACCAAATAAACAAAAAATGCAGACTCGGATTTATTGAGTCTGTTCATGACAGTACTGAAATGTGCAACACCGGCCATACCCTCTAGCACCGGCTTAAGCAGAACACTATTTTCAAAATGTTTCTAAATGAACTCAATGATAGCATAGGACAAGAAAATATAATCTGCACTATGATGGTGTACGGGGAGACTTTCTGCGGCCGCCGCACGGCACAACACAAGCTGCAGTGAAGATTAATAAGTTCTGATCAGCAAGATCCTTTGGAAGCAAAGAATACACCATGTAAACGAAAAAAGCAGACTCGGTTTTATTGAGTCTGTTCAAGACCAGCACTGAACTATGCAACATCGATCATGTCCTCTAGCACCGGCTTAAACCCCTACCTTCGAAATATAAGACTTAGGTAATATTTAAGTGGAATTGCAAATAATCGCCGGAAAATGTAATGTAACAAATATTCATTACGAATTACGTGTTCCTTATAAAGAATATGTGATGCAACAAATGAAAGTGCGTATGCAATTGAAGTTTGCACTAGTGGGTGGATCTAAATTATACACGCATTCTATTTAAATGAACATATTTCAAAAATCAGATTTTTCCGGCTTTTTCCCATTCTGTGGTGTATTCCTTTCTTCCAAAGGATAACCCTTTCTCGAACATATTTTATGAAAGTTTACATTATGGTTGGATTTGCATCTTTGTGTTTTTCACTTGCACATGTTTGGGGTAAAGTCAATCCGTGACGACAGACAGAATACTGTCACCACTAGATATTCAAGAATTTCACAAGAAGGTTATTTTGGGCCCCAGCAGAAAAGGCCACCAACAATGTCGTCGTTGTTTGACGGCTCAACTATGTTAACACTCTTCAGCAAGAGCTTGGAAACACTAATGCCTACGAACTGTAGCCTTTGGCTGTAAAGAGGGCTGTAGTTGATGACCACATTTGTCATTCAGACACCAAATTTGCTGTATGTGTTACAGAAGGCCAAGACAAGCTTCCTACGTTACACTGGTTACCTAAACTTCATACAAGACCATGCAAAGCACGGTGTATTGTAAATTCAAGCTCCATTCAAGCTTCATGTTTTACCGCCATAAAAAGAAACATGTCATTAAATATTGCGACAAAGTTTTTGGAGGATCAGGAAGAAATCTGTTTTGGTCTATAAAATGATATGTTCTTGTATTTTTATGAAAGAGACTTCATGGTGTCCCTTTCCGTTGAAAACCAATCTGAAATCATTGAAGGCTTTAGCTCGACTTCTAGATATTTGGATGATTTATTAAGTATTGACAATACCTATTTCGATGGTTTGATCAGTCAAATGTACCCCCCCCCCCATAACTTCAGTTAAAAAGGCAAATTCTTCCGATACCGAGGCCCCGTTTTTGGATTTACATCTATCTATTGTAAATGGATTTGTTTTCTGCAAAATTTATGATAAACGCGATGATTTTGATTTTGAGATTATAAATTTTCCTTTCTTGGGTGGTGATGTTCCACGTGCAGCATCCTATGGCGTTTATATTTCGCAATTAATTCAATGTGCTAAAGTTTCTAATCATGTAACTGACTTCAACAGTAGAAATAAAGTGTTAACTGCTAAACTTCTTAATCAAGGTTATCGGTATCGTAAACTATGCAAAGCCTTTTCAAAATTTTATAGACGTCATGCCAATTTAATTTCAAAATTCAATGTTGGGCTTAAATCTCTTCTGCAACAAGGTCAAAGTTATGGGGACTTAGTATATACATTCAGAAAAATATATACTTACAATTACTTCAGTACCCAATTTCATAAAATCGTTTCGTCGATATAAAAAATTGGGTACAACATAATTGTTATACGCCAGACTGCATGCATGGTAGTTAACCCAATCACGGTTGACAACTTTGCTTTCCTCTTTAATTGCACGCCGATGGGCCAGGCCTCAGATTCTATGACGGCTTGCTGAGAATTAAAATTTAATTTTATGTGATGTTGTTTGGTGCCTGATTCTCTGTCTCTGGTCGGGCCCATCGGAGTCTAACTGTTGGTTTTCTTTTGCTCCAGCATTTCAGTGGTTTTTGCTGTCGAGTCCTCACCGTTGTTTCATCTCTGCGGATGTTGCAATGATGTGTTATGAGGCCTCCATGCGGACTGAACAAATTATTTGTCTAACTCGAGACGGAAGTAAGGGCGAGGATAGCGGCCGCGTAACATCGAATTAAGCCCCACAGTGGAATTCGGTTCACTGACCGTTCCAAGGCGATTCTTTTGTCGCGGTTTATTTTTGTTACAATTTATCTTTGAGTGTGTGTATCGCTTTGGATAGTCAATGTGCCGTTTTGTGGAAAGTAACTGTCCTTTTGGCTTTCCGCTATTGATGTTTCCATTAGGGTCTAGTTATTTCATGTTTGCGTTTCTTTCCCATTGGTGTCTCTGATGGGAGCTGTGGGTTAATTGTATCGATTCCTGAGCATTGCCTTCGCTTCTATTTTTTAAACAGATCGGAACATGATTTTGTATTTTAGTTTTGGTAGTATATTGATGCAACAGTAAATATTCCAAGTTAATGTATTTTAAGATAATCGTAGTGGCAAAATATAAACTGGGAATAGTTGGCCGAAACTAGTTAGTCTAGCTCAGTGTATTCCTTAGTTTCAAAGGATAACCCTTACACAGAACATATATATATATATATGAGTCAGTGGGGCAAACTGTTTTTTTTCTGCTCGCCACCTTTTCCATTTCCTTTGTATAATCATCATATGTGCAGATATCACACATACGTGTACCTATTTGTCTGTGTGGAATAAATTCTGATATTTTGATTCATATTTAAGATATTACCTAAAATATACTTTGGTTTACATAAATATACATAAGTCACTGGGGTTATTCAACATCATATTGTTTCAATCCAATGCTCGGAGGCCTATACTTTTCCAAGACTTCATAATAAAGGAACTGTATGGTAAACAGGTTCGATACTATTTTTAAAAACATTCTAATCAGTAGAAATGAGATTACTTTTTCAACACTGTGGTCAGAGATCCCAGTGTTTCTTCGGTTTTGTTAGCTAGTCAGAATTGGCCAGCAAAAGCGCATGTAAATGGTTTTCAAAATCATCCTTGTCCTAAGATGAACAAACCGCAAATAATTAAACTAGACTTTTAATTCAACTGATGCAAATATGTAGTATTTACAAAGAATTCGTTAAAATGACAAATTGATTGTTTGGGGCGATAAGGTCGGCGCGCGTTGTATAGGTAGTATAAATGTACAAAATACAGAGCGTTTTGTGTGGTCGATTCTGCCATCAATTGCCATTTTCAGTACTAAGAGGCATTTAAACTAGTTCATTTATTCAAGGTTGTAACCCTCATCCCCATTTAACGGTGTTCGTCTCTGAAAATCAAACATATGGAAACATGGCGATTTTCCTACAAAATCTTTATCAGAAAAAAAAAACATCAATAATGTGGGTTGTTTAAACAATATTTTTGTCTGCATTCAAACTGAAACAAAAACTTGTAAATTAACAAAAAAGTTGATTTTCAAGTTTTAGCTCCAAAATACGTTTTTCACCATCCACGGGCCTCTTTTATGTATTTGTTCCTGTTAAGGATTTTATCTCCCAGGAGAATAGGTTTCGCTAAATTCCCATAAGTGTTAACCAGTTGTACGACCAACATGGATTTTTTTTCTGTAGATAGCTTACTTAAAATACCTAACACTATATAGAGACGTTGTGCAAGTGGCAAGATAAAAGTCCTCAAAATATCTGCTGCAGATTTTGTTTATTTTATTTTCTAACTTTTTGTGATTTAGTTTTAAGGTTCTTTCAATAACTTTTCACATATATCGTGCAGATACGGGAGTATCCGACTTTTCCGTTTCAAATGTGACCTAAGCAAGGCTCGAACCTGCAACGTTTACTGGTAAATGCTCTTAACCACTAAGTCACGAAGGCCCGTTACTTCAGAACTAAGTGCTAGCGATAGAATGTGCGTCGCACGTAACTGTGCTAAATTATCCAGCTCGTAAGGTTAACCGATTGGCTCGATTTAACCTTAATAATGTTGACACGGCCGTTATTCTCCAAACCAAGCACACGTACCTGTCATTTAATTCGCAGATGTAATTCAGTGCTACATGACATGTGCCGTCGTCCCAAAATACATCGTTCAAGCCTCCTATGTATTTTAGCATCAAACAGTTTTCATCACCAAACATGTTGTCTGGAGTACCTACAATGATAAGAAATAGTATGTAGATTAAGAGGAACTGAAATATAGATGTGTATTTGAGGATCTGTACTTATTGGTGCCTGTGAGTGAGTGCGTACGCTTAGAGGGTACATAACACACCTAACAGGAAATTGAACGGGATAGCGAAAACGGGATAGCGAAAACGGGACCACGGGGTTTAGGTTCCACCAAGGAGCAACTCCTTTGGTGAACGGACTTAACTGAAATACCTCAGCTTCTTTTGCCACCACGAAGTCTTAACCCAAACATCCTTAGACCTTATGTCAATAGCTCGTTACATGTATATATTTATAGTATATTGGTCGTTTGTGTTTCAGGAGTCATCACATCCAATTGCTATGTGATCTTATATCGTTACCTCGCTGCCAGGGATTTTTTTTTCGATATTTTGATCTTCAGTCGCCACCATAACGAAACAAGCGTGGATCTGGAACCATTACCCATTTGTCAGTGTCTATACCGGTATTTTGCGACATGATCTTATATTCGAGACATTATCTCGACATTTGATTTTCAGTCGCCACCACAGCCAATCAATTTGTGATTCTCTTACTTGGTTTCCAATGACTAAAATGAATGTCAACTATTCTGTCGTTCTGGCCTTTCATTCAACACATTTGCAGGTTTAATGATATTATGGATTTGGGGCTGAGTGTTCTGTACTGCGTTTCTGTAAGCTATTTTTAATCGAACCTGGACAGTACTACATTGCAAGGTGAGAAACGTTTTTGTATGATTAAGTGTCTCTAGGACTGACCACAACACTTCTAAAAAGGCAAAATTTCGTCTTCCCAACCCCACCACAAGAAACATTTTCCTGAGAAAATTGGGGAAGGTAAGAGAGGTGCATTGTATTCATGCTGAACATATGTTGCCTCTTTCTATATACCGACTGTCGAATACTAGGTTTGTTGTTTAATAGTGCATAGCAGTGTGTGTTTTTACCAGAACATTTAAAATGATTCACATTTTGCGTGAATGTAAACGAGGTCATGATATTTTTCGTGAATGTAAACGAGGTCATGCCTGAAGGTTTGCATGTCCATTTATTAAATGTATATGAGAAATATATAAATACATTTCAGTGCTGTCTTTGACATGTTTTTTATCGCAGGCTTGCTTGTGCTATGGTTTTAGAAATTAAGAGAAATTAAATGTATTTCATGAAATACGACTGCTCTGTTCCATGCAAACGATAGAACATTGGCGGTCCTTTGGCTTTGCACGTGAAAATGAATATATCAGTTATGCTTCTTTCTAAAATTGTTTCAGTGCGCCCACCTGCGTAGAATAAAACCATGTCAATAGGGCTAACTTTGTCGCAATATTGTCGAATGACATAAGTCTGATCGAGCTGAACTTTTTTTCAACATGTTCGTCAAACGTGGAAATGTTTTCGATTAGATGGTCCTTTTTTCAACATTGTTTTTCTTTATCAAGGGCTGACCGTGTAAGCACGGCGCTGAGGTCATTCAAACCATACGAAAGAATTGCTTGAACGTTCATAGAATTTTTCTTACCAATTGTTCATTGGAAACCATGCATGATTGATATACTCATCAAAATTGTTGCATGATCATTAATTTAACTAAAAATTAAAATAAAAAATGAGTTCCTTTAAGAGCAATGAAAACATTCATAAGAAGGAAGATGGGTCATACTACGTTGTTTCGGCTTATAAAGGCTCATCAGTGACCCCGTAATGATCCGGCAAAGAAAGCCAGAGGAAACATACTGCAATTTTGCGAATTTCGAATAGGCAGTCGATTCAAAGACTGATATAAATCAAAATGGGGCCCAAATAATTAAAAATCTGTCTAGAATATGAGTCTAAACAATAATTTATTTCCGATTTCTCAGAATATGCACGCTGATCTCAAAGGACCAAAAGTAAAATATAAACTGCACTATGGTTGATGTACGGGGAGACTTTTTACGGCCGCCACACGGCACAACACCAGCTGCAGTGAAGGCAAATAAAAATCAAAAATGAGTTCCTTTAAGAGCAATGAAAACATTCATAAGAAGGAAGATGGGTCATACTACGTAGTTTCGGCTTATAAAGCTTGACATTGTGTTATTTTACAACAACAGCGTTACTTGAAAGGAACCCATCTAAACGGCGGTGTTCTGCCTGTTGTTAAGGATCAGCCTAATATGCCACAAATGCGGATGAACAAAGGTTAATATATTTCTGACCCATTAACAATGACAAAACCTTGCCCTGATGAACCTTCTGCCAACAGTAAACGATATACAAAAGGGATCTGTTTTTCATCTGAATAGTTTTAATCCTTCGACATCGTCTTTTTGTATCCCTATTTTGTTCATACGCTACGCCATTACCCGTTACCCGTTTGCATATCTCCCTATTTTGTTCCTGCAATCAACTTACGAGCTTATATCATCATACCTTTGCCAGTATCTATATCCTGATATTTTGATATTCTGGCGCAACCACAACCAGCCATCCTTCTTTAATTTTATGCCACTACCTGGTTGCCAGTGACTATATTCCGATACTTTGTTTTTCAGTTGCCTACAAACCAACCACCCTTACCATGCGCCCCGTCCATCAAGGCTTTGAGAAATAGATGGGCTGCATGTTGCTTCTGCGCAGAGCTGAAACCGACCAAACTTGAGTACTGACAAACCGCTAAGAAGGACTAAGCCTGCGCAGGAAAAGTGCTGCAAGTTGGACTCTCCTCAAACCTAAGCGGTTTCTTTCCGCGGTTGGGCTTGTGATGTCATTTAATCAAAGTCCCACAAAATCAAAGCAACGCCTTCAAAATGACCTTAATAGTGTTAACAATAACGTAAAACCGCAACACAAACAAACCAACCAGTTGCATTATCCAGGTATTTGTCTTCAGTCCCCACTACATTCAATCATCATCGAGATGATCGCCATGATATTTGCACCATCAAACCAACTCATTCATAGATATTACACCATTACTACCTCGCCAAGCGCTATATCATCCGTTGTCGACACCTATTCAAACGTTAATCTTTAACCACCACCTGCGTTGCATTGGCGTTTACACGATACATTTTCTTCAGTCGGTCGACACCAAACCCATTCACCATTTGATCTTCTTACCTGGAGTGACCAGTGACCGTATCCCGATATGTTTTCTTTGGTCACCATCACACACAATCCGCTGATAATCTTTAACTATTATCTGCATTTGTTTGTTTGTTTGATTTAAGGTTTAACGTCCCCGTCAACGCTACATAGGACATTTTGGAGACGTTGCTTCCATTTATGTGGGACTTTTACCCGGCACTGAGATGAATTGACATCTCAAGCCCTGCTGACCAATTTAACCACTTGCGTCTATATGCATGGATGGTCCAACTCACACCAAATTGCCTGGGCAGGTTTAGACCCTCAAAGTGGTTTACTAGTACTCATGTGCGGTCAGTTTTCAACTCTGCATGGAAGCACCATGCAGCCCAATCAATTTCTTCTAGCCCCATTTGGACGGGGCCCAACTATTCCCTGCGTATAACCCGATATTGTTTTCAACAGTCGACACTGCACCGATTCACCTCTTGATCACTTACCTGTTTACCAGTGTCTATATCCCGATAAGTATTCTTTGGTCGCCATCACAATCTCTGTAACCATTACCTGCGTGCCAGTGATTATAGACAGATATTCTGTCATCAGTCCACACTGTGCCCATTTAGCCTTTGACAACTTTGTGCCTCTCATTAATTGCACGCCGGTGGGTCAGGCCTCAGATTCTATGACGGTTCCAGCGTAAAGGCTTACTGAGAATAAGCGAGAATCTAATTTATGTAATGTTGCTTGGTGCCTGATGCTCTGTCTCCGGTTGAGCCCATCGGAGTCTAACTGTCGGTTTTCTTTTGCTCCAGTATTTCAGTGGTTTCTTGCTGTCTGAGTCCTCACCGTTGTTTCATCTCTGTGGTTGATTGATTTTTGTGTTCACAGAGATGTTGCAATGATGAGCTAGGAGGCCTTCACGTTATTTTGCTAACAGAAGTGGATGCAATGATCAGGGATCGATACAATTAACCCACAACTCCCATCAGAGACACCAAAGGGAAACTCACACAAACATGAAACAACAGACCCTAGTGGAAACATCAATAGCGGAAAGCCAAAAGGACAGTTACTTTCCCACAAAATGGCCAATTGGCTATCCAAAACAAAATAATATAAGCGACATAAACACCCAAAGACAAACCATAACAAAAATAAACCGCGACAGAAGAACCACCTTGGAACGGTCAGTGAAACGAATTCCACTGGGTGGTGGTGGTGGGGGGGGGGGGTCTTTAATCGATTTTACGTGGCCACAATCCTCGCCCTTACTTCCGTCGTGATTTAGACAAATAATTTGTTCTGTCCGCATGAAGGCCTCCTAACTCATCAGTTCATCAGTGCAACAATTCCGTGAACACAAAACAAATCAAACAACCATAGCGATGAAACAACAGTGAGGACTCGACAGCAAGAAACCACTGAAATAATGGAGCAAAATAAAACCGACAGTTAGACGTTAGACTCCGATGGGCCCGACCAGAGACAGAGACAGAGCATCAGGCACCAACTTACATAACATGGAATTAGATCCCTGTAATTCTCAGTAAGCTTTCTTTGCCGGATCATTACAGGGTCACTGATGAGGCTTTATTAGCCGAAACTACGTAGTATGACCCATCTTCTTTCTTATGAATGTTTTCATTGCTCTTAAAGGAACTCATTTTTTATTTTTATTTACCTTCACTGCAGCTGGTGTTGTGCCGTGTGGCGGCCGTAAAACGTCTCCCCGTACATCAACCATAGTGCAGTTTATATTTTACTTTTGGTTCTTTGAGATCAGCGTGGATATTCTGAGAAATCAGAAATAAATTATTGGTTTAGACTCGTATTCTAGACAGGTTTTTAATTATTTGGACCCCGTTTTGATTTATATCAGTCTTTGAATCGACTGCCTATTCGAAATTCGCAAAATTGCAGTATGTTTCCTCTGGCTTTCTTTGAGGGTCTCTGATGAGGCTTTATTATTAAAGGAACTCATTTTTGATTTTTATTTACGCTGGAACTAAATCGCGGCGGGAGTAAGGGCGAGGATTGTGACCACGTAAAATCGATTTGAGCCCCCCTCCCCCGTGGAGTTCGTTTCGCTGACCGTTCCAGGGCGGTTCTTCTGTCGTGGTTTGTTTTTGTTATGGCTTGTCCTTGGGTGTGTGTATCGCTTATATTAGTTTGCTTTGGATGGGCAATTGGCCATTTTGTGGGAAAGTGGCTTTCTGGCTTTCCGCTGGTGGTGTTTCCATTGGAGTGTAGTTGTTTCGTGTTTGTGTTTCTTTTCCGTGGTGATGGGAGCTGTGGGTTAATTGTATCGAATCCTGATCATTGCCCTCACTTCTATTTAGTTACCTGTTTGTCAGCGACCATATTCGGATTCTTGTTCTTTACTTGCCACCACACCCAATAAACTATTTAATTTTATTTCATGACGTGTTTGCCAGTGACTATATCCCAATATCTGTTCTTCGGTCGCCACAACACCTAGTCAACTGATGATCTCTAAGCCATTGCTTGGGTGTCAAGTTCTATATCCTGGCATTTTCCTTAGTCGCCACAACATTAAATCACCCTTTAATCTTACACCGTACCTGCAGGCCAATGTAGTATACGTCAGTTTGAGATATCTCGCCTTGATCTAAATTCTTTCCAACATGTGGTACAGAAACCACATTGAGTGAAGGATTTCTCGTTCAAACGCCTATGATCGTATATCATAACCTGTTTTTAAATGACTTGATCCCTACATTTTGCGCGTCAGTCGTCACCTCACCCAATTACCCTTTGATATCTTTACCTTGATGTCAGTGACGTTAGTCCGATATTACTCAAACCGTAAAGGAGGGTTTGCAAAGAGTGACCTATTATTAGGGTACGCCCGTCCGTAATCAGTAAGTGAACATGGCTATAGCTTTTAAACCGCTTGAAGCAATGACAGTGTCAAGCGCAAGATTTTATGTCACCAACTTCGAAGAAATTATGGGGGCATATTGCTTTTGCTTTATTCATTCTTCAGTCCGTCCATCACGCACTAAATGATGTATCATATCTTAGGAACCATACATGCTAGGGTTCTGAACTTTAATATGTGGAATGCTTATGAAAAATAACGAACCTATATATTTTTTTTTCTTTTCGGTTTGACGTCTTGTTATATAGAGTTATGGCTCTTTGCAAATTTTTTATCATAAGAAAAGCTTGTAAGCTAACTATCTCATGAACCGCTTGGGCTAGGCTCTTGAAATTGTGCATGCTGTTTGGGACCAATATCAAGATGAAATGATTGAAGTTTGGTATGACTGTATGAAAAAATGACCAAAGTATGCATTACGCAAACACGCCTATACAAATACATTGCCACCTTTATCGCCGAAAAAATGAACATTTTATGATGAAAAATTGTGATATTTTTCTTATTTCTGCTCAAAATATAGATTGTGGGCACTCGTTAGAACCGCCTCATCGAGGCGGTTCTTACGAGTACCCACAATCTATATTATAGGGCAGAAATAAGAAAAATTAGGAAAGAGCAGAAATACGAAAAATAAGGTATACCCCCCGGAAACCCCAGTTTTACTATATAAAAGTGGGGTTTAAGGGGGTCAAAATTATATAGGCGTGTTGTCGTGATGCCCCTTTCTGGACTTAAGCATTTTGGCATAGGAAACAGGTTAAAAGCAAAATATTCCAAAGCTCTTGAAATTTTGCAGGCAGTTTTGAACTAATGTTAAGTCGACATGATTGAATGTTAGTATAATTTAAAGAAACATTGACTGAATTATGCCCCTTTGTGGACTTAAACATTTCGGCGTAGGAAAAGCTCGCATGCAAATTATCAGAAAAAAAAAAACATTGGGCTAGCCTCTTGAAATCTTGCAGGCAGCTTGGTGTAGTTGTCTGGATTAAATATGATGTTAATTTATAAAACAAAAAATTCAACAAACTCTACTACCCCCTTTGTGAATTTTAACATAGTAAGAGCTTGTAAGCAAACTGCCTTAAGAACCGCTTGGTCAGTAGCAGATTGTGGCGTCTGTATGTCAGGCTCTCATGAGAAATAGAAGTAAAGGTAATGATCAGGAATCGATACAATCAACCCACAGCTCCCATCAGAGACACCAAAGGGAAAGACAACAGACCCTAATGGAAACATCAACAGTGGAAATCCAAAAGGACAGTCACTTTCCCACAAAATGGCCAATAGGCTATCCAAAATAAAATAACATAAGCGACACAAACACCCAAAAGACAAACCATAACAAAAATAAACCGCGACAGTAGAACCGCCTTGGCACGGTCAGCGGAAACGAATTCAACTGGGGGGGGGGGGGGGGGGGGGGGGGGGCATGATCATTCTTCTGTGGAAACAAACCCTGTTTGATCTTAGTCTGTTTAGTCTACAATGTTTATTTAGGCCTACTAGCATAGGTAAAGTGTCATTTGGCCTTAATAGTGTTGACTAGATCATTTAACTCCAAACCAACATCAAACCCATCTGGCCGTATATTGACTATGTACTTGTGTTATCTTTATGTACAACAGGTGGGGGCAAAGTGTTTCATAAACACCAGCTCTAGTTTTAAAAAATATACCCTTGCCGAGGCAGAACTGAGAACTCAAAACCAGTTATTGAAAATTGCTAAAGCTTTTTAACTGCATGCAATATTTTGTTCATTTCAGTTTGTTGATAGATATTCACAAGACCTAACAAAATGAATTTTAAAATGCCATATTTCTTTATTAACAGCCTCGCAAAGAAAAAATGAAAATCCGTAATCAGTTAGTGGTGTGGTTTTAGTGTTTGATTAAAAACAGAAACGATCAGGAACTGATACAATCAGATCCCAAATTCTTCCCACAACCTAGGGAAAGAAGTCGAAACATGGAATGACGACAGTAAACAAAATAGACAAAAGGTAAACCGAGTCAGCAGCTCTTTCCCAAACACGTGGTGACTCAGAATATCTAAACCTAACTAAAAGAAGCAATAAACATAATGGGGGAAAGAATCAGAATCACCAGCATGGCAAACATTAAACTGGAAGGACAAACGTAACTAAAATGAACAATCAAAAAAGGGAAGGGGGTGAGAATCAGTATCATCAACGTAACAATATATATGTGATTAGGGAAAGAATCAGAACTCATCGATCCCCGCATCCGATGACCTCGACCCGTACAAAATGCCGTTCTCTAAATGTGACTGTGGCCGTACGTGTACACGTACGTGCAACACACTATACCATGCCTAGGCGCCCTCATTAACTTAGATACGAGCATTTAACAACAACTTTAGTCTGCCTGAGCAATCAAATTTATTTCCGCGCAAAATACTTGTTACTATTATTTCGAGTAGTGGTTTTCAGTTACTGGATATCAGTATGTTACATGTAAATGCAATGAAGTTGGGATTACAGGGATAACATTAGTTTTCTTATTTTTGTTATAAAACGTAGATCGTGTTACGCGTTTGAACGACGCTAACAAGGAACAATATATATGTATATTGGATCCGTGCCACCCATAAGAAAGATAAGTTATTCCCAGCGGGCACATGACGTCTATGCAACGCCGTACCAACGTCAATGCAACGTCATGCCAGTAAAACTGATTATACTGACACACTGAAACTGTAGTGACTTTCAGCCTCAGCAATTGATTCCCCAAGGCTGATAAAACACCTTTTTCTCGCTGGAGAAGAGGCAGCTGATTACATTCCGTTCCGTTGCATTCTCACTGTATATAAAAACAAGAGCACCGCATGCGGGTGCCAACGCTCGTCTGCAGTTTCTTTTAGAAAACAAAAGTTCTAAGTCAAATCAAATTGCAAGATGGAGTTATAAAACTTGTAGGGAATGTAGCTCTTGTGATGGTGAGTATGTGTATGAAGTTTCATGAAGGTAGGCCAAATACTTTTGGAAATATGGTCAAGGTTAAGTTTTTTGGTTAATTTTTCGAAAACTAGGTCAAAGTTCAAAGGTCAAGGTCACAGGTCAAAAAGCGTGGTATGACTGAAAAGGTCTTGTCCCAAGGAACATTCATGTGAAGTTGGAAGGCTCTGTTGTGAATAGTATTGAAATAAGAGACAAAAACAATTTAAAAAAAACGGAGAGAAAAGGGGAGATAATTCAATCAAATTGCAAGATGGAGTTATAAAACTTGTAGGGAATGTAGCTCTTGTGATGGTGAGTATGTGTATGAAGTTTCATGAAGGTAGGCCAAACACTTTTGGAAATATGGTCAAGGTTAAGGTTTTCGGTTAAATTTTCGAAAAATAGGTCAAAGTTCAAAGGTCAAGGTCACAGATCAAAAAGTGTGGTATCACTGAAAAGGTCTTGTCCCAAGGAACATTCATGTGAAGTTTGAAGGCTCTGTTGTGAATAGTATTAAAATGAGAGCAAAAAATGTGTTTCAGAAAAAAATTGGAAAAGGGGAGATAATTCAGCCAAAATCAACAATGTTGTTATGGTCCTTGGTCAAAATGTAGCTCTTGTGATGATGAGTGTGTGTATGAAGTTTCATGAGGCTAGGTCTAATACTTTTTAAGTTATAGCCAAGGTTAAGTTTTTTTGGAACGACGCAGGACGCAGGACGACTACGCAGACGCCGGAGTGATGACAATAGCTCGAAAGTTTTTTTTCAAAAAACAGACGAGCTAAAAATTGGTTAGCCCTTCCTGTTGGTGCCATTGGTATTATGTTTTTGTGATGTCGCCTTTTCTGGCCATCTTCATTAGTATATACCGGCCTCGATAGCTCAGTGGTAGAGCGTCTGCTTCGGGAATGGGAGGTCTCGGGTTCGATCCCCGGCGGCGCCATACCAAAGGCGTAAAATAGTACTAGAAGCTCCCTTGGTTGACGCTCACATATCAGGGGTAGTCCTAGAAAGATAAATGAAGGCAGGTAAGTATTTGTTAAAGGATACTTTGTTTGTCGCAATAAAAGCTTATGTTATTTGTTTCGGATATGCGACGTTAAATAAAGCGCCTTTATCTTAATCTTTATATTTATTTCACTTTCTGTCAGTTCAAATATATGGTAAATCAGCGTCACGCTTACGAAAAGGACGTTGCCAGACTGTTCAACAATTTACGGAAGCTGGAATAAGGATACATTGAATTACAGATATGTTGTGCCGCTTGCTAGCGTAAGGCAAGCTTTCTGTGAAACCTCATACTTGTAAATGGTAACTTTCATTTATGGTCATTTCGCCAAATAGACACACTACATAGAAAAACTGAAGTATCCCTGCATATTTTGACTGGTTCACATTGTTTCTTCACGTTGAATATGATTGCAAATAGCAAATTATAGCGAGAAGTCTGCAATTCAAATTTCACATAAACACTGTGAGGGACCTTTCCAATAAATGCCCAGGAAAAGCCACAATCAAAGATTCATCCTACCAGTGGCAACAAGAGGAAGCAAGTAACTAACAATGAGGAAAAAAAAAACAATCACAAACAGCACAACAACCAACTCCCTTTTCCCCAGAAGAGGTGATCAAGTGCAACAGGCGCAATTAATGAAAAGTAAATAAATAATATTAATAATAACACAACCATAAGCACATTCAACATGAAGAGTCCATCGGAAAATCCGACAGAGTTAATTTTGGAATATACAACATTAGAACCACCAACTTGAGACGTCAGTAGCGAGAACCACTGGGGAGTTTAAATCGATCCTATGGGCCCACCGTCACTCTGGGTTCTAATATTATTTACAACACGCAAAATAGTTGGTCCATCTGAAGGGTACTAACTCAATCAATACACCATCACAGAATAATATACAGATTAGAGTAAACAGAAATACTAATCAAATTGAATAACTGTGATAAATTAAAGATGATGGTTCGCAGCTTGTACCACACACTGTAAGCTGGCGCATAAGAAAATCACCTGGGGCTAGTTGTTCAAAACTAACGAGGTCGTTAGTTAATGTATCATTGAATTCGCAAAAGCTGCTCACATTTTTTTTCAGCAAAAATTCCAAAACTTTAAATATTAAACTTGCTAGAATAGTTAACAAAATGACCACTAACGAGCTTGTTAAGCTAACGGTGCTTTGAACAACTGGCCCCAGGTAGACTGACCACGAATAGTCAAGCCAAAGACAAGTTATAAGGCACCAACCACTAATAAATTAAAAGTTTTCAAGTTTTAAGTTGGGGCCGTCATTGACTTCCTTCATGCAATGAAAGAGGGTAGCATAGTTATCAACCATGACTGGGTTAAAACTGGGCATGCTGTCTGTCGCATAACACTTATACTTTATCCCGTTCTTTTATGGCGTTTAATTATCTTTTGGAATCGATTCTGAAAATCAGATTCCTTCAAATTTTTTTTTCGTAATTTATAAACCAAAACTCCACAAAACTCTGGTTCACCAATGCCCTGTTGCAGAATAGTTTTTTAAATTAATTTTGTATTTTTCAGTTAGTTTAGCGTGTTGTCGATAAAATACAGAAAAAGCTTTCCGAAGTTTATGATACAGATAGCCCTGTTTAAGAAGTTTAACAGTAAGAAGCTTATTCCTATAATTAAAATCGTCAACATGAGATGAAACTCCTAAAAACTTAATAAATTAAAATTTTAAAATGCCAGATTGCATGACCCGCATTATCAACCGAAAGGAAAACTTACACGAGTAATGCCCTATTATTGTTCGTCCATAAACAGTTTTTTTCTTTGAGTGTTTGTATCCATTTTATTATTTTGTTTCGGCCATTTTGTGGGAAAATAACTGTCCTTTTGGCTTTCCGCTATCGATGTTTCCATTAGGGTCTGTTGTTTCATGATTGTGTTTCTTTCCTTTTGATGTCTCTGATGGGAGATGTGGGTTGATTGTATCGATTCCTGATCATTGCCTTCACTTCTATTTTGAACATCGGAAAATATGCTGTTGTATTGACTAATCAATGAAAGTGCCAATTGTTATAACCGCACCGAGGCAAAAGTGTAAAGGTATGAAACTGCTTGGAATATAAACGATGGATGTGTAGTGCGTTAAAAATTAGCGGTCGTGCACCTTAGAGGAAGTTGATTTTGTTTAATAGTCACAACCACATCCAAACACTTTAATATTACACAATTACCTTGTTCGAGCCCTCACCCATAGGAGCTTGGAGAACTAGATTCTGCTGCATGATGCTTCCACGCAGAGCTGAAACCCACCGCAGATGAGAACTTGTAAACTGCTTAGAGGGTTTAAGCATGCCCAGGGTGATGAGAATCGGACCGTGCATATAACCCTCTTGGTTTCTTTTAGGAGGCAGGGCTTGAGATGTCATTTCATCTCAATGTCGGGTAGAAGTCCCACAAAATTTGAAGCAACGTCTTCAAAATGACCTATATAGTGTTGAATGGTACGTTAAACATCTTATCAAACAAACAAAACCATTACCTGGTTGCCAGTGACTATATCCCGATATTTTATTCTTCAGACGCCACCACACCCAATCACCCTTTGATCTTAAATCATTGCCACCAATCCAAAATGCAGCTAAATAAAGTACAGAATCTATAAGAAACATTATCAGTCAGAATATAATCTCGTTCAACATAACGTCTACATTTTCCCCATAAACCTTTTGCAAACTGCATCGTGTGAAAAGAAAATCCGATTGCGTGCGTTGCGGAAGTAGTTCATGCAATAGCGGGTGTTTGATGCGGCTGGATGTAAAAGTTACTTTCGTCGAACACGTGTCTCTAATGACAGACTCGCGTTATTTTCTTGACGTCTCTGGTGTGTGAGAAGATATCAACAAACGTTCAGAATGCGTGAATGTGGATTCGGATTATATGTTGAAACAAGGATTAATGAACGCCACCATTGATTGCTTGCTGTAATCACAGATTTTATTGTGTTTCTTTTCTTTCTTTTTTTTTCTTCTTTTTTGTTTGTTTAGTACTGTAGAAAAGGCCTTCAAAATAGCGTCCATCCGGTTTTTGTTTCAATCAGCTGTTGTATTATCACGCTGATTGAATCAAATGAATCGTTCCTTTATCGGATTTGTTGTACCTCAATCGATTTATAAATCGCATAGTTAAAACAGGAGAATGAATAAACTCTTATACGTTTCCTTAATAGCTATATTTTCTTAACGCCCATACGTATTGTACAAGGGTCGTTCAATATTTAGCTGGCCTGACCCAGTTATTGACCCGTGGCAAATACACGCTTTTAACATATTATACATAAATGTCTTATACACGGTTACACAATACACGTATTTTATCGGTTAGTCTAGTATTTGTAGTTCGTGCGAGATAAAATAACATGACAGGAGTCAGTGTTGCCGAATTTCCTTCACAAATTGAGTACAGAGCAGTGATTAGTTTGTTTGAATTAAAGTTTAACGTTCCCGTCAATACCGTATGGGTTATTTTGGGGACGTTGCGTCCAATTTTGTGGGACTTTTACCCGACATTGACATGAAATGACATCTCAAGCCCTGTCGACCAATGAAACCAATAGGGTTTATAAGCATGAACAGTCCGACTCGCACCGCTTTGCCTGGGCAGGCTTAGATCCTTTAAGCGGTTTACCAGTACTCGTGTGCGGTCGGTTTCAAGGCTGTGTGGAAGCATCATGCAGCCCATCTATTTCTTCAAGCCCCGACGGGTAGGGGCCGTGTGTAGTGATTAGATACCTGTTTTTGAAAAAGAAGACGAACCAGGAAATGTATGAGGAATTGTGTGAAGTTTGCCGAAAGACTTCATATTCAACTGTAAAAATTGGGTGACTGATTTTAAACGTGGTCGGGTAACATTGGAAGACGAACACCGGAGTGAAAGACCCGTGAACGCTACTGATGGCGTCACTAGTGAACTAAGGGAACCAGTAAAAGCAGGACAGGCGAATGAAAGTTTCAGAAATGGCTAGAAGATTGGAGATTTCTGAGACTAGCGTCTTTCCTATTTTACATGAACGGCTAGGCATGAGGAAGCTTTCAGCTGCCAAAAACGAGCTGTCCGAGTGTCCATGTCTGATTCCATCAGAAAACACGCCTATATAATTCTGACCCCCCCCCCCCCCCACCCTTGAACCTCACTTTTATATAGTAAAACTTGGGTTTACATGGGTAAACCTTATTTTTGTTATTTCTGCTCTAAAATATAGATTGTGTGTACTCTTTAGAACCGCCTCGATGAGGCGGATCGAGGCGGTTCTAACGAGTACCAACAATCTATATTTTGAGCAGAAGTAAGAAAAATATCACAATTTTTCATCTTAAAATGTTCGTTTTTTCGGCGATAAAGGTGGCAATGTATTTGTATAGGCGTGTTTGCGTAATACACTTTTGGAAAGATATCATTCTGATCGAAAGAATTGTTACAGGGACCCAAACTTGGATCTATCAGTATGATCCTGAGACTAAACAGCGGAGTAAGCCATTACGCAAACACGCCTATACAAATACATTGCCATCTTTATCGCCGAAAAAATGAAATTTTTATAATGAAAAATTGTGATATTTTTCTTATTTCTGCTCAAAATATAGATTATGGGCCCTCGTTAGAACCGCCTCATTGAGGCGGTTCTAACGAGTACCAACAATCTATATTTTAGAGCAGAAATAAGAAAAATAAGGTATACCCCCGGAAACTCCAGTTGTTCTATATAAAAGTGGGGTTCAAGGGGGTCAAAATTATATAGGCGTGTTTCCATGATGAATGGACTGGTGACGGTTCAACGTGTCCAAGGAAATTCAATACTAAGCCTTACACGGCAGGGTCATGTTAAATGTGTTTTGGAATAGCAAGAGTTTCTGTTGGTGGACTATTTACCTTATGGCTAGACAATCAATTGGATCTATATTTCTTGCACACCAGACAAGGAAATCCGTGATTTTACCCTGGGATAGAAATTTATGTTCTGACCCTGGTGTTCCGACCCAATATCGAATATTCCCGCGTGTTTGATAAATGTACTGGTTGAATACGACCTCGTATGCGCCGTCGTTAAGGTTGACGTCAACTACGTTACGTGACGTCACTAAACATTCCTGTAGTGTCATCACAATATGGCGGACGTTGGTAACCGAAGTGACTGCTGCATTAAATTCCGCGCTAAAAATGGAAGGTATGCAAGAAAAAGAATCCTATATGGGTGTGAGGGGTGGATAGAAAAATCCGTCCCTCGGGATCACTGTCCGGCATCACTCGGCAAGCCTCGTGATGCCGGACAATGACCCTATTTTTTTCCATCCACCCCTCACACCCATATAAGATTCTTATAATATTTCGGACCAATTATGTGCAGCAATCGTACAGATAAGGCGTGCAAAATTACAAATGGTGTGCTGTTGCAAGTACACACTTGCAAAGTTTCTGTGAACGCATTGAAGCGGAACGGTGGCAAACCCTTACCACATGAACCCTATTCTCCCGATCTGGCACCCAGTGATTATTTTTCATTCCGAACCTGAAGAAAATAATACTGATGAAAAAGGGACAGTTCTTTGGAAGCAAGGAATTCAGCACAGAACTGAAAACTATGGAGCGTAAAAGATTTTTTCTTGGCTAGACTAGCTAGTTTCGGCCAATTAGGCCTCATCAGTGAGCCTCAAATTTTCTTAATTCCGCAGCAAAGTCAATGAACCCGAAGTACTATAAAATATTAACCACACTATGATGAACTGCGTGGACGTCACTTCCGGTCAGATGAAAGACCCTGGATTCTACCAGACTTGGGACATCGATGGAGGAAGTGCTTATTATTGTGGGATGACTATGTGGAAAAAGAAGAAGTAGTTTTACCGGGTGCATCTTCCAACTGGACTCCTATCAAAGCTGGAGTTCCTCAAGGTTCTATACCCGGACCTCTTCTATTCATACTATACATTAACGACATTGTTGAAGATATAGATTCTACAATAAGACTCTTTGCTGACGACACGAGCCTTTATATTATAGTTGAAGACCCCATCCTCGCTGCTGACCAACTAAACTCTGACCAGCTGAAAGGACATCAATGGGCAACGAAATGGCTAGTGAAATTTAACCCTCTGAAATCCGAATCAGTTATTTTCTCTAGGAAACAGAACAAACCCTACCATCCCCCCGTATTATTGGATCAAACTGCCATAAATCAAGTCACTAGCCATAAGCACCTAGGCGTTTTTCTTTCTAATGACTGTACATGGCACGACCATCTTGAATATATAAAATCTAAAGCATGGAATAGAATTAACGTAATGCGGAAATTAAAATTTACACTCAACAGAAAGCCTCTTCAGACAATATACTTTTCCTTTATTAGGCCACTCCTGGAATATGCTGATGTTGTGTGGGATAATTGCACCATGTATGAAGTGAATGAACTTGAAAAAATTCAGAATGAAGCCGCGCGAATTGTTACAGGTGCCACAAAACTTGTCTCTATCAATTCACTTTTACTCGAAACTGGTTGGGAAACTTTGTCGCCTCGCAGAACAACACATAAACTTCAACTATTCTATAAGATGCAAAACGGACTATCTCCTGATTATTTGACCCGTCCCGTTCCTTCTTCTGTCGGCAGAACATCATCCTATCAGTTGCGGGACGCAAATAATACACGAACAATACATGCAAGCACGCAGCATTATTATAACTCCTTTCTGCCTTCTGTGATTCGTGACTGGAATAATCTCCCAGAACATATACGTGATTCACCCAGCCTTAATGCCTTCAAATCAAAGACAAATGCCAACTTGAATGTGCCACCCAAATACTATTCTACAGGCAAAAGACTTGGTCAGGTTCACCATGCTAGGTTAAGAACAAAATGTAGTTCATTAAATGAACATCTGTTCTCCAAGAATATCACTGATAGTCCTACATGTACATGTGGTTCAGTAGAAGACACTCACCACTTCTTTTTCCAATGCGATCGCTTTGCAAACTTTAGACAGGAACTCTTAAATAAGGTATCTGAACTGTGCCAGCCGACTCTTAATGTACTACTTTTTGGCAATCCAGAACTATCCTTTGAACAAAATACGAGGCTTTTCTTAGCTGTGCAAGACTACATAATAAGAACAAAGCGCTTTACTTCCTAAATCTTTTCATTCAGCTGTTTCCTTAAATACAGAATGGTCGATGATAACTTTTGTCGGCAGGCTCGGTCAAATGTCTCTTAAAATAGATTAATTATGATATGTAAGTCGAAAACACTACTTGGTGACTACATAAAATTCTTGATACTTGTGTTGAGATGACCACCCCTACTTTATTTGGTAAATACCCTTCTCCTCCCCGTGGAACCTCCAGCAGCATGGAATATAAATATATATAAAATAACTTTGGTTTACTTTGCGATGCACACTGTTCCAGCTCGTAACATAGTTTGATACTATGAAATATTTAGGCATAAATACCATTACCATATTTTTAATCCTAATCACAAAGAGCCATTACTGATAAGTCATTATTTCAAGTCACAGGCTATTTGTCTTACCAATGTGTAATATGAGGGATACAGACACAATAAGTCAAATGACTTCCTTCTGAATCCCATTTGTATTGATATATTGTTTGTAATCTTCACATGTTATATATGTTATGATACAAATAAAATACAGTTTAAACCAAAAGAAGAAGTAAAGCGTGACTCTAGTAATGTAAGGCCAGATACTTATTGAACAACTCTCGTATGTAATGGTCTTAAAGCATAAGTCATGAACAAATGCTTACCATTTAGTCGTCTCACCTCTTGTGAGATAAAAGAATCTTCAGCTGCCGTTTCAATCTCCGCCAGATTACTGTCAAACTCTTTACACATGAACTACAAATAAACAAGCCGGTATATGAGAAAATGTTCCCTTACATGCTTCAAATGCGCGTATGCAGTCAGTATGGCTCTTTTTGCATGAAACTGTCTAAGTGACGTCAGCGGCAATGACTGCGCATATACCCCCCACCCCACCCCCCCCCCCCCCCACCCCCATCCCCCCCCCCCCGAGCCTTTGGTCTTTGTTGGTCGCCTATACAAATGCCTTTTGACACGAAAATATCGAATATGTAAGTTTCTTCGCAAGAACACTAAGGTCCCATTTCCTTTCTTGGTGATATTCTGGATAAGCTCATCCCAGTCGAGATTGCTGCTGACTCGCAACCCAAGTACGTTGTGGACTGAACATGTTCCAGATTTTATCATGAAGAATGTAGTCATGAATTATTTGTTTAAACATATTTATTCAGAAAGAACGAATTAACATACATGCATATACAGGTACAATATATGACAGGATTTGGACGGAAGCAAAAGTGTTTATAGAGTCCATTTCCTCAAGAATTAATGAGTTGTCTTCTCACGAATTATTGAGTTGTCTTCCTACGGAACCCGGGAAGGGACATTTCTGTTACAGTATCTAGCAGAACAGAATTTAAAACGACAAAATTAGAGCGGAGAGAAAAACAAGAAATATGTCGTTTAAACGATATAAT
Source organism: Lucinisca nassula (assembly GCA_963580285.1). Lineage (NCBI taxonomy): Eukaryota > Metazoa > Mollusca > Bivalvia > Lucinida > Lucinidae > Lucinisca > Lucinisca nassula. The sequence goes on from OY757017.1 coordinate 38,684,999, forward strand.
ATGACATATTTCTTGTTTTCCTTTCCACTCTGAAAAAGTAGGGTGGAATTCAAAACAATAAAATTAGAATGGAACAGAAAACCAAAATATGTCGTTTAAACGACATATTTCTTGTTTTCCTTGCCACTCCGAAAAAGTAGCGTGGAATTCCCGGGTTCCGTATCTTCCTGCTGATTGGGATTACTTGACATTTTTGGATGAAATTTCATCTTCCATATCACTTTCCAATCTGCTAACTTGTCCTGATCCTGAAACACTCACCAGATATGCAATGGTATCATCAGCAAACTATCTGACAGATGAATTTCATTACGAAAACACGCCTATATCAACACATTGTAACCTTTATCGCCGAAAAAATGAAAATTTTAAGAAGGAAAAATTGTCATATTTTTGGACCCATATTTTTTCTTATTTCTGCTCAAAATATAGATTGTGGGAACTCGTGAGAACCGCCTCATCGAGGCGGTTCTAACATGTACCCACAATCTATATTTTAGAGCAGAAATAAGAAAAATAAGGTATACCCCCGGAAACCCCAGTTTTACTACATAAAAGTGGGGTTCAAGGGGGGTCAAAATTATATAAGCATCCGCAACTATCATTGACATTTATGCCTTAGGCGCAAAGGATTAAGCCTTTTACTGTGCGCTGACCTTCCAGCTTACCTGTAGAGAATCTTAATGGAAAACAATTTTTAAAGAAATGTAACTTTTTTATTTTTATAATTTTACAACCTTGTTCCGTTTTAATCTAATCGCCCGTTTAATTGCCTTTAAAAAGATATCAAATAAGTGCATTTTTATTTAATTAGATGGCGACATTTTTATTTTCAAAATAACAACCCTTAATCCTTACATGAAGCATACAAAACTGGGGTAAACAACGACAGTAGCCTACTTTAACAACTAAAATCTGCACTTTCTGTTAATATTGCAAGAAAACGCAATGTGTTTACAATTTTTATGCATTCTGATAGCAATTATAATATTTCAAAATAATATTTAACAGCGTCATTTTGCGATTAAAGTTGGAGCTTTTTCATAAACAGCTTTATCGTCTACACACGCGTGTAATCCCAAGATGGGTCATTTTTAATCGACCGAGAAATGAACACATCTTCGCCTGGGCAGCTCCTTGGAATGTAAATCAATCTAAGAATGCAGTGTCTGATCTGCATCTTATTTATTTATTTTGCGTAATTATTGATTTTCATGATCTGGTTAGATTTCTGCATATTCTCTATACTTACTACGCAAAGTTAAATAGACATTGCTAATAACAAGATTTATGACTACATTTGTTTGTTTTTTTGTTTGTATGATTAGAACGGAAAGAAAGAAAGAAAAAAGAAAAAACGTGAATTCGTCGCGAAATTTCTAAAAAGTTAAACATTAACTTTGTAATAATAAATATCTTGATACAGGCTAATCTGATATTTCGCTGTTCGCACATTGTTTTGCTTGAATACCAAAGGGATTTTTGTTTTATTTTCTTTTCTTTTTTGTAACATGTATTTGATTATTTAAATGCTATTGTAAAATCAGTCTGATAAATCAGATAACATCACGAAAACACGCCTATATAATACTGAACCCCTTGGATCCCACTTTTACATAATAAAACTGGGGTTTACAGGGGTTAATCTTATATTTTCCTTTTTTGTGCTCTAAAATATAAATTGTGAGTACTCGATAGAATCACCTCGATGAGGCGGTTCAAACGAGTTCTCACAATCTATATTTTGAGCAGAAATAAGAGAAATATCACAATTTTTCATCTTGAAATTTTCTTTTTCTTTTCGGCGATATAGGTTACAATGTATTTGTACAGGCGTGTTTTCGTAATGATAACCGTAAAGATGCCATTAATGCCTATGTTAATTGTTTTGTATTCATTATTATCTTGATTGGGCTAACAATCCGTATACTGAACACCCATTATATCCTGCTTTATACAGAGAAAACTGGGATTTGCTGTGGAATTCATTTTTGTTTTGTTTTCTTCTCCAAGACATAGGTTTTGGGTACTCGTTACGGCCACCTCGATGAGGCGGTTCTAACGAGAATATAAAACCTATGTTTTAAGTATTGGTGAAATTACATTAACAAATTTACTGTTTTTTGAGATATAAAAAATGCACTATTCCGCACGTACGTATTATCGTATTTTTTATTATTTTATTATCAGTTTTTTTTTCATTCATTTATATATAATCTAACGATTATTACAAAATTGTCTTATTTATTTATTTATTTATTCATTTATTTCAACCGTTAAATGAGTTAAGATAAGAGACCCTTTTTCTGGTGTTCTTTCCATCATTCCTGCATGTAAACCCAACCTTTTATAAAACAGTCGGGTAATCAGGGATCAGTATGGTTTAACATCAACACAAAAACATAGGTAGAAAGTACTTGTAAGAACCATTTCAATTTGGTGGCTCTGTGCCCATATCAGTCAATGTTTATAGCACAATCGGGGGGAAACATCACGCGTATTTAAAGGCATTTATTCTGTAACAGTAGAGCACACCGTGTGTCCATAATTGTTTTATTTCCCCCTGCGATATACTGGCTATAGCAGATCAAAGGCGGCCCTTAATAGGGTGATTAGTAGCTCTTTTTGAATCCCCTGACTGAGACACTTAAGGGGAAAATCAATAATGTACACCAGTCAACAGTAAGTAATTTATTGATTTTCCCAAAGGCGGCCCCTTACCTGTTGAAGACAGAGGTCTTCTCTTCAGTGAGCACTGAGGGCTACATAATATTATGTAATGAAATGATAGTCCTCAATAATCAAGAATAAATGCCTTTAAGCTGAAGACCATTGTCGCTTTTATGACACATGTAATGTGTATTGCATACCGGCTTCTGACCGACAGGAAGCCCGAAGATTAATGGACACGCGCGCAAGGTATATTGGATCGTTCCGGAGAGATTTAAATTTATCGAATGATCCATGCTTCATTCTTTATTAAGTTTTAAGCAGAAAAGGTGCTATTTAGATAATGAGTAGCAATTATTATTATATTGCGGCCCCCGCTTGAAAGGGGCTTGAAAAAAAAGATAAAGATATATAAAGAAGCTTTATTAAACGTCGCATATTAGGAACAAATAACATAAGCTCTATAGAGCCTTTATACCGACAAAGTATCCATTAACAATTAACAAATACTTACGTGCCTTCATTTATCTTCATAGGACTGCCCCTGATAATGCGAGCGTCAGCCAAGGGAGCTTCTAGTACCATTTTAAGTCTATAGTATGGCGCGGCCTGAGATCGAACCCGCGACCTCCCATTTCCGAAGCGGACGCTCTACCACTGGGCTATCGGGCTACTGGTAAACCGCTTAGAGGATCTAAGCCTGCCCAGGAAAGCGGTGTGCACGAGTCGGACCGTCAATGCTTAGAAACCCTATTGAATTCATTGGGCGACAGGGCTTGAGGTGTCATTTCATCTCAATGTAGGGTACAAGTCCCACAAAATTGGAGGTAACATCTCCAAAATGACCTTTACAGTGTAGACGGGGACGTTTAACCTCAAATCAATCATCAATCAATTGTCTGTTAATGACGATAGCTTCATCAAATGCACTCTTTCTTTCTGCTAAAAACATGGTTGTGAATTTACCTAAAAAATGACCGAATAAATTAGTTTCTACTTTCCCGGGTTAATGACACTCGTCAATATAATCGCTCATGATAGATTGTTAATCGATCAGTACATTGAATAAGAACACTTCCTACTACTTGTCGATAATCGATTTATCAGCGCAAGTATCGTGACGCGTGCCACTCACTATTAAACCAATATTAGTAGTCATTAGACCAATAAGCGGCAACTTGATCGGTATTTGTTTTTAAAAAGTAATATCATAAACCTAGGGAACTGTGAATATAAAATAATTAAGATAACATAATTAAGATAGAAATATGCAAGGGCTCGGAAGGGCTCAGGCGTTCTTTGGGTCTGTTTACAAATAGGCTTAGAGACCATTTTTGAACAGTTCCAGAGGTGGTCTTTCTAACTGTTCAAAATGGTCTTAGATACTGTTTTTGAACAGTTCCAATGGTGGTCTTGCATTTGTAACACAGCAGTTTTACTGTATATTCTTTGTTTATAGCGCGGAAACAGAGGACGCAAAGTGTATTAGGTATATATTTTTACGTAATGATTCGCAACTTAATTAAAGCAGCCGACCTGAAAATTCACCAGGCTCGTATGAGATTTGAATGATTGCCTTATGTTATAATCATGTAATATTGTATTTTTTTTTTCAAAACAAATTGTCACAAACATTATGATTCGATCAAACACCGGATTAAAGACATTTCTGAGGTGTGATCCGTCAATGTTTTCAGGTGAAAATGGATATGAAAGCGCGCTGTCAATTAATTTTGATAACTGTTACAATATACTTCACCAAGAACACGCCTGTTTCATTTTAATCCCTTTAACGACACTTTTATGCAGTATTTTTCTTCCTTTTGCACCGACATTGATTGTGGCCGGTGCACGTTAGAATCGCCTCGCCGAAACGGTTCTAACGAATACCCACAATCTTTGTTTTTAGCGGTAGTTTGCTGCAAAATTACAGATTCTTTACTTTTGGTGATAACATTTTCAAAATATTTGACTGGGCACGTTTTCGAAATGACAACCATCAAAACCCCATGTTAATGAAATAAACAGGAGGGTTTAGGGGTTAGCATTATTTTTTTTTGTCTATATTCCGAAGCAAAGTTTCTACTACTCGTTGTAACACCTACAAAGAGCAAACTCATACGACCGTCTATACTATTTAGGTCATTTCGGAGACGTTGCTCCAGATGTGTGGGACTTTTATCCGACAATGAGATGAAATGGCATAGGTTAGAACCCCCTCATCAACGAGTTCTCACAACCTAGGTCTTGGAACAGAAAATAGAAAATGTAAATCCCCGTAAACCTGCCCCGTCCATCGAGGCTTGAAGAAATAGATGGGCTGCATGATGCTTCCACGCAGAGCTGAAACCGACCGCACATGAGTACTGGTAAACCGCTTAGAGGATCTAAGTCTGCCCAAGCAAAGGGGTGCGAGTTGGTCCCTCCATGCTTATAACCCTAATGCATCACGCGAACAAGTGCGTGAAATAAAGACCCCTCTTAACCCTCATTTTTAAGGAAAACTGTGGTTTAGGGGGTAAACATTATTTTCCTTATTTCTGCTCCTAGACATAGGTTGTGGGTAACGTGGCGGTTCTAACGAGCACCCAAAACCTATGTTTGGAGTGTAATTAAGAAAAATATAACATATTTTCGTTAGAAAATATATATAACATATTTTATTATTTCTAATACATAAAGAAGTGGAATATTTCATTCCAGAACAAAAAAAAAAAAAAAAAAAGATTTGAGAGAACCAATAATATTTTGAGTTAAGGTCAAAAATGGCTCATTTTTAACGGTTTCACAAAAATAGTGATTTTCTCGCTCGTTAAGACTTTAGTAACGACAAAACAGAACACAACTTTAGGCCTCACCAAAACAGCCAGTCCGAAATTAACTAGACATCTATTGACATGAGCGATTCTCGTTCAGTATACTCCGGGGTCATAAAGGCGAAAATGACTTCACACACAACCGGATTATAACACACTTGAGATTACACAACTGGTATCTATCATTAGCCTCAGTCAAAGGGAGACAATCCAACATTGACTTTTAGTGCGACTGTCACGGTACAAGTGACCAGAATCAGAATTGTTGCTGGTGACACGTCAAATGACATTCATACACCAGGACCTGTGATGTGGGAAGTTAGTCCCTAGCTCTAACCAAAGCGCTCAATTTAGCTACACAATCATCAGCACCTTCAGCTGTCGAAATAATCGAATCGGGAAGGGCATTCCAATCTCTAATGGTTCTGGGAAAGAACGACTCTTTAGCACCCTTTAGACCTTTGTATAAAAGGATTAGCCTACTGTCTTTTCTCCTTTTCTTGAGAGACCCTCATTTTACTTTTCCAAGTATTTCAGTCATGTTCCCAGTTTCAAAGCAGTAATTGCCTGTTACAAATCTAGCAGCTCTATTCTGAACTTTCCAATTTCATCGTTAAGGACCACTCCACTGGGGTCCCAGATACAACTACCATATTCCAAGATTGGGCGAACAAGACCTTTATATGCTATCTCTTTTACATCCTGAGGGCACTGATGAAGATTTCGCCTCAGGAAACCAAGCGTTCTATTTGCCTTAGTACACATGTTGCTAATATGAGTACTACATCTCAAGTTGTGTGAGATTGTCACTCCAAGGTATTTAATGGAGTCCACATTCTTGAGGACCGTTCCCTCTAAGGTGTAAGAAGCCTCAACTTTATTAGATCTCTTCCTAGTTATTTACATAATATTGCATTTAACTGGCTGAAATCTCATGCCCCATTTACGGGCCCAACATCCTAATCTATCTATGTCAGCCTGAAGTTTCAATGAGTCATCTGTATCTCTAATTTCCCAGTAACAAACACAGTCATCTGCGAACAGTCTAATTTCTGAGTCGATGTCAGTGGAAATATCATTGATGTACAGGGAGAACAAAGTGGACCAAGAACGGTCCCTTGCGGGACTCCAGACAAAACTGGAGCCCACTCCGAAGATTCACCATTAACAACAACCCGCTGTTTTCTGTAGCAAAGAAAGGAATCTATCCACTTGAGGGTTTTTCCTCCGATTCCATAACCAAATCACTTAGATTGAAGTAGTTCATGAGGAGTGGTGTCAAAAGCCTTCTCGAAGTCCAGAATAAATGTGTCCACCTGTCCCCCTTTGTCAAAGATTTTGCCCAGTCATTAAATAACTGTGCTTAGCTGAGTTTCACAACTGTGTCTTTTCCTAAATGCATGTTGTCTGTCTGACAATAGTTTATGTTCGTCCAAGTGGGCCATGATGTTTGAGCAGACTATATGTTCCAGCAATTTACACAGAACACAAGTCAGAGACACAGGGCGATAATAACGGACAAGAGCCCTATCTCCTTTTTTGAAGAATGGACAGATGTTTGCTAAGAGCCATTCTTTGGGGATTTTACCCGTATCAAGAGACTGTTGAAACAAGTGTGCAAAAACTGGACCCAACTCATTTGCTAGTTCCTTAAGGACTCTAGGATGAAGCTCATCATGTCCCAAGGCCTTACTGGGGTTTAAGCCTTGAAGTAACTTGATCACTCCTGCAGCTGTCACAACAATATTATTCATGAATGGGGCCGATCTTCCAGTCAATGGAACCTCGGTGAACAGAGTTTTATTAAACGCATCATTGAATTGACCAACTAGTTCCTCTGCCCTTTCAGAGTCTGATTCAGCAACCCCGTTCCCTCCTCTTTTATTAAGGGGCGGGATACCTTGCCCGTCTTTCTATTGGCTATTGATATATCTGTAGAAGTCTCTGGGATTTGCCTTTACATCACCTACCAAGTTATTCATATAAAAATCATGCTGATTTTTTTTTATATCAGTCTTGATTTCACGTCTCAAGTTTTCAAATTTTGTCCGGAGTTTACCACTTCCCGTCTTTTTTGCCTTTGCATGAATCTTATTCCTTCTGCGAATTTTTCTTCTTATCTTTGGAGTGATCCAGGGAATAGAAGATACAGACCTACTAGTTTTTGAGGAGATATGATTTTCGGCCGAAGTATGAATGAAAGAAGTTATCAAATCAAAATTCTCCTGTACAGACCGAGCATCTGAATGACCATTAAAGTATTTCTCCTGTGCAAATCTGAGTGCATCCTTCCTCATAGTTTCATAGTCACCTTTCTGATATGAGTACACCTTCCTCCGAGGTTTCTTTATTGGTGGGATGTGGATCTTTAAATACCCGGAGACAAGATCGTGGTCACTTAGTTTATCTGGGGAATGAATGTCTTCGAATTGTCCTGGCAAAGTCGTAAGGATCAGATCCAATGTGTTCTTATCACGAGTGGGGAAGTTAACAATTTGATCAAGGCCATGATCGTTCATAATGTCAATTAATATTTGTCCTTCCGACTGACTCAGCATTGTGCCTTGTTTGCTGAGCCTGTCGGACCAAGCAATGTCTCTGAAGTTGAGGTCACCTAGAACATGTACAGCCGGGAGTTTTTTACCTTTATGCTGCGATTTAATGCAATCCAGTTGGTCTTTAAACAACTGGAAGTTTTCGATCGTACCATTTGGTGGTCGATACCAACTTGCTACGAAGTGGGAAGTTTTATTTGCAAAAACCTTAACCCAGACCGATTTGGTGTCATTTTCCAGTTCCATGAAAGGCATGTGAGGGATGTCTCTATGAATGAGCAACATCACACCACCGCCATGAGAGTTCCTATCTTTTCTGTAGACACAGTACTTACAAGTTTTAGGGAAAAGCTCAGATGTAGTAATTGAACTGTCAATCTTTGTTTCCTGAATAGCAACAATATGAGGTTGAGATGTATCGAGGAAAGCTAAAAGTTCAAGAATTCTTCCTCTAATTCCATTTATGTTTATACTGCAAAGTTTCAAACCTTTCACAAAATTTGACTTAGTTTCATCAGCAGTCGAAGATTTGACTCTCTTATCCTCTGACAGAACCTGTTTGGCTTACTCAGTTCTACATATTCATCAAAGAAGGAGTTTGAAATGTTACAGACCTCACATTTTGGACATAACCAGTGGCAGCTTGAATTTACCAAAGTGCCATATTCTGCGTCTGAAATGAAGAAACATTTATTGTGTATCCACATTTCACATTGATCACAATGAACGGCTTTGTGGCCATTAAGGACAGCACCACTGCAAAGACCACAGTCAGCTTTGCAGTCTTTGCAATACCAAGTTCCAGCTCTAGATTTAATTTCTAACAATTGACTGTTATCCAAATCAGAACATGGGGAGTGAAAGCGCTTGCTACAGTCCTCACATTCTATCCATTTCTCGGAACCTTTGCAATATTTTTTGCAGAGTCCACAGCGAAACCTTGGGCCGGGGTTAGTTTCAATGTCTCCGGCCAAGATTAGAAGTAAAGCCAAGTTTGTACCGCGTGAGGACTTGAAGTTTCGCAAGCCCTCCGAACACTTTCTGTTCCCATTCTTCCTTGTAAATGCCAAGTACTGAGAAATTCTACTACTGCTCTCCTTAATTGTAATCTTGCACTCCTGATTTTCCATCATCTGGATGCATTCTATAAGTTGTTTTTTAAAGAGTGAACCCAAGAATTAAGACCATGGGAAATAGGGAGACCTTCATTTTAATATCCCGGTTAGTGATTTGATGATTTCTAATGATTTATTATGAGTGTCAAGCAACAATCCTGATTCCGAGTTTGTCACAGCCAGCACACTGACAACTACAAAGGGCTAATCAGTATACTGGTCCAATTATATTCAGCTCAGCACACTCAAATATCTGACAACACACAGGCTCTTCAGAAAAACGCATGTGACAAGCGACCTAATTTTGATCCTAAGAATTTCAGTTTACGTTACCGCACCCACTAGTGAGGTAATGGCTGGAAAGAATGTCAGCAATTTTTCAATCTACAAGACAAACAAATCACAATCTAGGGTAACCAGCAATAAGATTTGCTGGTTTACGCTTGTCTGTTATGAATCAGACAAGAAACCAAACAGATATCCAAGAAAAAAAACCTCTTTTAGTGAGCTATTTTTTTCCAATTCCGTCCAGGTCGAACGGAATACCGCAAATCCAGGTGATCAGGTAAAATGTCAGATACAGTTGGCCATGCGTGTTTTCGTGATGAGAAACAGATCAGAAACAAGCACAGATTCTTGTCGCAGTCCTGTCTTCACACTAGCAATACAAAGATACGATAGCCCACGCCCATCGGGGCTTGAAGAAATAGATGAGCTGCATGATGCTTCCACGCAGAGCTGAAACCGACCCGCACACGAGTACTGGTAAACCACTGTCCAGGTAATACGGTGCGGGTCGGCCCGTCCATGCTTATACACCTGTTGGTTTCATTGGGCGGCAGTCCTTGAGATGTCATTTCATCTCAGTGTCGGGTAAAAGTCCCAATAAATTGGAAGCAACGTCCCAAAATGATCTTTACAGTGTTGACGGGGACGTTAAACTTCAAATCAAACAAAAACAAACAAAGATATTACCATGAACGACAACTCTGTGATCGTCATGAGCGAAAGATTAATACCCATCTGTTGGTTAATCTCTGACAGCGTTTATCAAGTTTGTGTGGGAGAAGGCTGTGGCTCACTTTGTCAAAAGCCTTTGGAAACAACAACAAAAAAAACCCCCACTAATGTCATCTGTTTCTTTCTCAAAGAATCACTGGTGTACCTGGCACTGCAATGAGATTCCCAAAGTTGGCTGAGACTGTTCATCAGATACCTTGGGGTTGTATACATGCTTCTCGTATCTATAAGGTTGAGTCTATCCCATGTGTTTTACTGCTGCTCGGACACTTCTTAATAAACATATGCCTCTCTGATTGCTTTTTGAGTCAGATGAACCCAGTCATGTTTCCGTAGCAATGACAATATCTGGTCTGGTTTTTGTTTTACGGCCCTTTCAAAATTATTTCACACATATCGAGCCGATCGTTAATCAGAGTTTGGCAAAAACCGGAGTAACCGGAGAAAAACACCTGACATTCCGTTGCAGAACTTGGCGTCTCACATGTGACCCGAGCCAGGCTCGAACCGACAGCGTTGAGACCCAATGATTAAGAGTCAGTGCTCTTATCATCTAGGCCACGGAGGCCCGTGTCTTGATAAAATGTTCTCAATATTGTCTTGTTCTCTGTTCTTCTTAACCCATTTTGTACCAGAAACCCAAAACGTGTAATTGGCAAACAGCGCAGCGTCTGATCAAGGCCTGCACTGTTTGCAAAATGTTTAGACATTTTCCAAGTAAATTTTGAAGAAAACACAACCTGACAGCCCTTAATTTTGAAATGGACTCCTGTCATATATGAGGATCAATTTGGTACAAAAATGGTTAACTGACTGGAAGTTTATGTTAAGAATTTCCCATTGACAATAGTGTTTCTTTGCTTGGTTTCTTGCAACCTGGAGATTTGAACTGCTAGGCTAGAAAACGGTCAGGACTTAACAGGACTGGTTCTGAGTTGTCAAGGTTCTGGTTTGACATGTCAAAACTACACAAGCCGAAGCAGACAGTATTGTAGCTGAGGTTGTTGCAAACTACACAATGCAGTTTTGCATCACTTTTCGGAGCGTAGCTCTTGCAGCGTAGCTCCAGTGAAATGAGAAGTGATTTTGGCACTACTTTTGGAGTTACTGCGTATGACCTAATCACCATTGAGAACATAGAGCCCCGTGTTAACATAGTAGATTATCACGCCATGCGGTATCTTCTTACAGACTGCTTCACAGACCACCTATTTCAATATTTTAATAGATGAACTGTGTAGCAGTCTAATCTTTAATAGTTCAGTTCATATAACCCAGTTTACAGCCCAATTTGTACCGTAAAATCCCAAACTTGGCAACTGGTAAACACGACAAACCCAGATCAGATACCACAGAACGCAGAGCCTCATTATGACCTACACTGCTTACTTACAAAAGGTTCAGCCATTTTGCCAAAATTTCGTTGAAGCCACAACCTGACATCCCTGATTTTAAAATGAACTCATTCCATACTGCTATAAGGTTGAGGATTCCATTCGTTTAAAATGGGTTAAAAGTACGCAGTGTGGGTCGATAATGTAATTCTTTGTTTCGACAATTTGTTTGTTTGTTTGATTTGAGGTTTAACGTCCATGTTAACACTGTAAACGTCATTTTGGAGACTCTGCTCCTAATTTGTGGGACTTTTATCCGACATTGAGATGAAATGACATCTCAAGCCCTGTCGCCCAATGAAACCAATAGAGTTTATTAGCACTGCGGTTCCTGGACAGGCTTAGACCTTTTAAGCGGTTTATCAGTACTAGTGTGCGGGCCGGATTCAGCTCTGCCTGGAAGCATCATGCAGCCCATATATTTCTTCAAGCCCCTATGGGCGGGGGCCGAAATAAGATAATTGGAATCATCCAGTCAATGAGTTTGGACAGGTGCATGTCAAATTTTAATTAGCAAGGCTTATATTGTAAGCAGTAAATTTTGCAGTTAAGACACAGATGAGACGCCACTTGTTGTAGCGTCTGATCTGGGTCTGCTATGTTTGTCCCCTAGAAAGGCTGCTAGACATATACTCAGAGTATGGGTTAATGGTGGTGGTGGTGGTGGGGGGGGGGGGGGCAATGTTACTTTGTTATTAGCGACTTGTCTGCGTCCTAGGCATGTGACCATAAAGAAAGCAAATTATCAGCTCAGACACAAGTTCGATACCTGCAGGGTTCGGCGACATTCCTTCCAGGAGATTGATCGTGAAATCTGTTCTACGGTGATTCTATCTCTTTCGCTGATTCAAGAAGGGCAGTTGTTGGTTTCCGGTAAAAGACTGTGCACTGTGCTGTATTGGCAATACCTAAGCAAAGGAATTGCCTAAATGCCAGATCATTTCATAAATTGTCGAGGCAATTTATTATTATATAATGATAACGGAGTATAGTGTCTAAACCTCTTCAAATATTCCTATGGATTGATATTGACAATAAATAACCCAAGAAACTGTCGTATGCAAGATCACTTCATAAATGGCTTCGCTGATGCAATATACATGTATATTTAGAAACATGTTAACAGAGTATAATGTTCAAACTTCTCTGAATATTCAAATCATTTTTGGCATTCGGATTGATATTGACAATACCTAACCCATGAGGCTGTTTTATGCAAGATTACTTTATGAATGTCCTCGCCGAGGCAAAAGTATATAAAAATGAATACGGAGTATAACATCTAAACCCGGCTTTGATCATTTTCGGCATACGGGTTGATATTTACAATACGTAACCCGCAAAATTGCCTTATGCCAAAATACTTTACAAACGGCCTCGCCTAGGCAAACTGTTTGAAAAATTATTTCGAAGTGTAACTTCTAATCTACTTGGAATATTTTGACAACTGTTAGCATGCAGACAGATAATGTACAGATCTAACCATCGAGATTCTTGAATGCCCAATATCTTTATTTTAGCCTCGGCAAGGTAAACAAGAGGCCCATGGGCCACTATGCTCACCAGAGCTCAGGGGGCACTGCCCACTGGCAGCAATGTATTTTAATTAACCATGGAAACCCTGCGCCCAAGGATACTACAGATGGAATTTGGACCCAATCAGCCTAGTGGCTTCAGAGGTCTGATGTCGCTTGAATGTGTTGTTGCAGGACAACAGATGACAATTGACAATTTTCCATCTGTGGCAACTAATAGGCCTAAAAGAGCATTATTAAAGGAACATTTCTATGTAAGTTTGACAAAATATCTTGAAAGGCATAAATGTCATTTTTCAATTTTCCCCATTTATAAGTCAATGGAAATTCTTAACTTGCCATAGCAAACAAACCAAAGAGCCAAATTTCATAAACCAGAGCTCAGGTGGGCACTGTCCATGACATTGTATTTTTACAGGATATGAATTTAATCTTCCAATTATAAAGCCTCCCAAACAAACCCCATACCCAAATGAGCACTCATGTGGACTGCATCTGAAATATTAGGTGTTTCATAAAGTAGAGAGGGTGGGGCGTGAACCCAATGGAGCCCTGGTTGGTGTCACTAAATACATCTTATCAAAAGGAACAGAGACATTATGGTTTGGCGGTGGGGATATGTATGGCTCCTGAGATATAAGGCTTTTAAAGCAGTGGAGGGATTCGGGCATGGTGGATCCCAGGAATGCCCAAGATTGCTGTCACTGAATGCTGAACGGTTTCTGAGATATGAGGCCCTTTTATGAAGTGGATGGGAGAGAAATGGCCCCAGCGACCCCCCAAGATGGGGGTGACTGAATGTGTCTAATAACAATGAATAAGAATATATGTGATTATGGGGTGGGGATTTGAATGGTTTCTGAGATATATGGCCTATTATGAAGTGGGGACTTATCATAAGGAAGAAGAATATATACGGTTAAGGGGTGGGGATCTGAACAGTTTCTGAGATATATGGCTTTTAATGAAGTAAAGGGGTTGGACATGGCCGGTGGCACCCCGGGAGTCCCCATGCTGGTGTCACTGATTGCGTCTTATTATAAGGTACAAGAGTATATCATGGTTTAGGGGTAGCGTTCTGAAACGTTTCTCAGATGTATATGGTCTTTTGTGAAGTTGTGGGGTGGAGCATGGCCCGGACATGCCCTCGGTGACTCCTAGGTTGGTGTCACTGAATGTGTCTTATCATTAGGAACAAGAATATATATGGTTTAGGGGTGGGGATCTGAAATGTTTCTGAAATATTTGGCCTTTTATGAAGTGGAGGGGATGGGGCATGGCCCCGGCACATCCCGGGGGACCCCCAGGTTGCTGTCACTGAGTGCGTCTTATCATAAGGAACAAGAATATATATGGTTAATGGGTGGGGATCTGAATGGTTTCTGCGATAAAAGGCATTTTATGAAGTGGAGGGGGTGGGGCATGTCCCCGGCACATCTGGGGGAACCCCCAAGTTGGTGTCACTTAATGCATCTTATCATAAGGAACAAGAATATATATGGTTTAGGGTTGGGGATTTGTAAGGTTTCTGGAATATTTGGCCTTTTATGAAGTGGAGGGGGTTGGGCATGGCCCAGGCACATCCCGAGGGACCCCCCAAGTTGCTGTCATTGAGTGCGTTTTATCATAAGAAACAAGAATATATACGGTTTAGGGGTGGGGATCTGAATGGTTTCTGAGATAAATGGCATTTAATGAAGTGGAGGGGGTGGGGCATTTCCCCGGCACTTCCGGGGGAACCCCTAGGTTGGTGTCACTTAATGTGTCTTATCATAAGGAACAAGAATATATAAGGTTTATGGGTGGAGATCTGTAAGGTTTCTGAGATATAAGGCATTTTATGAAGTGGCGGGATCCACAGATTGACAGTAAAGCATATGGCTGAGAGAAGTTTACTCAAGGGGCGTTTCTATGAAAATTTTGTCAAAATATCTGCAAAGGCTTGGTAGTTAATGCCATTTTTCAATTTTCCCCCATTATAAGTCTATGGAAAATCTAAGTTGCCATAGCAACCAAACTTAAGAGCCGAATTTCATAAAAAAAAACACAAAACCTGTAAAGGCAAATATGGTGAATATTTCCATAAACTCTCAGCCTCATAGAGCATACGGTTTCTGAGGAGATGATGTTTTAAGTATTTTTTTTCTATTTTTTTTTTTTTTTTCATTTTGGGTTCCATGGCAACCGATACAAATGAGCAGCAGACCTAAATTCATATGAAAGAGAGTAGATTGTCTAAGGAACATTTCTATGAAAGTTTTGTCAAAATATCTGCAGAGGCTTGGCAGTAAATGCCTACTTCAATTTTCCCCATTATAAGTCTATGGGAACTCTAAGTTGCCATAGCAACCAAACTAATGAGCCGAATTTCATAAAAAAAACACAAACTTTCAATCCCCCCGCCCAAGGATGCTACAGATAAAATTTGGGCCCAATCGGCCCAGTGGCTTCAGAGGAGAAGTCGTTTGAAAGTGTTGACGACGGACATACGACGCAGACGACGACGCAGACGACGACGACGGACAACTACCTATCCTATAAGCTCCCCCGGAGCCTTCGGCTCTGGTGAGCTAACAATTCACCCACTGACACGGTCGTATAACTTTCAAACCGACGGGTATATTTCTGTAATGTTTTGCATGCAGATGTAAATTGACAAGATCAAGCTAATGATATTGTCTAATGCCAGATAGCTTTATAAACAGCCTCACCGAGGCAATTTTTTAAGACTGATTACGAATGTATAATTTATAAACTGCTGGGAAAATTATAAAAAAATATTCACATGAAGATAAAAATCATCAAGACGTAACCAAGGAGAATGTCGAATGCAAGATAAATAACCTCCCCAAGGTATTTTTTCAAAAACTGATTACATAAAATAACTTTAAAGCTGCCAAACAATTGCGCAAGCCACAGTTATTGCACGATTTATAGCTCAGCAGAAATCTTCAAGTAAACTGTAGAACTGCATGGTTGCTATATTGCTCAAAAACATTGATTGTGGGTACTTGATAAAACTGCCTCGTTCAAGCAAGTCCCCGCAATCAATGTTTTGAGCAGATATAAGAAAATATCACAGTTTTGTATCTTAAAATTTCCCTTTTTTCCGAAAAATTGACAAAGTATTTGTACAGGCGTGTTTTCGTGATGGTTGTTGCGGGGTCTACACCTTAGCGTGAGTTAATTTCAATATAGGTCGTGCTGCTTTAACACGACTTCTGGTCCAGAATAGCTTTAAACAGCTATGTTCATTGGATCTATATGAGCCTGATTTAAAATACCAATCAGACGCTAAATTTGCCTAATGCTATCAAATTATCAAAGCTACGCTCCATCAGCACTCTCAGTGCTATTTTATTAAGGATATCGTATGTCCCACTGTGAATATCCTGGCAGTCGGTATGATACCACAGATCATATGGAATACAGATCACCGCCTTGTGGTACCACATAAGCATATGGTTTGACTGGGTCACAGAGAAACAGATGCACAACAGCAGCAATCATCAGCAAAACATCAGCAAGTGGGTTATCATAGAAAACCTTCTATTCTTAAGCAAGTTAGATCTTAAAAAGTATAGGGAACATAATAATGCACCGAAATCTTGATCAAAGATTGTCAGTCAGGCTAAGATAGTATTACAATTCAATTCGATGTTATTGATCTATACAAAGGGTAATATATACAGTGCTAAACAAATTGCATATTTCGTCTTCGTTTACATAGCTAAAATAGGTGGGTGGGGTACTCGAAAAAAAACGGAAGTTATGCTTACACTGAAGAAAAAAACAAACAACAACAACAAGCTACTGATCAGTAAATATCAGACCATATGATAATCAGCACTTGTTGGAACAGTTTATACAAACTATCACCGACTTTGAGTTCAAGCTGACGGCTATACAAATTGAACAAGATCGGAAAACATCGGAAGAATACAGATTGCTCAAGATGGCAGCGCTCATGCCTCTCTCGTTCCGAAAATTGTGCTTTCTTACCTTATTTATTTTAACCTCGATCTGACTCATTTTCTTTTCACGTAAAATCAAACGTTTAACTAGCCACCATATAGATAAATAGAATATAACGGAATATTTATGCAGAAAAATGTCATTTGTTTGTTTGTTTGTTTGATTTGAAGTTTTACGTCCCCGTTAACACTGTATAGGTCATTTTGGAGACGTTGCTTCCAATTTTGTGGGACTTTTACCCGACATTGAGATGAAATGACATGTCAAGAAGAAAAATGTAGTGCGAAAGAAAATATTGTAAAGCACGGACGTGTTTTCCTGCTAAGTATAATGGCTAAGCATTAATGTTGAGAATACGAGGCCGTATAGTTACTTGGAAAAGAACCTCAAATATTCCAAATACTAAAGAGCAGAATTAGAGAAAAATATATTACAAATGCCCTGGGGAAAAATTAGAAAAAAAAAAAGATTCCGCGTCTTTTTCCATGTATATCAGTTCGATGATTACAAAAAAGGCCCGGCTGCATATTAGGGTACTTTTAATATGAAGAATGAGTTTTCGTTTCCAAGAAGAGAAAGCCTTTCACTGGAAATTGATACATTTGGCTTGTTTTCTGCCTTGGGTAGCATTTTCTTGCACACCAGATACGGAAATCAATAGTTTTACAGGGGGAACAACCTACGTCAGAGCAGTGACGTCATTACCATTCTTAGGGTTGCAGGCGTTTACTACACAAAAGGCATTTGTCACAACAAGTAGGCGCAGTCGGTGCATTAGGGCCTGGTCATAAAAGAATCAAACATACTGAAATCTGTCCCAGAAATGTGGCCTTTTGTTTAAATAAATCGACACAAGCTGATTTGGCAATGATGTCGGAACTATCATTGTTAACAGCGCCGAATCAAATCTTGTGGCGAAGCTATCGAAGCCTTTTCAATGTTTTTAGGAGGAATTAGCTCACTGATGGGATGCAAATATTGTTCGTTACCAGCTGAAGTATGTTTTCTGAAGACTCGTAATGTACATATCTAGTTTGAAGCATTTTATTTACCCTATTTACACCAATATGGCCGTTTCTGAAATGGGTACGACATCTCTGCTATGACGTAGGTTGTTACCCCTGTTTTAGCTTGGATAAAAATTCTGATCCAACCTTCGTGTTCTTATCCAAAATCGAATATTCTCGCGTGTTTGATAAACGGACTTGTTGAATACGACCTCATATGCGCCATCGTTAAGGCTGACGTCACAACACTTTACGTGACGTCACTGTTGTATCATCTCAATCATCATGGCGGACTTCGGCAACTGATATGACTGCATTATTAAAAATCCAGGCTCAAAAATGGAAGGTTTGCAAGAAAAAGAATCCTAACTGGGTGTGAGGGGTGGATAGGCAAGCCTCGAGATGCCAGACAATGGCCCTCGGGACGGAGTTTTCCATCTACCCTCCCACCCATGTAAGAATCTTATATTCTTGCTCTGTTTGATTTTCTTTTGAACTAAGCAAAGGGTGGGGGTACATTTCCTGGATTTGTTGACGTAACAAGACTCATTTCCTAAAACTCTTGAAACAAGACAGTCATTCTCACCGCTGCGTTCACCCAAGCTTGTTTATCGTGGCTGAAGAAATAGCACGTGTCATTGTTTCGTATGTGACCGGATGGACAAACACCTGATACTGAAAAAAAAAAAATATTAAAACGGAATACATGTATAAACAGGACACAAATAGCGGGCCTTTGTCTTCGGGAAAGTGCGTACGGTAAGACTAAGATAAGCTTAGGCACCCGCACAGTTTGGTCTGAGTCTATGGATGCACGCCAAAAGAGTCTTCTAGTTACGAGGTTGTGTGGATTTAAGATCGAGAGGTAGCCGGTTCGAACAAGTTGAAAAGTTGTGGTAACGCCTTAGAACCGCCTCAATGATGTTATTACAAATTTTCACTTGAAAGATCACACGGCATAGAGAGCTTAGTTAGGCTGGAATTTTGTCCTTAAGTACTATCCCAACGTCGCCCCCGTCCATCGGGGCTTAGAGAAATGGATTGCGCTGCATGGTGCTGAAACTGACTACTCATGAGTACTGGTAAACCGCTTAGAAGGACTGAGCATGCCCAGGCAAAGTGGTGTGAGACAGATCGTGCAATGCATATAAGCCTTTTGGTTTCATCCGGCGGCAGGGCTTGGGATGTCATTTCATCTGAATGTTGGGTAAAAGTCCCACGAAATCGGAAATCGGTAGTTTTGACGAGGATGTTAGTCAAACTGCCCCCACATAAACCTATACGTACAAAAATTGCTCATATGCGCTTATGTTTGTTATCAAAATAATAAGTCATCACGAAAACACGCCTATACAAATTCATTGTAAACTTTGCCTCCGAAAAAAAGAAAGAAAATGTGATGAAAAAATTGTGATAGTTAACCCTGTAAACCACAGTTTTACTAGACAAAAGTGGGGTCCAAGGGAGTCAAAATTATATAGGCGTGTTTTCGTGATGTACGTACCTGCTCCAGTTAATGTTACAATGAAAATAATATGACACCAAATAGTTGGAAGCTCCATTACCTCAGCCGGTAAATCGCCGTAGAAGGTGAAATGTAAGTCATAGATAAAACTCTTCTAACCTTATCAATTTAGGTCCTCGACTATATGTACACTTTTGTCGTCGTCCAGAAGAATAATTTCTTATAGCTACACGGACAACGAACATATTGCACTAATTGCCGACTTTTCTCGTACAAATCTCGGTGATTCCCATTCGCTTGGTTTATTGGTGTCCTCGCGCACAAAATCATATGAAAGTGTTTGAATCACCGAGTAAGTAAAATTCCGCTGTTAAGACCAGCTAAAATTAAGACTAATTCTGCTTTTAAAGGCATATTTAAAATGTTCTTTCTCTGTGTTTTTATACACTGGGTCCTCTTTGGAAGCCTATGTGGTGAAGTGGCTATGCTACTCGCCTCATAAATCAAGGGTCGTGGGTTCAATCCCGGGCTTCTCGAGACTTTCGAATGAGTCTTTAAACCGAGGTCCCGTCTCCGCCGTATGACCTGAACTGTTACTGGGACGTAAAACTCAAACATACACACAGGGTCCTCTAGAAGGAGACCACCTTTAGGACTGTTCCAAAAGTGGTCTTGCAGGCCATTTTTGAACAGTCCAAAAGGTGGTCTTAACATAGGAATTTTACTGTACTTATTGACTGGCTGACCCGAAATGGCGCGAAAAGGCATCAGGTTATTAACATATTAACCATGTTTGAATATCATGTTACTCTGTGCCAGTGGAAAAAGTCAACTATGAAACACAGGCATGATGACCTTCATTACTAGCAGTGACACAGGGCCGTGGACACATATTCGATTGTATAATAAAGACATGAGCAGATGCCGAAGGCATCTGCAAAATATCCGCCTATAGAATAAGACGTATACACGTGTAGTTATAACAACGTAACTTGACTACCCCAAGAAAGATTGTGTTCATGGTCAGTCAGGTGAAATCTCGGCGAGACTCCGCGGGACAACCGTCTGCATGGGAGGGGTTAACATTTTTTCCTCCACATAAAATGTTTGCTTCTGTCCCGGTCGTCCATCAGTCCATAACCATATTGATATTGGATTTTTTTAATGCTCATATTTAGAAGGTGATGACCTTTCAGGTCTCACCTTCTTATGGCAACACTCAGAGAATTCCCTTGATACCGCATCACTCCTTTGTTTCAAGAAAAATAGGTCCCCATAAATCAGTGAAGAGACGCCCCTGTATCATTTGATATGTGAAAATAATATGCAGATTGAAAAATAAACTGTGGATGCAAAATACACAAACAATGAACTTCAGTGTTAAATGTCATAAAATTGATATAGATTTGAAATTGGTCTCGTTTCGCAGCTGACCTGGCCTAGTTATTAAGAGCGAGTTCGGTTGACTTTCTAGAGTTAACTATAGTTACACCAAAACACGCGGATTATGGCTTGTGCCGCACTACCAGAGTTAACTTGAGTTCAATCAAGCTTGCTTTAGGAGTTGGGAGTTCTGTCTAGCAAGAACAAAAAACACGACGGCAGGGAGATAATCATAGGTTAATTAAGAAATGAATGTAAACTTTTTAGAAGGTGTTGACCTTTCAGGTCTCACCTTCTTATGCCGATCGACACTGGAGCCCCTCGATGACGAATGACTCCTATGCTCCAAGAAAAATAAGCCTCCATATATTTATCAATAGACGCGGATGTATCATTTGATAAGTGAAAATGATATGCAGATTGTCAAACTGAGGAAGCCAATTACACAAACAACTAACTTCAGAGTAAAATGCCATAAAATTAACCCTATGGTTCAAATTGGTCTCGATTCGCAGCTTTGTCATGACATAGTTTTCAGTTAACTAACTAAAGTTAACTCAAGAAAAGTAGGGGAGACAGTAGGCTTACTCTTGTACAAAGTTGTACAATGGCTTTATCCCCCCACCCCACCGCCCTACGTCACGATCCCCCAATTAGAAGCGACAGAAAGCATCAAATATCATTTGATGAGTCACCAGTAACGATTCAGATTCAGAACTCTACTGACGTCAAGAAAATGTCATCGTTTGCCCTCGAGTAAACCGAAAGTATAAAAATCTTTTCAAGTCGGACGTGATTTTTCAAACACGTGGCCAAAATTTCAAAAAGTTGGAAATAATCGATTTTCGGATTGAATTCAACTTACAATTTTCCACCTTCCACCGTATTCGTTGTTACTAAGCTAGGCTTCCAACTCTCATACCGAGCTAACTCTACACGGCGCGTTTTGGAGCAAGTAAACTCTTGTTAACTCTAGTACGTCAACTGAACTCGCTCAAAATCTAGATCGCGGATTACTAATTCAATGAATGAGTTGACAGTATCACACTGGTAAAGGCAAGCGCGCAGGGTAAGGAACAAACACACCGGATAAGGAAATTTTTCCGCTCAGGATAAAAAAAAATGGCGGAATGGGTATCACATGTGCAGGTTTGTTGTTGTTCTAGATCTCCTGTTATGGTTACTAATCAATACGGCTGCTCACATTAGCTTCACGGAAGACACATATTATTCACAAATTTATATTTGATGGTCCGAATTCGACAGTTACATCCAGTCAAACGGAGAACCGGACACACTGGAGCTACTCCACCGCGAAATCTCATTATTTTACATGAAACGCTCTTCTGGGAAGATGGCATGCACTTTTTTGTTGGTTGTAGACGTACACATGATAACTCGGATTGTTGCAAATACGATTTAAGGAAAATTTGAAATTAGAAGGCCAACAGTGAGAAATCCTAGTTCAATTTTTAATACAACGCCCACGGGCAAGGAGATGGGTACAACGCATATGATAAGACACAAAATTTTCCGGGGAAAATAGTTGTTGTATGGTCGTAGCACTAGCAAATTTCCATCTCAGATTAGGTTTTCCGATATTAATAATTAGTCCTACATAGTTTAAAGCACCAATTGTTACCTTCAGGAAACGTCCAAAGTTTGTGTGCATTGTCTTGGCATGCGCATTGCTGTGGTTCTAGCAATATAATCATCCCCTATGGGGGATAGATGGATTGGGTTCGTCGCGATCATAAATTAGAGAAATGATGTATTTGTCCATGCAGTATTTCTGGTAGAAAATTGTATGCTTGTTCTTTTGGCTGAAAAAAGGTAGATAACTTCGCCAAATTCGTGAGACATACCTATTACATGGTCATTAAAGGGCCTGATATGATTTGGCTTCTTTCTGACACTCACTCAAATCCTCTTCAGTGTGCGACGTTTCACTTGCTAACATGCGTCGTTAATGGAAACGTACACAGAAACGAGTTGTTTCGTCTTCAAGTAGTTTCAGAATAACTTGACGTTTGATGTGTCTGTATTGAGTTAATAAATTGTGACGAAAATAGTAAGAAAAGTGTTATAAAAGTATACCCCTTCGAAAGAAAAAGACAATAGAAAGTGCCCTTAGAAACCCGGTTTCAATTGGCGCATTAATATATCAGGTAGCACTGCTCATCGTTTGTACACTAAGTGAGTCAGTATCTTGTTACCCCACCCACTTTCGTTATCATGGAGATATACGAAAAATGAACAATTACAGGATCAAAATGAAACAGGTATCAAATTATTCCTTGGTTTCTAACTAAGAAAAGTGAGTAATAAAAACATATATTTAGCTTTACTATGGACGGAGTTATGGCAATTTTATGTTGACATTTCTGATAATGACCAAAAATTAATTTATGAAATAATAAACACTGAGTTCACAGTTCATTTTTTATATATATTTTCACCACATGTTAACATATCAAAACTGTATCTGTATACAAAATAAAAAATATGTACAGGCAAGGCTAGGCTATTATAGTTTGAAAGCCATAAAGGTGACAAATTTTGCAATTTTGGTCAAAATCAGTTGGGGGTAGGTGTAAATTCATGGTAAAAACATACCTTATTTGTGAATGACCAAACGTTTTATTGATTTGTTTTTTCTTTGAAGCTGTATCTTTTCATATAACTTCCTTTGGCTATCAATCACCATTCAACATTTATGAAACAAATATTCTGGTGGGGGGGGGGGGGGGCAGATATAATTGATATAATTGGAGATCTTAACAGGCCCTTTGTACGCAGTTCGTCGCCGGATATAAGGCAAATGTTGTTTGTTTGATTTGAGGTTTAACGTCTCCGTCAAAACTGTAAAGGTCATTTTGGAGGCGTTGCTTCCAATTTTGTGGGAATTTTACCCGACACTGAGATGAAACGACATCGCAAGCCCTGCCGCCCAATGAAACCAATAGGGTTTATAAGCATGGGCGGGTCGACTCGCACCGCTTTGCCTGGGCAGGCTTAGATCCTCAAAGCCGTTTACCAGTACTCGTGTGTGGGTCGGTTTCAGCTCTGCGTGGAAGCATCATGCAGCCCATCTATTTCTTAAGCCCCGATGGACAAGGCAACTATTAAAGTATGTACATGTATTGGTAACTGAATGATTATGCCGGCCTCGGTAGCTCTGTCGGATTCGCGTCTGCTGGTGATCAGGAGGGCACGGGTTCGACACCTGCCGGGGTCTGCAACATTCTTTCGTGGAGATGGATCATGAAACCTTTTCTACGGTCATTCTCTCCCTTCCGCTGATTCAAGAAGGGCAGTTGTCAGTTTCTGGCGAAAGAATGTACAGTGTACTGGTTAATCGCTAACGTATAAGCCTGTCCAGATAAAGTGTAGATAGGTAAACTGACCGGCTCAAAAATGACATAAAATAGTGTTGACAGTGCCGTTAAACTCTAAAACAAACAAACAAACCAAGAGGCATTACTGAAAACAAACCCAAAACATTTAAATGTCAATTTGCACAGGACATTATATTAGCCTTGCCAAGTTGTCCTACCCAATATATTTTTACGGACCACATTTTCCATGGCCGAATTCTCCTAGGTCAAATCGTTCTAGATTCATAGTGTATGTGTATGTGTTTGTGTGTGTGGGGGGGGGGCATTGCTAGAACCAGAGCAATGCACATGCCAAGACAATGCATAAAAACTTTGAACGTTTCCCATAGATCACAATTGGTTCTTTAAACTATGTAGGACTAATTATTATTATCGGAAAACCTAATCTGAGATGGAAATTTCCTAGTGCTACGACCATACAACAACTATTTTCCCCGGAAAATTTTGTGTCTTATCATATGCGTTGTACCCATTTCCTTGCCCGTGGGCGTTGTATTGAAAATTGAACTTGAATTTCTCACTGCGTGCCTTCTAATTTCAATTTTTCCTTAAATCGTATTTGCAACAGTCCGATTTATCATGTGTATGTCTACAACCAACAAAAAAGTGCATGCCATCTTCCCAGAAGAGCGTTTCATGTAAAATAATGAGATTTCGCGGTGGAGTAGCTCCACTGTGTCCGGTTCTCCGTTTGACTGGATATAACTGTCGAATTCGGACCATCGAATATAAATTTGTGAATAATATGTGTCTTCCGTGAAGCTAATGTGAGCAGCCGTATTGATTTGTAACCATAACAGGAGATCTAGAACAACAACAAACCTGCACATGTGATACCCATTCCGCCATTTTCTTTTTTATCCTGAGCGGAAAAAATTCCTTATCCGGTGTGTTTGTTCCTTACCCTGCGCGCTTGCCTTTACCAGTGTGAGTATGAATGGAATACTACGACTTTGCTATACTACAGATAGAGCGAAGTTTTGTTTGTTGGTTTGATTTGAGGTTAAACGTCCCCCTCAGCACTGTAAAGGTCATTTTGGAGACGTTGCTTCTAATTTTGTGGGACTTTTACCCGACATTGAGATGAAATGGCATCTCAGCCCTGTCGCCCAATGGAACCAATAGGGTTTATTAGCATGGACGGTCCGCCTCGCACCGCGGTTCCTGGCTGGACAGGCTTAGATCCTCTAAGCGGTTTACCAGTACTAGTGTGCGGGCCGGTTTCAGCTCTACGTGGAAGCATCATGCAGCCCATATGTTTCTTCAAGCCCCCATGGGCGGGGGCGGATAGAGCGAAGTAACCTTCACTGTTGCATTTGTTTGATTTGAGGTTTAACGTCCCCGTCAACACTGTAAAGGTCATTTTGGAGACGTTGCTTCCAATTTTCTGGGACTTTTACCCGACATTGAGATGAAATGACATCTCCAGCCCTTTCGCCCAATGAAACCAATAGGGTTTATAAGTATGGACGGTCCGACCCGTGTGCACCACTTTGCCTGGGCAGGCTTAGATCCTCTAAGCGGTTTACCAGTACTCGTGTGCGGGTCGGATTCAGCTCTGCGTGGAAGCATCACTATGATGCAGCCCATATATTTCTTCAAGCCCCGATAGGAGGGGGCCGATTCACTGTTGCATGGATATATATTTCTGTGAACCATCAGGAAAATATGACTTTATAACTTAAACTCCTTAATCTTAACGTTTATAGTACGGGGTTTTACATATTTATTCCGGGCGGTGGGTGCTTGTTTTTTTTTTTTTTTTTTTTTTTTTTGAGCCGAGGTCAGAAAATATCAGAATTTGTTTCCTCTTCTTCTGTATCTGAATATTTCCCTTTTTTTACTGAAGTGTATTTGATTTGTTTGATTTGACGTTTAACGTTCCCGTCAAGACTGTATAACGGCCCGCCCACCGGGGCTTGAGGAAACAGAATGGGCTGCATAATGCTTCCACGCAGAGCTGAACTCGACCGAACATGAGTACAGGTAGACAGCTTAAAGGTTCCGATTCTAAGCCTGCCCAGGAAAAGTAGTGCGAGTTGGACCATCCATGCATATAAACTCTATTGGTTGCATTGTGCGGCAGAGGCTGAGTTGCCATTTTATCTCAATGTCGGGTAAAAGTCCGACAATTTTGGAAGCGACGTCTCCAAAATGACGTATAAAGTGTTGACGGGGCGTTAAACATCAAATGAAACAAAAAAAAAACAAAACTGTATAGACGTGATTCGAATTTCGTTGGACTCTTACCTAACATTGTGATGAAATGGCATTTAAAGCCTTGCCACACTATGAGACCAATGGACTTTCCGACTTCAAATTATAGCCCTGGGGCCAAAAATGCCCCCGCCCCGGGGCCCTTTGGTTTTACATTGACTTATATAGGGAAACCCTTTGAAAATCTTCTAGTCAGAAACCAGGAGGCTGAGGTATTTGATATTTGATATGCAGCTTCGTCTAGTGGACCTCTATCAAGATTGTTAGAATTATAGCTCTGTGACCAAAAATGCCCCCGCCCTGTAGCTCACTGGTTTTACATAGACATCTCGCGAGAAAATCTTCAAAAATCTTCTTGTCTGAAACCATAAGCCTCAGATCTCAGATATTTTCTATTTGGTATGTAACTTTGTCTTGTGGACCTATAAAAAGATTTTCAAATTTTAGTCCTTGTGCCAAAATTGCACCCCCCCCCCCCCGGGGTGCCCTTTGGTCTTACATTGGGATATATAGGGAAAATTTTAAAAACTTCTCTGAAAACGCAAGGCCCAGGTCTTTCATATTTGGTGTGAAGATTCAGCTAGCAGAACTCTACCAAGATTGTTCAAATTATAGCCCTTGGGTCAAAAATGGCCCTGCCCTTGGGTCCACTGGTTTTATTTTGACTTATATACGGAAAACCTTTAAAAAGCTTCTTGTCTAAAACAAGAAGGCCCAGGTCTATGATATTTGGTATGATGCTTCATCTGGTTGTCCTCTACTATACTGTGTAAATTATAGCCCTGGGGTTAAAGGTTGCCCCGCCTCAGGCCCCACCGGTTTTACCTAGCCATATGTGGAAAACCTTTAAAATGTTCTTCTAAAAAACCCAAGGCCCAGGTCTCTGACATTTTGCTCTAAGTTTCATGCGGGTGACTGCTACCAAGATTATTCAAATCAAAGCCCTGGAGTCAAAAATGGCCCCGCCTCAGGGCCCACTGGTTTCACATAGACTTACGTACTGAAAACCTTTAAATACCTTCACGTCTGAAACCAGAAGGTCCAAGTCTTTGATATTTGGAATAAAACTTCTTTGAGTTGCCCTCTTCCAAGATTGTCCAAATTATAACCCCATCGGGTCAAAACTGGACCTGCCCGGAGCCCACTGGTTTTATATAGGGTTAAGGCTGAGCCGGTTCATCTCCTTCTGCTGCACTAAGACCTGACCCTCAATGTCCACAAGGTGTCTAGACAGTGATATACAAGTCAGCTCTGTATTGTCAAAGGGAACCACTGACACATACCCCCCCCCCACCCCCTTTGTCACCATGTGACAGTATTAGTAAAACTGAGCCTCTTCATTTCCCTCTGTTGCACTAGAACCTGACTCTCAATGTCCACAATATGTCCAGATAGTGACATACAAGTTAGCTGTGTGTTGTCAAAGGGAACCAATAACTCATATGTCTAACATTTTATGACAATTCTTGGCCCCACGCCCCCCCCCCCCCCAACCCCCGCCAATTGTCACAGCGAGGCATTGTAAGTTGGACCATTACGATAACTCACCCTTGTGATATAGATTCAAATTTCCAAAACGGCTAGTTTCCTGATGAAAAGCCTTGATATTTTTTTATATAAATGTTCAAAACATAGTTTGAGGCTGCTCGTTAGAACCGCCTCAGTAAGGCGGTTCTAACGAGTACCCACAACCTATGTCTTGGAGCAGAAATAAGAAAAACAATGTATACCCTCGTAAACCCCAGTTTTCTCCATATAAAGGGGGTTTAGGGGGGGGGGGGCGGTCATTTTCGGACCTGTTCGCGTGATTCTGAGCAAATTCATCTCCATGCACTAGGACATGACCCTCAATGTCCGTAAAATGTCCAGACAGTAACATATAAGTCAGCTCTTTAGAAGAGAATTTTGAAAAGACATCATCCTCATGCAGAAAGAAAAAATTTGGAAGGAATGTTCCATGGGTGACCCTCTGACAAAGTTGCTCAAGACAGTTTCGCTCCACTGAACATAAAAGCCACCAATCGAAACAATAAACAAACTTTAAACTGACTTCTCATTACGATAACACACCCATGCGAAATAGTGCATTTTCTGATGCAAATCCGTGATATTTTTCTTAACAATGTTCAAAACATAGGTTGTTGGTGCTCGTTAGAACCGCCCTAATGAGGCGGTTCTAACGAGTACCATCAACATATGTCTTTGAGCAGAAATATGAAAACTAATGTATACTCCCCCCCCCCCCCCACTCCGTAACCCCAGTGTTCTCTTTATGAAGTGGGGTTTAGAGGGGTCTTCATTTCACGGTCTTGTTCACGTGATGTACTACTAAATAGGTAGACTGATTTTGACATTTCATTTCTTATTTCTGCTCAAAATATAGATTGTGGGTACTCGTTAGAACCGCCTCATCGAGGCGGTTCTAACGAGTAGTTACGATGTATATTTTAGAGCAGAAATAAGAAAAATAACGTTTACCCCTGCAAACCCAAGATTTACTATATTAAAGTGGGGTTCGAGGGGGTCGAAATTATAAAGGCGTGTTTTCGTGATGGTGTGATATGGCTTCACAATTCTGTTCGATCCTCAATTTTGTTTTTGACATTTAATTTGTCTGCTCCTCGCGTTACTACAATCATGTAGTAACCATTGACTGTTTTAAAAATTAAAACAAAAGAAAATGAAATGAAATGGCCCAGTGTAAAAACTAACAGTTTTCTACCATCACCTTCTATTAGTACTGTCAGTACTTTGATTTTATTACAGTATTCCTTTTGGTTAACGCAAAAATATGAAGTTTGACCTCGGGGAATGTTTCAAAACTACCTTACGCGTATAAATGAACTAAAACGTAACACATTGAACCGAAAAGGTTAGCCGGTAAAACCTAACATCGCGCTTGGACCAACGAGTTACCGGACTATTTACCGAAGCATTTACTGGAGCTTCTCGGTAGAGGGGAAAGCCAAACAATTTCAACATTTTACAAACTATTGCTCAGGGGTATGCAACGAGGCTCTGGAGATTAGTAAGAGACACAATGAGATATCCGGCTACCTGCGGATTTCTACCTGCCAAAGATTTACAAAGTGGTCATGAGCCCCAAATCCTATAATAAAACGCTAGTGCATCACGCTGATTTAAAGTGTCCATGCTGCATACTAACTTTAAATCGTCCTATCCAGTTTTCCCCCCCATGAAGTGCACACATGACCATCACTGGAGCATCGTCATACTAATGCTATGTGCAAAGCGGCGGTGTAGCTCAAACAATTGTATTGGGATTAACGACACGTCAATCCTGATATGTCATTTTGTGTCCTCACTAAGTGAAAGTGACAAAGAAATGGAAGAGGTAGTAGAGGACAAGCAAGGGTGGGGAGGGGGACCGGGGAAAAGGGGAAATTAATTAAAGTGTATAACTCTGCCCCCCACCCACCCCCCCACCCCAACCTCTACCCCTATCTGCTATCAAGCTGGTAGTTAATATCATTTGGACTCCCCAGTGATGTAAGAGAAACGTGACTTTTGCCTCACAACAGAATAAATTACAATCTTTGAAAAACTGTTTTAATGTAGTCTAGGAAAGACTTGCATGATCCCTCTTGAGGCCCTGAAGGATCCCTGATGTGACAATATTCTGAAGAAATTGGTCCTTAAGTCTGATGCCCCTGGTAATGAAGGAGAGTTGACAGAAGGTTTCGGTGCATACGTTACGAAAACACGCCTATATCAGTACATTGCAAACTTTACCGCCGAAAAACGAAAATTTTAAGATGAAAACTTGTGATATTTTTTCTTATTTCTGCTCAAAATATAGAT
This sequence comes from Lucinisca nassula, assembly GCA_963580285.1. Classification (NCBI taxonomy): domain Eukaryota; kingdom Metazoa; phylum Mollusca; class Bivalvia; order Lucinida; family Lucinidae; genus Lucinisca; species Lucinisca nassula. The sequence continues at coordinate 38,715,371 of OY757017.1, forward strand.
TGTGGGTATTCGTTAGAACCGCCTCATCGAGGCGGTTCTAACGAGTACCCATAGTCTATATTTTAGAGCAGAAATTAGAAAATAAGGTTAACCCCTGCAAACCCCAGTTTTACTATATAAAAGTGGGGTTCGAGGGGGTCAAACTTATATAGGCGTGTTTTCGTGATGTATCCCAGGTCTCTGCTGTTCGCTGCTTTCGTGTCGGAGAACCTGCAAGGATGGATGTCCACTTAGCCCAGAGATAGATCATGCCCAGCATTGACATCTTGATGTCAGTACTGGTCATTTTGCCGGCCAAGGTATTGTATCACTCGGGAGGTAATGCTGACTGTATGTTAGTCACCTCTGACAAACCGAGTTGCTCGCCTTTGCATCGTCTCCAGTTGATGGCTACTACATGTGGGTCCCATACTGATGTAGCATAATCCAGGATAAGTCTAATCATGGTCTCGACTATCATGGTTTAACATCTTCAGACCAGCTCGTTATGTTCCTTCCAAAGAAACGCCAGGCTGCTGTTTGGCTTTTTACAATTGCATCAAAATTGGGTTTCCATGACATGTTTCTGGTACTTTCCTTTCATGTCATTAAGATTGGCAGTTCATGGCCATGTATCTTGAACATTTAAGTTGTTCCAAATCTCCAACCGGGTTTCTGCATTTTGTTACCCTGGCTACCACACATTTCGTTTGGTTGAAAAGACTTTTGCCAGTCTGTATTTCATTATGGGTATTGCTATAGTCTGTCAAGATCCCTCTGAAGTTCTGCAGTACCAGACATGCTTGAAATCTTGTGACATAAAAGACTGTCAATAATAAAGAAGCAAGGTCCAGAGCTGATTTTTTATGAAATGTCATTTATGTATGGGCAGAACAACAAAAGTCCGAGCAAGGCACTTTGAGGGACATTGTTAGCAAGCCTATTCGCATGTAGCTAGTTAGGAAGTGCTAAAATTGTAAGACTGCATTTCTAACTCCATTTTTCCTCATAAGGATTAAAATTATCCTTCGCAGACATACCTTTGTAGTAGTCATAAATCCATTCATGCCCTCAATGACTGGCAATCACAAAGCCTGTTAAATCTAGAACGATCTCGTGCGCTGCGTGATTTGCCCGGCTGTGTATTGAGTGAACATATGGCGCGTGGTTAACTGCATGAATGAGTTGACGGCATGAATGGAGTACTACGACCGTCCACGTTGTACTATACACCTTATTTGCATTATCTGCTGGTTCCTAGCCTGAATGTTATCAGTGTTGGAAAAGCAGGTAACCAGACCCCCTGACCTTGAAAGGTCAGGGGGGTCTGGTTACATGTTTTTCCAGTATTGACGATGTGCAAGCTGGGAGCCAGCAAATAATGCAAATATGGTGAATCATTGCTTGCATGCTCTGTATACAACAGGCAAACACGACCGGATAACTTTAAACAGTAAAAACTGGGGTCTTCGGGGTAATACATTATTAGTTGCTCTACTCTTCCTCGGAGCTTGGGCTAGAACCGGCTTATCGAGCAGATTTTCTCCTTCTTCTTCTTCTTCTTCTTCTTCTTCTTCTTCTTCTTCTTCTTCTTCTTCTTCTTCTTCTTCTTCTTCTTCTTCTTCTTCTTCTTCCCTTTTTCTCAGCGGTAGTTTTCTTTTCTGGTAACATACGCGTCTCCTCTTGTTTTTTTTGGTCATGTTTGTCTGTTTGTTGTGCATCTGCTTTAGTCTTGACAAAATTTATATGACTTGACATGAGCCCCGCCAAGCGAATTTGTGTCTTCGAGCATTCCGTCATGACAAACTTTAACTGCGCATGCCCAGCCATTCAGAGGGGCCAGGGATATGGCTTTCTGTCTGAAGGTTCCTCTTGATTCACTGCTTGTATGAGCGAGCCGCGAAGGTTCTGGCGAGACTGCGCGGATGCGCAGGCTCGCCTGAACCTTCGCTGCTCGCATGGCGATAAGTACGTACCAAAATCGCTTGACGGGGCCCACATAATATATTTCTCAGTTGCTTGCAAAAAAGTGATACTTGCATCTGTAGATTAACTGTGAGCATTATTTGTTAATTGATTGACTGATTAATTGGTTGACTGATCGATCGATCAATCGATCGATTTACCAAATTATTTATTTATTTGTCTATTTGTTTGTCTGTTCAATTACTTATTAATTAAACTATACACGCTAAAGTCCCAACCCCCACCCCAAATATACATGTATAGATATTCTGTAATGCCATGTTCATGTAAAAAGTACTGTACTTTGTCTGATCCTCATATGTCTTTGTAAGACATGAGTGAAATAAAGTTTATGTTCTGTTCTGTTCTGACACCGGATACGGCGGTGGCAATCGTGGAAAATGGCCTTTGACCAGGTCTGGACAGCCCCTGTTGGCCAGGAAGCTCTTGATCCACTATAAGAGGTTGGTTTATATTTTGTCGTATCTGAGCTTGACAGTTCTCTAGTCAAGTAAACCCCAGTTTTACTGTATATAAGTGGTGTTCAAGGGGATGAAAATTATATAGGCGTGTTTTAGCGATGTATATAATTTTGATCCCTTTAACCACCACTTTTAAGGAGTAAAACTGCAGTTACAAAGGTAAATATTATTTCTATTATTTCTGTTCAAAAACATAGATTGTGGGTACTCGTTAGAATCGCATCGCCGCTGAATACATAAATTGTGGGTACTCGTTAGAATCGCCTCGCCGATGCGATTCTAACGAGTTCCCACAACCTATGTTTTTCAGCAGAAATACTAAAAAATATGGGATTCTTTTATCTGAAAATTTCATTTTTTGGTGGTAAAAATTTCGGTATATTTGAATGGGCATGATTTCATTATGATTACCTTAACCCTTAAGACGCCGAGAAAAACTACATCGGAAAATGTCGTCCGCTTATGTCGTCTGCTTATGTCGTCTGCTGAATCTTCTTGCAAACTTTTTAAAACTATTTTTGCATACAGGCAAACGGTGTGGACCCAGATCAGACTGCTCCTAGAGGAGCAGTCTGATCTGGGTCCACAATGTTTGCAAAAACTAATTTTTAAAGTACTTGGCAGACGATAATTGTCGTGATTGGCATTTTATGGGATAAACTTCCGTCACGAAAGACACAACGGTAAGGAGCGCGCATGTAAAGCAACTGTATTATGAAGCAGAAGGCCAAAAGAACAGTTTCTTTCTCAAAAATGGTCAAACGGCTTTCCAAATTAAACACATTACACGGAACCCGGGAAGAGGCATTCGATTTTATTTTTAATATGTTGTGCGAACACGATATTAAGTTGTGCGAACAAGATATTATCTTGTGCGCACAAGATATGTTGTGCGCACAAGACACAACATAATTTATCGTGTGAAGACAACATATTATCTTGTGCGCACAAGATATTATGCAAAGACAAACAATGATAAAAAATACACAATAACAGAAGCAATGCATTGGAAACGGTCTTAGTTCAGTTTTACGGCACGCCAAAAGTTAAACCGTGTATGGTAGTCGCAGATAAGATTGACTAGGAGGAGCATAGGGGCTTACATCATGAAAAAAAAAAAAAAAAAAAAAAAATTTTTTTTTTTTTTTTTTTTTTTTTTTTTGGTACTACAATAGAGACAAGGGGGGAAACTTCGGCTCAATTTTTGGGGGGTTACCTCATTTTATCCAGTGTATCTTTTTCGCAAATGCAGTTTTTTACCTGCTTATTATAAATTATACAAGTTAAATAAGTCCACTTTGCAAAAATAATCCGCCTCTGTCTGCCACTTGCAGGAAACATGTTTTTCTCGCATGGATTAACTCAGCAAAGCAAAATTCGGCATAAACGTGTGACAAAAATTTTCAGGTTTTCATCAATCGCAACCGAACTAGTGATACGGGGGGAACTGTTTTCACTTTCACCCGTTGTCCTTCATTTAACTTTAGCTCGCTTTGCCAATTTGAATCCAAAAAGATGTACTCGAAGCTCTAAATATAGATTTTGCAACTTTTGCTTCACTTTCCGCAGTGTTCTGTCAATGATCGGTACAGGAACCCGGGCGCTTGCCATAATCGTGTTTAAAAAGAGGGACGTGCAGGACAGATATAATCCGGAACTTCGGAAACTACGTCCGGCAGTGGAGTTGTTACTGTTAAAATGTGTGTGAGAGCCTTGATTTCTCCTTTGATTTATTTTTTCAATGTAACATATTCTGCTAGGACTACGTATACACGTATTACGCAGATAAGATAACTGGATGGTGTTTCTACGTATGATGGGCTGTGCTCTGGGAATATTGTATTGTATCGCTTTGCGGTCAACTTCCAATCAGCCGCTGTAACTTTTTTGACACATGCGCAGAAAAGAAAATAAAATGTTTACAAAAAAGCAGAAGACGGCCTTTGATCTGATAAAAAGGCCCAACTGCCTTGTTTATGTCCAGGCTGGGACAGGCACAACCCAAGTTATCGAGGAGATTGCTAGAGAGCTCCGTATTCAAGGGAAATGTTTGTCAGTTTCTTGCACAACGGGTATCGTATAAAATCTATGTGTTTTTGGCAGAGTGCTAAAGAACGTGTGTACATGACGTTTGTTTGTTTGTTTGATTTGAGGTTTAACGTCCCCGTCAACACTGTAAAGGTCATTTTGGAGACGTTGCTTCCAATTTTGTCGGACTTTTACCCGACATTGAGATGAAATCACATCGCAAGCCCTGTCGCCCAATGAAACCAATAGGGTTTATTAGCATGGACGGTCCGCCTCGCACTGCGGTTCCTGGACAGGCTTAGATCCTCTAAGCGGTTTACCAGTACTAGTGGGGGCAAGATTCAGCTCTGCGTGGAAGCATCATGCAGCCCATATATTTCTTCAAGCCCCTATGGGCGGGGGCCGTTGTGTACATGACGTCGTCACCTTATGTTTAAACGCTCGTTCCCGGTACACGGCGACGGTTAGCTAAGCATAAAAAATTAATAAATAAAAATGTAGCAGTGTTAAGCCAAACGGTTCAGAATTTTAGTTAAAAGAGATACGGCTATAGAAATAACTTGAAATTGTTTTACAAATTTGAATTCATAGTGGTCGGAATGACTGACGACTTTAAGCGTGTGTTCTTATATTGTTAACTTAATAACAATGGCTGTTTTGGTGCCAATAGGCCTGTGGGAATTTTCCTTCTTTTTTTTCTTTGTGATAAGTGGAATCGAAGGAAAAAGCGTTTCAACATGTATTTTGTCTAATGTTTGCTGTTCTCTCTCTCTCTCTCTCTCTCTCTCTCTCTCTCTCTCTCTCTCTCTCTCTCTCTCTCTCTCTCTCTCTCTCTCTCATTCTCTCTCAGATATTTGGATTAAATGTGTGGATGTCTTAAGATTAAGTAGAGGGGTATGGAAATATTGTGCACTGTTCATTCCAGAGGTAGAAAGAACGGTGTACAGACCTAAACTGCACCAACCTGGCCCAAGGATTATAAAACTTTTTTTCATGCTCAACTGATAGGGTATGATATTTATCCGGCTCATAAATAAAAAAATGTAATGTGAAACACATAGAAAACAGTGTAGTTCATACTTACGTGAACGCATCGAGTCAAATGATTTTCAGTGACATCAAGTGACGTCATGCTAAACCACGGTTCTCTACGGGCGTTGGTGAGGTCAACGCTGTCCCTCTCTTTGTAGTAAAATGGCGTGTAAATGTTTTTCAGTTTAAAACGTTTGCCCTATAAGCATTATTTTTCGCCCAGTGATGAGGGGCAAAAATGCAATTGTAAAAAATTAAACTTAATTTTTCTGCTTTTCATGAAAGTATGAACGACAGCGAGTCGCTAACAAAGTTTACTTACTTTGCACACAACCCACTGCGTTCGTGCTATCATGAACTGCAGAAAAATAAATTTCATTTCTTAAGTGTTTGTTTTCTTTGCCTCATACTGCTGCCTCACTCTAGGGTTTATAAGCTATCTCATTATGTCAGTCATTGCAAAACACCCACATTGAGCCGGAGGTAATTTTGTTTTCAAAACCGTCTTCTGTAGCATGTTTTGTTATCCATGCAATTAGGGGAGCAGCTTCTCAGTTTCCCCTTAAATGTACATTTTTAACAGTCAGAATAACATGTCCTTATCAACTTTTAATGAAATGGACATTCAATTTGTCATCAAACTGATGTCAAGTGTCAAAGAAAGCAGGTCATGAAATGTACATGCAATGGTTTTTATTTCATGCGTAGCACTTTACATGTAAACGGATGCTTTAGGCACAAACTTTAGCGGCTCGGAGGTATGAGTATTAAAATACTGACATTTTGTTGTGTTACATTGGTGTGAATGTGCTTTATCGCTTATTAATTTCTGTATATTTGTGCAGTTCGCAACGCATTCTTTAAAGTTTTCGGACCTGCCCATCGGGGCTTAAAGTAATAGGTGGGCTGCGTGACGCTTCCAAGCAGAGCTGAAACCGACCGCACGCGAGTACTGCTAAACCGCTCAGAGAATCTATGCCTGCCCGGGCAAAGCGGTGCGAGTCAGACCGCTCATGGTTATAAACCCTATTGGTTTCATTGGGCGACTGGGCCTGAGATGTCATTTCATCTCAATGTCGGGTAAAAGTCCCACAAAATGGATTCAACGTCTCTTTAAACATCTAATCAAACAAATAAATTCCTTAAAGTGTTTGGGTGAGAAAATTAATATTGCGGTCGTGGCTTCGGGCTCGTTTTCAGTGAATTAAAGTCTCATGCTCGACAAAATCCTACATGATACTTAACTAAACTGAAAACTTCCTTGAAAATTCCTTGTTTCGGCCTCAATCCCATCATACATTCTATTATTCAGTTCTTATCTAAGCAGGAAACGGCCCCGCCAATCGGGGCATGAAGAAATGATGCTTCCACGCAGAGCTGAAACCGACCCGCACACGAGTACTGTTAATCCGCTTAGAGCATCTAAGCCTGCCCAGGAAAAGCGGTACGAGTCGGCCCGTCCATGTTAATTAACCCTATTGGTTCATTGGGCGGCAGGGCTTGAGATGTCATTTTATCTTAAAGTCTGGTAAAAGTCCCACAAAATTGGAAGCAGCGTCTCAAAATTACCTTTGCAGTGTTGACGGGGACGTTAAACCTCAAATCAAATAAACAAATCTAAGCAGGAACATTTATGAACTGTTAGTATTTAAATATAGCGAGTATTACAAATTTAACACTCGACTGAATTGAGCATGAAAAACGTTTCATAACCTTTTAATAGCCTGGTCGATGGTTGGTTGGTTGATTTGAGGTTTAACGTCCCCGTCAACACTGTAAAGGTCATTTTGGAGACGTTGCTTCCAATTTTGTGGGACTTTTACCCGACATTGAGATGAAAAGACATCTCAAGCCCTGTTGCCCAATGTAACCAATAGGGTTTATTAGCATGGACGGTCCGACTCGCACCACGGTTCCTGGACAGGCTTAGCTCCTCTAAGCGGTTTACCAGTACTAGTGTGCGGGCCGGATTCAGCTCTGCGTGGAAGCATCATGCAGCCCATATATTTCTTGAAGCCCCTATGGGCGGGGGCCGATAGCCTGGTCGAGAAACACTAAGATTGATATGCCGCTTTACTCAACAGCACCAAAATTAAATGTCCTATAAATTGAAAAGTCCCAATTTCTCACTTACTTTCCAATACACTCTAGGCTAATACAATACTTTTTCAACAGATCTAAGCACTTCACAATCAAACCTTTATAAAAGTCATCTATTATAAGGCATTCAAGAGTTCTGCAGCGGAAGGCCTGGTGTTTTTTTTTTTTTTTTTTTTTTTTTTTTTTAATACCGGATACTACGGTCTTCGACCACATGTGATTAACAATCGGCTCGATATGAGTGAAGTAAACTCGAAAGGACCGTAAAATGATCCCCTCCCCCCCCCCAAAAAAAAAATCAAGGTTGATATGCTCTAGCTTATTCTGACCTTTTTGTTTGCCGTGTTGTGGTGAATTGTGGTGCCTATTCAGATTAATACAAACTTGCTGAGCAGAAGAATTGAGCAGTGTTTTTTTTTTTTAACCCAAGTCCCTACATCAATGGATTTGGCCGAATTCATAAATAGAAGCGTCCACTTCAGAAACTCGGGGATGAGAGAGCATGTGTGTGCTGTACTGTAGGGGTTCTGTCCCCTTAAATCCCTGTTGGAAAAGGACCCAATGGGCCCAACCTAAGTAGTGCTTATTGTCATTTACTGGCCATTAGCGACCCAGGATCAAAATTTCAAAACATAAAAAGGAATATGTTGCAATAGGGAACAAATTGTTTCCATGCTGCATCATTTTGAACATTTACGTATTGGTGGCATTTTTAACAAGCTGGCTGTTTTTTTTTTTTTTTTTTTTTTTTTTTTTGTTTTTTTTTATTTCTGTCCACACAAGCATGAGTGAAACTGTTTTCAAAATAACACAAAATGTCCACGATTTCAACAAAAAATACATTTCACTTTTTCTGAGTCCGGTAAGGAGATAACTACGGCTAATCCCTGCCTTCCTAAATTTAGCCACCCACCTAGCTCAGTGCCTCAGATGCTAAAGGTCCCAGGTTCGATCCCCAGCAGAGGTGACAAAATTTCGGCGTCAGAACACGTTCCATTGGCATCATAAATTTTGCAGGTATGAATATCATAAAGTGCATCGTCCTTCGAATCTGGACGTTAACTGGAGACCCCTGTGCAGGGAGAACCATCCCCTGTGCAGGTTAAAGAACCCTACCGTAATTACATGGTGACTGCGTACTCTTTCAGCCTTCAAAACTGGAGTATATGCAGTAAACATCGTCTGTGTCCCCTCTTGGCGTTTAGTTGAAAATGAAAGAAAAATAGCGATAATGCTCATTTGTCACTACTTCGAACGGTATAAAAATTAAACAGCACCGGTCGTTCCGGTCGTTAGTTCATCGATAGAGTAGCCCGGAATCAGCAGAAAAACCAAGCTTCGCGACGATTGTTTTCTTGATCTTTTACATAAAGCGATGTAAAAGTAGTAAATTCTAAATTTAGAGCTGCAAATACATCATTTTGGATTCAAATTGGTCAAGAGAGGTTCATTTTAACGAAAGACATCAGCTGAAAGCGAAAAAAGTTTCCACCGTAACACTAGTTCGCTTGTGATTGATGAAAACCTGAAAATTTTTGTCACAAGTTTATGCCGAATTTTGCTTTGCTGAGTTAATTCATGCGAGAAAAACATGTTTCCTGCAAGTGACAGACAGAGGTGGATTATTGTTGCAAAGTGGACATATTTAACTTGTATATTTCGTAATAAGCAGGTGAAAAACTGCATTTGCGAAAAAGATACACTGGGTAAAATGAGGTAACCCCCCAAAAAATGGAGCCGAAGTTTCCCCCCTTGTCTCTAATATAGTACCAAATGTTTTTTTTTTTTTTTTTTTTTTTTTTCATGATTCAAGCCCCTATGGGCGGAGCTATCGTTTGCACCTGCCTTTGGAATGTTCTATTAACAAAAAGGTAAACCAAGTCACCCGATTGTGTGAATTCAACTGTAACACAAACAAAGCTGTGGCGTATATATGGTCATTTGGTCCGCTCGCAGAAAGCATGCGAAAGGCACTCTACCGAATCTTTTGGTGGACTCAACGAATTTGGCGTATATTGACAACCGCTGAATTGTTGACTATTATAATTGAAAATAAAACTCCAGCAACTCTATCGGCAACTCTGTTAAGACACCCTAGATGGGAGACATCACGTTAACAAGCCCGTGAAACGAACACCCAGTAAGCCCCACTTTATATAGAGAAAACCAGGGTTTACTTGGGTAAATATAATTTTATATAGGTTGTGGCGGTTTGTTTGTTTTGTTTGATTTGATTTGAGGTTTAACGTCCCTGTCAACACTGTAAAGGTCATTTTGGAGACGTTGCTTCCTACTTTTACCCGACATTGAAATAAAATAACATTTTTCAAACCCTGCTGCCAAATGAAACCAATAGGGTTTATAAGCATGGACGGGCCGACTCGCACCGCTTTGCCTGGGCATGCTTAGGTCCTCTAAGCGGTTTACCAGTACTCGTGTGCGGGTCAGTTTCAGCTCTGCGTGGAAGCATCATGCAGCCCATATATTTCTCCAAGCCCCTATGGGCGGGGCGGTTGTACTCGTTAGAAACGCTACATTGAGGTGGTTCTCTCTCTCTTTCTCTCTCTCTCTCTCTCTCTCTCTCTCTCTCTCTCTCTCTCTCTCTGTGTGTGTGTGTGTGTGTGTGTGTGTGTGTGTGTGTGTGTGTGTGTGAATTCGGGTTTAACGTCGCTTTCAACAATTTTTCAGTCTTATCACGACGGTGTCTGGTTGCGACAGAGAGCACAATGCTCACTTTTATAGTGCTGCCTCACTGACGTATCATGTCCCAAACACATTACATGATACCGCACCAAGTCACATTATCCTGACACTGGGTCGACCAGTCCTAGCTCTACCCCGTAAATCTGAGTGCCAGGCGAGGAGCAACCAATACCATTCTTAACGACTTTGATATATCGCGGCCCGGGATCGAACCCGTGACCTCCCGTTCCCCGGAGCGGAAACTCTACCAACTGAGCTATCGGGGCCGGTGAGGTGATTCTAATGAATACAAACGACATAGGTTTTGAGTATAAAAAAGAATAATATTACAAAATTTCTTCTAAAAATTAACCAGTCGGGGGATAATTTGCAGTTATTTCATACGTGTTTGGACAATAGTCAAAACTGTTACCCCTCGGGCAATAGTTTTGACTATTGTTCAAACAGGCACTTGCCTTGACCAATATTGTATACGGTCGTCCACAGCACCGAGGGGTAATATTTTTGGCTATTGTCCAAACAGGCAAGGTTTCGGCCAATAGTGCATACGGTCGTCAAGAGCACAGATGGGTAATAGTTTTGACTTGTCCAAACAGGCACTTGCCTCGGCCAATAGTGCATACGAACGTCCACAGCATCGAGGGGTAATAGTTTTGACTTTTATTCAAACAGGCTCTTGACTCGGCCAATAGGGTATGCGGCCGTCCACAGCACCGAGGGGTAATAGTTTTGACTATTTCCAAACAGGCACTTGCCACGCGGTCGTCCACAGCACCAAGGGGTAATAGTTTTGACTATTGTCCAAACAGGCAACAAACAACCGTTTTATTACCCAAAACCAGCATACAGACATTTTGATTTAATGGGTAGCAACTCGGACATATGAAGACCATGTAAACGATATAAAGTGATCCCCTTAAGAAGACTTTATATGGAGGGAAGTGGTAATGGTAGGTTAAAGATGACACAAGTCAAACATTAACTGTGTGGAATCGTTGTTCCCGCCTTTACAATGCGGCTGTACTCGGCCTCGTTTAACTCAGTGGGATGCGCGTCTGATGATCAGGAGGACGCAGGTTCGTAACCTACCGGGCTCGGCAGCATTATTTCGTGGAGATTGATCATGAAATCTTTTCTACGGTCTTCTCGTCTTTCCGTGATACCGATGGAGGGATTTTTCTAACCCCCCACCCAAACCCCTGTTGGACTCTTGTTCTTGCATACCTTCAATTTCTGAGCGTGGATTTTTAATACTGCAGTCACTTCGTGTGTTGACGTCCGTCGTATTGTGATGACAATGGTGTGATGTTTAGTGACGTCACGTAACGTGCTGTGACGCCAACTTTAACGACGGCGCATACGAGGTCGATTTCAACCAGTGCCTTTTCAAACACGCGAGAATATTCGATTTTGGGTAAGAACGCCAGGGTTAGAACAGTATTTCTATCCCAAGCAATAATATAATATGTTGGTCTATATGTGGTTAATTTGAGAGTAGGTCTACTTATCACATAGTCGACGAGCAAAGCCCCCGGCGAGATCGGCGAGACAGGCGAGGTCTCGCGAGAGCCGGTGCTACTCGCAGACTTGAAAACGAACCATTGAAATAGTTTCATAGAAGTCAGTCGTCTAGCCCTATTAGTTTATCCGATGTCTGAAGACTATATATCGGTAGTCAGCGTCCCCGTCCGTCGGCGTTTGGAGAAATAGATTGGGCTACGTAATGCTTCTGCAAAGAGCTGAACCCGACCGAACTATTGAGTACAGGTAAACAGCTTGGGAGGTCTAAGCTTGCCAAGAAAAAAGTATGTGAGTCATGTCCCTTAAACCTTAGCAGTTTCGTCAGGCGGTAGGGCTTGAGATGTAATTTCACCTCAATGTCGCGTAAAATAGAAGTGGAGGCAATGATCAGGAATCGATACAATTAACCCACAGCTCCCATCAGAGACACCAAAGGGAAAGAAACACAAACATGAAACAACAGACCCGAATGGAAACAACAATAGAGGAAAGCCAAAAGGACAGTTACTTTCCCACAAAATGGCCAATAGGTTATCCAAAATAAAATATATAAGCGACACAAACACCCAAGGAAAAACCGTAACAAAAATAAACCGCGACAGAAGAACTGCCTTGGAACGGTCAGCGGAAACCCTTCTGGCAAGTACAATATTTAATACATGCACTCTGGTATTATATCTAATACTTGCACTCTGGTGAAAGTCCAAGAAACTCCAAAATGACCTAACTAGTGCCGAGGGGGACTCAAAACCCTTAACACACACAAGCACTACCGGTAAACAATAAGTGTACTTTCCTCACGAATTGAGCCCTTTCGTTTTATGGTGTTTTATAAGATGTCACACACCGGGACCCAGTTCTTCAAGATTAACGATGCCGTTAGTTAATGTATCCTTAAAACTCTACTCATTTAATGCAGCAATTATATGCAAAAGCTACTCACATTTTTTTCCAGCAAAAATACCAGAGTGCATGTATAAGATATTGTACCTGCTCGAAGGGTTAACAATTTTACCACTAACGCGCTGGCGATATTTTGGTGACGATAATTGATGTACTTAACTTAAGAGGTGTTGCAAGCTAATGCTTTAAGGGGGCCAAGGTTATATAGGCATGTTTTTGTGATGTTCTGTTACTTCGCTGACCACATGTGCTTCGCTTTAAGGGTGTCAAGGTTATACAGGCATGTTTTTGTGATGTTTCTGTTACTTCGCTGAGCGCATGTGCTTCGCTTTAAGGGGGTCAAGGTTATATAGGCATGTTTTTTTGTGATGTTCTGTTATTTCGCTGACCGCACGTGCTTCGCTTTAAGGGGGTCAAGGTTATATAGGCATGTTTTTGTGATGTTTCTGTTACTTCGCTGAGCGCATGTGCTTCGCTTGAAGGGGGTCAAGGTTATATAGGCATGTTTTTGTGATGTTTCTGTTACTTCGCTGACCGCATGTGCTTCGCTTTAATGGGGTCAAGGTCATATAGGAATGTATTTGTGAGGTTTCTGTTACTTCGCTGACCGCATGTGCTCCGCTTGAAGGGGGTCAAGGTTATATAGGCATTTTTATGCCCCCAACTTCGAAGAAGTTGTGGGGGCATATTGGTTTTGCCCTGTTCGTCCGTCCGTCCTTCCGTCCTTCCGTCCTTCCGTCCTTACGTCCGTCCCACTTTTTACTGCATAGCATAACTTTAGAACCATGGGTGCTAGGTTTTTGAAATTTCATATATGGATTCCTCATGAAAAAATAATTGACCCGTGTTTTTTTTCTCGTCAGGATTATGCCCCTTTTTTGAGTTATGCCCCTTTGCAAAAAATACTGTGAAATCTTGTAAGCAAGATATCTCAAAAACTGTTTGAGCTATTGCCCTGAAACTTTACATGCTGGTTGGGGATGATGAGTAGATGAACTGATTAACTTTTGAAAAAAATCCGAAATTTTTTTCTTGAGTTATGGCCCTTTGAAATTTTTCGCGTTTTAAGTTTGTAAGCAAGATATCTAAAAAAACTATTTGAGGTTTTTCCCCGAAACTTCACAGACTTGTCGGGGATGATGAGTAGATGAACTGATCAACTTTTGAAAAAAATCCGATTTTTTTTTCTTGAGTTATGGCCCTTAGATTTTTTTCGTGTTTTCAGCTTGTAAGCAAGATATCTCAATAATTGTTTGAGCGATTGCCCTGCAACTTTACAAGCTGGTTTGGGATGATGTGTAGATGAACTGATTAACTGTTGAAAAAAAATCCTATATTTTTTTCTTGAGTTATGGCCCTTTGAAATTTTTCGCGTTTTAAGTTTGTAAGCAAGATATCTCAAAAACTATATGAGGTTTTTCCCCAAAACTTCACAGACTGGTTGGGTATGATGAATAGATGAACTGATTAACTTTTGAAAAAAATCCAATTTTTTTTTCTTGAGTTATGGCCCTTTGATTTTTTTCGTGTTTTCAGCTTGTAAGCAAGATATCTCAAAAATTGTTTGAGCTATTGCCCTGAAACTTTACAGGCTGGTTGGGGATGATGAGTAGATGAACTGATTAACTTTTGAAAAAAATCCGAAATTTTTTTCTTGAGTTATGGCCCTTTGAAATTTTTCGCGTTTTGGCGTCCTTCCGTCCTTCCGTCCTTACGTCCGTCCCACTTTTTACTGCATAGCATAACTTTAGAACCATGGGTGCTAGGTTTTTGAAATTTCATATATGGATTCCTCATGAAAAAATAATTGACCCGTGTTTTTTTTCTCGTCAGGATTATGCCCCTTTTTTGAGTTATGCCCCTTTGCAAAAAATACTATGAAATCTTGTAAGCAAGATATCTCAAAAACTGTTTGAGCTATTGCCCTGAAACTTTACATGCTGGTTGGGGATGATGAGTAGATGAACTGATTAACTTTTGAAAAAAATCCGAAATTTTTTTCTTGAGTTATGGCCCTTTGAAATTTTTCGCGTTTTAAGTTTGTAAGCAAGATATCTAAAAAAACTATTTGAGGTTTTTCCCCGAAACTTCACAGACTTGTCGGGGATGATGAGTAGATGAACTGATCAACTTTTGAAAAAAATCCGATTTTTTTTCTTGAGTTATGGCCCTTAGATTTTTTTCGTGTTTTCAGCTTGTAAGCAAGATATCTCAATAATTGTTTGAGCGATTGCCCTGAAACTTTACAAGCTGGTTTGGGATGATGTGTAGATGAACTGATTAACTGTTGAAAAAAAATCCTATATTTTTTTCTTGAGTTATGGCCCTTTGAAATTTTTCGCGTTTTAAGTTTGTAAGCAAGATATCTCAAAAACTATATGAGGTTTTTCCCCAAAACTTCACAGACTGGTTGGGTATGATGAGTAGATGAACTGATTAACTTTTGAAAAAAATCCAATTTTTTTTTCTTGAGTTATGGCCCTTTGATTTTTTTCGTGTTTTCAGCTTGTAAGCAAGATATCTCAAAAATTGTTTGAGCTATTGCCCTGAAACTTTACAGGCTGGTTGGGGATGATGAGTAGATGAACTGATTAACTTTTGAAAAAAATCCGAAATTTTTTTCTTGAGTTATGGCCCTTTGAAATTTTTCGCGTTTTGGCATATTGGTTTTGCCCTGTTCGTCCGTCCGTCCGTCCGTCCGTCCGTCCTTACGTCCGTCCCACTTTTTACTGCATAGCATAACTTTAGAACCATGGGTGCTAGGTTTTTGAAATTTCATATATGGATTCCTCATGAAAAAATAATTGACCCGTGTTTTTTTTCTCGTCAGGATTATGCCCCTTTTTTGAGTTATGCCCCTTTGCAAAAAATACTATGAAATCTTGTAAGCAAGATATCTCAAAAACTGTTTGAGCTATTGCCCTGAAACTTTACATGCTGGTTGGGGATGATGAGTAGATGAACTGATTAACTTTTGAAAAAAATCCGAAATTTTTTTCTTGCGTTATGGCCCTTTGAAATTTTTCGCGTTTTAAGTTTGTAAGCAAGATATCTAAAAAACTATTTGAGGTTTTTCCCCGAAACTTCACAGACTTGTCGGGGATGATGAGTAGATGAACTGATCAACTTTTGAAAAAAATCCGATTTTTTTTTCTTGAGTTATGGCCCTTAGATTTTTTTCGTGTTTTCAGCTTGTAAGCAAGATATCTCAATAATTGTTTGAGCGATTGCCCTGCAACTTTACAAGCTGGTTTGGGATGATGTGTAGATGAACTGATTAACTGTTGAAAAAAAATCCTATATTTTTTTCTTGAGTTATGGCCCTTTGAAATTTTTCGCGTTTTAAGTTTGTAAGCAAGATATCTCAAAAACTATATGAGGTTTTTCCCCAAAACTTCACAGACTGGTTGGGTATGATGAGTAGATGAACTGATTAACTTTTGAAAAAAATCCAATTTTTTTTTCTTGAGTTATGGCCCTTTGATTTTTTTCGTGTTTTCAGCTTGTAAGCAAGATATCTCAAAAATTGTTTGAGCTATTGCCCTGAAACTTTACAGGCTGGTTGGGGATGATGAGTAGATGAACTGATTAACTTTTGAAAAAAATCCGAAATTTTTTTCTTGAGTTATGGCCCTTTGAAATTTTTCGCGTTTTAAGTTTGTAAGCAAGATATCTAAAAAACTATTTTAGGTTTTTCCCCGAAACTTCACAGACTGGTCAGGGATGATGAGTAGATGATTAACTACAGCTTTTCTTGTGTAATTTCAGCATTACAGCCACATAAAAACAAGATATCTCAATTACTGTTAGGGACAAGCAGTGTTAGGGTCAAGCAGTTGGGGGCATTGTGTTTCATAAACACTGGCTCTAGTTTGTGATGTTTCTGTTACTTCGCTGACCGCATGTGCTCGAAGCATAACAAAAACATGCCTATATAACCTTGACCCCCTTACAGCACACTTTTACATGGGCCTTGATACAAGAAAATGTCCATTTAGTTAACATTGCATTTTTTTTCGGCAAAGGATAAAACCAAACTTGAAAATGCAAGATTATTTGAAAAATGCTCTATTAATCACTTTTTCACTTTTATACCGTTTCCTGACATTGACCTAAGAATGATCGGATGGATCTTTTTCTACGTCGCGGCTCATATAGTAAAACTGGGTTTACATTATTTCAAAAATATAGATCGCGGGCACTCGTTAGAAACGCCTCGGCGAGATCCTACAATCTATGTTTTGAGCAGAAACATGAGAAATATCAGAGTTTTTTTTATCTGAAAAGTTTCATTTTTTTGATGGAAAATTTTTTAATATATTTGAATAGGCGTATTTTCGTAATGTAGTTGGAATACAACATTTTCTGACCGCATGAAGAATCTTTGTGTCAATGCCCACAGAGGTTACTATGATCAGATTGCAGTTTGATCTGTGTCTACGCTAGGCACGCGTGCTCAAAAAACCATCAACGCTTGGTCTGCTATATAACAGTCTGGACACAGCTAAATTAGCAGGCATTGCCAGACTGAAAGCAAATGTCAGTTATATGCTTCAATGCCGAAAGATAAACACCATCTTCTCCTAACCCAACCTCCTCCCGTTCTTGTAAGCCCTGTACGGAAGAAATAAAGACATATCATGTATTCTGTTTATTAAGTTTCGAATAAATAGCATTTGAATAAACAAATACATGTACTTTACTAGAAATGGTGATAAAAATAAAGAAATAGGAGTACAGACTGAAAAAAAAATGCATAGAGTCTCCTGAGTGTCGGGAAACATAAGTTATAACCTGTCATGATTAAAAATACACTTTAAAAGAACATAATTTGGTGTTATTTTGGAACAGTACATTTCAAGAAAGTGTCTTATTTACATTTTATCTGCATATAATGAAATACACCAAAAACCTCTTTGTAACACTATTGGTTGGGTCCAAAGCAGAAACCGTGTTAGTTAAACAACCGTGTTATATCCAAACAAAAATGTATAGATTATATAGAAAAATGACCATTTATGGTCATTTTTCTATATAATCTACACATTTTCAGGATCCCTCTTGAAACCGTGTTACAACCATAACCGTGTTATAATGAACCGTGTTATAATGAGGTTGTGGTGAATGCAGAATTGACGCTTGTGTAAACAACAGAATAAGTACGATAAATAAAGAGATTTTTCTTATATTATCTTGAAAAGTAATGTTGTGTGTGCTCAATAGAACAGTTTCATCAAAGTAAGACAATGTACCGTCATTTTAGAGAAGCGAGTTATGCCTCCTGACCCAGTGCAATAACTAACCCTAAATGGCTCGAACTACCTAGAACAAATCCAAAACCTGTAAGAATCTTACATGGGTGTGAGAGGTGGAAAGTAAATTCCGTCGCTAGGGTCACTGTCCGACATCACGAGTCTTCACAAGCCTTGCCGAGTGATGACGGACAGTGATTCCGAGGGACAGATTTTTCTTTCTATCTCTCACATCTATGTAAGCATCTATCTCTCTCGCTCTCTCTCTCGCTCTCTCTCTCTCTCTCTCTCTCTGTGTGTGTGTGTGTGTGTGTGTGTGTGTGTTTGTTTGTTTGTTTGTTTTGTTTGTTTGATTTGAGGTTTAACGTCCCCGTCAACACTGTAAAGGTCATTTTGGAGACGTTGCTTCCAATTTTGTGGGACTTTTACCCGACATTGAGATGAAATGACATCTCAAGCCCAGTCGCCCAATGAAACCAATAGGGTTTATTAGCATGGACGGTCCGCCTCGCACCGCGGTTCCTGGACATTGTGTGTGTGTGTGTGTGTGTGTGTGTGTGTGTGTGTGTGTGTGTGTGTGTGTGTGTGTGTGTGTGTGTGCAGTCACTTCGATTGACAACCATATTTTGATGACAATAATGCGGTGTTTTTGACGTCACTGTAGGTGCAGTGACGTCAAACTTAACGACGGCATAGGTGAGATCCTGTTCAAAATATTTTCTTATGAAAGCTGATGATTACGAAAACATACGGAACACGGGAAGGGACATGATTTTTTTTTAATATGTTGTGCGAACAAAATATTAAATTGTGCGAACAAGATAATATCTTTTTATACATTGTAAATTTTACCGCCAAAAAAAAAAAAAATAATAATAATAATATCCGACAAAAATTGTTCGTTTGTTCTGATTTCTGCTCAAAATATAGATTGAGAATACGTACGAGTACCGCCATTTACTGTACCCGCAGTCTATATTTTAGAGTAGAAATAAGAAAAATAGGGTTCACCCCTGTAAACCCCAGTTTTCGACGGTATAAAAGTGGTGTTCAAGGGGGGCCACAATTATACAGACGTGTTTTCGTGATGTGGATTGTGGGTGCTCCTTGGCATCGCCTCATAGAGTAAACTCAATTTACTTTTCGAGTACAAACAAGCAATATAAAATATACTCGTGTAAACCCCACATTTCTAAATAATATTGCGTTGATTTTATGTTTTGTTTTCGTTTTAGGTTCCTTTCAACATTATTTCACTTTCTGTTGAGCCGATTGTTATTCAGAGGTTGGCGAAAAGCGAAGTACCCGGAGAAAAACACCTGAACGTCTGTTGCAGAACTGGGCGTTTCACATCTCATTACGAAAACACGCCTTCACAAATGCATTTTTAACTTTACCACCGAAAAAATAAAAATTTTCAGATGAAAAATTGTGATATTTTTCTTATTTCTGCTCAAAATATAGATTGTGGGTACCCGTTAGAACCGCCTCATGGGGGGTACCCGTTAGAACCGCCTCCATGAGGCGGTTCTAACGAGTAATATAGATTGTGGGTACCCGTTAGAACCGCCTTCATGAGGCGGTTCTAACGTGTACCCTCAATCTATATTTTATATCAGAAATAAGAAGAATAAGGTTTAACCCTGTAAACCCCAGTTTTACAACATATAAGTGGGGTTCAAGGGGTGATTTCGTGATATGCTATAAAGTGTTGATAACAAAGGCATTGCTTTTACAGACTACCTGCAATTGCCCACGTGACATTCGCTGGCCATGTACAAAACATGGGTTGCCATTATTTCTATCCGCGTGGCCTTTGTGGCTGTGACGTCAGAGTACAGTGTAAAGATGGATATCTGTGAAACATGGACAGGGCTCATAAGCTGGGACACTGGCAAAGAGTCCAGGCCCGAATCAGACGCCACAGATTTGGCCTCTGATCAGGATCTACACTGTTTTCTTTAAATACAGGAATGAAAGCCTTAAGCCCGTTAATGACAGGATTCCAGACTAAACACCCATACAATCGACCTACACCTGTGGACACATAACTGTTCAAACTCCAATGTAGTACCTTTTAATGAATCTCTGTGCAAGTTAGTTTGACAAGCAAATGACATTCATCAAATAATTCTAAGACTAGATGTCAAGCAATTGATTGGTCTCATTTTGACAGACACCTTCTGATTGACATTTGAGATGTATTTTGATTGGACAGTGCAGGAGTCAGCAATGAAATGTACTCCAACTTGTGCGCTGAATTTATTTCTGCCTGGCAGTTGACTGACAGGATGTTAGGATATATTGAATCATGTTTCAAGTCAAAATGAAATGAAGCCCCTCAAAGTTTGAACGGATTTGTGTCCACAGGTGTAACAGTGCTGTCAGTTATTTGATTATGCGTCGGAATGTGTGTTTGAATATGAACAGTAATTGTTCATTTTTTCTGTCCTTTCAAATATTTTCTTCAGAATAATGTCGGAATTGCTGCATAATATAAGCAGCAGTTCATATAGATCATATTAACAAGTCCATGTAATGAGCACCTCTCTAAACCCCACTTTAAACAGAGAAAAGTGGGATTTACTGGGGTTGTCATTATTTCATTGTTTCTACTTCAACACATAGGTTGTGGGTACTCGCTAGAACCGCCTCAGCGGTTCTAACGAGCACCCGCAACCTATATTTTGTGTATGAATAAGAAAAATATCACACATTTTTATCAGAAAAATGTCCGACTTTGAGGTAGAAAAAATGTAATATGCCTCGCGGCTGTGTTATCGTAATGACCAAGAGATACTTTCGCCAATCGTAAGAATATCTGTTTTCTGTTCTACAGAATGAATGTTCTCATTAAAAAAATGCTGTAAAAGTGTCTTCAGCTAACACATTATCCTGTCACCACTGCACTACATCTTGTTGTACCTGCCAAGCTGCTTATGACACTGAGGACAAGTGTGGACAACATCCTTGCAAGCGTCTATGCAGAAAGGTATCCAGCAGCACAAAATGAAACTGAAAAGTAAAAGAGTAAAATGAGACAATTTTCATGGAAACTGGTACTTTGACAAAAATTTCCAGGACCTTTGAAGAGCTGCACTAACAGCGTTTTCCTTCTTTCTCTATTATATTTACCGGATATGTACATTATGGTTCATGGGCGCACGCGCTCTTGGAACTAAACAAGTTACGTTTTGATGGACACATGCGCTCTTGGTGAAATCAACATGTGAGACCAATCTGGGTTGCCGTGCTTACAGTGCATTTTACTAATTATATTACGGTGTTTTGCTAAGAAATAACAATGGATGGATGTTGTTCTTTTTTCTGTCATTTTTTAGCTATAGCTGAGTTTAGGACGCCACCGGTCGCTAAGGATATGCTATACCATGATTCCGTATTTTTGCGCATGCGCAGTTTTGTGTGGCAAGAAAATAATCGGCCATTCATGACAGTCAATGAACCGTTGGACAGACTGACCCTATAGCAGTCATCAATTTGTTTGAATGTGGCACTTTTGAATAGAACGTAATCTGTTTGGGTAATGCAAAGGAGGCGTAAGTCTTGCGTCACTTGGGCGTCCAACTGATATCAGCTGTCTCTTGCAGCAGGGTAGATGGGAGTGCTCTTATTTCTTCTGTTTTTACACTTCCTTCTCCTCTGTCTGATACTTTCATCCACGATCTCTTCTATCTTTTTTCTCCCTTTCTCTGTGAGTGGACATAAAATTACCCACAAGGGTTGGCGTGTCGCTAAACCCAAAACAATAAATACTCGAATAATTAACTGACAATGGCCGCGCCATATTGCGCTAATCGCAAGGCAAAAGGATTACCACCCTAACGGATTCAACAAGTGGGTGAAAAGATCCATCGTTTACCACCGGCTTTGTTCGTTTGAATTGAAGTTCACCGTCCCAGTCAATACTATTTACGTCATTTTGAATAGTTGCTTCCTATTCTGTGGGGCTTTTACCCGACATTGAGATGAAATAACAACGCAAGTAGACCCTCCTCGCCCAGACGGTTCTAGCGAGTTCTGTGTTTGAGCATAATATGAAAACTATCAAATATTGTTTCTGAAAATGCTCGTTTTACGGTGGTAAAAGCTTTAATTTTTGTGATGGGAAAGTTGCCCTGTCCAAACCACGAGTTCAAGTCTGCAATTTCATTTAAACTTCACAAGAACGTTGCTGATAAATTGAACAGTTTGCTCCATTGAATAAGATGTATCTAATGCTAAAAAAGAAATCTGTTAATTGATTGAGCAGCATAGCTTCCACAAGCAATGTCATATCGTAAAGTCAGATGAGCGATTCAGGGTCATCATTGCCCTCTTGCTTGATGTTAAGAATGGGATACTTATGTGTACTAGTAAGAATCGCCTTGGTGAGGCGACTACTGAAAACTGCTTGGCTATTCCAAAGACAACAAAAATTCAATAAGTCAGTAGACAATGAAAAACATATCCCAGCATTTTCCCCATTTTACCAACATATCCGGGGCCAGTTGTTCAAAACTAACGACGTAGCTAGTTAACATATTGTTAAAACTTTGATCATTTAATATGGCAAATACACTAAGATTTTTGCTGAAAAAATGAGAGCATAGCTACTCACAATTTTTTGCAAAAAAATAACAAAATATTAGATATTGCACTTGCTAGAACAGTTAATAATTTGACCACTAACGAGCTTGTTAAGCTAACAAGGCTTTGAACAACTGTGCCCAGATGCTATGATTAGCCTCTATACTGCTGAACACAACAGCCCCTATCTTTGCAAACAGTGCCGATCAAGATCAGGGGCCAGTTGTTCAAAGCATCGTTAGCTTAACGAGCTCGTTAGTGGTCAATTTGTTAACTGTTCTAGCAAGCACAATGCCTAAAATTCTTTTTTTTTTTTTCTTTCATTTTTTTTTTTTTTTTTTTTTGCTGAAAAAAATGTGAACAGCTTCTGCATCTGCAAAAGCTGCTCACATTTTTTTCAGCAAAATATTAGCATATTTGCCATATTAAATAATCAAAGTTTTAACGATACGTCAGCTAACGACGCCGTTAGTTTTGAACAACTGGCCCCTGATGGCTTCATCTTCAGTGCAGATCAAGATCAGATGGCTTCTGAAGAAAAAGCCATTTGCTCTTGATCTACACTGTTTGCCATTTAGCTTGTGAATTTGCAGGAATAAATAACATCAAGTAATCTGATTGGTTCAGGGAAATGGGTGTGGCTGAATTAACTAAAATTTGTTTTTCTACCATATCACAGATGTCTCCCCCTTTTTGACATCTAAGTATGACCTTGACATTGGAGGTATTGACCTGGGTCTTGTTTGCAATACATTTCTGCAAAATAACTTTAAAAAGTTTAGATGTAAGTTATTGACCGTACACAAAAATGCCCCTTTTTTACCTTTGGCCTCTAAGTATGGCGTTGACCTTTGAGGTACAACACATCGTCTCATGATGGTTAACATTTCTGCCAAGTAATTTCAAAATCTATCAAAGAATAAGAAATTTATTTACTATACACAAAAAGCCCTCTTTTTTACCTTTGACCTCTAGGTATGACCTTGACATTGGAGGTATGGACCTTGGTCTTGCACACGACTCATCGTCTAATGAAGGTGAGCATTTCTGAAAGGTTACTATAAAAAGTGCATCCAGAAATAAAAAAGTTAGTGACTGGACACACAAAAAAAGACTTTTTTTTACCTTTGAACTCTTAGTATGACCTTGGCCTTGGAGGAACTGACCTGGGTCATGCACGCAACACATGCTCTCATGGTGGTTAACATTTCTGCCAAGTAATTTCAAAATCCATCTAAAAATAAGAAAGTTATTTACCGAACACAAAAAGACCCCCTTTTACGTTTGACCTCTTTGTATGACCTTGACCTTTGAGGTACCAAACTGGGTCATGTGCGCAACACATCGCCTCATGATTGTTAACATTTCTGCCAAGCAATTTCAAAATCCATCTAAAAATATGAAAGCTATTGACCAAACACGAAAACAAGGCCCCTTTTTTACCTTTGACCTCTATGTATGATCTTGACCAACCTGAATCATATGTGCAACACATCGTCTCATGGTAGTTAACATTTCTGCCAAGCAAATTCAAATTCTATCTAAAGATAAGAAAGTTATTGACAAAACACGAAAAAAGGTCCTTTTTTTTGCCTTTGACCTCTAAGTATGACCTTGACCTTTGAGGTACGAACCTGGGTCATGCACGCAACACATCGTATTAGGGTGGTTAAACTTTCTGCCATGTAATTTCAAAATCCATCTAAAAATAAGAAAGTTATTGACCAAACACGAAAAAAGGCCCCTTTTGACCTCTAAGGATGATCTTGACCTTTGAGGTAAAGACCTGCGTCATGCTCGCTACGCATCGTCTCATGGTGGTTAATATTTCTGCCGAGTAATTTCAAAATCCATCTAAAAATAAGGAAGTTATTGACCGGACACGATTTGCCCATACATACATACATACATACATACATACATACATACATACATACAGACATACAAACTTCCAAGGGTGATAACTCAAAAAGTATAAATGCGGGAGTTATAGTTCTTGCGCTCTGCAAGTCGTCTTATATTGATTAATAATTATATGAAGTTTCATTCAGATAGCTTTAACGGTTTTCAAGTTATAGAGCGGACACGATTTTGTGACAGACGGACAGACAGACACGCGGACATACGGACAGACAGACAGACGCCCGGGGGAAAAACAATATGTCTCTCCGAAAATAAAAATCGGGGGAGACATAATTATTCAGCGAGACAAGGGTTAACGCTCGGTGGCTCGAAGAACTATTATTAGTCTCTCAGGTATTCGAGGAATTGAAGCTTGACTGTATTCAGAATAAAGATCGAAGCCCATACCATAAGTAAATCTGAGACGCAGAACCGTTTTAGTGAAAACGTAGAAGAAGAAGAAGAAGAAGAAGAAGAAGAAGAAGAAGAAGAAGAAAAATAAGAAGAAGAAAGGAGGAGTAAATGGTATATGGACAATAAACAAGAAGAAGACGAAGAAGCTATGCCACTGAAAATAGTGCGAACGTGAGCATAATAGTCCATGGTATCAAAAATATACTACCTACCCAACAACGCCTATGAGAAAACAAGCCACCCATGTCAACGTTCCAACTTTGTAGTGTGTCGCAGTGATCACATCAGCATTGCAGTACTGACACGTAATTCGTATGGGTGTCTCCCGGAACTGTAAGCCAACGACAAACGCTGAAGGCTGAGCCACGACAACTGTGCTGCTAGTCGGCTGACCATACTGGGTACCGTACTGAGTGTTGTACTGGGCTGCGAAAAATTACACAGAAGATAGTTTTACCTGCATCAGCGCGTGTTCTTATAAGACATATTCAATCAACATGCGTTCTCTATGAGCAACAGAACGACGTTGGCGCCAAAGTTACTTAAAAGGAAGTCGCCAAATAAAACAGGTAGTGAGTTTGGATGCGAGGTACATGTATTTGCAATAATTATCATAAGTATTGCCACAGATAGGCATAGACAAACAGTAAAGACCCAGATCAAACTGCTCATAAAGGACCAGTCTGATTAGGGTCTACAATGTTTGCCAGTCCACATGCACCTTATGGACCCCTTGCTGGATCATTAAACAAGTTTGTTACAATTACAGAATTATAGAAAGTTCTCTCAAGGTGTCCGAATTTTTAGGATTTTTATCAGAAACAAGAATTTAAAAAAAGAGGGCCCTAATTCGCTCACCACCTGAACTGTGTTATACCGTCCTTGGGATGAATGTGACGGTGCTTGGCAGATTTCGGGCCTTTCAACCAATTAGGACTTTGCCAGAAGACCTAACCACACTATTCCTGGGTAGGCTTCGACCTAAGTGGTTAACCAGTAATAATAACACATACCTTCGCCATTAACTGACTACTGCCCTTCTTGAATCAGCAAAAGGGGGAAAATAATAGAAAATATTTCATGATTAATTTCCATGGAAGTACATGTATGCAGACGGATTGAGTCTAAAATCCACAACCTCTAGCTTCTCAGGAGCCTCCGTGGTGCAGTGGTTACGCTACTCGCCTTGTAAACCAGGGGTCGCAGGATCGATCCCGGGCTGACATGACCCAGACGTGTTTCCAACAGTTACTACGCTAAGAAGCCAGACTCCCCACCTATATGCCATAGGACACAGAAATGAATGTTGTGAGCCCATAAGTTTTGAGAAATCAGACAAAGCTGTGTACCAAATATCAAAGGCCTGGGCCCTTCTGGTTTCAGATCAGAATATTTTTAAAGTTTTTTTTCCATATATAAGTCCATGTAAAATATGTTGACCCCTGGGCGGGGCCGTTTTTGGCCCCAGGGCTATAATTTGAACAATCGTGGCAAAGGACAACTAGTTGAAGCTGTGAACAAAATATCAGAGGCCTCGCCTTTCTGGTTTCAGCCAAGAAGGTTTTAAAGGTATTCCCTATATAAGTCTATGAAAAGCAAGTGGGGCCACTATATACATGTAAGTCTGCAAAGCTAGAGGGTGAACAAGGTTTTAATGCAATTTGACCTTGTGACCTACTTTTGACCCAACATTACCCATATTCAAACTAGACTCAGATTTTATCAAGATAAACATTCCGGTAAAGTGTCATGAAGACTGAAGCAAAATTATGGCCTCTAGGGTGAACAAGATTTTAAAGAAAAATGACCTAGCGCCCGACATGATCCATATTCAAACTAGACCCAGATATCATCAAGACAGACATTCTGGTAAAGTTTCATGAACACTGAAGCAAAATTATGGCCTCTAGAGGGTGAACAATTTTTAACGCAATTTGTCCTAATGACCTAGTTTTGATTGACATGACCCTTATTCATACTCAACCCAGATATTGTCTAGGCAAACATTCTGGCAAAGTTTCATGAAGATTAACGCAAAATTATAGCCTCTAGTGGTAGAACAAGGTTTCAACACAATTTGACCTAGTAACCTAGTTTTTGATCCGACATCACCCATATTCGAGCTTGAGCCAGATATCTTCAAGGCAAACATTCCGATAAAGTTTCATGAGGATTGAAGCAAAATGTTAACCTCTAGAGGATGAACAAAGTTTTTAAGATATTTGACCTAGTGACCTTGCTTTTGACCTGACATGACCCATATTCGAACTTGACCTTGATATCTGTCATCAAGAAAAACACTCTGCAAACTTTTCACGAAGATCAAAGCAAAATTGTGGCCTCTAGAGGGTGAACAATGTTTAAATGCAATTTGACCTAGTGACCTAGTTTTTTATTTGACATAACTCATATTTAGACATGACTTTGATATCATCAAGGCAAACATTCTGGTAGAGTTTCATGAAGATTGAAGCAAAATTATTACTTCTTGAGGGTGGACAAGGTTTTAAAGAAAGACTAGTGACATAGTTTTTAATCTGACATGAACCATATTCGAACTGGACATTGATATCATCAAGGTAATCATTCTGGTAGCATTTCATGAAGATTGAAGCAAAATGTGGCCTCTAGAGGGTGAACAATGCTTTAATGCAATTTGACCTAGTGACCTAGTTTTTTACCCGGAATGACCCATATTCAAACTGGACCCAGATATTATCAAGGCAAACATTCTGGTAAAGTTCCATGAAGATTGAAGCAACATTATGGCTTCTAGAGGGTGAACAAGGTTTTAAAGAATTTTGACTTAGTGACCTAGTTTTAACCTGACATGGCCCCTATTCAAAGATGAATTAGATATCATCAAGGCAAACATTCTGATAAAATTCTATGAAGATTAAAACAAAATTATGGCTTCTAGAGGGTGAACAAGGTTTTAAAGAAATTTGACCTGGTGACATAGTTTTTGATCTGACATGAACCATATTCAAACTTGACCAATATATAATCTAGACAAACATTCTGGTAAAGTTTCATGAAGACTGAAGCAACATTATGGCTGCTAGAGGTTGAACACGGTTTTAAAGAAATTTGACTAGTGACATAGCTTTTAACTTGACATGACCCATATTTGAACTTGCCATTGATATCATCAAGGCAAACATTCTGGTAGAATTTCATGAAGGTTGAAGCAACATTATGGCTTCTAGAGGGTGAACAAGGTTTTAAAGAAATTTGACCTAGTGACCTAGTTTTTAACCTGACATGACCCATATTCAAAGTTGAATTAGATACCATCAAGGCAAACATTCTGGTGAAGATCTATAAAGATTAAAGCAAAATGATGGCTTCTAGAGGTTGAACAAGGTTTTAAAGGAATTTGAACTGTTGACCTAGTTTTTGATCTGACATGACCCATATTCAAACTTGACCTAGATATCATCTAGACAAACATTCTGGTAAAGTTTCATGAAGTCATGAAGATTGATGCAACATTATGGCTTCTAGAGGATGAACAAGGTTTTGAAGAAATTTGACTAGTGACATAGTTTTTAACCTGACATGACCCATATTTGAACTTGACATTGATATAATCAAGGCAAACATTCTGGTAGAATTTCATGAAGATTGAAGCAAAATGTGGCCTCTAGAGGGTGAACAATGTTCTAATGCAATTTGACCTAGTGACCTAGTTTTTGACTCGGCATGACCCATATTCAATCTTGACCCAGATATCATCAAACATTCTTGTGAAGATTTATGAAGAGTGAACAAAATTATGGCTTTTAGAGGGTGAACAAGGTTTTAAAAAAATGACCTGGTAACCTAGTTTTTGACCTGACATATTCGAACTTGACTTAGATATCATCTAGACAAACATTCTGGCAAAGTTTCATGACAATTCAAGTAAAACTATGGCCTCTAGAAGGTGAACAAGATACATGTTGACGACGGACGAGGCATGTACGAAGGACACAGGGTAATCACAATAGCTCACCTAGAGCACTTCGTGCTCAGGTGAGCTGAAACAAAATAAAACAAAACAAACAAAAAGACAACTGAACCTCTTCTCGAGAAAGCCTGTCACCGGGGTTTGTGACCAAGTAAGAAGCGTGCTCAGCTACCACTTGAAATTTTAGAAAGAAATTCTAGAAATACGGTGCTGTCTAAGCATAAAGATAAAGATAAAGAAGCTTTATTTAACGTCGCATATTCGAAACAAATAACAAAAGCTCTGTAGAGCTTTTATTGCGACAAACAAAGTATCCTCTAACAAATACTTACCTGCCTTCATTTATCTTCCTAGGACTACCCCTGATAATGCGAGCGTCAGCCAAGGGAGCTCCTAGTACCATTTTTCACGCCTTTGGTATGGCGCGGCCGGGGATCGAACCCGCGACCTCCCATTCCCGAAGCGGACGCTCTACCACTGAACTATCGGGGCCGGTATTGAGCGAATATTGAATATCAGCGAATATTGTGGTGCTGATCAGACTGCGGATGCGTCCCTGTGTATGTGTAGGCTGATTTTCACCTTTGCCAGTCGCAAATTATAATTCCAGTGACGAGGTTCATTGGAAAAAATACTGCGATTTAAGAATGACGAAAATGTCTTAACCGAATGTCTGCTGCGTCCGTGCGTGTGTGCGTTTTGAACTGTTTTCCAATCTACCGTCTGCTCTTATCTCTTATCTTGCTGTTCACGATAGCCCCTATCTTTGCAAACAGTGTAGATCCAGATCAGATGGCTTCCGAATCAAGATCTACACTGTTTGACATTCAGTATATGAATTTGTAGGAATAAATTACGACAAGTAATCTGATTGGTTCAAAGTCAGAGATGGGTGTGGCTAAAATGAATATTCAGCAAGAGAAGGGTTAAGATCAGCACCAATGAAAAAACGGGAAAATATGTATTGGAAAGAAAAAAAGGAATGACTGCGTATGCAGGATTATTTTTGTTTTCTTTCTAAATGTAGAAGCCTTATGAAATGGGCAACAAAAATGTTTTCATACAGTTGTCTCCAATCAGAGGTATTCAAGGTCCTGTTTGTTTGTTTTGTTTGTTTGTTGGTTTGTTTGATTTTTAACGTCCCTGTCAATACTTTTAGTTCATTTTGGAGAAGTTGCCTCCAATTTTGTGGGACTTTTACCCGACATTGAGATGAAATGACATCTCAATTCCTGCCGCCCAATGAAACCAATAGGGTTTATATGCATGGGCGGGTCCACTCGCATCAGTTTGCCTGCGCAGGCTTATACCTTATAAACGGTTTCCCAGTACTCGTGTGCGGTCGGTTTCAACTCTGCGTGGAAGTATCATGCAGCTCAAGCTATTTCTCAAAGCCCTGATGGGCGGGGGCAGTCAAGTTCCCGTACCTAATGCACTATCTTGACTGACACTATCACTATAATCGAGCGCACTTTAATACGACATGTATTAACCCTTTTTGTACCAGAAACCCCAAAAAGGTTAATTGGCAAACAGTGCAGGCTCAGATCATGAGATCAGACGCCGCAATACTGATGAGGGCCTTCATTGTTTGCAAAAAAAAAAAAGAATCATCCAATTTCCAAATAAATATTTTGAAGAAAACACAACCCTGACACCCCTAAAGTTTTAATGGACTTGTTCTATTTGTGAGGATGAAGATTCCCTTGGTAAAAAGAGAAATCGGACGGAGCATCTGCTCAATAACGAGTCTTATTTTTGTTACAAAAGAAGCATTGTTCCTTGAATACCCTACAAAAACTAGCAGACCGAAATATATCAGCTCTATTGCGTGATTTGCTGAGTAATTTATTACTTTTTGTCGGGCAGTTGTGTAAGTTGATCTATCTTATAACTGACCTCCAAACGGTGAGATATTACTCAACGAATCACTGTTAGAACTGATCTATTTCTTATCATCGAAGAATGTTCGTCAACATGTAGGTTTCTCGTTCTCACAATTGAGAATACAAAAGCTTATTTACAGAGTTAATATACTTAAGAAGACCGTAAACTCAAATGCAAAATAAAAGGCTACGGGAAACAAAAAATGTGCTTACATTGTTGCTGTGCTGGGTAAGGCGAACCTAAAAAAGAAAACAAAAAGATGCATTATACATGTACGACTGACATCTAAAACGCGTGGATGCGCTTTCCTGCCAATATTCGCTGCGTGTTGTATAGACTTCAATTAGATCGACCATTTTACAGCTTTTCAGAGAGACTATGTTCCGACTGAACGAATGAGCAGACTAATATGGTGTATATATAGAGGCTCTTACATGAGTGTTTGTGTATTTTTGAATTTACTACCAAACGAGCTGTGGAAAATGGATAAGATGCGATGCCTCGCCGAGCATTTTATCTCTTTTCCTCAACGAGTTTAATAAATTTAATAATACGTGAGAACGAATGCAAGATTCTATTTACTAGTATCTTAAATGACATTTTATTCACGATTGTTTAAACAAAATTGTCAATATCCCACCAAAAGTAAAGAGGACGCCGTGAAGGATGTCGTAGTGTAACATTACGGAGCGTTTCTAATTTGCATATTTAATCCACTAGTGGATTACCGAATTTATTACATGACGTTATTACATTCTCAGACAAGACGTCATTTTCGCTTGTCGTAGCTGAAATAAATACCTGTGCACATACTGTCAGTCGAGGAAAAGTTGACAGTGACGTCATGACTTGTTTTTGTTCTGAACGATGCAAAGCTTATGGGGCTAACGGTAAAATAGCTCAAATAGTCAGCTACGTCACTGCCAGCTATTTGTTGGCGAACTATAGCTGTTTTAAGCTATTCTTGAATATGCCAGAAACAAACAGCAAAACCTAATCATGAAATGCACGTGCTGTTTAAATATGGGTTTTTTGATGGGCCAAACTTTGTATACATTACCTTCAACGAACTGAACGTAGCATTTTAAGATTTTACATTGACGTCAGAATGCCATTGAGTCGCTGACATCATTGGTAACAAAGTTCTAAACTAACCGCCATGCTGATTTTATTGGATAGAGATTGTAGGCATTTTCGTCACAATTTGGCATTTGAATTGTAAGTTATGCAAGAATAACGATCATTCATGGTTATTTCATTGCACACACAAAAAAAAAATAGAAAAAAAAATTCCGGATCCCTCGAAGATATGTGAGCACTCGGCCGAGTCGGTCTCTTGTTCAGACAACTTCCTCAGTACCCGACAAATGTAAATGCATGAAAAACCATGGGCTATCTCTACAATATACTCACTCACAAAAGTTCCGATTCGTCTTTTTTGTAACCAATGTAACAACAGAGGTAACGAATACAATTTTCCTTACTTTTCGAAAAATAAACCAATTTTCTGTTGGTTAAACACATTTTCTGGCTCCCTTAGAATTATCATGGCCCAGGAATGCCTTCAACAGCCAAAGGGTCATGTGGTCATTTTTGCATAGAAAGACAGCTAAAATGCCAAATTTGATTCATGAAAAATTACCCTGTATCAAAAGATTTCTGCAATTTTGCACTTTGAGCGCTTAACTAAACAATTCAAGTGCATGTCCGCAAAAACTAAGGAGCATCAGCCATAGCAGGTGGAAGTAAACAGGTTTTTACCAAGGGTCCTATAATTCTGAACACAACTGTCAATGGTAACCATTGAAAATCATATGAACATTTTGTGCCTTAAATTTTTATTGGTGTTAGACATAACGTGAAACGGCCATTTAGTAATAAATCGATTTTAAAGAAATGACCAGAAAATATCGCCTTGACCGTTCAAAAATATTTTATTTCTTATTCAAAGGGAGATAATCGGATAATTTTAAAAATTCAAATCCCCATCATTAAGCTTGGGTGTAACATATTGAAGATGTAAAGTGTTTTAAGGGTCATGTCTAACAGTCTTCAACTTTCTACATGAAATGTTCACCTGCGCATGCGCATTGACAATTTCTAAGCAGATCCCTTCTAGATACACATTGCAAGATAACTCTATTTTAAAAATTTCAACAAATTTCTGTTTTGCACCTATAGTAGCTGAATGTCTGTTCAGTGAGTCAAAAGTCGCCTTTTTGGAAAATAGTAATCTTGAAACTCACAATTATACTCGAAAGTTTGTACCATTTCTGTTGTGACTGAGTATATATACACTAAAATTCCTAAATTAAGACCACCTTTGGGACTGTTCAAAAGTGGTCTTTAAGAGGACATTATATGCATTAAATAAGGAGACAGAGTAACTGCAGCGTTCTTAATAAGCTTTTTAAAACAGAATTATTCTTAATTTTAGGTGGTCTTAATAGCGGAATTTTACTGTATATGGCTGGTGGCCTTCGGAAGCCTCGAAGAGTAATCAGACAAGCTTCATTCACAGGTTCATCAGTGTTTTGCTGATCAGACAGGTTTTCTCATGTTAAGGCTCATGAAAAAAAGAAATGATCTTCAGCCCCGCAGGCACTTGACATTGAATCAACGTTTCTATTTATTGAAAAAAAAAACAACAAAAAACGTTTGGCGAAACAGCTTCGGTGCACGTTAACGTAAGTTGGTCCCTAACTGCGTCATACTGTCCAAATACTTATATTAACCAATCGCAGGTAAAGTCGTTTTGTGCATGCGCGTCAGCGATGATTTCTCTGTTTACATTCCCAGCGGAAAAGTCGCACGTCGTAAGGTCAATGTCAAATCAACGCCGACGTTGGTGTGACGTTGCATAGTCATGAGGTTGCACCAACGTTGATATACTTCACAATTATGCCATGTGCCTGCTGGGATTGATTCAGGCAAAGTGGTACAAGTTGGACCATCCATATTCGTTTTATTGGGCGGGTGGCACAGGGCTTGAGGTCTCATTTCATTTCAATATTGGATAAAAGTCACATGAAATCGGAAACGTCTCTTAAATGAGGGTACAGTGCTGAGGGGAGCGTTCAACCCTCCGAAAACTCACGTTCTTGCCGAACGTACCTTGTTGCTCAGTTATAAATAGAATACAAGTCCAAAGAGCGCTTTGTTACACAATTTTAAACCTGAATAATTATTTGCTATGAGCGGACGGAGAAGGCTGCGCGCATTGACCCCTAGAATACAGGTTTCGAGTTTTCCAAAGTGAGAAGCCAAATGCTCATAAACGAAGCGAAATATATTTGTTTTGTTTGTTTGATTTGAGGTTTAACGTCCCCTTCAACACTGTAAAGTTCATTTTGGAGACGTTGCTTCCAATTTTGTGGGACTTTTACCAGACATTTATTTTCTCCCTCACTTCGTTCGTCCGAAAATAAAAGTAGTCTTTTCTATGCTGTCCTGGGACGAACTCTTGCATTGTGGTCACAATGCGAGAATCTGTCACATTACAGAGTAAGAATTCAAGTAAGAAAACTATTGAGTTGGAAATGCCGCTGAACGCTACAGATCGGTTTCCATTTATTATCAACTTGTAACAATGCAAGAATGCAACATACTAAGCTATGCTGTTCTGGTAGTCACATGACTGCTAAAGTAGTCAACTCCTAATCGTAACTGAAGTTATGAAATCTTAACATGTCCATACTTCGTATTAAAAACGACAGTTGAACGAAATCCCGTGACGTCAAATACCTGATCAATACAGAGTTATCTATCTTAACTGAGGAGAAATTATGGACCATAGTCGAAAGAAAACAAAAATTTAGGAAATTTAAACCGCGATATAACTGAATAAAAGAAAAATCTTCTCAGAGTGTGTCATTTTCTACTTATTTATACATCCATTCAATGATTTCTAATAGCTTTTTTTTTTTTTTTTTTAAATACGAAAATCTTGCATAATACGTCTATGGTAAATGCGCGATACTTGAATAAAACCGGCATTTAACTCGGTTATAAAAAATAAGATTTTTTTTTTTTTTTTAAATTATCAATATGAATTCTAAAATTATTTTCATTCGACAATTGGAAGAATTTTAATCTCTAAGGTGCAAAATATGGATATTGAAAACAATTCCTGATACTACCGTTTAACCCCGACTTAATATAGACAACACTCGACAGACCCGTTATGTGACGTCACGGAAAAAGCTCTATACTACCGCAGTGATAGAGCACTGAATGTCCACATATAAAAGCGCACGACATCCAGCAAAAAACAGCTTAGCGGAAAACTTGTGTCCAAAATCTATTCAGTGACTTTCTATATTTCACGCTGTGCATTTAGATATGTTCAATATATAAAGATTCTTGAATGTGGTATTGACTGTTCGTAATGCTCGTTAGAACTGGCGAAACGTTTTTCAACTCTTGTAAATCGTTCACGATTCTAAATATTTTGATTGACCGTCTCATTCCCCTGTCTAGATCACGTTAAACATGTATGGGTTGGTCAATGACTTCTGACTTTGTCAGTTGGAAACAGCCGATGTTCCGATCATTAGTTACTGTATTTTCGATCAAAAATTTGGTCTAAAGACAAATCTTCCCTTCTATTCTCTGTAGCGTATAGCGGTCGACTGACGAGAAAACCGTTCAAGGCCTTTTAAATTAACCAATAAACTCATATCACCCAAAAAGCATCATTTCAGACAGGGAAAACGTGAAAATAGTATGAACAGTGGTCGTTGTACATGTCCTATAAGACAGACCGAAAAGAAGTAGATTTATTTTCTCCCTCACTTCGTTCGTCCGAAAATAAAAGTAGTCTTTTCTATGCTGTCCTGGGACGAACTCTTGCATTGTGGTCACAATGCGAGAATCTGTCACATTACAGAGTAAGAATTCAAGTAAGAAAACTATTGAGTTGGAAATGCCGCTGAACGCTACAGATCGACTTAAAATCAAAGAAGGGGTACCAGGTAACGGATTCTTAAATCAGAATGGTGTGTATGTGCCTATATATAAGTATTACGTCAGACCAATGGCTCATGTCATAATGAAACGGGAGTTCGGTTTTAAAATTCATCCGAAAGTCTAGAAAAGCCAGGGCTAGAACCCACGACCCATAGTTTATGAGAAACCAGGATTTAAGCAAAATTATAAACCTAAATCTTATGATACTAAAGGCGTCTTTTGGAAGAAAAACGTTTCCTATGACCGTGAGCCATTACTAAGCGCTCTTCTCCATTGCTATTTGAAGCTGCTTCTAAGACGACGATTAGTTTTGCCTTCAAATAAATCTAAAGCGCGAATAAATATTCTCTTACTCTATATGATAACTTAAAAAAAGTTTTAAGTGAAAAATGATCGGATTTCAGCTGTAACCTAGAAACGGCTGTATGTCTGTTTAACCATAAAACTGCCGTGAATCGGTTCCAGAGTAACATTGATGACCGTTCTTTACTAATCTTTTTACACAAAACACAAACTCATGCCACGCATGTAAATACTAGATAATTTACTGAATATGAAGAACCTGGAAAACCCTGCAGTGCGCGAAGAACATACATATCCGCTTTTTATATTTTCACCATTTAAGAAAGAGAACATGGAATTCCCCTTATGTAAACGATCCACAGTGATAGACTCCTCCCTGAGCGGAGCTGACATTATAAGCTTCAGTCCTTCCAATGCCACATACACGAACTCTTTGTCGAGGGTTCGACATTAAAGCCAACTTATGTTTCCAACTTATTTCGTAGAAATAAAATCTTACGCAGAAACAGATACTTCAAGTTTTGACTTCACTAGATGACTAAGAAACACACAAAGAACTTCCGATGAAGCCTGTAGTGACTAACGAATTGCCTGGCAGCATGTAAAACCAAACTCACTTAACAGTAGAAATCGTTGCTCGTTCTGTCTGCTCTAGAATGTAACAATGTCCCATATTCGTTTTGCTGCATCTCCGAGGCCAGGGTGGTCGTTTAGGCGTCAAACTCATGAACTCCATAGTTCGCTTTGAAAAGGAATCTATAAAACACAAAATTATTTTTAAGCTTCTTCATCGAAACTAAAATATAAACCCGAGAATGTTCTCGAGAATAACGCACTATAGTTATTATCATACAGTAAAAATTAAGGATACGATACATGACAAGCTGCTACTTGTTATAAGATATCTACATGACTTCTGTCTTTTATTCTTTTCTTTTTTTTTTTTTTTTTCAATCCTTTTTTTTTTTTTTTTTTTTTTTTCTCCCTCTGGGTTACTACCCGGTACCAATCTGTGGGCTACTACCCATTACACATTTTTTTTTTTTTTTTTTCTCTGTGGGTTACATCTACGTGACTTCTGTCTTTTGTTTTTCTCTCTCTGGGTTACTACCCGGTACCATTCTCTGGGCTACTACCCAATACATTTTTTTTTTTTTTTTAACGCCAGGTTGCCATGAAAGAATGCGCACTGAACCAAAGAAAGCACATATACAGAAAAGCAGTCTACACTTGACCAGTTCAGTGCGGCAGTTCTTTCCCTGGACCACCTTCTGCCATAATGCTTTGCGCCTGATTTGTTCTTTTAATTTTAAATGCAACACTATCGCCTTTTACTTTGTGTTGCTGCTGTGTTATCGTTCTTGCATTTGGACTATAAGTCGCAACTAGTCTGCATATGTTCCTCGCGATGGGAACTGCAGTATGGAAAGAAAGATGAGAAAATATGCGGCAGTAAAATGTAGAAAACCAGTACTCAGACAAGGACAAGATCATTCTGTTTTCCACGCACGAGATGTTTGAAAGAATTATGAATGGATTCATGGATGTTAAAGAGTTCGCTTAACATTAATTTACCGAAAAATTAGCTGCATTCTTTCTAGGCAATAGTAAAATAGTGAAATTCAACACGAGCTGCTATTATTTGAATTCAGTACGACAGCAACGTTGGTGCAATATTGAATCCGCGTTGTTACAGAGCTTTAAAAAAATGACAAATAGCTACTAGGCGCTGAATCGGAACGTATATTTAAGGTAAAGTTAACTAGACAATGTAAACACCCCAAGCCCGACTCCGTATGGCGAATGTGGGGTCTACGAGGGAATGCACCGCTTTCCCAATTCCAGCCCAAACACATAGACCACGGGTATCCACTAGAACCGGCTCATTGAGGCGGTTCTAACGAGCACCAATAATCCATATCCGGACAAAAGGTAAGGAAAAATTATCAAACATTTGTACTTGAAACGTGCTAATTCTAATGAAGTTTCATAACGTACTAATATAGCCGTTGAAAAGGCGTTTTCTGGTAAATAAAAATGTGAACGAAAAGTACATGTGTCGATCTCCGATAGCACCTTGCAGAACAAACAATATGAAACAAATCAGTATTGCGACAGCTATGTCTTTGTTTATGATTTTCTGTCTTTCATTTCTCTTTATTTTTTTCTCTCTCTCTCTTTTTTTTTTTTTTTTTGTAACCGAGCACAGACTAGAGTAACCATCTAGCATATAAATAAGAACATTACTTACAAGAGACGACATAGAAAATAGGCTCCTGGAATCTGACCCAGGTATATAGAAAGCAAGTAGCTCATCATAAGAGCTTTCAGGTATAAATTCAGCTCGTGGAAGCCGCTTGGTTATGATTGGTTAATTGTATCAGACTCTTCATATAACTAAAGTAAACTAATCCCTACAACAGGAATTTGCAACTCATTAAAATGATGTAATCATGTATAAACTATGAGCGGCATCATGTCAAAAGGTGTCTAACATTTACAGTTGGCAAAATATCTCGCTAGTCCGCATATGTGAGCAGTCTATGCAGTTATCCTGGATATCTTTAGGTACTGATTACTAATAATAGAGGTTATGAACACTTTTCACGCTTATCAGAGCCTGTACTGCTTTCATCTGCATAAGGCACTTTCTGTATGTAGCAGAGTGGTTAAAGGGTTTCTCAGCAAGAGCAATAAAACAAACAGCAGGGAATCATTACTGACATGGATTTTAAACAGTATTTCTCAATGAACCCTGAAACCTCAGTAAAACACTGAATTTGTTCAACCAATCAGATTAGACTGGCACCCACACGGTGAATATCATACTTATAGCAGAAGCTAGATGCACTTGTCTAATGTGCTCTTGAGAAAGCCACTTCCAGAACATAAGTTCGATATCGACCCGGTATAAGGTCAATGAGTAGGGGCCAAGGATTTGGGAAGTATGAAAACGCCTCTTGATTTCATACAACGCAAAAAGATCAAGGCTTTCAGAATTAAGAAAAACAAGGGGAACAATCCAGTTTAAATTCCGACTCCAACCATATGCAAAAGCGTTTACTCCGGTAGTGCGTGTGTTCGAGATTTACGTCCCACGAACATCTAAGGTCATATTGTGACGGGGCCTCTGTTTCAAGACTCCGATGATACGAAAGTCTGGAGAAACTCGAGATCGAACCCATGACCACTTGTTAATGAGGCGAGAAGCATAACTACACCGCGGAGGCTTCTCAACTCCGGTAGGATCAGGTGACCAATACTTGGACTTTCTGAACTTTAGAATCTTTAAATCTGCAAAGTTGTCGAAAGTAATGGACCCCGTTTTCCTCATTAGTCAAATATCTAAAGTCTTTCTATAGCAACCAACTGCAGCAAATAAACTATGCAACCTTTGCTTACGTACTAATTTTTCAGATACTGATTATCAGTGTAGAGTCTGATCAGTTTGCCCTCTCAAATGTCTAAATCACGCGAGCGCTTAAAACAAGCATTTAACTCTCTATAGGTAGAGATTTCCTTTTTTTTAAATCAACACTTGTGTATTGGGCGGCCGAATTTCTGGGTTCATACCAAAACAACAACATCAATGAATGAATTTTAAAGGTCAGTGATCGAACGCCAGTCTGCTGGGCACAAACACCTGGTCATAATCTGACAAAAATTACCAAATGCCAATGGCATAGGGATATTTTCCTGCTACTTTTGCGACTTTCCAGGCGATCCCTGAAACCTCTTTTTACTACTCACAAAACTTTCTGGCAGGTTAGAGGACTATTCTCTTATGCGGACCTAAAACGTTTTTAATAACCGAATTGTTACAGTTCAAAAAGTTACTCAACTTCATTCCGTTTAGCTGGCTCTGACTCTGGATTCTCAGCATTTGCTCCTGTTTTGTTCCAGCAACATATTTGCGGATGATGTAGCCAAATCTTGAAACAAAACTCAAACATTAAGTCTCTCTGCCTGTCAAAATCCTGATTCATGAACTTTGGTCTAAAGACAAATCTTCCCTTCTATTCTCTGTAGCGTATAGCGGTCGACTGACGAGAAAACCGTTCAAGGCCTTTTAAATTAACCAATAAACTCATATCACCCAAAAAGCATCATTTCAGACAGGGAAAACGTGAAAATAGTATGACCAGTGGTCGTTGTACATGTCCTATAAGACAGACCGAAAAGAAGTAGATTGAGATGAAATGACATCTCAAGCCCTGTCACCCAATGAAACCAATAGGGTTTATCAGCATGGACGGTCCGCCTCGCACCGCGGTTCCTGGACAGGCTTAGATCCTCTAAGCGGTTTACCAGTACTATAGTGTGCGGGTCGGATTCAGCTCTGCGTGGAAGCATCGTGCAGCCCATATATTTCTTCAAGCCCCTATGGGCGGGGGCGAAATGTATTTAAAAAGACAAAAATATCAAATGCTTAAGCCTACGGGGAAATGAAAAAGGGATTCTTACCTTGTTGCTGCGTTGGGTAAGGCGAATCTAGAAAGAAAAAAAAGATATACAGTGAAATTCCGCTATTAAGACCACCTAAAATTAGGACTAATTCTGCTTTAAAAAGCTTATTTTGAAGGTAACACTGAATTTTTCTTTGTGTTTTCTGCCTTCAATGTCCTCTGGCCAAGGACCACCTTTGGGACTGTTCAAAAGTGGTCTTTAAGACCACTTTTGAACAGTCCCAAAGGTGGTCTTAATATAGGAATTTTACTGTATTATACATTTACAACTGACAACTGAATCGCGCGTACGCGCTCTCCTACCAGCCTGGTCTTATTATACGTACAGACATCAATTACACCAGTCAGAAAAGGCTACATTTAGACAGATATTTTGTTGGTTTTGCCATGTTCTGGCTCATATACATAAAAATATAAACTACAGCCCAGCAGGCACCCAAGTCACAGTTGAAATCTACGTTAAAACAACGAAAAGCGTTTAAAAGAACAACGGAAAAATACCCAGTTTGTTAGAATTATGTAGGCCTCTTTTCTCGATGTATATTATTTTGACCCCCTTTAACCCCACTTTTATATAGTTAAACTGGGGTTTACAGGGGTAAACCTTATTTTTCTTATTACTGCTCTAAAATATAGATTGTGAGTACTCGTCTAACAAAAACCCACAATCTATAGTTTGAGCAAAAATAAAAAAAATATCGCCCCTGTAAACCCCAGTTTTACTGTTTAAAAGTGGGGTTAAAGGGGGTCAAAATTATATCGGTGTGTTTTCGTGATGGGACGCATGCATACAGGGGTTAATTTGCAGAGCAGAATGAGAATAGTGGAACCGGTGAACTTTTTCAGTATGGACCCCGCCCAGCGGGGCTTAGAGAAATCGACTTGACTGCCTATCGCTTTCACGCAGAGTTTAAACTGACCGCACATGAGTACTGGTGAACCGCTTACAAGGGCTTAGCCTGCGCAGGCAAAGTGGTCACATAACGCACAGCGAAGACTCTGAGCAGACGGTGCACATTCTGAAATGAATCTTCGCAGGGTGCACACGGTCGAAACCCCCCTATTCACTTGGCGGGCCCAATATAGAAGACGACTTACCTTTTGTGCTCGGGTAAAGGGCATCTGAAGATAGAAAGAAAATTTACATTAAAGTACAGTCCGCCCTTTAGAGGCTCGAAACCCAACATTAATCCATTCAGTACCGGAAACCCCAAAACGGGTACCCTGGCAAACAGTGCAGGCCCAGATCAGACGCCGCAGAACGCGGCGTCTGATCAGAGCCTACACTGTTTGCAAAAAGTTCAGCCAATTTCAAAATAGTTTTTGAAGAAAACACAACCTGACACCTCGAAATTTTTAAATGGGCTCCTGCTATTTATAAGGAGGAAGATTCCATCTGGTACAAAAAGTTCCAGCCACTGAAGGTTGATCGAAGAGCTAGGCAAGGAAACAAAATTGGGACGTTATAGGCTTTTTTTTCTAACTCAAAAAAGGTATGTTGTGTGAACCCTTATTTTTTTTTTTTCAAAATACACGTATTTGTTCTATGAATCTGTTGGAAGAATACTTAGCGACTCAGGTATCCGTTGATTTGTTTGTTTGTTTGATTTGAGGTTTAATGTCCCCGACAACACTGTAAAGGTCATTTTGGAGACGTTGCTTCCAATTTTGTGGGACTTTTACCCGACATTGAGATGAAATGACATCTCAAGCCCTGTCGCCCAATGAAACCAATAGGGTTTATTAGCATGGACGGTCCGCCTCGCACCGCGGTTTCTGGACAGGCGTAGATCCTCTAAGCGGTTTACCAGTACTAGTGTGCGGGCCGGATTCTGCTCTACGTGGAAGCATCATGCAACCCATATATTTCTTCAAGCCCCTATGGGCGGGGGCTTGAGGTGTCCGTGGATGCTTTACTGTAAATGAAATGGATACATACGGTGCAGCTACCCATCAAACGATAAGATTGACTAGACGGAGCTGCCTTTGGAACCCGACTGTATGAAATCACCTGTAATAAGATGAACTCCATATAAGCGTATCGCTTACTGTCAAATCCTATATGGTGCATTGATTTGTTTGTTTGTTTGTTTGATTTGAGGTTTAACGTCCCCATCAACAATGTAAAGGTCATTTTGGAGACGTTGCTTCCAATCTTGTTGGACTTTTACCCGTCATTGAGATGAAATGACATCCCAAGCCCTGTCACACAATGAAACCAATAGGGTTGAAGAAATATATGGGCTGCACGATGCTTCCACGCAGAGCTGAATGGGCCCGCACACTAGTACTGGTAACCGCTTAGAGGGTCTATGCCTGTCCAGGAACCGCGGTGCGAGGCGGACCGTCCATGCTAATAAACCCTATTGGTTTCATTGGGCGACAGGGATTGAGATGTCATTCATCTCAATGTCAGGTAAAAGTCCCACAAAATTGGAAACGTCTCCAAAATGACCTTAGCAGTGTTGACAGGAACGTTAAACCTCAAATCAAACAAACAAATTTTAAGCTTGGACGGTCCGACACTCACACCGCTTTGCTTGGGCAGGCTTAGGTCCTCTATGCGGTTTATCAGTACTCGTGGGTCGGATTCAGCTCTGCGTGGAGGCATCATGCAGCCCATATATTTCTTCAAGCCCCGATGGGTGGGGCCGTAAATGGTGTATTGAAGCTCAATAAATATTGTTTAAACCAGACAAAACCGTGGCCGATATGGCCATTTGGTCAGGTTGCAGAAAGCATGCGGGAGGCACTGTACCGAATTTTCTTGTGGACTCTTTTTTTGACAATATTGACAATACATGAATAGCTCCGACTTGTCTTGGAGAAATAGATACGGGCTGCATGGTGCTTCCAACCAGAGCTGAAACTGACCATACATGAGTACTGGTAAACCGCTTAGAAGGACTAACCCTGCCCGGGCAAAGTGGTGTGAGTTACATGTAGACCGTCGAATGCATATAAGCCTTTTGGTTTCATTGGACGGTAGGTTTTGAGATGTCATTTCATCTAAGTGTCTGGTAAAAGGCCCACGAAATTGGAAGCAACGTCTCCAAAATGACATAAATAGTGTTGGCGGGGACGTTAAACCTCAAACTCAAACAAACAAAGTTCCGCCTAGGTCGATTAGATAAGAGCGATCGTTTGCACTTGGCCTTCATATGGGTAAATGGACCAGAGCAACGCCATGTCAACGTCTGTACAACGTCTCGACGCTGCATCGACGTTCATACGACGTTGGATATTCGCTGGGTGCCCGCTGGGTTATGGATCATGAACAAGAATGTATTAAAGAATGTGGTGACCATCATCGTTGTCAACAGCATTATGAAGGACCAAAGACTTTTATCTAAAATGCCATTACGTGTCACGGTTATTTTTATGTAAATTCACTATTTACCACAAATAAACAGTCGAATTTCGATGACTCGAACCCCCTTTTGGACCACAATTATTTGTTCGAGACTCCGGTAGTTCGGGCCACGGAGGTTTGTACGACATGGAGGTATGTTGTGTGTGCTCATTAGAAGCGATTCTGGTGGGTATACACAGCATACATTTGCAAGATAAAGGAGGAAAGTCTTCCTGCATTATCCCTTTTTTGTATGTGGAGAGATCCCCTGCGGGCCTGGGAGCGGGTTCGACTCGTCTGTGGTGGGCGAGCCATCGGGGTTCGAGCCATCTAAAATCCACTGCAGCTAGCACTTGTACAAGTATATGAAGTATAAAAAAACTATTTATACTTCGTTCTACTCTTTTGGGCACGGCCCCGCCGATTGGGGCTTGCAGAAATAAATGAGCTGCATGATGATTCCATGCAGAGTTAAAACCGACCGCACATGACTACTGGTAAATCGCTTAGAGGATATATGCCTGCCAAGGTAAAGCGGTGCGTGTCGGACCGTCCATGCTTATAAACCCTATTGGTTTCATTGGGTGACAGGGCTTGGGATTCCATTTCATCTCAATGTCGGGTAAAAGTCCAAGAAATTTGGAAGCAACGTCTCCAAAATGACATATACACTGTTGACGGGAACTTTAAACCTCAAATCAAACAAACAAACTC
This sequence comes from Lucinisca nassula, assembly GCA_963580285.1. Taxonomy (NCBI): domain Eukaryota; kingdom Metazoa; phylum Mollusca; class Bivalvia; order Lucinida; family Lucinidae; genus Lucinisca; species Lucinisca nassula. The sequence goes on from OY757017.1 coordinate 38,759,881, forward strand.
TTTTGTTTTGGACTGGTCACATTTTAAACAACTGCTCAACTGTCTGCGGAACCCGGGAAGGGACATGATTTTTTTTAATTTGTTGTGCGAACAAGATATTAAGTTGTGCGAACAAGATATTATCTTGTGCGGACAAGATAATATGTTGTGCGCACAAGATATTATCTTGTGCGGACAACATACTTTATCTTGTTCGGACAACATATTATCTTGTGCGCACAAGATAATATCTTGTTCGCACAACATATTATCTTGTTTGCACAACATAGATCTTGGGGAGTTGTGCAAACAAGATATTATCTTGTTCGCACAACATATTATATTGTCCGCACAATATATTATCTTGTGCGGACAAGATAATATCTTGTGCGCACAAGATATCAAGTTGTGCGAACAAGATAATATCTTGTCCGCACAAGATCTATGCTGTGCAGACAAGATATTATCTTGTGCGGACAAGATAATATCTTGTTCGCACAACTTAATATCTTGTGCGGACTGCCCAAGATAATATGTTGTCCGCACAAGATAATCTTGTGCGCACAAGATAATATGTCGTGCGGACAAGATAATATGTATTCCGCACAAGATTATATGTTGTCCGAACAAGATAATATCTTGTCCGCACAAGATATTATTTTGTGCGCACAACTTATAAAATAAAAAAAAATCATGTCCCTTCCCGGGTTACGTAACTGTCCGAGATACTATCGATAAAATTATTATCTGCGCTGAGAATCTGCCAGTGTCACTGTGTGTGTTTCAGTTTTACATTCCACTATTAACAGCTAAGGTCATATGGAGACGGGGCCTCGGTTTAAAGAGTCATCCGTATGTCTGGTGAAGCCCGGGATCGATCCTGCAATCCCTGGTTTATCAGGCGAGTAGCATAGCCACTACACAACAGTGGCTTCTACAAGCGGTTTCCCCATGAATTAAATTTCATTGGAAAAAGTGCAACGGATTGATTGATTGAGTTGAGGTTTAACGTCCCCGTCAACACTGTAAAGATCATTTTGGAGACGTTGCTTCCAATTTTGTGGGACTTTTGCCCGACATTGAGATGAAATGACATCTGAAGCCCTGTCGCCAAATGAAACCAATAGGGTTTATTAGCGGTTCCTGGACAGGCTTAGATCCTCTAAGCGGTTTACCAGTACTAGTGTGCGGGCCGGATTCAGCTCTGCGTTGAAGCATCACGCAGCCCATGTATTTCTTCAAGCCCCAATGGGCGGGGGCCGAAATGTGTAACGGGACATAACCAATAAGTCACTGTACAAGTGCTACCGCCATTTACACAAATGCATAATTACATGCATGTGTTTTGTCTTGATTTTCTTGTTATTTATCATTGGTAAACCTGAGAGTACAAATAAACTTGAAGTCCTTAAACCTGAACTGTTCTATTTTTGAAAAATATAAACCAATTTACTCGATTGTGTGTGTTCGGCCCCCGCCCATCAGGGCTAGAAGAAATAGATGGGCTGCATGATGCTTCTATGCAGAGCTGAAACCGAACCGCACACGAGTACTGGTAAACCGCTTAGAGGATCTAAGCCTGCCTAGGCAAAGCGGTACGAGTCCATGCTAATAAACCCTATTGTTTCATTGGGCGGCAGGGCTTGAGAAGTCATTTCATCTCAAGGTCGGGTAAAAGTCCCCAAAAATTAGTAGCAATGTCACCAAAATGACCTTTACAGTCTTGACGGGGACGTTAAACCTCAAACGGGCACGTTAAATCAAACAAACAAACAAAACTCAGTTGCGTGAATTCAATTGTAACACCAAAAAATCTTTATAGTAGCGTATATGGCCATTTAGTCCGCATGCAGAAAGAATATGAAAACAGCTGTGTGGTACATCCCAGCAGGCACATGACGTCCTTTTGACGTCAGATTTTGGTTGGATTTTGGTCGCGACGTCATATAACCAAAAAATAACGTCGGTTCGACGTCATATCCTGACGTCAGTCAGACGTACTGATTAGACGTTGAACAGACGTCAGAACAAACGTCAATTCAACGTCTAAACCTAAACGTCGTTTAACGTTTCTTTTTTTTTCTTTTTTGCAACCTATGCGAGTTTGCATGCATGATATACAAGTACCGACCGGGGTGACAGGCACTCTACCGCCTCGCTATAATAACCAGCCCCTGCCGGAATGCCCAGTACACCTATTTTATACCTATCATCTCTACATGGTTGGTTTGTTGGTTTTGTTTGTTTGATCTGAGGATTAACGTCCCCGTCAACACTGTAAATGTCATTTTGGTGACTTAATTGCTTCCAATTTTGTGGGACTTTTTCCCGACGTTGAGATGAAATGACAGCTCAAGCCCTGTCGCCCAATGAAACCAATAGGGTTTATAAGCATGGACGGGCCGACTCGAACCGCTTTGCCTGGGAAGGCTTAGATCCTCTAACTGGTTTACCAGCACTTGTGTACCCGTGGGTCGGTTTCAGCTCTGTGTGGAAGCATCATGCAGTCCATATATTTCTTCAAGCCCCGATGGGCGGGGGCCGACTACATTGTTGGTAAAGTAAAGAAAAAAATAGACTTTTTGCAACTGAAAATAAATCAATGGTGTTTTAGTGTCCTAACACGCGAGTTCTAATTACAGATAGATTAAAAATCCTGTGTGCTAAGCGTAGGGCTCAAGCTTTTTTAAAAAGCTAATTGTTGTGTATTTACACAAATTTGAAATCGAGCGCCATGATTTCGTGCGGGAGGTCAACATTGAAGAAATCTGCAACTTGAAAACGGGCGTAAAATGTCACATTGTGAGTGTTTTAGTAATTATGACGCATCAGAAAAACAGACAAAGTAATCTCAAAATCAACCAGCAGGTAATCTGTTTAATAGTTTGTCTTAAATGAATGGAACTATTGCAGATTTACTCAATTGACATATGTTTTCGCGACTATCTGACTATTCAAAATACTGTCAGACACTAAAATTAACGTCGGAGCAACACCATGATATGTTAACTAGTCATTTGCATATTATATATCACATATATTTTACATATACTTGTTTTGATTGTTTTCCCTTCCGAAAAGAGGGCTTTTTCTAAAAGGAAAGAATTTGCTCCTAGGGAGCAAATTCTTTTTTATTCAAATCAACAATGCAGAATTCACCTTATTTGCATTATCTGCTGGTTCCTAGTCAAGGTTATCAGTGTTGGAAGAACAGGTATCCAGACCCCCCTGACCTTTCAAGGTCAGGGGGGTCTGGTTACCTGCTTTTCCAATATTGACAATGTGCAAGCTGGGAGCCAGCAAATAATGCAAATATGGTGAATAGAGTTTCGAAAATTAGTGTCCCTGCCCCTGAAAATCTATATTGTCAAAAATTTTCTTTCATCAGAACTAAACATAAATTAAAAAAAAAAAAAAATAGACAGATGGATAAAAATATTGCCTATTGGAGCATGAGCTCAGTGGTTAGTGCTCTTGCCTCTGATGCTAGAGGCCCCCCTGTTTGATCCCTGACAGCGGTGGTTATTTCGGTGTCCAAATACGCTCCATTAGCATCATTTGCAGGGATGAATGTAAAAATGTACACTGTCATTCGGTTCGGAACATTAACTGAAGCCCCCCCCCCCTCCCCCTGTGCAAAGAGAGTCATCCCTTGTGAAGGTTAACTTTAGACCTCAACCGTAATTACATAATCAATGTGTTGGCTTCCATCCTGCAAACCTGGTGTGTACACAAGCTATTTATGATCAAATATGACCGACCACAGCATAAGAAGATAGACAGATAGCATACCAATGTCCGACACTAAGAATCAAGACATACTCGTGTAACGGCTCATAGCTCACTCCGTAGATTCTTTGCACGGCCCTGGGTTCAATTCCCGGTCGAGTCATGTTCTTTTGCCAACCCCTGTGACATTTGGTGGCCTAGTGTGGGTCCAGCACCACGTCTGAGAGCATGAAATAGTATGAAGAATAAGTAGCGCAGCCGGATTGGATAGGACAGAGATTAGGGAAGAATCTCATTAGCCAGGTCGGCCATGTGGCTTGGTAGCTCAGTCGGTGGAGTGTTCTCATGGTATGCAAGAGGCCCTGGGTTCAAGTCCCAGTCGAGCCATGTTTTTTTTTTCACGCTTGTACATGTAACTGTCACTCTGAAGAAGACCTTTTGATATTTTTGTCCGACTTTATTCTACACATAAATGAAATAAATGCTGGATAAGTTTAGCAATACCACACCCCTTTAGCCGACTGGTTGCCTGATCTTTTACTATTCTCATGTCAGAAACAGTCTTAAATATTCATTTGACCTGGTATGTGTACATTGCATGGTCTGATGAAACTGAAAGTATGTTATATTAGAGGTGCTTTATATATCTGGACCTATTTAAGGATAATTTTGCGGCTTGTTTCTCACATTGAACCATTGTCCAGCTGAATAGATTAATTTGTACTCTCAAGATTCACCCACACATCATTTGTTACAAAAACCCTGTGAAAAAGCAAACCATTTCAGAATTAAACAGATAAGAAACAATAAACTAGGAGACATAGAATTTGAAATATTGAAAAAGATAGCTTTTTTCACAGTCAGAAGAGAAAATTTGGGCCTTGGAGGCATTAATAAAACTCTGCATTTTAGGCGTAAATTTTCTTTTTATTTGATAATATTTTAGGACACCTACTGTAATTGATCTATCGGTTCTTACGTCACAATTTTTTACTTGGCTATGACGTCACAACTGTCAGTTGCTAACCATAAACAGTCGCCATTTTTAATACAGCATTTTTACAGTTCAGAGAATGCTTTTTCAAGGTATTTTACAGAATTATTTTATAGATAACATATGAATTTTGGCGAAAAAATAGTCCGGGCTGCTACTGTGAAAATAACATGGTCATGTTATTTTTCACACTGTGAAAATATCATTTATATTTTCACAGTGTGAAAATATCACTTTTATTTGTTTCAGATATGCACTGATTTCACTGCTATGTGTTAAATAAATAATTTTCTTAATTTAATCTTTTTCAGCATGTCACAGCTGTGCATATGGTGTGATGCACTGGCTCTGTAGTAAAATTCATCTGCAGATCTTCTGCAAAAACTCCAGATGCTGAAATATTCAACTGACAGCTTGTTCCAAGATAATTCAGATTCATCTGATAATTCTAACCATGCTAACTGGGATATTTGATATTAATACAGTTTGTTACCTGAAAACAAAAGCCATTATTTTTAATTTATGTTTTTGAAATCGACTGTTTTATTCGTCGTATTTCATTACATAAGTTGATTTGAAGGCAAGTTATACATCAGACAGTGTATGCTGTGTCTTTTCTAGTTGAGCTGGACTTCAATATCATCCAACTGCTCAGAAGACATATATAATTTATAAAATAAAAACAACAACAAAAAGTGTTACAGTAGTGGTGTTCGAGTTGGGCTGCCATATTCTGCGAATGGAAGGGATGGGATGAAATGCGTGGAGAACAGAAACATTTTAGGGTTGCATGATGTTACTATTAACAGTCATGCAGAACTTGCTTATCATAGATTAATCATGTTATACAACTATGATAAGCAATTTAACCCTTTAGCTGCCAAGAAAAATTGCATCTTAAAACGTCGTCGGGCTTTGGACGAAGTACATGTCTGTCGCATCTACCATTCATTATCTCTCATGAATAGACTAAAAAAACAGAGTCTGCTGTTTTAAAACTTTGTTTTTTCCAAGGATCTCTTTTTACAGAAAAATTATACATGTAAAAATCAGCACCTAATATTGCCTGTTAGAACCCTAAAATTTCAACATGGAATAATAAAGGCGAAGGATTCAGACAAAATGGCAAACGGTGAAGATCCAGTTCAGAAGCAGGCTAATTGAGTCTTCACTGTTTACCCAAGTGTATCGAAAAGTTCAGGAACATTATTGTTAAATCTAAAATATATAGCACAGAAATTTAAACTTTTAATAAATGTGTATTCTGTCATCTTCTGGCCAGCTTGTTGTGGCGGAGTGAGTTCTCTGAACAATCTTAAAGCCTAACATTGGTGTTGGAGTGGTACAGATTTCATTATTAAACAAACTGATATCATGATTCTGTCATCTTCTGGCCAGCTTGTTGTGGTGGAGTGAGTTCTCTGAACAATCTTAAAGCCCAATATTCATGGTGGTGTGGTACAGATTCCAAAACCCTTCAGATTGGTATTAAACAAAATGATATGATGCTGTCATCTTCTGGCCAACTTGTTGTGGCGGAGTGAGTTCTCTGAACAATCTTAAAGCCCAACATTCGTGGTGGAGTGTTACAGATTTCATATCATGATCATGTACATGTAGCATGATAAATTATGAAAAAGCAGAACAATCCTTTGGAAGCAAGGAAAATTATACCAGACTCTGTTTTATTGAAACTTTTAATTGAGAGATACATACATGCACACTTGCCTTATGTGTGGGGCCCTAAAACAGACATCATTGAAACGTCAAAAGACGACATAAAGATGTCCAAATGTTGTCAGCTGGAAGGAGTTATTCGACGTCTGAAACCCTAAGTTAAATCAACATTGGTTTTAGGATGTCAGATTTTTGACGTCTGTTTTCTGACGTCTGAAAAACTTTCAAAATCAACGTAAATCCAACGTCATTCTGACGTCAGAAACCCGACGTTAAATCAACGTTAATTAAGACGTCAGATTGACGTCTGTTTTCTGACGTCAGATTGACGTCTGTTTTCTGACGTCTGAAAAACTTTCAAAATCAACGTCAATCCAACGTCATTCTGACGTTGGAGTCTGACGTCAATCTGACGTCTATTAGACGTCAAATGTCTGCTGGGATGTACTGTGTGTTCCCATATTATAGCATTTATTTTGTTCGTTTGTTTGTTTGTTTGTTTGAATTAGAGTTTAAAGGCCCGGTTAACACTATTTAAGTCATTTCTGAGGCGGTCAGCTTATATATCCACACCTTTCCTGGGCAGGCTTATACTTAAGCGGTTAACCAGTACAGTGCACATTCTTTCGCCAGAAACTGACAACTGCCCTTCTTGAATCAGCGGAAGGGAGAGAATGACCGTAGAAAAGAGTTCATAATCAATCTCCACGAAAGAATGTTGCCGACCCCGGCAGGTATCGAGCCAGCGTGCCCCTGATCACCAATCAGACGTGGATCCGACTGAGCTACCGAAGCCGGCTTTATTTTGTGCGTTATCTTGTCTCAGCTTTCGCTTTTCGCATAATGTACATTTTTTTTTTTTGCGTATCGCAACTCTGACAACGCCCTATTGATTAATCAGAAAGTAAACTGGATCATTGTTAGCATCGTTCGCCTGAAAACCCTTAAACTGGTCACTTGCAAACAGATAAGGCCAAGATCAGACGTCATAGAACTCAGCGTCTGATCCGGGTCTTTATCCGTTTAAAAACGTCAGAGCTAGCAATTGTTACACATGGTTTGGGAAATGGACTCCAGTTTACAAAAGGCAGAACAAAAAGAGTTACGATGTCTGTGCAAAACAGCTTGTGTGAGTTTGTTTGATTTGAGGTCTATTTGTTTGATTTGAGGTTTAACGTCCCCGTCAACACTGTAAAGGTCATTTTGGAGACGTTGCTTCCAATTTTGTGGGACTTTTACCCGACATTGAGATGAAATGACATCTGAAGCCCTGTCGCCCAATGAAACCGATAGGGTTTATTAGCATGGACGGTCCGCCTCGCACCGCAGTTCCTGGACAGGCTTAGATCCTCTAAGCGGTTTACCAGTACTAGTGTGCGGGCCGGATTCAGCTCTGCGTGGAAGCATCGTGCAGCCCATATATTTCTTCAAGCCTCTATAGGCGGGGGCTGAATTTGAGATTTAACGTCTCCGTCAACACTATTTAGGTCATTTGGAGACAATGCTTCCAATTATATTGGCCTTTTACCCGAAAATGAGATAAAATGGCATCTCAAGCCCTGCTGCCCAAATAATTAATAGGGTTTTATATGCTGGACGATCCGACTCGCACCACTTTGCAAGGGCAGGCTTAGATCCCCTAAGTGGCCCATGTGTGGTCGGTTTCAGCCCAGCGCGGAAGCACATTGCAACCAAATCTAATTCAGAGGCGTAGCCCGAAACAAAATATTATTGCGCACAACAAGGAAAATCTTTCTCCGAGATGGGTCTACTCTTAAAGGAAGGAATTGGGAGCAAATTCTTTCCTTTTTAAGAGCAGCCCATACAAAAAATGTAATTGATAACACTGTTATTTAGGTGCTTTCTCTTTTATTGCAAATATTTTACATTAGGCATATGCGTAATATGCGTAATGGCGCTACGCCTATGTAATTCTCCTAGCCCCGATTGGCGGGGCCAGCTTGTGTGAGATTAAAAAAAAAACTGAGGATAAAAACGTGAGACGAATGAGATAAACAGCAAAACTTCGACTTACTGCCGGTCGACATTATGCGCTGTTTGAGTTTATTTTTTATTCCTCCGTAACATACATAAAACACTAAGTTTACCGTCGATCTTCATATAACACAGTTTATTGACCGAATTTTAAAGTAAATAGAAAAGGTTATTTTTAGGAACATTTATCCATTTGTTCATATATAGTTTTTTTTTTATATGTACGCTCATCATCGATCTTGTGATATATGGTGAATCAAAGCATTTCAAAATGTTCCTAGGCTAGTAATAGTCATTGCGAAATCTGGCTGGTCTGTCATGAGGCTTTGTTTATATTTTTTTGTCCTTTCGGGACATTGATTCCAATATATAAGAGGGTCACTGATGAGGCCTAATTGGCAAAAACAAGCTAGTCTGGCCCACAAAACATGCACACTCAACATTTTTCAGTTCTGGTGTGTATTCCTTGCTTCCAAAGGATAACCCTTTTATAGAACATATTTGTACCAAATTGAATCTTCCTCCTTATATATACCCCGCCCTGCCCACACAGATAGGCGGCATGATGCTTCCTTGCAGAGCTGAAACCAACCGCACTAGTGACTATTAGTAAACTGCTTAGATGTTCTAAGCATGCCCACTTTATTGCTTTCATTGGGCGTTTGGGCTTGAGATGTCATTTCATCTAAGTGTCGGGTAAAAACCCCACACAACTGGAAGCAGCGTCTTTAACCCTTATCTTGCTGTTCACAACAACCCCTATCTTTGCAAACAGTGTAGATCCAGATCAGATGGCTTCTGAATCTGATCAGGATCTACACTGTTTGGCATTCAGTTTATGAATTTCTAGCAATAAATTACATCAAGTAATTTGATTGGTTGACAGACAGAAATGGGTGTGACTAAACTGAATATTCAGCAAGATAAGGGTTAAAATGACAGATAAAGTGTTGCCGGGGACGTACAAACAAAAACAAATCCTTATATATACACCGGGAATCAATTTCAAAATTAAGTAGTGTCAGGTTGTTTTTCTTTAAAATTTATTTGTAAAATGGTTTAACTTTTGCAAACAGTATAGGTCCTGACCAGACGCCGCGTCATTGTGGCGTCTGATCTGGGCCTGCACTGTATGTCAATTACCCGTTTTGTGGTTTCCTGTCCAAAATGGAATCACAACGAAACGCTTGGAATCACGACGGATTCATTATTTTTTTTTCACCAGAAAATCCGCCAGAACATTTCATGAGACTCAATTCACGTTAAATGTGAAGCATATTTTTCTCTGAAAAAAGTTTACCTGCTCTCCATTTTTCTTGACGCTTTAAGTTTGATATGGTTGAAAAGGATGATATAAATAAACTAGGTCAAACCCGTCGAGTCATTAGTATTTGTAATGTGTCACCGCTTGACCTTATCTGAACAGTAATCATTTGTTCATACCTGGGACTTGGTATTGATTATAATTTGTTTGTTTGATTTGAGGTTTAACGTCCCCGTCAACACTGTAAAGGTCATTTTGGAGACGTTGCTTCCAATTTTGTGGGACTTTTACCCGACATTGAGATGAAATAACATCTCAAGCCCTGCCGCGGTTTACCAGTACTAGTGTGCGGGCCGGATTCAGCTCTGCGTGGAAGCATCATGCAGCCAATATATTTCTTCAAGCCCCTACGGGCGGGGGCGTATTGATTATAATGATTCGGGCTCTTACACTGTCACGATTTTGGCCACGACTCATGTTTTTTAAATCGTGGTAAATCGTGAACAACGTCGTAGAGAAGTCGGCAGAGATCTTGAGGAATCGTGGTTGATCATGATAATTCGGGAGTGACCACGACTGTTTTGGACATGTTCAAAACATTCGTGACGAGTCGGCATCATTTTTCAAATCGTAGCTCAATCGTGAGCCGTCGTCGTGGTAATCGTGTCCTATCGTGAATAATCGTGACTGAATTCTACCACGATTGAGCTACGACGAGACAAAATCATCTACGACGCCTCTACGATTCCGTTGTGACTGCCGTACGATCTACTACGATATCACGACGACTACTCACGACAATGCAAGATTCACCAGGAATGCACTACGATTGATGACGACGCTAGCACGTTTTATCCCGACGAACACTTTTATATACCAAGATCGTTATAAATCCTGACGAATCGGGAGAAGTCTTGGTAAATCGTGAGTAAATCGTATCGAATCCTCCATGATCGTACTGAGTCCATGATCAACCAAAGTGCAGTTTATGCTAGGTTCCCACTGTCGTGCGATCCGTTACGAACGCCACGATTGGTCGTTCGTAGCTGGTCGTGGAATATTTTCTGAAAGTTCAGGTTTGGATACGAGGGGATGAGAGTCGATACGTTCTGGTACGATTCGCTGCGCTCGGGTGCAATCCAATCACGATTTGTCAATTTCAGGTATCACGATCAGCCAGGGTCTGCTCTCACGTTCAGATACGACCAAATGCGTTCCGATAGGATTGTTGCGATCGAGTCTACGACTTGGTCTCGATCTGGAACGATCATCACGATCGAGTACCCCGAATTGGGACGTGCAGATACGTTCTTATACGCTCATCATGAGCCGATGCACTCCGTTACGATAGCATACGACTGCCGTCTCGATGTTTTTCACGATCATGATCGATGGCGATCACGATTTGAGCCACGACTTGACCCCGACTGGTATATATACAGCCGGACTGACCATGGACTTAATTGTTTCTTGAACTTTTACAGCATAAACACTGACCCTGGACTTAATTGTTTCTTGAACTTTTACAGCATAAACACTGACCCTCAACCATTGATGATGGTAGGAGTTGCGGATAATGACAATGTGGCAATTTCTCTGGCTGGAATGGTTCAGGCTTGACTTTTCCATTCTTAGCTTCCATTACCCTTGGTGGCATCTTTCAAAGGCTTTAAAGATACTAGCAAAGGCCTGTATAAACCAGGGATTGCAGGATCGATCCCAGGCTTCTCCAGACTTTCGGATGAGTCTAGAAACCGAGGTTCCGTCTCAGTATGACCTTAGCTATTGGTGGGACGTAAAACTAAAATACACTCACTCACTCATGAGCAGATCGCTGAATGAGTCACATTAAATCTTGAGAACTCGTAATAGATCGTGAACGTTCGTATAAAAACGTAGCTTACTTGTATCTAATCGCATTTACTCGTATCAACTTGTATCTGATCACGAGTCATTCGTGACAGGTCTTGAACAATCGGACCCGACAGAGCGTAACAAATCGTGTCCGATCTTGTGAGATCGCAACACATCTTAACAGAACGCGGTGCTTGTTTTGTCCAAGATTGGCCCCGATCACCGCGATTTGGAAGCACGATTAGATGCGATCCGTCACGCTTTGTTACGATGCAACACGATGTGATACGATGATCCCGATTTGAAATCGATCGTGTTGATCGTGGACTAATTTTGAACCGTTCAAAAATTTTCTACGATTAACACGATTGCCAAGACTAACCTCAAGATCTGATAAGATCTGATAGGATCACCACGATAAGTCCACGATTAAGAACACGATTGCAATCGTGGCGCGAATCGTGATAGTGAGAACATAGCATTATATTTTACTTTTGGTCCTTTGAGATCAGCGTGAATATTCTGAGAAATCAGAAATAAATTATTAGTTTAGACTCAAATTCTTGACAGGTTTTTAATTATTTGGACCTCATTTTGATTTATATCAGTCTTTGAATCGACTGCCTATTCAAAATTCGCAAAATTGCAGTAAACTTCCTCTGGCTTTCGTTGCCGGATCATAACAGGGTCACTGATGAGGCTTTATTAGCCGAAACTACCCATCTTTTTTCTTATGAATATTTTCATTGCTCTTAAAGGAACTCATTTTTGATTTTTATTTGATCATCGTGCCAATTCGGCCTTGGTCGTAGAGCAGTCTTGCAGGGGTCGTGAGAAATCGTGTATGATCGTCTGATATCTTGAAACAATCGTGGCGCAGTCGTAGAAGAATCCTAGAGGATCGTAAAGACATCGTGGTCGATCGTGGAGGATCATTGTAAATCGGCTCCATTATCGTACAGCAATCGTGATTGTTTGTAGAAGTGTCGTATCAATGTCGTGAGTATTCGTAGGGTAGTGAAATCGGAACCGTGTATGCCCCGATTTGCCACGATTTTCATGGTCCCTATTGGTCGTGGACAGTCGTGGACAATCGTGGTCAAAGTCGTGACAGTGTAAGAGTAAAAATTCCCTGTTCAATAATAGCACTGGTGGGTCCATTGTCGCTTGAGTATAGACTGAAAAAAAAATCATCCTGGACGGTGACATTGGCTATTTACCATAACGAAACACACCTATATAATTTTGACACCCTTGGAGCCAACTTTCATATATAGTAAAACTGGGGTTTACAGGGGTATGCATTTTTTATTTCTGTTCAATCTGGAGTTTACAGGGTATACTTTTTTTTCTTATTTCTGTTCAAAATTATATACCCGGCAAAAAAGTTCTGCACAATTTGGGTTTTTGCCAATTTATTTTACTCACATGTAGTATCTGTTTACCTATTACATATCAGCTTTGAGCTTACCCTTTTAGAAACAGTTTGCTTTAAACAGAATAAAAATCGCACAAGAAATGCTGGAGATCTTGGCTTGACAAGGCAGCAGGGGTCGGCAGTCAAAAATGACAAAATTATCGATTTTCAATGCGATCGTTAATTACCTGTCCGTCAGTTGGCTTAAGACGTTTAAACGCGTAAAGGACGAAAGGCATTATTTTAATGGGTCTTCGGTTAATTTTGGTAAAATGCTGCTCTTCTTGTTGCTGCTACTGCTGCTGCAGACGTTGGCTTGTGATGTTCTGTTACCTGGCTTTTGTAATATTGGTGATGCATGCGATTAAAACAGTGAACAGTTCTGTCAAAAGTCAACATCAAATTTCTAATCCAATAACATGCATGGAATTAAAAGTGCTCACCAGGCTACATATCCAACTGCTTTTTTGCATGATTTTTATAGATGTTCATCATTTCATTAAATCAATTTTAATCGCCCATTATTAAGCGTTTGGTTAAAACAATGGCGAATGCTAGACCTTTCCGAGCTTTGAGAAAGCTAACTGATGAAGAAAGAGCCCGGGCGCTTTGGCGTTTAGAGGCGGGGGCTCATCAGCAAGATGTTGCTAATCAGTTCAACGTGCATCACAACACTATTGTCCGCATTCGTCAGCGTCATCAAGCAAAGGGGGCTGTTTCCGACCAACCATGATCCGGACGACCATCGTGAAGACCGATACATTGCGGTAACTGTAGCAAGGCGACGTTTTGTTGATGGTCCGAGTCTGGAAAGAATGTGGAGACAACAACGGGGGCCTGGCGCACATCAAATCTCGGTACAGACAATCAGTAACAGAGTTCGAGCCTCGCGGTTCAAATCCATAAAACCGCTAGGAAGCCCCAGCTTTCTCAACGGCACAGGGCTCTACGGCGCCAGTTTTGTGCACGACATGGCAGATGGACCGACAGTAGTGGATGGAAGTTCTTTTTTCCGACGAGTCGAGATTTTGTCTTCGGATGATTGATGGTCGGATCAGAGTTTGGCTTCGCACTGGGGAGAGGCATCATGAGCCTAATGTCCTACCAACAACAGCTTACAACGGCGGCAGTGTAATGGTTTGGGCAGGTATCAGTTCTAATGGCAGAACTGGCCTTGTCGTATTGCCCGGAAACTTGAATGGTCGTCGGTACATTGATATTATTCTTATTTCTGCTCAAAATATAGGTTGTTGGTACTCGCTAGAACCGCCTTATCGATGCGGTTCTAAGGAATACCCACAATCTATATTTTAGAGCAGAACTAAGAAAAATAAGGTTTACCCCCTTTAAACCCGTTTTACTGTAAAAAGTGGAGTTCAAGGGGGTATAAATATATAGGCGTGTTGTCGTGTTGCGTCTGTGATCCATCACCATAGCATACATCATTCACTCATAATGTGGCAACAGCGACCTTAAAAAGATCAACTGTCATTTCAAGGCCTACCGTCCAAACAAACGAATTGGGTTTATATGCAGGGACAGTCCGACACGCATTTACCAGTACTCATGTGCGGTCGAAGTTAATTTGGCAAATGACGATGAAACTACCATGGACATTCACATCCATTTATTAAACACATACTGGAGACTCAACACATTTTCAGTTAAACTCGAATTTAGTGTTTTATATTGTTTTATGTACCCGTATGTCTATCTCGTAATTAGTCATCGATAAAGTTATAACGTGGAAGTGGTTCACCGTAGAATAAATGCATGGAAAATAAAACGTGGTGTGTAAGAAAAATTTTATTTTTCTGGAATTGAACGCTTATACTTGAGTATATTGAACCCATTCTTTAAATACCTAAAACTGCATGAGTATGTTGTCTTGGTGAATTAACCCATTATTGCATAGCAGCCTATTTTTGGGACATAGTCAAACAGTCTAGACCCATTTCAGACGTCGTAGAACGTGACATCTGCTTTGAGTCCATACTGTTTGCTTAAAATTCGTACATTTTTGTAAAACTCACCACAAAAGCACCCGCCCATAGGGGCTTGAAGAAATATATGGGCTGCATGATGATTCCACGCAGAGCTGAATCCGGCCAGCACACTAGTACTGGTAAACCGCTTAGAAGCTCTAAGCCTGCCCAGGCACCGCGGTGCGAGGCGGCCCGTCCATGCTAATAAACCATATTGGTTTCATTGGGCGACAGGGCTCGAGATGTTTTTTTTTTTTGGTTTTGGTTTTACGGCCCTTTCAAGATTATTTCACTCATATCGAGCCGATCGTTAATCACAGGTGGGCGGAAACCGGAGTACCCGGAGTAAAACCACCTGACCTTCCGTTGCAGAACTTGGCGTCTCACATGTGACCCGAGCGAGGCTCGAACCACAGCGGTGAGAGACATAATGATCAAGAGTCAGCGCTCTTAACCACTAGGCCACGGAGGCCCGTGGCTTGAGATGTAATTTCATCTCAGTGTCGGCTAAAAGTCCCACAAAAATTGGAAGCAACGGCTCCAAAATGACCTTTAAAGTGCTGGCGGGGACGTTAAACCTCAAATCAAACAAACAAACAAAAAAATTCACCACAAACAATACTAAACTGAAACCCCTAAAATTGGAAATGCATCACTCTTAAATCATTTAGTGAAATATCCCATTGTCATATATGAGTTAATAAAAATCCGCCAGCACATCACGAAAACACGACTATATAATTTTTACCCCCTTGAACCCCACTTTTATATAGTAAAACTTGGGTTTAGGGGGTATACCATATTTTTCTTATTTCTGCTCTAAAATATAGATTGTGGGTACACGTTAGAACCGCCACACCGAGACGGTGCTAACGAGTACCCACAATCTATAGAACATAGAGCCGCCTCACCGAGGCGGTTCTAACGAGTGCTAACAATCTATATTTTGAGCAGAAATAAGAAAAATATCACAATTTTTCATTTTAAAATTTTATTTTTTTCGGCGATAAAGGTTACAATGTATTTGTATAGGCGTGTTTTTCGTTATGATTTGAGAAGGTGGACACTTATCGCTAGGCGACCACCAAAAACTCAGAAAAGCCTAATCATTAGCGCAGTCTCGTTATTTGGTGCTCGTAAACATGCGGTGGAAACATTCTAATGCACGTGCATATGTAACGCGATTTCTGATTGGATAACGTAAAAAAATTGCGAAGAGTGTGTTTAAGTGTTAAAATCTATTTAATGCAAATACCTGCATTTCAAATAGAGTTGTCTTTAATTAAGTGAAATGCAGATATCTGTAACTGAAAAGCCTTAAATGCAGATATCTATATTTCAATTATAGATTTGTGCGTTTTCAACTACAGATATCTGTCTAATTAAATATAAATACAGATATCTGTGGCTAAAATGCAGATATCTGTTTCAATTACAAATAACTGTATTTGAATTACAGATATCTGTATTTAAAGATGAAATGCAGATTTCTTTATTTCCTGTACTTATGGAAAACTGAAGCCTCCCTCGCCGATTATTTACCGGTGTTGTTCACGTGCCAATATTACGGACGCAGGCACTCGTTTTTTAGAAAATGAGCCCCACCCTAATATTCTCCCAGGATACTAGAGTTGGGTTAATTTGCCCTCGTTTCAAACAAACTAAACCCCCACGCTTGCATGCTCCCAGGGTACTACGATGGGGTTCATTTCGTATGAAACGAGTGCCTGTGATGAGGATACAAAGAAACTTATTAAGGATGCCAGAACTGCTAGAGATGCTGATCATGTTCTGTAAAGTTCGCCACTCTTTCAGAGGAGCTCGAAAAGAAAGAGAACCAATGGTATAACTTGGTATTTGTCGTATTGTTTTGATCAATTACTCACAAGTGAACCAGAACTCGGAAATTTCTGAGTTAGGAATTCTTTTCCTGACCTATATTCTACCATACACTTTTTCAGTCAAAGGCATATATGAATTTTCTGTCTCCATTCTTATGCTGCTTTTAGACTAAGTAGGTAGAAGCATCTGTGGTGTAGTGGTTACGCTACTCGCCTTGTAAACCAGGGATCGCAGGATCGATCCCGGGCTTCTCCAGACTTTCGGATGAGTCTTTAAACCGAGATCCCGTCTCCGTAAGACCTTAGCTGTTGGTGGGACGTAAAACTCTAACACTCACTCACTCACCAATAAGTAGGTTCATTAACACTTAAAACACCGAAAAATATTACATCTGAAAATGTCGGCTGCTTATGTCGTCTGCTGCTTTTTTGTTCGAAAACTTTGTTAAAAACATTCTTGCATACAGGCATACAGGCAAACAGTGTGAGCCCAGATCAGACTGCTCCTACAGGCGCAGTCTGATCTTGGTCCACACTGTTTGCTAAACGTGACTTTTAAGGTAACCGGCAGACGGCAAAGCTGACGACAATTGTCGTGATTGGCGTTGATAGGCTAACTCTAAAACTACTAACACTTAAACTGCCAATCATAAACAGTTGTCATCTGCTTTGTTTTCCGTTGGATATAAGTCATTATTGTTAAAAGGTATTATTGATTGATTGATTGACCGATTGATTGATTGACTAATTTTGATAAAATCAACACAGCATATAAAATGGACAAAAATTGAATAATTCTAATATAACACTTTTTTTTTAAATTAAAAGTAAAAGTAAAAATATGTAGAGAGAAAACAAAACCAACTTAAGGAAAATTAACCCATTTTGTACCGGAAACCCCGAAAGGGGTACCTTAGCAAACAGTGTAATCCCAGATGAGACGCCGCAGAACGCGGCGTCTCATCAGGGCCTCCACTGTTTGCAAAAAGTTCAGCTATTTTCCTAATCAATTTTGAAGGAAACACAACCTGACACTCCTAAATTTTTAAATTGGCTCCTGTTATATATAAAGAGGAAGATTCTATTTGGTACAAAAAGGGTTAATAAGACACTTATCATTCAAGTAAAAATCAAATGATAAATTTACAAATTAAAATAAAATAAGAAATACCGGGTAATTCATATCACAGAACCTTGTGTAAATAAACGAAAATGCATTAACGTATCACATTTTTTGCGCGTGCTATTACATTTTACGAGGGCGAGTCAATAAAATACAGCCTAAAACATATTTCTGGGTGAGATCGATCTCTTCTTTTTCGATGTAATTACTCTCTAGAATGATACACTTGGACCAACGATGTCCTAGTGCCATCAGCCCGGAACTGAAGAAGTCAGGGTGCTTGTTTCTGACCCACTCCTCAACTGCCGCCACTATTTCTTCGTTGGACCGGAAATGACGTCCACTGATATCTTTTTTTCAGGTATGGGGATTTTCTGGCAAAAGAATGTGCACTGTACTGGTTAACCGCTTACGTATAAGCCTGTCCAGGAAAAGTATGGATAGGCAAACTGGCCGGCTCAAAAATGACTTAAAACAGTATTGACTGGGCCATTAAACTCCAATACAAAAAAAAACAAGTATGGGAATAGGAAAATGTCACAAGAAGCTAATTCCCGAGAATAGGCAGGGCACGGTATTACCTCGTGCCCATTCCGCTCAACAGCATCCATTGCAATTTTGCAAGTGTGGACTCCTGCATTGTCCTGTTGGAGCAGAATCCCTTTGGAGAGTTCACCTCGGCATTTTTTTTATGGAACGCAGTTCTCAGTTGGTTGAGCAATTTGCATAATACACACCTATTATTGTACTTTTCTTTGCTAGAAAGCTCAACGCCTGGTATGCCTAAAAATACAGTTGCTATCATCTTGCCAGCAGAGGACTGCGTTTTGAATTTCTTTGGCTCGGAGACGAGGCTTTACCCACTTGCGACTTTGAGTTTTATTCTCTGGCTCATAATAATGGACTCAGGTCTCATCTACAGTCGCCGAAAAGAAAATTTGTAAACCATAATCCTTTCAGCTGCATACTGATGCATTGGTTGCCATTTGCTCGTCGCTTACGGATTTTGATGCCCAACGGGCTGTTAGCTTGCATCGCTAGCCATGTTTGCCGTTTAATATCTTATGAGTGACTGACGCGATAATGGTTGCCATTTTGCCCTCATACTTAAAGCATGTATTGAAAAAAGCATGAAAATCTTGGCTGTCTTGGTCATCTGGAAATGGGATAGGCTGGTTACTTATTGACTTGCCCTCCTACTATATATAAGATCGTATGTTTCATTTACCTTCTTGGGGACTTAAGTTTAAAATGAAAAATAGACCAATGCTACTGCACGTGTGATTTATGAGTAGAACATTCCACATCGAATCAGCTAACCAGCTAGCTATGAGAGGTGGCCCTTCACTGACAAATCGTGCAGCACTCATTGGCCAAGAATAAAGGATAAAGCAGTGTATAACCTTAATAAAGTTTAAGGTAAAAAGACAAGTTGTAAGAACTTCGAATGTGTTGATAAAACCGAGGATAGCAAATGAAAGCCATGAGGTTTATTTCCAATGGGGTCCTGCCGCTTGTGAACAAGCAAGAGGGACTTATGGAAAAATAAATTATTTAAGCTTCCAAGTTCGAATTCTCAATAATAACAGAACATTTCGATTTAAGTAAGATTCATTTGATATGTCAAGTGTTTTAAAACTTTGAATCGAACTTCAACTTTTAATTTGAGACGGTAAATCTTTCAATTCTCTTGTAAAAAAATGTAGTAGCGGCTTGACCATCGGCCCTAGGAACAACACGGTTTTAAGTACTACTTTTGTGCTGTATCTGTGTTGAACTGAGACTTAACGCAAATTTCCGGATGAATAAGACGGAATGAAGTTGTTTAACCCTATTCTCAACAATTAACATTCCAATACTATCGAGTTCTGAAAATCTAATGTGCGACAGAGGCCCAAGGTCCTTTATATATCTCATCATACTTATATGATTCTGACCTCCTTGAACCCCAGCTTTTATAGTAAAACTGGGGTTTACAGGGGCAAACCTATTTTTACATATTTCTGCTCTAGAATATAGATCGTGGGTACTCGTTAGAACCGCCTTGATGAGGCGGTTCTAACGTGTGCCCACAGACTATATTCTAGAGCAGAAATAAGAAAAATATCAGAATATTTCATCTTAATTTTTTCGCTTTTCGGTCGAAAAATCTACAGTGTATTTGTATAGGCATGTTTTCGTAATGATTTTGTTTTGAGACGATTGCAATCCACACTTAGGTTTTATCCCGATGTCATTTACATTAAAGAGAAACAGAAATGGAGCAAAAATGCTAGCTTGAGGAATACCACAAGTTATTGGAGAAGAATCTGAGGATGTGATATTGAGACAAATGCATTGTTCCGACTGATCGATTAAAATCAGCAACTAATTATAAGAGTTGACCAGCGTAAATTGCGTTACCAAGTTCTAACCCGAATGAGACAGGTATCTGGAAACGCGATTCAAGGCTTCAGAATCCGATAGATTTTGGTCAACACACCAAAAATTCAATAAAAAAAATGCGGCTACTCCGAAGCTTGCTGAAAGTGAAGGTTCCAACAATCTTGAGCAAGTGGCTATTGATTATTTGTTTAAAATAAAAACAAATATAAGCAGGTTTATAAAGAGAGATATACGCATTTCCAAAATAGACACCTAAATTTCAAATACAGGTATCACCAATATAGCTTAAATGCAGATATCTGCATTTATCTGCATTTCAACTACAGATATATTTAATTGAAAAACAGATGTCTGTATTTTAAATATAGTTTTCTGCATTTGTAATTTTAATAAAGATATCTGTATTTGAAATGCAGAAAGACGTATTTCAGTGTTTTCAATTTCGAATATTTGTATTTAAATGCATATATCACTATTTGAATGCAGATATTAGATGAGTATAAACCCATCACGAAAACACGCCTATATAATTTCGACCCCCTTGAACCCCACTTTAATATAGTAAAACTTGGGTTTCTGTGTGTATACCCTATTTTTCTTATTTCTTCTCTAAAATATAGATTGTGGGTACTCGTTAGAACCGCCTCAATGAGGCGGTTCTAACGAGTGCCCACAATCTATATTTTGAGCAGAAATAAAAAAAAATATCACAATTTTTCATCTTAAAATTTTCATTTTTTTCGGCGATAAAGGTGGCAATGTATTTGTATAGGCGTGTTTGCGTAATGCAAAACGGGATACCATAGATTTGTTTGGTTGATTTGAGGTTTAACGTCCCCGTCAACACTGTAAAGGTCATTTTGGAGACGTTGCTTCCAATTTTGTGGGACTTTTACCCGACATTGAGATGAAATGACATCTCAAGCCCTGTCGCCCAATGAAACAGGGATACCATAGATAACTGTATCATAAATTGAAATAATGTGGCGGTATACCGGAGGTTTAATGGTCGGAAATTTCGATCAGCGGGAGCTGAAAAACGTAATTTGTGACCGTTAAACAGACGATTTACTTACTCAATACAGTTATCCGCATTCTAATGCACTTATTCGGTTGTAAAGTCAAAAATGTTCTTTTTTGCGCGAAGCGGCAAGCGTCGTGAGCTGCGCAAAAACCAAATGACAGCCAAGGAAAATGATGTTACATGATTACGTCTGGAATCCGATCGTATAGTGCCTATCGCAGAATATACTGTCGCAATTTTTGTCGTTACCCAATGAGACGTCGTGTTACATACGCAGATGCATTAGAATCTGTGATCTACTGTCGGAAATCACATAACATCGCTTTTCATTGGCTGCTATTTGGTTTTACGCAGCGCGTGTCGCTTTTAGCGATAGTACATTTTTTTCAAACAAAACAAATAAATAAATTCACCAGAATGGGGATGAATGTAAGTAAAATTGCCAATTGGGGAGGTACATCGTGGTCGCAAATTCCGTTTCAAGGCTCCGCAACGCAATTTGCGAACATAAAATCGACGATTTACCTAAATTTTCGGTTATATGGTCGCAGATTCCGTATTACGGCTCTGCTTTGTTAAAACGGAATTTTCGAACATAAAGTAGAAGTGAAGTCTTTGATCAGGAATCGATGCAATTAATCCACAGCTCCCATCAGAGACACCAAAGGAAGAAACACAAACACGACATAACTAGATCTTGATGGAAACATCAATAGCGGAAAGCCAAATAGACAGTTACTTTCCCTGGCTATCCAAAACAAAAAAGGGGGAAAAGAAAATAAGCAATACCCACACTCAAAGATAAACCATAACAAAAATAAATCCCGACAGAAAAACCGCCTTGGAACGGTCAGTGAAAAATTCCACTGGGGGATTTTTACGCGGCCGCAATCCTCGTCCTTACTTCCGTCGCGATTCAGACAAAATCTTCAGCCCGAATACCGACGGTTTACCTTCTAAAAATGACAATCACTTTTATGCGCTCATACGCAACTTGAGAATATTGGCCAAAGAATGTGAATGTTAAGTGCCCCGTTTTCATGAGTTGGCTCTAATGAATATATTGTTGATTGTTCTTGTTCGAAAATATATCACAGAAACTATTGTAGTAGGTGGCTCCAGGCCACTGCTTTCCTTCTACCAGACCCTCTCACAATGCTGGGTTACATTCGTGAGTATCTGCCCAGAATATGGTGACAGCTAGGACACGTATGTACACAATCTTTGCAGGCGTTCAGACAGAACGGGATCAGACAGCATCCAAGGCCAAGTCTGCAAGAGTAATACGCAAAATATATTCATTACGCAAACACGCCTATACAAATACATTGCCACCTTTATCGCCGAAAAAATGAAAATTTTATGATATTTTTCTTATTTCTGCTCAAAATATAGATTTTGGGCACTCGTTAGAACCGCTTCATCGAGGCGGTTCTAACGAGTACCCACAATCTATATTTTAGAGCAGAAATAAGAAAAATAAGGTATACCCCCGGAAACCCCAGTTTTACTATATAAAAGTTCATGGGGATCAAAATTATATAGACGGGTTTTCGTGATGTGGAAAATGGTTTGAAGAACAATCCTGTTGGCATACGACGTCATGGCGGGCATCAACTTTGACGTATCGTTGCTTCAGCTTTAACTCCAATGAACAGTCACAGCAGACAGAATCTGTGCTGTAGGCACACATGTTTGCCATCGCGTTTGCATACCTTTTGAATAACACCTTTGTAAGTCTTATTTCATGTTGAGAATATCGAGGATCTTACACTCGTGGTCATTTAAGATAAGATTTATGAAACGAGCCTTCGGCGCGTTTCATAAATTTCATATTAAATGACCACGAGTGTAAGATTCTGTTTATCATATGACCACTTTAAATTGGATTTTATCGTCTTTAAATTTGACATGACGTTACTTAATCCCACCAAAGTGTTATTACACGTGTGGTCATACGATTTTTATTACGCGGCGTTATCCACTGCTTATCGAAGACGGCATATGATAAAATTGGGTTTACAGCTTGCAAGCTTGCACGCAACCAGCTTTCACGCAACAGCGAGGCAACGTCGGACCGACAAAGACGTCGTATCGCTTATCAGTCCGACGTTGGCCCGTCATTCTTTGGTGGCTGGGTTGTGATTACTCGCTAGAACCGGTTTTATTCCTTTTTGTACTAAATGGAATCTTGCTCCTTATATATAGCAGGGGTCCATTTCAAAGTTTAGGGCTGTCAGGTTGTGTTTTCTTCCAAATTAATTTAGAAAATGGCTGGAATTTTTTGCAAACAGTGTAGGCCCTGATCAGAAGCCGCGTTATGTGGCGTCTGATCTGGGTCTGCACTGTTTGCCAAATACCCGTTGCTTCCACGAAGAGCTGAAACCGACCCGCACACGATTACTGGTATCTTAGCCTGTCCAGGCAGTTGTGCGATTCGGCCATGCTTATAAACCCTATTGGTGGGAAAGTTATGTGGTCACCTACTAAGTCCTGCGAACTATGCCTCTGGAGTCCAAATTGGCAACGCCCCAGTGCTTAGTAGCTCCCATAGACTAATAATGAAAAAATCTTGAAACTTTTCTCCTCTGAAACATTAAGACCAAGAGCTTAGTATGTAGCAACTTGAAGTATTCAACTGCATAAATCCTGCCAACCATGCCCCTGGGGTCCAAATTGGCCACACCCTGAGGCCCATAAGCTCCGATAGACTTATACTGGGAAAAACTGACAAAATTCTTCTTCCCTGAAACCATCAGTGCCCAGAGCTTAGATATTTAGTATGCAGCAACGTCAAGTGGTCACTCACATAAATCCTGCCAACAATGCCCCTGAGGTTTTGTTTGTTTGATTTGAGGTTTAGCGTCCCCGTCAACACTGTAAAGGTCATTTTGGAGACGTTGCTTCCAATTTTGTGGGACTTTTACCCGACATTGAGATGAAAGGACATCTCAAGCCCTGTCGCCCAATGAAACCAATAGGGTTTATTAACATGGACGGTCCGCCTCGCACCACGGTTCCTGGACAGGCTTAGATCCTCTAAGCGGTTTACCAGTACTAGTGTGCAGGGCCGGATTCAGCTCTGCGTGGAAGCATCATGCAGCCCATATATTTCTTCAAGCCCCTATGGGCGGGGGCCGATGCCCCTGAGGTAAAAAATTGGCCACGCGCAGAGGCTTATTAGTTGCCATAGACTTATAATAGGAAAAACTTAAAAAAGTCTTCTTCTCTGAAACCATAAGGCCCAGAGCTTTAGATATTTAAAATGGAGCAATGCCAAATGGTCACTCACATAAATCCTGCCAACCATGGCTCTGGGGTCCAAAAATATAGAATGGACATTCCTTGGGTTGATCACTTGTTTTTTTTTTATCCATTGCATGCGGGAAAACCCTAAACGGGTACCTTGGCAAACAGTGCTGGCCCAGATCAGACCCCGCAGAACACCGTGTCTGATCAGGGCATGCACTGTTTGTTAACAGAATTTTCCATCAAAAATAGAAAAAAATAGCCCTGACACCCCTATATGACAAATGGACTGGTCCAACATATAGCAATAGAAGAGTCCACTAGTATACAATTGGTTAAAGTAATAAATATGACAAGTGTCTGAAGTTAGCCGGTTGAGCTACAGACCCTCTTGGGCCTCTTGTTTAAGAAATGATGTATGGTATGAAGTATTAAAAACATTGGGTCGCGAGCAAAGTCATTGAACCCCGGTGGGTTGCATTTAAACTTTGATAGTGATAGGATGTTGTTTATAATTCAGTATACTCAAACAAATTACCTTTGTTACGGATATGTATATGTGCGTCATTTGTCTTCCATTATTTGGAAAATTCTGGTTTGAGGTAAAAAATTGAAACAAGAAAACGATTGTATTGATTTTATTAATTGACTATCTTGTATTGATCTGATGTCATCCGTATTAACACCAGGTCAACCAATATTAACTGAGGTCAAGTGAGGTCAAAAAAATCAATAATCATGTTTTCTAAGTGTGTCAATTAATAAAATTACAATTAATCAAGTAATTTCGCATTGACCCAGTTACAGGTCCTCGGTCAGCTGCATTGGCCCTCGGCCTTCGGCCATTGCAGCAGACCTCGGACCTGTACCTGGGCCAATACGAAATTATTTGATTAATAACATTATATTATTACATTTGTCAGCCTCGGTAGCGCAGTAGTTAACGCGTTCGATTTATGATCGAGAGGTTGTGTGTTCGAACTGGCCACCGGTATCGAGGTGTGTCCTTGGGCAAATAACGAAATGACACTGCTCCACTCCACCCAGGTGTAAATGGGTAGCAGTGATGTAACAGCCACGGCTTCTCTCTCGCGCGCGTGAAAACACCTGGAATGAGTGTTCGAGAGCGATTCAATGAGCTTGGAGCTTTCATCGCAATCGAACTAAAATAAATTAGAATAAACTATTACATTTGCAGATTAGCCATGGAAGATGTAGAAAGAAAAGCTCCTTCGCCATTTACGGCACGTGTTTCAATTTTTTTTTTCAAAATTCTGCAAATGTAAATGCAAGAAAAATATGTATGAGCCCTGTATAATAGTGTGAACATAAAAATGTGCGCCAATTTTTGTGTGCGTCAGACCAAAACTCGAACAAACAAACACACCTGTGTAACATGGTGCATTCTTTCCAATGTCAAAAACTGTTTTTTGTTGTGGGTGGGGGTGGGGAGAACACTATTTTTTCTGATGAAAACCTATGAAAGTTTTCTTATTTAATTCCAAACATAGGTTGCTGGTGCTCGTGAGAGCCGCCTCAATATAGAACCGCCTCATTGAGGCAGTTCGAACGAGTAGCCACAACATATGTCTTCAAATAGAAGTAAGAAAAAAAAATGTAACCCGTATAAACCCCAGCCAGTTTTCTCCATTTAAAACGTGGTTTACAGGGTGTTCCTTAAATGGAATTGTTAATGCGATGGCGTTCATTGTACATGACAAGCTGGCTGTAAAATACTATGTACGCTTGTTCATATCAGAAAAATGTTAAAGTATTAATCCATTCATAGACCGCATATGAGTAAACTGCTTAAGTGGCTAGTCTGCCTAGAAACAGACTGTCGATGCTTGCACTTTTGGTTTCGTTGGGCGGCAGGGCTTGGGATTTCATTTCATCTCAATGTCGGGTAAAAGTCCCATAAAATTGTAAGCAACGTCTGGAAAAATGACCTAAATTGTGTTGGCAGGGACGTTAAACCACAATTTAAACAAACAAATAACGGGCCACCGTGGTCTAGTAGATACTCTTAATCATTAGAACTCTCACCCTGGTTCGGGTCACATGTAAGACGCCTAGTTCTACAACGTAAGCTCAGGTGTTTAGTTTCGGATTCTCCGGTTTAAGCCAGTCTCTGATTAACGATATGAGAAAAATAATCTTGATTTTAATCGTTAGATCTCTCACCGCTGTGGTTCGAGCCTGGCTCGGGTCAAATGTGAGCACCAAGTTCTGCAACACAACGTAAGCTCGGGTTTTTTTCTTTCGGATGCCCCGGTTAAGGCCCACCTCTGATTAACGATCAGCTCGATATGTGTGACACAATCGTGAAAGGGCCGTAATCACCCCCTCCCCACCCCCCCACCCCCACCCAAAAAGTTGAAATAACAAGAGGCCCATGGGCCACTACGCTCACCAAAGGTCATGTAGTTTACACCATATACAGGCAAGGTGCCCATCTTGGTCATGTGACAACAATACCACAAATAATGTTCAATTGCCTCATCCCCAAAGAGGCTTTTAATGTAATTTGGTTTCAATCATCACAGCTCTTTTACTGGAGAAGAAGATAAAAATACTGAATCTGAGCTATCCAAGACAAAGGTCAGGAATGACCTTGACCTTTGGAATTGATTAACTTCCATTCATCTGATTGTAAATAAATTTTATGATGGACCCGGCTGCCATGCTTTTTTTCGATACACATGTCTAAGTGACCAAATTTGACCTTGACGTAAAATAGGTCAAGGTTAGCCTAAGGTCATCAGTTGAATCAATTTGGTAGGGCCTGAGTCCCCAATGCTACATACCAAATTTCAAGGTCATCGTCTATTTGGTTCCTGAGAAGAAAATTCTAATTTTTTTTACCATGGTGGCCACATTGGTCAGGTGACCCAGTCCTTACAAACAAATTTCATTCCCCCTACCAATAGAGGCTCCAAACGTAATTTTGTTTCAATCATCCCATCAGTTTAAGAAGAAGATAAAAAAAATAACTGAATCTGAGACATCCAGGATAAAGGTCAGTAAAAGACCTTGACCTTTGGAATTGATAAACGCCCATTCAGCTAACTGCAAATATCATTTTTGATGTCACAGCCTACCAGGCAATCAGAAATATCCACTATTTTGCCTTTTTTTCCATACAAATGTCTAAGTGACCAAATTTGACCTTGACATAAAATAGGTGAAGGCCAAACAAAAGTCATCATTTGAACAAATGGTATGGCCAGAGTCCCCGGTGCTGCATACCAAGTTTCAAGATCATCAACCATTTGGTTTTTGAGAAGAAGATATTCAAAGGTTTTTAACCATATATGGGCATGGCGACCATATTTGTCATGTGACCGCGTCCTCACAAACAAACTTTCGTTCCTCCATTTCATAGAGGTTCCACATGTAATTTGGTTTCAATTGGCCAAGTAGTTTAAGTGAAGAAGAAGATGAAAATACTGAATCTGAGCCATCCTGGCCAAAGGTCGGGAAATGACCTTGACCTTTGGAACTTATCAACTTCCATTCAGCTGATTGCAAATACCATTCCTGATGCCACTAGTTACCATGCAATCAGAAAAATCCACTGTTTTGCCTTTTTCCATACAAATGTCTAAGTGACCAAATTTGACCTTGACGTAAAACAGGTCAAGGTCAACTAAAGGTCATAATTTGAACAAATTTGGTAGGGCCCGAGTCCCCGATGCTGCATACCATGTTTCAAGATCATCGGCCATTCAGTTCTTGAGAAGAAGATTTTTAAAGGTTTTTACCATATATGGGCATGGTGGCCATATTGGTCATGTGACCCAGTCTTCACGAACAAACTTTCGTTCCCGCATTCCATAGAGGCTCCACATGTAATTTGGTTTCAACTGGCCAAGTAGTTTAAGTGAAAAAGAAGATGAAAATACTGAATCGGAGCCGTCCTTGACAAAGGTCGGTAAATGACCTTGACCTTTGGAACTTATCAACTTCCATGCAGCTGATTGCAAATACCATTTCTGATGCCAAGTTTCAAGATCATCAACCATTTGGTTTTGAGAAGAAGATATTCAAAGGTTTTTAACCATATATGGCCATATCATCGGCGGCCATCTTGGTCATCTGACCAAGTCTTCACGAACAAACTTTCGTTCCCCCATCCTACAGAGCCTCCACATGTAATTTGGTTTCAATTGGCCAAGTAGTTTCAGAGAAGAAGTCGTTTGAAAATGTTGACGCAGACGCGGACGCGGACGATGGACGGCGGATCACTGCCTATACTATAAGCTCCCTCGGAGCTTTCGGCTCTGGTGAGCTAAAAAAAAATGCATTCATAACTTACCCGATGCACCATAAAACAAAGCAAGCGATCCACGTGAAGGTCCCGGTCTCATAAGTTGTAGTAGTATAAATATCAGCACGACAATATGTGCATATCATTCTCACAGGCGTCTCACGAAAACTTGGAACCACTTGAACCATGGGCTGAGTCGCAATAACTGTAGTCGTGTGTTGGCCATATTGGGCTCCATATTGGGCTGGAACAAGAGAACACACTCTTAACGGTATCGAACATATTTATACTAGTATCTTTGTCAACAGGTCACAGACCGTTCCAAGGCGATTCTTCTATCGTCGTTGTTTTGTTATGGTTCGTATGTGTTGCTGTTCTTTTTTTTTTTTTTTTCTATTTTTTATAGCCGTTTGTCCATAATGAGAAAAAGTGCCCGATTGACGTTTTCTTTGGCGAATTTTATTCGAAGGTGTATAAAACTAGATTTATTCTAAACTCCGTTCAGAAAATCTGAATCATCGATTTTTTCGTTTCTTGCTTTTAATACTCATTTTAGCCCATACATCACTATGAGAAAGTTTTAGACCTCACCCTCCGCCGAATTCTCCAGCAAGTCGTATGCCTCTGCGACAGCTGGGAAAGGCTGTGATTATTTGGAGAAAAGTACGGAACCCGGGAAGGGACATGATTTTTTATTTTTATTATGTTGTGCGAACAAGATAATATCTTGAGCGAACAAGATAATATCTTGAGCGAACAAGATATTATCTTGTTCGGACAACATATTATCTTGTGCGGACAAGATTTTATCTTGTGCGGACAAGATATGATCTTGTTCGCACAACATAATATATTGTGCGCACAAGATATTATCTTGTTCGCACAACATATTATCTTGTTTGCACAACATATATCTTGGGAAGTTGTGCGGACAAGATATTATCTTGTGCGGACAAGATATTATCTTGTACGGACAAGATAATATCTTGTGCGGACAAATTAATATCTTGTGCGCACAAGATCTATGTTGTGCAGACAAGATATTATCTTGTGCAGACAAGATAATATCTTGTTCGCACAACTTAATATCTTGTGCGGACAAGATAATATCTTATCTGCACAAGATAATATGTTGTCCGCACAAGATAATATCTTGTCCGCACAAGATATTATGTAATGCGGACAAGATATTATCTTGTCCGCACAAGATAATATCTTGTCCGCACAAGATAATAGGTTGTCCGCACAAGATAATATCTTGTCCGCACAAGATATTATTTTGTGCACACAACTTATAAAATAAAAAAAATCATGTCCCTTCCCGGGTTCCGTAGAAAAGTGCAAAATCTAAATTTTCTAAGACATTCTGACAGGTTCAACACACCCTTTCAAACCAAACATCACGAAAACAAGCCTATATAATTTGACCCCCCTTGAACCCCACTTTTATATAGTAAAACTGGGGTTTACAGGGGTAAACCTTATTTTTCTTTTTTCCGCTCTAAAATATAGATTGCGGGTACTTGTTAGAACCGCCTCAATGAGGCAGTTCTGACGAGCACCTACAATCTATATTTTGAGCAGAAATAAGAAAAGGATCACAAATTTTCAACTCAAAACTCATTTTTTCTGCGATAAAGGTTACAATCTATTTGTATAGGCGTATTTTCGTAATGTATAAGTGGTTACTGCTCTTGTAAATTACAAGGGCGTCTATGTTTAATTTACACGATCACTCCATGGAAAATCATTAGCTGTGACACCACATCTGACATCAGTATAATTCTTTTTGACGAGTGTTGACAACACATCGCCTGAATTGAAAACCAGAATTTTTTTTGGACATGTTTTTCTTCATGGGCGCCACCATCTTCCTTTTTTGCAGTGAATCTGAACTCCACAGATTTCATCAGTTATGCCCCTTCCACATTTTATTCTGCCCATCAACAATGAATATACCTTGAAAATTCAGCTGTATATCCTTCTTCCTGCATATAACATTATGACATCGCCTATCTTGGAAGAATGTCATCACTGATAAATTATTGTAGCTGTCAAAATGAAAGAGATATCCATCTTGCCAAGGAAAAAACGTATTCATACGCCTTGAAACTAATTTCCAAAAATTACAATAGTACACCATTGTTTTTAATTTAAGACATAATATTCATTTTTGAAACTGTATTGCAACTAATTTCACGTACTTTCTAACATAATTTGTTCGTTAATTTATGTATAGTATGCATTCATTTCCGAACTATTTTTATGTGTAACGTTTTCCAGGTTGGTGTTGTTCGGCCCAGCTTCTAGTAAACAAATTGAGAAAATGAAGTTTTTGAAACTTTTTTCATCAAAACATATTAAATGCATTGGGCTTCTATGAGTTTTTACCAGCCTACACATTGGTAAGTAGGTGACATAACAGATCATTAATTGGATTAGATAAATATAAACTTTGTGTTGTCCAGAAGTTCACCTGTGCAAAAAATCAATTATTTGTTTATGGTGGCTCATGTGAACCAATGTAACAAATCAATGGGTAAAAATAATTTCTATACCACTGCAGTTATTGGCTGTGGTCAGAAGCCTTTTGGACAAAGTTTCTGGTGCTGAACAGGCTGCTTTCAGTCCTTCAGTTCAAATATGGGGATAAACTGTTGGCTTATCTTATTTTCAATTATTTGGTTTTGATTTATCCAATATCAAAGCACCCATCCTGTAAACACAATCAGTAACACAGTGAAACTTTTGTGCAGTGATTGCATAAATTGTTATAATCTGCATGAATGAAATATATAAAATGAAGTACTAAAAGCACCGAAGAAGGGCAATCATTTTACAAGCTAAATGCAAGAGATTTCAACACCTCAACCCAATCAATGAGCTTGTTGCCAAATTGGTAGAACTGGTTCTTTTTGGCTACCATACACTAAATTTAAAATAGTACCAGGTGAGATAATTACATTTTTTGAATTTTTGGGAATCATTAATTTTCAGTTCTATTTAGGTATTTTATTTGAAATTCCTCTATTGCAGGGCCTAAAGGCAACCTTGAGCCACATTTCTATGATAGTATTTTACACATTGTGGTTTTGTGGATTGAGATGTCATTTTTTTGCAAAACCAAGGAAAAATGCAATAATTTACTGAAATTGTGACTTTCGAATAAAAATCTTTGGCTTTCATATTCTTACATTTACATGCACTACCATCTGATCAAAAATCTTTTTGGGTAATTATTTGCAAATATGATTTTTTCAGCACCCCAAATGTAGTGAAATAACTGTATTGAGGAACCTTAAAAGGAAGAAACGAAAAAATCGATGATTCAGATTTTCTGAACGGAGTTTAACAGTATTTACAATAAAATATATACATATACTCATGTGCACAAATAAAACTAGTTTTCTATAAATCATTGTTACGTAATTGCCTAGTGGATCTGTTAATAATTTGCATGTGGCCATTCAGTGGGCGTAGTCTAGAATACATTAAAGTTAGTAAGCATATTTCCTAGTAGTTTTATGATTATATGTTGGATTTCAACTATGTTACTAACAGTTGAATTCGAATACATTTGTATTAAATTAATGTTACTGTATCATTTATTTAACAGCAACAGATAATTGGCTATTAGGTTGCAACATGAGTGCACTAGTTTACAAGTAAAAGCTTTAGTAAAGATTTTCATTCACATTTTTATCGATAAATTTTAAAGTCGATTGATTGTCAACCCATTTTTTTTTTTTTTTTTTTTTTTTTTGTTTTTTTGTCGATTTAAGGTTTAACTGTAAGACTTCACAGAGTGTTCGTATTTTTTCAAATTCCACATCATTCAAAGTACCGCCCATTATAACATATTAGAAATCATGTTACACTTTTCTTGTTATTATTGTGTTGCGTATTTATGTTTGAGCTTTGTCCGCACCGGGAACGGGAGGTCACGGGTTCGATCCAGAGCCGCGACATACCAAAGTCGTTAAAAATGGTACTAGCTGCTGCTCGCTTGGCACTCAGATTTACGAGATAGAGCTAGGACTGGTCGACCCAGCGTCAGGATAATGTGACTGGGTGTGGTATCATGTAATGTGTCTGGGACATGATACTTCAGTGAGGCAGCACTATAAAAGTGAGCATTCAGCTCCCTGTCGCAACCAGACACCGTCGTGATATGACTGAAAAATTGTTGAAAGCGACGCTAAACCCGAATTAACACACACACACACACACACACACACACACACACACACACACACACACACACACACACAATTTTTGAGCTTATTTCCCTTCGGTGTCTTGGATGAGAAGTGTTGGGTAATTGTATCGATTTCTGAATCATTGCCTTTTACTTCTATTTCACACATCAGGGCGGTTTGTTTGCGCTGTGGGGCGGCTGTAAAAGGTCTACCCGAACATTCATTTAATGCTCTTATTTTTATCCTCAGGGATTGCATTTGCAATTACTTTTCACTGTTTCTTGAATTTACACCCATTACATACTGTATTGAAGGTGATAAGTATACCGTTATTCTTATCTCGTTGTATAACACCCGCTTGCTTGATGTTTATGAATTTTTGAAGACATGGTTATTTCTCGGGACCTTCTGTTTAAAGGATTTCCCTTCAGCTATTTTATTTGTTGTTTTCTGCAATAACCGGTTTGATTTTCGGTGTTGTTTTGACGGTATCGCCACTCATTAATTTAAACTTACGATATCTCCTGTTTGGTTATGTTTCGTATATTCTGTAAAGAGTCCCTATTCCATTAATAATTTTAAAACCATGATGCCGTCGGTATTGGTTAGACCTTTAAAATTAATTTGTTTTCTTTTAAAGGAGCAGCTTATACGAATAGGTTTCGTTAAAATATTAGAATTAGACTATCCGTCCTTAATTCAACTATTCCTCGTAAATTCTCTAATCCGTTCAAAGGATGTGGAAAATATCCAAGTATTTTTAAGTGCAATGCAAAGAGATGCATTTATACACGGCGTCTACCGTTTCTTCATCTTTAAATAGGCCCCGTCAAGCGATTTTGGTACTTATCGCCTATGCGAGCAGCGAAGGTTCAGGCGAGCCTGCGCATCCGCGCAGTCTCGCCAGAACCTTCGCTGCTCTCTCATACAAGCAGTGAATCAAGAGGATCCTTCAGACAGAAAGCCGTATCCCTGGCCCCTCTGAATGGCTGGGCATGCGCAGTTAAAATGTGTTATGACGGAATGCTCGAAGACACAAATTCGCTTGGCGGGGCTCAAATGGTAGACGAGTTTTGATAATAAACTCTTCGGATTAACCTGAATGTCGGTGGATTTAATTTTAATGTTATATAACCTGGCGCACTGCAATGTACGTCGGGCAGACTATCCGCACATTGAAAACTAGATTTAATGAACACTATAAAGAAGCCTCCGTGGTGTAGTGGTTACGCTACTGGCCTTGTAAACTAGGGACCACAGGATCGATCCCGGGCTTCTCCAGACTTTCGGATGAGTCTTTAAACCGGGTTCCCGTCTCCGTATGACCTTAGCTGTTGGTTGGACGTAAACCTGAAACACTCACTCACTCTAATGAACACAAAGCTAAGGATCGATCCCGGGCTTCTCCAGACTTTCGGATGAGTCTTTAAACCGAGGTCCCGTCTCCTTATGACCTTAGCTGTTCGTTGGACGTAAAACTCAAACACCCAATCTAATGAACACAAAGCTAAGAATATTATTGACACCTTCCTGTACCATCACTTAAACGTACAGGTCATTCATTAAATGATATTTCTATTTAAACGGTGGAAAAAATGAATAACAATATAAATTCTACAATAAATTTAAAATCATTTAAAAACAAGAAACGGAATTAAAATGGATTAAATTATTACAGACACCTTTTGCACACTCTCTGACAAATATCCGTATGACAACGGCCGAGTCCACAAGAAAGCGCCCAGTTCATGCCGCCTCCCGAGAGGGGTACCATCAAAAGAAGGAAAGGTGAATAATGGAAAAGAAGAAGCTAGAATTGCGCCCATAGGGCATGGATGCCTCCGCAATATGACATGGTACATAGAAGTGCGTGTTATATAATAGACTGTGTGAGGACATATATGACATATGGATCTGAGTTTTATGCATGACACATCATTTGATGGTAATTAGCATTTCTGCCAAGTGGTTTCAAAATCCATCCAGAAATAACGAAAATTCTTAACAGGATCCAAAAAGGACCATTTAAATGACGACCTTGACCTTGGTGACATTCACCTTTTATTTGTATGTCTAGATATTTGTATTTCCTTACAAGCGACAAATCTAATCGTCTGATAATGGTTTACATTTCAGCCAAGTAAAATCAAAATCCATTCAGGAATAAGAAAGTTATTGACTGGACACTAACAAAGACACTCTTTTTACATTTGACTTCTAAGTATGACCTTCACCTTTCAGGTACATACCTTGATTTTGCAAGCAACACATCGTATCATGATAGCTTACATTTATGCCAAGTAAGTTCAAAACCCATCTAGAAATAAGAACGTTTTTGACCAGATAAAAAGACACTGTTTTGGAAATTTGGCCTCTAAGTATTACCTTGACCTTGGAGGTACCTATCTGGGTCTGGCGCGCGACACATCGTCTCAAGATGGTTAACATTTATGCCAAGTAATTTTAGAAAGTCCATCCAGAAATAATTGACAGGACAAGAAAAAGACCTTTTATGACCTTTGACATCAAAGTATGATCTTGACCTTGGAGGTTGCGATAAGTAACTTTAAAAAGGATCCAGAAAAGACCCCTTTTTACCTTTAAGTATCACCTTGTCCTTTGAGGTACCCACCAAAAAAGACCTTTCTGACCATTGAGCTTTAAGTATGACTGACTTTGGAGGTACCTACCTGGGTCTCGCGCGTGTGACATATCGTCTCATAACCATTTACATTAAAGTTATTTCTAGATCCATCCAGTAATAAGAAACGTAATTGCTCGGGACACGGCAATTGACCCTTTTTTAAAAGGACACGGCCACTGACCATTTTTAAAGGACCTTTTTTATCTTTGACCCCTAAGAACGACCTTTAGCTTAAAGGAACCGTCCAGGACCTTGCCCGAAACACATTGGCATACATACATACATACATACAAACATGCCCGCAACACATCGGCATACATACATACATACATACATACATACATACATACATACATACATACATAACACACACACACACACACACACACACACACATACATACATATTTACATACATACATACATACAAGTTAGGGATAGTATAGGATATCGAGTACCAGTGCAGCTGACAGTCAAAATGAGTTCCATAGTGTTTAACCATACATTGGCGTAGCGGCCATCCAGAATACGGGATCAAACTTACGTTTCCCCATCCACTAGGTTCCGCCTGAATCCGGCTTCCAATGCAATTTTAAAATGGCTGACTTATGGACGAGCGGACGAAAGGACTAAGAAGACGTATAAAGGAGAGTGGTCCTCATTACTGAGCCTCTATCTAGCCATACAAATAAAAGGTGTGTCATAATTGCATACAGAAGCCTCCGTGGTGTAGTGGTTATGCTACTCGTCTTGTAAACCAGGGGTCGCATGGTCGATCGCGGGCTTCTCCAGACTTTCGGATGAGTCTTTAAACCGAGGTCCCGTCTCCGTATGCCCTTAGCTGTTGGTTAGACGTAAAATTCAAACACTCACTCACTTACTCACTCACTCATAATTGCATATCTATATAGAAACTGCGTCACATTGACCGAATATTTATTATTTCACCTGGCGATCATCACGGACTGTGGTCTCATTTCTCCATATAATCACAGCCTTTCTTGAATGCGACTCGCTGGAGAAGTGGCCAGGTCTAAAACTTGTCCATAGTGATGTGCTTAGTAAGAAACAAATCGATGGTTCCAACTTTCTGAACGGATTTTTTTATTTGGTTTGATTATGTACTGTATCTCGATTCTAGTATCTTGTTTGAGCACGGCCTAGATTATCTAACAATACTGTTATGCCCACATTTTATACATAAATATATAACTAACAAGTTGGGTAACAACTTACCTTAACTTTCTAATACTTGTACAAAACATAGACTGCGGGAATTCAGAACTAAATGAGTACTATCAGTTTATATTGGGGAGAAAAACAAGAGGCCCAAGAGGACCTTAATTTTCTTACCCGATTGCCGCTGTCCCTAGTAATTCTATTTAAACTCTTACGGCCACCTTGTTCATCAGAGTGGCAACATATTTTTGAAGTTGGAATCAAATTGACCCAATGGTTTAGGAGGAATTCACGTTTGAAGCAAATTTATGGTTTTATTTTAGCTCCGACAGCCATATTGTTCATCAGACCAGAACGATTTTAGCTATATTGGTCGGGAACCACCTAGGTACATGTAACGTTTCTGTGAAGTTTGAATCAACTGGAAGCAAATTTACGGTATTTTTATTTTTTTTAGCTCTAGTGGCCATTTTGGTCATCGGAGCATAACCGTTTTAGACATGTTGGTAGAGGGTCACCAAAGGAACATTCTTATGAAGTTTGAATGAAATTAGTTCAAAGGGTACAGGAGGAGTTATCGTTTTAAGGTATTTTCTTTTTTTAACTCTGGTGGCCATTTTTGTTCATTTTGGTATTTTGATAGGAAGTCACCTAGGCCACATTCATGTGAAGTTTGAATCAAATTGGCCCAAGGGTTTAGGAGGAGTTTGCGTTTGACGCAAATTTACGATGTTTTTTCTTCTTCTTGTTTTAGCTCTAGTTGCCAATTTTGCTTTTTAGAGCGGAACCGTTTTAGCTATTTTGGTAGAGGGTCACTTGAGCAACATTTCTATAAAGTTTGAATGAAATTAGCCCTAGAGTACAGGAGGTGTTTGTAAGGGAGCCACCCAGGCAACATTCCTCTGAAGTTTTAATCAAATTGACCCTGGGCTTAGAAGGAGTTTAGATTTGAAGCAAATTTACGATGTTTTTCTATTTTATTTATTTATTTTATTTTTTAGCTCTGGTGGCCACTTTGCTCATCAAAGCAGAACCAGTTAGGTAATTTGGAAGACACTCCTATGAAGTTTCAATGCAATTGGCCAAAGGGTACAGGAGGAGTTGTTATTAAAAGATTTTTCTACTTTTAGCTCTGGCGGCCATCTTGTTCATCTGATTTAGCTACTTTGTTAAGGAGTTACCGAAGCAACATTCCGGTAAAGTTTGAATTGAAAAAGGTCCAAATGATTTAGTTGGGGTTTGTGTTTGAATCTAATTTACATTTTGTGTCTGTGTGTCGTTTTTTAACCCCAGGGGGACGGTGGGTGGTTGGGGGGCATTTTGCTCATCGGAGCGGAACCGCTTTAGCTATTTGGGTCACCTAACCAACATATGAAGTTTGAACACAATTGGCCGAAGGGTTCTAGAGGAGTTGTCGTTTAATTATTTTCTATTTTAGCTCTGGTGGCAATCTTGTTCATCGGAGGGGAACAGTTTTAGCATTTTGGTATGGAGCCACCCAGGTAACATTCCTTTTGGTGTTTTAATCAAATTGACCCAAGGGTCCAGGGTCTAGTAGGAGTTCGCATTTATAGCAAATCGTTAACGACGGACGACGCACACTACACGATGAACATTGAATAATCACAATAGCTCACCATGAACACCTCGTGTTCAGATGAGTTAACAAACATCGTCTCATAGTCTTACACTGTCTATACTCCTTGGATAAGTACACGCTAATCTAAGCGTTATCTGGTCTGATGCGTCGTCGTCAGAACTTATTTGTCTTCACTGCAGCTGGTGCTGTGCCGTGTGGCGACCGTAAAAAGTCTCCCCGTACATCCATCGTAGTGCAGATTATATTTTCTGGTCCTTTGGGATCATTTAGTTCATTTAGAATCATTTTGAATATAGAGTTCTGCTTAAGCCGATGCTAGAGAGCATGGCCGGTGTTGCACTTTTCAGTACTGGTCCTGAATAGACTCAATAAAACCGAGTCTGCTATATTCGTTTATTTGATGTATTCCTTGGTTCCAAAGGATCTAACTAATCAGAACTTATTTGTAGGCCAGGTTGTGGGTCGTGGCAAATGAGAGTGTATCTCTTAGCAAGTGGCTAATGAAGGTTGAACAACTGTTACTAAAGTACTACGGGAAACAGAAGAGAGGCTTACTTTGTTGCTCGGTTGGGTAAGGCGAATCTGAAAAGAAAAAAACAAGATACCATCACGAAAACACGCCTATATATTTTGAACCCCTGGAACCCCACTTTTATATAGTAAAACTGGGGTTTACAGGGGTAAACCTTATTTTTCTAATTTCTGCCCTAAAATAAAGATTGTGGGTACTCGTTAGAACCGCCTCAATGAGGCGGTTCTAACGAATACCCACAATCTATATAATGAGCAGAAATAAGAAAATATCACATTTTTTTCATCCTAAAATTTTCATTTTGTTTCGGCGATAAAGGTATAGGCGTGTTTTCGTAATGATTATACACTAAACTGCCCCCGCCAATAGGGGCTTGAAGAAATAGATGGGTTGCATGATGCTTCCACGCAGAGCTGAATCTGACCCGCACACTAGTACTGGTAAACCGCTTAGAGGATCTAAGCCTGTCCAGGAACCGCGGTGCGAGGCGGACCGTCCATGCTAATAAACCCTATTGGTTTCTTTGGGCGACAGGGCTTGAGAAGTCATTTCATCTCAATGTCGGGTAAAAGGCCAACAAAATTGGAAACAACGTCTCGAAAATGACCTTTACAGTGTTGAAGAGAACGTTAAACCTCAAATCACACAAACAAACAAACAAACTGATATCTAAATTGCACGGACGTCTGACTTGTAAAATGCATCGATTCATTTTTTTTTTTTTTTTCCATTTTGTTAATCTCGGGTGGACTCAAGGTCTTGCCGAACAAGCGTTTTCTATGCGACACTGCTCAGATATAAGCAGAATGACATGTAACCCAACCAGTGCTTCAGCTGAAGTCCACGACCCGCCGGATGCTTTTGGCTTTATGAGTGTTACCATATATGGGTATGGCGGCCATTTCGGTCATGTGACCTGGACCTAAAACGGTTCCCCCAATAAATGCGCCTTATCGTAAGGAGCAAAAATATATCTTATACTTTAGTACTGTATTCTGAATCGTTCGCAGGATAAAATGCATTCTTACTTTTCCAATACAAAAGCATATGCGTCAAAGTTTGACCTAGGCACAAAGAATGTCAAGGTCAACCCAGGGTCACCATGTTAGCACTTTATGATGGGCCTACGTCCCAGATGCTATTTATCAAGTTTCGTGGAAATCTGCCCAGTGGTTCTGGAGAAGACTATTTTTGAAGGGTTTTTACCATATATGGCTTGGCGGCCATTTTGGTCATGTGACATGGACCCCATGAGCAAATTTTGGATTTTACCCATTCCATAGAGGCTCCATATGAAATTTGACTTCAATCGGCCGAACGATTTCCGAGGAGAAGCAGTTCGAAAATTTTCACATTTTTCGCCTCGGCGAGGCTATACTAAATGGAATGTAATATTTGGCAAGTTCATTGGTTAGATCTCATTGATATCTATCAGTATGCCAAAAATTATTTAAATATTCCAATCGGTTAAGTCACTATCACCAATTTTCACAAACGGGTTACGGACGGACAGACGGATGACACGGTGATTTTAGGGCACTCTTAGAAAATCAACCGACTTCAGTCGGTCGCTTTTTCTGCGGGTCGTGCAATTTTGAACGTAAATATCAGCTATGAACGGATGGGGTAGCTCTGCGTACTGACCACCAACATATGGGTCTCTCACGACTGGTTTCGAGTTCTTACAGGTGAGAAATCAAAGGCGTTCTTAAAAGGACTGGAAATTCAATTTTATAAAGGGGTACATTGGCATACAGTACAGACCCAGATCAGAACGCGGCGTCTGATCAGGGCCTGCACTATTTGCTTAAAGAATTTTCGGTCAAAATAGAATAAAAACGAAACGTATAGGTCTGATACCCCATATATGACAAATAATCTTGCCCAACATATAGCAATTGGAGAGTCCACTAACATGCAATGGGTTAAAAAGGCTACGGGAAACTTAGACTTGATTCTTACCTTGCTGGAAGGGGCTGGGGGAGGGGTGGAGATACATTATTTATTTACGACCGACACCGGTCTTCACTGCGTGTTGTACAGACCTCAATTACTTGTGCCAATGCATCACAAAAACACGCCAAAAAAGTTTGTCACTCTTGAACCCCATTTTTTTTTTTTGTAAAACTGTGGTTAGGAGGGGTAAACCATATATTTCTTATTTCTGCTCTGAAATATAGATTGTGGGTACTCGTTAGAACCGCCTCATCGAGTCCGTGTTCCACAATCTATATTTTGAGCATTTATAAGAAAAATATCACAATTAAAATTGTCTTTTTTTTGACGGTAAAATCTATAGGCTTGGTTTCGGAATGGGTCATCAAAATCACACATAGTAAGGACTATGATCAGAATGTGTGCGAGTGCGCAGGTCTATCTGAGTCTTAACTGGGTGCACAGGTCAAAAGCCAGCCGACGACTTGCGCGACTAGATACCTGCACAGTCCATATTACTTGTTTTTGTTGTTGATTGTTTTTAAATTGGCTCAAGGGTTCATGGGGCCATAAAGTTGACGAGTTACTCTAATTCTAATTTTGGTTTTGGTTTCGGTTTTACGACCCTTTCAAGATTATTTCACTCATATCGAGCCGATCGTTAATCAGAGGTGGGCGAAAACCGGAGTACCCTGCGAAAAACCACCTGACCTTCCTTTGCAGAACTTGGCGTCTCACATGTGACCCGAGCGAGGCTCGAACCACAACGGTGAGAGACCTAATGATCAAGAGTCAGCGCTCTTAACCACTAGGCCACGGAGGCCCTCTAATTCTAATGCACTTGCGTATGTTAAAGAAATGAATTTTATTTTCTGCTGTTCATGAACGACGCGTCGTCGTAACACGAAATTTCCGATCGTAAAACCGCGAATGTTCCTTCACAAATCAATAGGGGCTTGAAGAAATATATGGGCTGCATGATGCTTCCACGCAGAGCTGAATCTGGCCCGCACACTAGTACTGGAAAACCGCTTAGAGGATCTAAGCCTGCCCAGGAACCGCGGTGCGAGGAGGACCGTCCATGCTAATAAACCATATTGGTTTCATTGGGCGACAGGGCTTGAGATGACATTCCATCTCAATGTCGGGTAAAAGTCGCAAAAAATTGGAAGCAACGTCTCCAAAATGACCTTTACAGTGTTGACGGGGATGTTAAACCTCAAATCAAACAAACAAATCCTCCACAAATCATAATTTTCAATACAGTTATCCCATAAATGTTCGAGCACTTTAGTGACTCTGGATGTTTGTTCGAAACAGGAGACAGGATTTAAGGGACTGAGGGTTAATCATAACAGGAGACCTGGAGGCATGATAGGAATGACATAATATTTTTGTTGTACTATAAAACAAAGGAATCGCCTCATCAAGGCGATTCTAATGAGTTAACACAACTAATTTTTCCAGATAAATAAGTTCAAATTTTATAATTAAGATTGCCACATATACAAACACCACAGCGATCTTACATAAATACAAGAGTAATTAAATGTTTTAAGCAAATCCTACATGAATGATTATATGGCTGAGGAAATTAATTTTCTACAGACACTAACGCAAGTGCTATTTAGATTTGCCAGAATTTTCAGCCTGAATATATGTTAATCAAATACTTTGATTTGAATTCAAACGGTGTACATCCCTAAATGACGGCAGATACTGCCCAAGCCGATCGGTGTCTACGGCATTTTTATAAATAAGGGTTACAAATGGGCTAAAATGAATTAAAAGAATACAGGCGTATATGCATATAAAGGTACACCACAACCTCATTATATAGTTGTTCGTTATATCACGGTTTCGAATACTACACGGTTTCAAAATGGATCTCAAAGATGCGTAGAATAAGGAAAAATGATACTTTTTCTATATAAGCCATGCATCTTTGTTTGGACACAACACAGCCGCCCAAGCAACACGGCCCATTAATGGTTTTACAAAGAGCTGAAGCCTTTAGCTGGATTTCTAGATATTTGGATGATTTATTAAACATTGATAATACATATTTCGATGGTTTGATCAGTCAAATTTAACCTTCCCCCCCCCCCCCCCCCCCCCCCCCCAGCCAGAACTTTAGTTAAATGAAGCTAAGTCTTCCGATACCGAGGCCCCGTTTTTTATTTACAGCTATCTATTGCAGATGGGATTGTTTGCTGCAAAATGTATGATAAATGCGATGTTTTTGTTTTGATTTTGAGATTGTAAATTTTTCCTTTCTTGGATGATGATGATCCTCGTGCGGCATCCTATCGCGTTTATATTTTGCAATTAATTCGATTTGCCAGAATATCTAGTCATGTAACTGACTTCAACACTCATACTAAATTGTTAACTGCTAACCTTCGTAATCAGGGTTATCGGTATCATAAACTACGCAAAGCCTTTTTAAATTTTTTACAAGTCATTCCGATGTAGTTTCTAAATTCAATGTTAGTCTTGAATCTCTTCTGCAATCAGGTCGATCGGAACCCGAGTTTTATGGTGACTTAGTACATCAATTAAGAAAAATATATATTTGCAATGACTTTAGCACCCAATTTCGTAAAGTCATTCTTCGATATAAAAAGATAGGGTACAACATAAATGGTATACGACAGACTGCATGCATGGTAGTTAACCCAATCACGGTTGACAACTTTGCTTCCCTCTTTAATTGCCCGCCGGTGGGTCAGTCCTCAGAATCTATGACGGTTTCAGCGTAAAGGCTTACATATGTAATGTTGATTGGTAATTGATGCTCTGTCTCTGGTTGGGCCCATCGGAGTCTATTTGTTGGTTTTCTCTTGCACCAGCATTTCAGTGGATCGTTGCTGTCGAATCCTCACCGTTGTTTCATATCTGTGGTTGTTTGATTTTGTGTTCTCGGAGATGTTGCACTGATGAATAAGGAAGCCTTAATGCCGCGCGGTGGACTGAACAAATCATTTGTCTGAATTGCGATCGCGTAAAATCGATTTAAGCCCACTCCCACCCCCGTGAAATTCTTTTCACTGACCGCTCCAAGGCGTTTCTTCTGTCGCGGATTATTTTTTATAATGGTTTGTCTTTGAGTGTGTGTATCGCTTATATCATTTTTTCTGGATAGCCAATTGGCCATTTTCTGTTCTTTTAGCTTCCGCTAGGGTCTAAAAAATTTTAGTTATTTCATGTTTTTGTTTCGTGTCCTTCGGTGTCTCTGATGGGACCTGTGCGTGAATTGTACCGATTCCTAATCATTGCCTTCACTTCTGTATAACACGTAGATTTGCCAGAGTGTTTAGCCTGAATCAATATTTAATGGAATACGGGATCAAACCTTCGTTTCCCCATCAACATGAGCTTCCGTCTGAATGTGGCTTCCAGTGCAATTTTAAAATTGCTGACTTATGTCTCTAAGAGATTCTACTTTAGAACTGATAGTCATATTGTGCATCAGAGTGGAACAGTTCCTGTTTAGGTAGGATGTCACCTAGGCAGAATTCTTGTGAAGTTTGAATCAAATTGGCTTAGGGTATAGCAGGAATTCACGTTTGAAGCAAATCTCTGTTTTTCGTTTTAGCTCTGGGAGCCAACCTGTTCATCAGAGC
Organism: Lucinisca nassula; assembly: GCA_963580285.1. Lineage (NCBI taxonomy): Eukaryota > Metazoa > Mollusca > Bivalvia > Lucinida > Lucinidae > Lucinisca > Lucinisca nassula. The sequence goes on from OY757017.1 coordinate 38,804,381, forward strand.
AGAACGATATTTGTTATATTGGTAAGACGCCACCTATATAACATTCCTGTGAAGTTTGTATCACATTGGCCCAAGTGTTTAGGAGGAGATCGCATTTGAAGCAAATTTACGATTTTTTCCTATTTTTATCTCTAGCTGCTATTTTGCTCATCGTTTTAGCCATTTTGGTAGACAAATATTCCTATGAAGTTCAAATGAAATTGGCTCAAGGGTACAGGAGGAGTTGTTGTTTAAAGATCTTTTCTATTTTAGCTCTGGCAGCCACTTTGTTCATCAAAGCTTTACGAATTTTGTTATTTGTAGGGAGTCACCTAGGACACATTTCTGTGAAGTTTGAATCAAATTGGCCGAATGGTTTAGGAGGAGTTCGCGTTTGACGAAAATTAACGATGCGTCTTCTATTTTTAGCGCTGGTGGCCAATTTGCTCATTGGAGCAGAACCGTTTTAGCTATTTTGGTAGGGGTCACGTAAGCAACACTCCTATAAAGTTTGAATGAAATTGGCCCAAGGGAACAGGAGGAATTGTCGTTTAGTTTATTATTATTATTTTTAGCTCTGGTCACCATCATGTTCATCGGAGCGGAACAAGTTTAGCTATTTTGGAAGGGAGCCACCCATTCAACATTCCTGCGAAGTTTGAATCAAATGGGTCCAAGTGTTTAGGAGAAGTTCGCGTTTGAAGCAAATTTACGATTTTTTTTTTTTTTTTTTTTCGATTTTTTTAAGCTCTGGCAGCCATTTTGCTAATCGGAGCGAAACCATATTAGCTAATTTGGTAGAGGGTCACCTTAGCAACATTCCTATGGAGTTTGATTGAAATTGGCCCAAGGGTGCAGGAGGAGATGTCGTTTAACATTTTTTTTAGCTCTGGTGGCCATCTTGTTAATCTGAGCGGAACAGTTTAGCTAATTTGGTAAGGAGTCACTACCGCAACATTTCTGTGACGTTTGAATCAAATGGGTCCGATGGTTAAGGATGAGTTCGCATTTGAAGCAAATTAACGTTTTTGTATTTTTAGCTCTGTCGACCATTTTTTCTCATCAGAGCGAAGTCGCTTTATTTGATTTGGTAGAGAGTCATCTAGGCAACATTCCTATGAAGTTTGAATGAAATTGGCCGAAGGGTGCAGGAGGAGGTGTCGTTTAAAGAATTTTCTATTTTTAGTTTTGGTGGTCATCTTGTTAATCTGAGCGGAACGATTTTAACTAATTTGGTAGGGAGTCACTACCGCAACATTTCTGTGAAGTTTGAATCAAATTGGTCCAATGGTTAAGGAGGAGTTCGCGTTTGAAGCAATTTAACGTTTTTTCTGTCGACCATTTTGCTCATCGGAGCGAAGTCGCTTTATCTAATTTGGTAGAGAGTCATCTAGGCAACATTCCTATGAAGTTTGAATAAAATTGGCCGAAGGTTGCAGGAGGAGGTGTCGTTTAAAGAATCTTATATTTTTAGTTTTGGTGGCGGAGCGGAATATTATATATATATTTTCATCGGAGCGGAACGATTTTTACTATTTTGGTAGGGAGCCATCCAGGCAACATTCCTGTGTTGTTTGAATCATAATGGCCGAAGGGTTTAGGAGTTTGCATTTAAAGAAATTTTTTAACGACGCATGCGCACGACGGACGACGGACATCGACTGATCACAATAGCTCACCATGAACACTTCGTGGTCAGGTGAGCTAACAAACATCGACTCAGAGTCTGATCTGAGTCTCTGCTGCTCGCACTTTCTATACTCCTTGGATTAGAATTGATGTAGATGTACACGGCAATCTAAGCGTTATCTGATCTGGTGCGTCGTCTTGAAGGCCACCTTATGGGTCGTGGCAGGTGAAAGTGTACCTCTTGACAAGTGCGCATACGAACACTGAACAACTGTTTCCTGTCTGTGGAAACTCGAAAGCAAAAGTGCTACGGGAAACAGAAGAGATGCTTACTTTGTTGCTGGGCAGTTGGGTAAGGCGAATCTAAAAAAAGAAAAAAGAAACAAATTATACCCATACAGTTTCAATACAGTTATCCCATAAATGTTCGAACACCTTAGTGACTGTGGTAGGAGAAATTTGAGAATCATAACAGCAGGCCAGGAGGTAGAATATGTTTTGTTCTTATAAAACAACGGTATGATGTGTGAACTCCATTTAGGTTGTAGTGTAAAACACATGATCAAAAGCACTGAGCGTGTTTACATATAAAACCAATTCATACTGGCAAGTGGGGTATATTTGCTCCAAACCAATTTGCGTGCCCTGTTCTGCTTTTCACGTAAATGGTGTCTTTCCTGGTCGGACCTCATATACAGCAAAATTCCTATATTAAGAACACCTTTTGGACTGTAAGACCACTTTTGAACAGTTCCAAATGTGGTCTCTTACTATAGGACAATTTGTGTTGCAAACGAGAAAAATGAACAGCTATGCGTTTAAATGCAGTGAAGGTCTTAATTTCAGCTGGTCTTAAAAGCGGAATTTTACTGTATATTGGGTCGATTGTTTTACAATCGCCCCAAATTTACTAAATTACAAAATCTGAAATAGTGCTGTTGTCAACGTGACTGTCACTAATTTGGGGAAACCAAGGCTATGGTTATTAATAGAAAATTGTCGCGCTATTTTTATCGATGTTATATGTAGGTCAGAGTGTTACGTGTTGCTGAACACCTTTGGCAAACAGTGTGTACCCAGTTCAGACGCTGCCAAATGCGGTGTCTGCTCTGCCGTCTGCTCAGGGTCTACACGGCTTGCTTCAAATACTGGTATTAAGGCATAAATCCCAGCTGTCAATTTAATCAGTTAATATATTCTTCATCACAGAAATTTCTTTTCTATAATCGAAAGAGTGTACGGTTTTGATGATTGTTTTGATTTCAGTTAAAGTCGATTTTTGTTATCTTTCAAGTTCGCCGCGTTTTTCGGCGATAACCTCTTTATTTTTTATTTTTGGTCAACACATCCAGCGAGAAAGTTCCAGAGGATAAGATCCGCCAATTTCTCGTAAAGGAGTTTGTCTCCAAAGTTGCATACTTTTGGTCCTAGTCAGATGGACTTTTCCCCTTTTTTTGTTAAATTTTCTATAAAACTGTCACTCACACTATTGAAATTCAACTCGATTTTTTTTCTTTTTTTTTTTTGCCAGCGTTTTTCGGCGATAACTTCTTTATTTTTTATCTTTGGTCGACACATGCAGCGAGAAAGTTGTTGACGAGAAGCTCCACCAACTTCTCATAAAGGTTCCATGCCCCTAAGTTATATGAGCAATTTCAAGCTTGTGCGAACTTTTGTTTCCTTTAGTCCCGCCTTGACGGTGTGGTTTGACGATTTGTCTTCTGTTCAGTGCATGACTGAAGGATAATTATGTGGGTCATTCCAATAACTTGCATGTTTATAATGTGCCAAAATGCCAAAATCTGAAATAGTGCTGTTGTCAACGTAACTGTCACTAATTTGGGGAAACCAAGACTATTGTTATTAACAGAAAATTGTTGTGCTATTTTTATCGATGTTACATGTAGGTTAGAGTGTTACGTGTTGCTTGACACCTTTGGCAAACAGTGTGTACCCAGATCAGATGCCGCGAAATGCGTTGTCTGCTCAGCGGGCTTCAAATACTGTACTGGTATTTAGGTATAAGTCTCAGCTGCCAATTTATTCTTCATCATAGAATTTTTTCCTATATTCGAAAGGGTGTAGGGTTTTAATGATTGTTTTGATTTCAGTCAGTACAGTCCTGATATTTCATTGTGGAATTGTCTCAAACTTGAAATTCAGTGTTTGAAAAAGATAACGATATGTCTGTGTATGTTTGAAATAGATGACGGTATTCCTTCATAGAATGTTCAATCAACGGTTTTACATTATCCCTTTCGATCCAAATGTTACTACGTACTAATGGTTATCCTTTACAACCCTAAAGCCCGGTACAGATACTTATGGAAACAGTGAAGAGCCTGATATGATGGCTCTGAGCCATTTTATCGGGATATTTTCTTTCCGTTCAGCTGGACGCCCTTTTTAGTAGAATGGGTGTGCTAAACTTCAGCGATGGAATACTCAAGGGTGAGAGGGGTTTGAGACAAATAAATCAAAGCACTGACAGCACTGACTGGGCGGACTTGGACGATTTCGATATATCCTTAAGTTCTTGTACATAATGAAAACAGTGAAGAACCTGATCAGACGCCGCATCCTGCGGCGTCTGATCTTGGTCTACACCGTTTGCCAAACCCAGAACATGATTCCAGTCCTTATTTTACAGATAACTCTCTTACATGTACGCAACATTCTGATCTCAGAATGGAACTAATAACACAGCTGTTTTTAGGTCGATTGTCAATCGACCCATAATAACTAAGCCAAAAATCTCTTCAGTGACCCACGTGACCCTCACTGACGTGTCGGAATAACTATTTTTTATAGAATATAGCCGCAGTGAGGTCAGAGTGTGGCGTAAGGGGGTTATCTTGGAATCAGGGGTTGGGCTTGGCAAACAGTGTAGACCCAGACCAGAGGCCATAGAATGCGGCGTCTGATCAAGATATGCACGATTTGCATAAACACGGAATTTCAGGGTTAAATGAAACAGTTAAAATCACAATCGAGGACTATTTCTTTGACCTATACACTTAGAGACAATCGACCCAACAGTACTCTAAGTGCTTTGATTTGTGATGAAATCAATGGCTTTGGTTTCCTTGATCATCAGAAATTGCTGATCCCCAAAATAGAATTCCACCACAACGACAATGACAGTATTCGACTGGAGACATTTCGTGGAGCACGACTGAGCTCCGCCCATGATGCGCAGTGGAAAATCGTGCTCCACGTTTTTGTACCAGTCAAATGTGATCCGTGCTTCCAAAGCAAGAAAATGAAAAACTAATGTGACTGTTCTATATTTTAGCATTCTTGTACGTCCCTCGGTTGTACAGAAAGCAATGAACCTATACCGTGTTGACGGGGACGTTAAACCTCGAATCAAACAAACAAACAAACAGAAAACAAATTATCAAATATATTCGTATATATGCTCTATATTGCTTGAATTCAATGACTCATATCGACGAATCTCGTGGCGCAGTGGATAAATTACTGGACTATGTACAAAAAGTTCAAGGGGGGCGTGAGTTCAAGTCACAGTGGATGTTTATTTCTTTCTTTCTTTTCTTTTATTTAAGCATATTTACTGCTATTATCACTTGCACGTTTGATGATTTTTTGTCAAAAACTGAAAAAAAAAAAATGTGTTTTAAAATGATATTTAATTCATTCTGATTAGTTCGCCGTCTTTTTAGCTCTTTTTTAGGGGCAACAACAGCAAACTGAAATTTTATTGTTTTGTGAAACAGAAGCACTAAAATGAGATTTCTTGTTTAGTGATTCATAGGGACACTTTCTGGTTGTCTTTTAATTGTTGTAATCTGTTGGGCTCCTTTGAAGAGAAATCGACATTTTGGGTCAAATAGTGTGTTATTAAAATTTCACTTGCCTTCATTCAACTTAGGTACCATAGGCGAGGTACGTTGTCTTCTGACAACCCTATTTTATCCCCTCGCAACAACGTTGTGACGGGGATATAGCCTCGGTACCTTGCGTCCATGTGTGTGTTTGTGTTAGTGTGTGTGTCCGTCCGGAACCTTGTGAACACGATAGCAGACACAGTTTTCATCGTAGAAGCTTCCAGCCTTCCACAAATGTTTCCCATGGAAAGACGACGACCCTTATAGGAGTTTTTTTTCGTGACGAAATTACGAAAAATGCCTATACAAATGTATTATCAATTTTTCGGGGGAAAAAAATGGAAATTTTAAGATGAAAAATTGTGATATTTTTTTTTTATTATTTCTGCTCGAAACATAGATTGCGGGGACTCGATAGAACCGCCCCTACGCGATAAAGATTTTTATTTATTTGTCCGTTTTTGTTTTTTTTAACATTTAGTCATTTTGTGCATTGTTACAACGCATAATGTAGTAATGTAGTAATTTCTTCATTTTGATTTTTTTTACTACATTATGCGTTGGCATAGTCGACGCGAAATGAAGTAAAAAAATTATTTCATTTCGCGTTGATATGCACCATATCGACGCATAATGAAGTAATGATGGTAGAACATAGCTGTCTTCGAAAAGACTTAGGAAGCAATACAGTTAAATTCCTACAATTTAGACCACATTTGAGACGGTTCAAAAGTGGTCTTTAAGACCACAGTTGAACAGTCCAAAAGACGGTCTTCCACAAAAGCACACTGAAGGTCAAAATCACAAAGAAAATGTAGCTTTAACCTTCCAAATATGCTTTAAAAACAAAATTTGTATTAATTTTAGGTGGTCTTAATAGTGGAATTTCATTGTATTTGATTAAGCCAGTAGAATTAAAATCGTACGCCTTGCGCTATTTTGGTCTCATGCCTGATGTCTTTCCCTCATTTGTGTTTTAAGGCTCAACACATGATCGTTAAACCTCAAATCAAACAAATCAAACAAAAGACAGACAGACAGACAGACAGACAGACAGACAGACAGACAGAATGGACAAAAACTATATACCCCCTTGCATACTTCGTATGCCGGGGGTATAAATAGATGGGCTGCACGATGCTTCCACGCAGAGCTGATACCGCCCGTACATGAGTCCTCGTAATCTGCTTAGAAGGTCTAAGCCTGTCCAGGAAAACTGCTGCGAGTCGGCCCATCCATGCATATAAACCCTATTGCTTTTAATTGGACGGCAGCGATTGAGATGACATTTCATCTCAATATCGGGTAAAAGTCCCATAAAATTTGAAGCAATGTCTCCAAAATGACCTAAATAGTCTTGACGGGAACGTTAAACCTCAAATCAAACAAACAAACTGTTGACGCATAATGAAGTAAAATTAAGTATGCCACCCATCGCCGCAAAATGAAATAATTCTTTCATTTTGCTCAAACCTCTTAGTATCGACGCATAATGAAGTAAAAACGACATTTTATTTCATTTCGCGTTGACTATGCCAACGCATAATGTAGTAAAAATTTCAAAATGAAGAAATTACTACATTACTACATTATGCGTTGTAACAGTGCATTACGTACAGGCGGTTCTATCGAGTACCAACAATCTATGTTTTGAGGCGGTTCTATCGAGTACCCACAAACAGGAATAAGAAAAATAATGTTTACCCCTGTAAACCCCAGTTTTGCTATATAAAAGTGGGGTTTTAGGGGGTCAAAATCGCATAGGCGTGTTTTTCATGATGGCAAATCCCAAGTCTTATGTTTCAATTAACTGCTTTTCAAGATATATTGTACAAACGATCCAACAGGGTCCTCTCTCTCTCTCTCTCTCTCTCTCTCTCTCTCTCTCTCTCTCTCTCTCTCTCTCTCTCTCTGAGTGTGCCATGGCCTACATGTTGCTCTCTCTCTCTCTCTCTCTTAGCGTACCAACACTTAGCGAGCGTAGGTAAATGCAAATTACAGTTCCACGTCAACCGACATTTAACGTGTCAAACAAACATCAAAGCGATGCACTGAATTTGACTTTGCAACGATGAAACGTCAGAACGTTGCGTTGGCGATAATACGGCGTTGCTTAATAAGATGTCATTTGCCTAGTGCTCGGATCCACCAATACTCAATGGGATTTGAACATTAAATTCAAAACAAACATGAGAATGCAGTGCATTCCCTTTCAGTGCATGAGAATGAAACACTCCTTCGCAAGTGCAAGATTTTACAGTAAAATCAGGTAGATCAACCTGCCCAGCCCTTACATTACCAGGAACCCCAAAACGGGTATCCTGGCAAACAGTGCAGGCCCAGATCAGACGCCGTAGAACGCGGCCTCTGATCAGGGCCTACACTATTTGCAAAAGTCAAGCCAATTTCCAAACAAATTTTGAAGAAAACACAACCTGACACGCCTAAATTTTGAAATGGACTCCTGCTATATATAAGGAGGAAGATTCCATTATTTGGTAAAAAAAAGGGTTAATGGCTTATTAGCTAAGCTCCACAATATCTTCTTGGATACACGGATCAGTCAAACCTCTCTCATCTCAACGGTCACGTGACATTGACGTGAGTTGGAGTGGGTGTCGACGGCATGACGTCGAGTCAACGTTGACTCGACGACCGTCTTTCAGTCCACTCATAAGCTTTTTTTTTCGACTGTCAGTATGTTTATTTTTCTGTCTGTTCGTCCGTATGTCTGTTAGTCATTCATTCATTCAGTCGGTCGGTCTGTCGTCTGTCAGTTTGTCAGTCAAACCTCTCTCTCTCAACGGCCATGTGACGTTGAAGTGAGTTGAAGTTGGTGTCGACGGCATGACGTCGAACCAACGTTGACTCAACGCCCGTCTGTCAGTCCACTCATTAGTTGTTTTCTACTATCAGTATCAGTTTATTTTTCTGTCTAACTGTCCGTCCGTTCATCTGTTAGTCAGTCATTCGGTCAGTCGGTCTGTATGTCGTCTGTCTGTCTACTGTCAGTTTCTCATTCAAACCCCTCTCTCTCTCTCTCTCTCTCTCTCTCTCTCTCTCTCTCTCTCTCTCTCTCTCTCTCTCTCTCTCTCTCTCTGTACATGATGTTTGCTAGAAATAAAATATTGTTTAAACAAAAACAAATGTTATCTGTCCACAAGATAGATAGATAGATAGATAGATAGATAGATAGATAGATAGATAGATAGATAGATAGATAGATAGATAGATAGATAGATAGATAGATAGATAGATAGATAGATAGATAGATAGATAGATAGATAGATAGATAGATAGATAGAAAGATAGATAGATAGAAGTTCTGTCCGTATGTGATAGCTATACTTGGATAGCGAATAACGAAAAGTTACGTAAAACCCTATTTTGTAAGTAAGCTTTCGTAAGCCATTGGCATGGGTCATTCACGAAGAGATTTTCGTCAATAACAAACGGATCCAGGATAAATGAATTTCAGTAATAAAAGCAAAATATTATTCTTTTCTTCTCGAGGCAATATTTAAATGTAAACGGGTACATTTTCTCTCAAAATGTCTGAATATTGTTGGCATTTTAAGTTCCGCCAATACATTTGAATAGCGATGGCCGTTTCAATTGACGGCCAGTGCTTTGCGCATGCGCAAGAATGACGTCATAAACTGAATCTCTAAAACCTCCTATTGATTTTCAAGGTCAAGGGTAAAAGGTAAAGGCTACAATGATCTTGACATTAAAAACCTTATGAACAGAATAGAAGACAAATAGATCATCCTAGAATCTTCAAACATTCCACAAATGTTCCCCATTGAACGACAATGAACCCTATTTCTTTTCAAGGTCAAAGGTAAAGGTCACAATGAACTTGACCTTAAAAACCTTGTGAACACGATTAAAGACACATTTATCATCATAGAAGCCTCAAACCCTCCATAAATATTCCCCTTGGAAAGACGATGAACGCTATTGATCTTCAAGGTCAAGGTTCAAAGGTCAAGGTCACTATGAACTTGACCTTAAAAACCTTATTAACAGGATAGAAGACACAGTTATTAGCGTAGAAGCTTCAAATCTTCCACAAATTTTCCCCATGGAAAGACGATGAACCTTATTGATTTTCAAGGTCAAGGGGCGGAGATCAAGGTCAGAATGGACTTGACCTTAAAACCTTATGAACAGGATAGAATGCACAGTTATCATCGTAGAAGCTTCAAACCTTCTACAAATGTTCCCCATGAAGAGACGATGAACCGTATTGACTTTCAAGGTCAGTGGTCAGAGGTCAAGGTCACAATGGACTTGACCTTAAAAATCTTATGAACAGGACAGAATATACAGCTATCATCGTAGAAGCTTCAAACCTTCATGTCGATGAATGGTATGCTGTTGCGAGGGGATGCTACGCTTGCGTTGCTTTGTTCAAGTTGTTCTGTCGAGATTATTTCACTTGTATCTAACCGATCGTTAATCACAGGTTGGCGAAAATCGAAGCCGGCATCCCCGAAGAAAAACCACCCGACCTTCGGTTGGCGTCTCACATGTGACCCTAGCCAGTTTCGAAACACAGCCGTGAGAGAGCTATGATTAACAGTCAAAAGGCAAAGAGGCACCTCCAAGCCAATCATTTATAATCAGATAGATCCGAGCTGTGTCTTAGCTCCATATTAACTGCAAATGACAAGCACAATAAATAGCTTAAGTTTATAAAACTTGTATTATGGTTACTTTCTAAAATTGCCTCGCGGCCTCGGGCCAATGCAGCAGACCTCGGACCTGTACCTGGGTCAATGCGAAATTACTTGATCAATGACATTATAAGCCAGTTACTTATATTTTTATCTCTTTCCAAACCAAAGTATGTCTTGTTACAATGACCTCCAATGTTTATTATAGATACATATAATTTGATTTATAGATATCTATTATAAAATTATAGATATCTCGTAAAATTATAGATATCTCGAAATTGTATTAAATAGTAAAACGGCACGCCATATACTTTTCTATGTTCAGCCATATTAATTCAGTCACGTGACTGATTTCACGCTCTTTTTGAAACGTGGTCGTTGTGCTCCACGAAATTGTTCGAAATTTCACGAATCTCCCAGTCGAACAAAAAACGTGCTCCACGCTTCAGTTCGTGGACCACGAAATCACCAGTCGAATACCGCCAATGTTAACGGCGCTATGAAATACATGGACATGCGAATGGTGATGGCTCCGATCAAACTGCACAGGCTGTTCTGCTGGTGGCAAGTGCCCTATCGTCGGAAATCGCATGCGCTGATTAAGACTTATTTTGGTGTGCATGTTTGTGCGCGCGCGCGCGCGAGAGAGAGAGAGAGAGAGAGAGGGGTTTCTATCATCTTTTGTTATACACGACTTCAATGTCCCGTTAGATAAACTGGCATAAATGTGCATCCTATCCGTCGGCCCCCGCCCAACGGGGATTGAAGAAATAGATGGGCTGCATGATGCTTCCACGCAGAGCTGAAACCGACTGCACACGAGTACCGGTAAATCATTTAGAGGATCTAAGCCTGCCCAGGCCAAGTCGGACCGTCCATGCTTATAAACCCTATTGGTTCCATTGGGCGACAGGGCTTGAGAAGTCATTTCATCTCAATGTCGGGTAAAGATCCCACAAAATTGGAAGCAACGTCTCCAAAATGACCTGTACAGTGTTGACGGGGACGTTAAACCTCAAAACAAACAAACGAAGCACCCTATCCGTCCATTCTGTGATCTGACCCGAGCCATGCTCGAAACAACGCGGTGAGACCGTGAGAGACCTAATTATTATTTAAGATTCAGCGCTCTCACCCACTTTGCCACTGAGTTGCGTTAGGTAGGGAGTGTGACACCTTCCACAATAAAGTTTGAAGACAGAATGGCAGGTTTACTGCAGTCAGTAGCGAGTCATATAGATAGTCAAAGTAGCTTCTGTCGATTACCGGTGGGGTCGAATGTTCGATCTCTGCACTGGCGCTCTTTCCCATTAAGTAACGGAGGTCCGTGCAAAAGCGAAATTGCAATGTTTCTTCTGCGCATCATCTGTTGAAGGTTAACATGTCTGTAAAATTGCATGAAAATATGCCACACAATTTACAAGTGAGAGAGGGCGCGAGTGAATGACAAAATCGCTATTTTCAATGTTCAAAGGGCTATGACTCTAAAAACTAAAAATTCTTGTCTTCTGCAAGCAGTGTCATGGTGTTTTCATTTCTGTAAATTTTCACGAGACTATCTCAGATAATTTCAAAGTTACGCAACGGACATAGAATCGTGGTACACAGACAGAAAGAATGATCGGGGACAAACGATGTCTTTCGTCCCCATCGGGGGTGTGGCGGGGGGGGGGGGGGAGAGGTGGGGGGGGGGACATTATCACACGTAATACCACTCACACGAATTTTCCATATTTTGATCGTTTCAAAATAGATTCGCGTCGCTGGGAATGTGCTCGCTTGGTTTAACAGTTATTTGTCTAATAGGAAACAAAGAGTCATACTTCCGGGTGTTACTTCAGAGTGGGCATACATTCGAGCTGGTGTTCCCCAGGGGTCAATTTTAGGACCACTCTTATTCTTAGTATTCATAAATGACATAGTAACTGACATCCAAACAAATATACGACTTTTTGCGGACGACACTAGTCTCTACATTATCGTTGATAACCCTGTCACCGCTGCTAATTCTCTCAATGTAGATCTTGAAACAATCTCAAAGTGGGCTGAAACTTGGCTAGTATCATTTAATCCGACCAAAACTGAAAGTATTCTCATTTCCCGCAAATTAAACAAACTTAACCATCCACCTATCATAATGCAAAATCTTCAAATAACCGAAGTAGAGTTCCACAAACATCTCGGGATCTTTTTTTCAAACGATTGTAAATGGCACCATCATATAAAATATATTTCAGAAAAAGCTTGGGGTAGAGTCAATGTAATGAGAAGGCTTAAATTCAAATTAGACCGTAAGTCCTTAGAAACTATTTATACTGCTTTTATTCGACCTTTATTGGAATATGGGGATGTAATATGGGACAATTGTTCTCAAAACGAAAAACAAGAGTTAGAAAAGATCCAACATGAAGCAGCCCGCATAGCTACTGGTGCAACTAAGCTTATATCTATTACTGCCCTGTACAAGGAAGTTGGATGGGAGTCACTTGAACAAAGACGACAAACACACAAACTGACTCTATTTTATAAAATGTTCTCGCATCTAACTCCCCTGTACTTAACTTCTCTTATTCCCCCATCCGTCAGCGACATATCACGATATAATCTCCGCAACTCAGATCACGTACAGACTATTGATTCACGAACTAATCTATACTATAATTCTTTTCTGCCCTCAACTGTAAGGACCTGGAATAACCTACCCACCGAAGTGAAACACTCCCAAACAACAAATTCTTTTAAATACTATTTTAAGAAAGATAAAACAGAAGTCCCTAAATATTATTATTCCAAAAATAGAAAAGCCCAAATTCTCCATACTCGATTACGGACGAACTGTAGCTCACTGAACCTGGATCTGTTTTTAAAAGGAATTTCTGACTCACCCATGTGTATATGTGGTAGCATAGAGAACTCACAACACTTCTTTTTCCACTGTCCCCTCTACCAGCAGCATCGGAATCTACTCCTAAATCTGATTTCCACTTATCATAATCCTACTCTTGATCTTCTTTTATATGGGGATTCCTCTCTATCATATGAAACAAACGCGCTAATTTTCGAAAACATCCATCGGTTCATTTTAAACACCAAACGCTTTGCATGAGATGTTATAACTACCGATAGGGTCATGCGATTGTTATATTTCAATTATTCGGTTGCCAAATGATTCTGTATTCCATGTCGAGTGCCTGGGCCCGACCTCCGCCCCCACCCAGCCCCAAACCCCCGCCCCAAACCCCCTATCCGTTGTCCTTTGATTATTTTTTCTTATCCCCCATTTTTCAAAAATCCCCACACCCTTTCACATAACAGCTATATACAAAATTAATCTTATTTAGTATCATATTTTATACCAATATCCACCCCCCCCCCCCCCTTTTTGTTTTTTCTTCACCAAATTATGATTATCCTTTTCTCATTATGTTGTTAATATCACTACATGATATCACTTGTTTCAACATACTTCGTTTGTAAATCGTCATTATGTTTACATGTTACTTGTTACTGGGAGAAGAACTATATAAGTACTTGTGCTTTCGTTCTAATCCCAAATTGTATAATAACTTGTCACATATTGTAATGATGTTATTGCTATAGTAATAAAATATGTTTAAACCAAAATAGATTAACCGCGCTATTCGATATCTCGTGGTCCGCAACTGGGTACCGTGATCCGCAACTTGGGTCTAACCGTGGTCTTTTATTCTGCAACCCTGAACGTCAGCCGAATAAGATTTGGAAGAATGATTATGTGCATTTTGTAGAGGGATAATTTTCTTGAAAATGGTACCAAACGTTCTGAGCAGCAAGCAACTGTATTGGCTATAATACTTAACGGCGCGTGACTGACACGAAACTGGGTACTTCACAGTATACAAGCAGCGGATTTGTTTGATTTGGGGTTTAGCGTCCCCGTCAACACTGTAAAGGTCATTTTGGAGACGTTGCTTCCAATTTTGTGGGACTTTTACCCGACATTAAGGTGAAATGACATCTCAATCCCTGTCGCCCAATGAAACCAATAGGGTTTATCAGCATGGACGGTCTGCCTTGCACAGCGGTTCCTGGACAGGCTTAGATCCTCTAAGTGGTTTACCGGTACTAGTGTGCGGGCCAGATTCAGCTCTGCGTGGAAGCATCATGCAGCCCATATATTTCTTGAAGCCCCTATGGGCAGCGGAACTGAGTACTTGGCTGTATACACAAGCTGCGAACGCAATGATGCTGACCAGCATCACGAAAACACGCCTATATAATTCTGACCCCCTTGACCCCCCACCTTTTACAGGGGTAAGCCTTTTTATATTTCTGCTCTAAAATATAAATTGTGGGTACTCGTTAGAACCGCCTCGATGAGGCGGTTCTAACGAGTTCGAGGCGGTTCTAACGAGTACCAACAGTGTATATTTTTAGCAGAAATAAGAAAAAATATCACAATTTATCATATGAAAATTGTTGATTTTTCGGCGGTAAAGTTTACAATGTATTTGTAAAGGCGTGTTTTCGTAATGGACTGCGCGTATGCATCTTTTTGTTCGCAGGTAGCTATATCAGGTAGCAATATCAGGTTAATCATCAATGCCTTTTGCTATTGGTGAAATACCGTGTTGGTCCTATATCGCTCACCTGAGCTAACAGATTAAAAGTTTCAGGAAGTTCCAATCTTTACCGAAGGATTTATGCTGATGTCAAGGTCAAAAATAGGTATTTGCAGCATTCAAGCGGACGTAACTCCATGAGAGATAGACATCACCAGTTTTCAAACTCATCCGAACTTTCATTCCCAGCCTACTTAAATGCTAGTTTCAGGAAGATTCGATCATAACTAAAGCACTTATATGGTGATGACAAGGTACAAAATACGCATTTTCAGCAAAGAAGGGGACTTAACTCTGTAAGTAATGTGCCAACGATGTTAGTTTGCAAACACACTCAAGCTTTTATCTCTAACTTACCAATATGTAAGTTATGGAAGGTCCGTTCAAATTTAAGAGACTTATGATGATGACAACATCAAAAATGGGCATTTTCAAGGTTTTGAACTCATCCGAACTTTTATCATTGACTTACTTATACATGTATGTCAGTTTCAAGAAGATTCGACCAAAACTGAAGAGGCTACGGTGATGACAGGGTCAAAAACAGGCATTTTCTGCAACCAATGTGACGTAACTCTATGATAGATAAGCCGACCTCACCGGTGTTTGAACTCATTCGAGCGTGTATCCCTGACTTGCTTATATGTAAATTTCAAGAAGATCCGATCAAATCTGAAGGGGCTGCGGTGATGACAAGGTCTAAAATAAACATTTTCAGTAAAGTAGGAGGCATAACTGTGTGACTAATAGACCGACATCGCTAGTTTTTGAACTCATCCGAGCTTCTATCCATGACTTACTTGTTTGTAATTTTCAAAAAGACATGATGAAAACTGAAGGAGTTACGGCGAAGACAAGGTCAAACATAGGCATTTTATGCAATCAAAGGGACGTAACTCTATGATTAATCAGTTTTCGAACTCATTCAAGCTTTTATCCCTCACTTACTTACACGTAAGTTTCTAGAAGATCCGATAAAAAGTGAAGGGGCTACGGTGATTACAAGGTCAAAAATATGCATTTCTGAAATCAAGGGGTACATAACTCTCTGAAATATAGACCAACCTTAACCTATTTTTAAACTCTGCTGAGGCTTTATCCCTTACTTACTTACTTACATATAAGTTTCAAGAAGACCCAATGGAAACTGAACGGGCTACAGTGATGACAAGGTCAAAAATAGGCATGTTCAGCTATCAAGGGGACGTGACTCTATGAAAGATAGGCCGACATCGCCAGTTTTCGAACTCATCCGAGCTTTTATCCCTCACTTGCTAACAAGTAAGTTACTAGAAGATCCGATAAAAACTGAAGGGCCTTCGGTGATTGCAAGTTAAAAAAATATGCATTTTCTGAAATCAAGGGGGACATGACTCTCTGAAATATAGGCCAACCTCACATTTTTTTTTTAAATATGCTGAGGTTTTATCCCTTTCTTACTTACATGTAAGTTTCAAGAAGATCCGATGGAAACTGAACGGGCTACGGCGATGACACGTTAAAAATAAGCATTTGCAGCAAAGTTTGGGACATAACTCCGTGAGTAATCAACCGACATCCCTAGTTTTCTCACTTCTCTGAGTTTTTATCCCCAGCCACCTAGCATATAAGTTTCAGAAAAATCCAATCAAAACTGAAGGGTCTAGGTTGATGACAAGGTCAAAACTAAGCAGTCTCAGCAAGGTAAGGGACATAACTCCGTAAGTAATCGACCGACATCGCTAGTTTTCGAACTCATTCGAGCTTTTATCCCTGACTTACTTGTTTATAAGTTTTAAGAAGATGCGATCAAAACTGAAGGGGCTAGGGTGATGACAAGGTCACAAAAAAGCATTTTCAGAAATCAAGGGGACGTAACTCTACGATTAATGGGCCGACCTGGCCGATTTTCGAACTCATCCGAGTTTTATCGCCAGCCCCCTTACATATAAGTTTCAGACAGATCCGATCAAAAGTGAAGGGGCTACGGTGATGGCAAGGTGAAAAAAACAAGCATTTTCAGCAAAGTAAGGGGCATAACTCCGTTAGTAATTGACCGACATCGCTAGTTTTCGAACTCATCTAAGCTTTTAACCCTAACTTACTTGTATGTAAGTTTCAGGAAGACCTGAAGGAGCTACGGTGATGACAAGATCAAAAATAGGCATTTTCAGCAATCAAGGGGATGTAACTCTATGATTAATTGGCCGACCTGGCCGGTTTTCGAAGTCATCCGAGTTTTAATCCCCAGCCACCTTACATATAAGTTTTAGAAAGATCTGGTAAAACCTGAAGGGGCTACGGTGATGGCAATGTCAAAAATAAGCATTTTCAGCAAAGAAGGTGACATAACTTCGTTAGTAATCGACCGACATGGCTAGTTTTCGAACACGCACAAGCGTTGAACCATGACTTACTTGTGTGTAATTTCAGGAAGATCCAATCAAAACTGAAAGGGCTACGGTGATGACATGGTCAGAAATAGGCATTTTCAGCAATCAAGGGTACGTAACTCCATGAGTAATGGGCCGATCTGGCCGGTTTTCGAACTCACCCGAGTTTTCATCCCCAGCCACCTTACATATAAGTTTCAGAAAGATCCGATCAAAACTGAAGTCGCTACGACAGGGACAAGCATTTTCTCATTGTAAGTCTATGGGACCTTTCGGTTGCCTTAGAAACCAAAGTTTTCGTTCGATTTAGATGAAAAGCTTATGTCATCAGTCCCCCACCAGAGGCATGCAACAGATGAGAAATGATTGAAATCAGCCTGCTGGTTGCAGAGATATAACTGGTCAAATGTTGTGACGGACGGACGACGGACGACCCACTATACTATAAGCTCCCCTGGAGCCTACAGCCCAGGTGAGCTAAAAATTCTAGTTACAAACGTCAATAGAACATTACTTCAGGGCTGGTCACAGATGTGAGCCCTTTCAACCCACAGATCAGGACAGATACCAAAGTAAACCATGTACAGACGCAGAACAGCCTATGATTATTAGACACCTCATCAGGATCTACACTGTTTGTCATTCTGCCAATGCTTTTGACCGAGGCCCCTATTTGCAAGACTGAATGAGTCAAAATTTAAGGACGGAAGAGTCGATTTCAGAAATTTAGAGATAAAACGGTTGATATGCATGAAACATTATAATTCGATCGTCCAATTAAAAAAAACTACAACATCAGCGCAACTGCTACACAAAATGATATTCATAATATATACAGTAAAATTCCTATATTAAGATCAACTTTGGGACTGTTCAAAAGTGGTCTCCAGGACCACTTTCGAACAGTCCCAAAGGTGGTCTCTGAACAGAAGACAATGAGTGTGGCAAAAACTGAACCCTTCTCAATAAGCTTTTAAAAGCATATTTAGAGCATATTTAGTCTTAATTTTAGGTGGCTTAATAGCGGAATTTTACTGTAC
The DNA here is from genome assembly GCA_963580285.1 of Lucinisca nassula. NCBI lineage: Eukaryota > Metazoa > Mollusca > Bivalvia > Lucinida > Lucinidae > Lucinisca > Lucinisca nassula. Next base: position 38,822,538 of record OY757017.1, read on the forward strand.
CTCTTTAGGGTCACTCGACCAACAATTACTAAGTACAGCAGCTTTACATTGCTGATGTCCACGTGCCTTTCAGTTATTTGTTCGAAATTAAGGTAAAGCTTATTTTTTGTTTGATTTAAGGTTTAACGTACCCGTCAACACTGTATATGTCATTTTGGAGACGTTGCTTCCAATTTTGTGGGACTTTTACCCGACATTAAGATGAAATGACATCTCTAGCCCTGCCGCCTAATGAAACCAATAGGGTTTACTTGCATGGACGGTCCAACTCGCTCCACTTTCCCTGGGCTTGCTTAAAACCTCTAAGCAAATTACCAGTACTTGTGTGCGGTTGGTTTCAGCTCTGCACCGAAGCACCATGCAGACCATTTATTTCTTCAAGCCCCAATGTGTGGGGGCGGAAAGCTTATTTATAGCCTCACTGAGGTCAGTATGTCGGTTAAAGAATCGTTCTGGACTTGACTCTTATGTTGCTTTCCGAAAACACGCCTATACAAATACATTGTAAATTTACCGCCGTAAAAATGAAAAATTTCAGATGAAAAATTGTGATATTTCTTATTTCTGCTCAAAACATAGATTGTGGATACTCGTTAGAACCGCCTCGTCGAGGCGGTTCTAACGAGTACCCACAATCTGTTTTGGGGCAGAAATAACAAAAATAATATATACCACTGTAAACCCCAGTTTTACTATATAAAGGTAGGGCTTAAGGGGGTCAAAATTATATAGGCACGTTTTCGAGATGATCAGTGACTGAAAAACAAGTTTCGAATGAGACAATGTAAACGAAACACTTGAGTTCGAATCATAGAAGTTTCACTGTTTTTTTCACTTTTCAGTAGTTAACTATGATAAGACTTACTTTCTACTGGATGGACCGACATTTTGACAAGCGTAATCCGCACCCACTAAATAATAGATGATATCGCTCTCCACGGAAACACACCAGTTTACTGAATTTAGCAACGGGCCGAGAAAATACTTTCGGTATAGGTATAGAATATAACAGCATTGCCATTACGAAAACATGACCATACAAGTTCATGGCAAATTTCACCGAAAACAAAAACAAAAAAAAAAAAAAAAAAAAATAGACGAAAAATAAAAAATTTAAGATGAAAAGTATTGATATATTTTTTCAATTCTGTTCATAAACAAAAAAGTATTTTGGGTACATGTCGGAACAGCCTCATCGAGGCGGTTCTAACGAGTACCCACGATCTATATTTTAGAGCAGAAATAATTAAATAAAGGTTACCTTGTAAACACCAGTTTTACTTATGAAAGGGTGTAAGACTTATACTATAACGAAAACACGCCTATACAAATACATTGTAAATTTCACTGCCGTAAAAATGCAAATTTTAAGACAAAAAAATGTGAAACTTTTCTTATTTCTGCTTAAAATATAGATTGTGGGTACACGTTAGAACCGCCTCAATGAGGTTACCACAATGGGGCGGTTCTAACGAGTACCTACAATCTATATTTGGAGCAGAAATAAGAAAAACCTCAGTTTTACTGTATAAAACTGCGGTTAAAGGGGGTCACACTTATACATCACGTGAACAATCCGTGAAATGTACACCCCCTAAACCCCACTTTACATAGAGAAAACTGGGGTTTACAGGGTCTACATTATTTTTCTTATTTCTGCTCCTAGACATAGGTTGTTGGTACTCGTTAGAACCGCCTCAATGAGGCGGTTCTAACGAGCACCAACAGCCTATGTTTGAAGTACAAATAAGAAAAATATAACACATATTCATCGGAAAAGTAGCCATTTTGGAGATATGAAAGAATGCACTATGTCACACGGGTGTGTTATCGTAATGCATGTGTGTTTTCGTGATGTAGGCGTGTTTTCGTGATATCGATCCGGACCAAGTTCACAATCATTCCTTAAGGCCATGCACATTTACCCATTTTAATACCGACCTTAAGTTTTGGTTCGTTTGTATTGGAGTTTAACGGCCCAGTCTTCACTTTTTAGGTCATTTTAACTATCCACACTTTTCTTGGGCAGGCATATACGTAATCTGACCTACATCTCTATATAACATTACATAGACGCACACGAACAACCACATCACGTGATTAAGCCCGGAAACAAATACCCCCTAAACCCCACTTTATATAGAGAAAACTGGGGTTTACGGGGTAAGCATTATTTTCCTTACTTCTGCTCCAAGACATAGGTTGTGGGTACTCGTTAGAACCGCCTCAATGAGGCGGTTCTAACGAGCACCCAAAACTATGTTTGGAGTATAAACAAGAAAAATATTACAGATTTTTATAAGAAAAAATATCTACTTTCAGGTTTGAAAAATGCACTATATCTTTGTTATCGTAATGACCTTTTTATTACGTCATTTATTTGATGATGCCCACACTGATTCTTACGTTGATGACCCTGTTGTGCTATTAAAAGTGAAACTGACTAAATACATCCTTGTTTCAGATTTAGTATTCCTACCTGATAAACATTCCGGCCAATTATGGTGAAAAATGTGAACATGAGTAATGAATTTATAAGATTATTCGTGATGAATATCGAATAATCATGAACAACCATGTGTACATGAAACCTGCACGCGGCCCATTGTTGTTAAGCTTTAGGTAAAATGAAATCCAATCTTTAGTTATCAAAATATTTCAATCAAATATATCAACAAATCATTCGTTTAACTTGCAAAGCCATACTTTTAGACAAAAATGAAAAGCATGGTTTCAAAATTTCATTGCTTTAAATAGCTGAAGCCTAAAGTTACACACTTTCTCCTATAAAAGGAACATACGCAAACACTACTGCACTGTTTGCTAACCGGAGTTTCCGTCAAAACAAATCGAAAAAAAATACACTACGACATGACAAATGGACTGGTCCAAGATATTGCAATGAAAGAGTCTACCAATTTATAATGGGTAAAGGCAATGTTTTGTGAACCTCGCTTTTGCCCTGCTCTACAACAAATCAACGGATAGGGTTTTATGCCTGTGTATTAGTGTATTTTAATTGTATGGATTTTTTCTTGACATCGATCTTCAAAACTGTGCCATGATTGAATGCATCTGTCCTTTTAAAAGAACCTATTGATTTTTTACATACAGGTTTTCATATTTCATAATAATGTAATCCGAAACAAAATGATATTATTAAAGACAGTGCACATTCTTTCGACAGAAACTGACAACTGCCCTTCTTGAATCAGCGGAAGGAGAAAAGATTTCATGATCAATCTCCATGAAGGAATGTTGCCGACCCTGGCAGGTATCGAACCCGCGTCCTCCAGATCACCAGTCAGACGCGTATCCGACTGAGCTACCGAGGCCGGCTCGGTTGAGCTTGACAAATAGCGAAGTCTGTCTATTATTCATAGAGATATGCCCCCTTGGTTGCTAAAAATACCTATTTTTTATTTCGTCATCTCAGTAGGCCCTTCATTTTTGATCGGATCTTCTTGAAACTCACGTATCAGTAAGTCAGGGATAAAAACGCGGAACGGTTTGGTAACTGGCGATGTCAGCTATACGTCCCTTTGGTAGCTGCAACTGCATATTTTGGACCTTGTCATGACCATAAGTTAGCTTTTATCGGACCTTACTCAAACTAAAACGCAAGTAGGTTAGATTTTTTTACAGCTTTGGTGAGTTCGAAAACTGGCGAGGTCATCCTGTCTATCATAGGATTATGTCCCTTTGATTACTGAAAATTTGACATCATCATAGATCCTTTAGCTTTGATAGGGTTTTCCTGAAACTAACATGTAAGTAGAGTTGGGAAAACAACTTAGCAGAGGTTGAAAACTGGCGAGGTAGGCCTGTCTATCATAGAGTTACGCCCTTTGTTTGCTGAAAATGCCTGTTTTTAATATTGTCATTAACTTAGGTCCCAAAGTTTCGATCGTGTCTTCCTGAAACTTACATATATTAAGTTAGGAATAAAAGCTTGAATGAGTGCAAAAACTAAGAATGTTGGCCTATATATTACCTAGTTATATCTCCTTTACTGAAAATGCCTATTTTGGACCTAGTCATCACCACAAGGCCTTTAGTTTTGTTCGCATCTTTCTGAAATTAAACTACAATTGATTGGGGATGAAAGTTCAGACGAGGGTATTGGCCTATCCTAGCAGGCACACGTCGCTAGTGTGACGTTGCATAATCGTCATGACGTTGTATCGACGTTGATGTGACGTCACAATTACGTCATGTACCTGCTGGGATATATGTCACAGAGTTATGTTCCCTCAGTAGCTGAAAATGCCTGTTTTCATCTTGTCAACAGCATCTGTCCTTCAGTAATGATCTGGATTGCCGAAAACATGCATGTATAAGTATGCTCGAGTGAGTTTCATTACGAAAACATGCCTATACAAATACATTGTAAAATTTATCTCATAAAAAATGAAAATTAAGAGAATATTTCTTATTTCTGTTCAAAATGATGAGTGTGTGTACTCATTAGAACCGCCTCATCGAGGCGGTTCTAACGAGTACCCACAATCTATATTTAGGGCAGAAATAAGAAAAATAAGGTTAACCCATGTAAACCCCAGTTTTACTAAATAGAAGTGGGGTTCAAGGGGGTCAAAATTATAAAGGCGGGTTTTCGTGATGTGAAAACTTGTAATGTCGGTCTATCAGTCATGATAGACAGGTTACTGAAAATCTCATAATTTACCTTTTCATTTGTTTATGAACAAAACATAATAAGCTCCCTAAGAACAAAATGCCCAAGATGAGTTTCGTACAGTGATTTCAACATGTGTCTGTCCTATGTGTGTCGTCAGTCACATGTGCTTTGTCCGTTGTCAACACCCCATAGAGGCCACATTTTTACTTCAGTCTTTATGAAATTTTACCAGAATGTTTGTCCTGATGATATCTTAGTCAAATCTGAATTTGGGCCATGTCGAATTAAACAATTAGGTCACGGGGCCAAAATGTGTCAAAACCTTGTTCTCCCTCCATAGGCCACAGTTTTGCTTCTAGCTTCATCATATTTTAGCGACATCTTTTTCGGTCAAGTTTGAATAACAGTCATGCTGAGTCATAAACTAGGCCACTAGATCAGATTGGTTTAAAATAAAAGCTAATAGGTGGCCTTTGGAAACGAAGAACACTTCTAGAAGCTGCAGTTTTGGTTCAATCTTCACAAAACTGTTCTAGAAGATACCTTGATCAGGATCGAATATTATAAGAATCTAATATGGGGTTTGTTGTAGATGTTCTAAATTATTAACTTCCTGTCTTACTGCTATTAAAACGCATGTAATTAAATACTGTGATAAAGTCTTTGAGAGATCAGGAAGAAATCTGTTTTGGTCTATAAAAAATTCGAATGAGGTTTTAAATAAATTGAAATCTAGACATTTTCGTGCTTCTAGTCTGTCTACCTACGATTTTTCCACTCTTTACACTACACTTCCTCATAATCTTATAAAAGAAAAGCTTAATGATTTAATTGAATGGGCTATTCACAGAGAAGATTCTCTCTATCTTGCATGTAATGTCAGAAATGCATTTTTCACTTCTAAAGAGCATAAGAATTATACACTTTGGTCATGTCAGAAAGTGTGTGATGCCCTCACCTTTCTACTTGACAATATTTATATTAGATTCGGTACTAAGTTATTTAGACAAATTGTGGGTATTCCGATGGGTACTAATTGCGCACCTCTTGTGGCTGATCTATTCTTGTATTGTTATGAAAGAGACTTCATTTTGTCGCTTTCCATTGATAACCAATCTGAAATTATTGAAGCTTTTAGCTCTACTTCCAGATATTTAGATGATTTATTAAATATTGATAAGACCTATTTTGATGGTTTGATCAGTCAGATTTACCCCCTAGAACTTCAGTTAAATAAAGCAAATTCTTCTGATACCGAGGCCCCGTTTTTGGATTTACATCTATCTATTGTAGATGGATTTGTTTCGTGCAAAATTTATGATAAACGCGATGACTTTGATTTTGAGATTGTAAATTTTCCTTTTTTTGGATGGTGATGTGCCTCGTGCGCCATCATATGGCGTTTATATTTCGCAATTAATTCGATTTGCTAGAGTGTGTAGTCATGTAACTGACTTCAACACTCGTAATAAATTATTAACGGCTAAACTCCTTAATCAGGGTTATCGGTACCATAAACTACGAATAGCCTTTTCAAAATTTTATAGACGCCATTCTGATTTAATTTCAAAATTCAATATTGGACTTAAATCTCTTCTGCAACAAGGTCTATCGGAACCCGAATTTTATGTTGACTTAGTATATAAATTCAGAAAAATATATAACCGCAATGACTTCAGCACCCAATTTCGTAAAATCATTCTTCGATATAAAAAGATTGGGTGCAACATGGATATTATACGGCAGACTGCATGCATGGTAGTTAACCCAATCACGGTTGGCAACTTTGCTTCCCTCTTTAATTGCACGCCGGTGGGTCAGGCCTCAGATCCCAGACGGCTCCAACGTAAAGGCTTATTGAAAATAAGAGATATATAATGTTGGTTGGTGCCTGATGCTCTGTCTCTGGTCGGGCTCATCGGAGTCTAACTGTTGGTTTTCTTTTGCTCAAGCATTTCAGTGGTTTCTTGCTGTCGAGTCCTCACCGTTGTCTCACCTCTGTGGTTCTTTGATTTTTGTGTTCACGGAGATGTTGCACTGATGAGTTAGGAGGCCTTCATGCGGACTGAACAAATTATTTGTCTAAATCGCGACGGAAGTAAGGGCGAGGATTGTGGCCACGTAAAATCGATTTAAGCCCCCCAGTGGAAATCTTCCACTGACCGTTCCAAGGCGGCTCTTCTGTGGCGATTTATTTATGTTGTTTTTTGTTACTTACTGTGTGTATCACTTGTGTCTTTTGGTTTTGGATGGCCATATGGCCATTTTGTGGGAAAGTAACTGTCCTTATGGCCTTCCTTTGTTTAGGTTTCCATTATGGTCTGGTCGCTTAATGTTTATATTTCTTTCCCTTTGGTGTCTTTTATGGGTGGAGTAAGTTAATTGTATCAATTCCTGATCTTTGTTTTACTTCTACTTTATAAAACTTTTTCAGATTTTCCACCAAACCTTCTGTCCAGTGTCTGAGTTTACTAATTTTTCTGAAAGCTTGTCAATTTGATTCTGTTTTGATTTACGAAGTTCACTAGTGACATGATTTCTGACGCGTTTATAAGTGTCCCAGTGATTAGGGTTATTGGATTTCTTATACTTATCATATAGTCTTTTCTTCTTCCGTAGTAGTTTCTTAATATTATTAAGAAAGGTGGGTCAGGTTGGCGTACTTTTATCAACGTGTGCGGAATATGTTTATTCGTTAAAAAAAAGTAATCTGGTCAGTTATATTCTCCGCATATGTATCAATATCATTACTTTTCAGCGAATTCCAGTCCGTGTCTGTCAAGTCGGTAGAAAAGGTTTGATAATCACCCCTGTCGAATAACTAGATTTTTTTTTAAACAAGGTGTTATTGGCTTAATGAAATTTAAGACACAATACGTAGGACAATGATATCTTATGTTTTGCTCAAGAAAAGGTTCACCGACGCCACTAAGTATAATAGTATTTGTATTTGAAGTTAGAATCAAGTCAATTGTAGAGGAGGAGTTTTCCGTGAAGTGTGTTGGTTCGTTGATCAATTGCTCAAGGTTAAACTGTCGACATAATTCATGTATTTTTCTATATGAGGGTTCCTTTAAGTATCAAGGTTAAAATCACCTGTCAGTAGTATGTTTTGTATATTAGTGTCAAATGCAAATGCAGTTATTGCAAATTTCAAGTGAACTATTTGATAAAGTAACATTCCAAGCTGTTTTCCAGATACAAACTTTCAGTTTTCACCCAATAGTATACCCAGTTAACGAGTAGGGTATAGTTGCAACCTCCATATGGGGAACCTCCACCACAGGAGCATCTCTCCACCGTGGGAACACAACGCAACTACAACTGCAACTGCAAGTTTAAATGATGAGAAGAATAACTGTCCGTTCGATCGTGTTTCAGTCTGTCTATAATAGAGTGTTATACGGACCTCCGTGACTTAGTGGGTGAGAGCGATGACTCTTAGCCATTAGGTCTCTAACCATTGTGGTTCGAGCATGGCTCGGGTCACATGTGAGACGCCGAGTTCTGCAACTGAAGGTGTGGTGGTTTTTCTCCGGACACTCCGGTTTTCGTCAACTACTGATTAACGATGGGCTCGATATGAGTAAAATAATCTTGAAATTTTTGTAAAACCCAAACCAAACCAATAGAGTTAGGTGTACTGCAGGCACACACGCGGCTGACTGACATATGGTACTCTGAATTTTGCCTGCTCCATAGGCTGGGGCTTTTTTTTTTATTGAGTGGGGGTGGGGGGGGGGTGGGGGGGGGTCAAACATTTAGTATTTCGGGTGTAGGCTAGGGGTTAACAGAAATGGTCTTTTTTATGGGTACACGCCATTTAGCAGATATTTTGAAGATGTCGACTCTAAAACATACCATTTGGGGGTGAGAGCCAAAAAGTCATTGGTAATTTTATTCCTTCGCTTTTAAAAAAAAACCGCCTCCGTCGGTCTCTCCGTCCGTTTGTCCGCCTGTCTGACCATTTGATTTTGGCACCGCCCCTCCCAGGTGAGGCGTCCAACGGTCAAATATCAATTACATTTAATAACAAAGTCAGTTTTATAGATTTTGATATCAAACTTTGCAGAATTAATGATTGATAGAATATGTAAAATACTTTGAACGGAATTTTGGTTGCGACCACTGGATAATGCCTAAGGGGTCGGATTTGGAGGTCGGATCAAAGTTTTAATAAGGGAGTGGGAGCGGCGATTAAACTGCTTTATGAATATTTTTGGCACAGCATTCCCCTCATACCAGAAGCTATTTGAATGTTGTTGTTTTTTTTCTCTTGCTGCACAACAGCTCAGTGGATTTAAAGAATTGCTGTTAGGAAATTGGGACGTTAACTGAAACATCCCTTGTGCAGGCTGAATAACCGTACGGTATAGACATGATTACTGTGTAGGCTTTCATCCTGTAAAGCTGGAGTGTAAATAATATATACCGCCTGTGTCCCCTCCTGGAGTTAAGGCGAAATCTGAAGAAAGAAAAAATATTAAAAACATTTTTCGTGCCAAATGCAATAAAGAAATAAGTAAAGACACATTATAATTATGCAAAGCAAGCTAGCTAATTGTAGAGTATTGTTTTAAGTAAGCTACATTTTGAAAATATTTTAGAGAGTCCGATTATATTATGGATATTTTTGGATTACGCTGTAAAGCTTTTTATTTGTTAGGGTAAAACACTTAATGCTGCACCCCACCCTATATAGCATACAAAAGCCAAAGTATCCCCTGTACTTAACGTGAAGCAACTGCAAGACTATTCCCATCATTGCTCCACGCAGGACACATTTCCAAATCTACCGGAGCGGATGCTTGCTCTGCGATAAACTCGAAGTAACTACATGACCTGTCCATTCCATTGTTCTACGCCCGGCACGTTACCAATTCTACATGAGTGGTGGCTTGCACTGTGGTGGCCTTGCTGGCTCTGTGCTAGTACTGTGAACAAGTAAAATACATTCCCAGTACTTCCAGAGGTGCATTCAACAAAACGGGCTCCCGCCGAGTGCTCGTCTGTTCGTAGACTGGTTCCCTCTTCCTATAGCTCAATAGCTTTCGCATAAAGGGATCGGTAATATGCGAAAGCTATTGCGCCTTAGGACGAGGGAACCTGTCTACGAAACAGGCGAGCGCTCGGCGGGCGCCCGCGTTGTTGAACGCACCTCTGATAAGTGGCTTCCGCTGTGCATGAAACGCAGTAAGTACAGGCTACCTCCACGCTGGGCACATTCTCAGTACTACATGAGCGGTGGTCTCCTCTGTGCATGAAACACAGTAAGTATAGGCTACCTCTTTGCTTGGCACATTCTCAGTACTACTTGAGCGGGGCCTCCTCTGTGATGGAAACAGAGCAAGTATAGACTACCTCCACTATGGGCACATTCCCAGTATTACCCTAGCAGTGGCTTCATCTGTGCTGGAAACACAGCAGATATAGGCTATCACCACGCTGAGTACATTCGTTGTATTGTCCGAGAAGTCACGCACCTTATGTTGGAACCACAGGCTACCTCTTATTCACGCTGGGAACATTCCAAGTATTACACGACCAATATAAACCACTGTGCTGGAAAAAGTATAGGCTACCTCCATGGTGGGCACGTTAACAGTACTATCCTTTCAGTTGCTTCCTCGAAATGGAAACACTTGAAATATAGGCTTCAAATAAATATCACGGTTGGCAACTTTGCTTCCCTCTTTGTGATTGCACACCGGTGGGTCGGGCCTAAGAATATATGACGGTTCCAGCGTAAAAACATAGATGGAATATCAATTTTAGTTGTTATTCTTTATGTTGGTTGCCGCCTGATGCTCCGTCTTTGGTCGGGTCCCTCGGGGTCTAACTGTTGGTTTTCTTTTGCTCCAGTATTTCTGTTGTTGTATGCTGTAGAGTCCTCAACCTTGTTTCATCTCTGTAGTTTGTTTTATTTGTATGTTAGGATATGCTACACTGTTGAGTTAGGAAGCCTTCATGCGGTCTAAATAAAATTTATGTCTGTACCGCGACAGAAGTAAGGGCAAGGATTGTGGCCACGTAAAATCGATTTAAGCCCCCCCCCCCCCCCCACTCCCCCCACCCAGTGGAATTTTTCTACTGACCGTTCAAAGGCGGTTCTTCTGTGGCTGTCAATTTATGTTTTTTGTTTGTTACTTAGTGTGTGTATCACTTGTGTATTTTTATTTTGGATGACCTATAGGTCATTTTGTGGGAAAGTACCTGTCCTTTTGGCCTTCCTCTGTTTGGGTTCCCATTATGATCTGGTAAGTTCGTGTTTGTGTTTCTTTCCCTTTGGTGTCTTTTGTGGGTGGAGTAAGTTAATTGTATCGATTCCTGATCTTTGTTTTACTTTTACTTTTCACCCAGTTTCAAGTTTCATGTTTATTCAGAAACACCAGGCCAATCGGCCCATCTGTTTTACAACATATGTAATACATACAGTAGATGTGACAAAAGCGGACTGATGTTAATTAGAAAAACACATAACAAAGTACAATAATGGTGTACATCCGATTGATATGTAAACTATTTTTTTTTCAAACATGAATCTCCATCAAGAAAACAGGCCTATATAATTTCGACCCGTTTGAACCCCACCTTTACACAGTAAAACTGGGATCAACAGGGGTATATAAAATTCTCCTAATGCCCGCCCATAGACATGCGTCGTGGGCACCCATCAGAACCGCCTCAGTGCGGCGGCTCTAATGAGTGCCCACAAACCATGTTCAAAGCATAAGCAAGAAAATTAGCACAATTCTTTATCAGACAATTTTCATTATTTTGGAGGTGAAATTAAATATAGATAGGCCTGTTTTTGTAATGTGGTATTTGCCTTGGAGAAGGTACATCCTAAAGGATGAAGGATCATGTAAAGAAGTATTGTTCCGTAGTTTTAAAGGCCTTAAAACATAAAGCGATTTTTTATTAACTGTTTAGACTATGAAGTAAACATTTCAATTAATATATGTTTATTGGGTCTTGTTCTGAAATATTTAGGTCAAAGCGAGCTTCTTAAGTCAGTATATCTAGTGTATTCGAGTGTAAAATGAAACTCTTCTTCAAGCATTCCACAAGTTGAACAAAGCCAATTTTCAAACAGAATAGAATTCGGTTTGGCCCACCTTCCAACTTCAGACTCTAGTCTGTTCGAAGAAAGCACAGCAAGTATAGGCTACCTTCATGATGGACACAATTCCCAGTTATAACCGAGCACTAGCTTCCTTTGCTGGAAACACAGCAGGTATAGGCTACCTCCCATCCACCCTTGGCTCATTCCGAGTATTACAATAGCAGTGTATTCAACGTGCTTGAAACCGATCACGTACATGTATAGGCTACCTCACCAGTGGACAGGTTACCAGTACTATCCCAGCAGTCGCTTTCTTTGAGTTTGAACCACTTCAAGAATAGGCTACACTAACGCTGGACACATTACCAGAACTATCTGTGCTGTGGCTTGCACCGTGCAGGAAACACATCAAGTAAAGGCTACCTACACGCTGTGTACATTCACAGTACTACCTGAGGTTTAGCTTCCTCTGTGCTGGAAACACAGCACTATAAGGCTACCTCCACGCTGGGAACATTCCCAGTACTACCTGAGCACTAGCTTCCTCTATGCTGGAAACATAGCACTATAAGGCTACCTCCACGCTGGGAACATTCCCAGTACTATCTGAGCACTAGCTTCCCCTGTGCTAGAAACACAGCACTATATGGTTACCTCCACGTAGGGCACATTTCCTGTACTACCTGAACGCTAGCGCTTCCTCTGTGCTTGAAACACAGTGCTATAACACTACATCCGCGCTGGGAACACTCCCAATACTACCTGAGGACTAGCTTCCTCTGTGCTGGAAACACAGCACTATAAGGCTACATCCACGCTGGGAACATTCCCAGTACTACCTGAGTACTAGGTCCCTCTGTGCTAGAAACACAGCACTATAAGGCTACCTCCACGCTGGGCACATTCACAGTTCTACCTGAGCACTAGCGCTTCCTTTGTGCAGGAAACACAGCACTATAAGGCTACCTCCACGCTTAGAACATTCCCAATACTACCAAAGAACTAGCTTCCTCTCAGTTAGAAACAAAGCACAATAAGGCTACCTCCACACTGGGAACATTCCCAGTACTACCTGAGTACTAGGTCCCTCTGTGCTAGAAACACAGCACTATAAGGCTACCTCCAGGCTGGGCACATTCTCAGTTCTACCTGAGCACTAGCGCTTCCTCTGTGCAGGAAACACAGCACTATAAGGCTACCTCCACGCTTAGAACATTCCCAATACTACCAAAGAACTAGCTTCCTCTCAGCTAGAAACAAAGCACAATAAGGCTACCTCCACACTGCGAACATTCCCAGTACTACCTAAGAACTAGCTTCCCCTCTGCTGGAAACACAGCACTATAGAGCTTCCTCCACGCTGGGAACATTCCTAGTACTACATGAACACTAGCTTCCTCCTTGCTGGAAACACAGCTCTATAAGGCTACCTCCACACTGGGAACATTTCCATTTCCCTGAGCACTAGGTTCTTCTGTGCTGGAAACATAGCAGTATAAGACTACCTCCACGCTGGGAACATTCCTAGTACTACCTGAACACTATTTTCCTCTGTGCTGGAAACACAGCTCTATAAGGCTACCTCCACACTGGGAACATTCCCAGTACTACCTAAGAACTAGCTTCCTCTCTGCTGGAAACACAGCACTATAGAGCAACCTCCACGCTGGAAACATTCCCAGTACTTCATGAGCACTAGCGCTTCCTCTGTGCTGGAAACATAGCCCTATAGGGCTACCTCCACCATGGGAACATTCCCATTTATAACCGAGCACAAGCTTCCTCTTTGCTGGAAAAACAGCACTATAAGGCTACCTCCACGCTGGGAACATTCAGAGTTATACCTTAGCACTAGCTTCCTCTTTGCTGGAAACATAGAACTATAAAGCTACCTAAACACTAGGCACATTCCCAGTACTACGTGAGGACTAGCTTCTTCTGTGATGGAGACACAGCATTATAAGGCTACCTCCACGCTGGGAACATTCCCAGTACTACTAGAGCACTAGCGCTTCCTATGTGCTAGAAGCACAGCACTGTAGGGCTACATCCACGCTGGGAACATTCCCAGTACTAACTGAGCACTAGCTTCCCCTGTGCTAGAAACACAGCACTATAAGGCTACCTCCACGCTGGGTACATTCCCGGTACTACCTGAGGACTAGCTTCTCCTGTGCTGGATACACAGCACTAAAAGGCTACCTCCACGCACGGCACATTCCCTGTACTATCTGTGCACTAGCGCTTCCTATGTGCTACAAACGCAGCACTATAAGGCTATCTCCATGCTGGGAACATTTCCTGTACTACCTGAGCACTAGCGCTTCCTATGTGCTAGAAACACAGCACTATAAGGCTACATCGACGCTGGACACATTCCCTGTACTACCTAAGCACTAGCGCTTCCTATGTGCTAGAAACACAGCACTGTAAGGCTACCTCCACGCTGGGAACATTCCCAGTACTACCTGAGTACTAGATTCCTCTGTGCTAGAAACACAGCACTATAAGGCTACCTCCACGCTGGGCACATTCACAGAACTACCTGAGCACTAGCGCTTCCTATGTGCTAGAAACACAGCACTGTAAGGCTACCTCCACGCTGGGAACATTCCCAGTACTACATGAACTTCCTATCTGAGGACTAGCTTCTCCTGTGCTGGATAGACAGCACTAAAAGGCTACCTTCACGCACGGCACATTCCCTGTACTATCTGTGCACTAGCGCTTCCTATGTGCTACAAACGCAGCACTATAAGGCTATCTCCACGCTGGGAACATTCCCAGTACTACCTGAGTGCTAGATTCCTCTGTGCTAGAAACACAGCACTATAAGGCTACCTCCACGCTGGGCACATTCACAGTACTACCTGACACTAGCGCTTCCTATGTGCTAGAAACACAGCACTGTAAGGCTACCTCCACGCTGGGAACATTCTCAGTACTACCTGAACTTCCTATCTGAGGACAAGCTTCTCCTGTGCTGGATACACATCACTATAAGGCTACCTCCACTCTTGGTACATTCCCTGTACTACCTGAGCACTAGCGCTTCCTCTGTGCTGGAAACACAGCACTATAAGGCTACATCCACGCTGTGAACATTCCCAATACTACCTGAGGACTAGCTTCCTCTGTGCTGGAAACACAGCACTATAAGGCTACATCCACGCTGGGGACATTCCCAGTATTACCTGAGCACAAGATTCCTCTGTGCTAGAAACACAGCACTATAAGGCCACCTCCACGCTGGGCACATTCTAGCGCTTCCTCTGTGCTGGAAACACAACACTATATGGCTACCTTTACGCTGGGAACATTCCCCATACTACCTGAGGACTAGCTTCCTCTGTGCTGGATACACAGCACTAAAAGTCTATCTCCACGCTGGGAACATTCCCAGTAATACCTTGAGCACTAGCTTCTTCTGTGCTGGAAACATAGCATTATAAGACTACATCCACGCTAGGAACATTCCTAGTACTACATGAACACTAGCTTCCTTTGTGCTGGAAACACAGCCATATAAGGCTACCTCCACGCTGGGAACATTCCCAGTACTACCTAAGAACTAGCTTCCTCTCTGCTGGAAACACAGCACAATAGATCTACCTCCACGCTGGGAACATTCCGAGTACTTCCTCTGTGCTGAAACATAGCCCTATAGGGTATCTCCACGCTGGGAACATTCCCAGTTATAACCGAGCACTAGCTTCCTCTGTGCTGGAAACACAGCACTATAAGACTACCTCCACGCTGGGAACATTGAGACTTATACCTTAGCACTAGCTTCCTCTGTGCTGGAAATATAGAACTATAAGGCTACATAAACACTGGACACATTCCAAGTACTACCTGAGGATAAACTTCCTCTGTGCTGGAAACACAGCACTATAAGGCTACCTCCACGCTGGGAACATTCCCAGTACAACCTGAGCACTAGCGCTTCATATGTGCTAGAAACACAGCACATTAAGGCTACCTCCACGCTGGGGACATTTCCTGTACTACCTGACCACAGCGCTTCCTCTGTGCTGGAAACACAGCACTATAAGGCTACCTCCACGCTGGGAACATTCCCAATACTGCCTGAGGACTAGCTTCCTCTTTGCTGGAAACACAGCACTATAATGCTATCTCCATATTGGGAACATTTCCTGTACTACCTGAGCACTAGCGGTTCCTATGTGCTAGAAACACAGCACTATAAGGCTACATCCTCGATGGACACATTCCCTGTACTACCTGAGCACTAGCGCTTCATATGTGCTAGAAACACAGCACATTAAGGCTACCTCCACGCTGGGCACATTCCCTGTACTACCTGACCACAGCGCTTCCTCTGTGCTGGAAACACAGCACTATAAGGCTACCTCCACCCTGGGAACATTCCCAATACTGCCTGAGGACTAGCTTCCTCTTTGCTGGAAACACAGCACTATAAGGCTATCTCCATGTTGGGAACATTTCCTGTACTACCTGAGCACAAGCGCTTCGTATGTGCTAGAAACACAGCACTGTAAGGCTACCTCCACGCTGGGAACATTCCCAGTACTACCTGAGTACTAGATTCCTCTGTGCTAGAAACACAGCACTATAAGGCTACCTCCACGCTGGGCACATTCACAGTACTACCTGAGCACTAGCGCTTCGTATGTGCTAGAAACACAGCACTGTAAGGCTACCTCCACGCTGGGAACATTCCCAGTACTACCTGAGGACTAGCTTCCTATCTGAGGACTAGCTTCTCCTGTGCTGGATACACAGCACTAAAAGGCTACCTTCACGCACGGCACATTCCCTGTACTATCTGTGCACTAGCGCTTCCTATGTGTTACAAACACAGCACTATAAGGCTATCTCCACGCTGGGAACATTCCCAGTACTACCTGAGTGCTAGATTCCTCTGTGCTAGAAACACAGCACTATAAGGCTACCTCCACGCTGGGAACATTCACAGTACTACCTGAGCACTAGCGCTTTCTATGTGCTAGAAACACAGCACTGTAAGGCTACCTCCACGCTGGGAACATTCCCAGTACTACCTGAGCACTAGCTTCCTCTATGCTGGAAACATAGCACTATAAGGCTACCTCCACGCTGGGAACATTCCCAGTACTATCTGAGCACTAGCTTCCCCTGTGCTAGAAACACAGCACTATATGGTTACCTCCACGCAGGGCACATTCCCTGTTCTACCTGAACGCTAGCGCTTCCTCTGTGCTTGAAACACAGTGCTATAACACTACATCCGCGCTGGGAACACTCCCAATACTACCTGAGGACTAGCGTCCTCTGTGCTGGAAACACAGCACTATAAGGCTACATCCACGCTGGGAACATTCCCAGTACTACCTGAGTACTAGGTCCCTCTGTGCTAGAAACACAGCACTATAAGGCTACCTCCACGCTGGGCACATTCACAGTTCTACCTGAGCAATAGCGCTTCCTTTGTGCAGGAAACACAGCACTATAAGGCTACCTCCACGCTTAGAACATTCCCAATACTACCAAAGAACTAGCTTCCTCTCAGTTAGAAACAAAGCACAATAAGGCTACCTCCACACTGGGAACATTCCCAGTACTACCTGAGTACTAGGTCCCTCTGTGCTAGAAACACAGCACTATAAGGCTACCTCCAGGCTGGGCACATTCACAGTTCTACCTGAGCACTAGCGCTTCCTCTGTGCAGGAAACACAGCACTATAAGGCTACCTCCACGCTTAGAACATTCCCAATACTACCAAAGAACTAGCTTCCTCTCAGCTAGAAACAAAGCACAATAAGGCTACCTCCACACTGCGAACATTCCCAGTACTACCTAAGAACTAGCTTCCCCTCTGCTGGAAACACAGCACTATAGAGCTTCCTCCACGCTGGGAACATTCCTAGTACTACATGAACACTAGCTTCCTCTGTGCTGGAAACACAGCTCTATAAGGCTACCTCCACACTGGGAACATTTCCATTTCCCTGAGCACTAGGTTCTTCTGTGCTGGAAACATAGCAGTATAAGACTACCTCCACGCTGGGAACATTCCTAGTACTACCTGAACACTATTTTCCTCTGTGCTGGAAACACAGCTCTATAAGGCTACCTCCACACTGGGAACATTCCCAGTACTACCTAAGAACTAGCTTCCTCTCTGCTGGAAACACAGCACTATAGAGCAACCTCCACGCTGGGAACATTCCCAGTACTTCATGAGCACTAGCGCTTCCTCTGTGCTGGAAACATAGCCCTATAGGGCTACCTCCACCATGGGAACATTCCCATTTATAACCGAGCACAAGCTTCCTCTGTGCTGGAAAAACAGCACTATAAGGCTACCTCCACGCTGGGAACATTCAGAGTTATACCTTAGCACTAGCTTCCTCTTTGCTGGAAACATAGAACTATAAAGCTACCTAAACACTAGGCACATTCCCAGTACTACGTGAGGACTAGCTTCTTCTGTGATGGAGACACAGCATTATAAGGCTACCTCCACGCTGGGAACATTCCCAGTACTACTAGAGCACTAGCGCTTCCTATGTGCTAGAAGCACAGCACTGAAGGGCTACATCCACGCTGGGAACATTCCCAGTACTAACTGAGCACTAGCTTCCCCTGTGCTAGAAACACAGCACTATAAGGCTACCTCCACGCTGGGTACATTCCCGGTACTACCTGAGGACTAGCTTCTCCTGTGCTGGATACACAGCACTAAAAGGCTACCTCCACGCACGGCACATTCCCTGTACTATCTGTGCACTAGCGCTTCCTATGTGCTACAAACGCAGCACTATAAGGCTATCTCCATGCTGGGAACATTTCCTGTACTACCTGAGCACTAGCGCTTCCTATGTGCTAGAAACACAGCACTATAAGGCTACATCCACGCTGGACACATTCCCTGTACTACCTAAGCACTAGCGCTTCCTATGTGGTAGAAACACAGCACTGTAAGGCTACCTCCACGCTGGGAACATTCCCAGTACTACCTGAGTACTAGATTCCTCTGTGCTGGAAACACAGCACTATAAGGCTACCTCCACGCTGGGAACATTCCCAGTACTACCTGAGCACTAGCGCTTCATATGTGCTAGAAACACAGCACATTAAGGCTACCTCCACGCTGGGCACATTCCCTGTACTACCTGACCACTAGCGCTTCCTCTGTGCTGGAAACACAGCACTATAAGGCTACCTCCACGCTGGGAACATTCCCAATACTGCCTGAGGATTAGCTTCCTCTTTGCTGGAAACACAGCACTATAAGGCTACCTCAACACTGGGAACACTCATTACTACCTGAGCACTAAATTCCTCTGTGCTAGAAACACAGCACTATGAGGCTACCTCCGTGCTGGGCACATTCACAGTACTACCTGAGCACTAGCGCTTCCTCTGTGCTGGAAGAACAGGACTATAAGGCTACCTCCACGCTGGGAACATTCTCAATACTACCTGAGGACTAGCTTCCCCTGTGCTGGAAACACAGCAATATAAGGCTACCTCAGCGCTGGGAACATTCCCAATACTACCTAAGGACTAGCGTCCTTTGTGCTGGAAAAACAGCACTATAAGGCTACCTCCACGCTGGGAACATTCCCAATACTACCTGAGGACTAGCTTCCTCTGTGCTGGAAACACAGCACTATAAGGCTACATCCACGCTGGGGACAACACCAGTACTACCTGAGCACTAGGTTCCTCTGTGCTAGAAACACAGCACTATAAGGCTACCTCCACGCTGGGCACATTCACAGTACTACCTGAGCTCTAGCGCTTCCTCTGTGCTGGAAACACAGAACTATAAGGCTAACTCCATTCTGGGAACATTCCCAAAACAACCTGAGGACTAGCTTCCTCTGTGCTTGATACACAGTACTAAAAGGCCACCTCCACGCTGGGAACATTCACAGTACTACCTGAGCACTAGCTTCCTCTGCGCTGGAAACATAGCACTATAAGACTACCTTCACGCTGGGAACATTCCTAGTTCTACCTGAACTGGAAACTAAGCACTATAAGGCTACCTCCACGCTGAGAATATTCCCAATACTCCCTGAGGACTTGCTTCCTCTGAGCTAGAAACACAACACTATAAGGCTACCTCCACACTGGGAACACTCCCAGTACTACCTGAGCACTAGGTTCTTCTGTGCTGGAAACACAGCACTATAAGGCTACCTCCATGCTGGGAACATTCCCAATACTACCTGAGGACTAGCTTCCTCTGTGCTTGATACACAGCACTGAAAGGCTACAACCACGCTGGGAACATTCCAAGTACTACCTGAGCACTAGCTTCCTCTGTGCTGGAAACATAGCACTATAGAGCTACCTCCACGCTGGGAACATTCCTAGTTCTACCTGAAAACTAGCTTCTTCTGTGCTGGAAACACAGCCCTGTAAGGCTACCTCCACGCTGGGAACATTCCCAGTACTACCTAAGTACACGCATCCTCTCTGCTGGAAATACAGCGCTATAGAGCCACCTCCACGCTGGGAACATTCCCAGTAGTTCCTGAGCACTAGCTGGACACATAGCACTATTAGGCTACCTCAACGATGGGAACATTCCCAGTTATAACAGAGCACTAGCTTACTCTGTGCTGGAAACACAGCACTTTAAGGCTACTTCCACGATGGGAACAGCCAGAGTTTTACCTTAGCACTAGCTTCCTCTGTGCTGGAAACAGACCTATAAGGCTACCTCCACACTGGGAACATTCCCAGTACTACCTGAGGACTAGCTTCCTCTATGCTGGAAACATAGCACCATAAGGCTACCTCCACGCTGGGAACATTCCCCTTACTACCTGAGCACTAGCTAGCTTCCTCTGTGCTAGTAACACAGCACTTAAGGCTACCTCAACACTGGGCACATTCCCTGTACTATCTGAGCACTAGCGTTTCCTCTGTGCTGGAAACACAGCACTATGAGGCTACCTCCACGCTGGAAACATTCTTAGTACTACATGAACACTAGCTTCCTCTGTGCTGGAAACACAGCCCTATAAGGCTACCTCCACGCTGGGAACATTCCAAGTACTACCTAAGAAATAGCTTCTTCTGAGCTGGAAACACAGCACTATAGAGCTACCTTCACGCTGGGAACATTCCCAGTACTTCATG
Source organism: Lucinisca nassula (assembly GCA_963580285.1). Lineage (NCBI taxonomy): Eukaryota > Metazoa > Mollusca > Bivalvia > Lucinida > Lucinidae > Lucinisca > Lucinisca nassula. The sequence continues at coordinate 38,843,367 of OY757017.1, forward strand.
AGCACTAGCGCTTCCTCTATGCTGGAAACACAACACTATAAGGCTACCTCCACACTGGGAACATTCCCAGTACTACCTGAGCACTAGATTCCTCTGTGCTAGAAACACAGCACTATAAGGCTACCTCCACACTGGACACATTCACAGTACTACCTGAGCACTAGCGCTTCCTCTGTGCTGGAAACACAGCACTATAAGGCTACCTCCACGCTTTGAACATTCACAATACTACCTGAGGACTAGCTTCCTCTGTGCTGGAAACACAGCACTAAAAGGCTACCTCCACGCTTGGAACATTCCCAGTACTACCTGAGCACTAGGTTCCTCTGCAAGAAACAGAGCACTATAAGGCTAACTCCACGCTGGGAACATTCACACTACTACCTGAGCTCTAGCGCTTCCTCTGTGCTGGAAACACAGCACTATAAGGCTACCTCCACGCTGAGAATATTCCCAATACTCCCTGAGGACTTGCTTCCTCTGAGCTAGAAACACAACACTATAAGGCTACCTCCACACTGGGAACACTCCCAGTACTACCTGAGCACTAGGTTCTTCTGTGCTGGAAACACAGCACTATAAGGCTACCTCCATGCTGGGAACATTCCCAATACTACCTGAGGACTAGCTTCCTCTGTGCCTGATACACAGCACTAAAAGGCTACATTCACGCTGGGAACATTCCAAGTACTACCTGAGCACTAGCTTCCTCTGTGCCGGAAACATAGCACTATAGAGCTACCTCCACACTGGGAACATTCCTAGTTCTACCTGAAAACAAGCTTCCACTGTGCTGGAAACACAGCCCTGTAAGGATACCTCTACGCTGGGGACATTCCCAGTACACGCTTCCTCTCTGCTGGAAATACAGCGCTATAGAGCTACCTCCACGCTGGGAACATTCCCAGTAGTTCCTGAACACTAGCGCTTACTCTGTGCTGGAAACACAGCACTATAAGGCTACCTCCGAACTGGGTACATTCAGAGTTTTACCTTAGCACTAGCTTCCTCTGTGCTGGAAACAGAACTAAAGTCAAACTTCGATGGCTTGAACCCCTTTGGGACCATGAAAACTTGTTCGAGACAGCGGTAGTTCGAGCCAAGGAGGGTTATTGTTAGTGCCATTGAAGGAGGTATAATGGAGATTAGAGCCATCTACTCAGTTTTCTTTATGATAAATGTATGTTGTATGTACTCATTAGAATCGCCTCATAAGGCTTCCTCCACGCTGGGCACATTCACAGTAATACCTGAGCACTAGCGCTTCCTCTGTGCTGGAAACACAGCACTATAAGGCTTACTCCACGCTGGTAACATTCCCAATACTACCTGAGGACTAGCTTTCCCAGTGCTGTAAACACAGCAAATTAAGGCTACCTCCACGCTGGGAACATTCACAATAATACCTGAGGACTACGTCCTCTGTGTTGGAAACACAGCACTATAAGGCTACCTCCACGCTGGGATCATTCACAGTACTACCTGAGCTCTAGCGCTTCCTCTGTGCTGGAAACAAAGCACTATAAGGCTACCTCCATGCTGGGAACATTCCCAAAACTACCTGAGGACTAGCATCCTCTGTGCTTGATACGCAGCACTAAAAGGCTATCTCCACGCTGGGAACATTCCAAGTACTACCTGAGCACTAGCTTCCTTTGTGCTGGAAACATAGCACTATAGAGCTACCTCTACGCTGGGATTATTCCTAGTTCTACTTGAAAACTAGCTTCCACTGTGCTGGAAACACAGCCCTGTAAGGCTTACTCCATGCTGGGAACATTACCAGTACTACCTAAGTACACGCTTCCTCTCTGCTGGAAATACAGCGCTATAGAGCTACCTCCAAGCTTGGAACATTCTCAGTACTTCCTGAGCACTAGCGCTTCCTCTGTGCTTGAAACATAGCACTATAAGGCTACATCAACGAAGGGAACATACCCAGTTATAACCGAGCACTACCTTCCTCTGTGCTGGAAACGAAGCACTATAAGGCTACCTCCACGCTGGGAACATTCAGAGTTTTACCGTAGCACCAGTTTCCTCTGTGATGGAAACAGAACTATATGGCTACCTCCACATTGAGCACACCCCAGTACTACCTGAGGACTAGAGCTTCCTCTGTGCTAGAAACACAGCACTATAAGGCTACCTCCACGCTGGGAACATTTAGAGTTATACCCTAGCACTAGCTGGCTTCCTCTGCGCTAGAAACACAACACTATAAGGTTACCTCCATGCTGGGCACATTCCCTGTACTACCTGAGCACTAGCATTTCCTCTGTGCTGGAAACACAGCACTATAAGGGTACCTCCACGCTTGGGACATTCCTAGTACTACATGAACACTAGCTTCCTCTGTGCTGGAAACACAGCCCTATAAGGCTACCTCCACGCTGGGAACATTCCCAGTACTACCTAAGAACTTCCTCTCTGCTGGAAACGCAGCACTAAAGAGCTACCTCCACGCTGGGAACATTCCCAGTACTTCCTGAGCACTTGCGCTTCCTCTGTGCTGGAAACACATCCCTACCTCCACCATGGGAACATTCCCAGTTATAACAGAGCACTAGCTTCCTCTGTGCTGGAAACACAGCACTGTAAGACTACCTCCACGCTGGGAACATTCAGAGTTATACCTTAGCACTAGCTTCCTCTGTGATTGAAACATAGAACTGTAAGACTACCTAAAAACTGGGCACATTCCCAGTACTACCTGAGGACTAGCTTCCTCTATGCTGAAAACACAGCACTATAAGGCTACCTCCACACTGGGAACATTCCCAATACTACCTGAGGACTAGCTTCCCCTGTGCTGTAAACACAGTAATATAAGGCTACCTCCACGCTGGGAACATTCACAATACTACCTGAGGACTAGCTTCCTCTGTGCTGGAAACTCAGCACTATAAGGTTAGCTCCACGTTGGGAACATTCCCAATACTACCGGAGGACTAGCTTCCTCTGTGTTGGAAACACAGCACTATAAGACTACCTCCACGCTGGGAACATTCGTAGTACAACCTGAAAACTAGCTTCCTCTTTGCTGGAAACACAACCCTATAAGGCTACCTTCACCCTGGGAACATTCCAAGTACTACATAAGAACTACCTTCCTCTCTGCTGGATACAAAGCACTGTACAGTTACCTCCACGCAGGGAACATTCCCAATACTTCCTGAGCACTAGCACTTCCTCTGTGCTGGAAATAAAGCACTATATGGCTACCTCTACGCTGGGAACATTCCCAGTTATAAACTAGCACTAGCTTCCTCTGTGCTGGAAACACAGCACTATAAGGCTACCTCCACGCTGGGAACATTCAGTTATACCTTAGCACTAGCTTCCTCTGTGCTGGAAACATAGTTCTATAAGGCTACCTAAACACTGGGCACACTCCCAGTACTACCTGAGGACAAGCTGAGCACAACACAGCACTATATGGCTACCTCCACGCTGGGCACATTCCCAGTACTACCAGAGCACTAGCTTCCTCTGTGCTGGAAACATAGCACTATAAGACTACCTCCACGCTGGGAACATTCCTAGTACTACCTGAACACTAGCTTCCTCTGTGCTGGAAATACAGAACTATAGAGCTACCTCCACGCTGGAAACATTCCCAGTACTTCCTGAGCACTAGCGCTTCCTCTGTGCTGGAAACATAGCACTATCAGGCTACCTCCACGATGGGAACATTCCCAGTTATAACCGAGCACTAGCTTCTTCTGTGCTGGAAACACAGCACTATAAGTCTACCTCCACGCTGGGAACATTCCCAGTACTATCTGAGCACTAGCCTCATATGTGCTGGAAACACAGCACTATAAGTCTACCTCCACGCTGGGAACATTCCCAGTACTACCTGAGCACTAGCTTCCTCTGTGCTGGAAACACAACACTATAAGGCTACCTCCACACTGGGAACATTTCTAGTACTACCTGAGGACTAGCTTCCTCTGTGCTGGAAACGCAGAACTACAAGGCTGCATCCACGCTGGGAACATTTCTAGTACTACCTGAGCACTAGCTTCCTCTGTGCTGGAAACGCAGAACTATAAGGAACCTCCACGCTGGAAACATTCCTAGTACTACTTGAGCAGTCGCTTCCTCTGTGCAGTTCTACCTGAGCACTAGATTCCTTTGTGCTAGAAACACAGCACCATAAGGCTACCTCCACGCTTGGAACATTCCCAGTACTTCCTGAGCACTAGCGCTTCCTCTGTGCTTGAAACACAGCACTATAACGCTACCTCCACGCTGGGAACATTCCCAATACTACCTGAGGACTAGCTTCCTATGTGCTGGATACAGAGCACTTAAAGGCTACCTCCACGCTGGGAACATTCCCAGTACTACCTGAGCACTAGCTTCCTCTGTGCTGGAAACATAGCACTATAAAACTACCTCTACGCTGGGAACATTCCTAGTACTACCTAAGAACTAGCTTCTTCTGTGCTGGAAACACATCACTATAGAGCTACCACCACGCTGGGAACATTCCCAGTACTTCCTGAGCACTAGTGCTTCCTCTGTGCCTGAAATATAGCACTATAAGGCTACCTCCACGCTGGGAACATTCCCAGTTATAACCGAACATTCCTAGTACTACCTGAGCACTAGCTTCCTCTGTGCTGGAAAAGCAGAACTATAAGGCTGCATCAACGCTGGGAACATTTCTAGTAGTACCTGAGCATTAGCTTCCTCTGTGCTTGAAACACAACACTACAAGGAACCTCCATGCTGGCAAGATTCCTAGTACCACTTGAGCAGTCGCTTTCTATGTGCTAGAAACACAGCACTATAAGGCTAAAACCACGCTGATAACATTCACAGTACTACCTGAGCACTAGCTTCCTTTATGCTAGAAACACAGCACTATAAGGCTACCTCCACGCCGGGCACATTCCCAGTTCTACCTGAGCACTAGTGCTTCCTCTGTGCTGGAAACACAGCACTGTAAGGCTACCTCCACGCTGGGAACATTCCCAGTACTACCTGAACACTAGCTTCCTCTGTGCTGGAAACACAGCCCTATAAGGCTACCTTCACGCTGGGAACATTCCCAGTACTACCTAAGAACTAGCTTCCTCTCTGCTGGAAACACAGCACTATAGAGCTACCTCCACGCTGGGAACATTCCCAATACTTCCTGAGCACTAGCGCTTCCTCTGTGCTGGAAATATAGCACTATAAGGCTACCTCCACGATGGGAACATTCCCAGTTATAACCGAGCACTATCTTCTTCTGTGCTGGAAACACAGCACTATATGGATACCTCCACACTGGGAACATTCAGAGTTATACCTTAGCACAAGCTTCCTCTGTGCTGGAAACATAGTACTATAAGGCTACCTAAACACTGGGCACACTTTTAGTGGGATTCAAAGCTTTAGTATTTCGGGGGTTGGGGTAGGGGCTAGGGGTTCGTCCGTTCTTCAGTTACGCTATTTTCTCTTAAACCACTGGTCGGAATGCAACCAAATTAGGTACATGGCTTCCGTACATGATCAAGGTCGTCATCGGCAAGGTGAGGGGTCCACACGAAGGTCCAATATCAATAAAATTCAATTACAAAGTCAGTTTGATAGATTTTGATATCAAACTTTGCAGAAGTAATGATTGATTAAATGTGTACATGTAAAATACCCTGAACGGAAATGTGTATGCGACCACTGGGCCATGTACACGGGGTCGGACTTGGGGGTGGGGTCAAAGTTTAGTTAGGGGGGGGGGGGACGGGGCTTTAACTGCTTAATGAGTATTGTTGACACAAAATATCTCTCATATCAGAAGCTGCTTGAATGTGTGTGTTTTCTTTCTCTCTTGCTGCACAAAAGCTCAATGGATTTAAAGAATTGCTGTAAGAAAATTGGGACGTTAACTGGAGCCCCATAGGCAGGGAGAACATCCCCTATGCCCCACCGCGGAGAAGCTTAAAATTTGCAGTTACAGTTATACCAGACTAATGACTATTGTAGCAAACACGCCTTTAATATTTTGACTCACTTAACCCCTACTTCCCTACTTTTATATAAGTAAAACGGTTTGCAGGGGTATACAATATTTTACTTATTCCTGCTCTAAGTTGTGGATACTCGCCAGTACCACCTCGCTGAAGCGATTCTGATGTGTGCCTACAATCTATGTTTAGAGCAGAAAGAAGAAAATATATCACAATGTTTCATCTTACAATCTTCGTTTTTTTTCTGTTTTTTGTTGTTTGACATTGACATTGTATATGGGCGTGTTTCATAATGGGAGTGAATAAATCAAGGTACTGACAACACCCATGCGGATTGTGCCTGAGTACAGGCTTATCAAGATGGGGGACTGTTTCGCTTTAACATAAATGTTACATACTTATCCAAACAGTGTAGAGCAAGATTATCAACGTGATATGCGGCGTGTGATCTGAGTCTTCATTGTTTGCCAGATCAAACATTTGATTCAAGTGAAGGTTTTGCAAATAACAATTACATGTACCCAACACTAACCTCAAAGTGTACAATTGATGCGGCTATGTTTGGATTCGACCCGTAATTACTAATAAGAATCAAAGTACTGAAAGTGCTGAGAAAGTTGATTAACGAGGTATATTCACCATGATAAAAAATGGCAGTGGTAGATCAAAACGGTCTCTAAATATCTTGTTGACAAGGCCCTAAAGGCGAAAAATAGAGAAAGAAAGAAACACGTGTCTGTTTTTGTTTGTTTTTTTTTTTTGTTGAAAAAATAATCAAAATTAGCTCGGTACATTCTGTGCTTTCCCCATCATATAAAAATCTTACAGACACGTTTCCAAGAGGCAACATGACGTCTATGATGTTGCTTTTACGTTACATGGCCGCTTGGAGCTATATTTGCTTTGCGTCGGGGCTATAAAAAGGAGAATAACTTGAAGAACAAATGTCACTTTTATACGGAATTAAAACCCTGATCACGCGTCACATTTAGAAGAACTTCAACATACTATTTCGTCTTATCTTCCAGCCAGTACGGTGCTGAAATATACATTTTCCATAAATGCCAAGTATTCCAATCGTGTGGCATTTGGAAACAGTTAAGGCTCAAATAAGAGGCTACAGAATGTAATATCTGACATTGTCTCTACTATTTTCTTAACGCACAGAACTTACTTTAAAGAGTACATGTGACTGATTCATGTCTAAGGGTTAAATGGAATTAAATGTATACTAATGTGACAGACTTGAATCATACATGATCCCAAATATTGATAATAGCACTTGATTCTTTCTTTGTGACTTTGTTTCTGTTATTGGTATGAAAATTTGCCTTTGCTCAACTTAGTCAAAGCGCGACTTCCAGTGAACTATCCTATCTGGTGACAGGTCTGATATAAAATAACCTTGTGAACACTATAGAGACCACGGTTTTGGTCCAATCATCATCAGACTTGCTCAGAATAATTGTCATGACAATATCTTGATCAAGTTCGAAAATGGGACCTGTCCAGTCAAAGTGTAGGTCAGTAGGTCAAATCATAGAAAACCCTTGTGAACACTCTTGTTTGGTATGGCTTTCAGGGTGTTGGTATCAAGGTTAAGGTTCTTGTTGCTATCTTTAGAAAAAAAAAACTTCTTAACACCAGCTCCAACATTTATTGATGGATTTTAATAGAATTACCTAAACATATAACCTACTTAATCTTGCAGTTTGGATCAGGTGAGCGATCTAGGGCCATCATGGCCCTCTTGTTTATTGTTTATTTTAGTTGCCTTTTTCCGTCCAAGTTCTGTTTGTCTTGTTGGTGATTCTGATTCTTTCTCCACCATTATGTTTGCTATTCATTTTTGTTTACGTTTGGGTATTGTGAGTCACCACCTATTTGGGAAAGAGCTGCTGACTGTTTGGCGGTGGTCCGTTTTATTCATTGTTGTCAATCAGTGTTTCGACTTCTTTCCCTAGTGGTGTTGTGGGGAGGATTTGGGATTTTATTGTATCAGTTCCTGATCATTACCATTTTCAATTTCCTTAATCTTTGCTCTGTACAATGTCAATAATAATTGAAATGCCAAAGCCATCCTCTCCGCGATGGGAACATTTATCTTCTACGTACCCGTCAACATTGTAAAGGTCATTTTGGATATGTTGCGTCAAATTTTATGTTGTTGTTTTTTCAAGACATTGAAGTAAAATAGCAACTAAAGCTCCGTCGCCCATTGAAACCAAAAATATTATTTGGCATGGACGCTCCGACTCGCACCGCTTTGGCTTGGCATGTTTATCAGAACCCGAATGTTATGGTGAATTAGTATATAAATGTAGAAAAATATGTTTGCAACGACTTCAGAACCCAATTTTGTAAAATCGCCTTTCGATATAAAAAGATTGGATACAATATAAATGTTATAAATTAGATTGCATGCATCGCAGTTGACTTAATCACGGTTGGAAACTTTGCTTCCCTCTTTGAATGAACAACGGTGGGTCGGGCCTCAGATTTTATGACGGTTCTAGCGTAATAAAATGCTTAGTTATTATGGTTGGTGATTGATTTTCCGTCTTTGGTCGGGCCCCTAGGAGTATAACTGTTCATGCTATCGAGTCCTCCTATCCACACTTTGCCTGGGCAAGTTTAACCGAAATCAGTTATCCAGTACAGTGCACATTCTTTCACCAAAAACTGACAACTGCCCTTGTTGAATCGGAAAAAGGTGAGAATGACCGTAGAAAAAAAATCCTTGATCAATCTCCACGAACTAACGCTGCCGAGTCTAACCCACGTCCTCCTGATCAATAGTCAGACGAGCATCCGACAGAGCAACCGAGGCCGGCGGTTTATTTGTGCAATTTATTGTTACTAATTGTATGTATCGCTTGTATATTTTTATTCTGGATAGCCAGTTAGTCATTTTGGGGGAAAATAACTGCCATTCTTGTTTTCCCTGTTATTGTTTCCATAAATGTCTAGTCACTCAATGTATGTTTCTTTCCCTTTGGTGTCTGTGGCGGGAGGTGTAAGTTAATTGTTTCGATTCCTGATCGTTGCTTTACTTCTACTTTACTTAGATCCTATAAGATGATTTCTTCACGCGAGTTATAAGCGCTGTTTGTCATAGCCACGATGGCACCAAGTACGAACATTGTGGCCAACAAAAAATCTATTTATGGCCCAGTAAATGAATTTTACTAAAATGAATTTTACTGATACCTCTCAGGCGTCTCTTAATGTTTTTATTGTTTAAAGTTGTCTTTCTATGCATGTAATGCTAAAACAATTTTCAATTTCTGAAGTCGTTTAGAAAATTGTATGGAAAGTATGTCTTTTTCTTTTTGTTAAAATTATTTTACGTGTGCTTTTTCACATTTGTTTTTATTGGTGACCAGTCGTTCAAAGCCTCATTTCCTAACTTTGAAAGTAGGGGGGGGGGGGTACTTACATTTCAAGCTATAGAATTTCAACGGTCCAATCGTTCTGACTGATTTTTGTTTATCAACTCCCAATTTATTGTTTAAGCATGTAATAAAATAAATTTCTTAAACTTCATTCGATTTCTCAAAATTTTCAAATTTCTTGGATGTAGTTTAGGTTCTATCTAGCAAATGTGAATTATCTTGTCTAAATCATTTGTGGCGTGAGTTGACGAGCAGTGAATTGACACATCCTCAAAGGAACATCGGAGCCATATCCGTTTGTTTTTGTTTTCAATTAAATCAATGTGAATCTAACATGTTTCACATCATTTATGTACGAACCTATTCTGTTACCTCTTTCAATTCCAGAAAATAATATAGAGCAACACAATAATGCAAATTTTGAATACTTTGACAATGGCTCTGATTATGAAAGGGCAGCCCTGAATTTATCGGTCGTTTTGTGTGTATATTTGTGTGTCTGGTGGAAATCTATCTGTCTGTTAGTTTGAAAATTAGTTTTCGTAATACTGAATTGGATCAAATCAAAATGAAAGGTTCAAGATAAGAAAGACAAAAGAGTTTGCGAGCCACTGCCCGACATAATCAGAGCCGCCAATCGAAGACGTTATTGAAGTAATCGAAATTTGCCTTATTGTGTTATTATTTTCATTCATCTGGAAATGAGAGGGTCGTACATAAATGATGCAAAACATGTCAGTCACAAAAAATCTCTCTTAAGCATAAACAAGCAGACCATAATGCTCTGTATTAGGTTGTTCCCATGTTACAAACCCTATGGCATGGGAGCTTCGACTGACAATTTCATAATTGTAATAATCGCTTACTGTGACCCTATTCCTGAATGAAAAGCCGACCACGGATAAGGCACTTACGCAATGACATTCTTGATTTCAAGTTGATATATAGGGATTCATAAAAAAGTAAGTAAACAAGTAGTCTAACAATTATTATTCAGTTTCATGCGTGTGTGTGTATCAAAACCAAAGAATAAACAATGTCTGATAGGCTTACAAATCCCTATAAGTAGTATCTATATAAACTAAACAGTATGGAAAATAAAAATCTACAACATTTTGAAGTAGATAGAGACACATAACTAAAAAGACCATCTCGGCACTTAGATTAATGAAGAAATGGATAGGTAAATAAAATGAAAGCAACTAAAATGTAAAATAAATTTAAAAAGGTAAAATAACTCATAAACTGAAGTTAAATAGAAGTAATAACTAAAGTTGTATACATAAAAACTGGAGCAAAAAGGGTGGCTATATTGGAAAATAACCCGTGCAATAGCACTCCCGGTATCGCAATAGTGTTAGCGAAGTACAAGCACTCCCTTTTACAGGAGTCGTAATGAGTTGTGGTGTCAGTCTGGTCTTTTGTTTATATGTCATTCTAATACAGTACTATTGTGTTTGATTTGATATGTTGTATTGATTAGATTAGCTATTTGAATGGTCTGGTGGTCTGACATGACATATGGCAGCTCCGTGGTATGATAGGTCACTTGAATGGTTTGGTGGTCTAATATGGTAGAATAATGGACATATATGGTATATGCCAATTGAATGGCTTGGTGGTTCAATGGTCTGATAGGTCACTTGAGTGGTCTGGCGGTCTGATATGGCATATGGTAGTACAATGGTCTGATAGGTCACACAGTTCAATAGTCTGGTGGTCTGATATGGCATATGGCAGCTCAGTGGTCTGATAGGTCACTTGAATTGTCTGGTTGTCTAATATGGTTGGTAAACGGACATATATGGTATATATTAATTGTTTGATTTGAGGTTTAACGTCCCCCTCAACACTGTAAAGGTCATTTTGGAGACATTGCTTCCAATTTTGTAGGACTTTTACCCGACATTGAGATGAAATGACATCTCAAGCCCTGTCGCCCAATGAAACCAATAGAGTTTATTAGCATGGACGGTCCGCCTTGCACCGCGGTTCCTGGACAGGCTTAGATCCTCCAAGCGGTTTACCAGTACTAGAGTGTGGGCCGGATTCAGCTCTGCGTGGAAGCATCATGCAGCCTATATATTTCTTCAAGCCCCTATGGGCGGGGGCTTGGTATATATTAATAGAATGGTCTGGTGGTCTGATATGATAAAATATTCTGGTGGTCTGATATGACTTATGGCAGTTCAATAGTCTGGTGGTCTGATATGGCATATGGCAGCTCAATGGTCTGAAAGGTCACTTGAATTGTCTGGTTGTCTTATATGGTAGGTAAATGGATATATATGGTATATACTAATAGAATGGTCTGGTGGTCTGATATGGCATATGGCAGTTTAGTGGTCTGATAGGTCACTAGAATGGTCTGGTGGACTGATATGGTAGGTTAATGGACATATATGGTATATACCAATTGAATGGCCTGATGGTCTGGTATGGCATATGGTAGTCAATGGTCTGATAGGTCATTTGAAAGGTCTGGTGGTCTGATATGGCATATGGTAGTTAAATGGTCTGATTGGTCGAATAATTTAATATGGCATACTAATCTGAGATATAAAACGATTGATCTTTGGTCTGATATGACACACTGTTTTGATATGTCATATTGTAGCTCAGTGGTCTGATATGGCACATTGGTCTGATTTGTTATATTGGTCTGATATGATATATATGGCATCTCAATGGTCTAATATTGTAAACCGTTTCAACCTGTCAACCTGATCCAATATTGTATATGACAGTTCTATGAATTATGCCAATTGATTGGTCTGGTGGTCTGATATGACAGTTCTATGAATTATGCTAATTGAATGGTCTGGTGGTCTGATATGGCATAAGGTAGCTCAATGGTCTGATAGGTACATTATTCCAATATGGCATACTTATCTGGGATATAATACGACAGATTTTAGTTCTGTGTTCTGATATGACATTATTTGGATATGTCACATAGTAGCTTAGTGGTCTGATTTTGGTCTTATATGTATCTATATAAACTAAACAGTATGGAAAATAAAAATCTACAACATTTTGAAGTAGATAGAGACACATAACTAAAAAGACCATCTCGGCACTTAGATTAATGAAGAAATGGATAGGTAAATAAAATGAAAGCAACTAAAATGTAAAATAAATTTAAAAAGGTAAAATAACTCATAAACTGAAGTTAAATAGAAGTAATAACTAAAGTTGTATACATAAAAACTGGAGGAAAAAGGGTGGCTATATTGGAAAATAACCCGTGCAATAGCACTCCCGGTATCGCAATAGTGTTAGCGAAGTACAAGCACTCCCTTTTACAGGAGTCGTAATGAGTTGTGGTGTCAGTCTGGTCTTTTGTTTATATGTCATTCTAATACAGTACTATTGTGTTTGATTTGATATGTTGTATTGATTAGATTAGCTATTTGAATGGTCTGGTGGTCTGACATGACATATGGCAGTTCCGTGGTATGATAGGTCACTTGAATGGTTTGGTGGTCTAATATGGTAGAATAATGGACATATATGGTATATGCCAATTGAATGGCTTGGTGGTTCAATGGTCTGATAGGTCACTTGAGTGGTCTGGCGGTCTGATATGGCATATGGTAGTACAATGTTCTGATAGGTCACACAGTTCAATAGTCTGGTGGTCTGATATGGCATATGGTAGCTCAGTGGTCTGATAGGTCACTTGAATTGTCTGGTTGTCTGATATGGTAGGTAAACGGACATATATGGTATATATTAATAGAATGGTCTGGTGGTCTGATATGACTTATGGCAGTTCAATAGTCTGGTGGTCTGATATGGCATATGGCAGCTCAGTGGTCTGAAAGGTCACTTGAATTGTCTGGTCGTCTGATATGGTAGGTAAATGGATATATATGGTATATACTAATAGAATGGTCTGGTGGTCTTATATGGCATATGGCAGTTTAGTGGTCTGATAGGTCACTAGAATGGTCTGGTGGTCTGATATGGTAGGTTAATGGACATATATGGTATATACCAATTGAATGGCCTGATGGTCTGGTATGGCATATGGTAGTCAATGGTCTGATAGGTCATTTGAAAGGTCTGGTGGTCTGATATGGCATATGGTAGTTAAATGGTCTGATTGGTCGAATAATTTAATATGGCATACTAATCTGAGATATAATACGATTGATCTTTGGTCTGATATGACACACTGTTTTGATATGTCATATTGTAGCTCAGTGGTCTGATATGGCACATTGGTCTGATTTGTTATATTGGTCTGATATGATATATATGGCATCTCAATGGTCTAATATTGTAAACCGTTTTAACCTGTCAACCTGATCCAATATTGTATATGACAGTTCTATGAATTATGCCAATTGATTGGTCTGGTGGTCTGATATGACAGTTCTATGAATTATGCCAATTGTTTGGTCTGGTGGTCTGATATGGCATAAGGTAGCTCAATGGTCTGATAGGTACATTATTCCAATATGGCATACTTATCTGTGATATAATACGACATATTTTAGTTCTGTGTTCTGATATGACATTATTTGGATATGTCACATAGTAGCTTAGTGGTCTGATTTTGGTCTTATATGGAATATTGGTCTGATATGGTACATTGAACTGTTAGGGTACATAAGCGTGATATAGCACATTGGTCAATGTTTATTGCTTCACAATGGTCTACTCAGGTATTATGGTCTGCTTTGGCATGATATGGTATATTGGTCTGATATGGCATATTGGTCTGAATTGTATATTGGTCTGATATGGCATATTGGTTTGGAATGGCACTTTGAGGCTTTTTGGTCTGATATGGGAATGGTATATTGGTCTGATATGGCATATTGGTTTGGAATGGCACTTTGAGGCTTTTTGGTCTGATATGGCACATGGTCTGATATGGCATATTGGTCTGAATGGTATATTGGTCTGATATGGCATATTGGTTTGGAATGGGACTTTGAGGCTTTTTGGTCTGATATGGCACATGGTATATTGGTCTGATATGGCATATTGGTTTGATATGGCACATGGTATATTGGTCTGATATGGCATATTGGTTTGGAATGGCACTTTGAGGCTTTTTGGTCTGATATGGCACATGGTAACTTTGAGGCTTTTTGGTCTGATATGGCACATGGTAACTGAGCACAATATTAGTGGCAGTTTTTTGTATATACAGTATCTAAATAACAAAAAAAAGGCAGAGATCATGGTACAATCATATAATTAGTGTTATTTTCATTCTTTTTTTACCAAATATTCATTCATAACTTTGCATCTTGTTTTGTTAATGTATAGGTTCACACATGTATGCTCCCTTCATGGTACAAGGTTTCTGTTTTTAATTAGCAGTCTGCTGAAGGAATATCCTACTGAACCCCTGTTACACTATGTAAGAGCAGTTCTCCTAGTTATTCCCTACTAATATGGGTATTTAAATAGCATTAGTATAATGCTTTGTAGTTAGGTACTTGTAACATGACAGAACCATTGTTGAACATATATGCACCATGTGAGAAGGCCACTAAAGCATACCATTCATCACCATTATAATTACACTTAATATCAGTATTAAGATGCCAAACACAAAACAGTTCTGGTAACCACAATAAAAAACATTATATGCACATACATGTAACAAATGCATATATCTGCACATAATATCCATAATACACATATATAAGTACAACAGGTATGAATGACATTCCTCTGTCCCCTCTCACAATGGTACAGGTAATTTTTTTTTTTTTTTTTTTTTTTATTAATTAACCCTCCTTTTGCTGAATATTCAGACAAGCCGTATCCATTTCTGACTCCAAACCAATCTAATTTCTTGTAGTTTATTGCTACAAATTCATAAACTGAATGCCAAACAGTGTAGATCCTGATCAGACGGCCTCCTCAGAAGCCATCTGATCCGGATCCACACTGATACGGGTTGTCGCAAACAACAAGATAAGGGTCAATATGTATATGGTATACAAATGGGACCTGTTCGAAGATTATTTTTGATACCAGCATACTACCCATATACTGAACTGTGTGTCTGATTTTCTGATAGACTAGGCCAGCATGCCAGCATATTACCAGCACATTGGTATAGTCATAACAATTTCAGTAATTTCTAGTAACAAATCGTCATCTGCAACCATACGTCTGCAACAAGTCATATATCTGCTCCATGATGCTTTGCTTCTGCGATACTTACACTTGCAAAATGGCATGCCACACACAATGCATTATGGCAAGTCATTCGGCATGTGTCATAAATGTTGTTTTAATAAAAGAATTATGTAGCTTCTTCCAACATCATGGCAGCAGCACTGATTCAAGATTACCATATACTATACATGCATTTAAGGTTATACAAAATATACAATAGCACCGGTGCATCAACCATGGCTGATAAGTAAAGCTAAATAATGCCTCCTGGTATATACTATATTATTTAGAAAACAAAACCATGCGGTAACCTAAACCGTCGCAGTTCTGTTACTATATTTTTATATGTTTATATGTCAACGCATCGTATATTGTTTACTTTGTTGACATGTTAGTTATCATTGGATGAACACATTGCGACCACGGACTTGGGGCCGTGTCGGTGAAACCCTTGGTAATCATTCTAAATCTGACACCAACTGTCACACCAATACTGTTCCCACTGCAACATTCAGAGCATCGTGTAACCCGCCTATAAATCTCTTCCACTGAGACAAATACTGGCTCCATCGTGGAACCTGAAACAAACAATTAAGCAAATATCTATGTTTGACATACTGGCATACGTTGTCTCCAAAAGAGATGGAAACCAGAGGACCATTGGTCCTGAAGACGCTCACCTGACAGCCTTAGGTCTAAAGGGCTAAGGGACATGCACCTAAACCTTAAACAAGCAAAGGTAATCCCAGACTCATCACTTGAACAAATAATGATGTCCCTTGTGATGTGTATCTGGTTCTTGAAAAGAATATTACTAAGCATTGATTATTTTTAGCATCTGGCTGTCTGACCAAGTGGTCCTTAATCACATTCCTGACTCTTGAGTTTGAATTTTCAGTTATATTTAGCCAAGATAAAGCCTTAGATGAGCTAAAAGGTCAGGAACAAGAAAATATATGGTTAATGGGTGGAGAGCTTAACCATTTCTAAAGGGGGTGAGGCCCCCAATTTAACCTATGGTGTTCAAAGATCCATGTAACTAAATGACCCTTATCACAAGAAAACAAGAAAATATATGTTTTATGGGAAGGGATCTTAACAGTTTCTGAGATTTGCTGCATTTTATGTAATGCAGGGGTGGGGCATGCCCCCGGGGTCTCAAGATACATGTCACTTAAAGCCCCTTATCATAAGCAACAAGAATATATATTGTTTATGGGTGGGGATCTGAACAGTTTCCAAGATATTGGGCACTTTTTGAAAAAACAATAAAGGGGTCGGGGCATCCCCCCTACCCGTAACCCCCACTACCCAAGGGTTCAATGGTCTATATGTCACTGAATGCGTCTTATCATAAGGAACAAGCATAATGGTTAATGGGTGGGGATCTTAACAGTTTCCGAGAAATAAAGCATTTTGTGCAAAAAAGGGGTGGGGCATCCCCCCAGGTCCCAAAGGTCCCAAAATCCAACTCACTTAATGGGCCTCATCATAAGGAACAAGAATATATATGGTTTAGTGGTGTTATTTTGAAGGGTTTGCAAGATATGCGACATTTTACATTTTCCCATACAAAAGCCCATGTTACCAAACTTGACCTTGCAGTAAAATAGGTCGAGGTCATCCTAGGGTCACCATTTTTTCAATTTATGATGGCCCCACATCCCTGATGCCACATACCAAGTTTCAAGAAATTCGGCCAAGTGAGTCTGAAAAAAAAATGTGTGTGACATTGTAACAGCAAACGTTTTGACAGACTCCACATATGCGCAGACCAATCAGAACGCTGTTACTCGTGAGTTGTAACTTGTACAGCCCAGCTCATCGGGGCTTGAAGAAATGGATTGGCTGCATGACGCTTCCCTGTAGAGCTGGAACCGAACGTACATAAGTACTGGTAAACCGCTAAGGTTCTAAGCCTGTCCATGAACAGGGGCGCGAGTCGGACCGTCCTTGGACATAAATCCTAGTAGTTTCATGGGGTGGTAGGGCTTGAGATGTCATTTTATCCAATTATCGATTTCAAGTCCCACAAGATTGAAAGCAACGTCTCCATAAAGATCTGAACTGTGTTTACGAAGTCGTCAAACCTCAAATCAAACAAACTAAACCCGCATCAGATAACTCAAGGACTGTGGCGTGGCTCTGATTGATTACTTGATAAGAATATCGATGTAATGAAAATATGCATGAACCCCTATCACAAACACGTTTGTGAGGCGACTAAATCGGAAATACCATTTAGTATGAAAATCTTACGACCATCTCGGAAAATTTCTATCAAGCTCTTAAATAGGAAAAACGAGAAAATACTACTATATCAGAAAACTATGCCTAGGCATTGATTGCGCCTTTGGAATCGCTCTTAAACACTCATTACAAGTGTTATCACACGCACGAGAGAGAATCAAGTGACTTTTTGCTATTGCTACCCATTTACACATGGATTGAGAGGTGCGGTGTCATTCTTTGTCTCGCCCAAGTAGAAACCGAATCCCGGTGGCCCGATTTGAACTCACAGCCTCTCTATGGTATACAAGAGAGCCCAGAGGGCCCTAGGTCGCTCACCTGATACAAAGTATAACAAGCGGGCCCGGGGCCAGGGCAGGGTCATTTTTGGCCTCAGGGTTATAATTCAAACAATCTTAGTAGATGTCCCCTAGATGAAACTTCAAACCAAATATGGAAGACTTAGCCCTTGTGGTTTCTGAGAAAAAGATTTTTAAAGCTTTTCCCCCCATAAAAGTCTGTGTAAAACATGTGGGCCACTGGGCAGGGCCATTTTTGGCCCCAGGGCCACAATTTGAACAATCTTGGTAAGGGTCCCCTAGATGAAACTTCATATCAAATATGAAAAACGTGGGACTTGTGGTTTCAGAGAAGATTTTTAAAGGCTTTTCCTATATGAGTCTATTTAAAACATGTGGACCCTGGGGTGGGGCCATTTTTGGTCCGAGGGCCATAATTTGAACAATCTTGGTAGAAGTCTCCTAGATGAAGCTGCATAGCAAATATGAAAGACCTCAGACTTGTGGTTTCAGAGAAGAATATTTTTAAAGGTTTTCCCTATATAAGCCTATGTAAAACATGTGGGCCCTGGGGCAGGGCCATTTTTGGCCCCAGGGCTATAATTTGAACAATCTTGGTAGGGGTCCCCTAGATGAAGCTTCATACCAAATATAAAAGACCTGGGCCTTGTGGTTTCAGAGAGGAAGATTTTTAACGGCTTTTCCCTATATAAGCCTAGATGTAAAACATGTGGGCCCCGGGTCGGGGCCATTTTTGGCCCCAGGGCCATAATTTGAAAATCTCGGTAGAGATTCCCTAGATGAAGCTTCATACCAAATATGAAAGACCTCAGACTTGTGGTTTCAGAGAAGAAGATTTTTAAAGGTTTTCCTTATATAAGCCTATGTAAAACATGTGGCCCCTAGGGCGGGGCCATTTTTGGTCCCAGGGCTATAATTTGAACAATCTTGGTAGGGGGCCCCTAGATGAAGCTCCACACCAAATACAAAAGACCTGGACCTTGAGGTTTCAGAGAAGAAGATTTTTAAATGTTTTCCCTATATAAGCCTATGTAAAACATGTCGGCCCGGGGTGGGGCCATTTTTGGCCCCAGGGCCATAATTTGAACAATCTCAGTAGAGGTCCCCTAGATGAAGCTTCATACCAAATATGAAAGACTTCGAACTTGTGGTTTCAGAGGAGAAGATTTTTAAAGGTTTTCCCTATATAAGTCTATGTGTTACATGTGGGCCCCGGGGCAGGGCCATTTTTTGCCCAAGAGCTATAATTTGAACAATCTTGGTAGAGGTCCCCTAGATGAAGCTTCATACCAAATATGAAAGACCTTGGCCTTGTCGTTTCAGAGAAAAAGATTTTCAACGTTTTTTTCCTATATAGGTCTATGTAAAACATGTGGGCCACGGGGTGGGGCCATTTTTGGCCCCAGGGCCATAATTTGAACAATCTCAATAGAGGTCCCCTAGATGAAGCTTCATACCAAATATGAAAGACTTCGAACTTGTGGTTTCAGAGGAGAAGATTTTTAAAGGTTTTCCCTATATAAGTCTATGTGTTACATGTGGGCCCCGGGGCAGGGCCATTTTTTGCCCAAGAGCTATAATTTGAACAATCTTGGTAGAGGTCCCCTAGATGAAGCTTCATACCAAATATGAAAGACCTTGGCCTTGTCGTTTCAGAGAAAAAGATTTTCAACGTTTTTTTTCCTATATAGGTCTATGTAAAACATGTGGGCCACGGGGTGGGGCCATTTTTGACCCCAGGGCCATAATTTGAACAATCTTGGTAGAGGTCCCCTAGATGAAGCTTCATACCAAATATGAAAGATCTGGGCCTTGCAGTTTCAGAGAAGATTTTTAAAGGTTTTTACTATATAAGTCTATGTAAAACATGTGGGCCCCGGATTGGGGCCATTTTTGACCCCAGGACCATAATTTGAACAATCTTGGTAGAGGTCCCCTAGATGAAGCTTCATACCAAATATGAAAGATCTGGGCCCTGTGGTTTTAGAGGAGAAGATTTTTAAAGATTTTCTCTAATTTTCCCTTTTCGTTGCCATGGCAACCAGAGTTCTGCACGGAATGGAACTCTTTGAACAACTTTGAGAGAGGACCACCCAAAGATCATTTCTGCCAAGTTTGGTCAAAATCTCTTCAGTGGTTTAGGAGGAGATGTCGTTTGAAGAAATTGTTTACGGACGCACGGACGGACGCACGCACGGACGCACGACGGACAAAAAGTGATCACAAAAGCTCACCTTGTCAATACGTGACAGGTGAGCTAAAAATTCGAACGCAATAACATTTCTGTCCAAAGTCCAAAGCATATTGGGAATCGTTTGAACCGCCTCGATAGAGGCGATTCTGACGAGTACCAACAATATATGCACAGCGAACACTTGATGTTATTGTCATTTTCTCTCATAATAATAAATGGTTGATGATAATTTACATTTAGCCATATCCACGCCATACCGGCAAGTTTGTACGTTGGATAGACGTTCACTCCACGCCAGCCCCTGACGTCAGATATACGTTGTATTTCGGTTGAATGTACGAAGTACTTAGACTTCACGATCAAAAGTCTATACAACGTAAGAATCAGGCATACGTTGGATGGACATCGTAATCTGACGTTGTACTGACACCAGAAAGTGACGTCCATACGACATCTGATTGACGTCATATACACGTCGGATTCTGACATCTAAATAATTTGCAAATTCAACCATCATACAACGTCTATCCGGCGTCTGGATCGGACATCTTTACAACGCCAATCCAACGTAAAATTATTGCTAGGTGTTTTGGGTAGAAATAAGAAAATAATGTATAGTCATGTAAACCCATTTTATATGATCTATATGTCAGTGAGGTTTAAGGGGGTCCGAAGAATACAGGCATGTTCTTGTGATTTGAAAATCGGCTCACAATGAAAATGTTATGCTTTAATTTGGGTTCTGAGAAGAAATTCTGACTTCGATTCTAAATAAAATAATCTTTGATAATAAATTTTATGCGATTGTAAGGCCGTTTGTGCATGTATCATTTGATGCCAATACAGGAGTAGTGAGAATTGGTTTAAACATATTTATTTAAAAAAAAACTCTCATGTCACATACATAGCATACAATGCAAATTTCACATACGGTATTTAGCGGTGAATAATAACAATAATAACCAGAGATTCATCATCGGTGAAGTTGATGTCGCACCTGCTTCCCACCTGCCCCAGACATAAAAAAGTTAATGTAAGGCAGAAGAAATGAGTATTGGGCTTTGAGAAGAATCCATAGCCTATATATATATATATAAGGTAAAAAACTGACTTAGTTCACTATACGATAAAATGAACATGTTCTAAAATGATCCAAGAATTACATTCAAACCACATCCTCATATCATGGATATATCATGGATACATCCTCATATCCTCACATTCTAAGTTTCAAAATGATTGGTATAAAACTGTAAGAGGAGTTGCGATGACAAGCTGTACAGTCATTTTTAACCTTCAATTGATATTCAATAAGGTCACAAAAAGTGAGGAAAAATATTCTGATAATTATGTCCAAACCACATGCGCATCCTCATACCATGGCCAAAGCACATGCAAAATTTTAAAATGACCGGTATAAAACTGTAAGAGGAGTTGCGATGACAAGAGGTCCCTAGCGCATACCAATTGAAGTTTAAAAATGACTAAGTTCACAATGTGGAAAAAAGTGACAAAAATTCATCCGAAGATCATGTCCAAACCACATGCAATTTCTCATACCATAGCAAAAACACATGCAAAGTTTCAAAATGATCGGTATAAAACTGTAAGAGGAGTTGCGATGACAAGAGGTACCTATCCTATCCAATTGAACGTTTAAAAAAGACTAAGTTCACAATGTGCAAAAAATGACAAAAATTCATTCGAAGATTATGTCCAAACCACATGCGTATCCTCATACTATGGCAAAAGCAAATGCAAAGTTTCACAAAAATGCCGTCTGAGGGACAGCTATAATCCCCCGCCGCCTTCAGTAACAAAGCTCAAAACCGTGACCTTCACCATGACCTTGAATTATCAACCTTATGATGGTTAACATTTCTGCCAAGTAATTTTTAAATCCATCCAGAAGTAAGAAAGTTATTGACAAAACACCCCAAAAAGACCGTTTTTTTTCACCTTTTACCTCTAAGTATGACCTTGTCCTTTCAGAAACCAATCTGGGTTTTGCATACAACACATCGTGTCATGATGATTAACATTACTGTCAAGTTATTTTAAAATCAATCCAGGAATCAGGAATAAGAAAGATATAGATCGGACACAATAAAAAAGATGCTTATTTGACCTTTCACCTCTAAGTATGACCTTGACCTTCGAAGTTTGGACCTTGGTCTTGCGCGCAACACACCGTCACATTATGGTTAACATTTCTGCCAAGTAATGTTTAAATCAATCCAGGAATAAGGAAGTTATTGATCGGACATGTAAACTTCCTTTTTTGACCTTTACCTCTAAGTATGAGCTTGACCTTAGAGGTAAGGACCTGGGTCTTGCACGCGACACACCGTCACATTATGGTTACCATTTCTGCCAAGTAATATTTAAATCCATCCAGGAATAAGAAAGTTATTGATTGGACACAAAACCCATTATTGAACTTTAACCTCTAAGTATGACCTTGACCTTTGAGGTGCGGACCTGGGTTTTGCACGCGCCACTCCGTCTCATTAAGGTG
This sequence comes from Lucinisca nassula, assembly GCA_963580285.1. Lineage (NCBI taxonomy): Eukaryota > Metazoa > Mollusca > Bivalvia > Lucinida > Lucinidae > Lucinisca > Lucinisca nassula. The sequence continues at coordinate 38,866,136 of OY757017.1, forward strand.
AACATTTCTGCCAAGTAATATTTAAATCCATCCAGAAATAAGAAAGTTATTGATCGGACACGACAAACCCCATTTTTGACCTTTAACCTCTAAGTATGACCTTGACCTTTGAGGTACGGACCTGGGTCTTACGCGCAGCACTCCGTCTCATTGAGGTGAACATTTCTGCCAAGTTATATTTAAATCCATCCAGGAATAAGAAAGTTATTGATCGGACACAACAAAACCCATTTTTGACCTTTGACAAAACACCCCAAAAGACCCTTTTTTCACCTTTGACCTCTAAGCACGACCTTGACCTTTCAGAAACCAACCTGGATTTTGTGCACAACACATCGTCTCATGATGATAAATATTACTGTCTAGTTATTTTAAAATCAATCCAGAAATAAAAAAGATATTGATCGGACACGATAAAAAAGACGCTTTTTTTTACCTTTCACCTCAAAGTATGACCTTGACCTTTGAGGTTTGGACCTAGGTCTTGCTCCCGACACACCGTCACATTATGGTAAAAATTTCTGCCAAGTAATATTTAAATCCATCCAGGAATACGAAAGTTATTGATCGGACACGCCAAAACCCATTTTTGACCTTTAACCTCAAGTATGACCTTCACCTTTGAGGTGCAAACCCGGGTCTTGCGCGCGAAACTCCGTCTCATTGAGGTGAACATTTCTACCATGTAATATTTAAATCCATCCAGGAATAAGAAAGTTATTGATCGAACACAACAAAACCCTTCTTTGATCTTTTGACCTTGACCTTTGAGGTACAGACCTGGGTCTTGCGCGTGACACTCCATCTCATTGAGGTGAACATTTCTGCAAGGTAATATTAAAATCCATCCAAGAATAAGGAAGTTATTGATTGAACACGACAAAACCCATTTTTGACCTTTAACCTCTAAGTATGACCTTGACCTTTGAGGTACGGACCTGGTCTTGCGCGCGACACTCCGCCTAATTAAGGTGAACAACTGACCAGAGTTTAATAAAATTCTATAGAAGGGTATCGGAGTCTAACTGTTGGTTTTCTTTTGCTCCAGTATTTCTGTTGTTGTATACTGTTGAGTCCTCTACCTTGTCTCATCTCTGTTGCTTTTTGATTTGTGTGTTCTCGGAGATGTTACACTGTTGAGGTAGGAAGCCTTCATGCGGACTAAACAAAATTAATGTCTACCGCTACAGAAGTAAGGGCGAGGATTGTGGCCACGTAAAATCGATTTAAGCCCCCCAATGAAATGCTTTCCATCCCCGATGGAATACTTTCCATCCCCGGTGGAATTCCTTTCCATTGACCGTTCCAAGGCGGTTCTTCTGTGGCGGTTTATTTATGTTATTGTTTGTCACTTATTGTGTGTTTGACATGTGTCTTTTTATTTTGGATGGCCATTAGACCTTTTGAGGAGATATAGAGCGGACAAGAAAGTGTTACGGACGGACAGACGGATGGACAGACAGACGGACGGACGGACGGACGGACAGACGGACGGACAGACAGACGAATGGCATTCCTATAATCCCCGCTCCGCTTCGCGGCGAGGGATTAAAAATGATGGGTATAAAACTGTAAGAGGAGTTGCGATGACAAGAGGTACCTTTCGCATACTAATTGAAGGTTAAAAATGACTAAGTTCACAAACTGGAAAAAATGACAAAAAAGTGACGAAAAATATTCTGACAATTATGTCCAAACCATGTGCACATCCTCATGCGAAAGCACATGCAAAGTTTCACAAGAATGTCGTCTGAGGGACAGCCATAATCCCCCGCCGCCTTCAGTAACAAAGCTCAACCCTGTGACCTTCACCATGACCTTGAATTATCAACCTTATGATGGTTAACATTTCTGCCAAGTAATTTTAAAATCCATCCAGGAGTAAGAAAATTATTGACAAAACACCCAAAAAAGAAACTTTTATCACATTTGACCTCTAAGTATGACCTTGACCTTTCTGAAACCAACCTGGGTTTTGCGCACAACACATCGTCTCATGATGATTAACATTACTGTCTAGTCATTTTAAAATCAATCCAGGAATAAGAAAGATATTGATCGGACACAATAAAAAAGACGCTTTTTTTACCTTTCACCTCTAAGTATGACCTTGACCTTTGAGGTTTGGACCTGGGTCTTGCTCCTGACACACCGCCACATTATGGTAAACATTTCTGCCAAGTAATATTTAAATCCATGCAGGAATAAGAAAGTTATTGATCGGACACTAAAACCCATTTTTGACCTTTAACCTCTAAGTATGACCTTGACCTTTGAGGTGCAGACCTGGGTCTTGCGCGCAACACTCCGTCTCATTGAGGTGAACATTTCTACCAAGTAATATTTAAATCCATCCAGGAATAAGAAAGTTATTGCTCGGACACAACAAAACACTTTTTTGACCTTTAACCTCTAAGTATGACCTTGACCTTTGAGGTACGGACCTGGGTCTTGCGCGCGACACTCCATCTCATTGAAGTGAACATTTCTGCCATGTAATATTAAAATACATCCAGGAATAAGAAAGTTATTGATCGGACACAACAAAACCCACTTTTGACCTTTAACCTCTAAGTATGACTTTGACCTTTGAGGTACAGACCTGGGTCTTGCGCGAGACACTCCGTCTCATTGAGGTGAACATTTCTGCCAAGTTATATTTAAATCCATCCAGGAATAAGAAAGTTATTGATCGAACATGACAAAACCAATTTTTGACCTTTTACCTCTAAGTATGACCTTGACCTTTGAGGTACGGACCTGGGTCTTGCGCCCGACACTCCACCTCATTGAGGTGAACAACTGACCAAAGTTTAATGAAATTATATCAAAGGGTTGAGGAGATATGGAGCGGACACGAAAGTGTTACGGACGGACAGTTGGACGGACGGACAGACGAAGGGCATTCCTATAATCCCCGCTCCGCTTCGCGGCGGGGGATTAAAAATGATCGATATAAAACTGTAGGAGGAGTTGCAACGACAAGACACCCAGTATAAAATGTTGACGGAATGACGGACGGACCACTGGATGGATGGACAGACAGAAACTTGCACGCCTATGTTTTCCTGCTAAAGCAGGTGCGACAACAATAACAATAAACAATGCTTATATATACGGTTCTCCGTGGCCAAGTGGAAAAGTGCGCTGAAGATCTTTCACAGCTATAGGTTCCAGTCTAGCATGAGTCACATGTGACACAAAGTGACTAAGCTGTGGGCAGCGGGGCAGAAATTAAAAGTGCTATATAAATAAAAGATGTTCCATTCAATTCATGTACATTGGGTATCTTTATGCCTCTGCAATAACAAACTTTAAAAATTTAATCTGAAAGATGAAAAAGAAACTACATGTATATCTGAAAATATTGTCTATCTTAAGATGTCAAGAAAAATTGCATCTGAAAATGTTGTCTGTTTGTGTCATCTGTTGCTATTTTGTTGCAAATATTTCAAATATATTTTACCTACATGCAAACAGCTAGTGTGGACCAAACATTTTCTGGAGGAGTAGTCTGATCTAGGTCTGCAAGGTGACAACAATGACTTGTGAATTAACTAGGAAAACAAAGCAGATGACAATAATTATTGTTGTGTTTGACACCTTAACGCTTAATCTGTCAACATGCTTGCAAATAAATATAATATAATTGAGCATCTGGTATTTCAAAATCAACCAAAACACTGGCAACATTGGTTGTAGGATAGGGTAAAAGAAGCTAATAATTCTGGACCTATATCTTAAAGCCACAAAGTGACTAAAGTGCGGGCTGCGGGCCACGGGCTGTGGGCCGCTGGGCAGAAATATAAAAAAAAACAAATACAAGTATCATACAGTCAATAATGATAATAATAGTAACTAGAGATGGTGTTTGTGAAACACTATGCCCCCAACCATATGCTTGACCCTAAATGCCAAAATTTTCAAAGGGTTATAACTGAAAAAGACGATTTTATTCAATTTTTCATGGTAAACATCAGCTAATTTTCCGCATGGAATTCATATATGGAATTTCCAAACACTAGCATACATGTGCTATAAAGGTATGCTATGCAGCACAATAGGGTGGGGTGGGGTGGGGTAGGGTAGGGGTGTATGCATGCATGTATGTACGGGACAAATGACATATCACCAACCACTATCAACTTTTGTGATGGGGTGGGGTGGGGTGGGGTAGGTTGTGGTGGTGTGGGGGTGGGTGTGGAGTGGTGGAGTAGGGTAGGGGTGTGGGTGGGGTAGGGTGGGGTGGTGTGGGGTGGGTGTGGAGTAGTAGGTTAGGGTAGGTCGGGGTGGGGTGGGGTAAGGTAGGGTGGGTGGGTGTTGTGGGGTGGGGTAGGGTGGAGGTGTGGGTTGGGTAGGGTGTGGGTGGGATTGTGTGGATATGGGGTGGGGTGGGGTGTTTTGAGCATGTGTGTGCATGTTTGGGGTGTTTTGGGGTGGGGTGGGGAGGGTAGGGAGGTGGGGTAGGGAAGGGTGGGGGAGGGTGGGTGGGGTGTGGTGTGGTGGGCTAAGGTAGGGTGGGTGGTGGGTGTTGTGGTGTGGGGTATGGTGGAGGTGTGTGTTGGGTAGGGTGGGGTGGGGGTGTGAGTGGGTATGGTGGGGTCGGGTGTTTTGGGGTGGGGTAGGGTAGGGTAGGGATGTATGCATGCATGTATATATGTATGTACAGGACAAATGGCATATCAACTTTTGTGTAGGGGTATTTCTGTTTATATGTGTTTATGTAGAAAAAGACAAAATAATAATAAAAAAAAAACAGAAAAAGAAAAAGAAAAATAATTCCACTACCCTACCGAGGTTTGAACTCGTGCAACTCATATTCCTTATCAACAAAGGATTCAGAGTCCAGCACTCTATCCACTACAGTGGCACTTCAAAAATGCAAGTTCATTTACCAAAATGCCAAAGGGCCATAACTCACAAAGTATTTTCCGGAATTTTGTCAAAAGTTTATCAGGTCATCTATTCATCACCACCACTATATTCACCAACTTTCAAGGCTCTAGCTCCAATAGTTTTTTAGATATCCTGCTGACAAGATTTTATCAACAAAATTTCAAAGGGCAATAACTCTTGAAAGGGGCATAATCCTGATAAGAAAAAAAAATACGCGTCAGCTAATTTGCCATGAGGAATCCAAATATGAAATGTCAAAACCCTAGCATACGCGGTTCTTAAGTTATGCTATGCATCACTTTTACCATACATTACAATGGACAAAAATTACCAAAGTTACAAAGGGCCATAACTAACAAAGTATTTTTCAGAATTTTGTCAAAAGCGTAACGGACGGACGAACGAACCAGAACCAATATGCCCCTCCAACTTTTTCAAAGTTGGGGGCATAAAAATAATAATGATAATAATAATAATAACAGAGTTGTTCAATTCAATTAATGTACATTGGGTATACCTGAAGATGGTAAGAAAAACTATACTACTGAAAATGTCATCTGTTTGTCATCTGCTACTATTATTTGCAAACATTTCATTATGTATTACCTACATGTACATGCAATGTAGACCCTGATCAGACTTTTCCTGGCTGAGTGGTCTGATCTGGGTCTCAGTGTTTTCAACAATGACTAGACAACAGCAAAGAAGATGACAATTGTTATGTTTGGCACCTGAAGCTTTCAATCTGTCAATATGCTTGCAAATAAATATAATTTGATTGGGCATCTGGTTTTTCAATGTAAATCAAAGCACTAACAGCACTGGTGGTAGGATAGGGTAAAAAAGTTCCTTAACCATGACATATACCATTAAATTTTCTGTACTTTAAGCCAGTAGTGTAGATCCAGATTTGATACCAACATCATATTAACACATCTGTGTAATGAGCACCCCTCTAAACCTCAATTCATACAGAGAAAACTGGGGCTAACAGGGGCATACATGTTTTTTTTCTACTCATGAATGTAGGTTGTGGGTACTCGTTAGACTTGCCTCATTTGTTTTAATGAGAACCCCTACCTAAGTTTGAGGTATGAATAAGAAACATATTCAAATACTTTCATCCTTATCCTGCTGAATATTTGATTTAGCCACACCCTTTTCTATTTTTGAAACATTCAGATTTCTTGATTTAATTTTTTCCTAAAAATCGTAAATTGTAAGTCATACAGTGATCAGATGGCTTTGTAACTCAGTAACATAACTAAACTGTGAGCCGCGGGCTGCGGGGTAGAAACTAAAAGAAGAAATACATTTATGTAGTATAAATAAGAGATGTTCCATTCATTCATGTACATTGGGTATCTTTATGCCTGCAATAACAGATTTTAAAAATTTTAATCTGAAAGATACCAAGAAATAAGGGCTTGAAGAAATAGGCTGTAATACATAGGGCTTCCTGGCAGTGCTGAAACCCATAGCACATAAGAACTGATAAATTGTTTCTCTACTTCCTGCATATCATAAACTATATTTGTTGTTTTGGCAGCAGTCTAAATGTCAGTCTTTCCACTGATACAGCAGCTTGTCCCATTTCTTCTTCTTCTAATTATTCCAGTTTAATGAGTGAACAGGGCCCATACTATGGCATAAGCCAAGCAGGGAAAACACGCCTGTTCAAATATATTTAATATTTTACCACAAAAAATGAATATTTTGAGAAAAAAATCATTCTTCTCGAAATATAGATAGTGCGCACCAATGTAAGAACCACCCTGTGACAAAGAGGTTTTTTTTATTTGAGGTTTAACATCCCTGAAAAAACTATTTAGCTCATTTTCGAGAAATTGCTTCCAATTTTGTGGGACTTTTACCCGACATCTCAATCCCTGTCGCACAATAAAATCAAACGGGTTTATAAGCATGGCCTACTCAGGCATGCTAAGACCTTCTAAGCAGATTAACAGTACTAATGTGTGGACAGGATCAGCTCTGTGTGGAAGCATCCTGCAGCCAATTTATATCTCCAAGCACGGGTGGGCAGGGCGGTATGTGACTAGCGAGTGAGTTTTAGTTGTATGTCCTACCAGCAGCTAAGGTCATACTGAGACCTTTGTTTACAGACTAATTTCATTAAGCATCATTTTTTGTATTTTTTTTTTTTCCTGTTAGCATTTGTTGTGTTCTAATTAATATTGTAAAAGTTTAACAAATTTACTCCCATTGTCTCATTTTTTCCTGTGTAATGCACATACATGTAATGTCCTTCCCCTATGTTACTACACTTACAAATCATGTGAAATTAATATTTTTACATAAAACTCTTATCACCAGAGTGCTAAATCTTCTCTCCAGAGACTTAAAATTTTTCCAAAACTGGTCCCTTTGTCAGGCCGGAAAACAGACGTCTAATTTTTACTCTTGATGCTAACTTCTTCTGCAGTGAATTCTAAGACCGCAGAAGAGTTCAAAGCTCGCACGGTATAAGATTGAGACTCAGAGGTATGTGTTTTAGGATATCTCTGTTGTCAAATAGTTTTAAGAGCTCATCAAGCAGTGATGATTTTTTTTTTTAAGCTAAATTCTAAATTTAATCACCCAACCAACTGAGGTAATGGCCAAAAAATGACCGACTCAGTACAAGAAGATAGATAGATAGATAGGCAACTGAAATGGGTCATTTATTGTGCATCAGGCATCATCTGAGAGTCTGGAGAAGCCCAGGATCGAACCTGAGATCATTGGTTTACAAGGTGAGTAGCATAACCACTGTATCACAGGGGCATCAGGTATGTGATGAACAGGCCCTCACAGGTACCCACATTCTATATTGTTGAGCAGAATAAAGACAAAGGTATATACCCATGTAGGCCTAAACCCCAGTTTTACTGTGAAAGTGTAGTTCCAAGGGGTCAAGATTATAAAGGCATGTTGTGGACATAGATTTAGTACATATATTAAGATAATGAGTTCCCACTTAAAACCCAGTTTTACTACATAAATGTTGGATTTAATGGGATCAAAATCTTATAAATATGTTTTCGCGATGACAAGTTGACCATGAAAGACTCAGACAATCCTGCCCAAGTGTAATGTGAAGTCTAATGAGAATATTCAAAGATAGAAGGCAGTGGCTAGCCGTCCGGTACCGGACGACCAGACTATGAGTCTGCCCGTCCGGTACCGGACGACCAGCCATCGAGTCTGCTCGTCCGGTACCGGACGGCTAGCCAACCCGCGTAGGAATGGCTAGCCGTCCGGTAGTAAATTTTAGTCTCTCATTTCATATTGGGTACTGGATGCTAAATAGTTCCTACTTTGAGACTATGTAAATGTCATTTAGATTTTCCTCGCCCGTCATTTTAAAAATAAGGCAAATAAACACAGCCGTATCGGTAATGCTTAAAGTTTATATATTTTACCTTTCCTTTCTTTATGTAAATGCGGCATGCAGGTATTAAAACGTTTGATCCAAGCGTCGCGAAAAACAACTAATAATAGCAATTGAGCAGTACCGTGAAATCCTTAAAAATAAGGATCTTGATGACTTGCAGTTATTCTCCTAAAATTTAAAAAAAAAAAGTTGTTCACGATCCAGCAAAGAGTCCAAAAGGTGCAGATGGAATGGCGAACAGTGTTGACCCTGTTTCAGGAGCATTCTGGTCTCTGACTGCATTATTTGCTGGAGCCTATCTGTCCCAATACATAGGATTATTATCTTAATTGCTCTACTCATGGTGTTTCGGATCGTTGCCTTTATGTGTGCCATGCTAACCAGATAATTACCCCTAACTGATATTTTTTGTACCTACCAAGTTGAACTGATATGTTAAATTAATATGCTCCCAAAATTTAATGTTAATCTATCATGATAAATATCAAGCTCAGCATCGGACAAACATTTGCAGATTTTAATAATAACAATAATTATAACATTGACATAATAATAATAATAATAATAATAATAATAATAATAATAATAATAATAACTGTCACAATGCCCGGACAGTCTATTGCATCAGAGTCAATTACAATTATGTCCATTTCTGAAATTTATTGGAAAAAAAATGGCGACAAACAGGTGGTAAGAATACAATTAGAGTAATTTAGAAATATTTTCATTGCATTATAATTTGGGTAATATTATTTGGAACGCATGTCCTATATAAAATGATAGATTTAAATTTACTACCGGACGGCTAGCCATTCCTACGTGGGCTGGCTAGTCGTCCGGTACCGGACGAGCAGACTCGATGGCTGGTCGTCCGGTACCGGACGGGCAGACTCGTAGGCTGGTCGTCCGGTACCGGACGGCTAGCCACTTCCAAGATAGAAAGCTTATGCAGCCAATTTTGGGGTTTATATGCATAGACGGGCCGTAGCAGTTTTCCTGGCAAGGCTCAGACCTTCTAACCAGATTACCAGTACTCGTGTGTGTGTGTGTGGGGTGGGGGGGGGGGGATAAATGCAGGCTGGTTTTGTTCATTGTTAATAGATATTTTGTTGCAATAAAAGCTCTGCATAGCTTATGTTAATTGTTTATAATATGCTACGTTAAAAAAAATGTTGTCTATCTCCAAATACTGAGTCTGTCATACTTGGCCATTACCTCAGTTGGGTGGGTGGCTAAATTTAGAATTTAGCTTAAAAAAGAAGTTTTTTTTTTCATCTTTTCTCCTCATAAAAGCAAACTGGAAAAGAACTTTTAAAATAAGTTCTGAAAGTTAGATGGACAAGTCTTCTTTTGGGTTACTCGTATGATCGTATCATAACCGTTGCTAACATGGTAGGGCGCTGAAATAATATTCCAATAATTTTAATAATTAATATTTATTTTCTAATATGCTGAAAATAATGCTAAATATTGAAAACTGGCCGAAAACGCCCCAGACCGAAACGACTTATGGCCGAAATGACCAACCAAAGTAGGCGCCGAAACGTTCAGGATTCCCTGAATGTAAGACCAAAATTGTGTTTACAGGGGCGGAAAAAGTGCATTTCAATCAAACCAAACAAACCTCAGAGCACATCAACAATGATTAAAACTTATCCTAATCAGTCTAAATAGTTGTTACTCAACATGTTGTTGTTATATAAACACAAATACTCAACACAAATAGAGACAACTCTACTTCGATCTTATTCATACCTGCAACTGCAGTCTAAGTAGTGTTCCCACGGCAGAGATGAATGCGCCTGTCGCGGAGGTGCCACACATGGAGGTTGCAAGTATATACTACTGGCAGTTAACACGCATTAAAATCGACGCGAAATCACAATGGAAAAAAAAGTTTGTTCACTGTGATGCCGGCTGACGCTTTAAAATTGTTTGAATAGTTACAGTTTAAAGCATATAAGAAACAGAAAATTTGAATTTCTTTTCAGGGTAAAAACGACCTTACACTGAAAAAATCAAACATCTTTTATGTCAGTTGGTGTGGCAAATCGGCGGAGTTACGGCCGGAAATTTTGTTTTACGGCGACGCGCTAGCGGAGCCGTTAAACGGAATTTACGGCTGTAAATCCGACCATTTACGTCCCTAAATGAGCCCACCCCCCCCCCCCCCCAACGCCCATCGAGGCTTGAAGAAATGTATATATAGATGGGTTGCATGATGCTTCCACGCAGAGCCGAAACCGACCGCACACGAGTACTGGTAAGCCGCTTAGAGGATCTATGCCTGCCCACGCAAAGCGGTGTGAGTCGGTCCGTCCATGCTTGTAAACCGTATTGGTTTCATCGGGCGCGAGGCTTGAGATGCCATTTCTCAATGATGGGTATAAGTCCCACAAAATTGGAAGCAACGTCTCCAAAATGACATATACAGTGTTGACGGGGATGTTAAACCTCAAATCAAACAAACAAAGACCTCCCAAAATGACAAATTTTAATACAGTTATCCACCATTCTAATGCACATATTTACTTGTTTTGTTTCAAAAATGTTCTATTTGTCCAAAATGACAAGCGCAGGGAGCTGCGTAAAACCAATAACCAGCCAATGCAAGGCGACGTTACACGATGACGTCGGATTTCCGACAGTATATCATATAATCTATGTTTTTACGTTATCCAATCAGAAGTCGCGTTACATACGCAAGTGCAATACAATGAGGTGTCTTAGCTTCACGCGGTGCCAGTACAAAAAATACAAATATTAAGAATTCTAAAAATCTGCAAGGATAGCTACGGAACACCGGAAGGAACTTTCAATTTTGCGAACAAGGTATTAATTTGTGCGAACAAGATTTTGTTTTGTTTGTTTGATTTGATGTTTAACGTCTCCGTCAACACTGTAAAGGTCATTTTGGAGACGTCGCTTCCAATTTTGTGGGACTTTTACCCGAAATTGAGATGAAATGACATCTCATGCCCTGTCGCCCAATGAAACCAATAGGGTTTATTAGCATGGACGGTTCGCCTTGCACCGCGGTTCCTGGACAGGCTTAGATCCTCTAAGCGGTTTACCAGTACTTGTGCGCACAATGTAATATGTTGTGCGCACAAGATATACTCTTGTGCGGACAACATAATTTATCTTGTGCGGGCAACATACTATCTTCTTTGCACAGCTTTATATCTTGTGCACACAACATATATCTTGGGAAGTTGTGCGAACAAGATATTATCTTGTGCGCACAAGATATTATGTTGTCTGCACAAGATCAATGATAATGTGTTGTGCGAACAAGCTAATAACTTTTGCTCGCTTGTGCATACAATATATGATGTTGTGCGAACAACATAATAAGTTGTGCGCACAAGATATGTTGTCTGCACAAGATTAATGATAATATGTTGTGCGAACAAGATATTATGTTGTCCTCACATGATCTATGTTGTGCAAACAAGATAATATCTTGTGCGTACAAGATAATAAGGTTCGCACAAAATATTAAAATAAATTGCATGTCCCTTCCGGGGTTCCGTAGATAGCACTTTCTTTTCATACAAGCTCAAGCAATAGCGAAAAAAAAATCTCTTTACTATTTCAAAGGGTCAGAGTTCTGGATACCAAGTCTCGAGGCCACCGGTCTTATGGTTCTAGATAAAAAATAAGCGCACCAACCGCTCTTTTTCAACGAACATATGCTCTTAACAGCACATGCTAGTTTTCTCCGAAAAATATTAAAACTTAACACGCATCTTCTACTTTTTGATTGGCGCTTTGAAAATAACAGTCACTGTCAGAAGAAGCTAGGAATTTCACTACTGATGTAACGGTAAATCTTTATAGTTGCATCACCACCTCCTACCCACAGGAAACCACCCTTATCAACTGCTACTGAAGTTGGTGCAAAGATACCGTCCGCTTCTGTTAACAAATACATCAGAAAGCGGCCATGTTTGTCCAGTAGGTGTATCAAGTTGTTGCTGTAGTCTGCAACAATCACATGACCATACCTATCACACGTAATACCACGTGGGTCAAATGGCGCCATGTTACTGAAAAACATGTTTTCAGCTCCGACTTCAGTCATACTTGCTGTTTCCATTCCATCTGTAAAAGTTGCAATCGCTTTCCACTTCTGGACGCTATATTTTCTCGGACTTTCTAGTGTTGTACTAGAATCTGTGGTCGATCCACCATATGTCAGATTTAATGGCGCCAATGCTTTTTCGTTGGTTATTCCAGTTCTTGCACTGTTAGGCGGGTTTTTTGTTTTGTCAAGATTTGACCGTGAACGGCTGAGCGGTGCGGAGGAAGGACCGTCTTCTTTCCTGCCTGTTATCTTCCTAAAACTGGCAGCCCCGGGTTTTGGTGTAGATGTTTGGTGCTGACCTATTCCAGTGATCGCCTTTCTAGGGGTTTGAGTATTAACAATAGCAATGTCAGTGTCTGTTCTCTGACCGGGGTATACAGATTTCAGCTCCCCGTTTGGCTTTAGGAATAGGACGGAATGCTGAATATTGTCAGATACGCATAGGTTGTCTTTAGTGTTCACCGCTAAGCGGATTGGGTATAAGAATTTTAAAGATGGATTTTTAAGTTCTTTCGATTCATCACCATCTGGTCCAAGTTTTAGTACTTTGTTTTTGTGCTGGAAAGAGTAATCAAAATAGGTAGTTGTTTCAGTAGCACATAGGACAAGCTTATTGTCACTTGTAGTCGCAATTCCTCGTGGATAGTTGATATTCAGCGTCGCCATTCGACGCTTAAAGTTCCGACTGAACCTCTTTACCGCGTGCTCATCGCGACAGGAAACATATGCATTTCCATCCGAGTCAATGGCCAAACAATCGACATCTCTCCCGACCCGTTTTGAACGCGATTTTCGACCATAACGATCATAAAGCGCAATGGTCCCTTTCCAACCACAAACAACCCAACATTTTCCATCGGGCGAGGGGCAAATAGAATTTATTACGTCGGCACTGTCTTCAACGCAGAAGCTTGAGACTTCTAAAATATCGATGTAATTCGGCGGAAGAAGATCAACAGTAAGCCTTCCAAGGAGATATCGGAGACTTATTTCAGCTTGGTCTTGGCAAGAAAAATCTATGTCAAGCCTGGTTGGCGACAGTGACATAGGAATCTCTCTTTTCAATAACCACAAACTTTCAACAATGTCTTGTCGTTTTCTAACAATATCATTGTCCGATCCAAAATCAATTATTTGATTGGCTGTTGAGATTCTAGTCGACAACTTCAACAGGTCTTTTTCAAGTTCTTCCTTATCTTGAGCAATTCTCTCACCTTCCAAAGTTGTATCCTTTTCAAGTCTTTCTAGGATATCATTACAGATTTTATCGACAGCATGGTGAAATTTTTCTTTTCTTTGAAATACCGATCTAACTATATGTTCTTTCTTTGCCAACAAATCATCTCCGTAACTATTTGTTTCCTCTATATCTTTCATGATTGCAAATCTAAATCCTTTCGCTTCATCAAGTAAAATTCGGAGCTCTTTCCTGGTAACTGCGGCGAAGTCAGTGATATCTTCTGATGTGTGGTCCTCATGCGTTGTCAGTCTGCAACATAAGGAGTGTAGCTTTTTATAATATAAGATCTTATCACATGCCGTCGTTGATAAGCAGTGGATAACGTCGTGTAATAAAAATCGTATGACCACACGTGTAATAACACCTTGGCAGGATTAAGTAACGTCATGACGACGTCCATGTCGACAATGCATTTTTGGTGGAAAATTTGTCAAATTTAAAGGCTAGGAAATCCAATTAAAAGTCATATGATAAACAGAATCTTACAGTCATGGTCATTTCATATGAAATTTATGACATTCGCCGAAGGTTTGTTATGAAATGACCACTCGTGTAAGATCCTCTATTTATTATATAACTATTAATAGTTCATAATTAAATCTAAGGGAGAACATTGTAAAATTGATATCGCTTTGATAGTACTATTTGTCACGTGAAAACAAAAGTGTTGCACTATTGTCAAAAATGATATTCACAAGCTCTTGTTCTTTCGGGACAATATTCACTAATACCAGTGCAATAACACTATATTGTTATATGGCTTTAGATATTCAATGCTTAGAGCGCCCCTGCCCATCGGGGCTTGGAGAAATAGATTGGGCTCACAGAGCTGAAACCGACCGCACATGAGCTTAGAAGGTATAAGCCTGCCCAGGCAAAGTGCTGCGAGTTGGGCCGTCCATGCATATAGACCCTATTGGTTTCTTTGGGCGGCAGGGATTGAGATGTCATTCCATCTCAAATGTCGGGTAAAGGTCTCACAAAATTGGAAGCAACGTCTCCAAAATGACCTAAATAGTGTTGACGGGTACGCAAAAAAAATCCAATACTTAGAAATGCGCGATAAAAGCCCGAAAAACAATCGTCACTCGATATCGGCTCGATATTGTATTTTTTTTACTTGGATGCCTTGAATTTACCTTTTACGCGACATAGCTTCTGATGTACAGCCACGCGGGTAACTGTTAGGCACTCGTGCTGTGACCAGTACAATGCATATTATAAGGCTACAAACTACTGATAATGACGCAACATATTTAAACCCTTATCTTGCTGAATATTCATTTAAGCCACACCCATTTCTGTCTATCAACCAATCAAATTACTTGATGTAATTCATTGCTACAAATTCATAAACTACTGTCAAACTGTGTAGATCCTGATCAGATGGCTTCTTAGAAGCCATCTGGTCTGGATCTACACTGTTTGCAAAGCTAAAGGTTGTCGTGAACAGCAAGATAAGGGTTAAGTTATATTTATAATAAAACGGATATCATAATGATATAATATAAATATTACATTCCTGAGAGGGTGAAACTGAAAACTGTCACCCCGCGGAATATGAGTATTAACCGAGGCACAGCACTACTTTGCCTGGATAGACTTGGCTACCAGTGCACCACGACTAATGACGTCATCAGAAAATTGTTTTCAGATACCGAATCCTATTGATAATGGGCTAGAAAAGGCCGATTGGCCCAAAAGATCAGGTTTAAGGGTGAAATATTCTCTCCTACCCCAATGTAAGTCACGATTTCAAAAATGCCTGACAGTCCTAAGTACGGAACCCGGGAAGGGACATGATTTTTTTTTTAATTTATAAGTTGCGCACACAAGATAATATCTTGTTCGCACAACTTCCCAAGATCTATGTTGTGCAAACAAGATATTATGTTGTACGAACAAGATAATATTTTGTGCGCACAAGACATTAAGTTGTGCGAACAAGATATTATCTTGTGCGAACAAGATATTATCTTGTGCGCACAAGATAATATGTTGTCCGCACAAGATAAATTATGTTGTCCGCACAAGATAATTAGTAGAGGGTGTGGCATATTTAAATATTCAACAGGAAAAGGGCTAAGAGGTAAAATTTCTGCTCGCGTTTGAAAATGTTCTAAAAAGAGAAATTCACTCAGCCTTAACATAAAAGGATTCCATCTTGTTTGCTGTGGGAGGCTGGGTCGATGTGAGGGTGCTGTGTAGCTTTCAGTACCGAGGATTTGTACTGCTTTGGCTTAACCTATTTTGCTTGCAGCAGGTGCGGGATTGGGGCTGCTTTTTAGCTCGCCTTACGAAAGTATTGCTATACCCCCGGCGTCTTGCGTCGGCGTTGTCGGCGTCCGCATTTACTAAAAGTTTACCTGCAAGCTCTTATTTGTGATGTCTTACAAATTTATTTTCAGGAGCCTCCGTGGTGTAGTGGTTACGCTACTCGCCTTGTAAACCAGGGGTCTCAGGATCGATCCCGGGCTTCTCCAGACTTTCGGATGAGTCTTCAACCCAAGGTCTCGTCTCCGTTTGACCTTAGCTGTTGGTGGGACGTCAAACTCAAACACTCACTCACTCACAAATTTTTTTTTCAAATAAAATTAACAATAGGTAAAAATCAATAATTTACATATTCATTTTTACTCCATTTCACCGGCCCCGTCGACCGGGGCTTGAAGAAATAGATGGGCTGCATGAACCGACCCACACACGATTACTGGTAAACCGCTTAGAGGAGCTAAGCTTGCCCAGGCAAAGCGGTGAAAGTCGGCCCGTCCATGCTTATAAACCCCTATTGGTTTCATTGGGCGGCAGGGCTTGAGACGTCATTTCATCTCAATGCCGGGTAAAAGTCCCACACAATTGGAAGCAACGTCTCCAAAATGACCTTTACAGTGTTGACGGGAACATTAAACCTCAAATTAAACAAACAATACTCCATTTCCCAGGAAGTAATTATTTTCCTCTGTATTACCTACCTTATTTCCCTTTCTTAAAGTTTACCTGCAAGCTGCGTGAGTTCAAATCCCGGGGGAGGAATGTTTTTTGTTTTTTTTTTCTTTTTGAAACAGCAAGTTCGACTTTCGGGGTCTGGGGCTCAAGGTCAAGGTCACGGTGACTATTTTTAGAAAAAAAACTTTGTCATCGCTCTAGCACCTTCATTTATTGATGGATTTTAATATAACTTCACACAAATGTTGGATATGATGATATCTCGTGCATCTTTGACTGTCAGGGTAAGGGGCTCAAGGTCAAGTCACTGTGGCTATTTATAGAAAAAACATTGTCATTGCTCTAGTGTCTACATTTACCGATCTTCGCACAAATGTTGGGTATGACCATATCTCGAGTGAGTTTGACTTTCAGGGTCTTGGGCTGAAGGTCAAGGTCACTGTGGCTACTTTTAGAAAAAACTTTTGTTATCACTCTAGCCCCTACATTTATTGATGAATTTTAAGATATCTTAACACCCATGTTGTTGGGTATATAATATCTCAACTTCCAGGGTCTGGGGCACAAGGTCAAGGTTACTGTGGCTATTTTTACAAAAACTTTGTCATCGCTCTAGTGCCTACATTCCTTGATGGATTTTAATATGACCTCACACAAATGTTGGGTTTGGTCTCGAGCGAATTTGACTTTCAGGGTCTGGGGCTGCAAAATTGGAATTGTTTTTTTTTTTTTTTTTTTATTCAAATAAAAACACTTAAAATAATCCTTTTTCTAATGCCCAATCACTTTGAAGATGGCTTAAGATGGACGATTGCTTGAGAGGAAACGGTCATTGTCAGTTGCTGTCCAGGCCGATCTCACTAAGTACCTGCAAATCGCTGAAAGGATCTTAGCCTGTCCGGGAACAGTAAAGGTAACTGACCGGGCTGACATGACCCTAACTGTAGACTAGGCCGTAAAAACACATTACAACAATAACAACACAACAAATCCTGTTTGATTTAGCCCAGAATTATATGACACATAGTATCATCCGTAGCATTGCAAGGACAGCTTCATTGCCATATTAAGGGGTTGTCTGATTGTAAGTTTTACAAAAGTCCATTATTTTCAAGCAGATCCCGTTCTGCGGCGTCCGATCTGGCTCTTCACTGTTTGTCAGTGTCATTTCTGGGGGACGCAAGGCTAATATGGGTAAATTCCTATGTTTTTGTTTGTTTGATTTGTAGTTTAACCGCACTGTGAACACTATTAAGGTCATGTGGAGCCGGTCAGATTACATAACCACACTTTCCCGAGCATGCTTATAGATGTATAGTGCACATTCTTTCGCCATAAACTGGCAACTATCATTCTTGAATCATCGGAAGGGTGATGGTGATGGATTTGATGTTCGACGTCCCCGTCAATACTGTATAGGTCATTTTTGAGACGTTGCTTCCAATTTTGTGGGATTTTTACCCGACATTGAGATGAAATGACTTCTCAAGCCCTGTCGCCCAAGGAAACCAATAGGGTTTATAAGCAAAGACGGTCCAACTCGCACCGCTTTGCCTGGGCAGTCTTAGATCCTGTAAGCGGTTTACCTGTGTTCGTGTGCAGTCGGTTTCAGCTCTGCGTGGAAGCATATTTCTTCAAGCACAGATGGGCGGGGACCGATCGTCGGAAGGGAGAGAATGATCAAAAAATCCTCTGCAGACGAAAAAAATGGAAGTCGTACTTTTTTGTAATCGTTTCTTGACTTACCGACACCTTAGACAAATCGCCTGGTAGCAAGTTCTACAGTAAAACGTCAGCTCCTCATTCGGATGTTTATCACAGTATGCCGTTGACGTCAAGTAGCGTTTTCCGTCGGGGCCGACAATATTGACGAGTGTGTGGTTCTTGGCAATGTTAAGTCGCAGATGTTGCTAAAATAATTGTATCCATTATAATTAGATAGAATTACTCCAGAAAACACAAAATAAGCCAGCGCATGGGAAAATATATGTTATCAATATAAAATACCTATTAAGGCGACATTGTTGTTTCAGTTCCACATACGAATATGGTTATTATTTTCCAAAACACTAATATTTTTAAAAATCATGACAATTATCATGAATTTGAAAATATAAAATGCTGTATACCTTGCCATTTTGACGTAGTATACCAAATAGTAATACGATACCATATAGTAATAATTGTAGTAATCCTGTGCCCACCGAGTTACGAACTCTGCAATTTGCTTACATGTATATGTTTATTTGTGCTTGCATCATAGATTGTGGCGCTCTCTAGAACCGCCTCGTGGAAGCGGTTCTAACGAGTACCTACAACCTAGGGGTTTTGATCAAAAATACGGAAACTGCCGTTTCTCTATATAAAGTGGTTTAAAAAGAGTGATCGTTCTATAAACTTTTTAACTTGATGGTTATATATACTATTTTGAAACATTATATCTCGGGAACTATTTGAGATTTTATATTAACTTTTTCAGCATTTCTTAATTCATAGACATCACAAAAAAGCGAGGTTTCTAATCGCTAAGTTATTCAATGTCAAAGATGGTATTTTTCTGATAAGCCCTATTAGGAAGGTTCACCTGCTAAATGAAGGGGATAGCTATTGAGTGATGATTCTCCAAGTACGAACACACTTTGTTGCCTGCGTCAACTTAACTTTTGTTGGTTTGAATTGAGGTTCTACGCCCCCGTCAACACTATTTAAGTTATTTTGGAGACTTGCTTCACATTTTGTTGGACTTTTACCCGACATTGAGATAATAGAATAGAATTTATTTCCAATTTTGGGCCATTCCTGGCATACAATCAATGTGAAAAAAACTGACCTGATTAGGAAGAGGGTAAAAACATGTAAACAACAAACAACATTAAACAACGTATGAACATAATATGGATTCGTGAGTCTGTGTCAAATATTAGACTTGTATTCTGCCTAAAAAAAAAAAAATAAATAATAATATAAAAAAAAAATCTGATCGAACCACCACGGAGAGTAGGCATAAGGTCCTTCTTGGTAGACCCATCGGCAATAATGAATATGAGGTCTCATGCCCTGCCGCACAAACAAACCAAAAGGGTTAATATGCAGGGAGGCTGGGTCGGTGTGAAGGTGCTGTGTAGCTTTCAGTGCCGGGCCTTCTACTGCTTTGGCTTCAGTAGGGCTGGGGCCTATTGTGCTTGCAACTTGTGCGGGATGGGGATTCGTTTTTTTTCTTTTTAGATTTTTCTTCTACTCTAGCCTATCTTTCCTAAAAAGCAGTCCGACTCGCACATCTTTGCCTGGGCAGGCTTAGACCCTCTAAGCTGTTTACCAGTACTCGTGTGCATTTAGTTTCAGCTCCGCGTGGGAGCATCATGCAACCCAATCTATTTCTCCAAGCCCTGATGGGCGAGGGCCTATCAACTTTACTGATATTGTTGTAACAATGATAGCGATAAATAAACCAAGCTCTTATTTGCGCATCTATGCATTGGCTTTTTAGCAGAACCTTTCTTAAGGCGAAAATGTTCACCTTCAGGGGAGGTAATGCTTCCTAAATTTTTTTTGTCAAACACACACGCCAAAAGGGGTCTACTCTTAAAAGAAAGTATTTGCTTCTTTGGCCAAAGGATTCTACTGTTAAAGGAAAGAATTCGCTCCAACAGCAAATTCTTTAAGAGAAGACCCCATTGTCAGAGGTTATCGGTTTATGGAAAAGTGAACATGAAGTTCGAAAGTTGTCTCCCTTTCAAAGAGGATGGATAATGTAGGTTTATGGGTTGTAGATGAAAAAAATATATGCCAAACAATTTACCGAACTGTGCTCAGGTGTTATAAATTAATAACAGGTTAACAAGTCCGTGTGATAAACACCCCCTCTACACCCAACCCGATATAGAGAAAAATGGGTTCTTAACAGAGCGAGCGAGGGGAGGTAACTACCAGACTAGCTATATGATTGGTTGATAGACAGACTCTTTCATAAACAGTACTGTAGTTTGCTAGACTGTATGTATGTATTTTAGGTTTAGTCAGAACTTAAGTGATCAAGTGTGGGCGGACTACTGACCTTACTGCAAGACAAACAGAAGTTCTGATCACAGTCTATACACCGTTTAGCAGCTTCCAGTTTTTCCTCGCAGACTTCACAGAGTTGTTTTTCAGACCAACCTATGAGTGACTGGTCACCTGGAATTAAGAAACATGGCTACTCTATAAATTTTATTTCCCGAAGACAATCGCTACAGTTTTTGTTTTAACTTTAACTTTCCTATATGTTGTTTGGGCACGTGTAAAAGTAATGTAAGTTTGTAAATGGTGGCACCCGGCCTGTTTACTATTCGTATCGTATTTTTACAGGAAAATACCCGAGCAATCGATATTGTCTTTGCTAGACTAGTTGGCCCCGTCAAGCGATTTTGGTACTTATCGCCTATGCGAGCAGCGAAGGTTAAGGCGAGCCTGCGCATCCACGCAGTCTCGCCAGAACCTTCGCTTCTCGCTCATACGAGCAGTGAATCAAGAGGAACCTTCAGACAGAAAGCCATGTCCCTGGCCCCTCTGAATGGCTGGGCATGCGCAGTTAAAATTTGTCATGACGGAATGCTCGAAGACACAAATTCGCTTGGCGGGGCTCAGTTAACATTTCGACATATAAAGAGCTCGTTAAGCTAACAATGCCTTTTGCAAGTGAACCCTGGAGATACGAGTGACGGGCTTTGATCTCAATTTGCCACCGTGTGCACTTGTCCAAAACACATTTTCGTTTGACATGACTCATGAATATGCACTCTTCACCTCCCTCCTATGCAAAGTGGCACGGCCCAGTCATTTGCAGTACCAGGCAAAGTCGTTACTGTTGTCTTAGTATGGAACCGTCTACCTAATTTAAGTAGACAGTAAGATTCATGTCCTTAATATTTTTTTTACAATTCGCCCGCATAAAAATCACAGTTACAGTCAGAACTATGTAGTCATAGGCTGTGTTGCCGCAAACTGCCATTTGACGAATTAATTGCCCACCAGGCAGGCAACGTCGTATCAACGTAGATCTGACGTTATTTAAGGACAACTGATGTCATTTTCTGACAATGACCAATTGCTACACATTCAAAGGAGGCAGATGTTTCAAAAGTATTTTTTCTCTCTTTTCGATAAGGGGTTACTCTTAAAAGAAAAAAACTGCTTCCAGTAGCAAATTCTTTACTTTAGGAGTGAACCACATTTACCCGAGGCACTCCTGAGCCCCCGCCCATCGGGGCTTGAAGAAAACGTCCCATAAAATTGGAAGCAATGTCTCCAAAATGACCTTTACATTGTTGACGGGGGCATTAAACCTCAAATCAAACAAACAAAACCCGAGGCACTCCAAAATCTCTCTCCTTTATCAACAATTGTAGAAATAATGCCAGATGTGTCCATTCTTTTTCCAGTTGCCCAATTGGAGAATTACTGGCAAAGAAAAGGGAACGTACCTTTTATATGAAGGTTATCCTCGAAGAGAGTTATCCCTCCTTGTGGTATCGCCAGCACTGTCTGACAGACTGGACACTGGAAAGTGCCATTCTTTCCTTGTTTCAAGACATGTTCATCCAAACATGCAAAACATATGGTGTCTAAACATGGCAGAAGTTTTGGCTTCATATATGGACAGCAACATACAGGACACTGATCCATCTGTTCAGTTTGTTCTTCTTTATGAAAATAAAATATTAATATACTAAGCTTTTACCATAATTATTAGTGTTCAACATATTCACGGGGGTAATACCATTTTCTATACCTGTGTTGTCGACCGAGCCGGTACTGTGTAAAGCTGCTGTCGACCGAGAAATACGGTTTTCAACCGAGCAGTACGGATGTCGACAGAGGAGGGTTGTCGATAAATTCGCTGTAAATGTGTTATTTTTGTGTATGTCTGTCCATTTTTGGGGTGTCAAATCGTTTGTGAAATAGTGCTGTTGTTTCAAGTGTTTTGGAAGTCTGACTAATAGCCTGTTTTGACGCTGAGCGGAATTAAACGTTAAAATAAATATAACAAGGCAACGCAAGCGTAGCATCCCCTCGCAACTGCATACCATTCATTAACATGAAAATCCAATCTGAATATGTTAGACCATTGTGACCTTGACCTTTGACCCCTGACCTTGAAATTCAATAGGGTTCATCCTCTGTACATGGTGAACATTTGTGGAAGGTTTGATGCTTCTACGATGAATACTGTGTCGTCTATCCTGCTCACAAGGTTTTCAAGGTCAAGTCCATTGTGACCTTGACCTTTGACCCCTGACCTTGAAATTCAATAGGGTTCATCCTCTGTACATGGTGAACATTTGTGGAAGGTTTGATGCTTCTACGATGAATACTGTGTCTTCTATCCTGCTCACAAGGTTTTGAAGGTCATGTCAATTGTGACCTTGACCTTTGACCCCTGACCTTGAAATTCAATAGGGTACATCCTCTGTACATGGTGAACATTTGTGGAAGGTTTGATGCTCCTACGATGAATACTGTGTCTTCTATCCTGCTCACAAGGTTTTCAAGGTCAAGTCCATTGTGACCTTGACCTTTGACCCCTGACCTTGAAATTCAATAGGGTACATCCTCTGTACATGGTGAACATTTGTGGAAGGTTTGATGCTCCTACGATGAATACTGTGTCTTCTATCCTGCTCACAAGGTTTTCAAGGTCAAGTCCATTGTGACCTTGACCTTTGACCCCTGACCTTGAAATTCAATAGGGTTCATCCTCTGTACATGGTGAACATTTGTGGAAGGTTTGATGCTTCTACGATGAATACTGTGTCTTCTATCCTGCTCACAAGGTTTTCAAGGTCAAGTCCATTGTGACCTTGACCTTTGACCCCTGACCTTGAAATTCAATAGGGTTCATCCTCTGTACATGGTGAACATTTGTGGAAGGTTTGATGCTTCTACGATGAATACTGTGTCTTCTATCCTGCTCACAAGGTTTTCAAGGTCAAGTCCATTGTGACCTTGACCTTTGACCCCTGACCTTTAAATTCAATAGGGTTCATCCTCTGTACATGGTGAACATTTGTGGAAGGTTTGATGCTCCTACGATGAATACTGTGTCTTCTATCCTGCTCACAAGGTTTTCAAGGTCAAGTCCATTGTGACCTTGACCTTTGACCCCTGACCTTGAAATTCAATAGGGTTCATCCTCTGTACATGGTGAACATTTGTGGAAGGTTTGATGCTTCTACGATGAATACTGTGTCTTCTATCCTGCTCACAAGGTTTTCAAGGTCAAGTCCATTGTGACCTTGACCTTTGACCCCTGACCTTTAAATTCAATAGGGTTCATCCTCTGTACATGGTGAACATTTGTGGAAGGTTTGATGCTTCTACGATGAATACTGTGTCTTCTATCCTGCTCACAAGGTTTTCAAGGTCAAGTCCATTGTGACCTTGACCTTTGACCCCTGACCTTGAAATTCAATAGGGTTCATCCTCTGTACATGGTGAACATTTGTGGAAGGTTTGATGCTTCTACGATGAATACTGTGTCTTCTATCCTGCTCACAAGGTTCCGGACAGACACACACACAGAAACACAGAAACACAGACACACAGACACACACACTAACACACGGACGCACGGCACCGATGCTATATCCCCATTCGCAACGTTGTTGCGAGGGGATAATAAGTACTTCCGAGGGAATGCGTGGCTCTTATTCAGTGTCATGGAATATCGAGGACGAAATGATGCAGATACATCATTAACATACGCGATAACCTTTTATTTGTGTGTCAACATGTCTTTATATGCATCTGTGGAACTGTTTATAGTTTCATCGATACGGCTGTCGATGAAGTGAAAGTTTGCGGGGTACAGTTGTCGACGTTGCTGGGTACGGATGTCGATGATTCAACGAGAGTGTAAGGGACAGATTTACTGGAAATTAACCCCAGTTAAACAATAAAATAACTGTTGCATTCCTCGTCAGGCTTTGTTTGTTTGTTTGAAATGGCTGATTGATAATAAACTATCGTTGCTTTGTTTTGTTCGTTTGATTTGAGGTTTAACGTCCCCATCAACACTGTAAAGGTCATTTTGGAGACGTTTCTTCCAATTTTGTGGGCGAAACCTGAGTACCCAGAGAAAAACCACCTGACCTTCCGTTGCAGAACTTGGCATCTCACATGTGACCATAGCGAGGCTCGAACCACAGCGGTGAGAGACCTAATGATCAAGAGTCAGCGCTCTTAACCACTAGGCAACGAAGGCCCGTCACCAATGAGATTGGTCATTAGGTTTTTAGCTCACCCTAGCCGTAAGCTCAGCAAGTGAGTATACTCATGCCCAGGCATCCGTCGTTGTCCGTTCACATTCTGCAAACATCTCATCCATCACGAAAACACGCCTATGTAATATTGACCCCCGTAAACCCCACTTTTATATAGTAAAACTGGGGTTTACAGGCGTATATATTATCTTTCTAATTTCAGCAAAAAACAGATTGTGGGTATTCGTTAGAACCGCCTCGTCGAGGCTATTCTAACGAGTGCCCTCAATCTATGTTTAGAGCAGAAATAAGCAAAAGTCAGTAGTTTCATGCGAAAAGTTTCATATTGAGAGGCGTGTTTATGGGGCGCCGTTTTACTATTTATTCCGTATTTATGGATGTCCATAATTATTTATGGATAGTCATAATTCGAATTATGGGATATCCTTTATTATTTATGGATATCCATAATTATTTATGGATATCCATTATTCGAATTATGGATATCCATAAATCGATGTGAATTAATGATATACATAAATCGAATAATGGATATCCATTATTCGGCTGATTTATGGATATCCATAAATCAAATTAGGGATATCCATAAATCGAATTATGGATATCCATAAATCTATTTATGGATATCATTAATTTAGATCGAAATATGGATATTCATTAATCGAATTATGGATATCCTTAATTCGAATTATGGATATCCATTATTCGGCTGATTAAAGGATATCCATAAATCGAATTATGGATATCCATAATTCTCCTCTGCAAATAAACCTAATGAATAATGACTGCTCCCTTTGCAAAAAAAAAAAAAAAAAAAAAAAAAAAAAACACAAAAAAAACTCGACTATTCGCGTCAGATTTCCGATTTACGTGTGTAATAAAAGCCGGGATGGAGGTGGAGGTAATGTCGGGTAGGCTTAGTGGTGGCCTATGGTGTGGGAGAGATATGTTTTGTTTGATTTGAGGTTAAACGTCCCCTTAAATGTTATTTAGGGCATTTTGGAGACGTTGCTTCCAGTTATGTTGGTCATTAAGCATTGATCATTAAGATTAAATGACATCTCAATCACGCCGGCTTCGGTAGCTCAGTCGGATGCGCGTCTGACTGGTGATCAGGAGGAAGCGGGTTCGATACCTGCCGGGGTCGGCAACATTCTTTCGTGGAGATTGATCATGAAATATTTTCTACAGTCATTCTCTCCCTTCCGCTGATTCAAGAAGGGCAGTTGTCAGTTTCTGGCGAAAGAATGTGCACTGTACTGGTTAACTGCTTACGTATAAGCCTGCCCAGGAAAAGTGTGGATAGGTAAACTGACCGGCTCAAAAATGACCTAAATTAGTGTTGACTGTGCCGTTAAACTCAAATACAAACAAACTAACATCTCAATCCCTGTCGCCCATTGACTCGCACGACTTTGTTTGGACAGACTTAGACCTTCTAAACGATTTGCCAGTACTCTCGGCTCATGCAGCCAAATCTATTTCTCCAATCCCTATAATTAGCGGGGAAATATATCTGAATCTGCTTGGTACTCCATACATCTCAAGTAGAGTATTTTTTGTTTGATTTGAGGTTTAACGTCCCCGTCATCTCTGTAAAGGTCATTTTGGGGACGTTGCTTCCAATTTTGTGGGAGTTTTACCCGACCTTGAGATGAAATGACATCTCAAGCCCTGCCACCCAAATGGACCAATAGGGTTTATTAACATGGACGGGCCGACTCGTACCGCTTTGCCTGGGCAGGCTTAGATCCTCTAAGCGGTTTACCAGTACTCATGTGCGGGTCGGTTTCAGCTCTGCGTGGAAGCATCATGCAGCCCATCTATTTCTTCAAGCCCCGATGGGCAGGGGCCATCAAATAGAGTGTTATATGGATATATGTTAATTCTATTTCTAACGACCATGTGCATTTTTCTCCAGAAAGCATGCACGGATTGCCTGTTTAGATCATTATAATCTTACGTCCGATAAGCTGCGCAGTCCTCATAGAGGTGCTTCCAGGGGGACCGGATGCGTTGGCCGGAATTTCCAGATCTTATGGCTGGTTCCGATATTTAACTGCACACATGGCGGGCGTTCAGCGTATGCCGTCCGTTGCTTAGAAGCCTTACGGGCAGAAAAGGCTGCACGGCAGATAGGTCCCTTGGACCGGCCAACATCTTCCAGCCATGATGAAGACCTTGAAGATTTTGAAGATTTTTACAATAAACAATCACGTGCTTTAGGGAGAAATCATTAAATCAAAAGATTTGGCTGTGATTTATGGATATCCATAATTCGAATTATGGATATCCATAAATCGATCTTGTTACGAGATGGAATAGGAAACCTCTCTGGTGCTTATGCACATCTAAATTATTTTAGTAGATATATGGTAGGGCGGTGCGAGTGAAATATTTTAGGTGAAATATGGTACGCAAACTGTGTGGCTCCATGAACAAGTCATGCACATATCATACGATGTATGCATGAGTGGTTTATAGAGAGCTGTTTTTACAATACAGGGGGCCGCTAAAAGGCCGAGTCCTATAGAATTTGCCTAAAAATCGCCAACCGCCAAATTGTGCCATATATGATTTTTATTCCCGTCACGTGTTGTGTGGGTGTTCGTTTTGACAGGAGTCATGTCATTGATTATAGGGTCGTTTCATCAATTTTTCCTATAGGAAATATACTATTTGAACGCAAATCCATTATCTACTCGATTTTTGCTATCTGGCTTTGTTTGTGGCCGGTATCTCCACCTCGCCACGAATTGAGCAAGGTAATAAGAGTAGGCATGATTTTCCGGTAGTATTCATAGATATATAAACCCTGAAAAAAGCGGACACTTGAGCAGCAGGTCAAGTTGTAAGAGTGAACACAACATTGTGACGGGGAAATAGAAAGTATATTGAAAGGCATAACAATGTGTGACCTGCTGCTCCCTGCTTCATAGCAGCAGGTACTGGTACGACGCTAGGCGTTAGGGTCCAGCAAGGGCGGACAGACCGCCGTAATCAGCGCCTACCAGGATAGAAGCAGAATCTTCTAAATCATTGTTCGTTGTAAACAAATGTGATACCATGGAAGAGGTCAACTTACCTGCAGGTTATTTGGACGATCACTAAACGTCTGATCAGCAAACGTGATCGCTAAATCTAAGATTATCAACTATGTTGATAGACTAGTTCTACTAGTTCGCGAGAGGAAGTGTCACGCGAGTGGGGGATTCACCCTAAGTTATAAACTGGCCAGTCGCGTCTTGTGTTGTTTCTTTTTTTGTTTTTGTTGTTTGCTTCTGTAGGTATTCACGTCACCCGTTCCGAGCACAGAACAGTGTTTTGCCTTCGGAGCGGACGTCGTGAGTTGGCTACAGAAGCAACAAATTGTGATGTTTTGTGTTAGTAAGTGTTGTATGTAGATACTGTAAATAATTCATGTCATTCATTTAACATCTTTCTTGTGCCTTACCCCACAGCTGCCCGTACACCTGTCAGAGATCACGCTCGGTTGTCTTGTCAGCATGGGGGTTTGCGGGACGCCGTAAACCCACATGTAACATTTGGTGTCAGAAGTGGGATTTGATCTCTGGCTGGTGTTCCCGGCTGTGGAACAGCACATTGATACTCTGAATCATCAACTTTAAAAAAAAAAAAAAAAAAATGCATTGACAGCCACATTTAGAAATTAACTTTAATCTTCCTTCCTGCGTTGATGAAGTGCGAAACCCATGTATTCAACTGAATGGATACTGACAAGTCGATAATTTCTGAGCAGGAAGGCAAGGCAAACCCCACTTTTTCTTGGTAACGAAAAATTTAAGTAGACCCCACTTAATTGTGTTACCTGACATTCTACTAAGTTAAATTGGAGCTACTAATTGATCTTACCCACACATGGTTCTGACGTAGTGACGTTAACAATTTACTGACGTTGACATAACGGTAGCGTTAATATTTACGCTGTGGCTTGAGGTTAGGTATGACGTAATAGAAACATTAATGGTGACTTGTTATGATCGGAGTTTTGTAATGTGATGAAACTTCGGATTGTAGCATTTTACTGTAAACGTCGTCAGTTTATGACGTCATATTAGACTACCAGTGCGCAACGTCATACTTTGCTGAAAGCATTTGACATTTCAAATCGCGTGTGCTTTAATAACTAACGTTTTAGTTAGATTAACGCGTATAACACATATCTTAACGTTTTAGTTAAGCCCATTCAATCATCACTGATCATAACTGATCAGTTTATAGTGGTTTTGATAGTAACGTGAGATTTACGTTATCAATAATGGAGCGTTTAATGCAAATGGGAAAGGACTTAGGTTATGAGGGGAAGGAGTTACAAGGTTTTGTTAAAGAGCAGCAAGATATTGAGCGGGCAGAAAGGCAAGAGCAAAGGGATTTAGAAAGGTTAAGGTCTGAAGAAAAGGAAAAGGAAAGGGCAGAAAAAAGAAAAGGAAAGGGCACATGAACTAGCTATGTTGAATGTTAATAAGGAACTTGAAATGGCACGCATTAAGACTGAAAGGGAGGCAAAAGAGATTAGTGAGGCCCATTTAGAACAAATAAAACATGGGTTTGAGCTACAGCACCAAGAATTAAGGAATCAGTTAGAAATGCAGAGAGCGAAGCTCGAGCTAGAATTTGAAAAGCAAAAAGCTGAGAAGGTGGCGCATGCCCGGGATCCTAAGTTACCTTATTTTGAAGAGGGTAAGGATAAAATGGATAGTTATTTATCTAGATTTGAGAAATATGCTACGGCTAATAAATGGGATAAGAGTGTTTGGGCCGCGTATTTAAGTGCATTGCTAAAAGGGCGCGCACTTGATGTATATGACCGGTTGTCAAATGAGGATGCGGCGGATTATGAAAAGTTAAAGGACGCTTTATTAAAGAATTTTGACATGACGGAGCGCGGATTTAGGAAGCAGTTTCGTTATAGTAGGCCCGAGAAATCAGAAACGTTCATACAGTTCAGTAGTAGACTGAGAAGTTATTTAGAAAAATGGCTTAATATGGCAAAGATAGAAAAATCTTTTCCGGCTGTCTGTGATTTCATGGCAAGGGATCAGTTCCTGGAGTCATGTAATAGAGAACTGTATGTACATCTGAAGCCAAAACAGTTTGGTAATTTAGATGAAATGGCTAGGGAGGCAGATTTGTTTGCAGAAGCGCGCGGGGGCGTATATAGTTGCATTAATAAGGGGCAACGCGATAATAGAGGCGCAGCGCAGGGGAAACAGGACAAAGTTGACTCGAACAAACCGAGTGGTAGACCGGATATCAAGTGTAGCATATGCGGTAAGGGGCATTTAACAATTAAATGTTTTAAGAACCCCGACAGGAAACAATTGTATAGCGCAGAGTTAGGAGCAACTGGAGTTGGTGATAGCGGTGTTATGGAAAATTTTAACACGCGCGTAGAGACTCAAGGTTCTCAGGTTAAGAATGAGAATACGCAGAATGTAGGTCGTGGTTATACACGTTGTCGTGGTAATTTTAGAGGGTCTTTTCACGGACGCGGTAAAAATAATAGCACACCACGTGGCGCAGCACACCAAGTTAGTTTTTGTCAGACGGAAGTAACTAGGAAAGGTGATGAGATTGGAAGTATTTTTGAAAATAAGGTTGGTGATCCTTTGATTTCGGATAGGGAGGAGTTTAGTAAGGAAACTAGGGAAGGTGTCTGTTACTTCTTAAAGGCAAGGTTACCGACGGCACAAGGATTGGTTAATAATAAAAAGGTGGTTGTATTAAGAGATACTGGGTGTACAGGTTGTGTCGTTCGGAGAAGTTTGGTTTCGGATAGTCAGTTAATAGGGAAGGAATCAAATGTTACGTTGATTGATGAATCCACACAAAGGTATCATTTGGCAATGATTGACATTGATTGTCCTTTTTTCACTGGGAAAACTGAAGCTTTGTGTATGGATGATACGTTGTACGATTTGGTTATCGGTAACATTGATGGATCAAAACTTCCTGATATGTCTCATTTCTCAGCTGCGGCTGTAACTAGGTCTCAAACTAGGCAGGATGAGAAGCCTTACAGAAAACTTAAGGTTCCCGATCAGATCATTAACGATGACAAGGAGGCTTTCAAGCAAGCTCAGGTTGATGATCCAACTTTGGAAAACATCAGGAAAAGGGTTGTATCTGGGAACAAGACTGTGAGTCGTGGTTTAAACCGAGGTGAAACTAGGTTTATTGAGAAAAAAGGTTTGGCATATAGGGAGTTCACCAAGGGTAACAAAGTCTCTTTCCAACTTGTGGTCCCTCAAAGTTTCCGAGGAAAGGTGTTGAAACTGGCTCATGAAACGCTTATGTCTGGACATATGGGTATTAGGAAGACATTG
Organism: Lucinisca nassula; assembly: GCA_963580285.1. Taxonomy (NCBI): domain Eukaryota; kingdom Metazoa; phylum Mollusca; class Bivalvia; order Lucinida; family Lucinidae; genus Lucinisca; species Lucinisca nassula. The sequence goes on from OY757017.1 coordinate 38,897,307, forward strand.
GATAGAGTTGTAACTGAGTTTTACTGGCCCGGTATTTGCGGTGATGTCGCTAGATTTTGTAAATCTTGTGATATTTGTCAGAGAACTATTCAGAAAGGTCGGGTCACTAAAGTACCTCTAGGAAAAATGCCATTGATTGATACGCCATTTAAGAGGGTGGCAGTGGACATAGTTGGTCCAATTGAGCCTCGATCTGATAGGAAATCTCGGTATATTTTAACCATGATAGATTACGCGACAAGGTATCCAGAGGCGATAGCTTTACCGAGTATTGAGACGGAACGTGTCGCGGAAGCGCTTATTGAAATGTTTAGTAGGGTTGGCATTCCTGATGAAATGTTGACTGATTGTGGATCACAGTTTACTGCTGAGGTAATGAAGGAAGTCAGCAGACTTCTTTCTCTTCAACAGTTAACGTGTAGTCCGAGACACCCAATTTGCAACGGACTGATAGAGCGTTTCCACGCTACGTTAAAGCAGATGTTACGTCGCATGTGTGCTGAACGTCCAAAAGATTGGGATAAATATCTTCCAGCTTTATTATTTGCGGTAAGGGAAGTCCCACAAGAGTCTTTAGGATACTCCCCTTTTGAGTTGTTATATGGACGTAACGTCAGAGGTCCAATGGCAATATTAAGAGAATTATGGGCTGAAGAGGTACGCGATGAGCAAGTTCTTTCGACGTATCAATACGTTATTGAGCTTAGGGAACGGTTAGAGCAGACATGCAAATTAGCGCGTGATAATTTAAAGAAGGTTCAGATTAAGCAGAAAGCTTATTATGATAAAGGCGCGAGGTCGCGTAAATTTGACGTCGGCGACAAAGTACTGTTGTTACTACCGACAGACAGTAATAAATTATTGCTTCAATGGAAAGGTCCTTATGAAGTGGTTGAGGTAGTGAACAGAATGGATTATAAGATTGACGTCAATGGAAATGTTAACACATATCACGCTAATATACTGAAGCAGTATGTTGAGCGTCAGACTGTGACGTCTCATTGTCTGATCTCTAAACCAATTATGTCGACAGACAGTCATGACAAAAATGACGTCGACGAGTCTTCATTTGAAGGCAGCAGTTTTCAAACTGCAGAGCAACCGGAAAGTGACGGTGACGTTAGCGTCCCACACACACTAACGTCAGAGGAGAGTGAGGAGACAGAAGGGCTGAGAGAACAGCGCCTTGCAGGACTGACATGTCAGACAGACCAAATTATATGTACCACATTTATTAAATCTGTTAAGCCAGAAAGGCCACCTCCAGTGAGATTAAAACGATATCCGTTTTCTAACAAACAACAGAGTGTCAGGGGAACAGGAAAATTCTGGGGCAAACCACCATAGCTTAATAGCAATTTTATTAAAGAAAATTTGGGGGCAGACTACCTTAGTAGGTAATTCTTCGCACGGTTGTTGTGTAAATAGCTGTCCTGTTTAGATAGGTTCATCCTATTCCATCTCTATACACAAAAGAAAAAACATTTTTGATTGTTTTTTCTCCAAAAGGGGAAACCTTTGTTACGAGATGGAATAGGAAACCTCTCTGGTGCTTATGCACATCTAAATTATTTTAGTAGATATATGGTAGGGCGGTGCGAGTGAAATATTTTAGGTGAAATATGGTACGCAAACTGTGTGGCTCCATGAACAAGTCATGCACATATCATACGATGTATGCATGAGTGGTTTATAGAGAGCTGTTTTTACAATACAGGGGGCCGCTAAAAGGCCGAGTCCTATAGAATTTGCCTAAAAATCGCCAACCGCCAAATTGTGCCATATATGATTTTTATTCCCGTCACGTGTTGTGTGGGTGTTCGTTTTGACAGGAGTCATGTCATTGATTATAGGGTCGTTTCATCAATTTTTCCTATAGGAAATATACTATTTGAACGCAAATCCATTATCTACTCGATTTTTGCTATCTGGCTTTGTTTGTGGCCGGTATCTCCACCTCGCCACGAATTGAGCAAGGTAATAAGAGTAGGCATGATTTTCCGGTAGTATTCATAGATATATAAACCCTGAAAAAAGCGGACACTTGAGCAGCAGGTCAAGTTGTAAGAGTGAACACAACATTGTGACGGGGAAATAGAAAGTATATTGAAAGGCATAACAATGTGTGACCTGCTGCTCCCTGCTTCATAGCAGCAGGTACTGGTACGACGCTAGGCGTTAGGGTCCAGCAAGGGCGGACAGACCGCCGTAATCAGCGCCTACCAGGATAGAAGCAGAATCTTCTAAATCATTGTTCGTTGTAAACAAATGTGATACCATGGAAGAGGTCAACTTACCTGCAGGTTATTTGGACGATCACTAAACGTCTGATCAGCAAACGTGATCGCTAAATCTAAGATTATCAACTATGTTGATAGACTAGTTCTACTAGTTCGCGAGAGGAAGTGTCACGCGAGTGGGGGATTCACCCTAAGTTATAAACTGGCCAGTCGCGTCTTGTGTTGTTTCTTTTTTTGTTTTTGTTGTTTGCTTCTGTAGGTATTCACGTCACCCGTTCCGAGCACAGAACAGTGTTTTGCCTTCGGAGCGGACGTCGTGAGTTGGCTACAGAAGCAACAAATTGTGATGTTTTGTGTTAGTAAGTGTTGTATGTAGATACTGTAAATAATTCATGTCATTCATTTAACATCTTTCTTGTGCCTTACCCCACAGCTGCCCGTACACCTGTCAGAGATCACGCTCGGTTGTCTTGTCACCACATGTAACAGATCTGAATTATGGATATCCATAAATCGAATTATGGATATCCATTATTCGGCTGATTTATGGATATCCATAAATCGAATTATGGATATCCATAATTCGATTTATGGATATCTATAAATACGGATTAAATAGTAAAACGGCGCCCCATACGTGTTTTCGTAATGTCTGAAAACCGATTGGCCAATCAAAGCCAATGTGTTTTGAACCTCTTTGGGTAGGGGGAATGCTAGTTTGTTCGCGGTATCTGGGTCACATGACCAAGATGGCTCCCACACCCATATATGGTTAAACCATTGAAAAGCTTCTCTAGGACCAGTCAAGAAACTTTGTATGTAACAGATAGGACTCCAGCACATCATAATTTGTTCAAATGATGATCGTAGGATTACCCCGAACTTATCTCCAGACACGGTCAAATTTTACAACCTATCCTTTTCTATAGGAAAAAAATAAAATAATTATTTTTTCAGAAACTATTACAGCCAGTGAAAGTTGGTAGCCAACTAATTGAGATTTTTCATTTGTGTGGATTTGGTGAGTGAGTGTTTGAATTTATCTTCGGTACTTTTCGAGTAGTTCACGAAGGCATCCTTACTGGACTTACTGGATCCCGACGTCGGCCAAGTCTTCATGACTTATGTTGACGCTTGTTGATGTCCGTTTTCCCTCTGTCTCTTGGTTAGTCAGGTAGCAAGCGGCGTTGAATTTGTAGGGATGGTTTTGCCAATGTTTGTTTAAACGACTTTTGAATGCGTTTAAGGAGGGTGCCATAACGACTGAGTGTGGTAAACGGTTCCAAATATCGACTACCCGATGAGTAAAACAGTTCTTTCTGACGTCTAGTCTAGCTCTGGGTTTGAAGATTTTTAGTGGATGTCCCCTTGTTGCTGTATAGTTTGCCACAGTGAACAGTCTTTCCTTGTTCACATTATCAATGTTGTGCATAATCTTATACATCTGAATAAGGTCAGCTCTTTCCCGCCTGTATTCCAAAGTGGGGAGGCCTATGACTTTTAGTCTTTCACTGTATGTTAAACCTTTTAGTGATTTGATTAGCCTGGTGCCTCTTCTCTGTACGTTTTCAAGTGCTATTTTATCTTTTTTATAAAGGGGTGACCAGACAGGTGATGCATACTCTAAGTGTGGTCTCACTATAGATTTAAATAAATTCTCGAACATATTTCTATCGAGAAAGCTGAAGGTCCTGAAGATAATTCCAAGATTTCGATTGGCTGTAGCAACTTTATTGTTTATGTGTTCGCTGAATTTAAGTTGGCTATCCACAGTGATCCCTAGGTCCTTTTCTGACTTGACTCAGTCGATATTTATTTTACCTTCATCGGACGTCATTTCATACCGTGTATTGGTTTCCTGTTTACCTATATGAAGTTGGTGACATTTTAAGATGTTGAAAAACATTTTCCAATCATGTGCCCATGTTTCCGCTCTGGTGAGTTTATTTTGAAGTGCAAGTGCTTGTTGATTGATCTCATCATGATAATAAAGTTTGCACCCAAGATAAAGATTTATCTACTGCACGTAATGACATTACGAGTGAATATAATGACGTGACTACCTCAAATAAAGAGAGAGTGTGAAAGTACCGAACATAGGAACAAAAGCACTCAATATAATGGAAAAAGCACTGCACCAACTGATGAAGACACCGAATTGCAAGAAATATCTACTATAGATAATGGAAAAAGCAGAACATATAACACTGAAACCACAGCATATAATAAAAATACTACAGCGTATACACCGTTTTACCACCGAAAATAATGAGGTTTCCACTACATATACTAGATTAACCACTACATATACTGTTTTTATCACAGCATATAATAGGAAAACCACCAAACATAATGAATTTCATCCCCGTAAGACAGCCAGGGCATTCCATACCCTTTACTTAAATATGCACTTGCGCACACATAACAAACGCAAAATCAAAGCACTAAGAGTACTGGTGGGTCGATTGTCGCTGATTATAGGTCGGAAAAGTCCTGGACTGTGATTTAAACTGCTAAATTTACCCTTGAATTCCGATTTTTAAGTATATAGTGTAGATCTTGATCAGACGCCATTCTGTGGCGTCTGGTCTGGGTCTTCACTGTTTGCCAAGCCCAACCTATGATTCCAAGATAACCCTCTTACACAACACTCTGACCTTAGTCACTGCGGCTGTTTTCTATATAAAAAAAAAGTTATTCAGACAAGTCTGTGATAGTCACGTGGACTGAAGAGCTTTTCTGCTTAGGAATTTCGGGTAGTCGGACAAGTAGCTCATCACGAAAACATGCCTATATAATTTTGACCCCCTTGAATCCCACTTTTATATAGTGAAACTGGGGTTTACAGGGGTAAATCTTATCTTGCATATTTCTGCTCATATAGATAGATTCTGGGTACTTGTTAAAACCTCCAGGAACCGCGGTGCGAGGCGAACCGTCCATGCTAATACACCCTATTGGTTTCATTGGGCGACAGGGCTTGAGAGGTCTTTTCACCTCAATGTCGGGTAAAAGTCCCACAAAATTGGAAGCAACGTCTCCAAAACGACCTTTACAGTGTTGACAGGGATGTTAAACCTCAAATCAAACAAACAAACAAACAAAACTTGTTAGAACCGCGCGTTCACACAATCTATTTTTGAGCAGAAATATAAAAAGTATCAGATATTTTTTTTTTTCTGAAAATTTTCATTTTTGTTTTTAGGGTAAAATTTTCAATTTATTTTAATAGGCATGTTTTCGTAATGTCTGCTGATCAACCCTACTGTTTGTCATGGCATTTGTTGAGAAATATTCGTCTCTGCACATGCGCTCGAAGTTCTGAGCTCAAAACCTAAACAAAGCGGCCTCTGTGGCCTAGTGGTTAAGAGCGCTGACCCTTTATCATTAGGTCTCTCACCGCTGTGGTTCGAGCCTCGCTCGGGTCACATGTGAGACGCCAAGTTCTGCAACGGAAGTTCAGGTGTTTTTTGTCCGGGTACTCCGGTTGTCGCCCACCTCTGATTACCGATCGGCTCGATATGAGTGAATTAATCTTGAAAGGGCCGTAAAACCACACAAAAAAACAACCCTAAACATGAATTTTAAAACAATATTCAATTTCGTTATGGCCCTTTCAAACAAATTTGAAATGCTTAAGCATTTAAACTTCAAGCGCCTGTTTGCAGTTTAATTTGAATCTGATTTGGCATTTACATGTTCAAGTGTTTACATCAGTGACCAGCCTTGTAGCCTGTTGTGTGTGTGTGTGTGAATTCGGGTTTAACGTCGCTTTCAACAATTTTTCAGTCATATCACGACGGTGTCTGGTTGCGACAAGGAGCTCAATGCTCACGTTTATAGTGCTGCCTCACTGAAGTATCATGTCCCAGACACATTACATGATACCACACCCAGTCACATTATCCTGACACTGGATCGACCAGTCCTAGCTCTACCCCGTAAATCTGAGTGCCAAACGAGGAGCAGCTAGTACCATTTTTAACGACTTTGGTATGTCGCGGCCCGGGATCGAACCCGAGACCTCCCGTTCCCCGGAGCGGACACTCTACCAACTGAGCTATCGGGGCCGGTATTTAGCCTGTTGTGTAAACTAAATATGGGAGAGTTAAGGATGGACTTATTCTTGGTGATTGTTGTGACTTTAAGACACCAGTTCGCACAAAACATACATTTTTCTTCATGGCTCCCAGTGAAATCTGCAGATTTCAGTAATAATCATAGAATAAATCGTGTATTTTAACTGCAGTACATGAAATATAGTTTTTATATTTCGTCGACAGCCGTATCAATCAGACTAGGATACCATCGACGGTCGTATTTCTAATAATCGACATCCGTATCCCGACATTTTTCAAAGGTCTATAAAAACTCGCAGAGTGCATGAAATATGTCAAACCCACTTTGTTGTTGAAGCGTAAATGGTAGATAAATATATATGGTGTTTTATTGCTTTGCTACTTTTCATAAAGCATTAGATTAATGATATTCTGTGAAAACTGATTTTTTTCGAAAGATCTGGTATTTTATAGTGTTTTTCAGACTCACGACTCTCTATAAGTGAACAGACAATTAACAGCTTGTCTCTTTAAAACACCGACATCGTTTGTAAATGTTTACACTAACGTTTTCGCCTCTCCAAGTGCATCAAAATCGAAGACCCTCCTCTGTCGACATCCACACTGCTCGGTCGAAAACCGTATTTCTCGGTCGACAGCAGCTTTACACAGTACCGGCTCGGTCGACAACACAGGTATAGAAAATGGTATTACCCCCGTGATATTGTAGGCAGACAGGTAGGACTAACACATATAAAGTCGAACTTCAACATTCGAATACGTTTCATTACGAAACACGCCTATACAAATGCATTGTAAACTTCACCGCCGTGAAAACGAAATTTTTCAGATGAAAAATTATGATATTTTATTTATTTCTGCTCAAAATATAGATTGTGGGTAGTCTAGAACCGCCTCATTGAGGCGGCTCTAACGAGTACCCACAATCTTTATTTTAAGGCAGAAATAAGAACAATGATGAGGCGGTTCTAACGACAACCTACAATTTATATTTTGAGCAGAAATAAGAAAAATAAGGTTTACCCCTGTAAACCCCAGTTTTATTATATAAAAGTGGGGTTCAAGGGGATCAAATTATAAAGATGTGTTTTCGTCATGGGCACCATGGACATTTGTTTGAGATAGGAGTAGTTCGAACTACTGCGGCTTATAAACCCTGATCATGAGGCATAATGGATGTCATTAATGATACACCTGTGGACACTTGGATGAGCCTTATTTTAACTTGATTTGAAACATCATTCAAAATATCTGAACTAATTTCAAAACACACAGTGATGCACGTTTCATTGCAGACTACAGCATATCTCAAACGTCATTCAGAAGGTGCTTGTGAAAATGAGACCAATCAATGTATATTGCTTGATCCAGTTTAAGAATTCATTGATGAATGACATTTGCTTGTCAAACTAACTAGATGCAAAGAAATTAACTGCGTTTTGAACAGATTTGTGTCCATAGGTGTATCTTTCCGAGCTTCTAAATATAAACATATTTTGTGTGTACTCATTAGAATCGCCTCCTTGAGGAGGCTTTTCTGATGAGTACACACAACATACCTTTTAAAGATTAAGTTAGGATATGTATATCTGCAGCTAATGGGCCTGCGTGTCCTAATCGATAAGAGCATTAGGTTTCTCACCACTGTAGGTTCTAGTCTCGCTCGGGTCACATATGAGATGTAAAGTTCTGTAACGGAAGGTCAGGTTGGTTTTCTCCGGGTACTCCGTATTTTCGTCTGCCTCTGATTAATGATCGGCTCGAAATAAGTGAACTAATCTTAAAAGGGCCATAAAACCCTCAACACGAAGTTGGAGCTATTGCATGCTTTCCCTAGGGACTGGAGGCTAGTTATAATTAGCCTAGGTAAACGAAATATCCATATTCGAATTATCAAAGTTTCACTATGTTTCTTATTATATTTTATCACATGGCTTCGCGTCTGAGAATGAAATAACGCCATGTAATAAATTCGATAATCACCTAGTAGATTGAATATGTAAATTAGTTAGATATGGTCCGTGACGTAACATGTACGACGTCCGACGTCGCGTTTATTAATGACGGAATATTGACATTTTTGTAAAGAAGTGCGTTTTCAATGCTTGAAGAAATATATGGGCTGCATGATGCTTCCACGCATAGCTGAATTCGGCCCGCACACTAGTACTGGTAAACCGCTTAGAGGATCTAAGCCTGTCCAGGAACCGCGGTGAGAGGCGGACCGGCCATGCTAATAAACCCTATTGGTTTCATTGGGCGACAGGGCTTGAGATGTCATTTCATCTCAATGTTAGGTAAAAGTCCCACAAAATTGGAAGCAACGTCTCCAAAATGACCTTTACAGTGTTGACGGGGACGTTAAACCTCAAATCAAACAAACAAATGCCATATGATAAATAGAATCTTTAATCGTGCTCATGTATTATTGAATTTATTAAAGTCGTTGAAGAAAAGGGATAAAATGCTCGGCAAAGCCTCGCATTTTATCTCTTATCCCAACTCGACTAAAAAATAAATAATACATGAACACTCATGTAAGCTCCTCTATATCGTAGAGCTTATCAACACTTGAAAAAATGGCTCTTAGCATTTTCTGATTTATGTCTTATAAGCAGAGAAACAGATAAGTAATTAACGAATTAAAATGAAAGAATACGAAATTAAAACACAAATTGTAGGGTAAAAAAATCAAAATAAAAATCCAAGATACCCAAAACATACTGACATAAAATTCTTATAGTTTGTTCGTTTGATTTGAGGCTTAACGTCCCTGTCAACACTATATATGTCATTTGGAGTCGTTGCTTCCACTTTTGTGGAACCTTTACCGATATTGAGATGAAATGACACCTCAAGCCCTGCTGCCAAATAAACCAATATGGTTAATATGCATGGTCGGTCCGACTCGCACCACTTTGCCTGGGCAGGCTAAGGTACTCTAAGCGGTTTACCAATACTCATGTGCGGTCGCTTTCAGCTCTGCGTGGAAGCAACATGCAGCCCATCTATTTCTTCAAACACCAGTGGGCGGGGGCGGACTTTTCTGATAGATTTGAAACGAAAACGACATGTTCTGTATAATAATAACTTGGGCTGCCATTCTCGCCTTTGATGTGCATTACAAATGTTGTACGTGGCATTACCATGCAGCCAAGTCTATTTCTCAGAGTCCCGACGGGTCATGAGTACTGGTTAACCCCTTAGAGGGTCTAAGTCTGCCAGGCAAAGTGGTGCGAGTCGGACCGATAATGCATATCAATCCTATCGGTTTCATTGGGCGGAAAGGCTTGAGCCGCCGTTTTATCTGAATGCCGGGTAAAAGTCCCACAAAATTGGAAGCAACGCCTCCAAAATGGCCTATATAGTGTTGAGGGGAACGTTAAAACCTAACTCGACCAACAAACAACGATAACACACCCGTTCGATATTGTTCAGTTTTTCACATCTCCTTTTTCTAATGCAAATTCTTGATGATTTTCTTATTTATACTGCAAACATAAGCTGTCGTTGTTCGTTAGATCCGCCTCATTCTAACGAGTACCCACAACCTACGGCTTCCAGCAGAAAGAAGAAAAATGCGTACCCCCCGTAAATCCCAGTTTTCTCTATATAAAGTGGGGCTAAAGTGGGTGTTCATTTCCCGGTCTTATTAACATGATGTACAGAACTGGAAAGCGTAAAAAATTGAGGTCATGCTAGTAATAATTATTCTTGCACACCAGACAAGGAAATCCGTGATTTAACCCTGGGACAGAATTTTTTTTATGTTCTGACCCTGGTGTTCCGACTCAAAATCGAATGATAAATGCACTGGTTGATTGCGACCTCGTATGTGCCGTCGTTAAGGTTGACGTCAAAGCACGTTACGTGACGTCACTAAACATTCCTGCAGTGTCAACACAATATGGCGGACGTTGGTAACCGAAGTGACTGCAACATTAAAAATCCGCTCTAAGAAATGGACGGTATGCAAGAAAAAGAATACAATATGGGTGTGAGGGGTGGATAGAAAAATCAGTCCCTCGGGATCACTGTCCGGCATCACTCGGCAAGCCTCTTGATGCCGGACAGTGTCCCTCGGGACGGATTTTTCCATACATCCCTCACACCCATATAAGATTCTTATAGTATTAGCCAATATATTGCTAGCGGTCAGTTTTTCGGACATTGGCAAACAATGTAAAAACAGGCCAACCATTACAGAACACAATGTCTGAGCTGTGTCTACACTGTTTGCTTAAAAAACTTACATTTTCGTAAAAGTTACCACCAACAAAACAAGCCTGACACCCCTATAATTGGAAACGAACCACTCCAAACATATTTGGTGGAAGATTCCAGTTACATATATAGGTTAATATATACTACCCAGTTAAATCCAATGGCAACCATGAATATAATGAGTATTACCCCATTCCACATAAAAACTTGTCTACAAGTCTATGTGTGCTCCCAACTAATAGCATTGGATGCATAACTTTTTGCATAAAGTTATTTAAGTATCTCCTCTGGTCATGAGCTTCCCACCTACACTGTATTTTCATAAGCCGACTTATTCACTTAAAAAAAACGCTTCATTTTTCCATGAACACGACACAATCTTAAATGAAAAATGTCAAGCCCTGTTAACTGCACAAATTATTTGACAGTTTCATTCCGTGCACATTTTACATTTTAGTACATTTACACCAATCTACATTTTTGTATGAAAGTTTTAAAGCTCCAGTATTTGATGTTTAAGACATATGAAATTAAAATTTGTACAAAGTAGATTTGAGTAATGATTGTGCCCCGACGAGGGAAAATTTGTGCTCAGCGGGCACTCAAATTAGCTAGCACACCGTACATACATCAGACGTGCCCTTTATTTCTTAGTCAAAAGACCGTCTTGGTCAATGACTAACAAAATAGCGCCGAGCGAAGACTCTGATCAGTCTGTGCGCAAGCGCAGAGTGATCACCGGCTTCGCTGGGCGCACGTGCTCAAAGACATAGTTTCGCTAATGGTGGCTTCATATTTTGTAACAGATTAAGGGGAATGGGAACGCCTGGCAGATTTTTCCGCCATTTTTCAAAGGGAGATAAATTTCGGGACTTCCTGTTCGCTTTTCCATAAACCCTGTCTCACTGAAAAAGGGATCAACTCTTAAAGAAAAGAAAAAAATCCTTTTAAGAGTTGATCCCTATTTACATGGGAGACAGAAATACTTTTGCAGGAGTTACCTCCCCTGAAGGTGTTCCCTATTTCCCTTAACTGGTGAGAATTACTGTCCCTTTTTGTCTTAGGCAATTTAACTTTTGAACATTTTTTCAAGCTAGTTAAACCATGACGGCTATTGTTTTTATAGCCCCGCTTTGAAAAAGTGGGGCTATATTGGATTTGCCATGTCCTTCTGTCATTCCGTGATTCCGTTAATTTGTGTTGGCTCCATAACTTTGTATCTGCTTAACATATTTTCATGAAACTTCACACAAATGTTAAACACCATAAGACAATGTGCAGAGCAAAGGAATTATAACTGTGGATTGCCTACTTTTGGAGTTATTGCCCTTTGAACATTTTCCGTAATTCCGTAATTCCGTAATTCCGTAATTCCGTGATTCCGTTAATTTGTGTTGGCTCCATAACTTTGTATCTGCTTAACATATTTTCATGAAACTTCACACAAATGTTAAACACCATAAGACAATGTGCAGAGCGAAGGAATTATAACTGTGGATTGCCTACTTTTGGAGTTATTGCCCTTTGAACATTGAAAAATGGCAATTTTAATTGTGTCCGCTTCATAACTCGAAAACCGTTTGAGATATTTTTAGGAAACTTCACACAAATGTTAAGCATTATGAGACGATGTGCAGAGCGCAGGAACCATAACTCTGCATTGCTTATTTTTGGAGTTATTGCCCTTTGAACATTGAAAAATGGCAATTTTAACAGTGTCCGCTTCATAACTCGAAAACCGTTTGAGATAATTTCATGAAACTTCACACAAATGTTAAGCACTATGAGACAATGTGCAGAGCGCAAGACCCATAACTCTGGTTTTCGTATTTTCTGTGTGTCTGTCTGTGTGTCTGTCTGTGTCTGTTAACAATTTTCGTGTCCGCTCCATAACTTTAAAACCCATTCACATATTTTCATGAAACTTCACACAAACATTAAACACCATGAGATGGTGTGCAGAGTGCAGGAACCATAACTCTGGATTGCCTAATTTTTGAGTTATTTCCCTTTGAATATTGAAAAATATCAATTGTAGCCGTCTTTGCTCGATAACTCAAAAACCGTTTGAGATAATTTTATGAAACTTCACACAAATGTAAAGCACCATATTACGTGTGCAGAGCGCAGGAACCCAAACTCTGGATTGTCTACTTTTTCAGTTATAGGCTTTTGAATATTAAAAAATGGCAATTTTAACTATGTCCGCTCCATAACCGTTTCTAATATTTTCATGAAACTTCAAATAAATGAAAAGCACCTTGAGATGATGTGCAGAGTGCAGGAACCATAACTCTGGTTTGCCTACTTTAGGAGTTATTGCCCTTTGAACATTTAAAAAGGCAATTTTGACTGTGTCGGCTCCATAACTCACAAACCATTTGAGATATTTTCATGACACTTCACACAAGTGTAAAGCACCATGAGACAATGTGCAGAGCGCAGGAACCCTGACTCTGATTTGCCTACTTTAGGAGTTATTACCCTTTGAACATTGAAAAATGGAAGATGAAATTTAGTATAAACATGGACATTCTGGTAATGTATCATGCTCATTGAAATGAGGGACAAGGGCTCACAACTCTTAGAGTTTTTCCAGATAATGTAAAATTTTCAACAGTTATTTCTTGTTCATAACTGTTTTCTCTGCAGCTTAAATAACTTTCTTCTCTGACAGCGCTGAAGCGGGGCTATAGTCAGATCCTCTGACAGCTCTAGTTTTTTCTGTTTGCTGTGTCAAACGGAAATGTATCTTCGGACATGCTCTCTCGTGTAGGACAAAAACAGCTTGCATGTCCGCTGAGCCGGAAAAAAGCCTTCCTCGTCTGCATAAAGAGGCTTTTCTTTTTGAGTCAAAGGGCAATCAGACAACGCAGACCAAAGACTGGTCAGAATGTACGGAAACGCAGACTGACTCGAGTCTTTGCTGGGATCATAATTATGTTCAAGGGCATATTTTCTCTTGTCGCGCCTTAATTCCTTATGACAACTATCTATGAAACGGGGCACAATAAAATATCCAAGATACGTCTTATTGCCAGCGGACTTTCAGATAAGACTGCGCGTCAACACAGGAAGAGTTTTCGCACACCCCTTTCTGGATACTCAATGGAGCACTGACTCAGGCCCACGTGATTACTGACCAGCGAAGACACAGCTCTGATCTTTAGCCATTAATCGTTTGACGCTTATGAACGACAACATCACGAAAACACGCCTATATATAATTTTTACCCCCCATTGAACCCCATTTTTATACAGTAAAACTGGGGTTAACAGGGGTAAACCTTATTTTTCTTATTTGTGCTCTAAAATATAAATTGTGGGTACCGGTTAGAACCGCCTCATCGAAGCGGTTCTAACGAGTACCTGCATTCTATATTTTGAGAAGAAATAAGAAAAATATCACATTTTTTCATCCAAAAAAAAATCAATTTTTCGGAGGTAAAGTTTACAATATATTTGTATAGGCGTGTTTTCGTAATGAAGAGGTTTTACGCGTTGTTGTCATCATCATCATCATCATCATTAGCAGCAGAGCAGCTCTGATCTGAGTCCTTGCTTGTCACAAAAATCATTTTCAGTTCTCATACGAAGTGTAATAATTTGGGTATACGTTTAAGGGTTGCCAAGGACTAATAACAGAATAAGCTTATACGGAATGACCAGTTCTGCATGAAATAAGGTAAATCGAGAAACAGTAAAAATGAACATACTCTTGAAAAGCTAAATGTATTTATTGTTCAGTGCTTTGAGTAGGCTATGCAGGCGACTATTTTTCCTGTGACTTTTTTCTGTGACTTTATTTCCGAGAATAATCTTCCCGTGACTTTCTTTCCGATCGCGATTTCATTACTAAAGCCATAGGTATCTTCCATAGTTATCGTTCGGACGAGTCCATTGGTCATTTCAGAGGTGTCATGTTCATTATATCTATTTATCCTAAGACAATTGGATGTTTCTTTTAAGAAAAAGTGAAGACTCTGATGAGACGCCGCTTGGGGCCTAAGTGACACATTATAACTATAATAGCTGCATTGTGCTTCCGCGCAGAGCGTTATTGTTTGTTTGATTTGAGGTTTAACGTCCCCGTCAACACTATTTAGGTCATTTTGGAGACGTTGCTTCCAGTTTTGTTGGACTTTTACCCGACACTGACATGAAATGGCATCTCAATACCTGCCGCCCAATGAAAACAATAGGGTTTACAAGCATGGACGGGCCGACTCGCAGCGAGTTTCCTGGGCGGGCTAAGCGGATTGTCAGTACTCATGTGCTGTCGGTATCAGCTCTGCGTGGAAGCATTGTGCAGCCCAATCTATTTCTCCAAGCCCCAATGGGCGGGGCGGTACGAGCAAAGCTGAATCCGACCGAAATTGAGTACTGGTAAACCGTTAAGGTCTATGTCTGCCCAGGAAATGCAATAAGAGTCGGACCGCTCGGTAAACCCTAGCAGTTTCGTTTGGTGGTAGGTCTTGATACGAGGACTGTTCAAATATGAATGCAACTAAGCACATAAAAATGATTCCGTGATAGATTTCGATGAAAAATTTATTTTGTCCCATCAAAGTATTCCCCTTTAACAGATATACAAACTTTCAGTCTTCCGATCCAATCATTGAATGCATTTTGGTAGTCTTTTCGAGGTGTACTATGAATGCACTGGAATTTTGCAGAACCGAGGTGTTTTCGCTGTACAAATTTTCAACCAGAAAGATATTTTTAGCCGTGGGAACAAACAAAGTCACACGGGGCAAGGTCAGGGGAATACGGGGGGTGAGGGAGTTCAACAACCTTTTCCTGCTTCAGATAGTCTTGCTCAATGAACGCCTTGTGCGATGACGCATTGTCATGTAGCAATCTGACATTGGCCAAACCAGTTGCGGGTCTTCGTTCTTTGAAATATTTCTTCAATATTCGAAGTACTTTATTCTTGTAAAACTTCGCATTTACAGATTTGCCTTTAGGCACAGCAACCTGAATAGCAGGGCCCTGATTTGAAAAGAATATGGCATACATTACCTTCTTGACGCTCATGGTCCGCTTTGCAATGCATGGTCTTTTGCAATACTTTGTTGCCCATATTTTGTTCTGAATCTTTCGTTTTGGCTCAAAAACCCATGTCTCGTCACCTGTGACGACATTAACGAAAGACCGTGCATTGTAATTTGGGAACTTTTTAAGCAACTTCTTGGCGCACTGAACGCGTGTCTTTTTCTGCTCATCTGTCAACAGATGTGGAATCCATTTAGCACAGATCTTTCTCATTTTCAAATCCCGTTTCAGAATTGTATGAGCTGCTCCTATTGAGATGCCAACCATACTAGCTATTTGCCTAGTGGTGTATCGTGCATCGGTAGCAACTATTTCTTTCACTCTAGCAACCATCTTGGCAGATGTTGCTCTTTTCGGCCGACGAATATGTGGTGCATCCTCTGTTGAGCCTAGCTCACAGCTGAATTTCTTACACCAACGAAAAACTGTCGGAAAAGACATTTCATTATGCCCTTAAACCGAACATATTTCATCAAAAATGTCTTTGCACCGTATACCAAGAATACAACGATTCTTAATATAGGACCGTATTTCAACGGCGTACTCTGACCTTCTTCCAACCATGTTTTGTATTAGTATACAAGAGTAGGCAGTGTTTATCGAACGATATACATGACTAAAGTGGACGGATTTTAACAGGTTTGGTATCAATGTATAGGTAAAATGTTTTTCTACGCTGTGATATTTATTTCCAGGTGATTTTCGCATTAGTGCTTGGGAAAAGGTTCTACTTGCATTCACATTTGAACAGTCCTCGTATGTCGTTTCATGTCAATGTCGGTTAAAAGCCTCACAAAATGGATGTAACGTCTCCGAAAACGACCCAACTAACGTTGACGGGGGCGTAAAACCGCAACTCAAACCAAACCTATTATTTTAATGAAAAAAAAAATTTTTTTTTCTTTCTTTTTGTTTATTCATACCCCCAGAACAAGAGTGTTGGTGTTCGTAGAAAAAAAAAAGAATATAATTTTTCATAATAGCATAATTTTACATTTGACAGCAGGCTCCTAAACAGATACATTGTAACTTTTTTTGCCGAAAACAAAGGAAAATTTAAAGACGAACAATCGTGATATTTGTCTTATTTCCGCTCAAACTATAGATTGGGGACACTCGTTAGAACCGCCTCATCGAAGCGGTCCTAACGAGTACCCACAATCTGTATTTTATAGCAAAAATGAGAAAAATAAGGTTTACCCCTGGAAACTCCAGTTTCTTTTCTATTTAAAAGTGGGGTTCAAAATATTAAAGGCATGTTTACGTGATGTTAATTAAGGATTTCACATCTGTTTTATTGAAAGTGGACATCCGTGAAAAAAGTGGACATAAAAAAATGCAAAATAAAGGAATGAAAAAGAGGACGTGCGTGAAAAGGGTTGAAAAGGTACCTGTCCTTGAAAGAAGAAGATGTGCGTGATAAGGATAATCACGAAAAAAAAGGTACAATGACGTGAAAGAAAAATATATAAGGCAACAATCCGTGAAAAAAGTGGACATCCGTGAAAAAAGTGGACATAAAGAAATACAAAGAAAAGGAAGGAAAAAAACAAGATGTTCGTGAAAGGGTTGAAAAGGTGCCTGTCCATGAAAGAAGAAGATGTGCGTGATAAGGATAATCACGAAGAAAAATGTACACTAACGTGAAAGAAAAATAGATAAGGCAACAATCCGTGAAAAAAGTGGACATCCGTGAAAAAAGTTGACATAAAGAAATACAAAGAAAAGGAATGAAAAATGAAGATGTGCGTGAAAAGGGTTGAAAAGGTACCTTTCCGTGAAAGAAGAAGATGTGCGTGATAAGGATAATCACGAAGAAAAATGTACACTGACGTGAAAGAAAAATAGATAAGGCAACAATCCGTGAAAAACGTGGACATCCATGAAAAAAGTGAACATAAAGAAATGCAAAATAAAGGAATGAAAAAAGAAGATGTGCGTGAAAAGGGTTGAAAAGGTACCTGTCCGTGAAAGAAGAAGATGTGGGTGATAAGGATAATCACGAAGAAAATTGTACATTGACGTGAAAGAAAAATAGATAAGGCAACAATCCGTGAAAAAAGTAGACATCCATGAAAAAAGTGGACATAAAGAAATACAAAGAAAAGGAATGAAAAAAGATGTGCATGAAAAGGGTTGAAAAGGTACCTGTCCGTGAAAGAAGATGTGCGTGATAAGGATAATCACGAAGATAAATGTACACTGACGTGAAAGAAAAATAGATAAGGCACCAATCCGTGAAAAAAGTGGACAACCGTTCAAAAAGTGGACATAAAGAAATGCAAAATAAAGGAGTGAGTGAGTTTTAGTTTTACGTCCCACCAACAGTTAAGGTCAGACGGAGACGGGACCTCGGTTTAAAGACTCATCAGAAAGTCTGGAGAAGCCCGGGATCGATCCTTCGATCCCTGGTTTACAAGGCGAGTAGCGTGGCCACTGCACCACGGAGGCTTCTACAAAGAAAAGGATTGAAAAAAAGATGTGCGTGAAAAGGGTCAAAAAGAGGTACCAGTTCGTGAAAGCAGAAGATGTGCGTGAAAAGGATAATCACGAAGAAAAATGTACACTGGCGTGAAAGAAAAACAGATAAGACAACAATCCGTGAAAAAAGTGGACATAAAGAAATGCAAAATAAAGGAATGAAAAAAAAGATGGATGTGCGTGAAAAGGGTTGAAAAGGTATCAGTCCGTGAAAGCAGAAGATGTGCGTGAAAAGGATAATCCCGAAAAAAATTTTTACACTGACGTGAAAGAAAAATAGATAAGGCACCAATCCGTGAAAAAAGGGACATCCGTGAAACCAGTGGGAATACAAAAATACAAAAAAAGGAATGAAAAAAAGAAGATATGCGTGAAAAGGATAATCCCGAAGAAAAATGTACACTGACGTGAAAGAAAAATAGATAAGGCAACAATCCGTGAAAAAAGTGGACATCCGTGAAAAAAGTGGACATAAAGAAATACAAAGAAAATGAATTAAAAAAGAAGATGTGCGTGAAAAGGGTTGAAAAGGTACCTGTCCGTGAAAGAAAAGATGTGCATGATCAGGATAATCACGAAGAAAAATGTACACTGACGTGAAAGAAAAATAGATAAGGCAACAATCCGTGAAAAAGTTGACATCGGTGAAAAAAGTGGACATAAAGAAATACAAAGAAAAGGAATGAAAACAGAAGATGTGCGTGAAAGGGGTTGAAAAGGTACCTGTCCGTGAAAGAAGAAGATGTGCACGATAAGGATAATCCCGAAGAATAATGTACACTGACGTGAAAGAAAAATAGATAAGGCAACAATCCGTGAAAAAAGTGGACATCCGTGAAAAAGTGGACATAAAGAAATACAAAGAAAAGGAATGAAAACAGAAGATGTGCGTGAAAGGGGTTGAAAAGTTACCTGTCCGTGAAAGAAGAAGATGTGATAATAAGGATAATCTCAAAGAAAAATGTACACTGACGTGAAAGAAAAATAGATAAGGCACCAATCCGTGAAAACAGTGGACATCCGTGAAAAAAGTGGACATAAAGAAATGCAAAATAAAGGAATGAAAACAGAAGATGTGCATGGAAATGGTTGAAAAGGTACCAGTCCGAGAAAGAAGAAGATGCGCGCGATAAGGAAAATCACGAAGAAAAACGTACACTGACATGAAAGAAAAATACATAAGGCAACAATCCGTGAAAAAAGTGGACAAAAAGAAATACAAAGAAAAGGAGTGTGAGATTTAGTTTAACGTCCCACCAACAGCTAAGTTCATACGGAGACGGGATCTCGGTTAAAAGACTCATTCGAAAGTCTGGAGAAGCACGGGATCGATACTGCGATCCCTGATTTACAAGGCGAGTAGCGTAACGACTGCACCGCGGAGGCTTCTACAAAGAAATGGAATGAAAAAAGATGTGCGTGAAAAGGGTTGAGAAGGTACCAGTCCGTGAAGGCAGAAGATGTGCGTGAAAAGGATAATCACGAAGATAAATGTACACTGAGGTGAAAGAAAAACAGAAAAGGCAACCATCCGTGAAAAAAGTGGACATGCGTGAAAAAAGTTGACATAAAGAAATGCAAAATAAAGGAATGAAAAAAGATTGATGTGCGTGAAAAGTGTTGAAAAGGTACCAGTCCGAGAAAGCAGAAGATGTGCGTGAAAAGGATAATCCCGAAGAAAAATGTACACTGACGTGAAAGAAAAAAAGATAAGGCACCTATCCGTGAAAAAAGTGGACATCCGTTAAAAAAGTGGACATAAAGAAATACAAAGAAATGGAATTAAAAAAGAAGATGTGCGTTAAAAGGGTTGAAAAGGTACAAGTCCGTGAAAGAAGAAGCTGTGCGTGAAAAGGATAATCACGAAGAATAATGTACACTGACGTGAAAGAAACAATCCGTGAAAAAAGTGGACATCCGTGAAAAAGTGGACATCCGTGAAAAAGTGGATATGCAGAAATACAAAGGAAAGGAATGAAAAAAAGAAGATGTGCGTGAAAAGGGTAGAAAAGGTACCAGTCCTTCGAAAGCAGAAGATGTGCGTGAAAAGGATAATCACGAATAAAAATGTAGACTGACATGAAAGAAAAATAGATAAGGCAACAATCCGTGAAAAAAGTGGACTTCCGTGAAAAAAGTGGACATAAAGAAATACAAAATAAAGGAATGAAAAAAGATGGATGTGCGTGAAAAGGGTTGAAAAGGTACCAGTCCGAGAAAGAAGAAGATGTGCGTGAAAGGATAATCACGAAGAAAACTATAGACTAACGTGAAAGAAAAATAGATCAGGCACCAATCCGTGAAAAACGTGGACAGGCGTGAAAAAAGAAGACATAAATAAATACAAAATTCCTGTATACACTATTACATAATCAATCATCATTAGCGTGAAACTGTTAGAAAGGAGTGAGAGAAGTAGACTTGGACAATCCGAATTTAACTGCCTATGATTAAGAAGTACGAATGTGCTAAATGGAAAAAGGTAGATAAGGCAACAATCCGTGATAAAAATTGGACATCCGTGAAAAAAGTGGACATAAAGAAATACAAAGGAAAGGAAAAAAAGAAGATGTGCGTGAAAAGGGTAGAAAAGGTACCAGTCTTCGAAAGCAGAAGATGTGCGTGAAAAGGATAATCACGAATAAAAATGTAGACTGACATGAAAGAAAAATAGATAAGGCAACAATCCGTGAAAAAAGTGGACTTCCGTGAAAAAAGTGGACATAAAGAAATACAAAATAAAGGAATGAAAAAAGATGGATATGCGTGAAAAGGGTTGAAAAGGTACCAGTCCGAGAAAGAAGAAGATGTGCGTGAAAGGATAATCACGAAGAAAACTATAGACTAACGTGAAAGAAAAATAGATCAGGCACCAATCCGTGAAAAACGTGGACAGGCGTGAAAAAAGAAGACATAAATAAATACAAAATTCCTGTATACACTATTACATAATCAATCATCATTAGCGTGAAACTGTTAGAAAGGAGTGAGAGAAGTAGACTTGGACAATCCGAATTTTACTGCCTATGATTAAGAAGTACGAATGTGCTAAATGGAAAAAGGTAGATAAGGCAACAATCCGTGATAAAAATTGGACATCCGTGAAAAAAGTGGACATAAAGAAATACAAAGGAAAGGAAAAAAAGAAGATGTGCGTGAAAAGGGTTGAAAAGGTACTTGTCCGTTAAAGCAGAAAATGTGCGTGAAAAGGATAACCCCGAAGATAAATGTACACTGACGTGAAAATAGATAAGGCACCAATCCGTGAAAAAAGTGGACATCCGTGAAAAAAGTGGACATAAAGAAATACAAAGAAAAGGAATGAAAAAAGAAGATGTGTAAGGAATTTCTTACACCAACGAAAAACTGTCGGAAAAGACATTTCATTATGCCCATAAACCGAACATATTTCATCAAAAATGTCTTTGCACCGTATACCAAGAATACAACGATTCTTAATATAGGACCGTATTTCAACGGCGTACTCTGACCTTCTTCCAACCATGTTTTGTATTATTATACAAGAGTAGACAGTGTTTATCGAACGATATACATGGCTAAAGTGGACGGATTTTAACAGGTTTGGTATCAATGTATAGATAAATTTTTTCTACGCTGTGATATTTATTTCCAGGTGATATCGCATTCGTGCATGAGAAAACGTTCTACTTGCATTCACATTTGAACAGTCCTCGTATGTCGTTTCATGTCAATGTCAGTTAAAAGCCTCACAAAATGGATGTAACGTCTCCGAAAACGACCCAACTAACGGTTACTTGCATCCACATTTGAACAGTCCTCATATGTCGTTTCATGTCAATGTCGGTTAAAAGCCTCACAAAATGGATGTAACGTCTCCGAAAACGACCCAACTAACGTTGACGGGGGCGTAAAACCGCAACTCAAACCAAACCTATTATTTTAATGAAAAAAAAAATTTTTTCTTTCTTTTTGTTTATTCATACCCCCAGAACAAGAGTGTTGGTGTTCGTAGAAAAAAAAAGAAGATAATTTTTCATAATAGCATAATTTTACAATTATGACAGCAGGCTCCTAAACAGATACATTGTAATCTTTTTTGCCGAAAACAAAGGAAAATTTAAAGACGAAAAATCGTGATATTTGTCTTATTTCCGCTCAAAATATAGATTGGGGGCACTCGTTAGAACCGCCTCATCGAGGCGGTCCTAACGAGTACCCACAATCTGTATTTTATAGCAGAAATAAGAAAAATAAGGTTTACCCCTGGAAACCCCAGTTTTTTTTCTATTTAAAAGTGGGGTTCAAAATATTAAAGGCATGTTTACGTGATGTTAATTAAGGATTTCACATCTGTTTTATTGAAAGTGGACATCCGTGAAAAAAAGTGGACATAAAGAAATGCAAAATAAAGGAATGAAAAAGAGGACGTGCATGAAAAGGGTTGGAAAGGAACCTGTCCTTGAAAGAAGAAGATGTGCGTGATAAGGATAATCACGAAGAAAAATGTACACTAACGTGAAAGAAAAATAGATAAGGCAACAATCCGTGAAAAAAGTGGACATCCGTGAAAAAAGTTGACAAAAAGAAATACAAAGAAAAGGAATGAAAAATGAAGATGTGCGTGAAAAGGTTTGAAAAGGTACCTTTCCGTGAAAAAAGAAGATGTGCGTGATAAGGATAATCACGAAGAAAAATGTACACTGGCGTGAAAGAAAAATAGATAAGGCAACAATCCGTGAAAAACGTGGACATCCGTGAAAAAAGTGGACATAAAGAAATGCAAAATACAGGAATGAAAAAAGAAGATGTGCGTGAAAAGGGTTGAAAAGGTACATGTCCGTGGAAGAAGAAGATGTGGGTGATAAGGATAATCACGAAGAAAACTGTACATTGACGTGAAAGAAAAATAGATAAGGCAACCATCCGTGAAAAAGAAGATGTGCGTGAAAAGGGTTGAAAAGGTACTTGTCCGTTAAAGCAGAAGATGTGCGTGAAAAGGATAATCTCGAAGATAAATGTACACTGACGTGAAAATAGATAAGGCACCAATCCGTGAAAAAAGTGGACATCCGTGAAAAAAGTGGACATAAAGAAATACAAAGAAAAGGAATGAAAAAAGAAGATGTGTGTGAAAAAGGTTGAAAAGGTACCAGTCGGAGAAAGAAGATGTGCGTGAAAAGGATAATCACGAAGAAAAATGTACACTGACGTAAAAGAAAAATAGATAAGGGAATAATCCGTGAAACAAGTAGACATGCGTGAAAAAAATGGACATAATTAAATACAAAATAAATGAATGAAAAAAGATGGATGTGCGTGATAAAGAAATACAAAATAAAGGAATGAAAAAAGATGGATGTGCGTGAAAAGGGTTGAAAAGGTACCAGTCCAAGAAAGAAGAAGATGTGTGTGAAAAGGATAATCACGAAGAAAACTATAGACTGACGTGAAAGAAAAATAGATAAGGCACCAATCCGTGAAAAACGTGGACAGGCGTGAAAAAAGGAGACATAAAGAAATACAAAATTCCTGTATACACTATTACATAATCAATTATCATTAGCGTGAAACTGTTAGACAGGAGTGAGAGAAGTAGACATGGGGAATCCGAATGTGCTAAATGGAAAAAAGTAGTCAGGTTGGAACTAGACATACAAAAACCGTTCTTATGGTATAACAGCACGATAAAGTCTGACCGCGGATGAGCTATTGATCAGTACACATGATAAACCCTAAATTTCCAGCCTACGTTGAAAAGGAGACAGACGTGTAAAAAGTAGATAAGGCACCAATCCGTGAAAAAAGTGGACATGCGTGAAAAATGTGGAACTAAAGAAATCCAAAGAAAAGGAATGATAAAAGAAGATGTGCGTGAAAAAGGTTGAAAAGGTACCAGTCCGTGAAAGAAGATGTGCGTGAAAAGGATAATCACGAAGAAAAATGCACACTGACGTGAAAGAAAAATAGATAAGGGAACAATCCGTGAAAAAAGTGGACATAAAGAAATACAAAATAAAGGAATGAAAAAAGATGGATGTGCGTGAAAAGGGTTGAAAAGGTTCTTGTCCGAGAAAGAAGAAGATGTGCGTGAAAAGGATAATCACGAAGAAAAATGTAGACTGGCGTGAAAGAATAATAGATAAGAAGAAGATGTGCGTGAAAAGGATAATCACGAAGAAAAATGTACACTGACGTAAAAGAAAAACAGATAAGGAACCAATCCGTGAAAAAGTAGACAGGCGTGAAAAAAGTAGACATAAAGAAGAACAAAATTCCTGTATACACCATTACATAATCAAACATTATCAGGGTGAAACTGTTAGACAGGACACTTAGTGTACAAAATTTTATTCGGTTGGTCAAGGTCACATGACCAAGATGGTCGCCATGCCCAAATATGTTGAAAGCTTTAAGAAATCTTCTTCTCCAGAACCACTGAACCGATTGTCTTGAAACTAGGTATGTATTATTTGGAGACCAAGTACTACCAAGTTTGCTAAAATGATGACCATATGTTGACCTTGACTTATTTTATGCCAAGGTCAAATTCGCCTCCTAAGGCGTTTCAATGAGAAATAGGTGAATCGATGCATTTTTCGAAAAATATTTTGGTCTGTGATATGAGAAAATGTTAAAATGTATGTCTATGAATGCTTAAGGTCAAGGTCATCCGGTGACCTTAGCCCACTGCAGGTGCATTTACATAGTACAATACATTTTCTCTCTAACACCACTTGGCCATTTTTATTTCAATTGTATAAGCATCCTTAGGACACTTAGATAACAAAAATTTATTCGGATGGTCCGGGTCACATGATCAAGATGTTTGTCATGCCCAAATATGGTAAAAACCTTAAAAACCATCTTCTCCAGAACCATTGGGCCAATTGTCTTGACACTTGGTATGTAGCATCCGGCCCAGCAGACACATGACGTAATTGGGACGTCATATCAACGTCGGCACAACGTCATGACGCTTATGCAACGTCACATCTACGTCGGTGCAACGTCACGACGTTGCCCCGACGTTGATTTGACGTTGTCCTAGCGACCTTTGCCTGCTGGGGGTGACTGAGTTCTACTCTGTTTGCAAAAATGATGACCTGAGATTGATCTTGACCTAATTTACACCAAGGTCAAATTTGGCTCCATAGGCTTATAAATGGGAAGTTGGAAAATCAATGCATTTTTCCAAAAGTATCGATATCTATGATATGAGAATAGGTAACAACTGATGTCTATGAATGCTTAGGGTCAAGGTCATTTGGTTTGTAGTGCAGGTCTTTTGACATATAAGAATACATTTTCTCTAAAACAACTGGACCATTTTCATTTTAATTGTACATGCAGCCTAAGGGCAGTAAGGGAACAAAACTTATTCAAATGTTCGGTTCACATGCCCAAGATGGCCCCTATGCCTGAAAATGGTAAAAACCTTAAAATGCTTCTTCTCCAGAACTAATTGGCCGATTTTCCTGAAACATGGTATGTAGCATTGAGTGACTGAGGACCAACAAGTTTGCAACAATGATGACACTAAGTTGAACTTGGCCTATTTTACATCAAGGTGGCCACCAAGCCCTATTATGGTGAAAACCTTAAAAAAATCTTCATCTCCGGAATCACTTGACTGACTGTCTTGAAACTTGGTTTATAGCATCAGGTGATTGAGTACTATCAAATTTGCACAGGGCTCAGGGGAGCGACCAGGACCTCGCGACCAGGACCTCATGGGCCTCTTGTTTTTTTGTTTTTTTTTTGTTTGTTTTTTTTTTGTTGTTGTTGTTGTTTTGTGTTGCTTTGCTTTGATTTTTTATGCGTCTATTCTCCTCTGTTTCTGTCGAATGAATGTGCACTGTATTGGTTAACCACTGATGTGCATGTCTGCCCAAGGTATGATGGCCTGCTCGGTGTTGCCTTAATGGTGTTTACAAGGCCGTTAAACTTCGCACAAACTACCGAACAAAAACTCGGACCCCGTCCATCAGGGTTGGGAGAATAGATTGGGCTGCATGATGTTTCCATGCAAGGCTGAAACCAAGCGCACACGAGTACTGGTAAGCCGCTTAGAGGGTCTGAGCTTGCACAGGCAAAGTGGTGCGAATCAAACCATCCATGCATATTAACCCTATTGGTCTCATTGGGCAACATGGCTTGAGATTACATTATACAGTAGAACTTCGATGGCTCGAACACCGATGGCTCTTTTACCATGGCTGAGTCGAACCTGTTCTTTAGTCCCTGGGGATTTATAGATAGGGGAAAATTTAGGATATTTTCGTTTTTTATCTTACAAATGTATGCTGTGTGTACTCATTAGAATCGCCTCAACGAGGTGATTCTAATGAGTACACACAGCATACATTTATATTATAGAACACCGGAAAGAAGTCTCAAAATTATCCAGTTTATGTCTCCCGGTAGTAGCCCTCAGTGGCTCGAACTACCCCTGTCTCGAACAGATTTTCATGGTCCCAAAGGTGTTCGAGCCATTGAAGTTCGACTGTAGTGTAGTAAATCGCACTTTCCATTCAAATTTATTCAATCAGCAGCGTGTCACGTGACCACTCCGCTAAAACCAAGCTACTTTAAATCATGCGCCGTACGTGATCGCTCCAGATTTTAACAGACACAGACGTGTTCATTCACTGGGAATTACGACCACCAACATGTCTCGAAGATATAGCCTATTCATAGGAGAGAGGTATGTAGAAAGTCATGTAAAACAGAATTAAGGGTAATTCTTACATCAAATAGTTATAATATTCTAATTATGTTTTGCTCAACAAACCACCGTTGGCCCCCGCCCATAGGGGCTTGAAGAAATATATGGGCTGCATGATGCTTCCACGCAGAGCTGAATCAGGCCCGCACACTAGTACTGGTAAACCGCTAAGAGGATCTAAGCATGTCCAGGAACCGCGGTGCGAGGCGGACCGTCAATGCTTATAAACCCTATTGGTTTCATTGGGCGGCAGGGCTTGAGATGTCATTTCATCTCAATTTCGGGCAAAAGTCCCACAAAATTGGAAGCAACGTCTCCAAAATGACCTTTACAGTGTTGACGGGGACGTTAAACCTCAAATCAAACAAACAAACAAACCGTTCCCCAACAATGATGACCAAAAACAGCCCCACCATCACGTGAACAAGTCCGTGAAGTGAACACCCTAAACCCCACCTTATTAGAATAGTTTGTATGTACTGTGCTTGTTTGTTTGATTTAACACCCCCGCCAACACACAGACACACACACACATTAAAGTTGCCAGAGTGAAAATACAGTATATTCGCCCGGAATTTATGTTGCTGTTTTTTTATTTCGGTTTCACGGAATTTTCAAGAATATTTCACTAAATTAGAGCCGATTGTTTACCCAATATGGGCGAGATCTGATTACTATCTTGAATATAGAAATACATTGCATAGAAATGTTATACCAAAAGATTCGTTATAACGGCATCAGAAATGTTATTGCTCCCATATACTGGACATGTTTACGTGCTGAAATTGTATGTCACTATGAAAACAAGCCCGTGTGACATTTTTTTCGCATCTCCAAAATGGCTTCATTCGTGATGGAAATCCGTGGTATTTTTTTCTAATTTACGAGTACTGCAAACTTATAGTATGGATGCTCAAAAGAACCGCAGAATTGATGCGGTTCTTATGCGTACCAACAACCTATAATTGGGAGCAAATAATAAAAACAATTGTATACCCATATAAAGCCCAGTTTTCTCTATACAAGGCGGGGCTTGTTTTATTTTATTCGTTTTAATATAATCAAACTGGCGAGATCAAGTATGGTTGGTGCGGGGTGGGGTGCAATTTCCCAATAATCTTGCAATAATCCATGTATGTGTTTAAATGATAAAGACGTTTGACAGTGGCCGGCCTCAGTAGCTCAGTCGGATGCGCGTCTGACTGGTGATCAGGAGGACGCGGGTTCGATACCTGCCGGGGTCGGCAACATTCTTTCGTGGAGATTGATCATGACATCTTTTCTACGGTCATTCTCTCCCTACCGCTGATTCAAGAAAGGCAGTTGTCAGTTTCTGGCACAAGAATGTGCACTGTACTGGTTAACTGCTTACGTATAAGCCTGCCCAGGAAAAGTGTGGATAGGTAAACTGACCGGCTCAAAAATGACTTAAAGTGTTGGACTGGGCCGCTAAACTCCAATACAACAACAACGTTTGACAGTGATCCGCCATACCATTAAAGGCAAGTTAAAAACACATGATAGCCAGCCCGCGGCAAAACACTGAAACTGTATATATATATGAGTATTATCCACATTACCTTTAACTACAAAAACACGCCTATTAAAATAAACAGGATAGAAAAAAATGAAATATTTCTGATAGAAAATTCTGGTCCAGATTTCCGCTCCAAATATAGATTGTGGGAACTTGTTAGAACCTCCTGGGCGAAGCGGTTCTAACGAGTACCCACAATCTATGATTTTTAAGAGAAATAAGAAAGATTATGTGCACCCCAAAATCCAATTTTTACTATATAAAGGTTTAGTTTAAGGGGGTCGAATTTTAAAGGCGTGTTTTCGTGATGTATTCTGTGTGAAGCGACGCTTCAGATAAGCAAGTCTGATCCGGGTTTACATGTTTATGCAGATGGACCCCGCCCACCAGGGCTTGAAGAAATATATGGGCTGCACGATGCTTCCACGCAGAGCTAAATCCGACCCGCACACGAGTACTGGTAAATCGCTTAGAGGATCTAAGCCTGCCCAGGCAAAGCGATGCGAGTCGGACCGTCCATACTTATAAACCCTATTGGTTTCATTGGGCGACGATTCTTGAGATGTCATTTCACAAAATTGGAAGCAAAGTCTCCAGAATGACCTTTACAGTGTTGACGGAGACGTTATACTTCAATTCAAACAAGCAAACAAACATGTTTATGCAGAAGTTTTATGGTCTATGTATGCGTGTTTCTTATTCACCTTATTTGCATTATCTGCTGGTTCCTAGTCTGAAGGTTATCAGTGTTGGAAAAACAGGTAACCAGACCCCCCTGACCTTGAAAGGTCAGGGGGTCTGGTTTCCTGTTTTTTCCAATGTTGACAATGTGCAAGCTGGGGGCCAGCAAATAATGCAAATATGGTGAATATTCTTATCTAAGTATTGCAGGGTTAACTGTTAAGTTGTTGTTTGCCAGGTGTCTGTTACTAATGGAATCGTACACATAACTTTTAAGTGTATGAAGTTGGCTTGAAGTCTGGAGTATGGAGTTTGGAATTCGATTTATTCCGTAGTAGTAAAGTACAGTAAAATATTTGTGAATGTTAGGCAAAACGGTATTCCAAGCCGCGAATCCCAAGCCAAGTTCACACACTCATAACTTTTTTGTTTTTCTTTCTTTTTCCCTGTTTGGCTAGTAGAGCTTAATGGCCAAGTCTAGGATATTTAATTAGCCGGAATTAATGTTACGTAGAAATCAAAGTATTGGAAGTACTGAGGAAAGTTGATAAATGAGGAATAATTATTATGATAACAATGTCAGTCGTAGCTCAAGCAGTTATCTAGATATTTTGTTAACAAGGTCCCACAGGATTAAAAACATTTGACGAAGAAAAAAATGTTTCATCGATTGTTTAGAGTTTGAGTGGAAGTGTAGAAAAAGAAGAACAACAACAACCCCCAACCCTCCCCAACCCCATCCCCACCCCATCAACCGTTACCTGCTGCAAGGACAACAGGACTTGCCCAAATGTAAGTCAATATCAGCTGGACTCCCCAATGACACAAGATACACATCACCTTTGCCTTATCCAATCAACCCCACGAAAAAGGTAGAAATATAAACGTGTCTGCTAATTTCTTCATGGTAAAACCATAAATTTATAGATTAGCTCAGTGAGTGAGTGTTTGAGTTTTACGTTCCACCAACAGCTAAGGTCATACGGAGACGGGACCTCGGTTTAAAGACTCATCCGAAAGTCTGGAGAAGCCCGGGATCGATCCTGCGACCCCTGGTTTACAAGGCGAGTAGCGAAACCACTACACCACGGAGGCTTGTACATTCTGTGCTTGTCTCATCTGCTAATAATCTTACAGAGAAATTCTCCTATAGCGGGTACATGACGTCTTAGCAACGTCGCAGATACGAAGATGCACATACGTTGTGCAGCCGCTCGGAGCTATATTCCTTCTGGCGTGGGGAGAATAACTTGACGGAAAAAGAGCATTTTTAAACCATTTCATTTAGACATTATAACCCTGATCAGACGCCACCTTTAGCGAACTTCGACTACCCAAGGCGAACTAAAATTCGTTTATTCCAACCTGTACGGAACCATTAACCCAGAAGTGCCAATTGTTTCAATACTTTAGCATTCGGAAACAGTTAAGACAGATTAGAGGCAACAGAATGTAGCGTCTGAACGGTGTCTTCACTATTTGCTTAAAGTACGGAACTTGATTTAAAACTCACAGCTTAAAGCCTTAATCGACACATATTTTGTGATAAGAGCTCTTGAAAGCAGGTAAATAACTGTGTTCGATGTCGATCAGTAAAGGGTTGTATAGTCACAGAGAAGCGAACTTACCGTTTTTAACCCCGCAGACCTGTGCAGACGCCGAGGTAGAAAATATACTGTATCTATGCAAACCTTGCAGATCCTGATAAGACGGCACGTAGCTAGCACGTCTCGCGAGAATCTACATTAACCCTTTCCCACTCAGATACGTGTTTTTACGTGTCTGCACCCCTCCCCCAATTTTAAGCCCCAGAAGCACCTAAAATCTGCATTTCTACCCCTTGATAGTTATGTTTGCTTTAGGATTTGTTGGGCCAAAAAGTGACCTGTTTTTTGCGCGCCTCCCCACTAAAAATATTCTGGGGGGGGGGGATTGAAGGTGGGCAACGCCCCCCTCACATCCCGAAAAATTTTGCTAAAATTTATATCTGAGGGTGTCTGGGGTCAAAAATGCCTGAAAATTGATGCTGATAAAACATGCTGCAAACAGTGAAAATGGCCAGTGCCAAACACCTTAATTGTTGCCTTGACAGCTGTGTGAAGATTAAAATGTGGTCAAAATTCATGTGAAAACACACTTTTTGCCAACTTTGAGATGCCCCCTTTTTACCATGACAACAATGATCAAGTCTTGAAAGGTTGCATTTGAAAGGCTACTGCCAAATGAACATTCATACCGAGTTTGGTGTAAAACAGACCATCCATTATGAAACAATGGCTAGTTGAAGTTGTTGTCAGGTGCAACACTGTGAAAATCAGCGAAATTCACAAAATCCCTGAGTGGTAAAGGGTTAACACTGTTTGCCATCATGTCAATGAACTACTCAGAAATCCCTTTCTTTTAGAATATATTTAAAGCGAGAAGAGTCGTGTTCAGAAACTCAGGGATGAAAGAGTAAATTCTCAAACCAGTTGCATAAACGCGTAGAAAAATAGTCCCAGAGTACTGTTTTCTTTTCAGAATTAGTCTTTCTGTGTCAATTTATATTCAAGCCGTATAAAGTCTCAAAATATGAAATATTTTGAAAGACGTTCCATGCCTGCAAAATTAATTTTCAAGAGTTCGTTTGGACTATTTTATGCAGCGAACGAACAGCGGGAGTGGAATAACGCGGTCCAGTACCGGAAGTAGAAATGTAATGACATAGAAACTTGATTTTAAAAATCAACTTTCAAAAAGTGGCCCAGCTTGCTATTCTGCATCAAGCAGTTATGCACATCATTCTAGCTGACATTTAATTCAGCAAGTCCATGTAATTAGTTACCGATAGGGTAAAACGGGTCCTTTCTTATGAAAGTTACGAAAATGGCCGTCGAATTGGATTTTTTATCTGGATTTTATTGCCTTTACCTTAACCATTTGTCCAGCAAAAGTACATCGTTACATACGTTACAATTGTTTTTGTTTTGGTTTTTGTAATTTTTAATTAAGTGTTTTTTTTTTTTTTTTTTGTTGTTGTTGTTTTTGTTTTTATTATTTACACAGAAACACAGACATTTATAACATATATTACATGGCATGTCAAGAGCGTTGGCAGTCCAGTTATATTACTAACAGAGGTGAGTAAACAAGATGAAAAATGTTAAACTATCTTCCCTGAATTTGGCTTTCGGAAGCCACCATCCAGAGGCCCGGAGAAAGTAAAGACATCAGAACCAGTTCTCAAATCACGACGTTTCCGTGTCATCAGAACCCAGGATCCGAACCTCCGACGACCGGCACAGACGCCATAATGACTCTCTGGCCACAGCCCCAGAGCCAGCGTGGCGTCTTTGGAATATTTTCGATAATTTACCATTGAAATTGAAGACAATAATACCTTAACTATCTTATCACAACAGCACACGCCAGGCCCTTCAGGAGAGACTCAATACTCTCCGCTGTATTGACCCGAGTCAGAAAGCCGAGGCCAGTACAGATGACCGAGGACCTGCAACCGGGACAATACGAAACTACCTGACTAATGGCAATTTTATTATTACAGAACAGAACATATACTTTATTCTCTCAGATCATTGTACATGATATATGAGGTATACATGCATTTTATAACAAAGACAGATGGCAACTAAGATGCTCGGCATAGAGAGAGAGAGAGAGAGAGAGAGAGAGAGAGAGAGAGAGAGAGAGAGAGAGAGCAGATGAACATGTATTGAATTAGCTTGACTGATACGCAGATTTGAATGATCTCTGGGTACCAGGGGAGCAGATTACAGCATTATATAGTATTATAATTATTTTATCTTAATTGATACGGATGTGTTCTTATGTAAAAAATATACCCGACGGACCTCAATAACTCGAATACTTTTGAAACCCTATTTTTCCGAGACAGAAGTAGCGCGAGCCACGAAGTGTAAACCACAATACCAAACCATTGGGCGTACGTAATTAGTATATCTTTCGCTCTCCAGAATTAACGACTTACAATCGCTTCACTGAGGCGATTCTAATGACTGCACTCTGCATACCTTTTCGAAATAAAAGAAGAAAAGGGTCAACAGGGTCCGGAAATATATAGACATTTGCAGCTGTTCGAAAAATTATTTAGGCATTGCAGCAGAGCGAGTTCAAATTATCGGTGGTAAATGGATATTCGTATTCGAGCCATTGAAGTTCCACTGTATATATGTACTCTTGGACACCATGTATTACTCTATGATGTTTTAGTGGTAGTGGAACAATCAAAATTTTATTTTTTTAACAAATACAGTCAACTGTCGATATCGCAAACCACGAGGGCCCGGAATCTTTGGCCGGAGACAACAGCAGTCCGAGATAAAGGAGTTTAAAAATAAGTAACATATGGCAAAACTCAAGTCACAATAGGCAAAATTTACATTGACTCAAGCAATAGTGTGGAATATCAGTGCTTGAGAAAACGAGAGTCAGCTATAGTATACACATCTGTGTCATTAAATAGTATATTTATTCTTGAGAAATTGAATATGTGATATTTATCAATACACAGCCAAATATTAACCAAACTATGTCATTTTCAGATGGCAAACATCAATACATTCCAACAATGTCAGTAAATATTCTTAAGCTTTCGTGTTCGTTCGTTCGTTCGTTTAGATTATAGCTTTTCATGTCTGCCATGGTCAAGCGGACAGAACTCCATAGCACCACAACAAGACATATGTTATGTGCTTCTGGGCTGCAAATCGTGGCAGTTTGTCCAACAAGAGCAAATGGCGTTGAGCTGCCGGTGCCCGACCATATAAAAATGAAGCACTGCCTTTTTTGGGGGGGAATTTAAAAGGCTGATCGAAAAAAATGAGCCGAAAATGTGTAGAAATCAGTGCCAATACGACTGTAAATCGTGATTTCTATACTTTGCTCAAGAGCGATAAGTGATTCAATAGTGCTCTTTCTTTTTGTCGCTTGATATTGGCCATTTGACTAAGGCTGCAAATGGAGCATGCCTATGCAGGTTTCCAGGCAGGAACACAACCAGGAACACGGCTTAAAGTTCAGAGGAAGAAGACTGGTCGCAAGTCTTGCTTTCAACACTGTGACAACATATGATATAAGATAATAATGGTAATGATAATAGTAATAGTAAAAGATGATAATCATAACAATAATGATAAAGACATATTATTTACTTGCTGAAAAGGACGGTGAAGATTATACCAAGACAAGACAGGCTTAAAATATGATTATTATAACCAGAATGAAAACTGTACGAAAACATAGTTTTTCATAGAAGTTAACAGTTTTACATGATTAAGTTGATTCTTGACATACTATTTGCATGCTGAAAAAGAAGGTGAAGATTATACAAAGACAAGACAGGTTTTATGTACAGTGTCAGAGGAGAGATCTGAAGAGAAGATAATATGGAAAGAGAAAGAAGAGACCCTTAATTTGCTATCTTCTTCTTCTTCTTCAAATCCAGCTTTGGCGTGTTTTTTTTTTTTCCTTTGTTTTCCAAGCTTTTTTTTTTGTAGACATTGCTGAGGGTAAACATTAGTTAATACACTAGATACTTAAAAACAAAAGATCAAACATGTGGAAAAAATAGTTTGATGTAATTTTGGAACCAGGGACCAAACTCTTATCAAACAAACAAACTAGCAAACAGTATCATTACTCATGTATAAAGGTGTTGTCTTTGGCCAGCTGTAACACTTAATTTGAAAACTGTTGTTCCTTTGAAGATTTTTCCCTTTGTATTCAGACTGGTGTGAAGTTAGGCTGATTATACCAATTGTTATTAATATCATGTGTAGACAGATGGTTAATATGTTTGGTTGGACAAAAGATCCTAAATTGATTTGTAAACATAGCTGACAAACAAGCTGCTTATGCAAGTGGCGATTAATAAATTTATTGAAATGTTCAAATAATAGATCTTAAAACACAAAGGGATGTATAAAAGTTTGGATAGGTAATTATAGAAACATAATTGATTACCTCTGGTGTGTGACAGAACTGTTAATACCTTAATTGCTTTTAATACCCTGTTTCTAAATGGTCCCTGGTTTCCACGAGAAGAAGAGAAAAACAGAGAAAAACATAGCCCAAAAATAAACAAAACAAACACTCACATACAAAAAAGTGATGTTTTAACTTTCGTACCAATTAAGCAATCATACTAGCCGCATTGACCATCAAACAGACAAATACCGGTATACAGATTCATTCAATGACATCAAATATAGGGATCAACCATGGTTTCTCATGCATTAACATTTGCCGGATCCCGAGGAAGCTGTTTGAACATGAGGCCGCCAGGCCGAATGTTCAAATATCTTCCGAGGGATCTGGCAAATGTTAATGCAATGAAATAACCATGGATGATCGTTGTTCTTGCCTAACTTACGATTCCGACCGCATTTTTTTGCGAAAACGCTAAAAGGTCCAAATAAACTCCATATAAACTCTTCAAATGCGACCGGCAAACCAACATGGCGGCCAGTTCAGAATGTTGTTTACAATGACGTTGTTACGCAGTATCCATCTGACGTCATCAAAGAACCCTAAAACGCTACGTTCAGGGCGATGACGTTACGTCGCTCAACGTAACGTAAACAAAGCAAGGCCCGTCTTGTGATATCAAAAGCTCAAAATCCATGTTCAAACAGCACGCGAATTTCATGATTTGAACATGGTTTATGCTGTTTGAGCACGGCTTTCGGTCCATTTGACAATGGCTTCAAACAGCCATGCGCATAGGTATTTATGCAAGAATATAGGGATCAACCATGGTTTTTCATGCATTAACATTTGCCGGGTCCTTAGGAAGCTGTTTGAACTTGAGGCCGCCAGGCCGAATGTTCAAATATCTTCCGAGGGATCCGGCAAGTGTTAATGCAATGAAATAACCATGGATGATCGCTGTTCTTGCATAACTTACGATTCCGACAGCAAATTTTGACGAAAACGTCCAAAAGCTCAATATAAACTCCATATAAACTCTTCAAATGCGACCGGCGAACCAACATGGCGGCCAGTTCAGAATGTTGTTTACAATGACGTTGTTACGCAGTAACCATCTGACGTCTTCATAGAACCCTTAAACGCTAGATTCAGGGTGATAACGTTATATCGCTCAACGTAAGGAAAACAAAGCAAGGCCCGTCGTGTGATATCAAAAGCTCAAAATCCATGTTCAAACAGCACGCGAATTTCATGATTTGAACACGGTTTTTGCTGTTTGAGCACGGCTTTCGATCCATTTGACAATTGCTTCAAACAGCCATGCGCATAGGTATTTATGCAAGAATATGGATTATTTAGAGGATTGGCCTGCAGGTTTTAGTGATTGCCCCTCTCTTCATTATTTCACTGTACTACAGCTTCATATACCTTTAAATTAAGCAAGTAATATTTTTAATTCCTAAATGCCCTATTCTATTGATTTACTTTCCCATTTTTATGATGAAAGTGGTTCACGCTTTCGTGTATTATTTTACGTATTTCATTCATAACTCGGTCGCTTTTCACGGTCAACTGCACACAATAAATCTCAATGGCTGGCCAATGAAGCGGCAAACAATTACATATTCAAGAAAGTTGTTTCATGCACGTTTTTCATTGAGGCACGTGGACTGAAAATAGTGAATGGACTACTCAAAATTCTTCGGCAACCGGTAAGTGATACAGATACACGAAAGCTTACAGAAATTATAATACAGTAAGAGAAATGCTTATTATCTTAAGTTTAGCAAACAACCACACAAAAAAAACTTAGACACACATGCAATGCGCATAATCTCTGCAAAATAGTATTTAAGTAATCATTTCAAATACTACTGTCATCGCGAAAACACGCATATATAAACACATTGCAAACCCCACCACCGAAAAAACGAAATTCTTAAGATGAAAAGTTGTGATACTTGTCTACTTGTCCCACTTCCGCCCAACATGCAGACCGTGGGTACCCGTTTGAACCCCCTCGATGAGGCGGTTCCAACGGGCACCAACATACCATACTTCAGAGCAGAAATAAGAAAAAAGAAAAAAAAGAGCCAAACCCTGAAAACCCCAGTTTTACTTTATAAAAGTGGGGTTCAAGAGGGGGGGGGGGGTAAATTTATACAGGCGTGCTTTCGTGATGATTGAAACTTTTTAACTATAATATTATTTATTTATTTATTTATTTATTTATTATACGAAGTCTTTATTCATGTAAATGCAACAGGCCACATGCAGTTGGCAATATAACTATTGCTTCCCGACCCAGGTGTTAATTCAATGACCTCCAACAATACAGGATAGTTGATTAATAAATAGTGTTATCAATTGACTATACTGTATTGATCGGAGGTCAGGCGTATTAACCCCAGGTCAACCAATATAAACTGAGGTCAAGTGAGGTCGAAAAAATCAATAATCATGTTTTTACGGCGTAGCCGTTATAGTTTTGCTTTTGTCCTACATTTTTCGTTACTCCATTGGTCAATAAAACCACATGTCCAAGGAGATGACCATTTCATTGGTCAATGATTTGCATAAATAAGTCTACTAAAAAAATACGACAGTTTACCGAAGTTTTAACCTAGGAGATGTTTCATTTTTTATGTGAGACATGAATGAAAAATATATACAGTTTCGGCTTGCTCACCGTCTTGTCCTTTGATGACCATACGTCATATGTATAATTGGGATTCTAGTGAATTCTGTAACTGCTGCGGTGAATAGCTATTTTTACCTAATTTCACGTGGTTGGTCTATATAGCGAAAGGAACCATTACGCGAAAGGAAGGTTCCTTTCGCGAAAGGAAGAATTTTCTGCGAAAGGAATTGTTTGTTTGATTTGAGGTATAACGTCCCCATCAACACTGTGTAGGTCATTTTGGAGACGTTGCTTCCAAGTTTGTGGGACTTTTACCCGACATTGAGATGAAAGACACCTCAAGCCCTGTTGCCCAATGAAACCAATAAAGAGATATAGCATGACAAAAACTTGTAATAATCGCATTACAAATTGACAGATGTTTAATTTACAATATATGCTAAATAAAAGTTGCAGTGTATCATTTGTCTTCAGCATACTTTATCTCCTCCATTTTAACACAAAATGGACATTTTCGAATATCATTAATGTTATATAAATTCTGAAAAGGAATGTGTAATTTGAGTTTTAGTTAGGTGCACATAAGATCAAGTTTCCGTCCATTTGTCTGCTCGTCCGTTTGTTCGTCCGTCTATGCGTTTACGTTCACCATAGCGACAACCCTAAATGTTAACCCTAGAATTTGTGTTCAAAAACAGTGAATGATAACGTTTTCTTATTTGTTGTGCATATACTTGAGATCATATGCTCTTGAAATGAGGTCATGTTTTTAACCTTGACCTTTTACATTGACCTTAGCTCAAACAGGCGGGACACCGCCCTCTGCAAAGCTAGTTTTCCTCGCGTGACATCTGAATTGTTTGAATACAGTAAACCATTTCATAGCTAAACAATTGTTGCTGTCACTATTGTAGCTCATATTGCACGACCCGCAGAAAAAGCGACCGACTGAAGTCGGTTGATTTTCTAAGAGTGCCCTAAAATCACCGTGTCATTCTGTCAGTCTGTCTGTCCGTCCGTAACCCGTTTGTGAAAATTGGTGATAGTGACTTAACCGCTTGGAATATTTAAACAATTTTTGGCATACTGATAGATATCAATGAGATCTAACCAATGAACTTGAGAAATATTACATTCCATTTAGTATAGCCTCGCCAAGGCGAAAAATGTGAAAATTTTCGAACTGCTTCTCCTCAGAAACCGTTTGGCCAATTGAAGTCAAATTTCATATGGAGGCTCTATGGGATGGGGGAAACCAAAATTTGCCCATGGGGTCCAGGTCACATGACCAAAATGGCCACCAAGCCATATACGGTCTGTCTGTCTGTCCGTCCGTAACCCGTTTGTGAAAATTGGTGAAAGTGACTTAACCGCTTGGAATATTTAAACAATTTTTGGCATACTGATAGATATCAATGAGATCTAACCAATGAACTTGCGAAATATTACATTCCATTTAGTATAGCCTCGCCGAGGCGAAAAATGTGAAAATTTTCGAACTGCTTCTCCTCAGAAACCGTTTGGCCAATTGAAGTCAAATTTCATATGGAGGCTCTATGGAATGGGGGAAACCAAAATTTGCTCATGGGGTCCAGGTCACATGACCAAAATGGCCACCAAGCCATATACGGTCTGTCTGTCTGTCCGTCCGTAACCCGTTTGTGAAAATTGGTGATAGTGACTTAACCGCTTGGAATATTTTAACAATTTTTGGCATACTGATAGATATCAATGAGATCTAACCAATGAACTTGCGAAATATGACATTCCATTTAGTATAGCCTCGCCGAGGCGAAATATGTGAAAATTCTCGAACTGCTTCTCCTCGGAAACCGTTGGGCCGATTAAGGTCAAATTTCATATGGAGCCTCTATGGGATGGGGGAAACCAAAATTTGCTCATGGGGTCCAGGTCACATGACCAAAATGGCCGCCAAGCCATATATAGTAAAAAACCCTTCAAAATAGTCTTCTCCATAACCACTGGGCAGATTTCCACGAAACTTGATAAATAACATCTGGGACGTAGGCCCATCATAAATTGCTAAAATGGTGACCCTGGGTTGACCTTGGCCTTCTTTGTGCCTAGGTCAAACTTTGACACATATGCTTTTGTATTGGAAAAGTGAGAATGCATTTTATCCTGCAAACGATTCAGAAAACAGTACTAAAGTATAAGATATATTTTTGCTCCTTACGATAAGGCGCATTTATTGGGGGGAACCGTTTTAGGTCCAGGTCACATGACCAAAATGGCCACCATACCCATATATGGTAACACTCATAAAGCTAAAAGCATCCGGCGGGTCGTGCACTTCAGCTGAAGCACTGGTTTCTAAACAA
Source organism: Lucinisca nassula (assembly GCA_963580285.1). Classification (NCBI taxonomy): domain Eukaryota; kingdom Metazoa; phylum Mollusca; class Bivalvia; order Lucinida; family Lucinidae; genus Lucinisca; species Lucinisca nassula. The sequence goes on from OY757017.1 coordinate 38,937,243, forward strand.
CCTTCCAATTAAATCTACGCCGCATATTTTTTTTAAAGATATTTCTTGTTTAATTGTGCCAATTAATAAAATTGTCATCAATCAAGTCATTTTGCATTGGCCCAGTTACAGGTCCTCGGTAAGCTGCATTGGCAGCAGACCTCGGACTTGTACCTGGGCCAATACGACATGACTTGATTAATAACATTATAGTTCATACAGCCGTACGAAACGACACAAAATTAACTTGGTCGACAGCGAGATTAGGGCCTCACATGCCGGGAACCTGATGGTAAGAAAAAAGCTCCTCGATACCGCGTTCGAAAGCCCCACACTCATGCTCTACCCACGACGACAGGAGCCCCAACCATAGCAATATACTAAAAGACAACCCCGGCAAAAAAGCAAGAACGCCATCACGAGACTCCAATCCAATGCGGCCACATCCTCTCCAGGATCCGGCATGTGCCTATAATGCCAAAACCCACGGTGTCTATTTACACCGATGTCCTGTGCAGGTGTTGAATATTTAAAGTTTGTTCCCAAAACCTTACTTAGTAGCACTACAGCATTACAACATCTCAAAGCGTTGAAAAGGACAAGATCCCATTCTGAAATAATTGAGCCGGGGCACAGCACTTCCCACAACCCACATGCGCGCCACGCGAAGAATCAGACGGGCCATCCCGCGCATCCACACAGCCCAATCAGAGACCTTTACTGCTACACGTTAGGACACCGAGCACCGGGCCCCCATCCATCCCCAGAGCGCACAACGAAGACCCCGATCAAACTGCGCAGTCGCGCACGCCACTCCGAGTCTCCACAGAGCGCACGTGCCCCATTGTAGGTCTTGTCGCGCGCCAGCCCAATTCTTTCAGAATATGCCGCCTAAATAGGCCTCAGAGTAGTATAGATTTGACGACAAGGAAGCAAAGAAAAAAGTGCATAAGGTCAAAAGATACGTGGATCGAGCAAGTAACGTCTTGTGCGCACAAGATAATATGTTGTCTGCACAAGATAAATTATGTTGTCCGCACAAGATAATATCTTGTGCGCACAACATATGATCTTTTCCGCACAAGATAATATCTTGTTAGCACAACTTAATATCTTGTTCGCACAACATATTAAAAAAATATTCATGTCCCTTCCCGGGTTCCGTAGGCTGTGACTTCTTTAAAATTATCTGGAAAATGCTGAACTTTTCGTAAACATGCAGTGTATGCCCTAATCGGACTCCGCGTTCTGTGATATCTGATCTGGTCCAGCGCTGTTTGCCGGTCGACACCGGTACAAAATGAGCTGTAAAATGGGCTAATTGTACTGATCTATAAAAAATATGCTCAATATAATGATAGCGTATTTGTCTACATTGTTTTAATTCACATTTTTACACGCAGAATCCCTCATTGAATCACGGTAATTTTTACATATTCAAGTTATAATATTTATTTCCATCAGCTGTTTCATTTAAAAGCCCGGGATTTGAGGTCAAATTTCGAAAAATGTAATGCACCCAAAATTCTCACGCTGTGTGCTGTTTCATTAAGACAGAAGCCTTATCTATATGACGTGATTTTTTTTGGCATGCAGCGACGGCTGCAAGCCAGTTAGATTGGAAAAGTGGTTCCGGTTTTAGACTTCTCTTTCTATGTTATTTTGGATCCTCAGGTGTGTGTTTTTTTTTTAAACAAAAATCAGAGATACAGTCAGCTTTTTCCGTTGTTCTGGTTCCCTCACACTATAGCTCAATAGCTTTCGCATATTTTAATAGAATACAGGATACCAGTTTAGTGACAGAGCTATCGTTTCTGTCCGAAAGTTTAACTAAACACCGAAGCGAATTTATCCACTCTCAGCACTACCGTCAATACAGTTTACCTGACCACATTCATAAATCATCTGTGTAGCAGTTCGAAGAGATAATGCATTCTAAAACAGGATAAATTGTGGACACACAGAGTTCGGAAATATTTGAACTATGGAAACCTTCAATAACATGTGCGAGTACATATTGAACATTAAGGTGAATATTATACTTTCCACATTTTCAATTACCTGCACGAATGAAATTGAATAATTTCATGTGATAAATTAGAATAATAGCATTTACTGAAAATTATGATTTACTTGCTTGTCAAAGGTCAAGGTCATACTTAGAGGTTAAAGGTAAAAAATTTGTCTTTGTCGTGTCCAATCAATAACTTTGTTATTCCTGGATGGTTTCAAATATTACTTAGCAGAAATGCTAACCATAATGTGACAGAGTGTCTCGCGCAAGACCCACAGCCGTTCCTCAAAGGTCAAGGTCATACTTAGAGATAAAAGGTAAAAAAAGCGTCTTTTTTATTGTGTCCAATCTAGAACTTTCTTATACCTGGATGGATTTAAATATTACTTAGCATAAATATAAACCATAATGTGACAGTGTGTCACGCACAAGACCAGGTCCGTACCTCAAAGGTCAAGGTCATACTTAGAGGTGAAGGGTAAAAAAAACGTCTTTTTTATCGTGTCCGATCAATATCTTTCTTATTCCTGGATTGATTTTAGAATAACTTGACAGTAATGTTAATCATCATGAGAGGATGTGTTGTGCGCAAAACCCAGGTTGGTTTCTAAAACCGAGTTATCATGTTCAAAATGATTCTTTGAGCTATGTTCTTTCATTTCCTTGTTCTTTATAGTTTTTTTAACAGCAACATTTTCCTACTCCTCTGATAGCGCTGCCGGGACGCTAGTCAGTTTCACTGACAGCTCTAGTTATATTGAAGGTACTGCCACCAATAAACGAACAAAGTTTACGGCGTACTGAAAGTCAATTGTTCAAGTTTTTATCAAGATTAAGATTCGCCTTTAATAGCTTTATACTGTTTATTTCTTTTTAGACTTTCAGATAAAAACTGTTAGTATTGATAACATTGTTTACTTTGGTTGGCTCTTGTTTATAATATTTTTATACTTTGCTAATAAAAGATGTTAACATTTAATGTATCTTCCTCCTTCGTCTTATACTCCCTTGTATGTATATTTGTGTCTTCACCTAACAATTACATGTTTACTGGCCACATAACATGAATGTATACTCAGTATGTATGGAAGACCGCCTCCGTGGTCCAGTGATTAAGGTCGCTGACTTGTAATCACTGGAGGGTCATGGGTTCGAGCCCCGCTACCGGCCATGATCGTTTATGTGAGAACATTTGGTAGTTTGTGTCGGAGGATCGGAGTCTAGTACTGGTACTTTCCAGGAACGATGGTTAGGAAACTACCAGCCTGTATATGACTGAAAGATTGTTGAACGGGCGTAAAACCTAGCAAAACAAACAGTATGTATGATGTGTTCTACCACATTATTGTCTCTCATAAATCTGTTAGGGACATTTATTTTGTTTTGTTTGTCCATTTCTACTTGCCAAATCGCATATCGCCCGTGCTCCATAAGTTCATTATTCCTCCTGTCTGTATGTTAACAATGTCTTCTTCCAACTACTATTCAGACACTACTGAGCAAATTTCAATAAAACAGAGTCATCACAATGATCCCTTACTATCATAGTTGGTCAAAAGTAAGAATGTGATCATTTGGTCACATGTCAATGCCTCAGTTACCTTAACATTGAAATATTTCTTCCAATAAATGTAAGGGCAGTGCCACATAGAAAGTTGACACCTCATGTGTTTGTCCATTCCAATGTGTAGATAAACCATATATTGCCTTTGAGTACACTGCATCAAAAGTCTATGTCCCATTAACAAAGCAGTGCAATTTGCTTCCTCACCAGTACTTTCATCTACATCAACTCGTACATCCATGTGGCGGCAATATGGCTACATTTACACCAGGAACAGTACCCTTAAAACCAGGCAAGCCTTTCCTTTTAAAAAGGAACCTTTATTAGCGATTCTGGTGGGGCAAAGGGGGGTGAAAAGTCTATTAGTTTACACCAAACCCCATGCTTATGGCATAGTTGGGTTAAGTTTAGTTATGTGTATCTTGCGCTTACCACACGAGCTCGGTTGTAATTGTATGAGCTACATAAACTTTAGATTTCCCCACCCACATATTTCACACATTAAGTTCGATAAAATCCATTATATTCGTTATTATAACTGTTTTATCAGCTCATTTTTACCTTTGTCCTATGAACAAACATAAAATCTGTTACACAATCACTACAGCTGATGTCTAACTCAATGTTTAACATTTATCAACAATGCGCCATATAGTAGAAAAAACACAAGGAAAGACAGTCGCCATCTTTTTCGCAACGTTTCCAGCCGCTCAGGTGCGTCACAAATTTCTTGGTACCCGGTCACCCTTACACCGCTTATGACTTAGGGTACCAGCAGGTAGTACGTATTACCGTTACAGCCTTGATACTTTTCTTTTTTCTTCTTATACTGCGATCGGTCACATTTGACCATTACTCGCAGGTGTACATTACATACACACCAGGTTTGCAGGATGAAAGCCTACACAGTAATCATGTAATTACGGTAGGGGTTTTTAACCTGCATAGGAGATGACTCTCCCTGCACAGGGGGCCTCCAGTTAACGTCCCGATCCGAAGGACGGTGCACTTATTGCATTTCTGACAACATTGTTATTACATTAGGAAGGAGGGTGTCTGGTTTTACTTATCAAATTGAATTCAATTATCTATCGGTCATGGCGACTTTTGAATTTTTGAATTTGAATTTTTACCGCGATACGTACTACCTGCTGGTACCCTAAGTCATAAGCGGTGTAAGGGTGACCGGGTACCAAGAAATTTGTGACGCACCTGAGCGGCTGGAAACGTTGCGAAAAAGATGGCGACTGTCTTTCCTTGTGTTTTTTTCTACTATATGGCGCATTGTTGATAAATGTTAAACATTCAGTTAGACATCAGCTGTAGTGATTGTGTAACAGATTTTATGTTTGTTCATAGGACAAAGGTAAAAAGAGCTGATAAAACAGTTATAATAACGAATATAATGGATTTTATCGAACTTAATGTGTGAAATATGTGGGTGGGGAAATCTAAAGTTTATGTAGCTCATACAATTACAACCGAGCTCCTGTGGCGCTTACAACTGAATGTTGATTTAGTGCATCAGCCAAAATATTTGTCAATACTCGAAGACACCAAAATTCATGATATGACATAACTACATCCGGTGTTACCGTAGATTTTGACCATTGAAATTTTACCCCCCAAACTTTGGTAAATTTTACACTATTTTTTGCGCTAAATGATTTTTAGTATTGTTTTTAAACAATTTCTTTTCGTCAGTATGCAGGCCGGTTATTTTTGTACATACATGAGAAACATGAAGGCTCTGTTTCCATCTGGGCATGAACAAGGGGCTCAGATACCTTTGGACCTTTTTGCCGCTTTTTCCTGTTGTGTCACCGATCGTGATAAAAATCCATATTAAAACATACATAAAATAAATCATTATATTGGTTGGTCATATATATATCATAACAGGGACCAACAGATATATTTTTGAAAAGTAACTGATGACCATTTCCTTCGGGTTTTTATATAGTGAGGCGAATATACATCACCTAGCAAATTTGTCAGCGGGTGTTCTCTAAACTGGTGACTTGAATCAATCAACATTTAATGAATACATTGTATATTTCAAGATTCATTATCCAAAGTTTCCGGTTTGTACTGAAGGCTCCCAAACTGACATCGACATCATTATATTTTAAATTAGTAAATGCTACTGGTCACTACAAAGTCTCTGTTGAAATGTTACTGGGTACCTTATTTTCTGCATGGTAAGTCGTACGACTACAAAATAAATAGTACCCGCGGCAGTTTAATGTAATGTAAAGCCACCCCTTAAACATTCTTCCTACTTCCCTTTTCCCAGAGTAGTGGTATAACCTGTGTACGTGCATCTTAACATGTCACCTGCTCTTACTTTCTACATTTTCCTTGGGCAACTTGCCTTGTCCCGCTCTTACATTGCGCAAACACGCCTATACAAATACATTGCCACCTTTATCGCCGAAAAAATGAAATTTTTATGATGAAAAATTGTGATATTTTTCTTATTTCTGCTCAAAATATAGATTGCTGGCACTCGTTAGAACCGCCTCATCGAGGCGGTTCTAACGAGTACCTACAATCTATATTTTAGAGCAGAAATAAGAAAAATATTTTTTTTCTTATTTCTGCTCAAAATATAGATTGCGGGCACTCGTTAGAACCGCCTCTTCGAGGCGGTTCTAACGAGTACCTACAGTCTATATTTTAGAGCAGAAATAAGAAAAATAAGGTATACCCCCAGAAACCCCAGTTTTACTATATAAAAGTGGGGTATGAGGGGGTCAAAATTATATAGGCGTGTTCTTGTAATAGTTATCCAGTGTCTCTTGTAACACACTGATTCAATGGTTCTTCATCTCATTTTCTTTATTACTTCCTTTTACTGATAAGTGTTCCGCCCCCGCCCATCGGGACTTGAAGAAATAAATGGGCTGCATGATGCTTCCACGCAGAGCTGAATCCGTCCGCACACTAGTACTGGTAAACCGGTTAGGGGATCTAAGCCTGTCCAGGAACCGCGGTGCGAGGCGGACCGTCCATGCTTATAAACCCTATTGGTTTCGTTGGGCGACAGGGCTTGCGATGTCATTTCATCTCAATATCGGGTAAAGTCCCACAAACTTGGAAGCAACGTCTCCAAAGTGACCTATACTGTGTTGACGGGGACGTTAAACCTCAAATCAAACAAAAAAAAGATATTTGTCCCATATATTGATTGTTTTGGGGGTTTAAATGCACGTCATCCCATGTTGGTCATTTTGTGCCCTCTCCCAGAGAAAGAGAGAAAAGCGAAAGAAGAGATAGTAGAGCAGATGAAAGTGAGGGGCAGAGGAGAAAGAGGAAAATAAATGGAAGTGCAGAAAGAGAAGAAATAGCAGTATCCCCCCTTCTACCTTTACCTGCTGCAAGAACAGCAGGCCCTGTCCAGGTGTAAGCCAATATCAGTTGGATGCCCTACTGACGCAAGGTACACGCCACATTGCATCACTCAACCGTCCCAAATGTCCCATACAGATTAGCCAAAAAGGCCTCCTACATTAGTATAACACACCCGTGTGGCATAGTGTATTTTTCCACATCTCCAAAATGGGTACTTTTCTGATGAAAATCTATGATATTTTTCTTACAATTACTGCAAACATAGGTTATGGGTGCTCGTTAGAACCGCCTCATGGAGGCGGTTCTAACGAGTACCCACAACCTATGTCTTGGAGCAGAAATCAGAAAAATAATGAATACCCCCCTAAACCCCAGTTTTCTCTATATGAAGTGGGGTTTAGGGGGGTCTTCATTTCACGGACTTGTTCACGTGATGTATGTCAAGCTATCAGGAGTTATCAGTATTTGAAAAACAGAGTGTAGGCATTTACAAAATATCTTGCAACTCCCATTCAAAACACCAAAATGACAACGTCGCGAATTGAAAGCCAGAAGGACAGTTATCTCCCCATATGGCAAATGTCTATCCAAAATAAAAAAGCGTTAGCAATACATACATCTTAAAGGCTAACTATAAAAATAATAAACCACAACAGAAGGACCGCCTTGGAACGGGGTCACTAAGAAGTTTTACGGGGGTGGGGGGGTGGGGGGGAATGGGGCACTTTAAATGATTTTAGGTGGCCACAATCCTCGCCCTTGGTTGTCTGGTAAAAAAAAAAAAAAAAAAAAACACGATCATTTTTTTAGTCTGCGTGATGGATTTCTAGCTCATCAGTGCAACGTCTCCGACAACATAAAATCAAACGAATAAGGAGATGAAACAACGACGAGGACTCGACAGCATGAAATATACAGAATGAAACCCAACAGTTATTTCTGCTGAAAAATAGATTTTGGGAACTCGTTAAAACCGCCCCAGCTTACCTGCAATCTATCGCCGAGCGTTTCCAGCGAGATCCCACAATCTATATGTTTGAGTTGAAATGAGCAAAAATAATATATACTGTATACCCCTGTAAGCCACTGTTTTACTGTATAAAAGTGGTGATTGCGGCGGGGAAGGTTGGGGGGGGGGGGTTAAAATACAGGCGTGTTGTCGTAAACGTGAACCATTAATGAGTTGTATAGACGAGTTGCCGTTCCTGTTTTCAACTTTGGTAGGTTGTGATTCTTTAATTTGGTGTTCTCCAGACATATACCTTTAAAAACCATCCCGTAGTAATCAAGGCCATGTAGACTTATATTTTATCGAGATCGTGACTTCTTTCAGCAGCTATTAACAAAATGATCAATCATTTCATATTTATATAAATCGAAAGCGGGCGGAGGATGGTGTACCCTCTGGGTTGCCACGCTACAATTTCCTGTTGCCACTTAGCTATAAAAACCGTTGTGAGTTAGGGCTTACTGCGCGGTTTTACTTTCTTCAACGAGCCTGAAAAAAGGTAAGATTTTTGTCTTCTCTTTTTGGTCTGCAAATATCATGCACAAGACACCTTGTGAACTTATGACAGCTTTGTGGCATGAACATATTTATTTATTTATTTATTTATTTATTTATTTATTTATTTATTTATTTATTTATTTATTTCGTAGGTCGTGTTTTTGCCCGCAAAAAGTGATTCGCGAGTACAGAAAAATTTCTATATTAAGACCACCTTTGGGACTGCTAAAAAGTGGTCTTTAAGATCACTTTTGAACAGTACCAAAGGTGGTCTCTTATTCGGAGACTCTTGGTGTCAAATGCACAAGAAAAGAATATCAGGCACCTCATCAACAAGCTTTTAAAAGCAGATTTAGTCTGAATTTTAGGTGGTCTTAACAGCGGAATTTTACTGTATATGGAACTCTTTTTGAATTTCAAGTTTGATCCATATAATCAAAGTTCCCTCAAACAGTTCTTTCTTTCTTTCTTCCTTTCTTAAGCGCATTTAATTAAAGGTTCTGAAAATTGATCCCCTGCTTTCTTTCTTTTTTTTTTCTTTCTTATAGTTCGAACAAATTGACCTGAGACTGGTGAACTCATATATACAGTAAAACCGACATCAGTTGTCAGTTTGTTATTGTCAATATTATTGTAAATAAAGGTTATTTTTAAATTTATCTACGCAATTATATGTTATTTTTGGATGATCTAATTTTATTTTTGGTGACTCCCTATTAATGTGATGGTATCAGGCTAGAAAATACCATACCTGCACTGTATCGACGCTAGCCAAGTGGTAAAGTCACGGGCCTGTAGAGCTGAAGTATGCGGGTTCGAATCCCGCTGGGGAAGTTTTTTCTTTAACATTTTTTTTTTCGCGCCAAAAGCAAAAAATCCTCGATTTTCTCGTGATGCATGCATTTTTTTGTGCTGATATAAATTTTTACTGAACATTCCTTAGTTCATACTCGGTTGCCCTGCTGTTGAAGTGTCGTCATGTGATGTTACTCTGACAACAGAAGAGACTTTGTCGGCTGACAAAGCGAAGTTTTTTGGTTCTGACAAGTGCAGTTTTGTGACTAACAATCGATAAACGTATGATCAACATGAATTAATTTATAAATTTCCAATCAATGTTAATTTCAAGTCATGTTATTGGTGTGCCTATTCTTTACTTTCACATGTCACATATAGGGTCTAGGCCAATCAGGTTCCATTGTATCAAATTATGGCATCTTGTATTTCAATTCTCTTGTACATGTACTTGCTGGTGTTTCTTTTTTATTCACTATTATAAATCAAATGTGAAGTTGATCTTTAAAATTGTGCATGACATGTATTGAACTTTAAAATAAATAGATAACCATTCACGAAAACATAATAATACAAAAATAATAAACAGAATTGAAAAATAAAAAAGAAATAATAAAAATGTAAATTCTGAAACTATTTTATAAAAAATCATCAAGAAAAAAATAAATCATGCTTTTAATAGCTTTATGAAAAAAGGTTTTCAGAGAAGAGCGAACCTGCGACCCTCAGGACAGTTGTTTTAGGCGCTCCTCGCTACTAGTTGCGCTACGCAACTGTTTACGTCGGCACCGCAAAATTAAGTGCTTTTGTCTTAGAATATAACCCGTTACGTACCTGTGGAAAATACCGTTGTTTGTTATGATTTATAAATAGACGAGTATTTATCAACATTGAAACCATAACACCGACATATTACGGCAGGGTACCTGTACATACACACATACATATATTTATCTTCGTCTTTTTCCGAAGAAGGCGATATTGTTATATAATGCATAGATGTCGGTGAATGGATCGCTGTTCACGAGATGTCGAAAAATCACGTGAAGTTTACGAAATCCGACGTAACATTGACTAATTTATTCGTTGCATAAAGGTCAGTCTCATGTCAAATTGTTCGAACTATAAACGCATTTTATCTAAACGGAGTTTGTTTGTTTGTATGTAATTTGATCCCCTGCTCAAATGTGGTCTACCCTCACTAAAAGGATTTGCTCCTCAGGCGCAAATTCTTTTCTTCAATGGTAGATTCCCTGTTGCGGCAAAAGTTTGAAAGCCCTGACTGTCACAGAAGTGTATCCATTATTTTTACAGTAAAATTCCGCTATTAAGACCACCAAACTTGAGACTAATTCTGCTATTAAAAGCTTATTTAGAAAGTTTCAGTTATTCTTCCTCTGTGTTTTCGGCAAACAGTGTCCGCTGGTCAGAGACCGCCTTTTGGGACTGTTTAGAAGTGGTTTGTGGTCTTAAAATAGGAATTTTACTGTATTTATTTAAGTTCTATTTACAGCTATACAGCGTCATGAACAAACTAATCGCCCTCGGGCTGTTCTCCCTGGCCTGTGTTGTGACCATAACCCATGGCACTATGTACTACGGCTATCCGAACTATGGCAACACCGGCATGAGTAGGGGCGTATTTGGGAACGGTAATGGCAATGGAATAATGGATTTTTTCTTCATGAGTAAGACTTTTTACTTTTATATACTCAGGAAACAAATAATCTAACATGTGACCATATCGCCTCTTTTGTGACTAATCTCATCTCATCATGAAAACAGGCCAATATAATTTTGTCCCCATTGAACCCCATTTTATATAGTAAAACTGGGGTTTACAGGGGTAAACGTTTTTTTTCTTATTTTTGCTCAAAAATATAGATTGATGGTGCTTGTTAGAAGCATCCCTTCGAGGCGTTCTAACGAGTACCCAAAATCTATATTTTGAGCAGAAATAAGAAAAATATCACAATATTTCATCTTTAAATTTTCCGGTGTTGAAGTTTACAATGTATTTATATAGGCGTGTTTTCGTAATGTCTAGCGGACAGCTAGAGAAAATAAGGCTTGCTATTGCGTATAAGGCTGACGCGATTAACCGGATAATCGATTAATTGATCGATAATTTTTACAAAAATGATTATCGCTACTGATTTGTTAGTAATCGATTATTCAATAAGTACAGTTAACTACACAATATACTGCCTAAAATAGCTGGAAGAATGGTAAACAGTGCAGACCCTGATGAGACGCCGCATTCCGCGGCGTCTCATCTTGGTCTACACTGTTTGCCCAGGCCTGTATATCCTCATACATAGGTTAATATAGCAAGAACCATGCTCAGAAGAAAGCCAGGCTAGTTAAATTATGATAAAATATGCAGTGATTACTAATCGGTTATCGAGCATAATGCCATCTTTTCAGCTCCGATTAGCCAGCCCTAATTGCGTATGAATTGTCTGCAGGCATGTAATATCAAGCTTGTTTTTTGCTGAAAAAAAAGAAGAAAAAATATGGCATAAAGGCTTGTTATTAAAAACTGCAACAGAATGGGATTTGGGAAAATTTTCTTACTTGGATAAATAGTCATTTACCGAACAGAAGACAAAGTTTCTATAGGGTCCTCTTATTCAGATTAAAAAGAAACTACAGCTGGTGTGCCGCAAGGTTCAGTTTTGGGTCCTCTATTTTTCATGATAGATATAAATGATATTATTGATAAGTTTTTAAGTATTGTAAGGCTTTTTGCAGATGACACTTCTTTGGCTTTCAGCGCACGTGATATAGAAGGTCTTTTGAACCTAAGCCATATTTCGCAGTGCTGGTATATTTTAATCCTAACAAAACGGAAGCTTTACTCTTCACAATAGAAAAAATAGCGGTAAACCAAAGTTGGTCTTTTAAAATGTTTCGGTAGAATTCGTTAGTGAGCCTAAACATTTGGGTGTAACCTCACATGGTGCTAAGTGACACTACCACATTAATAATATTGTGTCATCTGCGTCCAAAATTCTCGGTATCATGCGTACAATCAAGTTCTCCTTAATTCGGAAAGCTTACTAGTAATTTAATAACTCTTTAAACAATCTCTCTCTCTCTCTCTCTCTCTCTCTCTCTCTCTCTCTCTCTCTCTCTCTCTCTCTCTCTCTCTCTCTCTCTCTCTCTCTCTCTCAATTAATGTTATTACAACTTGTGGCCCAACCCATTTGCTTGTTGTTGTTTTTTTTTAACTTAAATGAACATGTTTTGAACCAAAACATAAACTGCCGGCGGCTCAGCCAAATATAAGACCTGATAGTTCTGGACCAATACATCTCCACTTTTGGCATTGTCATTGTTTATTTAAGAAACAGATTAGCGTTGAGTAATAATGACAATTCGTTCCATTAGGTCCTGCTGAACCCGGATATGTCTTATCTTTCAAACAATGAAGATCCCGGTCAGATGGGAAGAAATCATCTGATCAGGATCTTCATTGTTTGTCATTCAGTTTATGAATTTGTCGCAATAATTTGCATCAAGTAATCTGATTGGTTGATAATCGGTAGTAGGTGTGGCATATTTAAATATTCAGCAGGTCAAGGGCAAATCTACAATGCGAAATGAAAAATAACGTAAATGTTGGTAGCTGTACCTGTTTGAGGTGCCGTTTTACTATTTAATCCGTATTTATAGATATCCATACTTATTTATGGATATCCATAATTCGAATTATTGATTAATTATGGATATCCATAATTATTTATGGATATCCATATTTCGAATTATGGATATTCATAATTCGAATTATGGATATCCATATACCTATCTGAATTAATGATATCCATAAATCGAATTATGGATATCCATTATTCGGCTGATTTATGGATATCCGTAAATCAAATTATGGATATCCATATATCGAATTATGGATATCCATAAATCGATTTATTGATATCATTAATTTAGATCGAAATAATATATGGATATCCATAAATCGAATTATGGATATCCTTAATTTGAATTATGGATATCCATTATTCAGCTGATTTATGGATATCCACAAATCGAATTATGGATGTCCGGCATGATTTTCCTCTGCAAATAAACCTTATAAATAATAACTGCTCCCTTTGCAAAAAAAAAAAAAGTAGGGCTTTTGCCAGTTAACATCCGTCAGCCTCGATAGCGCTGTGGTTAACGCGTTCGACTCATGATCGAGAGGTTGTGCATTCGAATCTGGCACACGGTATCGATGTGTGTCCTTGAGCAAGATATGTAATGACACTGCCTCACCCCACCCAGGTGTAAATGGGTAGCAGTGGTGTAATAGTCACTGCCTCTCTCTCGCGTGCGTGAAAACATCCGGAATGAGTGTTCGAGAGCGATTAAATAAGCTTGAAGCTTCCATCACAATTGAACTAAAATAAATTAGTACAAACTAATAGCGGTTTTTCGATAAATTTGGCAATAACGGATTTACGTTAAAATTGCTATTGCCTTATTTTTTCGACCGATTGCACCTGGCATGACCATATAGACAACATCAAAACGAAAGCATGGTTTCGGATTCATATATAATGCGCAAACTTAAATTCACACTCGATAGAAAATCCCTACAAACAATATATACTTCTTTTATAATGCCACTTTTTGAAAGTTGATTTTTAGGCGGGCGTAGCCCGTCTATAGTTACCGTACACCTCGTATATCAGATTTTTGTGCACCTCTTTAGACATGCCTTCTTGTAGCTCTCCGCTCAAAAAAGAAAAACTAAAATGAAAAAGCAGTACACGCAATAAATCCAATCAAGTGCGACCGGACTGTTTGAAAAATGAATACTGTTTGTAAAAATAGACCTGCTTATTAGATTTCACGAATAAATTTGCACTGAAATCTGAGTATAAAAATCCGGCACTATTTTCCTACGCCGTTGCTGTTTATGCTAGAAATCATTCGCTTTCATCCCCCAGTTTCTGAACAGAACCCTTCTAGCTTTGATATTCAGTGAACCAATTCTTATAGAATGGTGTATTGTTCAAGTCATTGACAGTTGGCGAACGGTGTAGAATCTGATGAGATTGCTCGTCACATGCCGTCTGATCTGGATCTGTAAGGTTTGTATCGGTATCTGTACCTGAATCGGTATCTGCAGCGATGTACAGGGTTGAAAGGGTGTGACACGCTTCTCTGTACTGATCGACATCAAACATATCCGACCGCTTTGGAGAGGTCTAATTACATGTATGATTTCAAAATATTAATTATATTTGCTGTGAGTTTACATGAAGTTCCGTGCTTTAAGCAAATAATGAAGGTCCGGATCAAATGCCACATTCTGTGTCTGTAATCAGGGTCTTCAGTATTTTCGAATGTTCCAGTAAAGGGACGCTTGGCACTGACGGGCAGATAAGCTGCATCTGTCTGATCAAGGCATACAGTCTAATAATTTAAAATCCAGAAATTAAAGGGTCAAACGACTGACATGGTAAATTTAGCGAAACTTTTTTTTTTTTTTTATGATCCACTTCCAAAGGAAATGGGATGGCGTGTCCGTTAGACTTTGACATTTTTACAGAGGGGGAACAGAACAGAACAAAACAGAAATTTATTTAACAAACTGCACAGGTGGCATAAAGTTGAGCTATTATCTCGAATTTACGGTATTAGTATGAAACACAAAAAGGAACAGGCTCGTTTGTTTATATATTTATTTATTTGTTTATTTATTTATTTATTTATGTTTGCATTTACTCCGTCGGATTTAGTATGTCTTCCTTTTCAACTAAGCCATTTTAACCATTTCGGACCTAGAGATCAGCTTAATTGACCGTATAATTTGGCCTAATAAATTAACCTCCCTCAGTATTTTGATTTCATTTGGAAACATAAAATTGTATAAATAAAGTTTGTTCGACTCAGTAATTAAATGCAGCGGAATACGAGTGTGTTGAAAACTACAGTATTACCACGAGTGCGATACACGAGTGAAATCGCTGATGTTTTCAATACACATAATGATAATTTGTAGGTTGTCCTTAGTGTACAGCTATGTGATTGTCAGTCGGTCACCGCCCATCGGGGCTTAAAGAAATAGATAGGCTGCATGATGCTTCCATGCAGAGCTGAACTCCGACCGCACATGAGTACTTGTAAACAACTTAGAGTACCTAAATCTGTCCAGGTAAAGCGGTGCGAGTCGGACCGTCCATGCTTATAAACCCTATTGGTTTCATTGGGCGACAGGACTGGAGATGTCATTTCATCTCAATGTCGGGATAAAGTCCCACAAAATTGGAAGCAGCGTCTCCAAAATGACATATACAGTGTTGACGGGGACATTTATCATCAAATCAAACAAACAATGTGATCGTCAGCAAAGTTGGTGCAAATTAATTAAGATACAGGAAGGTGCATGTAAATAAATAAATAAATAAATGAATAAATAAATAAATAAATAAATAAATAAACAGTTTCTTCCAGCTTGTAAAGAGTCAACTTCTTGGAGACCTGCATCGTGTCTGTGGTCTTTTATTGAAATAGCCGGTTTGAAGATAAATACACTCAATGATAAATTCAAGAGCAATTACGTGTGCCTGTAGTCTTTTTTTTTCAAGTTTTAACGAAAGAGCGTTGTAAATAGATGACATTACTCGCCCGCCTCTCAGTACTTTCAGTACTTTGATTAAAATCAAGTTTCTTTGTCATTACATTTCTTCTTCCGGTACTGGACCGCGTTCCACTTCCTCTGTTCGTTCGCTGCATAAAATAGTCCAAATGAACTAGTAAAAATTAATTTTGCAGGCATGGAACGTCTTTCAAAATATTTCATATTTCGAGACTTTATACGGATTGAATATAAATTGGCACAGAAAGACTAATTCTGAAAAGAAAACAATACTCTGGGACTAATTTTCTACGCATTTATGCAACTGGTTTGAGAATTTACTCTTTCATCCCTGAGTTTCTAAACACGACACTTCTCGCTTTAAATATATTCTAAAAGAAAGGGATTTCTGAGTAGTTCATTGACATGATGGCAAACAGTGTTAATGTAGGTTCTGGCGAGACGTGCTAGCTACGTGCTGTCTTTTCAGGATCTGCAAGGTTTGCATAGATACAGTGTATTTCTACCTCGGCGTCTGCACCGGTCTACAGGGTTAAAGGGGTAAGCTCGCGTCTCTGTGACTATACAACCCTTTACTGACCGACATCGAATACAGTTATTTACCTGCTTTCGAGGGCTCTTATTATGTGTCGTTTAAGGCTTTAAGCTGTGAGTTTTAGAACAAGTTCCGTACTTTAAGCAAATAGTGAAGACTCCGATCAGGCGCTACATTCTGTGGCCTCTAATCTGTCTTAACTGTTTCCGAATGGCAAAGTATTGAAACAATTGGCATTTATGGGTTTATGGTTCCGTATCGGTTGGAATAAACGTATTTTAGTTCGCCTTGGGTAGTCGAAGTTCGCTAAAGGTGGCGTCTGATCAGGGTTATAATGTTTAAATGAAATGGTTTAAAAATGATCTTTTTTTCCGTCAAGTTATTCTCCCCACGCCAGAAGGAATATAGCTCCGAGCGGATGCACAACGTATGTGCCTCTTCGTATCAACGCGATGTTGATGCGACGTTGCTAAGATGTCATGTACCCGCTAGGAGAACTTCTCTGTAAGATTATTAGCAGATGAGACAAGCACAGAATGTACAAGCCTCTGTGGTGTAGTGGTTTCGCTACTCGCCTTGTAAACCAGTGGTCGCAGGATCGATCCCGGGCTTCTCCAGACTTTCGGATGAGTCTTTAAACCGAGGTCCTGTCTCCGTATGTCCTTAGCTGTTGGTGGAACGTAAAACTCAAACACTCATTCACTGACCTAATCTATAAATTTATGGTTTTACCCTGAAGAAATTAGCAGACACGTTTATATTTCTTCCTTTCTTCCGTTTTTCGTGGGGTTGGTTCGATAAGGCAAAGGTGATGTGTATCTTGTGTCATTGGGGAGTCCAGCTGATATTGACTTACATTTGGGCAAGGCCTGTTGTTCTTGCAGCAGTTAACGGTAGGTGGTTGAGGGGTGGGGGTTGTTGTTGTTTCTTCTTTTTCTACACTTCCATTCAAACTAAACAATCGATGAATCATTTTTTTCTTCGTCGAATTTTTTTTAACCCTCTGGAAGCTTGTTAACAAAATATCTAGATAACTGCTTGATCTACGACTGACATTGTTATCATAATAAGTATTTATCATAGATCAACTTTCCTCAGTACTTTCAGTACTTTGATTGAATATGCCGATGTTGTCTGGGACGATTGCACACGATACGAGGCGAACGAATAAGAAAAAAATCAAAATGAACCCGCACGAATCGTTACTGGAGCAACAAAACTAGCATCAATCAACTCTACGAGCTTGGATGGGAATCTCTGGAAGCTCGGAGACAAAAACACAAACTTGTACTCTGTTACAAAATGCGGAATTTTCTCACACCTGAATACCTAACTTCACTAGTACCATAGTTACACTCTAGAACAAGCATATGCATGTAAGCTTTTACAGTCATAACAGTAGTTACTGAACACGTAACAATCGGTATGAAATAATTCTGCAAGCCAAATGGCAATAGCGATTTTAACGTAAAACCGCTATTGCCAGTTAACTGGCAATAGCCATTTAAACGTAAAACCGCTGTTGCCAGTTAACTGGCATTAGCAATTTTATCGAAAAACCGCTATTGCCAGTTATCTGTCAATAGTAGCCACTTCGAAACAAAACTCGTCAGGTTTCCGATTTAGGTGTGTAATAAAAGCCGGGGTGGAGGTGGAGGTAATGTAGGGTAGACTTAGTTGTGGCCTATGGTGTGGGAGAGATATGTTTTGTTTGATTTGAGATTTTACAACCCCTTCAATACTATTTAGGTCATTTTGAGACGTTGCTTCCAATTATGTGGGTCATTAAGCCTTCAATGAGATGAAATGACATCTCAGTCCCTGTCGCCCATTGACTCGCACCCCTTTGTTTGGGCAGACTTAGACCTTCTAAACGGTTTACCAGTACTCTCAGCTCATATAGCAAAATCAATTTTTCCAATCCCCAATGGGCGGGGGCCAGGAGAAAAATCGGAATTTGGCTTGATACTCCATACACCTCAAGTAGATTATTATATGGATATATGTTAATACTATTTATCATATGACGTCGCGTCTGAGCGTGTAATAACGCCATGTAATATTTTCGATAATCCGCTAGTGGACTAAATATGCAAATAAGCTAGATACGTCCCGTAACGTTACATGTACGACGTCCGTAACGACGTCGCGTTTACAAACGGCGAAATATTGACATTTTTGTAAACAATCGTGAATAAAATGCGTTTTAAATGTCATACGATAAATAGAATCTTGCATTCATGCTCATGTTTTATTGAATTTGTTAAACTCATTGAGGAAAAGAGATAAAATGCTCGGCATAGCCTCGCATTTTATCCCTTTTCCTCAACTCGTTTAATAAATTCAATAATATATGAACACTCATGTAAGATCCTCTATATAACAACCACGTGCATTTCGCTCCATGCCCATCGGGGCTTGAAGAAATAAATGGTCTGTATGATGATTCCACACAGAGTTGAGTCTGACCGCACACGAGCACTGGTAAACTACTTAGAGGATCTAAGCCTGTCCACGCAAAGCGGTGTCGGATCGGCCATGCTTATATACCCTATTAGTTTCATTGGAGGACAGGGCTTGAGATGTCATTTCATCTCAATGCCGGGTAAAAGACCCCCAAAAATGGAAGCAACGTCTCCAAAATGAC
Source organism: Lucinisca nassula (assembly GCA_963580285.1). Taxonomy (NCBI): domain Eukaryota; kingdom Metazoa; phylum Mollusca; class Bivalvia; order Lucinida; family Lucinidae; genus Lucinisca; species Lucinisca nassula. Next base: position 38,956,248 of record OY757017.1, read on the forward strand.
CTATGCAGTGTTGACTGGGACGATAAACATCAAATCAAACAAAAAACAAAACAAAACCATGTGCATTTTTCTCCAGAAAGCATGCACGGATTGCCTGTTTGGATCATTTTAATCTTACGTCCGACTTTCAGCGTCCTTAGGTGCGCAGTCCTCGAACAGGGGATTCCAGAAGGAGGGACCGGATCCGTTGGCCGGAATTTCCAGATTTTACGGCTGGTTCCGATATTTGACTGCACACATGACATCTTGAAAAACAATCACGTGTCTTAGGGAGAAATCATTAAACCAAATGCTTTAGCGGTGATTGATGGATATCCATAAATCGAATAATTATAGATATCTATAAATCGATCTTAATTATGGATATCCATAAATCGAATTATGGATATCCATAATTCGTATAATGGATATCTAAAAATCAGAGGAATAAATCGAATTATGGATATCCATAAATCGATTTATAGATATCCATGAATCGAATTATGGATACCCCATAAATGGATCTGAATTAATGATATCCATTAATCGAATTATGGATATCTATTATTCGATTTATGGATATCCATAATTCGAATTATGGATATCCATCATTCGGCTGATTTATGGATATCCATAAATCGAATTATGGATATCCATGATTCGATTAAGGATATTTATAAATATGGATTAAATTGTGAAACGGCGTCCCATATTCCTGTTCTATTGATTTTTCGTTAGTACGAGTTGTTGTCACGCCCCCGCCCATCGGGGCTTGAAGAAATAGATTGGGCTGCACGATGCTTCCACTCAGAGCTTAAACCGATCGCTTATGAGTACTGGTAAACCGCTTAGAGATGCTAAGCCTGCCCCGGCGAAATGATGCGAGTCGGACCGCCCATGAATATAAACCATGTTGGTTTCATTGGGCGGCAGGGTTTGAGGTGTCATTTCATTTCAATGTCGGGTAAAAGTCCTCACAAAATTGAAAGCAATATCTTCAAAATGGCCTATATAGTGTTGACATGGACATCCTACCTCAAATCAAACAAACAAAACGATTTGTTGTCATTGAAAGTGAAGATTGGTAGTTTTGTATATATGTTGAATTGGATTGAACATGGGGAAATTCTTCATTGAAATCTGTGGCTTTATAGGTCTTGTTTGTTTGTTTGATTTGAGGTTTAACGTCCCCGTCAACACTGTAAAGGTCATTTGTAGACGTTGCTTGCAATTTTTGGGACTTTAACCCGACCTTGAGATGAAATTACATCTCAAGCCCTGTCGTCCAATGAAACCGATAGGGTTTATAAGCAAGGACGGGCCGACTCGCACCGCTTTGCCTGGGCAGGCTTAGATCCTCTAAGCTGTTTACCAGTACTCGTGTGCGGGTCGGTTTCAGTTCTGTGTGGAAGCATCATGCAGCCCATCTATTTCGTCAAGCCCCGATGGGCGGGGCCTTATGTGGCTTTATAAGACTTCCATAACAAAATGCGCCTTCAGAAGTCAGCTGACTAAACTTGGTGTCCGGTACGGTGAGTTACATATTTACAAGCACACTTTTACAACATATGAAAAATGTCATTTTATTACCAGGTAAGCGTTGACTCAAGCTTTTCGTAAAAGCTTATACAGTCGAACTTCGATAACTCGAACACCCTCGAGACCAATATATTTTTTAAATAGGGGTAGTTCGAGTTATTGAGGGTTACTGGTACTGCTAGCTGAGACATAATGGGGATGACCTTCGAATATATTTTCAACTTTTTATAAAATAAATGAATGCTGTGTGTACTCATTATAATCGCCTTAATGAGGCGATTCTAATGAGTACACACAACATACAGTAAAAACATAAAACGAATCTCCATGAATTTTCCTAAACACATGGGTTTCTGGAGCTATAGGAACAGTTCTCTAGGGACCCAAGAGTGAGTTCGAATTAGCCATGGTAAACGAATTATCCGTTTTCGAGTTACTGAAGTTTCACTGTACATGCACTTGGTAAAATTAATGTTTTATTTTCTGCAGTGATTCTCCTCATGTTTATGCTTGAGATCTTTGATGGGTTCGGCAGCGGCGGTGGTAGCGGTGGTAGTTATGGCAAAGATGATGGCTATGGCAAAGATAGTGGCTACGGCAAAGATGGTGGCTACGGTAGCAGTGACCGCGGTGGCTACGGTCAGAATGGCTACGACAATGGGTGCGGCGAAAGCGCTGGATTTGGCTACGACTGCTAATTTGATGATCGACTAACTGGATGAAAGGTATCACAGGCGCTCGCATGCATACATTGTGTATATGCAGCAGGCTTGTGTATGTGAGAGAGATTATTGCTGGTCACAGTGACCTTGTTTGCAAAAGGATGTTTTCATTCTATTCTGTAATAACCATAGCAACCTGAAAATGGCACGAATTCTGGGCCACAAACGTTTGTTTGAGATAGGGGAAGTTCGAGAGTTAAGCATAGCTTAAGGTCAGTAGGCGTTTTAAGGATGGTATTTGTCTATAAAAATAAAGGTATGTTGTGTGTACCCATACGAGGCGATTCTAATCAGCATGCCTTGCGATTCTACAGGCGTTCTCGAAGCCTTGCCTGATAAACTTGATATCAAATGACCCGAATCTGGTTTTCTCTATTTATCGTACAGACAAGCAGCAAAACATCACATAGGAGTAACGCCCATTACGCATGTGTGTAATGTAAGATATTTACAGTAACGAGAAAGCACATAAATGACAGTGTTCTTCATTACATAGTATATACGGGCTGCTCTTAAAGGAAATAATTTGCTTTCCTTCAAGAGTAGCCCCGGGCCATCTCGGAAAAAGATGTTTTAGGCCTACATTGTGCGTGATAATATTTTGGTTCTGGCTACGCCCCTGCAATTATCAGACGAGTCGCCAGAGCCTTAGTGCACAGTGGAGCTTCGGGTAGCTTCTTGGACGCGCGCAAATATCAAGCATTTGAAGAAGGTAAATTTGCTGCGCATGTCCATTTGAAGGGCGTTAATTGGAGAGTGCTAGTAATCCTTTTGTCGTGTGTCACCTCATAATAAGATCAGCGCTGTGTAGCGCGAGACTCAGATCGGATTGTGTGGCTGTCGTTTTGAATTTATTTTATGCAAATATATTCATTAATTTCATTTCACTGATATCGGTGAATATTTTCCTTAGTTTAGACTCGGACCGATCAATCGGGTCCGAGGTTTAGATATCGAGCGAGTCGATATACCAATGAGGGAAAATTTTCACCATCATCAGTGCACTCAGTCTTTTATCACATATTTGCTATAAAATACTCTTCTCTTTGAATATGCGATACTAACGTGGAATCCGTGCACATATCACGTTAGCTGAGGCGCTTGCACGTGATGCCCTTTATCATATCACACACCCTTTATCATACCTCGGACGTAAAAGTCTTCTCTTCCTTTCACACCTCAATTTATGACTAACAGCGAAGCCTGATCAGATGTTACGTTCTGCAGCATCTGACCAGTGCCGTGTATATTTTTTGGACTTTATAAACATGATAAATAACCTTGTTTAAATGAAACGTAGTTGGTTCTGTTTAAATACGTATACACACAGGTATAGTAGTCGCAGATAAGATTGACTAGGCGGTGTTATTCAGGTGTTGTCAATATATGTCAAATTCGCTGAGTTCACCAGAAGATTCGATAGAGTGCCTTTCGCATGCGTTCAGCAAGCGGACAAAATGGTCATATATGCCACAGCTTTGTTTGTGTGGAGATGAATTCGCACAACTGAGTGACTTGGTTTACATTTTGTTAGTAGAGCATTCTAAAGACTGGTGCAAACGATAGCTCCGCCTAGTCAATCTTATCTACGACTACATAGAGATTATCATATGGCACTTTTCATATCATACCCCATATCAGCCCGAGACTCCCATATCCCATGCATTGGTGTCACGTTCGTATCGCATATTAAAAAACTAAGTATTTTATACTAAATGTATGATAAAATACCTTATCATACATTTAGTATAAAATACATAGTTTTTGAATATGCGATACAAACGTGACACCAATGCACGTATCACGCTTGCACGTGCTGCCATATCGCATGGGCTTTATCATATCCCAAAAATCCATATGACAACCCTTTATCGCACCCCTAAGCCTTTAGCATACCTCTGACGTCACCCTATTCGGAACACGCGGCGTTCTTCCTTTTGCGGCATTTCGCATTTGTTGTTCAGGACGCCATTTGCAATTTTTCATTGTAACTTTGGTATTAGGCAGATGCAATTAATAAGATTTATTTTGAACATTTTTTTTAAAAGTGAAATGTATGATAAACAGATTATGATATGGCATTTTTCATATCATACCCCATATCAACCCTCGACCCATATCAGCCCTCGGGCCTCCGGCCCTCGGGCTGATATGGGGTATGATATGAAAAATGCCATATGATAATCTCTATTTATTATATAGCTATAATTATTTTGCGTTAGTAATTTTAGCATCAAAATATGCATTTTATTTCAACATTTATGCGCGCTTAGAAAATTTTCGCCTGACGCCATTGTTGTGAGACATCATCAGATGCAACGTCGCTTAACGGTAAAATTCGAAGGCATCCAAGTAAGCGTGAAATATCACAATAGCGTTCTGATATCGTGTGATATCAGTACGATTTTCGGCCCCCGCCCATCGGGTCTTAAATGGGCTGCATGATGCTTCCACGCAGAGCTGAATCCGACCGCACACGAGTACTGGTACACCGCTTAGAGGATCTAAGCCTGCCCAGGCAAAGCGGTGCGAGTCGGACCGTCCATGCTTCTAAACCCTATTGGTTTCATTGGGCGACAGGGTTTGAGATGTCTTTTCATCTCAATGTCCGGTAAAAGTGCGACAAAATTGGAAGCAATGTCTCCAAAATGACCTATACAGTGTTGACGGGGATGTTAAACCTCAAATCAAACAAAGTAAATCAGCGCGTTATTTCCTCGACTTTTATCGTTTATTACTAATAATTCAATTTATCATATGGGCCCCGTCAAGCGATTTTGGTACTTATCGCCTATGCGAGCAGAGAATCAAGAGGAACCTTCAGACAGAAAGCCTTATCACTGGCCCCTCTGAATGGCTGGGCATGCGCAGTTAAAATTTATCATGACGGAATGCTCGAAGACACAAATTCGCTTGGCGGGGCTCATATAACGTCGCGTCTGGGTATGTAATAACGTCATGCAAGAAATTCGATAGTCCACTAGTGGTATATGGCTGTTTGAAGACCGAAAGCCGTGCTCAACCAGCGAAAACCATGTTCAAATCATGAAATTCGCGTGCTGTTTCAACATGGATTTTGAGCTTTCGATATCACAAGACTGGCCTTGCTTTGTTTACGTTACGTTGCAGAGCGACGTAACGTTATCGCCCTGAACGTTTTATGATGACGTCATATAGTTACTGCGTGACAACGTCATTGCAAACAACATTCTGAACTGGCCGCCATGTTGGTTCGCCGGTCGCATTTAAGAGTTTATATGGAGTTTATATGGAGCTTTAGGGCGTTTTCGTAAAAATTTACTGTTGGAACCGTAGGCTATACAAGAACAACGATCATCATTGGTTATTTCATTGCATTAACATTCGCCGGATCCCTCGGAAGAAATTTGAACATTCGGCCTGGCGTCCTCATGTTCAAACAGCTTCCTCGGGACCCGGCGAATGTGAATGCATGAAAAACCATGGCTGATCCCTATATTATAAGTTAGACACTATCCGTAACGTTACACTTTCGTAACGACGTCGCGTTTGCTAATGACGGAATATTGACATTTTTGTACAAAAATCGTGATTTATGTCATATGATAAATAGTATCTTGGATTCGTGCTCATGTATCATTGAGTTTATCGGCCCCCGCCCATCGGGGCTTGAAAAAATAAATTGACGGTGAATGATGCTTCCACGCAGACCTGAAACCGACCCACATACGAGTACTGGTAAACCGCTTAGAGGATCTAAGCCTGTCCAGGCAAAGCGGTACGAGTCCTTTTGGTTTCATTGGGCAACAGGGCTTGAGATGTCATTTCATCTCAACGTCGGGTAAAAGTCCCACTAAATTGGAAGCAACGTCTCCAAAATGACCTTTACAGTGTTGATGGGGACGTTAAACCACAATTATTGAATTTATTAAACTCGTTGAGGAAAAGACATAAAATGCTCGGGAACATTTTATCCCTTTTCATCAACTCGTTTAATCAATTCAATAATAAATAATCCTCTATTTGTAATTCTAACACAGCGCGCCTATATAGGCAATGGAAAATAACTGTGTTTTATGCTACAACAAATCACGGCAAGGAAGAGCGTGACGAGTGACGTCATTAAAACTGCCAATTTATGACGTCACTAGTCGATTTCCTTGACGTTTGACGGTGTAACTTCATTTTAACGCATCGAAAACGTTAGAAAAATATATAAATGCATGTGTTTCAGTCGATAATTTTAGCGGGATTTCTTCTAACAATGGCGAACAGTTGTGAGATTTTGAAGGAAACATCAGCCTTATTGCCGATTTTCAGCCTGTTAGAATCGAAATAGATCAGCTCTAGTTTGTGATTTGTTGAGTAATAAATCACAGTTTGTCGGTCAGTTGTAAGTAGACAAATCACGCGCGCTACGCGCTCGTGATTTTTCTACATTTCAACTGACCTCCAAACTGTGATTTATTACTCAACAAATCACAAACTAGAGCTGATCTATTTCTTAAATCTATAGCATAAAAATGATATAATAAAGCAAACTGTATTCTTTTCAGATAATGGCAAACTCAGGAAAACTCGGCGGCGTGTACTTGGCATTTTGTTTATGTAAATAAAACCTGCAGCAAAAAAAAAACACTCTGCTTTTGGTGTATTATTTCTTTCTTGTGTAGATGTTGATACCACACGGGTGGTCATTTCATGCGAGCCTTTGGCGAGTTTCATAATTTTCCTATGAAATGACCACGAGTATGAGACTGCCATTTCTCTTGCTCTTTAATTTTAAAATGCAAATATTTGTTGGCATTTTAAAATTTATGAGTAGGATAAATGCCATGCTTAAATGAGTTGAGTATGAAACAAATTTATAACCTAGGCCCCAGTTAATGGCATCAACAGAAAACAAACCCAATTAACAGAAAATAACGTTTCGTGACCGCTTGTTGCTTAATATTGCATGCATACGGAAAACATGTATACTCACATTCTCAACCCATTTATAGAAAAAAAGAAAACAAAACAAATACATGTTGGGACGTCACGTTGTTTATACTTCAATATTTACATTTCCAGTGTAAAGTCTAATGTAAACCTATAGAAAAACAATACAGTCCATGAACGCATCGAATCACATGATATTCGGTCACGAATATATATATTAACTTAATTTTTCTGCTTTTCATGAAAGTATGACCGACAGCAGGTCGCTAGCAAACATTACATGAACCCCAAGGGGTTCATTTACTTTGCACGCGACCCACTGCGTTCATACTTCCATGAACAGCAGAAAAATAAATTTCTTTTCTTAAACGAATACATTGACACACGGGACGTCACACGATCATTGGCGTCAAAATGAAACCATGATTCTCGCTATTAACGACGCTGTTCGACTGATAATAGGGAAACTGTGTGCACGTTGTCAAAAGTTTACCGCTCAGACCAGACTTTTCCGTCAAATAGTGGATGGAGAATAGTGGTGATAGAAATAATAACTGTAATTTATCATATGACGTCGCGCCTGAGAATGTAATAACGCCATGTGATAAATTCGATAATACACTAGTGGATTAAATATGCAATTTAGTTAGATACGCCCTCTAACGTTACATGTACGACGTCCTTAACGACGTCGAATTTACTAACGGCGGATCATTGACATTCTTGTAAAACAATCGCAAATAAAATGCGTTTTAAATTCCATATGATTAATAGAATCTTGCATTCGTGCTCATTTTTATTGAATTTATTAAAATCGTTGAGGAAAAGGCATAAAATGCTCGACAAAGCCCCGCATTTTATCACTTTTCATCAACTCGTTTAATAAATTCAATAACTCATGTAATATCCTCTATTTATTCAATGTAATAATATCGGGTAACAAGCAAAGTAAGTAATCGCGAAACATCGGATCGAGAGCTAAATAAGTTAAAAACAAGAGCACTGCAAGCGGCGCAATGCTCGTCAGTTTTTCTATGTCACAAGGACAAATCAGTCGAATTGCATGATAGAGTTATGGTCCTTCGTAAGAATATACCGTACTCACGCTAATTACCACACCGTAAGCTTAGTTTTTTTAGCTCACCTGTCACATAGTGACGAGGTGAGATTTTTGGATCACTTTTTGTCCGTCGTGCGTGCGTGCGTGCGTGCGTCCGTCCGTGCGTCCGTAAACCATTTCAAATAAGTATATCTCTAATAACCCATGGCCAATCTTGATCAAATTTCATGTGAAGCATCATTAGGTAGGAAGAAAGGCTGCATAAGGTTTTGGGGCTGATCAGATTGGAATTCTGGTTGCCATGGCAACATTTTTTTTTTTTTTGGTTTGGGTTTTACGGCCCTTTCAAGATTATTTCACTCATATCGAGCCGATCGTTAATCATAGGTGGGCGAAAACCGGAATACCCGGAGAAAAACCACCTGACCTTCCGTTGCAGAACTTGGCGTCTCACACGTGACCCGAGCGAGGCTCGAACCCACGGCGGTGAGAGACCTAATGACTAAGAGTCAGCGCTCTTATCCATTAGGCCACGGAGGCCCGTCCCATGGCAACATATAGCTCCCACAGACTTATAATGGGAAACTTTTTAAAAATCTTCTTCTCTGAATACACAGGGCACAGAGCTTAGATATTTAGCTTGTAACAATGTTAAGTGGTCACCTACATAATTCCTGCCAGTCATGCCCCCGGGGTCCAAATTGGCTACACCCCGGGGCACCTTAGCTCCTATAGACTCATAATGGGAAAAAAGCTTCAAAAATCTTCTTCTCTGAAACCACAGGGCCCAGAGCTTAAATATTTAGCATGTAGCAACGGCAAGTGGTCACCTACATAATTCCTGCCAATCATGCCCCTGGGTTCCGAATGGGCCTCGCCCCGGGACACCTTCGCCCCCATAGACTCATAATGGAAAAAAGCTTCAAAAATCTTCTTTGAAACCTCAAGACCCAGATCTTAGATATTGAGAATCTAGCAACTGCAAGTGGCCACCTACATAATTCCTGCCAATCATGCCCCTGGGGTCCAAATGGGCCACGCCCCGGGGCACCTTAGCTACTATAGACTCATAATGGAAAAAAGCTTCAAAATTCTTCTTCTCTGAAACCACAGGGCCCAGAGCTTAGATATTTAGCATGTAGCAACGGAAAGTGGTCACCTACATTATTCCTGCCAATCATGCCCCTGGGTACCAAATGGGCCACGCCCCGGGGCCCCTTCGCTCCCATAGACTCATAATGGAAAAAAGCTTCAAAAATCTTCTTCTCTGAAACCACAGGGCCAAGGGCTTATATATTTAGCATGTAGTAACGGCAAGTGGTCACTTACATAATTCCTGCTAATCATGCCCCTGGGGTCCAAACTGACCACGCCCTGGGGCCCCTTAGCTCCCATAGACTCATAATGGAAAAAAGCTTCAAAAATTAACTTCTCTGAAACCACAGGGCTCAGAGCTTAGATATTTAGCATGTAGCAAGGGCAAGTGGTCACCTACATTATTCCTGCCAATTACGCCCCTGGGTTCCAAATGGGCCACGCCCCGGGGCCCCTTCGCTCCCATAGACTCATAATGGAAAAAAGCTTCAAAAATCTTCTTCTCTGAAACCACAGGGCCCAGAGCTTAGATACCGGCCCCGATAGCTCAGTTGGTAGAGTGTCCGCTCCGGGGAACGGGAGGTCTCGGGTTCGATCCCGGGCCGCGACATACCAAAGTCGTTAAAAATGGTACTAGCTGCTCTTCGCTTGGCACTCAGATTTTACGGGGTAGAGCTAGGACTGATCGATCCAGTGTCAAGATAATGTGACTGGGTGTGGTATCATGTAATGTGTCTGGAACATGATACTTCATTGAGGCAGCACTATAAACGTGAGCATTGAGCTCCCTGTCGCAACCAGACACCGTCGTGATATGACTGAAAAATTGTTGAAAGCGACGTTAAACCCGAATTCACACGCACACCCAGAGCTTAGATATTTAGAGTGTAGCAACGGCAAGTGGTCACCTACATAATTCCTGCCAATCATGCCCCTGGGGTCCAAATTTGCCACACCCCGGGGCCCCTTAGCTCCTATAGACTCATAATGGAAAAAACTTCAAAAATTTTCTGATCTGAAACCACAGGGCCCAGAGCTTAGATATTTAGCATGTTGCAAGGGCAAGAAGTTACCTACATAATTCCTGCGCATCATGCCCCTGGGTTCCAAATGGACCATGCCCTGGCGCCCCTTCGCTCCCATAAACTCATAATGGGAAAAAATCTTGAAAAATCTTCTTCTCTGAAACCACAGGGCCCAGAGCTGAGATATTTAGCATGTTGCAAGGGCAAGTGGTCACCTACATAATTCCTGCCAATCTTGCGCCCAGGGTCCAAACGGGCCACGCCCCGGGGCCCCTTAGCTCCTATAGACTCAAACTGGAAAGAAAAGCTTCAAAAATCTTCTTCTCTGAAACCTGAGGGCCCAGAGCTGAGATATTTAGCATGTAGCAAGGGCAAGTGGTCACCTACATAAATCCTGCCAATCATGCCACTGGGATCCAAATGGGCTACGCCCCGGGGCCCCTTCGTTCCCATAGACTCATAATGGAAAAAAGCTTCAAAAATCTTCTTCTCTGAAACCACAGGGCCCAGAGCTTAGATATTTAGCATGTAGCAACGGCAAGTCGTGACCTACATAAATCCTGCCAATCATGCCCCTTAGGTCCAAATTGGCCACACCCCGGGACCTCTTAGCTCCTATAAACTCATAATGGAAAAAAAAGTTCAAAAATCTTCTTCTCTGAAACCACAGGGCCCAGAGCTTAGATATTTAGTATGTAGCAAAGGCCAGTGGTCACCTACATAAATCCTGCCAATCATGCCTCTGGGGTCCAAACGGGCCCCGCCCTTGGGTCCCTTAGCTCCCATAGACTCATAATGAAAAAAAAGCTTCAAAAATCTTCTTCTCTGAAACCACAGGCCCAAGAGCTTATATATTTAGCATGTAGCAACGGTAATTGTTTACCTACATAATTCCTGCCATTCATGCCCCTGGGCTCCAAATGGGCCACGCCCCGGGGCCCCTTCGCTCCCATAGACTCATAATGAAAAAAAGCTTCAAAAATCTTCTTCTCTGAAACCACAGGGCCCAGAGCTTAGATATTTAGAATGTAGCAACGGCAAGTGGTCACCTACATAATTCCTGCCAATCATGCCCCTGGGGTCCAAATTAGCCACACCCCGGGGCCCCTAGCTCCTATAGACTCATAATGGAAATGAGCTTCAAAAATCTTCTTCTCTGAAACCACAGGGCCCAGAGCTTAGATATATAGCATGTAGCAAGGGCAAGTAGTCACCTACATGATTCCTGCCAATCATGCCCCTGGGTTCCAAATGGACCATGCCCTGGCGCCCCTTCGCTCCCATAAACTCATAATGGAAAAAAAGCTTGAAAAATCTTCTTCTCTGAAACCACAGGGCCCAGAGCTTAGATATTAAGCATGTTGCAAGGGCAAGTGGTCACCTACATAATTCCTGCCAATCATGCCCCTGGGGTCCAAACTGACCACGCCCCGGGACCCCTTTGCTCCCATAGACTCATAATGGAAAAGCGCATCAAAAATCTTCTTCCCTGAAACCACAGGGCCCAGAGCTTAGATATTTAGAATGTAGCAACGGCAAGTGGTCACCTACATTATTCCTGCCAATCATGCCCCTGGGGTCTAAATTGACCACGCCCCGGGGCCCCTTAGCTCCTATAGACTCATAATGGAAAAAAAGGTTCAAAAATCTTCTTCTCTGAAACCACAGGGCCCAGAGCTTACATATTTAGCATGTAGCAATGGCAAGTGGTCACCTTCATAAATCCTGCCAATCATGCCCCTGGGGTCCAAATGGGCCACGCCCTGGGGCCCCTTAGCTCCCATAGACTCATATTGGAAAAAAGCTTCAAAAATCTTCTTCTCTGAAACCACAGTGCTCAGAGCTTAGATATTTAGCATGTAGCAACGGCAATTGGTCTCCTACATAATTCCTGCCATTCATGCCCCTGGGCTCCAAATGGGCCACGCCCCGGCGCCCCTTCGCTCCCATAGACTCATAATGGAAAAAAACTTCAAAAATCTTCTTCTGTGAAATCACAGGGCCCAGAGCTTAGATACCGGCCCCGATAGCTCAGTTGGTAGAGTGTCCGCTCCGGGGAACGGGAGGTCTCGGGTTCGATCCCGGGCCGCGACATACCAAAGTCGTTAAAAATGGTACTAGCTGCTCTTGGCACTCAGATTTTACGGGGTAGAGCTAGGACTGATCGATCCAGTGTCAAGATAATGTGACTGGGTGTAGTATCATGTAATGTGTCTGGGACATGATACTTCATTGAGGCAGCACTATAAACCTGAGCATTGAGCTCCCTGTCGCAACCAGACACCGTCGTGATATGACTGAAAAATTGTTGAAAGCGACGTTAAACCCGAATTCACACACACACCCAGAGCTTAGATATTTAGAGTGTAGCAACGGCAAGTGGTCACCTACATAATTCCTGCCAATCATGCCCCTGGGGTCCAAATTTGCCACACCCCGGGGCCCCTTATCTCCTATAGACTCATAATGGAAAAAACTTCAAAAATTTTCTGATCTGAAACCACAGGGCCCAGAGCTTAGATATTTAGCATGTTGCAAGGGCAAGTAGTCACCTACATAATTCCTGCGCATCATGCCCCTGGGTTCCAAATGGACCATGCCCTGGCGCCCCTTCGCTCCCATAAACTCATAATGGGAAAAAAACTTGAAAAATCTTCTTCTCTGAAACCACAGGGCCCAGAGCTGAGATATTTAGCATGTTGCAAGGGCAAGTGGTCACCTACATAATTCCTGCCAATCTTGCGCCCAGGGTCCAAACGGGCCACGCCCCGGGGCCCCTTAGCTCCTATAGACTCAAACTAGAAAGAAAAGCTTCAAAAATCTTCTTCTCTGAAACCTGAGGGCCTAGAGCTGAGATATTTAGCATGTAGCAAGGGCAAGTGGTCACCTACATAAATCCTGCCAATCATGCCACTGGGATCCAAATGGGCTACGCCCCGGGGCCCCTTCGTTCCCATAGACTCATAATGGAAAAAAGCTTCAAAAATCTTCTTCTCTGAAACCACAGGGCCCAGAGCTTAGATATTTAGCATGTAGCAACGGCAAGTCGTGACCTACATAAATCCTGCCAATCATGCCCCTTAGGTCCAAATTGGCCACACCCCGGGACCTCTTAGCTCCTATAAACTCATAATGGAAAAAAAAGTTCAAAAATCTTCTTCTCTGAAACCACAGGGCCCAGAGCTTAGATAATTAGCATGTAGCAAAGGCAAGTGGTCACCTACATAAATCCTGCCAATCATGCCTCTGGGGTCCAAATGGACCACGCCCTTGGGCCCCTTAGCTCCCATAGACTCATAATGAAAAAAAAGCTTAAAAAATCTTCTTCTCTGAAACCACAGGCCCAAGAGCTTATATATTTAGCATGTAGCAACGGTAATTGTTTACCTACATAATTCCTGCCATTCATGCCCCTGGGCTCCAAATGGGCCACGCCCCGGGGCCCCTTCGCTCCCATAGACTCATAATGGAAAAAAGCTTCAAAAATCTTCTTCTCTGAAACCACAGGTCCCAGAGCTTAGATATTTAGAATGTAGCAACGGCAAGTGGTCACCTACATAATTCCTGCCAATCATGCCCCTGGGGTCCAAATTAGCCACACCCCGGGGCCCCTTAGCTCCTATAGACTCATAATGGAAATGAGCTTCAAAAATCTTCTTCTCTGAAACCACAGGGCCCAGAGCTTAGATATTTAGCATGTAGCAAGGGCAAGTAGTCACCTACATGATTCCTGCCAATCATGCCCCTGGGTTCCAAATGGACCATGCCCTGGCGCCCCTTCGCTCCCATAAACTCATAATGGAAAAAAAAGCTTGAAAAATCTTCTTCTCTGAAACCACAGGGCCCAGAGCTTAGATATTAAGCATGTTGCAAGGGCAAGTGGTCACCTACATAATTCCTGCCAATCTTGCGCCCAGGGTCCAAACGGGCCACGCCCCGGGGCACCTTAGCTCTTATAGACTCATACTGGAAAGAAAAGCTTCAAAAATCTTCTTCTCTGAAACCACAGGGCCCAGAGCTGAGATATTTAGCATGTAGCAAGGGCAAATGGTCACCTACATAAATCCTGCCAATCATGCCCCTGGGATCCAAATGGGCCACGCCCCGGGGCCACTTCGTTCCCATAGACTCATAATGGAAAAAAGCTTCAAAAATCTTCTTCTCTGAAACCACAGGGCCCAGAGCTTAGATATTTAGCATGTAGCAACGGCAAGTGGTTACCTACATAATTCCTGCCAATCATGCCTTTGGGTTCCAAATGGGCCACGCCCCGGGGCCCCTTCGCTTCCATAGACTCATAATGGAAAATACTTTAAAAATCTTCATCTCTGAAACCATAGGGCAAAGAGCTTATCTATTTAGCGTGTAGTAACGGCAAGTGGTCACCTACATAATTCCTGCCAGTCATGTCCCTGGGTTCTCAATGGGCTATGCCCCTCGGCCCCTTCGCTCCCATTGACTCATATTGGAAAAAAGCTTTCAAAATTGCTCAACCCGATGTGCTTGGATGAAAAAGATGGCTAAAATTATAAAAACCTCCTTGTGTCAACCAAAATTGTTCAAACCCTCTACCCTACTATATATTATCTTCAATTCCATTTGTACAATATGGATCAGGTGAGCGATCCAGGGTCATCACGGCCCTCTTGTTTTCAAAATTATGTCAAAAATTGTAGTGAAAAAGTGTTTCAGAAAAAAAAAATCGGAAAAGGGGAGATAATTCAGCCATAATCAACAATATAGTAATGACTCTTTGCCAGAATGTAGCTCTTGTGACGGTGAGTATGTGTATGAAGTTTCATGAAGGTAGGCCAAATATTTTTTGGAAATATGGCCAAGGTTAAGGATTTGGGTTACATTTTTGTAAAAAAGGTCAAAGTTCAAAAGTCAAGGCCACAGGTCAAAAAGGTTGGTATCAGTGAAAAGGTCTCGTCCCAAGGAACATCCATGTGGAGTTTGAAGGCTCATTTACAAATACTATGGAATGGGAGTAAAATGTTTAAAAAAAATCAGGTCACAGTTCAAAGGTCAATGTCACATGTCAACAAGGTAGGTATCAGTGTGTTGGTCTTGTCCCAAGGAACATTCATTAGACGTTTGAAGGCTCTCACAAATAATATTGGAATGGGAGTAAAAATGTGTTTCAGAAAAAAAACGGAAAATGGAAGATAATTCAGCCATAACCAGCAATATAGTTATGGCCCTTTGTCAGAATGTAGCTCATGTCATGGTGAGTATGTGTATAAAGTTTCATAAAGGAAGGCCAAATATTTTTGTTTTGGAAATATGGTCAAGGTTAAGGTTTTTGTTTAAATTTTTGTAAAATAGGTCAAAGGTAGAGGTCACAGGTCAAACAGGTTGGTAACACCGAATAGGTCTTGTCCCAAGGAACACCCATGTGAAGTTTGAATGCTCTGTTACAAATAGTATTGGACCGGCCCCGATAGCTCAGTTGGTAGAGTGTCCACTCCGGGGAACGGGAGGTCACGGGTTCGATCCCGGGCCGCGACATACCAAAGTCGTTAAAAATGGTACTAGCTGCTCCTCGCTTGGCACTCAGATTTACGGGATAGAGCTAGGACTGGTCGACCCAGTGTCAGGATAATGTGACTGGGTGCGGTATCATGTAATGTGTCTGGGACATGATACTTCAGTGATGCTGCACTATAAAAGTGAGCATTGAGCTCCCTGTCGCAACCAGATACCGTCGTGATATGACTGAAAAATTGTTGAAAGCGACGTTAAACCCGAATTCACACAAGACAGGGCAAAAACTATATGCACCCCCTACCAACCCTCCCCCGAGTGGCATAAAAATCGGAAAAGGGGAGATATTTTAGTCATAATCAAATATAGTTTTGGCTCTTGGTAAGAATGTAGGTCTTGTCATGGTGAGTATGTGTATAATGTTTCATGAGGCTAGGTCTAATACTTTTGAAGTTAAAGCCAAGGTTAAGTCACTACGACGCTAACGCAGACCATTACGAAAACACGCCTTGTTACAACGCATAATGATGTAATGTAGCAATTTCTTCATTTTGATTTTTTATTTATTTCATTATGCGTTGGCGTAGTCGACACGAAATGAAGTAAAAAAAATATTTCATTTCGCGTTGATATGCACCATATCGACGCAAAATGAAGTAATGATGGAAGATTGATTGATTGATTGATTTGAGGTTTAACGTCCCCGTCAACACTGTAAAGGTCATTTTGGAGACGTTGCTTCCAATTTTGTGGGACTTTTACCCGACATTGAGATGAAATGTCATCTCAATCCCTGCCGCCCAATGAAACCAATAGAGTTTATAAGCATGGACGACCGACACTCGCACCGCTTTGCCTGGGCAGGCTTAGATCTCTAAACGGTTTACCAGTACTCGTGTGCGGGTCGGTTTCAGCTCTGCGTGGAAGCATCATGCAGCCCATCTATTTCTTCACGCCCCGATGGGCAGGGGCTTGTAATGATGGAAGAACATACATGTAGCTGTGTACGAAAGGAGACCAAAGACTTAGGAAGCAGTACAGGTAAATTCCAATATAAAGACCACATTTGAGACAGTTCTAAAGTGGTCTTTAAGACCACATTTGAACAGTCCCAAAGATGGTCTTCCACAAGAGCACACTGAATGTCGCAATCACAAAGAAAATGTAACTTTAACCTTCAAAATATGCTTTAAAAACAAAATTTGTCTTAATTTTAGGTGGTCTTAATAGCGGAATTTCACTGTATTTGATTATGTTAGTAGAGTTAAAACTGAACGCATGAACTGGTTATCTGCTTAGAAGGTCTTAAAACTGCTGCGAGTCGGCCCCTCCATGCATATAAACCCTTTTGGGTTTAATTGGACGGCAGGGATTGAGATGTCATTTAATCTAAATGTCGGGTAAAAGTCCAACAAAATTGGAAGCAACGTCTCCAAAATTACCTAAGTAGTATTGACGGTGACGTTAAACCTCAAATCAAACAAACAAACTGTCGACGCATTATGAAGTAAAATTAAGTATGCCACCTATCACCGCCAAATGAAATAATTCTTTCAATTTGCGCAAACCTCTTAGTATCTACGCATAATGAAGTAAAAACTACATTTTATTTCATTTCGCATCGACTATGCCAACGCATAATGAAGTAAAAAATTCAAAATGAAGAAATTACTACATTACTTCATTATGCGTTGTAACAACGCCTATATAATTTTGACCCCCTCGAACCCCACTTTTATATAGTAAAACTGGGATTTGCAGGGGTAAACCTTATTTTTCTTATTTCTGCTCATCGAGGCGGTTCTAACGAATACCCACAATCTATATTTTGAGCAGAAATTAGAAAAATATCACAATTTTTCATCTTAAAAAATTCATTTTTTCGGCGATAAAGGTTATCGTGTATTTGAATAGGCGTGTTTCCGTAATAAGCTGGAGTGAAGACTCGAAAAACAGACGAGCTAACAAGGTACTGACCGCACTGGTGAGTCGACTGTCTTTGGAGTGAATGAAAAGAAAAAGGTCTTGAATGGGGATGTTGGCCTTTTTCGTTTAATCCTTAAGTTCCTGTACTTTAAGTTGTGTAGACCCTGATCAGACGCCGCGTTCTGTGGCGGTTTATATTGGTCAATACTGTTAGCCAATGCCCCAGTACACAAGCCCTATCGAAAATTTTACTTCTACACAGCACTACGCCGTCACATGGAGAAGACTAGCGTTGCTATGGTCAGCGACGGTCACATGGACAAGAGCAGACGGAAAACTTCTGTAGTTAGAAACTTTGAAACAATCGACCAAAAATACCTTCATTTGAATCACTGCTTAAGACGTTCGTCATACAGTAAAACGTGTTCTTGCATAAATATGCCTACCTAGGCACATGGCTGTTTGAAGCCAGAGAGCCGTACTAAACAACAAAAACCGTGTTCAAATCATGATTTTGAGCTTTTGGTATCATAAGAGATATATTATATTTCGTTCATCCTACTTTGAGCGATTACTGGTGATCAGGAGGACGCGGGTTCGATACCTGCCGGGGTCGGCAACAATATTTCGTGGAGATTGATCATGAAATATTTTCTACGGTAATTCTCTCCATAAAATCACATTATATTGTATAGGCCTGCCTAGGAAAAGTGTGGATAGGTAAACTGACCGGCTCAAAAATGACTTAAATTATTGTTGACTGGGCCGTTAAACTCCAAAACAAAAACAAACACATCTCTTCATACACCGTTTATTATAAAACTATTTTGTATATAGAGACGGGTCTGGTTTACACATTGAAACCAAACTGAAATTTGTACAGATTTAGGGGATAACTGTATTCAAAATTGTCTTTTGGGAAGGTAAACTGGCGGTTTTAGGGTCGGAAATTTTGTTTTACGACGACGCGTCAGCGGAACCGTAAATCGGAATTTGCGACCGTAAAACCGAGGATTTACTTCCCCAAATGACACGTTTCAATATAGCTATCCCCATTATAACGCACTTATTCGGTTGAAAAAAAAGTGTGCTATTTTGCTCAAAGCGGCAAGCGCTGTGAGTGAGTGAGTGTTTGAGCTTTACGTCACACCAAAAGCTGAGGTCATATGGAGACGGGACCTCGGTTTATAGACTCATCCGAAAGTCTGCAGAAGCCCGGGACCGATCCTGCGACACATGGTTTACAAGGCGAGAAGAGTAACCACTACACCACGGAGGCTTCTTGCAAGCGCTGTGAGCTGCGTCAAACCAAATAAGGCGTTACATGATGACGTCGGGTTTCCGACAGTATATCGCAAAATATACTGTCACAAATTTTTGACGTTATCCAATCAAACGTCGCGTTGTATACGCAAGTGCATTAGCTTAGCCTATATAGATCAAACTGAAATGACACATTCTATGAGAAATATGTGAATATCAAGGCCTTTTATGAAAAAGTTTCAAATTTATTCTTTTAACAATTCCCTATGCCGTCCGATAGTCGTAATTAGCGCTTAGAGAATTAACCCGAGTTTGCGTCAATAACAGATACGCCTGTTGGTTAAAAACTTTCACACTGATTATCCTGATTAGGCATAAAAAAGAGAATAGTTGTGTTTCCGCTAAGCCAACCGACCCTGATTTTTTGTGCCGACCCTGCAATTCTTATTGCCATCCAGAAAAAAAGATGTTTGTTGTTTGGTTTTAATTGCCTTAATTAATTACCCTTCTGTAGGAAAGCAAGAATACCCCAAATGTATCTCATCTCATACCTGGATTCTTTAATAAACGACCATTAGGGTGTTATGCAATCCAAAAATTTGTCTTTAAAAGAATAGAGCTTAATCAAAATTGGCAGTTACAAAAGTAACTGTTTTTAGATATGATAGAATGAACCATGTTATCGTAATGGTTGCTTATGAAATAGATCAGCTCTAACTGTGATTTGTTGAGTAATAAATCACAGTTTGGAGGTCAGTTGAAAAGAAGATCAAATCACGAGCGCGTAGCGCGCGTGATTTGTCTACTTACAACTGACCGACAAACTGTGATTTATTACTTAACTAATCACAGACTGGAGTTGATCTATTTCGATTCTAACACGCTGAAAATCGGCAATAATGTTGTTATTTCCTTCAAAATCCCACAACTTTTCGGCATTGTTAGAAGAAATCCCGCTAAAATTATCAAATGAAACACTCGCATTTATATCCTTTTCTGCCGTTTTCGATGAGAGAAAATGACGTTACACCGTCTAACGTCAAGGAAATCGACTAGTGACGCAATAAATTGGGAGTTTTTAATGACGTCACCTATCACGCTCTTCCGAGCTGTGATATGTTGCAGAATAAAACGCAGTTATTTCCCATTGCCTATATAGGCGCGCTGTGTTAGAATTTCGGATTGTGTGGCAGGGAGGGTACGCTGTTTTGAGTCTTTATAACGATAACACGCCCGTGCGATATTTTGCGTTTTTTTTTTCACATTTCAAAAATGTCTTTTTTTGTGACTCGAACTTTTGATTGACCCAAACTGTTCATGGGTCTCTAATACTATAGTTTAATACTTCAACACGGCAATTCTTACACATTTTCTCTACAAAAAATAGAAGTGGAGGCAAAAAAGTTATTGTTAATGGGAAAAATATAAAAATTGCTTGAAAAAAAAATCATAGGAAAAATATGGTCAGCTGATACTAAATATATCGACCGCCAGAATGCTGGGACGCACTGAGGACAATCAATATCTGATGGTAATTTGTTAATTTAAGAGTGTACAAGGGGTAAACTGATAAATAGAATACCACATTCGTGTCATTTGATATCAAGTTTATCATACTCGGCTTCGAGAACGCATGTAGAATCGCTCGGCAAGCCTCGCGATTCTACAAGCGTTCTCAAGGCATTGCCTGATAAACTTGATATCAAATGACACAAACCTGGTATTCTCTATCTATGTTATCGTAATGGTTGTCGATATTGTGCATTTTGACAACAATTAAAAGTATAATAATTGTGAAAAAAATGGTTCTGATTATTTTGGATACAATGTTAAAAGATCATTTGACGGATATTATAAGGGTGCGTAAGGAACATAGTGGACTCAGTACCATTGGCTTTTTTGTATGGGAAGTTGTGTAACAAACTTGCCAATATGTACATTGTGCTGTGCCCTGACTTTGGAGAGAAACAATACAATATGCTAGCTTAAAAGATGTCACAAAGATAAATACGATATAGCTGTCCACAAGATATCTTTTATCTTTTTGTTATGTTTCTTGTAATATCCTAATAGTTATTTGTTTCAAATGAAGTTTCTTATAGTAAATTGAAAGGGACTGAAAACAATTTGCTATATGAGCTCTTTTCGTGACGTACTTCCGGTTCTAAAAATAGAACGTGAAAAGCCCTGGCCGTCAACGGCCAGTCATTATGTCGTATTGCTTCGAGGCAGTGGGACAGATACAGCGTAAAACAGTGGAATTCTTTGAAACATTTTGGCGATTTCTAAT
Source organism: Lucinisca nassula (assembly GCA_963580285.1). NCBI lineage: Eukaryota > Metazoa > Mollusca > Bivalvia > Lucinida > Lucinidae > Lucinisca > Lucinisca nassula. The sequence goes on from OY757017.1 coordinate 38,977,554, forward strand.
GTAAGATAATGGGAGAAACACCGATATGATGTCAGGTGTGAAATTTTGAATTACGAAAACATGCCTATACAAATACATTATCAATTTTTCGGCCAAAAATGGAAATTTTAAGATGAAAAATTGTGATATATTTTCCGTAAATTATTTCTGCTCTCAACAAAGATTGCAGAGACTCGATAGAACCGTCTCAACGAGGTGGTTCTATCGAGTACTGGTAAACCGATTAGAGGATCTAAGCCTGTCCAGGAACCGCGGTGCGAGGTGGACCGTCCATCCTTATAATAAACCCTATTGGTTTCAATGGGCGACAGGGCTTGAGATGTCATTTCATCTCAATGTCGGGTAAAAGTCCCACAAAATTGGAAGCAACGTCTCCAAAATGACCTTTACAGTGTTGACGGGGACGTTAAACCTCAAATCAAACAAACAAACAAGCAAGCTATGTTTTGATCAGAAATAAGAATATGAGGGCCATGATGACCCTGGATCGCTCACCTGATCCAAAGGGTAACAAGTGGGCTATTATTGGCCCCGGGCTATAATTTAAATTATCTTGGTAGTGAACTAAAAATTGAAGCTTCATACCAAATATCAAAGACCGGACTCTTCTGGTTTCAGATAAGAAGATGTTTAAAGGTTTTCCTTAAATAAGTCTTTATAAATCTTGCCCCGGGGCGGGCCAATTTTTGGCCCCAGAGCTATAATTTGAACAATCTTGGTAGAAATCCACAAGACGAAGCTTCATACCAAAAATCAAAGATCTTGGCCTTCTGCTTTCAGACAAGAAGATTTTCAAATGTTTTCATTGCTTTGACTTCTATTTTGATAGAGGTCATCAAGATGAAGCTTCAGACCAAATATCAAAGACCTGGGCCTTGCGGTTTCTGAGTAGAAGATTTTTTTTTAAATTTCCCTATATAAGTCAACGTAAAACTGAAGGGCCCGGTGCGGAGGCATTTTTGGCCCAAGGGCTATGATTTGAGCAATCTTGGTAGAAATCCACAAGACGAAGCTTCATACCAAATTTCAAAGACTTTGGCCTTCTGCTTTCAGACAAGAAGATGTTCAAATGTTTCATTGTCTTGACTTCTATTTCCTAGGGCTATAATTTGAACAATTTTGATAGAGGTCCATTAGATGAAGCTTCACACCAAATATCAAAGACCTGGGCCTTGCGGTTTCAGAGTAGAAGACTCTTTTTTTTAAATTCCCTATATAAGTCATTGTAAAACTGAAGGGCCCCGGGACGGAGGCATTTTTGGCCGTACGGCTATGATCTGAACAATCTTAGTAGAGGTCCACTAGATGAAGCAACACACCAAATATCAAAGACCTGGGGCATGCGGTTTCGGACTGGAAGATTTTTAAAAATTTTCCCTGTATAAGCCAATGTTAAACCAAAGGGCCCGCAGGTGGGGGCATTTTTCGCACTGGGCCTATAATTTGAACAATCTTGATAGAGGTCCACTAGATGAGGCTTCAAACCAAATATCAAAGAACTGGGCCTTGCGGTTTCAGTGAAGAAGATTTTTAAATATTTTCCCTATATATGCCTACAAAAAAAACCAACGGGCCCCAGGGCGGGGGCATTTTTGGCCATAGGGCTATAATTTGAACAATCTTGATAGAGGTTCACTACATGAAGCTTCACACTAAATATCAAAGACCTGGGCCTTGCGGTTTCGGAGAAGAAGACTTTTAAAGATTTTTTCCTATATAAGCCTATGTAAGACCAAAGGCCCCTGTGGTGGGGGCATGTTTGGCCCAAGGGCTATAATTTGAACAATCTTGGTAGAGGTCCGCTAGATGAAGCTTCATACCATATATTAAAGACCTCGGCCTTGCGGTTTCAGAGAAGTAGACTTTTTAAAGATTTTCCCTATATAAGCCTATGTAAAACCAAAGGCTCCGGGGTGGGGGCATTAATCGCACTAGGCCTATAATTTGAACAATCTTGATAGAGGTTCACCAGATCAAGTTTCACACCAGATATCAAAGAACTGGGCCTTGCTGTTTCAGAGAAGAAGATTTTTTTTAAAAAAAATCCCAATATAAGTCTATGAAAAACCAAAGGGCCCCGGGGCGGGGGCATTTTTTTGCATCAGAGCTTTAATTTGAACAATCTTGGTAGAGGTGCACTAGATGAAGCTTCATAGCAAATATCAAAGACCTGGGCCTTGTGGCTTCAGAGAAGAAGATTTTTTAAATATGTTCCCTATACAAGCCTATAAAAACGGGGCGAGGGCATTTTGGGCCCTAGGGCTATAATTTGAACAATCTTGATAGAGGTTCACTAGATGGAGTTTCATATCAAATATCAAAGATCTGGGCCTTTCGGTTTCAGAGAAAAAGATTTTCCCAATATAAACCTATGTAAAACCAAAGCCCCCCCCCCCCCCCTTCCCCCGGCGTGGGGGCATTTTTGGCCCAAGGGTTATAATTTGAACGATCTTGGTATAGGTCCACTAGATGAAGCTTCATACCAAAAAGATTTTTAAAATTTCATTAAAAAATGCTTATTTTAGCTCCTGTGACCAAGATGTGCAACGGACCGGAACCATTTGAACAACTTTGAAAGGGGGCCACCAAAGGATCATTCCTGTGAAGTTTGGTCAAAATCTGATCAGGAGGAGATGTCGTTTGAAGAAAAAGTTTACGAAGGGACGCAAGATGGACAAATCGTGATCCCAAAAGCTCACCTCGTCACTACGTGACAGGTGAGCTAATAACAATGTTGACCCCTGTATACCCTAATTTTACTATATAAAAGTGTTTTTGTTTTTTTTTTGTTGTTTTTTTTTTTGGGGGGGGGGGGGGGGGGTCAAAATCGCATAGGCGTGTTTTTCATGATGACAAATCCCAAGTGTGTTTTAGTTAACTGCTGTTAAAGATATATTGTACATACGACCCAGCAGGGTCCTCTCTCTCTCTCTCTCTCTCTCTCTCTCTCTCTCTCTCTCTCTCTCTCTCTCTCTCTCTCTCTCTCTCTCTCTCTCTCTCTCTCTTTTACCAACCATAAGCGAGCGTAGCTAAATAAATGTAAATTACAGTTTGTCGTTAAATATAACTCCACGTCAATCGACATGTAACGTGGCAACAACGTCGTGTCTACATTAAACCAACAAAGCTATGCATTGAATTTCACTTTGCAACGTCGATGAAACATCAGAAAGTTGCGTTGACGATAACACGGCGTTTCTCAATAAAATGTCATTTCCCCAGTGCTCGGACTCATCAAGACTCGGTGGGATGCAAAACAAACGTAGAACACCATTTCAGTGCATGAGAATGAAACACTCTTTCGCATAGGAAGGATTTTACATTAAAATCTGGATTTGTTCAAGCTACCCAGCCCTTACATTAATAGCTTATTAGCTTAGCTCTACAATATCTTCTTAATTATGCTGTGTAAATGGAATTTCTCTAACAATGAATAGCGGGTAAACGTTATTTTACTTGCCATAAAATCGGACTTACAATCCCAGCAGGCACTCAACGTTGAACTAACGTTGAAACAACGTTGAAAACGTTGTTTCAACGTTAGTTCAATGTTAAGTCAACGTTTTGTGCCTGCAGGGATGGCATTACATGAGTATGTTAATGTGACAAAATAAAATTGAATAAAATTATTCCATATTGTTTGTTGGAATGTAAATAATAATAATAATAATAATAATAGTAATATAACTATTGCTACTTCTACTACTTCAACAACAACTCCTACTAATAATTATAATAGTTTTAATAATAAAACGAAGATGATAACATTATACTGTTACTACTTTTTCCACTACTACTATTATTGGGCCCCAGCCGATTAGGGCTTGAACAAATAGATTGGGCTGCACGATGCTTCCAGGCAGAGCGGAAACTGACCACACGTGGGAACAGGTAATCCGTTTAGGTTGTCGTAGCCTGCCCAGGCATAGTGATGTGAGTCTGACCGTCCCTATATTTAAACCTTTTGGTTTGTTTAGGCGGCAGAGCTTGAGATGCCATTTCATCTCAGTGTCGGGTAAAAGTCTCACAAATTGGAAGCAACATCTCCAAAATTACCTTAATAATGTTGTCGGGAACATAAAAATCTCAATACAAACAAACGACTACTACAGGTACTGATGATACTACTTATAATAATGAAAATAACCATTTTTAACAATTAAAACGATGACAATAATAATTATACTCTTACTACTACTCCCACTGCTACAACTACTACAACTCAGTACTACTATTATGATAATCATCATCATCATCAAAACGACGGTAATGATAATTCTATTATGCTACTACTCCAACATCTACTACTACTACTCCAACATCTATTTCTACTACTACTACTACTACTTCTACTACAACTACTAATAATAATAACTTTACTACTACCACTGCTGCTTCTATCACTGTACTACTACCACTACTTCAACTTTTATTATTATAATTATTATTGACGTGGTGAAAATAAAGTGGATAAACTAGCTAATATTGTTTTTTGGAAAGAACATTTAACCAAAACAATGATAATAATGATAACAAACGTTAATAATAATAATAATAATAATAATAATAATAATAATAATAATAATAATAACAATAATAATAATTTGCTGTTCTTGATGTTCGAAAGGAGGGCACTAAGTATAAAGAAAACCAGCCTTTTTGCTGATTGTGCTTGTCGGTTTATAATTTCGCTAAGGCTGCCATGGTCGATTCAACACGGGTTTCCGCGTCAGTTTAGATATTCAATCTATGGAATTCAACAAATAAAAGAACAAAAAATGTACAACCGGAATTTGATACTGCAAATTCAGTGTTCATGTAATTCTTTATTTATTTATAATGGAGTTTAACGGTCCAGTCAACACTAATGTAGGTCACTTTTGATCCGGTCAGTTAACCTATCCAATCGTTTCATGTGCAGGCTTATACGTAAGCGGTTAACCAGTACAGTGCAAATCTTTCGCCAGAATCAAATTTAACTGCCAGTAAACTGTCAATAGCAATTTTAACGTAAAACCGCTATTGCAAGTTGACTAGCAATAACAATTTTAACGTAAAACCGCTATTGCCAGTTAACTGTCAATAGCCACTTCGTTTTTTTTTTTTTCATAATAAGTCTAAGGGAGCTAAGGGGCCCCTGGATGTGGCCTATTTGGACCCCAGGGGCATGATTGGCCGGATTTATATAGGTGACCACTTGAGGTTGCTACAAGCTAAATATCAAAATTTTGGACGCTATGGTTTCAGAAAAGTAGATTTTAATTTTTCCCATTGTAAGTATATGGGAGCTATATGTTGCCATGGCAACCAGAATATTCCAATCTGATCAGCCCAAAAACCTTATGCAGCCTTTCCCCCTTCTTATGATGCTTCTCGTGAAATTTGATCAAGATTGGCCATGAGGTATTAGAGATATACTTATTTGAAATTGTTTGCGGACGGACGCACGTACATCCGCACGCACGGACGACGGGCAAAATGTGATCACAAAAGCTCACCTTGTCACTTCGTGACAGGTGAGCTAAAAAGGAATAACAAATGGCAAAAACAATTTTTGATGCATCGCATCAACGGATTAAATCGATGAAACTTCGTTTTCGACAAAGGGTTAGGATATTGTTTCATTAATCAAAGCACTGAGAGTGCTGATCGGGCGATAGCTAGGGTTAGGTAATTTTAGCGCCTGGTTGGTATTTTAAATCATACTCATCAAACAATATATTTTGAATAAAATCCAATGAATATAGCCGTTTGAAGCTATTCTGGGCCAGAAGTCCTGTTAACGCAACAAAACCCATGTTGAAATTTTGTTGAAACATGAGTTTGATCTTTGATATCTGATATCAAAAATGGTCTTGCTTTGCTTACGTTACACATTAGGGCGATGTAACTTCGTCCTAGTGAACTGTATCATTTTTAAGTGTTGCAGAACGGACGTTATCGTTTTAACAACGTTTTGAACTAGCCGTCATGCCATTTTAGTTTGACGGTCGCATATGAAGAGGTGATTGGAATTCGTCACGTTTTGCCTTACGAAATGCAAGAATGACGACCATGTATGTTTATTTACGGAACCCGGGAAGGGACATTTCTGTCCCAATATCTAGCAGAACAGAATTACAAAAACAATAAAGGAGAGGAAAACAAGAAATATGTCGTTTAAACTGATAAACTGAGCGGCTCAAAATGCCCTAAATAGTGTTGACTGGGCCTTTAAATCCAATACAACCAAACAACAAATTTCCAACTGCCTGTCGTGAATCAGCAAAAGGGAGCTAATCACCGTGGAAAAGATTTCATCCACCTTATTTGCATTAACTGCTGGTTCCTAGTCTGAAGGTTATCAGTGTTGGAAAAACAGGTAACCAGACCCCCCCCCCCCCCCCCCCCCCCCCCTTTTGCCACCCCCACCCCCCCCCCCCCCCCCCCCCTGACCTTTTGGTAACCTGTTTTTCCTATATTGGCAATGTGCAATCTGAGAGCCAGCAAATAATGCAAATATCGTGAATGATCAATATCCAAGAAACATTTTGTCGATCCCGGCTGGTATCGAAACCGCGTCCGTCAGTCGCGCAACCGACTGAACTACCGAGGCCGTTCACATGCCTAGGGGGCGAACACTTAAACATTAGGTATCTGAAAACAAAATTTCTTATATTGATAGGCCTATATTGATAGAAACACCCCATTAACCCACCGGCCTTTTGTGGGGACATTTGCAAACATTGCAGACCAAGATCAGACGCCGCAACACCTGCCGTCTCATCTGTGTCTAAACTGTTTGTTGAAAGTACATACATTTTTTGGCAAAATATACTGCTTTTTGCAAAATATACTGCTAACAATACAAAACTGCCCCCGCCCACCACCCTACAATCGGACATGATATCAATTGTCTTATATGGGTTAGTGACACAAAGATTTACATAATCGACCCACACTGCGTAATTGTAACACATTTTGTACTGAATGGAATCATCAACCTTATGTCAGTATGAAACGAGTCCATTTCAAAATTTAGGGATGTCTGGTTGTGGCTTCTTTAAAATTTATCTGTAAATGCTGAACCTTTCGTAAAGATGCAGTGTATGCCCTAATGAGACTCCGCGTTCTGCGGTATCTGATCTCGGCCTGCGCTGTTTGCCAGTTGCCAGTTTGGGGATTTACAAGATGAGTTTTAAAATGGGCTAATTGTACTGATCTATAAAAAAGACGCTGAATACACATTTTTACACGGAGAATCCCTCAGTGAATTACGGTGAACATTATGGATAAATTTTTAAACATTCAAGTTATAATATTTAGATCTACCAGCTGTATCATTTGTTTAGGAAGTTTTGAAACTGTTTGGAATATTGCGCTATATTTTCTCACGGTGTCTCTTTGTGATAATTAGGTCGTATGTATTAATGCATCAAGAGCTCCGCAAGAAGGGCATTATACGCCCGTGGCAATCAGTAAGATGGAGCATATATATACTGCCTGTTGTACAAGTTTGGGTTTGTGGAATGTAGCCAAGGAACAATATGTGCTCCATATATTCTTACCTGGCACTATTAATAACCCTCAATGGCTCAAACTACCTGTCTCCAACAAATTTTCATAGTCGGTACTATTTGGTGGACCTTAACCTCAAAATAATATGGGCATAACTCTGGCAATAAGTGGTGGACTTTAACCTTGAAATAATATGCCCTGCTCCACATCATAGTATAACTATATGTAAAGCTTCAGCTTCATCAGATGTAAAATGTAGGAGGCCTTATCCGGAAACAAAATATGTTAAGAAAAGTCTATGAAAGGGGAATAACTCTGGAAATATTTGGCGGACTGTAACCTCAAAATAACAGGTACTGTTCCACATCATGGTCTTACTATATGTAAAGTTTCAGCTTCATCAGATATAAAATATAGGAGTTATCCAGAAACGGAATGTTTAGAAAAATCTGTGAAAGGGATATAACTCTGGTAATATATGGCGGACCATAACCTCAAAATAATAAGCACTGTTCCATAGCATGGTCTTATTACTGTATGTGAAGTTTCAGCATCATCGGATGTCAAATGTAGGAGGAGTTATACGGAAACAAAATGTTTACGGAATTTTTCAAAGAGGCATAACTCTATTATTATTTCGTGGACGGTAACCTCGAAACAATATGCGCTGCCCCTGTTACGTAGTGGGGTACCGTAGACGTATGTCGTATAGTGTTCTGTTTAGTACTTCGCTTTTATAACACAATAAAATAAAGTCTTTCAAAAGTTTCTAAGTTTTAATTTTCATTTCATTTCCGCGACAACCCCAAAAGTTGTATCAGATTAATTTCAATCTGATACTTTCAATAATGAGATCTTGTCAAGACAGCTCTGATCTCGCTACATCGTAAAATAGATCTCAATGACGTGATCAAAACTGGACATTATATATGTTCTCTGAGCATTTCTAACATTTTACAATTCACATTTACACCCTTATTATTTGTGCAAACGTCAATCATACTGCATATTTTCAGGACGCTACCACGCAATTATTTAAAGGCTATTGTTGTCCTAAATTCCTTTAAAAGCTTACTGCACCTGTTTAATTGACATAAACATACAGCCCTATAACTGACATAAACCATAATATGTACTCGTGTGATAGGCATATTTATATACAACTACCCCTTTTTGAGTGGCATATCCGTATACATTTTAGAATTATATAAGTTTTGTTTACTGCACCTGCATGTCTCTAGAACCTGATAAACACCAGGTGGTTACTGCGTAATCACATATTTCATTTGTCAAATGACGATTTGAATTCGTTCCAATTGATTCGAATCCGTTCCAATATAAACAAGACTTGTAAATCAAGTTAAGAAAGAACAATGCATCAATTTATAGCCTGTTAACAAAAACCAATATTTTATAGAAAGAAAGATTCTTAATTAAGCTTTAACAGTTTAGATAGTAAATTAACTGTTAATATGATATGCCTTTACGACCCATAAACACTATAGATCATACAAGGCTAGCTTCTTACGGCCCTTCAACATTATATATCATACATGTTATACATGTTATATGCTCAGAGAACGACTATGTTATACCACACATCATGGTCTATCTATATATGAAGTTTCAGCTTAATCGGGGGAGTCATCCGGAAACGAAAAGTTTACAAATAAAATCAAAGGGGCATTACTATATTATTATTTGGTGGACCTTAACCTCGAAAATATGCGCTGCCCCACATCAAAGTCTAACTTTGTATGAAGTTCAGCTTGATCGGATGTAAACTGTAGGAGGTGTTATCCAAAACGAAACGTTTACAAAAAATTTCAAAGGGGCATAACTTTATCATTATTTGGTGGACTGTAACCTCGAAACAATATGCGATGCCCCACATCATCGTCTAACTATATATGAAGTTTCAGCTTGATTGGATGTAAACTGTAGGTGGAGTTATCTGGAAACGAAAAGTTTACAAAACATTTCAAAGGGGCATAACTCTATTATTATTTGGTGGACTGTAACCTCGAAACAATATGCGCTGTATCACATCATGGTCTAACTATGAATGAAGTTTCAGCTTGATCGGATATAAACTGTAGGAGGAGTTATCCGGAAACGAAAAGCTGACCAAAAAATCAAAGGGGCATAAGTCTTTTATTAGTAGGTGGACCGTAACCTCGAAACAATATGCACTGCCCCACATCATGGTCTAACTATGTATGAAGTTTCAGCTTGATTGGCTGTAAACTGTAGGAGGAGTTATCCGAAAACGAGAAGTTTACAGACGGATGGACGGACAGAGAGACGGGCGGACAGACGGACAATCGGACGGACGGACGCGAGGGGGTATAACATGATACGACCGCTTTCAAACGGGCGTATAAAAAGTAGTACCAAAATCACTCTTCAATACCCTGGGGCTGTCGCCCAAATAAAAGAGTATTGACATATATGAGCAGCGAAAACTAACATCGTCAGAGCGACAAACGAAGGTGCCGGTGTGGCGACATATACATGTTGATTATAATCCCTTTTCCTCAACTCGTTTAATAAATTCAATAGTACATGGGCACTCATGTAAGATCGTCTATGCATTACTACAGAGGACCCGCGTTATAACGACAGTATTTGTTCCCTTTTATTGTAACGTTATAAAGAATTCCAGTTAGGAATTTTTTAAAAGTCTTTTCCACATCATTACCCCAAGAAAGAAATGTTATAGACATTTGTAAGAATTGCCTTCGTGAGGCGTATATGACAAATATATATAACATTTGTTACTTAGAGTATTAAATTTCAAAGATCTATCATGGCTATGGATTCGATTCGGGCATTTCATACCCGAGGGAATCCCCGTCGCTCGGAATAGAGGCTAAGCCTTAAGCTAAGAAGTCATTCCATTGAAATTATAACGAGTTTTGCCGTTACAACGAATGTCGGTATACCGCGGGTTGACTGTATTTGCATTTATGGTAAATGTTTCCAAGGAACTCAAGATATACATAATATACATAATTTTCCTAATTTGATAAAATAAAGTGGGTGCCCGTTAGAGTGTGGTGGTTTTAACGGACACCTACAATCTATCTTTGCAGTAGAAAACAGAAAAAATATCATATTTTAATCGGAGAAAAAATATCATTTCTAGAGCTAAGAAAGAATAGGTGTGTGGTCACCCAGGGCAAATCTATATGTTTCCGGTGCACATATTCGAATAGCTTATTGTTTATTTTTATGCCCGTGGGTGTGGAGGATGTTACTCAGATATTTGCCTATTACACTGGCTTAATTGAACTATTTTGAGCGTCTAGAGTTTTAAATTTTACTGTCGGTGTGTGGGATCTAAGAAAACATGTTACTGTGTGTGTGTGTTGGGGTGGGTGGTGGGTATAGGTCATTTAGCAATTGTGGGGGTTTAGCCTGTGTAGCAAGCGAAAATCAGTGTACATTCCCCAACCACCCATCTGAGGTTTTATGATCCAAGTCTCATAGACCGCAGGTGCCCCATAGACCTTGTCCGCACAATTTTCCGGCTCCTTCATATTACATGCGATTGAATCTGCCAAGCTGATGTTGACAATTAGGGCAGTGATGGACTACATCCTTGCAAGCATTTAGACAGAATGGGATAAAACAACATCCCATGTCACATCTGAAAAAGATAAAGATACGCGTTAGTGAATGGAATTAAAATATACTTTTCCTTCTGTGTTTTATTTATTTATTTAGTTTTTTTTTTTTTGTCATTTTAAAGACATATGCGGGTAATTCGCCATTTTTGTATAATCATCAAAAATGAACGTTATGTCAGAGCCAATGTTTTACCGTTGTTAGGTGAGGAAATGGTTGAAAGTCGTGGAACAGGTGTTGTTTTGGGCTTATTTCATTATTAAACATGTTCAGCTTGGCTATAAACTTCACGCAAACAGCAACTTTGCAATGTTTAAAACTTTTATTTTTTCGACATTTACTCAAGATGAGATCTACCGAAATAGTTACAGACTTACTTAAATGATTTGTCGTGATACAGATTATGGCGATCTAGTATTTTCAAGTAAAATCCAAGTTACCTGACAGTGATGCGCCATTTTTTTTCTTAGAATTTATATGTATTTTACCATTTAATTTAACTAGGGGTAGGGGAATGGTTTGTTCAATAAAACAGTAATTAACACGGTGACCCCTACTTTTCTTTTAATTTCCTATTCTCTGATAGCATCTCCTAGAGAAAACTAGAACTGTCAGAGGATCTGACTATAGCCCCGCTATAGCCCTGTCAGAGGAGAAAGACTCATGAATTAAAGGTATAGACTTGTGAGAGGGTAAAATCCCTAACAATGTACCTACGCCTTATAGACTTTTCGCGTTATTAGATCTGAAAAACAGTCTACGTTAAAAATAAGTTTTGGATAATGAAAAAACCACATGCACATCTTAAGACCTCTTTGAAAACACCTGAAAAGTTTCAAAAGATCGGCCTAGAACTGTAAGAGGAGTTGCGTTCACAAGGTATCTACTCCCTATACATTTTAACATTAGAAGATCTCAAAAATTGTCTTAGTTAAAAAAAGTGGAATAAGTGGAAAAAAATAACTTTAGGATAATGAAAAAAGCACATGCACATCTTCAGACCTATATGAAAACACCTGTAAAGTTTCAAAAGGATTGACCTAGAACTGTAAGAGGAGTTGCGATCATAAGGTAGCTACTCCCTATACTGTTACATGTGGGTTTAGGGCGTCCCGCAAACCCCCATGCTGACAAGATAACCGAGCGTGATCTCTGACAGGTGTACGGGCAGCTGTGGGGTAAGGCACAAGAAAGATATTAGATGAATGACTTGAATTATTTACAGTATCTATATACAACACTTACTAACACAAAACATCACAATTTGTTGCTTCTGTAGCCAACTCACGACGTCCGCTCCGAAGGCAAAACAATGTTCTGTGCTCGGAACGGGTGACGTGAATACCTACAGAAGCAAACAACAAAAACAACAACAAAAACAAAAAAAAAGAAACAACACAAGACGCGACTGGCCAGTTTATAACTTAGGGTGAATCCCCCTCTCGCGTGAAACTTCCTCTCGCGAACTAGTGCAGACTGCAAACTAGTCTATCGACATAGTTGCCGATCACAGGTTTAGCGATCACAGGTTTGCCGATCACAGGTTTAGCGATCGTCCGAATCACCTGCAGGTTATTTAGTTGACCTCTTCCATGGTCTCACATTTGTTGACAATGAACAATGATTCTGATTCTGATTCTGGTATGCGCTGATTACGGCGGTCTGTCCGCCCTTGCTGGACCCTAACCCCCAGCGTCGTACCAGTACCTGCTGCTATGAAGCAGGGAGCAGCAGGTCACACATTGTTTTGCCTGCAAATTACGATAACTGGACTAAGACACAAGTCACAAAACATACATGCTATATCATGATCCCCCTCCCGGAGAAGTAAGAATATGTTTATGCATATACCGTTATTGCGCATGCGCCGACCAGACACACAGGCAGATTAGTGCATGCGACAAATAACCGTACAGCAGAACTCAACTTGACTGTGCATCAAATTATCAGCACCCAGCGCTTGACACAATAATACTCAAAGTTCATGTTTCCTTACTGAGCACTACAGAAATCAATTAAAGCTCACCACTACTGAGCATAATACTCATCAAATTTGTGCTCACTACATTATCACAAGTAAGAGGCAATTGAACAGACAACGCCTTTGCGCTACCTGGTCAGCCGCCAATTACAGGAAACATAACAATCTCTATTTCATATCCTTCTCCGCGACACGGCTCACAAATATAGCTATTCACAAATTCATTACATTAATAACAGATAGAAACTACAAACAGAAGATTTTCATCTATAATCCACAACATTTGTTAGTGTCTCATAAGGGCCAACACTGTTTGCCGTAAATTCTCTCTGTATTTGGTAGGCACCCCGTCACAACCGTCCTCGCGACGCCGATGACGCAGCTGACGTCATCCCCGCCGCTCAGGCCGTTATGACGTGTGGCGACCAAATACTCCCATCTATCATCATCACGTTCTTTATATGTACATACATGCACAAACTGAGTAATCAGACAAAAACGGCATCATTACAAAATGAACTCGTAATTCTTCTTGAACAAAATTATTTCTAATCAACGTGAACATGCTTGTAAAATAAAATTCATTACGGTTCATCATCACGGATAACCCGACAGGCTCTTGTAAGAGTTTGCCCTGATGATGAAGATATGGTTAAACCCGTCTTAAGTTTACGTCCCCTCTACACCTAATATCATATTGGGACGGAACCACGGTTTTCTAACCACAGCTAGTCAAAAGTCATGGGTCAAACAAGTGACCCGGCGTTTATTAATTACATTCTACAAAAGGGGTCTAAAAGCCTAAATGAATCTAGAATGAGCGGGTGTCCACACTTTACGTCTCACCAACATCTAGGGTCAGAATGAGACAGGACCTCACTTAGAAAGACTCATTCTACTACTGGAGAAGCCTGGGATCAATCCTGCGACGTCCAGCTGGCAAAGCTAGTAGCCTAATCACTACAGGCCTCAACAGTGAATTCAGAATAGGCTTCAGAAAGTTGGGTATACTAGAAGTAAACCCCTCCAAAACCTACAAGCATGTTCATACAAAAATAATACTAAACATAGATTTAACATACCTTTCAATATACTTTCTATTTCCCGACACAATGTTGTAGGTACACGTTACAACTTGACCTGCTGCTAAAGTGTTCGTTTTTCTCAGGGTTTATATATCTATGAATACTACCAGAAAATCATGCCTACTCATATTACCTTGCTTAAATCGTGGCGAGGTGGAGATACCGGCCACAAATGAAGCCAGATAGCAAATCGAGTAGATAATGGATTTGCGTTCAAATAGTATATTTCCCATAGGAAAAAATGATGAAACGACCCTATAAATCAATGCCATGACTCCTGTCAAAACGAACACCCACACAACACGTGACGGGAATGAAAATCATATATGGCACAATTTGGCGGTTGGCGATTTTTAGGCAAATTTTATAGAACTCAGCCTTATAGCGGCCCCCTGTATTGTAAAAACAGATCTCCATAAACCACTCATGCATACATCGTATGATATGTGCATGACTTGTTCATGGAGCAGCACAGTTTGCGTACCATATTTCACCTAAAATATTTCACTCGCACCGCCCTACCATATATCTACTAAAATAATTTAGATGTGCATAAGCACCAGAGGGGTTTCCTATTCCATCTCGTAACAAACATTAGTAGATCTCAAAAATTGTCTAAGTTAAAAAAGGTAAAATAAGTGAAAAAAAATATTTAAGGATAATGAAAAAAACACATGCACATCTTCAGACCTATATGAAAACACCTGTAAAGTTTCAAAATGATTGACCTAGAGCTGTAAGAGGAGTTGCGATCACGAGGTAGCTACTCCCTATACATTTTAACATTAGAAGATCTCAAAACTTGTCTTAGTTAAAAAGTGGAATAACTGAGAAAAAAATAATTTTAGGATAATGAAAAAAAACACATGCACATCTTCAGACCTATATGAAAACACCTGTAAAGTTTCAAAAGGATTGACCTAGAACTGTAAGAGGAGTTGCGATCACAAGGTAGCTACTCCCTATACATTTTAACATTAGAAGATCTCAAAAATTGTCTAATGTAAAAAAGTGAAATAAGTGGAAAAAAATAATTTTAGGATAATGAAAAAAGCACATGCACATCTTCAGACCTATATGAAAACACCTGTAAAGTTTCAAAAGCATTGACCTAGAACTGTAAGAGGAGTTGCGATCACAAGGTAGCTACTCCCTATACATTTTAACATTAGTAGATCTAAAAAATTGTCTAAGTTAAAAAAGGTGAAATAAGTTGAAAAAATCATTTAAGGATAATGAAAAAAGAATATGCACATCTTCAGACCTATATGAAAATACTTGTAAAGTTTCAAAAGGATTGATCTAGAACTGTAAGAGGAGTTGCGGTCTCAGTTAAGGTACCAACTATAAAATATTACAGACAGACAGACAGACAGACAGACGGAATTCCGGACAAGCCAAATCCAATATAGCCCCCACTTTTTCAAAGCGGACCTATAAAAATCTTGTTTTATGAAAACTTCAATGTAGCATTTTTCTGTATGGACCAAAATATTACAGGAAATGATTTATTTTTCAAGATATTTTGGCTGTTGACAAAAATTGGTTTTGCATAACTTTTTATTAGCTTGAAATATAGGCTAAAGAAAAGCTGCAGTATCTTTTACTATATCATTCTGACGGAATTAAATGTTTTAAAGCCAGGCAAAAGTCATTTTTGACATGTTATTTACTAACATGGTTGTTTTCTGATATTTCTT
Organism: Lucinisca nassula; assembly: GCA_963580285.1. NCBI lineage: Eukaryota > Metazoa > Mollusca > Bivalvia > Lucinida > Lucinidae > Lucinisca > Lucinisca nassula. The sequence continues at coordinate 38,993,447 of OY757017.1, forward strand.
GGAAAACAGCTTGGGGTGATCTCCTTAAAGTTCAGATTACTTAAGATTCAGCACGGTGACATATGTTTTTACTTCAAATGTGGTAAGCCCATATATGAAACTGAGAATATACAGACTCTGAAACAGTTTTCAATGTGGGAAGTATTTACCCGCATATGCCCTTAACCCTTCTCTTGCTGAATATTCAGATCAACCACACCCATTTCTGACTTTGAATCAATCAGATTACTTGATGTAATTTATTTCTTCAAATTCATAAATTGAATGTCAAACAGTGTAGATCCTGATCAGATGGCTTCTTCAGATCTGGATCTACACTGTTCCAAAGATAGGGGTTGTCGTGAACAGCATGATAAGAGTTAGTCTTTTCCATTTATGTTTCATGATTTTCGAATAACATGTTCAGCGAGAAGGTTGTAGAAGAGAACTCAACTATTTTTGTGCTCTCATCAGATTGCCTTTCACATTTTTTAAATGGATAGTTAATGTGACGTAAAACAATAGTACAGGGCGCCATTTGGGGCCTATATTATAGGGACTAGTACCTATAAATTGGTCCCTATAGTCCCCAAAATTGACGATCCGTAGCTTGACTAGGCTAGGTTGGGTCTTGGGTGATCAGTAGTGTTTTCTCCAGAGATGGACTTAGTCTTTGACTGGATTGACTTTATGAGTTTATAGGGACTAAGCTTGAAATGACTGAGTCCCTATAAATTTCATGTCCCTGAAATTTACAGGGACTAAGCTTGAAAGGACGTATGCCCTTTGTACCTGATGTAGCTATAAAAAATCAGGCTTAATCTTGAAATAAATTAGTTTTTTCTTTGTATTAACTACGAGTGATGTTCGAAATGAATTGCTTTTTGACCTCTACCTCGATATCCAAGTGGGGCAAGATGAAAACAATACATACCTGTATAGGGTTATTCAATGCCTACACGACGGTGTATAAATTTACATGCTGTACTAAGTGTAAGACATAAAATTTGCCTTTTGAATACACGCAATCATTGACCACTGCAGTAAAAATGTTGGTAGACGCATCGACAAGAAAGATGAAATACGGGCTTACATCAAAGCTCGCTCAAAACTTTATTGTTCTTTGAAGCAGCTGATGACTGAAATTTCTACCGTTTACGGACCTTCTTGTGCGTCTTATGACACAGTTCGACGGTGGAAAAATAAATTGGAGTCTAGTGTAGAGTCCATAAAAAATGCACCGAAATCAGGTAGGCCAAAATTAGCATCTCGTTAAGAAAATGTTTCCAAAATAAAGGAAATCATGAAAGAAGATGCCAGATTTACAGTTCGTTATATTGTACGAAAGGTAGGCATATCACTATCAACGGTTCGTCTTATTTTGAAGAAACATTTGAAAGTCAGAAAGATTTCTGTTAGATGGGTACTACATCTCTTGACTAATGAGCAAAAGAGGCAACGGGTAAAAGTGGCCAAAAACTGCTTCAAATGTTTCCAAAATATGACCAAAAGCAGTTTGCCAATGTCGGCCCAAGAGATGAAACCTGGGTCCATTATTTTGAGCCCATCAGAAGGTTATCAATAAGAGCTGGGCCACTAAACACAGACAGTGCGCAATTATTGCCAAACGGTCTTTGAGTACAATGGTTGTGTATGCCATATTCTCTGGTGAAGGAGTCGCAATAAAAGTGACGGTGAAAAAGGACAAAAGCATCACCGGAAAGTACTACAAAGACGTAGTACCGAAGAAACTGAAAAAGTGTTATCAGAAACGACGCCCTGCCACTAGTTTTAAACATGTCCGTATTCTACATGACAATGCTCCCACTCATACCTCTGCAATAGGCACGGTGTTTTTTAAGAAAGAAAAAGTAACTGTTTTGCCTCACACCCCGTAGCAGTCCCCGCCCATAGGGGCTTGAAGAAATATATGGGCTGCATGATGCTTCCACGCAGAGCTGAATCCGGCCCGCACACTAGTACTGGTAAACCGCTTAGAGGATCTAAGCCTGTCTAGGAACCACGGTGCGAGGCGGACCGTCCATGCTAATAAACCCTATTGGTTTCATTGGGGGACAGGGCTTGAGATGTCATTTCATCTCAATGTCGGGTAAAAGTCCCACAAAATTGGAAGCAACGTCTCCAAAATGACCTTTACAGTGTTGACGGGGACGTTAAACCTCAAATCAAACAAAAAAATCACACCCCGTATACCACAGACCTTGCCCCATGTGATTTCTTTTTGTTTCCGAAATTGAAACCATTCTTTGCTGGGCGGAAATACCAGTCCCGGCGAGCACTTTGATCTGCCATTCATCAGTACCTTATTACTGTGCGCAAATCAGCGTTCCGTGACGCCTTCAATAAGTGGATACATCGGCTGAAACTTTGCATTTCTATCCAAGGGGAGTACTTCGAGGGCATGAAATGAGCGCTTTTGGGCTAACTTGAAAATTGAAGTCTCCAGACAGAAATGAGCAATTAATTTCGAACATCCTCGTAAAAATTGTTTTCAGGTTGAAATTGAAACAACTGTGTCATTCAGCCACCAAGTTTGCTGCCTGTATTATAGAAGGCCAATACAAGCTTCCTACGTTATATTGGTAACTTAAAGTTCATAAAAGACCATACAAAGCACGGTTTATTTTTCAAATCCAAGCTCTTGTACCACCACTGAACTCTCCAAGTTATTAACTTCATGTATTACTGCCATCAAAAACATGTGATAAAATATTGCGACAAAGGGATGATGATCAGGTAGGAATCTGATTTGGTCTTAAAAATATTCTAAAGAAGTTTTAAATAAATTGAAATCCAGGCGCTTTCGTGCGTCAAGTCTTTCGACTTATGATTTTTCCATGGACATTTCATAGGGAAGACTCCCTCTATCTTGCATGTAATGTAAGAAATGCTTTTTCACTTCTGAAGAGCATAAAACTTATACTTTATGGTCAAGTCAGAAAGTATGTGAAGCTCTCTCCTTTCTACTTATTTACATAAGATTTTGTACTAAGTTATTAAGACAAGATGTGGGTATTCCGATGGGTACTAATTGCGCACCAATTGTGGCTGATCTGTTTTTGTTTAGTTTATACTAATTTATTTTAGTTCGATTGCGATGGAAGCTTCAAGCTTATTTAATCGCTCTCGAACACTCATTCCGGATATTTTCAAGCGCGAGAGAGAGAGGCAGTGACTATTACACCACTGCTACCCAGTTGTACCCGGGTGGAGTGAGGCAGTGTCATTACGTGTCTTGCCCAAGGACACACTTCGATACCGGGTGCCTGATTCGAACGCACAACCTCTCGATCATGAGTCGAACGCGTTAACCACTGCGCTATCGAGGCTGAGTTTTTGTTTTGTTGTGAGAGAGACTTCATGATGCCCCTTTCTGCTGAAAACCAGTCTGAAATCATTGAAGGTTCTAGATATTTGGATAATTTATTAAATATTGATAATACTAATTTCGATGGTTTGATCAGTCAAATTTACCCCCAGAACTTCAGTTAAATAAAGCAAATTCTTCTGATACCGAGGCTCCGTTTTTGGATTTACATTGCATATTGTAGATGGGTTGTTTCTTGCAAAAATTATGATAAACGCGATGATTTCGAATTTGAGATTGTAAATTTTCCTTTTTGGATGGTGATGTTCCTCGTGCGCCATCCTGTGGCGTTTATATTTCGCAATTAATTCGATTTACCAGAGTGTGTATTCATGTAACTGACTTCAACACTCGTAATAAATTGTTAACGGCTAAACGTCTTAATCAGGGTTATCGGTAACATAAACTACGCAAAGCCTTTTCAAAATTCTATAGACGCCATTCTGATTTAATTTCAAAATTCAATATTGGGCTTAAATCTCTTCTGCAACAAGGTCTATCGAAACCCGAATTTTATGGTGACTTAGTATATAAATTCAGAAACATATATAACCCCAATTACTTCAGCACCAAATTTCGTAAAATCATTATTCGATATAAAAGATTGGGTACAACATAAATGTTATACGACAGACTGCATGCATGGTAGTTAACCCAATCACGGTTGACAACTTTGCTTTCCTCTGTAATTGCATGCCGGTGGGTCAGGTCTCAGATTCTATGACGGTTCCATCGTAAAGGCTTATGTTGGTTGGAACCTCATGCTCTGTCTCTAGTCGGGCCCATCTGAGTATAACTGTTGGTTTTCTTTTGCTCCAGCATTTCAGTGGTTTCTTGCTGTCGAATCCTCACCGTTATTTCATCTCTGTGGTTGTTTGGTTTTTGTGTTCACGGAGATGTTGCACTGATCAGTTAGGAGGCCATCATCCGGACTGGATAACATATTTGTCTTAATCGCGACGGAAGTAAGGGCGAGGAGTGTGGCCACGTAAAATCGATTTAAGCCCCCCCCCTCCCCCCACCCCCCACCCCCAGTGATATTCGTTTCCGCTGACTGTTCCAAGGCGGTTCTTCTGTCGCGGTCTATTTTTGTTATGATTTCTCTTTGGGTTTGTGTCGCTTATATTATTTTATTTTGGATAGCCTATTGGCCATTTTATTGGAAATTAACTGTTCTTTTGGCTTTCCGCTATTGATGTTTCCATTAGGGTCTATTGTTTCATGATTGTATTTCTTTCCCTTTGGTGTCTTTGATGGGAGCTTTGGGTTAATTGTATCGATTCCTGATCATTACCTTCACTTCTATTTAGTCTCTTGATTTTGTAGCTGGAAATTACTTGAGTAACTTTGTTGTTTTGTTTTTTTAATTGAGGTTTAACGTCCCCGTTAACAATATTTAGGTCATTTTGGAGACATTGCTTCAAATTTTGTGGGACTTTTACCCGACATTGGGATGAAATGACATCGCAAGCCCTGCCGCCCAATGAAACCAAAAAGCTTATATGCATTGGACTGTCTGACTCGCATCACTTTACCTGGGCAGGCTTAGTCCTTCCAAGCGGTTAACCAGTACTCATGGTTTCAGCTCTGCGTGGATGCACCATGCATCCACATCTATTTCTCCAAGCCCCGATGAGCGGGGGCGAAACAGTCCTTATATCTCAAGACTTCATAGGCCATACGTCTCTTGATCTCCACATCTCCACATCGCAAATATGTAACCTCCACATATCCACATTGAAATTGTGTAACCTCCACATCTCAACATTGAAATTGTGGTGGTGATATGGAGCAAATATGGATATGATGTGGAGAATGTGGATCCTAAATGTGGAGATTCCACATGTCCACGTCTACACATTCGGCAATTTTGCACCTGTCCCCTTTCTGGCTTAATAAGGCTACAAGGTTCAGCTTAAATTGCTCAATGTGGAGCTATGTGGATGTGATGTGGAGAATGTGGATCACCAATGTGGAGAATCACACGTGCACATCTTTACATTTGACAATTAGGTTTAGAAACCGTATCTGGCCAGCGGCGGGTATGACTAGTCATATACTGAGACACACGAGTGGCAAGTGTCTATTAGAGATAAAATAATTTATCTCAAGATTTTATTTCTTCACCACGGGGTACAGAAGCTTGTATGCCGAGGCATCATAGTAGTTCATTCTTTGTGGAAACACAATAAATCTTTTATCTCAATATCATTTTTTTGTTTAATGAGTTCTAATAATTATGAGTATGAAGCGTCAGTGGGGTGTGATAGGTTATTTCTAGCCATCTCAAGCTTAGATACTACTACCACATCGTAATGAAGAGGTATGGAAAGATAAAAAAGATTGATGAATAATTTTCAACAATTTTATTTGCCCCGCTTACTAACTTGATAACGATGAACAGAGGATTAGGGCCGTCCATCTGTCATCGTTTACAATTTGAAACCATAATATACACAGATTCAATGAAAACGCAACACTAGTACTATACCTCAAATTTTAATTGATTCAGAATATTTCTAGCATTTGATCACGATTAATGAATTATCACTATCACTACATAGTTACAGCATTTCATTGTATGCAGAGATACAGAGACTCGAATAAGTCAACACACCCAAAAATCAAAATCACATATCCTAATAAAGGGTATGTCCACCATTAGCATCAAGTGTTGCTTGGCTCCGACGCCTCATGCTTCGAGTTAAATATGTTTTATAAAAGGGTTATCCTTTGGAAGCGAGGAATACACCACAGAACTGAAAAATATGGAGTGTACATGTTTTCTGGGCCAGACTAGCTAGTTTCGGCCACTTAGGCCTCATCTTTGACCCTCAGATATTTTCAAAATTCCACAATGGAATCAATGATCCCAAAGGACAAGAAAATATAATCTACACTATGATGTAGGGCAGGGAGACGTTTTACCGCCACCACGCAGTCCCACACACCAGCTGTAGTGAAGTTAAACGCTGTGTCTTGTCTTGTGTGCTGTTGTACCATTCTTCCTGTAGCGCCATAGCCAGCTGCTGACGGTTGATTGGCGGATGACGTCGGCTGTACACAAGTTTTCCGAGCTGGTACCAAAAGTGCTCCATTGGGTTTAAATCCGGCGAAAACGCAGGCAAAGGAAGAACTTGCACACCATTGTGATTGAAAAAGTCTATGGTTTGGCTTGCAGAATGTTCGCGTGCATTGTCCTGTTGGAAAAAGCGTAATGTCACCATTATTGCGTTAAAACGGTACCACTTCAGGCTCTAAGATTTCATCGATGTACCGACGTGCCGTCAAATTGCCATAACAATGATGAGTTGGGTTTTGTGGCGCCATGAGATCCCTCCCCAACCATTACGCTACAACCGCCCTAACGTGACACCTGTTTAACACACCGGTCTTAAAATCGCTCCCCACGTCGACGCCATACTTTACGCCGCTTATCAAACATTTCAACACAAAAACGGGATTCGTCTGTGAACAGTACACCACATCAACCCTGTTGTGTCCATCGGATACGCTGCCGACACCGATTAAAGTGACTGATTCTACGTTTCGCCGTCAAAACGTTTCCCCTATATGTCTTATGGCTAGAAATACCGCGTTCCTGGAGACGTCGCCGTACAGTTAAGACACTTACGCGTAGGTTATGGGTTCCCATTGTCTCCTGGGCAGTTTTCACAGACGTCTTAAATCGGTCGCGTAAATGACTCAAAACAATGTACCGGTCCTGCTGACGTGCAGTTACACATTCACGTCCAGAGCGTTGTCTATCGTCCACCGACCCCGTAGCGTTGTACTTTTCAAGCAATTGAGCAGTCGTAGTGTGCGAACAACCCATACGCTCTGCAACATGGCGGTATGAAAGCCCACCTTCAACCATACCGAGGGCACGATGACGATCGCATTTACTTAGACGTCCCATTGGATAGTTCTTATGAAATGCTTTGCTGGCTTTTAACGTAAAGGATTCGGACCTTATAAGTGCCTAAAATATCGTGATTACGAAAATTTTGCAATTTTTGCATTTTGCACGTGCACTTGCACATCATTAGATCATGCAGTATTCGTGTCAAACAAATTCATGTTTCGGTGACAACTTTACAATACCGTATTTATCAGTTGAAAAAGTCATTTTTACCTTAAACTAAGGAAATCAAAATTCTAAAAGTGGTGCGTTTTCACTGGATCTGATTATACATCAACATTTCTATAACACATATTTTAGCGAAGTTGATTTTAAGAATGGTTTTTGTGGTTTAGCTGTAAAGTAGTTTTAAATAATGTCTTATGATAGGTCTCTGAAATAGCCTCTTCCTCGTTATAAATAGGGCGATCATATTTTTTTAGCTTCTTGATGGCATTGTTCATTGATTCATCTTCATCGTAAGCCTGTCCGTCTGTCGTTTTGTCGTGTTAATGATTTTCCCATGCTCTGGATCTTTCTTCAGTGCTTCTGCCAGTCCAATAAATCTTCTGTTGAAGCGCAGATCTTGGTTTAATTTCCTCATATGCCATTTCTTCAGCATCTTCTGTGTTGATATTAGAATATTCTGCCAAAATTTCCTCCACAGTCTCGTTGAATGTATCTTGTAAGTTATCCTTGGTTTTCTGAATCATACGATCCCATGGCCTGTACTTAGATTTCATTTTCTTCTTTCTGGGTATTTCATTTTCATCAGCACTATCGTCATGTTTCTAGTATTCTTCAGAATCATTGGTATGGTCCTATTTTCCAAATATATCTTCTCCTTTTCCCAAATCATGCTGTGAGTTTGAAGGCACTACGTTTTCTTCGTCATCTGACATATCTGTATTATTCTCTTTTCAAATACCACTGGATGTCTTCTCAAAATGTCTGATCTTGCAAACTCTCGAAAATACTTATGACGCTGATATCTCCCCGTTGATGTCAGATAATGATCTGATATTTATTCAGCTTTGTCATTCCTTTTATACTCTTTGGCACACCTTTCTAACTTCCTGTACAATTTTCGGTATCTGTTTGTGACTGTTTGCCACTAAGTTCCTTCCATCTTTTACTCTTTATGTTAGCATGGACATTATTTGATGGTAAAGATGTAGGTCTCCTGAGAACACCGCAACATTGTTTCTTCATTCCTCTTCATTGTTCTGTCAGACGACGTCTTTTCAGATGCTCAGTTTTTGCAAGTTGTTGAATTATTGCTTTACGTATTCTGCAGAATCTGGATGGTCGCCTTTCCGCGAGCTTATTGCTCAGAATTGTGTTTAGTCTTTTCATCAAGTACCGTATCTGTCCATAACTTGCTTCGTATTTACTAGGATTTTGTGTCACTGATAACTTTTTATATTTGGTAATCTGTTTGCAGGATGTTTTTGTCTGTTTCTAAACTACCCATCTTATTTCCGTTCATGTATCTGGTAAACTGACAAAGTATGCATAATTGCAGAGTATTAAATGCCTGTGTCGAAAGTGCAATTTAGCCAGCGACATTCCAGTCATAAAAGGTAAACGTTTACCCCCTGGCTGTTTTATGTTGATATGAACTTTGTCGATGACAGACTGGGTTACTGGCATACTATTCGAATGCTTAGTATGGTTAAATGGAACAATTCTCAAAATCGGTGCCATCACATCACCAACATATGTAAAATCTGCAACACCTGAATATACGAAAAATGTATCATGCGGAACATATAGGTCGACGTTAAAAATAAATGCGCCTTTTTCATTCCCAACAGGCTTTCCGAACAGAGATGGAATAACTCCTAATAACTGTTCAAACTCTTTGGAAAATTGTAACCTAGTTTGTCTTTCATCTTGAGCAATAGTTCTCATGCGTCTAGAATTCCCATCAAAAACAACACCAATGCCAAATTTACTCGTTTCAAATGTCCGTTCTCAAAAGCACTGATGGAAGACTGTATTTCTTCTGCCAAATGATCGGGAGAAACATAATTGCCAGATGCGAAGAACAGTTTAAATTTATCACCAGCATTCGTATTTCTACACACTTCTGTGACATTTCCAAAGCCATACCTTCTCAAGTAACCTGGATCTAGAAATACCAAGTTCCACACTTGTAGGTGTCATAATTTCTACTAATGCAACTTCCCAGTTTTCTTCGTTGTTGACGGTATGGTCGAGTTTATTGGAAAAAATGTTCAAGGAGCTGTCGCTAAGCAATGATAAGTAGAAGTCATTCATTAGTCAGAGCTTAACAGTTCTATGTCAAAGGCATAAATGAGAAAGTTTACAGCTGCTGGGATGAACTTTTCGGCTTATCTATAGTAGGACATTTAGGGGTGCCGGGTTGTTTGTTTGATTTCATGTTTAACGTCCAAATCAACACTGTATATGTCATTTTGGAGACGTTATTTCCAATTTTGTGGGACTTTTACTCGACATTGAGACGAAATGACATCTCAAGCCCTGTCGCCCAATGAAACCAATAGGGTTAATAAGCATGGACCGTCCGACTCGCACCGCTTTACCTGAGCAGGCTTAGATCCTCTAATCAGTTTACCAGTACTTGTGTGCGGTCGGATTCCTCTTTGCGTGGAAGAACATGCAGCCCATCTATTTCTTCAAGCCTCGATGGGCGGGGCCCGGTGCCGGGTTAGTTAGTTTAAACATTTATGAAGTAAATAACTCATTATTTTGCAAACCTTGAAGGTCCCAGATCAGGTGGCGTGTTCTGTGGTGTCTGATCTTGGTCTTCAGTGTTTGCCAATGTCCCATTATGGACATTGACAATTTATATTATCAAATAACACATTTTGTATGCTGTACATGGGGATTTCAATCATTTCTTATGAAACACAAAAATATGACAAAATAAAAAGGTACTACAGTTTTATTCTCTTTTCCTTACTATTTATCATTATCGGAAATTCTTTTCCAGGAATGGGCTACACAAAATCAATATGGGCCCCGTTGACCTGACATATTCCGGGAATGTGATACCGTGTTACTTAACCCATTGTATACTAGTGGACTCTTCCATTGCTATATGTTGAACAAGTCCATTTTTCATATAAGGGGTGTCATGCCTATTTTTTCATGTTTATTCTATTTTTGATGCAAAATTATGTTAGCAAATAGAGCAGGCCCTGATCAAACTGATCTGGGCCTGCACTGTTTGCCGAGGTACCCCTTTTTGGGGTTCCCGCATACAATGGGTAATATCAATATCTATTCATAGCTTATTATGTGAGTCTTTTGTTAACAATCAATAGTAACAACAAATAAAAATAGAGATGGCGGTTAAGAGATAAATAATAAGACACTACCCAGCAGGCACATGACGTAATTGTGACGTCATATCGACGTCGGTGCAACGTCACGACATGTTTGCAACGTCACATCTACGTCGGTGCAACGTCGTGACGTTGCACCGACGTTGATTTGACGTTGCCCAAGCGACGTGTGCCTGCCGGGTACGTATATGAAGCCTTGAGAAACAAGGCCATCATAATGTCATCTTGTGGTACCCCGTAGACCTCTTGAAATATTACTCAAGAAATGTCCAGCTTTAAAGTCCAGAGACTAAGTTATTTTCAGTTAAGTCCCTATAAACTTTAGGGATTTAAATTTATAGGAACTAAGTCATTTCAAGTTTAGTCCCTATAAATTTCCAGAATATCAAATTAATAGGGGCTAAGCTTGAAATGACTTAGTGGTACTGAACTATAAATTTCAGGTGCTCAGATTTTATAAGAACTAAATCAATCCAGACATAGACTAAGTCCATCTCTGAAGGTACCAAGTCCGAACATTACTGATTTCCCAAGACCCAACCTAGCCTAGTCTACCCTAGATAAAGGATAAAAGTTGTATATTCATGTGTTGTTACAGTAATTTGAAATTATTTATTTATTTTACACTTTTTTCACATGTTTGTGCATTCTTAAAGATGGCGATGACCAGGCATGGAAACTTCACTGACTGGAACACCGACTTCTCATTTATCAAGACAAATTCGAATTCGTTTGTTTGATTTGAGGTTTAACGTCCCCTCAACTCTATTTAGGTCATTTTGCAGACGTTGCTTTCAATTTGTCCACGTTGTGGGCCTTTTACCCGACATTGAGATGAACAACATGCATGGAGGTCCGACTCACACCAATTTGCCTGGGCAGCCTTAGACCTTTTAATCGGTTTACCAGTACTCGCGTGCGGTTAGTCTCAGCTCTGCATGAAATCATTATGTAGTCAAGTCTTTTTCTCCAAGCCCCGATGGGCGGGGCAAAATAATTCGAATTCGTGCACCCAATTATAAGACAAAAGTATTTCCCACGTAATAGCTTTGGACCGATCCAATTCCATTTACGGGGTTCTCAGGTTTTTTTTTGTGTTTTTTGTTTTGGTAGGTTTTAAAAAAATCTACTTTATGCAAACAGTGTAAACCCAGATCAGACGCAGCGTCATTTGCCAATGTCCAAAAAATGGAACGCTAGGCTTAAATGGCTTAAAGGTTTGTTTGCTTGTTTGTTTTTTTTGTTTTACCGCCCTTTGAAGATTATTTTAAGTATTTCGAGGTTGTCGAAAACCGGCGTTCCGAACGGAGGAAAAAAACACCTGCCTTTCAGTTGCAGAACTTGGCGTGAAACATCGGTTGAAACATGAGCGAGGCACGAACCACAGAGGTTAGAGACCTTATGATTAAGAGTCAGTGCTCTTACCAACTAGATCACGGAGGCCAAATATGGGCTGAAAATGTATCCTGAGCGTCGCCAATAGATAGGTTGCAGATGACGTCACACACGTACAGTTATCTTTCTTGCTGGAGACAGCAAGGGTATTTCCGACAGAATTTTAATGTACTTTCATTGTAAATAACTTTCTTGTCCCCTAAACCTTGATTGATTTATTCTTATGACCCTTAGAACAATAACAATCATATACTCACACCTTCAGTGTTTTTATCACTCAGGGATAGTTTGTCAAAAGTAAGGCTGACACGATTAATCGTATAATCGATTAATCGATCGAAAATTTTCACAAAAATGATTATCATTTCTGATTTGCTTTAATCGATTACTTTATAGGTACAATTTACTACCCAAAGCTATGCCCAAAATAGCTGGATGAGTGGCAAACAGTGCAGACCCTGATGAGACGCCACATTCTGCGGCGTCTCATCTGGGTCTACACTGTTTGCTCAGGCATGTTTGTTCAAATACACATATGGTAAAGTGCAACATATGGTAAGAGTCATGCTCTGACAGGTTAAATTATGACAAAAACCTTAGCGATTACTAATCGATTATCGATCGCAATGACAGGACTGATAATCGATTATCTTTTCAGCTCCGATTAGCCAGCCCTAGTCAAAAATGAATAAATTTGTACACAAAAACCTGTCTGGTGTCTCCAAAATGGCGGACCAAGTGTGAATAATCCTACAAAAATGCAGTGTCTGGAACCTCTCAATTGAGATTGCCTTATTGGTGATTCCAACGAATACATGTTGCAGAGATTACCCAGAATATCGTGAGAAGATTATAAGAATCTTATATGGGTGTGAGGGGTGGATGGAAAAATCAGTCCCGAGGGTCACTGTCCGGCATCACGAGGCTTGCATTTCTTAGCACGGAATTTTAATGCTGCTGTCACTTCGGTAACCAACGTCCGCCATTTTGTGATGACACAACAGGAATGTTTAGAGAAGTCACGCATGACGACACCGCACATGAGGTTGTAATCAACCAGTGCATTTATCAAACACGCGATTATATTCCATTTGGGGTCGGAACGACAGGGTCAGAACATAAATTTCTATCCCAGGGTAAAATCACGGATTTCCTTGTCTGGTGTGCAAGAAAACCCAGAACCCAGATTTAGGCCTATATGTTTCGCCTGTTCCTGGAACCAGACTACCCCCTGAGTGGCTGGAACATTTCCTGTCTAGAACTCGTAGGATTTTCGAGTTATTGAAGCTCGACTGTTCTCATGTCATTCAGATGTGGTAACAAAACTCAAGATTTAATACCCATTCCTAACTTACCCAATGATGCATATCACAGCGCAGGCAATCCACGTCATAGTTCCGACCTCATATGAAGTAGACGTCATTATGTCTGCATGACAATAAATACACTGCATTCGTACTGGGGTTTCTCGGAAGTGCTGGACCACGGGAACCACAGGCTGAGTGACCACAACTGTGGTTGGTGGCGGGGCATACTGCGGCGGCGGGGGATATGCCACTGAAATCGACATTAAATAAATATGGCAAGAATACCCATCGATGGGTCGTTACCATGCTTGACTAGAACTCGCTGTTTGAGTCCCTGAAGAATTCTTCCAATACATTCAGAAATTCATATTTTGGGACAATCAAAGGATTTTTTTTTACCATATCTTGAAAATTATGTTGTGCGAACTCATTAGAATCGCCTCAAAGAGGCGATTCTAATGAGTACCCATAACATTCCTTTATCTTTTAGAAGATAGAATCGTTTTCTAATTATGTCTCCTTAACTGGTACTGTAATTAGCCCTCAGTGGCTCAAACTACTCCTCCTTCGAACAAATTTTCATGGTGTCAAAGCTGTTCGAGCCACTGGGGTAGGGTAGTGGTAAGTTTCTGGCGAAGTGAATGGTAACAAAAACCCGTCTAGAAAAGTTTGGTTAGGTCAACTGACTGGCTCGGAATGACCTTAACAGTGTCGATTTGGCCGTTACATTCCACACTAACCCATCACGGTAGTGAAATGAGGGGATAAACATAGAGGCTCACGTATCACTTAATTGAGGAAAAGAGATATACTTTTCCTCGGCGGGTTTAATAATATGTGAGCACGAATGCAAGATTCTTTTATCATATATATTCATATGACATTAAAACGCATTTTTACAAAAAATGTCAATATTCTACAATTAGCAAACGCGACGACGTTTATTACGTCGTACGTATAACGTTAAAGGGCATATCTAATTAATTTGCATATTTAATCCACCAGTGGATTACCGAATAGTGACTTTATTGTATTCTCAGACGCGACGTCATGTGATAAATAGAGGATCTCACGTGCCCATGTATTATTGAATTTATTAAACGAGTTGATATTCCTCAACGAGTTTGATAAATTCAATAATACATGTACATGAGCACGAATGCAAGATACTATTTATCATATGACATTTAAAACGCATTATATTCACGATTTTTTACGGCGTAAAGACGTCGTACATGTACATGTAACGTCACGGGTCATATTTAACTAATTTGCATATTTAATCCACTAGTGGATCACGGAATTTATCACATGGCGTTATTACACTCTCAGACGCGACGTCATGTAATAAAAGGGTGTATTTTTTATTATTATTATTTCCGTGTAAAACAAACGGCCCCCGCCCATCGGGGCTTTAGGAAATAGATGGGCTGCATGAGCAGAGCTGAAACCGACCGCACACGAGTACTAGTTAACAGCTTAGAGGATCTAAGCCTGTCCAGGCAATGCGGTGCGAGTCGGTCCACCCATGCTTATAAACCCTATCGGTTTCATTGGGCGACAGGGCTTGATGTCATTTCATCTCAGCGTCGGGTTAAAGTCCCACGAAATTGGAAGCAACGCCTCCAAAATGACCTTTACAGGGACGTTAAACCTCAAATCAAACAAAACCATGTAAAACATAGCTTGTAGGTACATGTAAGAATAGCATATGATTATAACGTGCATTCACAATTTATCTTAAAATGTTTTTGACACAAGCATGAAATAAAATCAAGATTTCCAGTCAAGACTAACAAGTTTTGGCCAGTTATACCTCATCAGTGACCCTCGATGTAATTACTGGGTTCATAGTTTGTCAGTCGACCTTAAGCTTTTATCGAAAGTGACTTTAATTGCCATTGTCTGCGTGACTGTCGCCTATCAAAAAAGCTGAACCACGCAAATAGCGTTTGTCCAGATCCACATTTGTTCGCAGAAACTTTATTCTTGTCATGGTGACGTCAGAGTGACGGTAAATAGGGTATTCTGGTTAACCTGGACAGGGTTTATGTGCTGGGACATTGGAAGCAATGTAGACCGGGATCAGATGACACACAATGCGGTGTCTGATCAGGATCTACGCTGCTTAATATACAGGAATTTAATGGTTAAGAGAAATAAGCCCCCACAATCACAATCATTTGTTCTCAGCCTACACTCAGGGACAATCGAACCACCAGTGCTGTCAGTGCGTTGAATGGGACCTGATATGGTTTTGATGATCCCAAAGGAAATATAAAACATATGAACAATGACACCATGAAGAACGGGATAGCACACGATACTCTACACCAGCTATAGTGAAGGAACATAAGGAAAACACGCCTATTTAAATAAAACGTTTTCGACCAAAAATTGACAATTTTCATGTAACAGTGGATATTTTTCATATTTCTGCTCAAAACATAGATTGTTGGGAACTCGTTAGAAACGCCTCGCAGATTGTTTCTAACGAGTTCCCACAATCGCCGAGGCGGTTCTAAAGAGTTCCCACAATCTATGTTTTTGAGCAGAAATATAAAAAATAATGTATACCCCCGTAATACTCAGTTTTAGTATATAGATTTTTTGTTTAAGCAGGTCAAGAATAAGTTTGGCTTGACAAAGAGTACACCGACACAAAAAATGATATCTAGAATCAAGCTTTCTAGCCAGACTTGCTAGTTTCGATCCATTCCCAGAAATGGTCTAAACATCTAGTTAAAGGTTAATCTTACCTGGATGGACTGACATTTTTTTCCTGTAAGATGTAGTATTTTTAAGAAGACCGTTCACACTGAAATTTTAAGCAGTTAGTTCACTGTCGTAAACTCAGCTCGCGTCAATACTCTTCTAACCGATTGAATTACTATTCTTCTTTTCATAATGGAAATTGGCCCGCACAGGCGCGGAACAAAGTGCGTGCAAATATAGCCTTTGGTTTGACTTGGACCACCCTTTGCTTGTGCTGACGTATCTCATAATAAAGCAGTATTGCAGTTCATTTGTCACCGAGGACGGCTGAATGTATAGCGTTCGGCAGTTTTCGCAAATTATTATTGTATATTACGTATAGTTACCGTCACATTTCATCCGTGCGTGCGTTCCACCAACAAACACTGAGCCAAACCCGCGGCCCCTTTTTTTTGTGACGAGTAGCTTGACCAGTACACCATGGAGTCCGTGTATGATCAGCAATTTTTAAAATTAAGCAATTTTTAAAATTTCATTAGGAAAATTCTTTTTACCGCTCTTAAGTACGATTTATCCAGTGATCATTCTGTTGCAAAACTGCCATATACCCAGCAGGCACATGACGTAATTGTGACGTCGTATCTACGTCGGTACAACGTCATGACGTTTATGCAACGTTGTATCTACGTTGGTGCAACGTCGTGGCGTGACGTTGCACCGACGTTGATTTGACGTTGCCCTAGCGACGTGTGCCTGCTGGGATATAATGTTAAGCTGATCTGGGCCCAGATGATAATACTAACGAAATCGTGAACTAGCTTGTTGTTAAACTTAATCATTGAATATGGCAACTGTACAAACATTTGTAGCTTCCACAGCTGTAAAAGGATAGCACCGCCGCCCATCGGGGCTTGAAGAAATAGACTGGGCTGCAGTTTGCTTCCACGCAGAGCTGAAACCGACCGAACTTGCGTACGGGTTAACAGCTTAGGTCTACGCCTGCTCCGGAAAAGTGATGCGAGTCGGACCGCTCCTAATCTATGGGTGGTTGAGATGTCTTTCAGTCTCAATGTCGGGTTAAAATCCTACAAAATCGGAAGCAACTTCTCCTAAATGACCTAAATAATGTTGATGGGGACGTTAAACCTGAACCCAAGCAAACAAACACACAAAAACAGATGTAAAAGCTAATGACATGATAACAGATAATATTATGACCGCTATTGGGCTGGATTTTACCAATAACTGGATCTGGGACATGAATACAAGGGTGCCCGACCGGATCAACTATTAATCAAACCAAAGTGGTTCTACAGGCGTGTTCATAATCTTACGATTGTTATATGCACACAAAGACAGATTACACTTAAAAAAACTTTAACCCGTTTCATACGGGAAATTAAAAAGAGACTAGGCGCCTAGTCATTACTGCAATCATTTCAACCAATTTTAAACAAGTTTCTAAATAAAATACACATTATTACATACAGTAGAACTTCGATCGCTCGAACACCGATGGCTCGTTAACAATGGCTGAGCCGAACCCGTTCTTGAGTCCCTAGGGAATTTCTGTACATAAGGAATAGGGAGGGTAAAAATTAGGATATTTTCGTCTTTTATCTTGCAAATGTATGCTGTGTGTACTCATTAGCATCGCCTCGATGAGGCGATTCTAATGAGTACGCACAGCATACATTTTTCATTAGGGAACACAGAAAAAGATGTCCTAAAGTATGTCGTTATGCCTCCACATTAGCCCTCAGTGGCTCGAACTACCCCCGTCTCGAACAGATTTTCATGGTCCCAAAGCTGTTCGAGCCATTGAAGTTCGACTGTACCTAATTTTCGAAATGGATTCCTCTTGTAATATACAGTTTTGTTTGTTTGTTTGTTTGATTTGAGGTTTAACGTCCACGTCAACACTGTAAAGGTCATTTTGGAGTGAGTGAGTGAGTTTTAGTTTTACGTCCCACCAACAGCTAAGGTCATACGGAGAAGGGACCTCGATTAAAAGACTCATCCGAAAGTCTGGAGAAGCCCGGGATCGATCCTGAGATCCCTGGTTTACAAGGCGAGCAGCGTAACCACTGCTACACGGAGGCTTCTAAAGGTCATTTTGGAGACGTTGCTTCCAATTTTGTGGGACTTTTACCCGACATTGAGATGAAATGACATCTCAAGCCCTGTCGCCCAATGAAACCAATAGGGTTTATTAGCATGGACGGTCCACCTCGCATCACGATTCCTGGACAGGCTTAGATCCTCTAAGCGGTGTACCAGTACTAGTGTGCGGGCCGGATTCAGCTCTGCTTGAAAGCATCATGCAGCCCATATATTTCTTCAAGCCCCTATGGGCGGGGGCTTTGTAATATACAGTAAAACTCCGCTATTAAGACCACCTAAAATTAAGACTATTTTTCCTCTAAAACGCTTATTCAGAAGGGTGCAGTCATTCTTTCTTAGTGTTTTCTGCACAAAATGTCCTCTGGTCAGGGACAACCTTGGGTCAGTTCAAAAGTGGTCTTAAAGACCACTTTTGAACACCCCCATGGTGGTCTCAGTATAGAAATTAGATTCTATTCCGTACAAAATGGGTTAATACCAATACATAAGAAAAGGGACCTTTGTTTATTTGTTTGATTTGAGGTTTAACATCCCCGTCAACACCGCATTGGTCATTTAGAAATGCTGTTCAAAAATTTGTTGGACTTTTGCCCGACATTGAGATGAAATGACATCTCAAGCCCTGACACCTAATGAAACCAATAGAGTTTATATGCATGCACGGTCCGACTCGCACTACTTTTACTGGGCAGGCTTAGAACTTCTAAGTGGTTTACCAGTACCCATGATGTGCGGTCGATTTCAGATCTGTGTGGAAGCATCATGCAGCCAAATCTATTTCTTCAAGCCCCAATGGGACCTTGCTCCTACATTTGTCAGAAAGAATCTTCTTTCAAAATCTCTTTTTAAGACAGTAATGTCCACTGTCTACTTCGGAAGGCTCATGTGAATCTGTGTATAGTCGCATGTTTTTCTCGACCACGCCCCTCGGGGCTTCGAGAAATAGTGCTTCTTCGCAAAGCAGGTACTTACAAAGTCTAAACAAGTTTGTCCAAGAAGTGTTGACCCTACCTGAAAAAAAAGATGTTTGTAAAAACTGGTAGCAACGTCTCCAAAATGGTCTAAATAGTGTTGACGTGGACGTAAAAACTAATTAATAGTAATTATATTAGTTAAGTTTTTATTTGTATAACACGGAAGTAAATCTTAAAATGGTAAAACTGTACCCAGACACATTTTCCCATTGTCTGGCGCAACAATTACTGTACATAATAATGTTATAGAAAATTGCCAACTGATACACGAAATTCATTGTTATTGAACCTGTTATTAACTTTATATTACACAGGTAGACAATTCGGACAGTCCTTGAAAAGGGTAGCATTTTATGCACAAATACTGCACATTATTGGGAATGGGAACACCTGGCATTTTTCCGCCTTTTTTTCAAAGGGAGATAACTGTCGGGATATACTTTTCGCTTTTCTAAAAGCCCTGTCCCACTGAAAAAGTGGTCTTCTCTTAAAGGAAAGAATTAGCTTCTCACCTCAGGAGCAAATCCTTTCCTTCATGAGTTGACCCCTATTGACATGGGAGACAAAAATACTTTTGCACCCCCCCCCCCCCCCCCCCCACACACACACCACCACCACCACCACCACCACCACCACCACCACCACACTGAAGGTGTTCCCCTTCCCCTTAATTATTGATCAGGATATATTTACAATTTTAGGGTCAATGAGGGAATGAACTTGAAGCTAAAACATAAAATCTTTAATTATTTTGTATATTGACCAAGTTGGCTGCTTTTGAAAAGCATCCAATGGGTTTGTTCTTGTCGGTCTAAATTATAATGTGGACCAACGTAAATCATAATCCATTATCCACTCAATGATTTTTTTTTGAAAAATAGATCCTAACACCTAAAGAAAAGAACTTGAAAATAAAATTGCGAAGCCTGTGGTCTATTTTACAGGGTTTAGGACAAGAAAGGATGTGTAATGCTGAGAAATCTTTGGACCAGTATCAAATCAAGCACCATGCATAAACTAAATCTATCCAAAATATGGTTTTGAATGTATTCAATCTTAAAAAGTCTAGCGCAAAACATGATACATAAAATTTATATATCCGTGATCTCGACCTTTAGGCTGTCTATCTTCTATTCAAGAAGTGGGTCCCACAATCTATATTTTGAGCAGAAATTAGAAAAATATCACAATTTTTCCTTTTTGTTGTTGTTGTTGTTGTTGTTTTGTTGTTGTTTTTTCTTTGCGATAATATTTAAAATGCATTTGTATAGGCGTGTTTTCGTAATGTTTTACAGTATTCCAGGTTGATCTAATGTAATCTACGGGAAGATTTAGCTTACGAAATTTTCAAAGGGCCATTACTGCCGATTTTTGGTGGACTGTAACCTCAAAACAATGTTTTTTGTTTGATTTGAGGTTTAACGTCCCCGCCAACACTGTAATGGTAATTTTGGAGACATTGCTTACAATTTTGTGGGACTTTTACCCGACATTGAGATGGAATGACTTCCCAAGCCCTGCCACCTAATGAAACCAATAGGGTTTATAAGCAAGGACGTTCCAACTCGCACCGCTTTTCCAGGGCATGCATAGATCCTCTAAGCGGTTTACCAGTACTCGTGTGCGGGTCGGTTTCAGCTCTGCGTGGAAGCATCATGCAGCCCATCTATTTCTTTAAGCCCCGATGGGCGGGGGGGGGGGGCGTTCAAAACAATGTGTAACTATACATCAGGAAGTTTCAACTTGATCAGATGTAAATTGTAGGAGGAGTTAGCTGCAAACGAAGCACTTATTCTGTCGAGATTACGACTCACCAAATATTAGCAGAGTTATGTCCCTTCGAAAATTTCTGTTTTTATTTTGTTTCTGGCTATCTCCTCCTATACTATACATCCGACTAAGCTGAGACTTTATAAATAGTAACACCATGATGTAGAGCAGTTCATATCATTGCTAGGTTATAGCCCACCATCTATTGCAAAGTAATGTCCATTTGAAAATCGATGTAAAGTGTTCGTATCAGTCCCTCCTACAGTTTATATCCAGCTGAAACTTGAATTATAGTTAGAGCATGATGTGAAGCAGTTAAAATTGTTCCAAGTACGCAGTTCACCAAATATTAACAGATTTATGCTCTTTTTTTTTTTTTTAAAAAAAAACTTCCGCAAACTTTTCGTTTCCAGCTAACTCCTCCTACAATTTACATCTGATCAAGCTGAAACTTTCTGATTTATAGTTACACATTGTTTTGAGGTTACAGTCCACCAAAAGTCAGCAGTAATGGCCCTTTGAATATCTCGTAAGCTAAATCTTCCAGTAGATTACATTAGATCAAGCTGAAATGCTGTAAAACATTACGAAAACACGCCTATACAAATGCATTTCAAACTTTACCGCAAAAAAGCACGAAAATTTAAGATGAAAAATTGTGATATTTTTCTAATTTCTGCTAAAAATATAGATTGTGTCCACAATCTATATTTTAGAGCAGAAATAAGAAAAATAAGGTTTACCCCTGTAAACCCCAGTTTTACTATATAAAAGTGGGGTCAAGGGGGTCAAAATTATATAGGCGTGTTTTCGTGATGGTTACACCACGATGTTGAGCAGTACATACTATTATGACGTTACAATCTGCCAAATAGTAGCAGAGTTATTCCCCGTTACTTTTAGTTTCCAGCTTAATCCTCCTATAGTTATCATCCCATCAGGCTGAAAGGTGATTTATAGTTAGACCATGATATGAAGCAGCACATTTTGTTTAGAGGTTACAGTCCACCAATAATTAGCAGAATTGTGTCCATCTGCCGTCCATAATTTTTTCTTTTGGGGCTAACCCCTCCTTCTATTTGTCAGTATGTGTTACAGCCGATTTCTTGCCAAGGGCGTATAATGCCCCGCTTGCGGAGCTCTTGTTTTTATGTACCCTACAGTGCCAAGCGGGGGGAACACGGCAATCTGTTGAGATGCTGGCGGATGCTGGCAGCAGCCTTTTGACTTTTGTATAAAATGTATGAGCCTACCGTCTTTTCTCTTTTTCTAGAGAGACTCTCATCTTAATTTTCTTGGTTATTCAATCATGCTTCCATTTTCAATTGCAGCAATTGTTTCGTTTTACAAATCTAGCAGCTCTGTTCTGAACATATTTAATTTCTTTATTAAGGACCACCCCACTGATGTCCCAGATGCAACTACCATATTCTAAGAGTGGCGAACACGTCCTTTGTATGCGCCTCTTTTACATCCTAGGGACACTGGTGAAGATTACGCCTCAGGAAACCAAGCGTTCTAATTGGCATAGTACACATGTATTCCATCTCAGATCGCGTGTGATCGTCACACGATGGTATTTAATGAAATCTACATTCTCGAGGACCGATTCCTCTAAACTGTAATAGTCTCAATTTTATTGGTTCTCCTCCTAGTTATCTGTTTGAAATTGCATTTAACGGACTGAAATACCATGCCACTTCATCCTAAGCTACCTATATTATTCTGAAGTTTTAGTGAGTCCCCTGTTTCTCTGAGTTCCCGGGAGCATACACAGTCATTTGCAAACAGTCTAGAGACTGAATATCTTAAAATCGTCCTGGTAAAGCTGTAAGAATAAAATCCAATGTGTTCTTATCACGAGTGGATAAGTAAACAATTTGTTCATTCATAATGTCAATTAATATTTGTGAATGACTGACTCAGCATTGTGTCTTGTTTACTGGGCCTGTCAGGCCTGACAATGTCTCTGAAGTTGAGGTCACCTAGAACGTGTATTTCCGGAAGTTTTTTTTTAACCCCTTGTGCTGAGACTTAATGCAATGAGGCCGACCTTTAAACAACTGGACGTTTTTGACAGTGCCATTTGGTGGTCGATTCTAACTGGCTACGAAGTGAGAAGTTTTGTTAGCAAAAACCTTAACCCAGACCGATTCTGAAAAGTAGAAGTAAAACAAAGATCAGGAATTGATACAATTAACTTACTCCATCCATAAAAGACACCAAAGGGAAAGAAATACAAACATTAAGCGACCAGACCATAATGGAAACCTAAACAAAGGAAGGCCATATGGACAGTTACTTTCCCACAAAATGGCACAGTAAGTAACAAACAACAACATAAATAAATTGCCACAGAAGAGCCGCCGGAACGGTCAGTGGAAGATTTCCACTGGGGGGGGGGGCTTAAATCGATTTTACGTGGCCACAATCCTCGCCCTTACTTCCGTCGCGATTTAGACAAATAATTTGTTCAGTCCGCATGAAGGCCTCCTAACTCATCAGTGCAACATCTCCGTGAACACAGAAATCAAAGAACCACAGAGGTGAGACAACGGTGAGGACTCAACAGCAAGAAACCACTGAAATGCTGGAGCAAAAGAAAACCAACAGTTCGACTCCGATGAGCCCGACCAGAGACAGAGCATCAGGCACCAACCAACATTATCTCTTTAATTTTCAATAAGCCTTTACATTGGAGCCGTCATAGAATCTGAGGCCTGACCCACCGGCGTGCAATTAAAGAGGGAAGCAAAGTTGCCAACCGTGATTGGGTTAACTACCATGCATGCAGTCTGTCGTATAATATCCATGTTGTACCCAATCTTTTTATATCGAAGAATGATTTTACGAAATTGGGTGCTGAAGTCATTGCGGTTATATATTTTTCTGAATTTATATACTAAGTCACCATAAAATTCGGGTTCCGATAGACCTTGTTGCAGAAGAGATTTAAGTCCAATATTGAATTTTGAAATTAAATCAGAATGGCGTC
The DNA here is from genome assembly GCA_963580285.1 of Lucinisca nassula. Lineage (NCBI taxonomy): Eukaryota > Metazoa > Mollusca > Bivalvia > Lucinida > Lucinidae > Lucinisca > Lucinisca nassula. The sequence continues at coordinate 39,017,330 of OY757017.1, forward strand.
TATAAAATTTTGAAAAGGCTTTGCGTAGTTTATGGTACCGATAACCCTGATTAAGAAGTTTAGCCGTTAATAATTTATTACGAGTCGTTGTCCAGTTCCATGAATGGCACGAGTAAACTCTTTAAGAAAAGCTTGTCGGTGAAGTGTTATCTAGAGATAGAGATAAGAAAGAAGAACCACAGAAGGAAAAAAAATCATGCCAAGGCAAAAATGACAACATGTAGCAGTAAACTTTGAGCGAAATTTGAAACTTTGAGAAGGAAAATTAAGACATGCATTAAACAACAACGTGATTTATATGTGAATAGCTTGGTAGGTGATGTAAAGGCAAATCTCAGATATTTCCATAGGTACGTCAATAGTAAGAAAAAACAAGCAAAGTAGTCCACCCCGTAAAATGGAATGGCAGTAGTGTTGTAGAGTCAGATCCTGAACGGGCAGAAGAAATGACTGGTCAGCTCAATGATTAATTCAATAAAAATGAGTTCAAGTAGGTTCCGTCAACTGAGAGATTGGCTCCTTTCATGGATAATATTGTAGTTTCATCGGAGGGAATTATAAAGTTACTTAAGGGATCTTAAGGGTCTGATCAGTTTCAGCCTAGAGTCCTTAAAGGACTGGCAAACGAATTGGGTCCAATGTTTTAACAATATCTTGATACTGGTGAAGTCCCAAAAGAATGGCTTCTTGCAAACATTAGATTCCTCCTTAAGAAAGGAGACAGAGCTCTTGCTCGAAAATATAGACCTGTGTCACTGACATGCGCGCTATGAAAGTTGCTTGAATGTTTGTTTGCTCAAATTGTATGGCTCACCTGGATGAACACCAACTTTTGTCTGACATGCAACATGCATTTAGGAAAAAACACAGTTGTGATATTCAGCTGACCATAGTAATAAATGATTTGGTAAAAATCCTGGACAAAGAAAGACAGCAGAATACATTTATCCTGGTGTAACATACCATGATGTAACATAGCATGATATGTTTATCTTCTAATTTCTCGGCCATTTCACTTTGGCATTAATTAGTTATTCTTAACGCTAGTTTCTCTGACCCTATCCGAGTTCTGTCCCAATTCACCTCTTTGAGCCTTAATGGAGTTGAAATATTTGGACAGCTGGAAGCATGACATCATTAATAAAAGGAGGGCTCTTTTGTGAGAGGCATTTAAAATTAAGATTCAAAGATTTGGGATTCAAAATTAGGCTTTCAAAATTGGGGCATTCAAAATTCTACATTTCGGCAGTTAACAATTTTTGGGTTCTTTTTTTGCTTTTGCCGTCCTAAATTTTATTTCAAAGTTTAAATATGGAAATTATTTAATGTTAAGTGTGAAGATGAATGAAAATTATGATGTTGAAACTGATTTTTTTTTTGGGGGGGGGGGATAGTTTTACGGCCCTTTCAAGATTATTTTACTTATATCGAGCCGATCGTTAATCAGAGGTGGGCGAAAGTCGGAGTACCCGGAGAAAAACCGCCTGACCTTTCGTTGCAGAACTTGGCGTCTGACATGTGACCCGAGCCAGGCTCGAACCCACAGCGACGAGAGACCTAATGATCAATAGTCAGCGCTCTTATCCACTAGGCTACGGTAGTCCTTTGAAACTGATTAAAGAAAATGAACCATATGTAATAAAAGAAACTAAAAGTGATATTTGCTCCTCATTGAGTTAATTCGCCCAGGAAGAAGAAAAGACGTTGAAAAGACATTGACGTATGATTACAATAAACCGCCCTAAACTATCAAACTGGAGTTTGAAAAAGCTTTTGACAGCCCCTCATGAACTACTAAATAGCAAACTATATCGTTACGGCATTGGCGGAAATACTCTAAAATGGATAGATTCCTTCCTTTGCTGCAGAAAACAAACAATTGTTGTTAATGGGGAAACTTCAGGGTGGTTCCAGTTTCATCTGGTGTCCCACAAGGGACTTTCTGGGGTCCATTGTTGATTCCTTTGTACATAAATGATATTTCCACTGATACTGATTCCGAAATAAGAGTGTTCGCAGATGACTGTGTTTGCTATCGTGAAATTAGAGACGCAGAGAACTCATTGAACTTCAGATGGATATGGATAGATTAGGGTTTGGGCATGAGATTTCAGCCAGTTAAATGCAACGTCTGTTGCTTGGTCCAACAAGGTTCAACTGTTAGTTTTCTTTTGCTCCAGTGTTCCTGTGGCGTTGCAACGGATTGCTCAGCGCCTTTTACTGTTGTCGTGTCCTCAACCTTGTGTCAACTTGGCTTTAATTCTGATTTCTTTGAATACCGAGTTGATCACTGATGAGTTAGAAAAGCTTCACGCGGACCAAACAAATATTTGGTTGAGCCACAGTGAAAGTGAATGTGAGGGTTGGGATCCGTAAAGTTAACTTAAACCAACCAGTATGATTACTGACCGTTCCGAGTCGGTGCTTTTGCTGTGATTCCTTCATGTTTTGTGTTGGTGGTTCTGATTCTTTCCCTAATCATATGTGTTAGTACGTTGATTATTCCCAACTTTTTTATTGTTCATTTTAGTTACATTTGTCCTTCCAGTTTAATGTTTGTCATGTTGGTACTTCTGATTCTTTCCCCCATTTTGTATATTGCTCCTTTTTGGTTAGGTTTGGCTATCCTGAGGGAAAGAGCTGCTGACTGGGTTTACCCGTTGTCCGTTTTGTTTTCTGTCGTCATCCCATGTTTCGACTTCTTTCCCTAGTGATATTGTGTGAATAATTTGGGCTCTGATAATATCAGTTCCTGATCGTTTCTTTTTTTAAATTTTCATGCAGATAAATAGGAAAAGAACAAACACAATTTAGGCTTCTTACACTTTAGGGGAGACGGTCCTCGAAAATGCGGATTCCATTAATTACTGGATATGAGGTTTCTCTATAGAATGAATAGACGTTATTCATAAGACGTTGCGTTAACGCGCAACGTCCAGAAGACGTAATTTTAACGTTAGTTGCCAAGCAGTTTTTCAGAGAGTTATCGCCATCTTAGGATCGTTAAGGCAAACTTATTGTGCAGGGACTTTACTGAAGAAAAGAATCATATAACTCACTATCGGAGTTTCGTTTATTTTGTTGCCAATCCATAATCGGGATAAACCACAGCAACAAAACTGGTAGCAGAGCGAGGTTTAACATCGAATAACTAGTGAAAATCGGATTATCTTCAGTATGGCGTCATCGGAAAATACGGACTCAGCACAAAACATCGTGAAGTTGGATGTGGAATATAAGAAGGACAAGGCCCGAGTAAAGTTGAGTTTTAGTTGGGCGAAAAACAGATTGATCGGGTTATTAGATCAACAATAGCTGCCAAGCCGTAATGAGGTTCAGGATGCCTGTCGGAGGATGGATTCGTGCGCCGAGCTAACAGCAGATGATCTAACAAACTTTTCGGAATTTTATATTAGAATTAATGAAATGCAGAAAAGTATGCGCGTGTCAAATGAGGCGGACGACGAATACAGTTCCGCTTATGAAGCAGCCACTGAATATCTTCAATCGCGCAAGATGAACGATCCAGTGTGACATCAGACCTTTTGTCGATTAAAATGACTGAGCAAATGAACATTTCGGAAACCAACGAAAGAGAACGACCGGGGATACAGCGAAAAGACGGGGTAGGAACTGTAAAATCGAATAATACTTCCGAAACCACGCACGAAACAGCACGTCTAGCACAGAATAGCACACCAACCGAAAGTGAGCGTAGAACCCGAAATGTCCGGGTTGTCCGACTCACACTGGTGTCATAACGGTAGCAGAAGAAGTCTTGAATATTACTTTATATATAATAACTGGTCAAGAAAGTCATTCTCAGTCAAATATGGACATTACTAGGAGGCAGACAAGTTTGTCGGGATTAGATCCGCACATGGCACCGTTTGAACCAACGCATACATGTAACCGGAAGGCTCCATCCATCGGGCAGGACTTGCGGCGGAAACTCAAGAATGTGCAGATTCCACGGCGATAAACGAAAGTATCAGAGCTGGAAAGCAGCATTTCTTGCCTGTATTGACAATGCCCCGGCTATAGCAGAGTAAAAGTTCCTGCAATTACGGCAATACGAAAACTTGGGCCATTCTGCAACGGCATACGAGGCAGCGAACGAGCGGCTTGAACGGAAGTATGGCGGCCAGAGGCGGCAGATCGCAGCATACTTGGAGGACTTGGATAATTTTAAGCAAGTAAGAACCGGAAATGCTAAAGACCTTGAATAATTTGCAGACCTGCTAGATATAGCCATAATAAACTTGCAAGAAGCTGGACAAGATCATGACCTGGGGAACGGGTCTCTTTATACAAAACTACAGAGAAAATTATCAGAGTCGATGCTCCCGCGATACCATAGATGGGTATTTGAAAACAACATAACTGAATCTGTAGCTGCTTTACGAAAATGGGTCATACAAGGAGCGGAGTTTCAAACGTTTGCGACAGAAACAATGCACGGACTCGCAGGAAAGCAGGCAACCCACAGCCAGCACAGTCGATGCCTAGGGGCCGAAACCAAAGAACATTCTTTGGTGAATCACAGAATGGCCGCAGTACGGAGAAAGCACCATGTCAAGTTTGCGGAGGGCGGCATGCTATTTGGAGATGCCAAATATTTGCTCAGAAAAGTCCAACGGTATGATGGAATATTGCGAAACGGTCGCAGCTATGTTTCCGTTGCCTTGGTGGCAGACATTTCGGGAAACTCTGCCCAAAAAAGTCGAACGTGTGGAAAAAATGGGTGTCAAGAAATCCAACATGGATTGTTGCACCAGCATAATCGGAGGGTTGAACCATCGGCGAGTAGCGCGAAGGACCAAATCGAACCAAAACGTATCGACCAGGGACAACGCGAACACCGTATCGAACCACGTGTTTTCCAGGCGGATCCAGCTGCTTCTGTCACGGAGGGGAAAGAGCAGCCGCACGCTGAGCAAATCACTATGGTCACGCAGGACAGACTTCATAGCTCTCAGAACTGTTCCAGTCAGTCTGAAAAATGGTGACCGGTCGCTAAAAGTGAATGCTCTGTTGGACGAGGCAAGCACCAAGACCTACCTGAACTCGGACGTTGCTGCCGGGTTTGGGCTACACGGCAGGACGGAAAAGGTAGCAGTGAATGTACTTAATGGACAGATAGAGACTTTCGAAACAAAACCAGTAAGTTTCAATCTTGTGAGCATCGATCATAAAGTAAATATGAACGTGACCGCATACACTGCAAACAGGGTGACCGGTGACATGCCTGTCATACATTGGAATGACTACAGTTCAAAATGGTCAGATTTGAGGAAAATAGACTTCCCCTTCCGGCTAAGAAACCCATAGTTGATATCTTAATAGGGCTGGACTGTCTTGAACTTCACAGTGCGATCGAAGAGGTGAGAGGTCAACCGGGTGAGCCGGTAGCCAGATTAACGCCATTGGGATGGATATGTATAGGCAACCCTAACACCAGCGAGACACCAAGGTTAGAAACACATTTTGCATGCACATACTTTATCAGGGGTCAATCGGAGATTGAAGAGGTCAATTCCAATCTGAAACGGTTTTGGGAAATTGAAGAAGCTTCACATTTGAATCCAACGCCCATTGTACAAAATGCAGGACCATCTTGCTTTAAGAAAGGCCGAGAACTCTATCCAGTACGACAGAAAAATGTACCGGGTTGGTGTCCCATGGGTTAAAAACAAGCCAAGTCTCCGAGATAACTACAGTATGGCACTGCAACGGCTTCAGAATACCGAGAAAAGGCTCCAAAAGTCCCCAGAGATAGCGCAGACGTACAGTGACATAATTGAATGCTACGTTGCGAAAGGATATGTCAAAAAGGTACCAAAAAGTGAACAATCAACATCGAAATGGTACTTACCGCACTTTCCTGTTATAAGGCCGGAAAAGGACAAGACCAAGACCAGAATAGTCTTTGATGCCTCAGTTACGTGTGAAGACATATCTCTGAATGATATAATCCACCAGGGCCCGAAACTGCAACGAGACCTATTCGACGTGCTTTCGCGGTTCAGACGTTTTCCGTAGCCATTGTCTGTGACATTGCAGAGATGTACCTTAGGATGGGTATACTGCACGAGGACAAGCCGTACCACAGATTCATATGGAGGGGAACCAACCAAAGTCGCACGCCGGACGTTTACGAGTTCGACAGGGTTGTTTTCGGTGTGAATTCGTCCCCTTTCCTGGCGCAGTTTGTTCTTCAAATGCATGCAAAACACTACGAAAATGACTTCCCTATAGCTGCAGAAACAGTTGAGAAATCTACATACATGGACGACTCCATGGACTCTGTACAGACAGAAGAGCAAGGTAGGGTGTTATATAATCAACTCTCAAAAGTATTGTCTTAAGCGGGAATGCATGCTCGAAAATGACTCTCAAATTCACCCAGTGTTTTAGCGGACATCCCGGTTGAAGATCAAAGGCTGAAGATGATTTGGACCGCAGTCAGTTACATTGTACAAAAACTCTCGGGGTATGGTGGCTCGCAGATCAAGATGTCTTCACATTCAAAGAGACTGCCCCAGATCACAGCATGGTCTACACGAAGCGGAACTTTCTGAAGAGAATTTCAACCCTATTTGATCCGATCGGGTTTCTAGCTCCGTTCACAATCCGCGCAAAAATGCTACTTCAAGATATGTGGACCAACGTCTTCGATTGGGACGACGAGCTTACCGAACCGCTAACCAATTCGGCACGTGCTTGGTTCGGAGAACATGGCGAATTAAAGCACATACGGATTCCAAAATGTCTATGGAAGAACGGTATGGTAGCTGGTGGAGAGGACCCGCATTTCTTAGTCAGACGGAAGATATGTGGCCCAGGAAAAAAATATTTGAACAACCAGTCGGAAACAATGAAATCAGACGTTCTTCAAGAGTGGAATCTAGAACCCAAGAACCAAAGGTTGGTGATAAAACCTATCATGTCGGGACCTTTGTAGCAGTAGACGAAGGCGTAGCATCTCTGTTGGCACGACACAAATACTCAAGCTGGTTGAAATTAAAACGTATTCAGGCTTGGATCAATCGATTTGTTGGAAACTGCCAAAGAAAAGGCACTGTCAGGATATCTAGGGAGTTGACGGTTTATGAGCTACAGCAAGCAGAGATACAGCTCATTAAGCAAACACAGCGGGCAGAATTTCCAGAGGAGTGGAAGTCTTTAGCTCAGGGACGTCCGCTACCAGCAAGTAGCAAGCTTCTTGGACTGAAACACAAATTTGACGATGATGGCCTAGTACGATCTGACGGACGTCTGAAAAATGCCAGATTACTTTCCTATGACGTACGGTATCCAGTGATTTTATCGCGAAAATGCTGGCTAACGAAGCTGATAATTAAGGATGCTCACGAGAAAGGGAACCACGCGTTTGGGACCAACCAGACTTCAGCAACTTTGTCGGCTCGGTATTGGATTATCTCGGCACGCGAGGCAATCAGAGAATGGGAACGAGAATGTGCCGAGTGCCGCCGTCGGAAGGCTAGAGCAGCGCATAAGATCATGGCACCGCTGCCCTTGGCTAGGCTACAGACGTCACTGAAAGCGTTTACAAGAACAGCTGTAGACCTCGGTGGACCATTCATCACAATATAGGGCAAAGGCAAACGGCGAGAAAAACGGTACTTGTGTCTGTTCACTTGCCTCGCCACCAGAGCAGTGCATTTAGAAATAGCTTTCGGTCTCGACACAGACTCATTTTAAATGCTTTCTACAGAATGACCAGTAGAAGAGGACTTCCTGAGGAGATGTTTTCGGATAATGGTACCAACTTTAAAGGAGCTGATCGAGAACTCAAGACGCTACTGTCAGAGCTGGACGAAACAAAAATCAACGTCTCTGTTGCGAAAAAGTGAGTAAAGTGGCATTTTAATCCTCCACTTGCTCCACATTTCGGTGGGGCGCACGAGTCAATGATAAAGTCGGCAAAGAGGGCAATCAACGCTATACTGGGACAGGCTGATATCACCGACGAAGAGTTGATGACGGCAATCATCGGTGCCGAGGGTTTGATCAACTCCCGGCCTCTGACATACCAGTCTGCGAACCACAAGGACGACGTTCCACTGACTCCAAACCACTTTCTGTACGGCCAAGTCGGGGGCAAGTTCGCACCAACTACCGTAGATGAAACACAGTTCAGCCCGTGAAAACGGTGGCACCGGATCCAGGAGCTAGGCCGTCACTTTTGGCAGAGATGACTGACAGAATGGCTGCCGGGACTCAGCATACGGAAGAAGTGGCATCGGGAGCGGAGAGACGTACACGTTGGTGAGGTCGTCCTAGTCATCTCGCCGGATACGCCGGGCGGGAATTGGCCTCTGGGCAGAGTCCTAGAAGTCTACCCCGGGGACGGGTCTGTGTGGTCAAGGTTCAGGTCGGGGAAGGCACCTTGACACGGCCAGTGACGAAGCTGTGTCCTTTGGAAGGAGAGTTGTGAACCGCAACACTGACAAAGACTTAATGAACAGTTAAACGTTTTATACTGAAGATAATACAAGTGGCTAATTTTAATATGGAGCCATAATTTATTAACTTTCTGATTGTATCGTATTTGTTTAATTTTTATGTTTAAAATTATTATAAAGTTTCCATAGTCAGAATGTAGCCATTATTTAATCAAACTGTAAGACATTTCGGGAGGGCAAGAATGGATATGAGGTTTCTCTATAGAATGAATAGACGTTTTTCATAAGACGTTGCGCAACGTCCAGGAGACGTAATTATAACGTTAGTTGCCAAGCATTTTTTGGAGAGTTATCGCCATCTTGGGATCGTTAAGGCAAATTTATTGTGCAGGGTCTTTATTGAAGAAAAAATCGTATAACTCACTCTCGGAGTTTCGTTTATTTTGTTGCCAATCCATAATCGGGATAAACCACAGCAACAATTACCTTGTAATGACAATCTCATATGACTTGAGATGGAATACTCATATTAGCAACATGTGCATATAGGCTAATAGAAAATTTGGCATCATGAGGCGAAATCTTTATCAATGTCCAAAGATGTAAAAGAAGCAGCATATGAGGGACTCGTTTGCCCCATCTTGTAATGTGGTAGATGAGTCTGGGACCCCCATGGAATAGTCCTTCATGAATAGACTGAAAAGTTCAGAATAGGGCAGCTAGATTTGTTACGAGCAATTACAGCTTTGAAACTGGAAGCATGACTGGAATACTGAAAAACTTAGGATGCGGCAGAAAGCATTACTCTTTGGCATTTCATGCGCCCTCTGCAAGAGCTGATATCTACAAGGGATCCTTCTCCCCTCAGGCCATTAGGGATTGGAATACGCTTCCAGATTCGGTTATTTCATCTGCCGAAAATTCAGGTTTTGTCTCTAAAATACAAGTGGAAGCAATAATCAGGAATCGATTAAATTAACCTACAGCTCCCATCAGAGACACCAAAGGGAAAGAAACACAAACATGAAACAACAGACCCCAATGGAAACATCAATAGCGGAAAGCCAATAGGACAGTTACTTTCCCACAAAATGGCCAATAGGCTATCCAAAATAAAATAATATAAGCGACACAAACACCCAAAGACAAACCATAACAAAAATAAACCGCGACAGAAGAACCGCATTGGAACGGTCAGCGGAAACGAATTCCACTGGGGGGGGGGGGAGCTTCTAAAAAGCTTTTCTCCCTTATCAAAAATGCAAGACAGGATACACAGGGTGTCTAATCTCTCAAAGATTCAGGTACAAATGTTACACACTCTCAAAACAAAGGCTAAACAAATATACTAAACAGACAATTTGAGTCTGTATTTCAACAGCTATCACTCCTCAGACTTGATCAAATTTGCACCGAGAAGCTTCAGGACTATTTTACAGATATCCCAGTCCAGTTTTAATGTGATTATTCCCCAATGCCCGAAATTACCATAAATGGTATTCTGAAAATGTTTTCAAAATTAAAGCCTGATAAAGCAGCTGGCCCGATGAGATCAAACCCCTTGTACCAAAGGAACTGAGAAATGAGATACCATCCATTATACAACTTATATTTGTGAGATCCCTAACTACAGGTCAGTTACCCTCGGACTGGACCAAGGCCAATGTTACCCCTGTATTTAAAAAAGGTGACAAAAGCGACCCGGCTAATTATAGACCCATTTCTCGAATATGTATTTTATGCAAAGTAATGGAACATATAATAGCATTCAATCTCACTCAGCATCTTAACAAGCACAACGTACTCTACGATCTCCAGCACGGGTTTAGAAAGAAAACATCTTGCGAGACCCAACTAATAAAGCTCGTTGAAGACCTGCGGCGACAACTCATTAAAGGTAATCAAATTGATTTAGTCCTTATAGATTTTAGTAAAGCCTTTGATCAGGCAAACCACCTAAAACTTCTTTTCAAACTCTCTCAACATGGCATTAAAGGCACTACTCTACAATGCATTAAGTCTTTTATTATTGGAAGAACCCAGGCTGTGTTGCTGGAAGGGGAGAGGTCCTCAGGGGTACTTGTTACCGCTGGTGTGCCACAAGGCTCGGTGCATGAGCCCCTCCTTTTCTTGCTCTATATTAATGATATGCCGCAGAACATCCAGTCTTAAGTTCGGTTGTTTGCCGATGACACGGCTGTCTACTTAACAGTGAATTCATCAGACGATATGAATACGCTAGAGGCAGACCTTGACACACTCTAAGAATGGGAACGAACCTGGGACATGTAGTTCAACCCATGTAAATGACAGGTGCTCCACATCACAAGGCATAGCAAACCACTGCAGTCCCGATATTCCCTTCACGGTCAAGAGCTAGAGGTTGTTGATGATGGTAAATATCTGGGTGTGACCATATCTAATGATTTAAACTTGAAAATTAAGCATGCTCTTTAAGGGGGGTGATAATTTCATATAACACATTATGTAAACCCTAATTATAGAGTACCAAGAGAAAAACCACTTTCAGTTGAGGATAACTAGAGAAAAAACACGTTGTCGTATTTGCATTGATGAGAAAGATGAAATATGAACCTCAAGCTGCGTAAACACTGAAAAATGATTCCGACATTGCTGTGTATATCACAGATAAAGTTATCACATGTACTTAAAATAATCACAGATTGGCTGTTAGCATTGTCACAGATACATATATCACATATGAATTTTATCACATATTGCTTTATGAAAATAGTTGATCATGGAAATTAAATGAATTTTGATTGAGATGACTGAAAATTATAATACATAATGGCTATGAAAATGGTCTTAATGTTTTGAACAATAAATAGCTGTGATATTTACATTGAGGGTATGCGTTATGAAAATAAATGGTATTTACATATTCCCAACATTTTACGAAATTTACAAACTACAATACACATATGCCATTGCCTGCATAGAGTCAGATAGTTTGGGGCACAATGTATAGAAACAAAAGGGACTGGCCGTTCACATAGTAAGAGTAGGTCCTTAGGGCTTGACGATTAACACAGACTAAATAAAAGAAGAAACTATGCTGAAAAGCATAATAACAGGTACCCAGAAATCACTGCAGTGATACATGGTTAACAATGTACTAATTTACACAGCTATTTTAAACAAGACAATGTATAAATTACTGCACATACAAATCAAACGATGAAATTACATGGCAGAATATACCAAAAGGTAGCTACAGCAAAGAAACACATACATATTCATTCACTTTAAAGGCATTTATTCTTGTAACAGTAGGACACACCGTGTGCTCATAATTATTGTTTTTTTTTTTGTTGTTTTTTTTGCCACCCCCCTCCCCTGTGATATACCCTCTGTAGCAAATCAAAGGCAGCTTCAAATAGAATGATTTGTAGCTCTTGTTGAATCCCCTGACTGAGGGGAAATCAATAAGGCACACTCTAGTCAACAGTTAGTAAACTATTGTTTTTTCCTCAAGACGGCCCCATACCTGTTGATGACTGAGGACTTCTCTTTAATCAGCACTGAGGGCTATATAATAATATTTACATTTCCAGTGTAAAGTCTAATGTAAACCTATAGAAAACAATTGCGTTCATACTCCCATGAACGCATCGAATCACATAATTTTCAGTGACGTTAAGTGACGTCATTCTAAACCATTGTTCTCTACGGGCGTTGATGACGTCACCGCTGCTCCGCTCTTTGTAGAAAAACAGCGTGTAAATGGTTTTCAGCTTTAAAAGTTTGCCCTACAAGCATTGTTTGGCAAATAATGTAAATATAAAAAATAAACTTTATTTTTCTGCTTTTCATGAAAGTATGAACGACAGTGGGTCGCTAGCAAAGTTTACATTTCCTTTGCACGCGACCCACTACGTTCATACTTCCATGAACTGCAGAAAAATAAAATTCATTTCTTAATTATGTAATGCAATGATGGTCCTCAATAATCAAGAATAAATGCTGGGAAAGTCAGCCAAAAGAATAGCAAATAAACTAAAGAAAATAAAAGAACAACTGTCTGCTGTCTAAACTAAAAAGAACTTTTTATCAAGCAGAGAATACTTACTTTTCAGCCGTAACTGTAAAATATAAGAGAAAATGTTATAGTTTGGAACCGGGAGCACAGTACAAAGTAGCAACCTTCGCGCTGAAACTAATTTCAATATGACGCGCAGAAAATGACCGGTTATATGCTCCAGCGATAGCAACACAAGGCTCTCTACCACTGAAGCTATCGCGCTAATGCTGCTTTTGAAAGTACGCGCAAAATAAGTTGTTATATGCTTCAATGATAAAACTCTCTACCACTGAAACATGACAATGCTAACCATTAAAGATTTAAAGCTAATGCAGTTTCTCTCAACAAAACTGATTGTCTTCACCCAATAAGAGGTGTAATCAACAAGGCAAGTCATACAGCCTGGCAACATTCATAATACACGCTCTCACTAGCTCCATGGTTTCGAATCCCATGATACGCGAAACCCCTTTCCCAGTGGATAAACAGTTCATGGTTATCAGCCAAATAAGGGGAGTCCGTCTCTAAAAGTAGACGGTCAAGCCCTTCCACACTCCAAACAAGTTCTAGTTTTTTCGTCTGCCAATTCCATTTCAGAAAGGCTAAAGAAGCAATTTGGGAGAAAAGAGCTCCATTTGGTGTATTCTTCTTTTCCTCCCGTGAAACAATGGCGATGTATATATGCCTCATTTAAACCCAATTCAAGGAGTTAGGCGAGTACTTCCTTGGCAGCATTTCCAGAATCACCCTTCTCTCTTATATGAAGAACAATCACTTTGCCAACAGTTTTGGCCCACTGTATCAAAAGGCGTAGAAACTGGCGTTGGGTGTCGATCTTCGATTCTTGTCATGATAATGACGGCATCGTCATGTTGCAGTCAGATCTAGCCCAATTTCACCAATTCCTACAGCTTGTGGGTACTGCTCGAATTCAGATTTTAGCTTATGGAATTCTGAGGTGGCTCCTCCCTTAACAAGCACATGAGGATGAATACCCAGAGTGAATCAAAACCTGGGCTCGTCCCTCATCTGCCTGTCATTTTTGGACCACCCCAAGGAAAAACGTAGTTAGTGATGCCAAACAAAATATTTGCAGATGGCGCACTCTAGATCCGACAGTGTAGTGGTAGGTCGACAAGTGAACCGATCCAGATGGACACGGGAGTCACTGATTCCCACTTTCATTCTTGGAAAGCCATTTGGCGGATTGGAACCATCCAATCGGACACACTGAGCAACAGATTTGAAAAAATATCTGTGCATCTTGATTAACCAAAGACAATAGTCGTGTCATTTTTGTGTAATTTGTTTACACAATCAACCTCACTGGGGGTATTTGTCAAAAACCTTCAGAAGTCAAAGTTCCAGTCCAGATCTCCTGTCGAATTCCCCGAAGAAGAAACATTCATCTTCAGAGAACCTGAAAGCTATGGGGAAGAGTCCACTCCAGCAGGTCATCAGGAGATCGAAGGCCCAGTTCCCCCATCACAAAACGGAATAATCCGCCCATGAGGAGGAACCAAGCCTGAAGCAAGGAATCCCCAACAGCCCGCCTGTGTCGCGCATTAAACAATGCCAAGTCTCTCCCACAACCCTCAGAGACCTGACAATCCACACAGGCAGTGGAAGGGTCCATATACCATGGCATATGGGCCATTAGAGCATGCCTACGCAACTTAAACACATTATTGCCACAGGTTTGACAGGTTTCTAGGTAAAGTAACTGTCCTTTTGGCTTTCCGCTATTGATGTTTCCGTTGGGGTCTGTTGTTTCGTGTTTGTGTTTCTTTCCATTTGGTGTCTCTGATGGGAGCTGTGAGTTAATGGTATCGATTCCGGATCATTGCCTCCCCTTCTATTCTATAGCATTAAGCTTTGCATCCTAGAATTAGAAATTTCAAAATGGGTTACGGCTAACAATGATAATGATAATCATATTTTAATGGATTTTTGGACGGGTTTTTAAAATCCGTCCTTTAAAATAGCGATGTCCGGGCGGGCGGGCGTCCTGCGGGCGGGCGGGCGGGCGTCCCAGATTTACCTTTTGGTTAACCTTTTTTCAAATGCCAGTGTAGTGGATAGAGTGCTGGACTACGAATCCTATTGTTGACTATGAATCTGAGGGGCGTGAGTTCAAACCCCGGTGGAGACATTTTTTTTTTTTCTTTTTTATGCCCCCGCGTATTCGAAGAATACCGGAAGGGCATTAAGTTTTACCCCTGTCCGTCTGTCCGTTCGTTCGTTCGTTCGTTCGTCCGGTGACATCGTGTCCGGGCCATAACTCCTAAACCATATGGAATATATTCATGAAACTTCACAGGTGCATTCATCACACTGAGACGATGTGTCATGAACAAGGAAGACAACTCCTGCATTTTTGGTTTTTGAATTATCTGCCCTTGACTTAGTACCAAATAGTAAACCGTGTCCGGGCCATAACTCCTAAACCGTATGGAATATATTCATGAAACTTCACAGGTGCATTCATCACACTGAGACGATGTGTCATGAACAAGGAAGACAACTCGTGCATTTTTGGTTTTTGGATTATCTGCCCTTGATGCATATATTTTATGATTGATTCGAAGTACATTTGTAATATTTTTATCCCCTCGCACAACATAGTTGTGAGAGGGGATATAGCATAACTTCACACAAATGTTCCTTATAAAAAAAATCTCGAGCGAGTTCAACTTTCAAGGTCATGACCTCAAGGTCAAGGTCACTGTGGCTATTTTTAGAAAAACATTGTCATCGCTCTAGCGCCTACATTTCTTCACCAATTTCATTATAACTTCACACAAATGTTCCTTATAAAAAAATCTCGAGGTGTTAGACTTTCAAGGTCATGACCTCAAGGTCAAGGTCACTGTGGCTATTTTTAGAAAAACTTTGTCAACGCTCTAGCGCCTACATTTCTTCACCAATTTCATTATAACTTCACACAAATGTTCCTTATAAAAAAATCTCGAGGTGTTAGACTTTCAAGGTCATGACCTCAAGGTCAAGGTCACTGGCTATTTTTAGAAAAACTTTGTCATCACTCTAGCGCCTACATTTCTTCACCAATTTCAATATAACTTCACACAAATGTTCCTTATAAAAAATCTTGAGCGAGTTCGACTTTCAAGGTCATGACCTCAAGGTCAAGGTCACTGTGGCTATTTTTAGAAAAACTTTGTCATCGGTCTAGCGCCTACATTTCTTCACTGATTTCAATATAACTTCACACAAATGTTTCTTATGACAATATCTCGAGCGAGTTTGACTTTCAAGGTCATGACCTCAAGGTCAAGGTCACTGTGGCTATTTTTAGAAAAACTTTGTCATCGCTCTAGCGCCTACATTTCTCCACTGATTTCAATATAACTTCACACAAATGTTTCTTATGACAATATCTCGAGCGAGTTTGACTTTCAAGGTCATGACCTCAAGGTCAAGTTCACTGTGGCTATTTTTAGAAAAACTTTGTCATCGCTCCAGCGCCTACATTTCTTCACTGATTTCAATATTACTTCACACAAATGTTTCTTATGACAATATCTCGAGCGAGTTCGACTTTCAAGGTCAAGGTCACTGTGGCTTTTTTAGAAAAATTTTGTAATCACTCTAGCACCTATATTTCTTCACCGATTTCAATATAACTTCACACAAATGTTCCTTATGACAATATCTCTAGTGAGTTCCACTTTCAAGGTCAAGGTCACTGTCGCTATTTTTAGAAAAACTTTGTCATCACTCTAGTGCTTACATTTCTTCACCGATTTCAATATAACTTCACACAACTGTTCCTTATGACAATATCTCAAGCCATTTCGACTTTCAAGGTCAAGGTCACAATGGCTATTTTTGAAAAACTTTGTCATCGCCCTAGCGACTACATTTCTTCACTGATTTCAATATAACTTCACACAAATGTTCCTTATGACAATACCTTGAGCGAGTTTGACTTTCAAGGTCAAGGTCACTGTGGCTATTTTGAGAAAAACTTTGTCATGGCTCTAGCGCTTACATTTCTTCACCGATTTCAGTATAATTTCTCACAAATGTTCCTTATGACAATATCTCGAGCCATTTCAACTTTCAAGGTCAAGGTCACTGTGGCTATTTTTAGAAAAACTTTGTCATCGCTCTAGTGCCTATATTTATTGATGGATGTTAATAGAACTTCACACAAATGTTTCTCATGATAACATCTCGAGTTGCTTTGACTTTCAAGGTCATGACCTCAAGGTCAAGGTCACTGTGGCTATTTTTAGAAAAACTTTGTCATCGCTCTACCGCCTACACTTATGATTTTAATATAATTTATGATTGATTTGAAGTACATTTGTTATATTTTTTATGAATGGCATTTGGCGGGGGCATCCGTGTCCTGTGGACACTTTTTCTAGTTTTTTCTTTCCTTTTTCATTCTTTTTTTTCGAAAAAGGTAATATCATAACATTTGGATAAACAAAATGCAAAAACTATACTGAACAAAAACCCGTCCAAAATGCCATTAGGCATTTTTCTTGTTTGTTAACAAAATGACGAAATTTATGCACATATTGGATGATGCAAAATGATATTTTGACGCTTGTTTATTTATTGTTATTTATTTGTTTTTATATATTTATATATATATACTTTTTCCCCATATTACATGAAATGAGAACGTAACACATTAATACATAATAATACATACATGTAAATATCTAAACCATTTTAATTTTACAACCCTGTCAAGATAATTATGCTTACTGTGAGATGACCATTAATTAAGATGGACAATAAGTAGGGTACCTATAGAAAACCACTAAAAGCGTCACTGCACAAATCAGAGGTGGGTGATAACTGGAGTACCTGGGGAAACCCAACGGACATGACTTTGTATAGGTCAGCAGCTCACACATACATTTATGTGTGATCATAGGCATGTGCTCTGGGTTAAAATTTAATATACGCATATACATACATATATATATGCATATTACAAAAGGGTGCCAATGAGATGAGCAACCCTGTCCAATTATTCACCCATTGCCACCAATATAAACATATCCACCAACACCACACCCTGAGATCCCCAGATTATGATGGCAGTGGAACACAGTTAAAAATCATGGTAAGGGTGCCATGGTCATATACCGGTCATTAAAAATCCTAATATACCGGTCATCAAAAATCACTGCCTCCTCCTATGCCTGTATAAACAATAAAAATGCTGGTTTAGCATATGCGGACATAGTAGCCAATCAACATACAAGCTCTATCAGCCATCCACATCCGCATACACTGAACATGCTATTTCAGTTGGTTCTCCCGATCCCGACACACAGATGAAACTGCCTGCTAAAATCGAGAGAACCAACAAAAATACATCATTTTCTGGCACACACAGCCATAGTGACCAGTCAACCACCGGCTCTACCAGCCAACCACACCTGAGTGTGCCTGAACATATTTATATAGGTTCGTACCTCTGCATATGCCAAACTACATACAAGCACTGTTGGTATATTCTGATGTGCAAACCTATTGTATTCAGGATGTCAAATTTAGACATCCAGTGAAGGTATCTAGCCGGCATTAAAAACCTCATGAGACCACTCTCTCCCTCTCCATACCACAGTCCTGTCAAATTCCATGATGAAATTTTACAATGGTATTGCTTTGAAGTCCCTTGAAAAGGACCTCAATTCTGATGGCAATGGAGATTCGGTGACCCAGGGAACAGAACTCCTCTGTAGTTTATTCTTCCTACCCCTGGACATGCCCCTGTGTTATTTTTATCATCATCATTTACAACAGCAACGCCATCATCAGCAGTAGCAGGCCCAATCATCATCAATATCAACAACAGCCAGATCATTATCATCAATAATAACAGTAAGATCATCACCATCATCGCCAACAAAAACAGCAAGATCATCAATGACAACATGATCACCACCACCACCACCATCATCATCATCAGTAGGAACTGATGACACAGTGCTGGCGTGCTTGGTCAATAACCCAGTGGTCCGAGGCCCTGTGTTACTGAGGAGATAAACATCCTCTCTAGCATTAAGGCAACTGTCATCCAAATGAAACTCTGTTGTTCGAGCAGCTCCAGGGTAGACCCTTCTGCTCGGTTCAACCTTCCTTCCATCCTGTTCATATGGAACTCATTGAATTCTACATTCTTTTGTGCCCTATTCTGAATGTGAACAGTCTGCAGTGTCTGCTCTGTGTTTTGCAGAACTGCTACAGAGCATTTGCTCACATTTGCCAGTCAGATTTTCAAAATGTGAGTTCATGGTCTTTTCTAACAGATCAAGTTTAGAGAAAAGTTTCTCTGTCATGGCATCCATGTGGCTAGTCAATTCATCAGAAGTGATCAGAATGGGCCTGGGTTCGATCCTATTGAACTCATTTGTTAATTCATCTGTTTGGGGACCCATCTTTTCAATGCCGGTCTGATTCTTCTGTTTTGCTGCACAAATATTCAGCATTATTATCATGGGGTGCGTGACATAAAGTGCTTGTTAATTAACAAGCAACGATGTAATTCTGTACATCTGCGATTTCACCCCAAAACAACAAGAAATACACAATAATTGATAAATTTACCTTTAAAAATGGACAAATTTGCTTTCCGGAAATGAAAAAATAGCTGCGATTGCGGAATAGTCCAATCCGGCAGCAGAAGTTCTGGCGGCTGCCGGCATGAACCAAAAGGAACTCAGGTAGTTTTCGGAATCAATATGCTCCAAAAACTAAATGCAGCATTCAAGCAAATAACATTAAACGTTGTATTAGACTTCCTAAAGATAAATAACTAAAAAGGAAAAACGGCAGTTTCCGGCGAATAACGCAGGAAATATTCACTAGAAATAACAACAATTCTACTTACCCGCTTTCCAATTTGTCTTCGCAGCGCCAAATGATGGAACGAACTTACCTATCTTTGAGTCCAGGGCACCGTTGAGGTGTTGATCCACAGACCGTCAGACTGAAAGTGATGAAGATGGACAAGTCACAGCTTGAGGTCACGTGATTCAAGGCGCGCGAAAAAAAAACGTGAAGATCTCGAAAAACACGGACTGTTGAACATGTGGGTCGTGCTTGTTTGGGGACGGCGGAGTCTTGTAGTCTGACGTAGGTGATTGGTATTCCCGATTGTACAACATTAGTGAGCTCGACTCTTTCAAAGAAAGAGTCAAGACAATCTCTTATTCCTCACTTTAAGTCCCAAAACACTGTTTTTAACTATACCTCGTCTGCACTAACACTATCACCTTTTATCATGTCTCACTTGAACACTTTTTATTCTCCTACAATCTCACTTTTATTCTTTGCACAGGCAGCGCAACTGCACATAATACTCGAGAGGGGGTGCTGCAGTATATATAGATAGTTAGATAGAAACTAGCAGCAGGGAGGGTGAATACACTTTTTGTGTAACCGTGAAAGCCCCATTTAGTCAATCCAGGCTCCCAGCTTAATTTGGCCCGAACATAATCTCTTTTTGGCAAATCAAGCCTCCCAACCCAAACATCAATATTTTTCATTAGCCAAATTAAGCCTCCCAACCCTAAAAGAATTTCACCCCAACTGGTTGCGACATACCAAGGGCACTCGGCGGGTGCCTCGTATAGGTAAAAACCCAGAGCCCCAGGGGCGGCCCACCACCCTCGTCGGCCCGGGGCTCAGGTCCGGGATAAGGAAGTAACCTATTTAGACAAATATTTATAATAGATATACAGGTTTTAGCCTCGTTTATTTCAAACCATGCCTAAGGGATATAACACATGCAAATGGCTGACTGTTGGCTCGATAGCCTTCTGTGGTAAGAGTTGTTTAGGTGAGTACTGTAAAATTCACCTCATGCGTCTCCGCAAGGGTTCATGCTCGCGGCCATGCCAACTCTGTTGTGTGGGGGTTACAAGCAAACAACAATTCTGTTGGCCGTGTGGGTATGCAAATGCGTGGAATCGTGCAACCAGAGCGGTGCAGAAGGAATTTAAACGTCTAGCCGCCAACGACATTTCATCGATGGTCAGGTCCCTCACTCGGTGGGGCTTCCAGCCGACCAGTGGGTCGAGATTCTTAACGACGCCAAAGATGAGTTCGAAGTCGACTGCGCCGCTGCGGTCTTCTCTTCATGGAGGGTGGAAGAAGAAGACCAACTACTTGACATTGGTGATATCGTGGTCGATGATGGCCTTTATGCCAGAGCGGGCCGGATGGCTGTGGATGCCAGTATGAAAGACGAGAGAGCGGCAAGGCTGCTTGGTAGCCTTCCGGGGGGGGGGGGGGGCGGGTTTCTTCTGAAACTCAAATTTCTCCGTGAGCAACAGGGTGGCGACTGGGTCGTTGAAGACAAATTCGACCCAGTCCGTGCGGAGAGAAGGAAGGGACAGGCCGTCGTCGACATCTCACGGGACACAAGGCGGGCGTTTTGACTGGAATCGATAAAGTCTTCTACCAGAACGCTTACCCTGTCACTGCAGTCGCCTACGGCCTCTACCCAATCAGAGACCCAGATCCGGCCAACCTCGCACCACTAAGAGATGGCGACCTCAACTGTGTGGCCCAGAGAGTTGTGGAGCATTTTGACGGTGCTTTGAGAGGCCAGGGGTTAACACCCACAAGGCGCCAGAAAATGCAGGAGTGGGAAGAGAGGGTCCATGAGATTGAAGCCTCGGTTGAAGATGTGGCCGACCTAGAGAAAATACTTAAGCGTGCAATCATCTTGCGAGACATCGCTGGTGAAGATATATACAACAGCGGAAAGTACCAGAGGGGTGGCAACGGTCCAGGACAAGCCATTAGGGGCAAAGTAGAACTCATCTGCCACAACGGCCACGCTTGGTCCAAAGACCTCCACTTCCACCAGAGTAGAGAGGTTCACATCTACGAGGGCGACGTCTGGCAGGCTATTCGAGAAGCAACCCGTGGAGAGCCGATTGTGGTCTCGCTCCTGGGTGGCCAAGACATGAATGTAGGCCGACAACTCTCATTCGACCAGTTCGTGCTCCAGGACGGCCGCCCATACAGGACGCGGGAGGCCCTAGAGCGACTCCAAGCAATCTGTGCCAAACTGGGCAACCCTGAACTTGCTGAGAGAGCCTTCGGCGAAAATCACGCGGCCAGTATTGTGGCAAAGGAAAGGGACGGTTTGAAGCCAACCCCAGCCAACCTCCTTCCAGACGTCGAGAAGGCCTGTGTGGAGCACGGTCACGGCGGCCTCTGGAACTCTTTGAATTATGACACGAGGAAAGTCGTCAGCATCGACATGAAGGCCTGCTATCCGGCATCCTTCCAGGGCATGGGTGAAGCCAACCCCTATTTCGAGCGGTTCGGACACCAAACCCACCGGAGAGTCCGTGTAGCCATCAATGGCGCTCTCCCCAAAGACATAGGCACAGGCTTCGCCGAGATTCAAGAATGGGAGTTTGATGCAACCTGCCATCCTGTCATCCCTGCCTGGTTCGGGAAGTATTTCGCCTCCGAAAGTGGTGGTTGGGCCCCGACACAGCTCCTTGCCTTCCTCACAGAGTCTGGCTTGCTGAAGAGCCTCAAGGTTCGGGAAGCCATCATCGCCTTTAAGAAGAAACAGATGTGTGGCTCCCACAAGACCGTGACCAAGGCTGCAGTGTTATCGGCAAGTTCACCCAGGGCGGCAAAGCTGCCAACGAAGCTAGCGGCAAACGACTGACAAGAATAGCTTGTGATTGACCCCGGCGAACTCGACTTCCTCGTGCGAGATACAACCGAAAACGGCACCTTGGTCGGAGCTCCCGAAATATGCCCCCTGGGTTATATTCTCACGTACTACGACGGCTCCCAACCGCAGTACACACATCTAAGGGCGAGCATGCTGGCCTACGCCCACATCAACCTCCTCTCCATGCTTTCGAGGTTTGAACCCGATGAGGTGGTCCGAGTGGCAACCGATTCTATTTATGTAAAGAAAACGACACTCTACAAACTAGACGGCGTTGGTGTCTTCAAACCTCACGATGTACACCCAAAAGGGCATCGCCGCGTCTGTCTCGTCCACCACAAAGAAGAAACACCGATGCCGCCACGAGATGGGATTGCCCCTGCCCAGTGGCGTGACAAGTCTGAGGATCTGTACATGCCCATGGAACATGCGGCTTACCTCGCCGACCCTGCGTATGTAGCAACGAACAAAGGCCTGCCCCGACTCGTCCGCGCCGTCCTATGCTTATCACCTGACTCGTCACCAGCAGAGTTACCTAAACGGTGGTGGGGGAAGCGGCAAGACTACCCGAGTGATCGAGCTCTTCCGCACCAGAAGACCCCTCGTCTTCACCCCAACCCATCGTCTGGCCAAAGAGAAGCGGGCCAGGGTTGTCAAGGCCCAGACCTATCACAGCTTCTTCCGCTGGAGTGGCCAGACAGACTGGACACCCGAAAGGATGGGACAGAAGTTCATTCCCCGCGTGATAATCTGGGACGAGATCTGCACAGTGCCCCGCCCCACTCTGGAATCCTTCCTCGACTGGCTCGATTGTCGGGGCGTCAAGGTCATCTGCTGTAGCGACCAGGGGCAACCGCCTCCAATCGCCGGAGAAATGCCGTATGACTGGCTGCAGCAGAGAGCCGATTGCTATTAAGAGGTTCTGGCTGACCACTGGGTAAAAAAACCGGCTCTGAAAGCTCTTAAAAGGGAGATCCGTCTCCAACCAGACCGAGTACAGAGTCGGGCTATGAGACAAGTGCTACCGGCCTGCCTTGGATGGGACAGATTCGTGGAAGCTTGGAAGCCGGGGGACTTGATCCTGATCTCGAGGCAGAAGGTTCGTGACCGGGCCCAGATGCGGCTGTTCGAGAGCTATGAGAAGCATTTCCCCGACCACCCCGTTCCTCTGCTATATCGTCCAAAGGATACTCGGGAGCAAAACGTAATGGTCATCATCCCTGGGTCCTTGGTGCTGGATTGAGAGCGAGACCAGCAGGAACTCGTTCTGAACGACGTTGTCGAGGTTTCCTTGCAAACCGCCCGCGAGGTCCTCGACGGTATATGGGGCCAGTACTTGGCTCTTGACTATGCCATCACAGTCCGCTCAAGCCAAGGTCTCACCATCGCAGACCCCAAAAACGTCTGGATTATTGATGACTTCCTGCAGTGGTCCAATCTCGCATATTTGGCAGTGTCAAGGATGGAGTACATGCACCAGCTCGAAAAGGTAGTCTGACCCACAGAGGAGAGTTCTGAGGGGCCACCCATACTCACCGAGCAGCAGCTCCGCAAGGTTATTGCGAAGAAGCTTGTGGCCCACAAGCGACAGGACCAAGCAAAGGGGCTACGGTTTAACCTGAAGGTTGGTCAAATCCTGGAACTCAAGGAGGCACAGAACAATCACTCCTATGGGCTTACCAACCAAAGGACACCCAGCAGTTCAGCGTTGACCGGTTAGACAACTCCGTGGGCCACGTCCGCGACAACATCAGACTGACCTGTCTCGAGTGCAACCGAAAAAGAGGAGCGGCTGCGCTCAGCGCTTGAGAACCCATCCGAAGGAAGCTGGATGTCCGGTGGCACAACAAGGAGTTCCTCGCGCACAAAGCCGCGCTCAGAGGTCCATCCTGCAGGTAATACAACACAGACTCATCGGACTTGGACACCGAGCGTCCCAGCCGGTACACATCCAGGGACCATATAGGAATAGTCGGTCGCCGGCGTCCCCCTTCAAGCTCGCCAGGCTGGTACAAATAGCGAACGCCGCCACCGGAGGGGATTTTTGTCTCCTCGAGACCAACAGGACGACCAGGAACTAATGAGGAGGGCTTTTGTGTCACTGATCGCACCCTTATAGCCTCAGAGGGCTTTTTGCCTGTCAGTCGGGTGACCTCGCCATTCAAGGCTGCCACAACGGCAGGCAACCTTTTACCCCACTCTGTAGACCGCTAACTAGGCTGCACCATCTCCTGAGCGTACTGGTTCCCAAAGAGCCGCTCAGCCAATGTACGATTGAAGCGCACAACAATGCCCTGGTCCCGATGGATGTCAACCCGACCGCGCCGAACCTGGACAGAGTGCTTTGCCACAGCTGGCTGACAGAGCCATGAACTCACGGCCGGGGTCAACCTGGAGCAATTAGGGCCACTGCAACGGGCTCCGTTTGTAAATCCGAGCCAGGTCATCGGCGACCTCTGCCGCAGTCTTGTTGACCAGGGGCTCAGCCTCCTTGTAACGACTGGCCACGTCAACAACCGTGAGAGCGTAGCGGAAGGTTTTCCGCCCAACTCGGTCTTGTGGCAGAAATAGCAGATCCGCCTGGTGTACTTCGTTCGGTGTGGCGATGTCGAATTTTGGCCACGGCATGTGCCGTGGGGTAGGAAGGTAGATCTGTCAGATAGCCTGTCTTTTGAGTCAGTCCTTAGCCCGCTGCTCACTCACCTTGGCTGCAGTCGCAAGCTTCTCAATGGCAGCAAGCCCCTTCCAGTAGCCTTTAGGGCTATAGTATATGGCAAAGAGCTTACTGTCGGCCATTACTACCAACAGCCTGATAAGTCTCCAAAAATATTGAAAAACTAAAACTCGCCTCACTATTTTGATCGATTACTTGGCGTGTTTATAGGCTACAAGGCCGGCCGCCGCCATCCCCCAGGATGACGAAAGCAATCTCGCGGTCTTTCTGGTCGTCACTCGGGTCGTAAAAGTCGGAGAGCAGGGGCTCGGGCCCCAGGGGGTCAAGGTTATGCCCGGCGACCTGCGCATACAGGTGCATCGCGTCATCGACGTCTTTGAAAGTACGAACGGTGTGCCCCTGGTGACGTAGTTCCTCAGTGATTAAATCAATACGCTCGGTCCGTTTTCAAGACCGGTCTGCCTGTGCAGCCTGTAACTGTTCGACTGCTTTATCATGACGTTTGCGCTCTTCGTCGACGTCAGAGCTCTTCAAACTGGAGAACAAGTAGTTCGATCCCGAAAACTCCAGAGCATAGCAATACTTCCCATTTTATTATGATTACATAAGTAATAAAGTAATCTATTACTTTATGATGTCAGCAGGTAAAATCCCCTGTTTAATTAGCATGTCTTTGGTTGCCATGGCGAGAGCGACTTCAACTATGGCCATACCCACATCACGGGGTGTGACGTCTAGCTTCGGGGGGGGGGGGGTACCTCCATCGCCATCTTGCCAAGACGGGCGTATCCCACAGCGATGCCACAGACGACTGCGCTATGGTAGAGCGCATTGACAAGCATTTTACCATCAGTTGCCGGGGTTGTCATGTTTGTTGTTGGTGTTGTTTCGCAACGGCTTCGCAACGGGCTTCACTCAATACAGAATGGATCTGGCCTGGTCACTAATTGTTTTACACACCAGGTTTATACTGTTGCGGACGCAGCAACATGCGCAGATAACTTCCCATTCGACTTGTCATTTTTGCTGTTGCTCTAAGCAACTTGTCGCAATGGTATGTAAACATGTTGCAGAGCAACTACAGCAATACCACCCACAAGACAAACCCCGATGATCCATGGGGTCCAGGCTCTTTGTCCTTCTCCGTGATGTTCCTGTGGTTGCTCTGAAACGTGTTGCAGTGCAACATGTGAAACAACATCGTCAGCACCGCCATCGTTATTCGTGACATGGTGTTTTTCTTTGGTTTCCTGAAGCTCCTTGAGCTGTCGTTCTTGCTTGACCTTTCGAGCGGCGGCGCCGGCACGTCCGGCTGCAACCTTTTTCGGGTCTTTAGGTTTCGTCACTCTTTGCGTAACTGGCTCCGCCTGTGGCGTCGCAACGTCCGCCTGCTGAGTTGCAGCGTCCGGCTGTTGATCCTTCCCCCTCATCGTATGATGCATCGTATTCTCGCCATCATTGTATGATGAATTGATGGGGAAGCAATGTTCAAATCTGGTATGCTTGAGCGTGTTTAACGTTGCGGTGAGCGGAGCTAACCACGTGCCACAGCGGTGATAGAGTTCGCAGGCAGCGCCTTGAAGTGCGCTACCTAGAAACGGATCGATTTCAAGATCACGAACGAACCCTTGTTGGTCCGGGATCGGGACGAACATCCCGCCAAGTCCCGCATACAGTCCGAGAGCTGCGTTCGAAATCGTCTTTGACATGTCTGCCCCTAATCGGGCGGAATAACGGGCGTAGAACCTCTCAACATCAGAGTCACTCAGCTCCTCGACCTGGTCGACGGTCAAGTCCTTTCTGTGAACCACAATTCCGACCCTCCTGCTACTGTTGCAGCGAGCCTTTTACGGTATTCTTGCACCCTGTCATCTTTCCGTGGCGCGGCTTGTTGCTTTGCTACTGGCTGTGCCATGTCTGGCGCCGCCGGGTCGTCAAGCATCTGGTCTATCAGCTCGTCACAGTCCATTCTTTTGTAACAATAGCGGGCCTGTCTAAAATGGAATGCGCATACATGCGCAGCGAACATCTTGATCATCCGAGAAAGGATAAAATAGACACCCAGTTGCAAAACAACAAGCAGTGCGACATGCAGGCGAAGTACAGGCGAAGTACAGCGATTACTACCGCTACCGAGCACATCATCGTTGGCGTTGCTTCGCAACTGCTTCGCAACGGCTAAGCAATATTAATCACGTTACATGATAATATAATCAGCGTGTTGATCAGTCTTCAACAGAAGCTTAGCATGTTTTGTCTCGGCCAGATGCTGCCGCACCAACTCCCGTCCTCGTGCGGGGATCACGTCATTTTCACGCAGACAGTCTTCGAACGAATCAAGATCCTTGCAGTGGAACAAACAGACCCAGCGCGTCTGCTCGCGCAAATCTTTCAAGACGGAGTTGTACTTCTGCGTGAGGACCAAGACAGACTGCTCCGCGTGGCGGCCCGAGAACGCCAGCTCTGACAGCATGTCTTTCTTCTTCGTCAAAGCCCTCTTAGTGCTGCAGTCGTCTATGATGTATAGGGTCGGCTCGCCCTGGAACACCCGGTAAAACGCTCGCAAGTAATCGTGTAAACGTAAATCTCAGGGTCCGTCCAGATCCAGGGGCGCTGCTGATACATTCTGTTGTACCGTATGGTGGGACACAAAACCACTATGTGCTGAAATAATCCCCGGTAGGGGCCTTCGAGCAGATCGAGGATAAAAAACGGTTTATCCACATCCATGCTGACAAGAAAGCAAAGGAATCGTTCAATCTTGATCCGTCTGTTTTTAAAATTCCTTTTAATAATTTTAAACCATTTATCAACAGATACATCTTGTCGGAATGGCAAGGCGAATGGGACCGTGCAATAAATAACAAACTCCATGCCATTAAACCTGTCGTTGGAACAAAATGCTCTCCTCCACAGTTTTCCAGGAAAGAGGATGTAGTATTAACCCGACTGCGCATTGGCCATACTAGAGTTACTCATTCTTATATTTTAAATGGTGATGAACAGCCTTCCTGTGTAGACTGTGATCAGCCATTCACTGTGAAACATATTTTGATTGAATGTGTAGACTTTTCACAGTCCCGTAACTTATACTTCAAAGCTGACACTTTGCAACAATTGTTTCAAGATGTACCTTTTGAAAATATTATTTTATTCTTAAAAGAAATTGGGCTTTTTCATAAGATTTAACTGTTTAAGCTTTTTATACATATCAAACTAACTTTTTTACTTTTAAATATCCTCATAATTCTCAATGCCGTTAACCATTAACCGTTTGACGCTTATGACCCACAATGAGGGTTAACGCGTCGTTAAACACGAATTCATCATCATCATCATTATCAGTCTGCCCGCTGATTGTCGCCGAATGGGCCGTGCGCGGTAGGAACTCAATTAATCTTTGATTAAGTAACCGTTCCTCCGGAAGATTAATATACCGCTGAGACGAACCGGCCATCTTCGATGTTAAGTTGTGCATCTATGATGACGTAGAGGTAGATGTTCAATGCGCCTGCCACCTCGGATCTTTTCGTTATCTGAATGGCCACACCTTCGCTAGCATTCTCTATCCGTCTGCCGGAGCCGTGGAGCCGGCCGTCGTCGCTTGTCCTGAGGTCAAGCCACAGCGCGTACTTGCTGGTGAGGTATTCGGCAAGGCTGACGTCGGCTAGGGTCAGGTCTTTTTCGACCATTTCCACTTCAGGGTGTCGCTTGCTGCCGGCTGGGAAGAGTTTCCTCGCTTCATCAAACATCTGGTAAGAGCGCATCCCTTGGCTGAAGAGTTGGTTTGGGATCCCCTCGATGGTGACCTGGCCCTTGGTGATTTTCGGATTATAGAAGGCCTCAACTTCGTTGTCAACTTCGTTGACTACTTAATAAAGTCTGTTTTAAACATCCGCGACAACCTTCAAATGTGAGGCAATATGGCTGACTTTGAAAACCCTGTGTTCGAAGACTGGCCCGACCCTTATTATGACGCCGACGATGACACGTTCAACCTGCCAGACGCTGTTATGGACCCACCACCGGAAGTCGAGCAAGGACTACGAGCGGCCGGGGACAATTTTCAGACCCTCCGATGCGAGTTAAGACGGACAGCACTTTCTGACCAGAAGAGGCGTCTGGTCGATACTTTCTACAAAGGAGTGAGCCGTGCCTATAAGGGGTTGCGCCTCGAAGCCAGTATCGACTATGACCAGTTTGGGATTGATGACGACGGTAACACACTCTACTGGACCCCCAGCGACAAAAAGATTCCTATCACTGCGACAAGGAGAGGATTCCGGTTTCTGGCTCTTTCCACACTGGCCTCGAAATATGGAACAGGCGGCATAAATGCAATTCGGCAATCACTGGGGCTCACTGACTTTAAATCGAATATGCCGCGTCTCAACAAAGAGGCTGTGGAAACACTCCAAAAGGCAGAGGAAACACTCTCAAAAATATTGAATCCATCGAGATGACAGAGCTCCCCGGCGTAGCCCACGACGTTATTGGAGATGTCGAGACCGCATTGAAGACAATTGATGATCAGCCTATCGACACCGCGTGAGTCACCCCGGCCAAAACAGAGCTTGCTGGGCTTTAAAAGGCTACGACTCGAACCCGAGACGAGCTCGTGAACAACCTGGCGAAACTCTCGAAGGTCGAAAGCCGGAAAACCGAGGTTGAAAAACACTTTGCCCGGGAGCAACAAAATCTGACGGAGACGAACGACCCCGAGACGCAGCAGAAGATTCAAGACCGAATCAGAAAGCTTGAAAGACAGTCGAGGCTCGAAGCCGTCTCTACGAACAGAGAAACTCTCCGGTCCCAGATCTCCCGAATCCGTGGGACGTTCAGGAAGATTCTCCATGAAGACAAGACGCCGGCAGACGTAGGCGACCCTTCTGGCGGTGGCCCTGCGAGTACCCGCGGATCGGTCCCAGCTGGTGAGGCAGTTTTCCTCTGGAATGTCCTTGAGCTGCCAGCACTGCTGGCGCTGATCGGTGCTGTCACGTTTATTCCTGGGTTGTGGCCGATGACCGCGTCTGACCCCGCTATTTGGATTTGGTTATTATAACCTTGGACATTGCCGGGATGGAGTGCCATGTCGCTCGGCATCAAGTAGGGCGCTCTCCCGCAGACGTAATCCAGTGGTGTGGATGCATATTGCAACGTCTTTTGATAGCGATCGATGCTGCTGGGGGTGTCGACGGGTGAGGCGATGGCGTGTTCGAGATTCACTGTAAACTGCTTTTGGGCGTCGAACCCCGTCCCGACTTTGAGAATGTTGGAACGGGTTTGAGCTTGCGCTCCCAATTTTGCCCAAACGTAATTCCGAATCGAGTCGTTGAGGCGCTCGACACCCGCTTGCGTGAACCCTTCTGATTTATCTAGAATGAACATCGTCCACGCCATTGAAATACCCACATTATGGCCTATGGCATCCTTCGGATGAAAGAAGGGGCCATCGGAGCTGTGATCACTGCGGTATTTCCCCGAAGGGGTCATGAAGGTACTAAAAGATCCGAGGCCTTGACACCCATAGTCCAGCATTTGCCTCCTATCTG
Organism: Lucinisca nassula; assembly: GCA_963580285.1. Lineage (NCBI taxonomy): Eukaryota > Metazoa > Mollusca > Bivalvia > Lucinida > Lucinidae > Lucinisca > Lucinisca nassula. Next base: position 39,047,727 of record OY757017.1, read on the forward strand.
TAGAAGGCGAACCGGCGAACTCCTCGCAAAGCCGCTTGTAGGCCTTGGAGTCATATTGGTTATCGTACCATGAATAGGACTCGTCCCAAGGGTGGGCGACTTTTAGCTCCTCAAACAGACGCCTAATCATATAATAGACATGAAAGTAATACATGCTTGCAAGAAGGGGCTCCTCCGCTTGGAGATGGTCCTGGAATGAAACACCACATCCGGCGGTTGCGCACCAAACCGCAAAGTTCAGCTGGCACTGCCACCAGCTGAAGGGGGCGTGCTGCCAGCTGTCCCACGCATTGTTTGCCTTAGTGACGTCCCCGGTAAGCGGAGGGTTTTGATAATCTACGTCGACGTCCGGGTACTTGGCAAGGAAGTGACTTCCCTTATCGTCGACCATTATGACTAGGGTGGGCGCCCCTGCTGCTGACTCTTTATATTTGAAATGGCCATCTGCCTGATATTTTGCCGAGCTATTAAACGTAAACGCCTCTGTATCCATACCCATTTTGATGTTGCTGTGCTGTTCAAGCTAATAATTTTATTATTATGTACATCACACTCACTGGCGTTCAAAATGATGTGCCAATCAATCTTGCCAGGACCTTGTCTGCGGGTGAGCGAGAGATTGCTCTCTGCGAGTTGACGTATTATCACTGGTGGTACAACATAATGCATGGCGAAAAGGAATAATAAGGTCTCAAATAAAAAGGCTGAAAAAAATACCTGATGGGTATTATAACGTCTGTGAGTTGAACGAAAAGGTGTTTCAGCAGTTGAACGCAAACCTCACTCTAGATGAACCCTCTGGCAATTAACGGTAAAGCCCGGAGAAGTTATAACAATGAATCGCGAATTAGCTAATCTCTTAGGATTTTTCCCGAAAAAAATCCCAGACTCCCTCCATTGGCGCTGATCAATGAAAATGGCCATCACTTGGAAGGAGGCCGCACCAAGACGTTCACTGCAAATGAGCCACACAAGCTGGCCGTCCATCGTAAGGTCTACTTTCATCTTGCTGAATTAAGTACTTCAGACAATCTGCATAACGGTCGCCCCTCTACACTGCTTAGATCTGTCCCCGTCGAGAATGAAAAGTGTGGATCTGGTAGAACTGAATCATTTCCTGTCTTACAGTACAAGAGGTTGTCGTCAGGGCCTATTTCACAGCTAACTGTCTCACTTAGAGATACCAACGGGGTGATGTTACCATTTGAGTATATGAGCACAACCCTACATATAAGGAATGGTTGACACAAACGGCCCCGGGGGATCAGGAAATGCCCCGGGATGGCTTTGGCTGATCTTGGTGATATTAAGGGGTTCGGTAAGGACGGAAAAGAAGATCAATTATATGCCTTCCAGCTCTCTGATGGGGTCTACAAAAGAGAAGAGGTCACCCAAGCGGGGTCATTGACATTCTGTGATCTCAGCGACATAGATACCTCACATGCCGTTCCAAAGCGGGTTCATACGCTGGCCTTCACTGGGAGCAAGTGGATTGCTTTTGCGGACCCCGTCCAACAAACCAACAAACAGGGTGGCTTATTGACAAACAAATCTTGTCTCCGTACGTTGTGACTGGAAAGCAGTACAAAGTTAGGAAGGTAGTTAATAGTGGCACTTGACTGTGCTGGTATACCCCCGGGACGAAGAACATTGTCGTTTCCGAAGATAACGACCGGCAGGGAATCCTGAAAATAGTCTTCGAATTCCCACAAGCGGGAATCATTGGTATGGACTTGCCAACATAATCGATCATCCTTGATCTAATTCTCGGAGATAGACCCGACGACAGGTTTTTAATTATTTGGGCCCCATTTTTGATTTATATCAGTCTTTGAATCGACTGCCTATTCGAAATTCGCGGAATTGCAGTGTGTTTCCTCTGGCTTTCGTTGCCGGATCATTACAGAGTCACTGATGAGGCTTTATTAGCCGAAACTACGTAGTATGACCCATCTTATGAATGTTTTCATTGCTCTTAAAGGAACTCATTTTTGATTTTTATTTGTTGATGTGTTACCCGGCTTCAAGCTCAAGTGGAGTCAAGCGAATGCTAATAAAAAAGTTGGGATTTATATACAAGTACAAGAAACGCATCGAGTGCAGTTCACTCTTGAAGGAATCCAACACCAAGTTGAATTCCGTCATTTAGACCTAATAATATTTTTATAGGCCCAGTGTCTCTCAAAAGGCTGCGATTTACGCCCGGTGCGCTCACAGCAGACCAAGCTATAGTCATTATTAGCCAGTAGTCTATTTAAACTCACCCAGCTCGAGGGCTAGTAGACGAAGGGCCTCTACCCAGGACTTGAAACTGGAGATAATCACCGACTTCAGAGATTTACACCCTTTCAATAAGTAATATTCATTTAGAGCGAAAGGTTCGATAATATTAGTACGATGACTCTCTATCCACCACTCGATACTGGAGACAAACACCGCCTTCAGCACGTGGCCGAGGTCAAATTCCGTCTCGAAAAAGAACGATACTTCAGAACCTCGCTGTACAAGAAATACAGACTTGGGGCTAATGTTGTTGATGGGATTGATACCGCGCTTACTGCGACTAGCGTTGGGCTAGCGACTTTTGGGGTCGGATTGCTCGCAACGATCATCGCGACGCCTGTCGCCATTGGCCTTCAAGCTGGGGCGATTGTGTGTGGGTTGCTGGGGGTCGGCGGGAAATTTATAGGCCGAAGGCTCCAGGCGAAATAAAAAACAAAACATGATGAGATTCGTATCTTGGCTGAGTCAAAACTGAACTCAATCACGGACCGCATTTCTATCGCGCTGAACGACGATAATATTTCTGGAACAGAATTTCCCAGATTCTATGTGAAATCGACAAGTTCAATCAGATGAAAGATGAAATTCGTGGACGCTTCAAACAGAGTCTTAGTTTATCAGAAGACGAAAAAAAGAAGTTGTTTCAACGTGCGAAAGACGAGGCGTTAATGACGGCCCGTACCAAGCTGTTGGAAGAGTTGGACAAAATCCAGCCGAGTGGCATCTGAATATTTCTTGCTGGCGAACTTAAATGAGCGCAGGCTGGTCACGACCGGCGAGTACATATATCACACGCCGTCCTTTTTATTCTCGCGAATTAGCGCATAAGATCCAAGCTCCTTTCACCAAAGACCAATTTTACCTCCATCCGCGTCTGTCTAAATTTAGGACGAAATGGGCACAACAGACTGGACGGAATGGACACAACTGGCTGATCAGTGTTTTTAGGACGAAATGTGTACAACCAACTATTTAGGACCACAGCTGGCCGGTTACATCTGATCGGTATCTTTAGGACGAAATGGGTACAACTGACTGGATGGAAAAGGCACAACTGGCTGATCAGTGTCTTTAGGATGAAATATGTACAACCAACTATTTAGGACCACAGCTGGCTGGTTACATCTGATCGGTGACTTTAGGATGAAATGGGTACAACCAACTGGACGGTATGGGCACAACTGGCTGATCAGTGTCTTCAGGACGAGATAGATATAACTAACTAGTTAGGACTGAATGGTCGGAACAGGCTGGTTATGGTTTGTTACTTCCTGGTATAATTTACTCTGTTTCCAATATGACCACAAAATTATTTACATAACTCGCTTTGCGGTCAATTATACTGTCGATAAAACATTATTGGAAAATAGCAACCTTGAGAAAGTGAAAAGATTTTTTTTTTGTGTGTGACAAAAAAATATTATTCGTTGCACATCATTTTTCGTCAGCTCCGGTTTTTTTACCCCATAAAAAAACAATATTAACACTCTTGATAGCTTCTTTTTCCTTTGCTGCATTATTAACCAATATCACGTGGTCCTATTGATTTCATATTACATCTCTAAGCATGTCGAGCACAAGTTTCGAAGACGACGAATCCATACACTCAATGCCGTAGTTGTAGGCCGCCCCCAGGGCTTCTATGCTACTGCCACGATGCCCTTGGTATGTCGCAGCCAGTTGGGATGAAATTCTTTTAGAGTTGGGCGGCTTAATTTAGCTTATGAAAAATATTGATGTTTGGGTTGGGGGACTTAATTTGCCAAAAAGAGATTATTTTGGGGCAAATTAAGCTGGGAGCCTTGGTTGACTAAATGGGGCTTTCATGGTTGAACTAAAAGTGTATTCACCCTCCCTGCTGCTAAACTTTATTTAAATATGTTCTATAAAAGGGTTATCCCTTGGAAGCAAGGAATACACCACAGAACTGAAAATATCTAGTGTACATTTTTTCTGGGCCAGACTAGCTAGTTTCGGCCAATTAGGCCTCATCAGTGACCCTCAGATATTTTCAAAATTCCACAATGGAATCAATGATCCCAAAGGACAAGAAAATATAATCTACACTATGATGTAGGGCAGGGAGACGTTTAAAGTCGACTTTCAAATGTACAATAGAACAACATTAGCCTTAGGATATTTTGTCGACATACATGGTTTAAGACTAGGGGCTAACTTCCCTTTCCACAGGCCCTTTTGAATGATTGTCATATGATGTGTCACCAGTAACAGACTTGTCGGTGAACTGTCTCCAAATTCGTGTCGGTGAACCGTCTTCTGGGTAACAGGCACGACTTTCATACAAATAGACTCTTTCGGTATTTTTTCCGGGAATCGAAAGTGAACCTGCAAATTAACAACTTTTCAGGATTTAACAGTCAAGAAGAGTTCAGAGAAACCAGATAGAACATGAGTATGAGCCTCGTTTATTTGGATATTTAATTGATTTTTTTTACTTGAAACTTAAACGTCAGTAGAAGGAATTCCACGTGCTACGCAAAACGTTTTGCTGTGATTTCGTACCTTCCTTTGATTCGTTTGAGAAACCTTTTCCTCAGTGAAACAACTGATGTTTTTACATCATCTTCCCTTGACGGAATATAGTCCATTCAAGAAAGCTAACAAAATGTGCAAATATTGTGAAAATCTGCATCTTGCTTTTTAGCTCACCTGAGCCTTTAGGCTCATAGGTGAGCTTATAGTATAGCCATGGTCCGTCGTCCGTCCGTCCGTCCGTCCGTCCGTCCGTCCGTCCACCATTTTCAAAGATCTTCTTCTCCTATACTGCATGGCCAATCAAAGCCAAATTTCATATGGAGCCTCAGTGGGATGGGGGAACGAAAGTTTGTTCGCGGGGTCTGGATCACATGACCAAGATGGCCGCCATGCCCATATATGGTAAAAAGCCTTCAAAAATCTTCTTCTCCAGAACCATAAGGCCAGTGGCCTTGAAACTTGGCATGTAGCATATGGTACTCGGGCCCATCATGGTTTGTACAAATGGTGACCCTTGGTTGACCTTGACCTATTTTACAGCAATGTCAAATTTGTCGACTTAGGCTTTTGCATGGGGCAAAGTGAAAATAATGGATTTATAGGAAACCATTGAAGACAGTGTCACCAAAATTGGTAGATCAGGTAAAGTAACTGAATACATGAACGTATATGGATCAGAAAGGTCAAGGTCATTCATTGGCCTTGTTCACGGGTCTGGATCACATGACCAAGATGGCCGCCATGCCCATATATGGTAAAAAGCCTTCAAAAATCTTCTTCTCAAGAACCATAAGGCCAGTGTCTTTGAAACTTGGCTTGTAGCATATGGTACTCGGGCCCATTATGGTTTGTACAAATGGTGACCCTGGGTTGACCTTGACCTATTTTAGAGCAATGTCAAATTTTCCGACTTAGGCTTTTGCATGGGGCAAAGTGAAAATAATGGATTTATAGGAAACCATTGAAGACAGTGTCAACAAAATTTGTAGATCAGGTAAAGTAATTGAATACATGAAGATCTATGGGTCAGAAAGGTCAAGGTCATTCATTGGCCTTAGACCAAGGTCATTCAGGATCCATATTTCAAACATTTTTTTCTCCAAACCTGCTGAGCCAATTTAAGTAAAATTTAATATGGAGCCTTTGTGAGTTGAACAAATGAAAAAATGCCAATACGGTCTAGATCACTTGACCAAAATGGCCGTCACGCCCATATATGGTAAAAAGCCTTAAAAATTCTTCTCCTCCAGAACCGTAAGGCCAATGGCCTTGAAACTTGGCATGTAGCATATGGTACACAGGCCCATCATAGTTTGTACAAATGGTGACCCTGAGTTGACCTTGACCTATTTTACAGCAATGTCAAATTTGCCGACTTAGGCTTTTGCATGGGAAAAAGTGAAAATAATGGATTTTTAGGAAACCATTGAAGACACTGTCACCAAAATTAGTAGATAAGGTAAAGTAGCTGAATACATGAAGATCTATGTGTAAGAAAGGTCAAGGTCATTAATTGACCTTAGACCAAGGTCACGCAGGTTCCATATTTCAAACATTTTTTCTCAAACTACTGAGCCAATTGAAGTGAAATTCAATATGGAGCCTTTGGGAGTTGAACAAATGAAAAGCTGCCAATATGGTCTAGATCACAGGACCAAGATGGCCACCACGCCCATATATGGTAAAAACACTTCGAAATTCTTCTTCTCAAGAACCGTAAGGCCAATGGCTTTGAAACTTGGCATGTAGCATATGGTACTCAGGCCTATCATAATTTGTTGAAATGGTGACCCTGGGTTGAACTTGACCTATTTTACAGTAATGTCAAATATGCTGACTTAGGCTTTTGCATAGGAAAAAGTGAAAATAATGGATTTTTAGCTCACCTGAGCCTTTAGGCTCATAGGTGAGCTTATAGTATAGCCATGGTCCGTCGTCCGTCCGTCTGTCCGTCGTCCGTCCGTCCACCATTTTCAAAGATCTTCTTCTCCTATACTGCAGGGCCAATCAAAGCCAAATTTCATATGGAGCCTTAGTGGGATGGGGGAACGAAAGTTTGTTCGCGGGGTCTGGATCACATGACCAAGATGGCCGCCATGCCCATATATGGTAAAAAGCCTTCAAAAATCTTCTTCTCCAGAACCATAAGGCCAGTGGCCTTGAAACTTGGCATGTAGCATATGGTACTCAGGCCCATCATGGTTTGTACAAATGGTGACCCTGGGTTGACCTTGACCTATTTTACAGCAATGTCAAATTTGCCGACTTAGGCATGGGGCAAAGTGAAAATTATGGATTTATAGGAAACCATTGAAGACAGTGTCACCAAAATTTGTAGATCAGGTAAAGTAACTGAATACATGAAGATCTATGGGTGATAAAGGTCAAGGTCATTCATTGGCCTTAGACCCAAGATGGCCGCCATGCCCATATATGGTAAAAAACCTTCAAAAAATCTTCTTCTCCAGAACCATAAGGCCATTGGCCTTGAAACTTGGCATGTAGCATATGGTACTCGGGCCCATCATGGTTTGTACAAATGGTGACCCTGGGTTGACCTTGACCTATTTTACAGCAATGTCAAATTTGCATGGGGCAAAGTGAAAATTATGGATTTATAGGAAACCATTGAAGACAGTGTCACCAAAATTTGTAGATCAGGTAAAGTAACTGAATACATGAAGATCTATGGGTGATAAAGGTCAAGGTCATTCATTGGCCTTAGACCCAAGATGGCCACCATGCCCATATATGGTAAAAAACCTTCAAAAATCTTCTTTTCCAGAACCATAAGGCCATTGGCCTTGAAACTTGGCATGTAGCATATGGTACTCGGGCCCATCATGGTTTGTACAAATGGTGACCCTGGGTTGACCTTGACCTATTTTACAGCAATGTCAAATTTGCCGACTTAGGCTTTTGCATGGGGCAAAGTGAAAATAATGGATTTATAGGAAACCATTGAAGACAGTGTCACCAAAATTGGTAGATCAGGTAAAGTAACTGAATACATGAAGATCTGTGGGTGAGAAAGTTTTAAAATGCCAACAAATATTGAGATGGCATTTTAAAATTTATGAGCAGGGTAAATGACATTTTCTGCTGATCTAAGTAGGAAAATTGTCACCAGACAGGTGAGCGGTTCAGGACCACTGGTCCTCTGGTTTCAATTTTGAAAGGGGTGTTGGTTATCTGCAAAGCATTTTAAGGGGTTCGTAGAAATACCGGAACACACCAAAACACCGGAACACACTGGTAATTACCGGAACACACTTGAATTTTTTATATTTCTTTTATTAGAAATGTTATCTTTGACTTATTTGCATTGTTTTATTGTGTATGGTGTTGTTGAAAACATTTCTGATATAAAAAAGCATAAATAAATTTATCTTAGTTCAGTGTTTTATCAAATGTGTTCCTGTCCTGTGGGTCTAAATATATACAAGTAATTATACTGAGCAGTTTATATTTAGATTTGCTCTCTCTGATATAACTCATTTGATGACCAAAAGAATACAGTTTGACAATTCTTCTAGCCACAAAAAAAGCTTGACATTTCCAGCATAGTGTCGCCATTGGGAAGAAAAACATGAACTGTCAAAAACCTTAGCTCGTAAAAATTTCAATTTTTTATATCAGATTTTTTCCAAGTTTGCTAAGTGGCAACTCTGTGTCATTTTATTGTTTTTTATTATTATTATAATTTCTGGTCCAGTCAACAGCTTAGATCATTCCGTCCATAGTGCATTATTTCAAAGTTCTTCAATTCATTGTAATTATGTTATATAACTCTCTCTCTCTCTAAAAACAACATAAGTATATAAAAACACAATGTATATTTAAAGCACCCTGCCCTCTGGGCTTGGGGAGAACGATCGTGCTGCATGGCGCTCCCGCGCTGAGCTGAAACTATCTGCATTCGACTAATGATAAACGACTTAGAATTACTAAGCGTTTCCAGTCAGTGTTGCGAATGGGACTGGTTTCAATGGGTGATGAGAAACATCTCCAATATAACCTGAGTGGTGTTGACAGGATTATTACTTTTGCCGCCTGGTTCTGCACTATTTGATTAGACTTGCCTGCCGGGACCGGCAACATTCTTTCGTGGATGTTGACCATGAAATATATTCTACTATCATTGGGCACTTTCACATTAAATTAGAGCAAAAATTCTCATAGGGAGTGAAAAAAAAGAACCCTTCTACATGGTTCTTATACATTTTTTCCAATCCCATATATGCTTAATTTCACAAAAAAAGTGTTGAACAACAGATTAAGTCCATTTAATTTTCTTCTATCTATCTATCTATCTTCTTATACTGAGTCGGTCATATTTGGCCATTACCTCAGTTGGGTGCGTAGCTAAATTTAGAATTTAGCTGAAAAAAAAAAAAAAAAAAAAAAAAAAAAAAGAGAAGTCACTGGATGAGTCCTTAAAACTATTTACAATCTGAATAACAGAGGTATACTAAAACGCATACCTCTGAGTCTCAATCTTACACTGTATGGGCTTTGAACTCCTCTGCAGTCTTAGCATTCACCACAGAAGAGGGAAGACTATTCCACTGGGGAATAGTCCTAGGGAAGAAGGAATTTTTCAGGGCATCACTGTAGGACTGGTACCTGTGATACTGTGAGTTGTTTACTTTTGATGCCCTTGTTCGAGTTGAAACTGTCACAGGGGTCAAGTATTTATCTTTATTAACGGCCACTGTACCTGAATGTATCTTATAGAAGAAGGTTAAAGAGGACTGCTCACGACGGGCCTCTAGGGACGGCCATTCTAGCTCGTTAAGCATGTCACCGACGCTGCTTCTATTGCGCCATCGTCGGCAGGTCCATCGAGCAGCTGTCCTCTGCACCTTCTCCACCTGCTGAATCTGAGTTTTAACATAGGGATGCCAAATGGGTGATGCATATTCTAGCTGAGGGCGAACCAATGTTTTATATGCAACATCCTTTGTCTGCCTAGGTGCAAAAGCCAAGTTTCGTCTAAGAAATCCTAAAGTCCTAGTTGCTTTTGATGTAATTTCAGAAACGTGTTGACCCCAATCAAGATCATCAGTGATGGTGATACCAAGATATTTGGCGGATTGAACCTGCTCCAAGATTTGCTGGTGTAGTTTATAGTCAAACTTAATTTGTTTGTCAGGAGGGTGTCGCGACACCCTCATTGAATGACATTTGGCCACATTGAACTTCATCTGCCAATCGGCCTCCCACTGTGCTAGTTGGTTCAGGTCATCTTGTAGAATAAGACAGTCAGAAGAAGAATATATATTCCTATAAAGGACACAATCATCAGCAAACAAACGGACAGATGACCTGATGTTATCAGGGAGATCATTAATGAATACCAAGAAAAGGACCGGTCCAAGGACCGAACCTTGGGGGACACCAGATAAAACAGGGACTGGATCAGACGCTTGGCCATCAAGTACAACTTGTTGTGAGCGCCCTGAGAGCCATGAGCTAATCCACCTGTGTGTGGATCCTCTTATCCCATAGTAATCCAATTTATACAATAGCCTCCTGTGAGGTACCTTGTCAAAGGCCTTAGCGAAGTCCATGATAATCAAGTCAGTCTGTTTGTGGCCACGGTTTGTGGCCCCATCCAGATTGCTCACAATGTCATGGTAAAACTGAACTAATTGAGTTTCGCAAGACCTTTGACTTCGGAAACCATGTTGACAGTCAGCAAGAATGCTCTCTAAGGCTAGGTGCTTGTTGATGTTACTAACTATTATATGCTCCAGGGTTTTGCAACAGATGCATGTTAGCGACACTGGTCTATAATTTGCTGCATCGTATTTTTCTCCTTTTTTATAGACCGGGGTAACATTAGCTTGTCGCCAGTCATCTGGTACAGTGCCCTGGGCGAGTGATTCATTGAAGATAAAGGCCAGCACAGGTGAAATTTCAGCACCACATTCTTTAAGCACCCTGGCATTCAGGTCATCCGGCCCAGATGCCTTATGTATTTTGAGCTTACCTAACAGTTTGGCGACCCCGTTTGGGTCAACTGTTATGTCCCCCATTGAGGGGAACTGACTATTACCTTTAGTTGGTAGCTCACCATCAGTTTCACGCGTAAATGCAGATTGAAACTGTTTGTTACATATGTTGGCCTTATCGCGCGAATCTGTTTTGAGAATACCGTTATCTCTTAACGAAGTGATCCCAAAGGCTTCCTTTTTCAGGGACTTTACAAATGACCAAAACTTTTTTACTTTACCATTCTTCTGGGGACTGTCGGGATCTGTATTATCATCCTCAAAGGTAAAGATGCTGGAAACATGCTTCCAATATGCATCTCTTATTACCTTTTGTACATGTGCTCTGAACCTTTTGTAATGGCTCTTAACGTCAGGGCTACTAGACTTACGAGCACGAAAGTACATTCGATTGCGTCTTCTAATTAGATGCTTGATCGTGTTGTCGATCCAAGGCGCACTAAACTTTGTTTTGGTCATTTTCGTTGGAATAAACCTTTCCATAGCCGCAGTTAATTCGGTCTTAAAATTGACCCACATGTCGTTAACTGACATGTGCGAAAGGTCAGAGGAAAGGAACGAATCTCTAAATCGCGCCATATGGTCTCGCAGACCATCCATATCCGCACGTTTATATAGATATATTTTACGCGGGGCTTGTCTGATTCGTTTTGCTTTTATGTCGTATTCAATAAGGACTATGTCGTGATCGGCTTTGCCGATCGGGGGCATCCCCTTAACTCGATTAACTGGGGATGGTGAATTTGTAAATAATAGATCGAGGGTCTTCTCTTGACGGGTGGGTATATTAATTACTTGGGCTAGGCAGTGTTCTTTGATTATATCTAAAAGCTGTTGCTGTGTCTGCCTTTTAGATACCCCATGGGGCACCTGCATGTTGCACCATTCAATGTCACCACAATTGAAGTCTCCGCCAACCAAAATATGGGCATTTGCATTTGACATTATCCTAGACAAAGATGAATTAAAAGCCTCAAGATATTCTGGGTCAATCTGATCTGGGGGGCGATAAAAGGAACCAAGGTACAGAGTCCTACATCCAATAATGTTCAATTTACACCAAACTAATTCACATTTGGTGTCCAACTCCGGAGTTTCTGTACAGAGTAGGTCTCGCTTGAAAGCCACAAAGACACCTCCATGTGCATCCCCAACTCTGTCTTTCCGGATAGCCTCAAAAGATTCTGGAAAAATTTCTGAGTTTTTAATTTCTGGGGTTAGCCAGGACTCATTGCCCAAAATGATGTCCGGCTTAGCTGAGTCGATAATAGTATGAAGTTCAGCCCTTTTGTTCTTTATTGACTGACAATTCATAATCAATATTCTGAGGGGGTGGTTAAGGACCGCCTTTTTGGTCTTCATTTTAGCTTCTTTTGACTGCTGCACAATGGGCGAAGAAGCTGCCGTGGGCGGGCCAATATTGTCTGGTATCGGACTGTCAGGCTCGGACAGGGTAGATAACGGTTCAAATTGGTTATGGGTGTCAATAGAAGATAAAGTGTCAAACAGAGATGTGGAAAAGTTTGGCATTCCACATTTCATGCATTCCCATGCTACGTTCATATTCGATGATCTGTTATATAGACTATACATAGTTGATGACATGCCTTGACAGTCTATGTGATACCAGATATTGCAAGTGTCACAACAAATTCCTCGGTCTTCCCAACCAACACTTCTTTGACAAAGTCCACAGGGAAAATGTGAGCTGTCATTTAGGGAAATTGGACCAGGATTTGATTCCACGTCCCAAGCATTACCTATTATAACTGTAAATATATACAGGTAAAAAAGTTTGTTTGAACCAGGAAATCCCTTCATCCTTACCGATTTCTTTAAGATAGATACCGTGCAAATGTGGGGCAAATGATGTGCAAAGTTATACTCGTTTGCTGTTGTACCACATGTATCCATATACACTGGGAAAAAGTCAACGGGGATTTCCTGTTGATCCTGTCCGCTATAGATGGAGAAGGATGCTAGACGTGTTGCCAACAGCAGGCAACAAACTCCAAATAGGAGGTCAAACACAAAATGACTCTTCAGAGGGATTTGAAAGCAGGAATTATGTATTTTAATAGAAATGTAAAGCCTGTATTATTCATGGAATTTCATTGACTAAGTTTGGATTTGGCACGAGTTAGACAAATTAAAAAGGAGATACGGACCCCATGTCTGATTTGAAAGGGTGTTCAGCTGACTCTGTTTCTAGTACTTTGTGAAGTTCAATCTTGAAGTAAATGCTTGTTTTCCAATTAAAATTTTACCTGCTTTCTTTTATTGTAGCTTCTGTAATGGTGAACTTTGGCCAATGATTTTTTACTTATCAAATGGCACCGTGTGGCTCTTGAAACTAGCAATAAATTTCTAGGACAAAATCAAATGGTTATTGAACTGGAGAGTGTCCCATATTTGTGTCCTCTCCAGTACAATGTTCTGGAGGGGACATAAGTGAAGGACGCCAAAGAAAACCAAAGAACATATAGACTAGACTTTCCAATATAATTTTTTGTTTAATTTGAAACATATGCAAACATAAAACAGGAAAATTTCTAGAGAACTGTATATGGCTGTCACTTTTAATCAGAGTCCCTTAATTCAGTGGAAGAATGCTATTACAGCAGTCAATGACAATTACTGCATATCATGAGTGTTGCCAACACTCTAGAACTTTCACAAGCCTTGTACGCAGTACCCAGTTATATTGACCTAAATCGTTCCAAATTTTAATATTTCCCAGAAAAAAGTGACACTCAAATTAACATGTTATTCGTACTGGAGTGGACATGTTTTATGGGACAGGTATCTGTGACCCTTAATTCTGCTTAAATTACAATAAAAGTTGTTGTACTTTTCTCAAACATTAAGGATACAGTCACATCAATGGAAAAATGAAACAAATTTAGGAAGTTTTCTGAATAAATATGGTATAAATATAAGGCATTCATGTCTATTGACTGTTTAAAAAATATGTCAAGAACACAAGTGGCTCTTTTTCATTAATAGTAGAATAATTCCAATTGTTTCATCCAATGGGGTGCATCAGTAGTTGTATATTATCAGTTTCCATGAACTTTTTATCTGCACCAGGGTGTTAAACATAGACAGATGGTAAAATACTGGAGGGGACATTTTTGGGACATTAAACAGTAACATGATGAAACTACAAAATGGATAAGAACAGGTAACATATGTACAGGATGTTCCAAAGTCTTAAGAAAACCACTGAAATATCAAGCAAGTCACTGAGAAAAACATCAAAATGACTTATCAAATTTATATCTAAGTATGTGTATTCATTGACTCAATACCTTAGGCCAAAACAAATTATATGTGTGGTTCCTATTACATGGTTTTCAAAAATAGGGTAGGTAGGTAGGAAAATTATTTTATTTTTTATTTTTATTTTTTTTTTCTCACCTTCTATACTATGCTACACACTGCACTTATTTTTGTTATATTGTTTTGCTTCTGTTGTATAATTGTACTTGAAAACATTGTAAACAAATAAAAGTATAATAAAAATTGCTTAGTTTTCATCCATATTGTCCTAATTGTTACAAAAATAAGGGTTTTCTTCAGTCAGAACAAAGTATTTTGATTGGACATCCTGTGTATGTTTTCACCTTTTACAAAAGGTCAGCCTTTGGGACTTGCTGTTCTAGTGAAGGTTGCTTTATCTTGAATAGTGTTGTAACTGTTATTGTACCATATATACATTGAAGATAAATGTAAAAGTTCAAAAGATCAAGATGAAATGACAGAGTAAACGGATATCAGAAAGTTTCTTATAACGGCTTAATGCTGCAAATTAAACATCCACCAATTAGCACCAGCAGAAACTATTTTATTTATAGTCTTTTCAAATCGTAGTCCTTGTTCCATTTGTATCTGTCTTACTTGGTCCTAAAGCTGAACATGATAGATATATAGATAGATAGATAGAAAGATAGATAGATAGATAGAGAGAGATATATATATATATATATAGAGAGAGAGAGAGAGATAGATAGATAGATAGATAGATAGATAGATAGATAGATAGATAGATAGATAGATAGATAGATAGATCTCACAATGATTCTGAAAACAGGAGTCCAAAATCCTTCATTTTGAAAAGTTAAGTTCCTGATCTTGATTGTACAAAAAACATAAACATTTCTACACACGTGTACACTACATCATAGTTGCATGTTTCCCTAACTGCCTCTTTCATGACTCTAATCCAAACTTGTACAGTGTGGAAACTCAATAGAACCATGCCATTGAGGTGGTTGTAATAAGAAACCACAACGTACATGTATGTTCTGGAGCTGAGATTGGGAAAAATATATCCCCAGTTAAGTCTGCTTTCCCCTTTAACTAGGGGCATGCAAGGGTGAGCAGGGATAAATAAGTTCTGAATAGTTAGATCCTCCGGAAGCAAAGAATACACCAAATAAACGAAAATAGCAGACTCGGTTTTATTGAGTCTGTTCATCTCAATGTCGGGTAAAAGTCCTACAACATTGGAAGCAATGTCTCCAAAATGACCTTTACAGTGTTGACGGGAACGTTAAACCTCAAATCAAATGACCAAAATATAACAACGTCATGCCTGTTTAAAGAATGGAGAAAATGGATATTTTAGACACTTTTTTAGCAATAGATTGTTGCCTGTTTGATGGTTTACCGCTAATCCCGCTGTTTATTGTTCCAAATTATCTCACTTTAAGATTTGATGACCAGTGTACATGTAAGTGATACCAATTAAACGATTAGGTGTGAAAATTTACCTGACCAGTGTTATCATGTGCATATGCGGCCAGTCTGATCGGCGAGTGTCTAAACTTTCCGAGAAATGAAACCTTGTGAACAATAAACTCAGATCAGACTGTGCAGAACTTCAAGCTGATCTGAGTCTTTTCTGTGTGCGCATACGCATTCAGTGCATTTCGCGGAAAGCATTTCTGATGTCACCACCATATGACACCCTAGCTCATTAACTACCGTCTTTATCGGACATATATTACAACAGTGCACTCACGAAAAAAAATCTTTTAACGTAAGATCAGCCTGCACATCGATCTTTTCGTTTGCTGCTCTCTGCATATCGCAGAATCCATACTACATCAGGTTTGAACAAAGAGCAAAGACTGATAAGACTGCGCAAGTTGATCTGTGACTTCACCTGTCGCGCAGTTTACTGTCATGTTTTCCAAAAATTGGATGCGAAGACCGTGTGTGCAAACTATCGATGACGTGTTATTGAAAAACGTGGGAAAAATTCAGACTGCAACAAATGCACGTTCAAAATGACGGCGGGAAATTAAGCGCGACATGACAAAAACTATATATGTGTGACCAGCGAAGACTACGATCAGCCTGCGCATCTGTGGAGGCTTAGCTTTCTGTTCATGGAGAACGTGAAAATACTTGAGAGATTTACACAAGCTGTCTGCATTATTTATGTTTGTTGAAGCGTGCACACTTGTCTGATTATCGCTACAGGTGGTAAAACATAATTTGGATAATTTTTATTGTCACAAAAGTAATCTGATTATTGCGAGGGATCATACCGTCACGGTCTGCATACCGCAATAAATGTGCGCCATTGTCCTTTTTTATGCGTCCGAGACATGGGTTTATGCATCTTGCGCTTCCGAAAACAAATTGCATTCAAAATTTGTGGGTTCCGACCGCTTCCTAATTTTGCCTCTCTTACCGGTCCATGGAAAATACCTGTTGATCACAGGAGACAACAGACGTTTTACCCTCTGGTAGTAGTTTTTTTCTTATTTATTTTGTTTCCGGTGGTGGTTCTATTGGCTTGCATGAACGGTCTTGAATGTGCTAAGTACTGGAGATTTTGGATTATAATTATGGGTTACTTCAAAGCGTCGGCTTCTTCAGAAGTAGCCACGTGCCATATCCCTGACCCAATTTGAACTGTAACTGGCTAATTGTTATTGATTAGCACGGGCCATGCACTTACCGTTAACTGGCAGCTCGCGGCAATTGATAAAAAAAACAGCTTTTAAATAGCGATGCTTACGATATGCATTGTTTTTCTAGGCTCACAGTTATTTAGAGACAAACACGGATGTTTTTGTTGTTGTTTTTTTGGCAGACGCACACCATTTTCATGCGTTAATACGACCAGATTGTCCTTTAATGAAAGCGCTTTTTAATGAATATGTACTAAAATACTTTAACCATGAAAAATTCAAAGACCGTTTTTGCACATAAAATGTTTGGAATATTCATGATAGAAAAATAATTAGGGTCGGCGGGAAAAAGCTAGGCACGGTCGGGTAACCGGAACCACACATATATTTTGTTTTGGCCTTACAAGCGCAAATGTTTGCTGTATCTTTTTCATATCTTATAAGTTTTGAAAGCTATCAATGTCACATTAAAAGTAGTAACCATGTATTTAGAAAGAAAGGATCATCAACCTTCAATACTAAAATGTTTACCAAAGCAAGAAAGACTCAGACTGTTGAGTCCTGGAGTGGACACACTTGTGGGACATATTAATTCAAACCTAAAACCATAGCTACAGATATGTAGGGGGTTAAGTTGGTGATGATGGGCAAATTATTTTTGTTATTTCTCTATAAAACGTATGTTCACACAGTTGTGTATTTACAGAGCTGATTCTAATGAATACCTACAACATATGATTTTATGGGAAATTCTAACACAGCGCGCCTATATAGGCAATGGAAAATAACTGTGTTTTATTCTACAACAAATCACAGCTCGGAAGCAAGGCTGCAAAAATGCCGGTAAATATCATATTTTCCATGCCACTGGCATTTACCGGCATTTATGGCATTTATGGCAAATATGGCAAATTCAATTGATGGTCATCAAGCTTTGCAGTCAATGCAGCTGACACTGGTTTTGTTGTCTTGTTCAACAACAGCAAAGAAGTTCCAGATTGGATCTTTTAGCTTCACCATGGTGACTAGTAGTAGTTTGCTTTAGATGTGTTTAGCTAAATTTCAGGACATTTAATGAACAGTAATGCTCTAACTTCTAGGGTATACATAGCTTAAAGCCATACAATTACTCAGTTCACACCTAAGATACCTCTTTTCAATTCCACCTAGACTAAATATCTAAGTTATATAAACAAATAACAAATTATGACATCTTCATGTTTTCATCTTTGCCTCTGGCTATGCTCTACCTACTTTAAATAAACATTTTCTTAAATTTGTTGTTTTAGTAATTCTATCTGTCTAGTGTCTATCCAAAGATTAAGGGTCAATATACAGTACAGTCTTAGAAATCTTATTATCCCTCACGATCGTGCATGAACGAGAAAAGGATTACGCTTCGCGCACAACCCTCGCAAAACCCACGCTAGTTCCACGCTTGATCCACGCTTATTTCACGTTTGTCCACGCTCGTATCTCGCAACCATCGCGATCCACGGAAAGCCTTCACGCAACACGTTTAGGTCCACGTTGGCCCACGCTACTCTCGCGCATCAATTTTTATCGAAATACATGTACATGTATAGGTTTTTGTTCATTTATATAACCCATTGGAATAAAAATAAAAAAAAAAAAAACAAACATTATGAATGGTTAAGTACCGTAAATTACGACTAAATGACCCGGTGAAACAAAGCATGAAATGATTATAGTGCTTCTGTGACTATGAAGAAAGAGATAGTGTTCGGTTTCCTTAAATTGGCAATTAAATTGGCAATCAAACATACATGTAGCTATCCGTAGTATTATTTACTCTCCACTTACGTAACAAACAAGTATGCTTAAGCTGCAGATAATTACATGTATGATTGATTGGCCTGGTCAAACAAAATATCGCCCAAAGAAATTTAACACCAACTGACCCGGTGAAACAAAGCATGAAATAATTACAGAATTAGGTTTTAAATGGTCCGAGACGATGAAGAAGATCGCGATGAGGCCCAAAGAAATTAATCACTTAACTTTTTTTGGAATTTTGAAGAAATATTGTGTAATTGAACCTAATTTTTTCCTCCGGGTACTCCGGTTTTTGGCCCTACTCTGATTAAAAATCGGCTTCATTACGAAAACACGCCTATAAAATACAATGCCACCTTTATCGCCGAAAAAAATGAAAATTTTAAGGTGAAAACTTGTAATATTTTTCTTATTTCTGCTGAAAATATAGATTGTGGGCACTCGTTAGAACCGCCTCATCGAGTTGTTGGTGAGACGTAAAGCTGAAAGACTCACTTTACTGCTCGTTCAGGACTTACTGCCATGCGCTGGCTCAAACTAATGTTAGCGAGGCGATTCCATTTTTTGTAGTGTTTGTTCGTCGCTGCGATACATGTACATGTAAACGTATCTGTGACGTGACCAGCGTTATTTACGTAAACAGTTCAGATCCCAATCTGAATGCCCGATGATTGTCTCTGATCAGACCTCGCGGTTGTGCAGGCTGATCAACTCTTGTCAGGCTCCAATCTGAGTCTTTACCGGTCATGCGAATCTTATTGTATTTGGCTGGCGCTCGCTCGAACTTTGCTTCGTGTTTAACGAGGCGATTCCATTATTTATAATAACAATCATGACATTTATATATGTAGCATAACTTGTAATAACTCCTGTTTTCGTGTGTGCATGTTTTTTTGTTGTTGTTTTTTTTTTAACCGTGTAGATCATGATCAGATGCCTACAAAACGGAAATGCTTTTCAAACTGCTCATACGGAAAGGCTGATCTACGCTGGTTAGGCAGGATTTGCAGGTTAATCTTGAGTTTTTGCAGGTCGTGCAAGCACTGGGTCTGATGTGTTAAAGTGACGTTCACAAGAATGATCAGCCATGACTTTAGCATACATAATTACGCCCCGCCCATCGGGGCTTGAAGAAATAGATGGGCTACGCAGAGCTGAAACCGACCGCAAACGAGTACTTGCTTGTTTATAATGGCCAAATCGAAATTGTTCCCAAAGCTCTAGATATCTATATACACCACAACCTCTTGGCCCCCGCCCATCGGGGCTAAAGAAATAAATGAGCCGGCTGCATGATGCTTCCACGCAGAGCTGTATCCGACCGCACACGGAAACTGGTAAACCACTTAGAGGATCTAAGCCTGCCCAGGCAAAGCGGTGCGAGAAGGACCGTCCATGATTATAAACCCTAATGGTTTCATTGGGCGCCAGGGCTTGAGATGTCATTTCATCTCAATGTCGGATAAGAGTCCCACAAAATTGGATGCAACGTCTCATAAATGACATAGACAGTGTTGACGGGGACGTTAACCCTCAAATCAAACAAACACACAAAACATACATAATTTTTGTTATTTGCGTAAACAGTTCAGTTCCTTATCCGAGTATCAGACGAGGTTTTCGTCGACTGATCAGTCAGAACTTTCTCGCTACACAGCTATCTTTATCACCTCACCGAGGCGTTTTGCAAAAAGTTCAGCCTTTTTCCTAAGTTTTACCGTCCAAGTTCGGTCACCATAGGCTAAGACATTACGACAACACGCCTATTGAAATACATCGGTAAAATTTTACCACCCAAAACGGAATTTTTCAGATAAAAATCCTGATAATTTATGCTCAAAACATAGATTGTGGGTACTCATTAGCACAACCTCGGCGAGGCGGTTGTAACGGGTACCCACTATCTAATGCATCTATATAAGAACATAAAGATTAACCCCTGTAAACCCCAGCTTCGCTATATAAAAGTGGGATTGAAGGGGGTCATAACTATATAGGCATGCATTTTTGCGTGATGAATAAAAAAGTAGTTGCATTCACAAGGTTTGTGACAGTTTGAAGGACGGACGAACGGACGGACGAACACCAGTGACGAAAATAATATACCCCCAAAAAACAATAACCAGTGACACCACCCAATGAATCGTATACCCTTTAGCTGAAAAATAAAATGTCGTAGCCGGAGCTGACTGGTTTTGGCCGTCGGTCTCATGTTCAGCATGTTTTAAAACAAACCATTGAGATCGTACATTAGCTAGCGCTCGACATAAACAAAGACCCAGAATAACATGCACTGTCAAAAGTAAGTGTTTTCGCTAATTTTACCATAGATAGAAATGCGGCTACTTGTGACGGACGGACGAACAACAATGACGAAAATAATATACCCATGTTTTTTTCTTCAAAAAAAAAAAAAAAAAAAAACCGGGTATATTAAAATCAACAGCATACCCCTCTTTTAATCAGTAGACTCGACCAATGAATCGTATACCTTTTTTACTGAAAATAAATGTCGCAACCGGCCTCATGTTCAGCATATTTTAAAACAAACCACTGAGATCGTAAATAAGTTAGCGCTCGACATAAAACCCGTGCTACTACAAAGACCCAGGCGGCCCCCGCCCATCGGGGCTTGAAGAAATATATGGGCTGCATGATGCTTCCACACAGAGCTGAAACCGACCCGCACACGAGTACTGGTAAACCGCTCATGCAAAGCGGTGCGAGCCGGCCCGTCCATGCATATAAACCCTATTGGTTTCATTGGGCAACAGGACTTGAGATGTCATTTCATCTCATTGTCGGGTAAAAGACAAAGTCCCACAAAATTGGAAGCGACGTCTCCAAAATGACCTTTACATTGTTCAAGGAGACGTAAAACCTTTATCAAACTAACAAACAAAACAAAGACCCAGAATAACATGCATTGTCAAAGGTAAGTGTATCATTTCACCATTGGTAGAACTGCGGCCACTTGTGATGGCTGAATATTGACCAGACTGCATGGATGCGCACGCCAACCTGGAAAACCGTCCACGAAAGGTGGGTGCGTGTGTTATTTCAGCGACTTCCAGTGTATTCATAGGCGAAAGGCTCATAGACATATTACGCATGTGCGTAAAGTAAAAAAAATACTTGCCTTTCGGGAGCAAATTCTTTCCGTCAAGAGTAGCATCCCATCTCGGAAAAGGTTTTTATTATTACACAGCACCACAGAAGTTTTAGGTAGATTGACAATCGACCAAAAGTTACGAAGTGCAGAAGCTTTACGATACTAATTCTAAATGATTGTCACTAATTTGTATGAAATCCAGGTTTGAGACGCCAAGTTCTGCAACGGAAGGTCAGGTGGTTTTTCTCCGTGTACTCCGGTTTTCGCCCACCTATGATTAACGATCGGCTCGATATGAGTGAAATAATCTTGAAAGGGCCGTAAAACCCAAACCAAAAAAAAAAAAATGAAATCCAGGTAACGGTTTATTAAAGCCGCGTTGTTCGTATCAGTGAGGCCAGAGTAGTGTGTAAAGGTTTACCTGCAGAATCGATCTGGTCTGGAAATGGCAAACAGGGTAGATCCCGGTCAGACGCCAAATAAAAGGCCTCTGATTAGAGTCTGCATTGTTTAGAGTTAAGGCATTTAAGGGATTAACGAACAAATGTCTGAGCTCCCATCCAGGGCCATTTTCCCAGCCTACACTCAGACAATCATTAATGCCTCGATTAAACCATCTTATTGTAATGCTGTTTTCATTATTTCTCCATTTGTTTGAATTGGAGTTTAACGGCCCAGTCAACACTATTTTAGGTCATTTTTGAGGCGGTCAGTTGACCTATCCACACTTTCCTGGACAGGCTTATACGTGTAAGCGGTTAACCAGTACAGTACACATTATTTCGCCAGAAACTGACAGCTGCCCTTCTTGAATCAGCGGAAGGGAGAGAATGACCGTAGAAAAGATTTCATGATCAATCTCCACGAAAGAATGTTGCCGACCCCGGCAGGAATCGAACCCGCGTCCTCCTGATCACCAGTCAGATGCGCATCCGACTGAGCTACCGATGCCGGTGTCATTATTTCTCCATTAACCCATTTCAGACTGGAAACCCCTAAACGGGTACCCTGGCAAACAGTGCAGGCCCAGATCAGACGCCACAGAACGCGGCGTCTGATCAGGGCCTACACTGTTTGCAAAAAGTTCAGCCTTTTTCCTAATCAATTTTGAAGAAAACACAACCTGACATCCCTAAATTTTTAAATGGACTCCTGCCATATATAAGCTGGAAGATTCCATTTGGTACAAGTCTTTAAACCGAGGTCCCGTCTCCGTATGACCTTAGCTGTTGGCGGGACGTAAAACTAAAACTCACTCACTCCATTTGGTACAAAAAGGGTTAAACATCCCTCGCTTCTCGTGAACAACCAGTGTGACAGATTGCTTTTTTCCATGCGCTGTCTCCGACTGAGCACATGATTCCCACGATTTACCGCAGTTCGTCATGTAAGCACGTGCAGTTTTACCACACTACGTCATAATAGTGAGCACGCGCACAGTTATTGCGTGTGAAAAGGCACTTACAAGAACATAATCGCTCGTTTGAGAATTGATCTGTGCTGTCTGATCAGAGCATTTGCTGTTCCTGTGAGCATTCTGATCTCTGGGCTATTCAAAGAGCAACAAGTGAAGACTTTGACCAAAGTGGATGCATAGACTGGGGAACAGGTAATTCGATAAGACGTGTAACCATTGAATACTCAGATCAGCCTGCGCATCCGTGCAGTCTGATCAGAGCCTTTGCTGTTCGAATAAGCCTACTATGTGGACTATTCAAAGAGTAACAAGCGAAGACTGGACATGTTGTCTAAATGCGCATGCTGATCTGATACTTCTGTAATAGAAAAAAGTCTTTGTCGTGCGCCGGCTCATGTACAAGGAAAATGTATAAGAATGCGGTCTACATATGTGTCTGTTTTAGTTTTTCGTCCCACCAACAGCTAGCTAATGTCATACAGAGCCGGGTCCTCGGTTAAAAGACTCATCCGAAAGTCTGGAGAGGCCCGGGATTGATCCGACAATACCTGGTTTATGAGGCGAGTAACGTAACAACTATACACCGGCTATTATAATTTATTCCTCAATGACAGATTTCATGATAAGGAGTCCGTTAACTGACTACAGATAAAGGTATGTAATGTGTGTGTGTGTGTGTGTGTGTGTGTGTGTGTGTGTGTGTGTGTGTGTGTGTGAATTCGTCGCTTTCAACAATTTTTCAGTCATATCACGACGGTGTCTGGTTGCGACAGGGAGCTCAATGCTCACGTTTATAGTGCTGCCTCACTGCAGTATCATGTCCCAGACACATTACATGATACCACACCCATTCACATTATCCTGACACTGGATCGACCAGTCCTAGCTCTACCCCGTAAATCTGAGTGCCAAACGAGGAGCAGCTAGTACCATTTTTTAACGACTTTGGTATGTCGCGGCCCGGGATCGAACCTGAGACCTCCCGTTCCCCGGAGCGGACACTCTACCAACTGAGCTATCGGGCCGGTAAAGGTATGTAATAGTGGCAAATCATTATTATTTTAAATTTCTTTACACCTATTTCATGCGGCGTCTGATCTGGGTCTTCAAACCCGACAACAGGATTCCAGTCCAGATTCTGGAGATAATCAACACATTTGCGCAACACTCTGACCTCACAGCGATTAGAATAGCGCGGCTATCAATACCAGGATTTGTGACATCAACAATTTTTAATCCCCCGCCGCGAAGCGGAGCGGGGATTATAGGAATGTCTTTCGTCTATCCGTCCTTCGCGGCGGGGATTATAGGAATGTCCGTCCGTCTGTCTGTCCGTAACACTTCCTTGTCCGCCCCATATCTCCTTGACCCTTTGATAGATTTTCATTAAACTGGTCAAGTGTTAGTCTCAGTGAGCTGATGTTCAGAACCCATAAATGAACCATGCCGACTCAAGGTCAAGGTCACAGTTGAAGGGCACGAGTTTGAAACTTGATATTTTTTTCCATTCTATATCTCCTTTACCCTTGGAAGGATTTTCATTAAACTTATGTCAAATATTCTTTTGAGTGAGCTCATGTGCAGAACACATAAATGAACCATGCCGACTCAAGGTCAAGGTCACAGCTGAAGGTCAAAGGTTTGAAACTTTGATTTTTGTGTCCGTTCCATATCTATTTTATCCCATACAAGGATTCTTATTAAACTTTGGTCAATTATCCCCCTCAGTGAGCTTATGTGCAGAACCCATAAATAAACCATGCCGACTCCAGGTCAAGGTCACATTTGAAGGTCACGAGTTTAAAACTTTGAATTTTGTGTCCGTTCCATATCTCCTATACCCCTCAAAGGATTTTCATTACTTTGATCAATCATCCCCCTCAGTGAGCTCATGTGCAGAGTTCATAAATGAATCTTGCTGACACCAGGTCAAGGTCACATATAAAGGTTACTAGTTACTACGCCGTATGGCTTTCCGGTCATACATTTTTTATGGCTAGGTTGCTCTCCTGGAATGTTCAAAACCAACAAACAATATTTCTTCTATAATCAATTTATTCTAGTACAGCATGCCCATTGCCAGCCTCGGTATCTCATTCAGATGCGCGTCTGACTTGGGATCAGGAGAACCCGGGTCCGATACCTGCCGGGGTCGGCAACATTCTGTTGTGGAAATTGATCATGAAATTTGTTCTGGCCTTTCGCTCCCTTCCGCTGTAATCAAGAAAGGCAGTTGTCATTCTCTGGCGAAAGAATACGCACTGTGCTGGTTAACCGTTACCGTAAAAGACTGCCCAGGAATAGTGCTGATTGGTAAACTGATCAGTTAAAAAATGACGCCCATAACGGCAATGGAAATGGAGTGTTTTATTATCAGCCGCAGTTGTAGAACGTCAATCCTTGTTTGTGAATGTTGCAAAAGCATGCTTTTTTTAACATTAGAGATGTCACTCAAAATGCTGATCAGCTGATAAGGATTGTGTTCTATCATAAAATCCGAACACAACAAATGTTGACTGCTTTGTCATCTGCTGGTTACCATAAAAGTAATTTTGGCAAACAGTGTGGACCCTGATCAGAAAAGGTGCAGTCTCATGTGGGCCCACACTGTTTGCCTGTGTGCAAAAGGAAGTTTGCAAAATAATCAGCAGACGACATATACGTTATTTCGTGATGCTGATCGGATGGCTTCTTCAGTCTTTTGTTTGAATTTGGGTTTAATGTCCCCATTAACACTATTTAGCTCATTTTGGGGACGTTGCTTCAAAATTTGTGGGTCTTTTACCAGACACTGGACGCTCATTTAAGCTGTTGTTCAAAATGACTTTGTTTGTTTGCATTGAGGTTAACGTCCCCGTCAACACAGTGTATGTCTTTTTGGAGAGTTTGCTTCCAATTAAGTTTGACTTTTACCCGACATTGAGATGAAATGACTTCTCAAGCCCTACCACCAAGTCAAACCAAAAGGGTTTTTAAGCATGGACGGCCCGACTCGCACGGCGTTTCCTGAGCAGGCTTAGATCCTATAAGTGAATTACCAGTACTAGTATGCGGTCGGTTTCATCTCTGCGTGGAAGCATCATGCAGCCCATGTATTTCTTCAAGCCCCAATGGGCGGGGCTGTTGTTCAAATGACTTGTAGTTTTAAATGTTTTAAGGATTTTTATTAAAGATAACCAGTAAACTTGACTTTTCTTTTCTTATATTAGAATCATTTGCTTTCAACCCATAAAAGCCGAATGGATTCTTCTACTCGTACCATTTGGGTTAGTCCAATGGATAAACTAAGCTTGTTTTGGCTTTATTATTTTACCATAAAATTAATGCAGCAAACAGTGCAGAACCAGTTAAGATGCCGCATAGTGCTGGATCTGCACCGCTTTCCTGAACGCAAGGCTTAAACAGTGTACATGTATATTGGTTAATCCTAATAATGGACGCATTTGAGAGGTCAGAGCAGAGGTTTCCTTAAAGAAATTAATCAAGACTCGGTTCTTGGTCTGTATCGCATCCGTGCGACAAAGTATATTTTACATATCCAAAACGGCTACTTTTCTGATGAAAATCCCTGATTTTCATTTATTTGTACGGCAAACATATGTTGTGGGTGCTCGTTAGAACTGCCTCTAACGAGTAGCCACAATCTATGTCTGAGAACAAATATGAGAAAAATAATTTATACCCCCGTAAACCCCATTTTCTCTATATAATGTGGGGTTTAGGAGGTGTTCATTTCACGGACTTGTTAACGTGATGTGTCAATCAATGGCGTCGTGCGTCATAAAGAACTTTTTATTGTTGTAGAACATGAACTTGAGTCATAAGTCATAGGGCAACATACTTTGTGTGAGCTGATAAAAGTCAGTATTCTAAAACTGAACTTTACACAGGTATGTATGATGAACGACCCCGGTTCGATGCAGTCCGTTCCCGTGCTCTTTCGGCCTCAAATGTCAGCCACTGCTGTATTCAGTTTAATGCCCACAATGGGCACGTGCTTCAGGATCGGCTGTGGGTATGTGCGTGAGCCCATGCATCCGTTAGATACTCTTTTTGATTCATAGTAACATATATAAGTGACGATATGCCTTTTGAATCGTATATGCGAGGGTTTTAAAAATTCGTTAATATCCGTGCGGGGTTTGTGTTTATTGTATGAATTCTTCATGAAGAAATTTTTTCTCCTCAAGATCATACCTCTTTCCTGCAAATAGTAAGTACAGTAAGTAAGATACATATATCTCAATAACAATACGTATGGTCATTCCGAGCGAGCACACTACAGCAGGCCAACGTCGGTCCGACAGTGATGCGACAATGTTAACACGTCATGTCATTGTAGACCCAACGTTGGGCTGCAAATTTTGTATATGCATGTGTGCAAAAAAAAAAAAAAAAAAAAAAAAACATGCATCCCGGGTCATGCTGATAAACTTCATCGGGATTATGACCAAAGGTGTAACTCTCTAAAGTTATTTGTGTTTTTGCGAAAATTACTTTCTGCCCCATTTAATAAAATAAATGTACAATTTGCGGCAAAAAAACAGGTTCAATACAGGTATTTCTCGCAAAACGAAAGATAGATAATCCTCTTCGCGTTTACCGTTAATCTTTTCCACGCTCGCGATCACGCTCGCGTTGCGCGAGCTCACGTTGGTTCTCCACGCTCCATGCAAAACCCGCGCTAGTTCCACGATTACTCCACGGAAAACCCACGCTAAAAAGTCACGTGACATTCGAAATTCACCACGCACGATCGTGAGGGATAATAAGATTTCTAAGACTGTACTGTACCAAGTGTCACTGGCAGAGCTAAATAAACATGTTCTTAATTTTGTTGTTAAGTAATGTCAAATTGACAATTTATGTAAAACTCCTTGCAACTTTGGATAGTGTTAAAGTAGAAGTAAAACAAAGATCAGGAATTGATACAATTAACTTACTCCATCCATAAAAGACACCAAAGGGTAAGAAATACAAACATTAAGCGACCAGACCATAATGGAAACCTAAACAAAGGAAGGCCATATGGACAGTTACTTTCCCACAAAATGGCCATATGGCCATCCAAAATTAAAAGACACAAGTGATACACACAGTAAGTAACAAACAACAACATAAATAAATCGCCACAGAAGAGCCTGTGACCTTGCTGAATATTCAATTAAGCCACACCCATTTCTGACTTTGAACCAATCAGTTTACAATTAATTTCTACATATTCATAAACTGAATGTCAAACAGTGTAGATCCTTCAGAAGCCATCTGATCTGGATCTACACTGTTTGCAAAGATAGGGCTTGTCGCCAAGAGCAGGATAAAGGTTAAAGCATGTTGTTGAGAAAGTAAACAGACAAATCAGTCAAGGACCTGATCAGACTGTTCTGATCTGAACAATCTTTAACAGGCCTGTCTACTGTCTATCCAAAAACTTAGGATCAATATTAGTGTCAATGGCACAGCTAAATGCATACCTGTGATTTTATTTTTACCTGCTTAATATCTCAATTTCTGACTTGGTCGAGATTTCTAAAATATTTTAAAGGCATTTATTCTTGATTATTGAGGACTATCATTTCATTACATAATATTATGTAGACCTCAGTGCTGACTGAAGACAAGTCCTCTGTCTTCAACAGGTAAGGGGCCTCCCTGGGGAAAATCAATAATTTACTAACTGTTGACTGGAGTGTATATTATTGATTTTCCCCTTATGTACCTCAGTCAAGGGATTCAACAAGAGCTACTAATCATCCTATTAGGGACCGCCTTTGATCTGCTATAGATAGTATACCACAGGGGGCAATAAAACAATTATGAACACACGGTGTGTTTTACTGTTTCAGAATAAATGCCTTTAAGACCAAAATCATATTTGCCATATTTGCCACTTTGGGCATATTTTCCAGGCCGGTAAATACCGGTAAATGCCACTGGTAAATACCGGGGGTGGAATTTGCCACTCAACCTTGCTCGGAAGAGCGTGACGAGTGACGTCATTACAATTCCCAATTTATGACGTCACTAGTCGATTTCCTTAACGTTAGACGGTGTAACGTCATTTTCTCGCATCGAAAACGTAAGAAAAGGATATAAATGCATTTGTTTCAGTCGATAATTTTAGCGGGATTTCTTCTAACAATGGCGAAAGGTTGTGAGAGTTTGAAGGAAACAACATAATTATTGCCGATTTTCAGCGTGTTAGAATCGAAATAGATCAGCTCTTGTCTATGATTTGTTGAGTAATAAATCACAGTTTGTCGTTCAGTTGTAAGTAGACAAATCACGCGCGCCATGATTTGTCAACCTTACAACTGACCTCCAAACTGATTTATTACACAACAAATCACAATAGGGTGCAACATGCAAATTGTTAATAGAGGGTGCAGCATGCAGATTGTTAGTAGAATTTTCAACAATACTTTTGGTAGCAGGAGGGGGAAGGGAAAGCCTATGTTGACCCCTTCAAAAATGTTCCTAGCCCTTTAATATAGGGTAGTTTTAGGGCTCCTTGATATAATTTCATAAGTGTCTCCAGTACACTTTCTTTGTGTGGCTATGCACAAATATATTATTGTTTATAATATTTCATAGGCTATTTAAGACTTGAAGTATCATTTCTCATAGTCAGGTGAGTAAAAAGCTCACCTTCTTTACTGACATTAATACATTGTGGTAATTTGCCATAATTTCATTAGTTTTCCACTTGCTCTGCATAAAACTTATATGAACAATTATTATTTTTTAGTACTTCAGGTATGTTTACAGGCAAATAATTTTGTGTAACACTCATTTGGACATAAAAAAATAAGTTAAATAAAGAAGTTAAGACATCTCCTCAGCAGATTTTATATGTGTTATGATGCTATATAAAATGTCCTGGAGGGGACATTAGTAATTTTCCGTCTTTTTTTTTACATTTCTTGCAAAGAAGCCTACCCTATACTATGAATCAACGAAAAAAGGACACTGAACATTGGAACTTCTTGTCCCCAATCCTGATTTACTTTAAAACTTAAGAGATATGAGAAAAAAAACTATGTCTGGAGAGGACATTTTTTGGGGACAAATGATAGTACAGCTATTCCATGTTTCATATCATGTTGTAAGAGCTATTTACATCCACAAGATGCACATACTTTAATTAATATCATGTTGAACTTCTGTTTTCATAAAAATCTTCTGTTTATCTATGTATTTAACACTGATGTTGAACCCCTGGTCCTGGAGGGGACATTTTTGGGACAAATTTTTGCAATTTACACAAATCGATGCATTTTTGTCAATTTCAAAGACAGGTTCACAATTTTTTTCCTGTTGAAACTGATGCATTGTGGCTTCAAAATAGTGTTGTCTGAACACAACTGATCTTCACTATTTCTACATGTAAAGCAAATTTATTATGCAAATTATAAAATGAGAATTTTTTCTGTACCCAAAAAGAGACATTTTTGCAGATTGTGCAAAAACTACCAGACCAATTCTCATCAAATTTTCACCACTGAAAAAATATAACCATATGCTTATAACACAGTTGAAAAATTGAACAAGATATCATACTCAGTAAAGGAATTAAGGCTCAAAAGGACATTTTATATATCTCTAATGTAATGTGAAAGTGCCCCATTCTGTCCCTTCCGCTGATTCAAGAAGGGAAGCTTTTTTCTTACTGTACTGGTAACCAAAATAATATGGACTGGGCTGTTAAACTCCAACACAAAGAACCAAACAGATTACAACAAAATATCGATGAAAATTATTATCATTATAACAGACCTATATATTATTAATTCCCTTTAACCCCACTTTTTATAGTAAAAAAGGAGTTCGCGGGGGTATTTTTTTTCTGCTCAAAAACCTAGATTGTGGGTACTCGTTAGAAACTCCTCAAGGGAGGCGGTTCTAACGAATACTCACAATCTATGTTTGTATCAGAAATAAGAAAATTGTCAGATTTTTTAAGCTGAAATTTTTCTTCTTTTTTTTTTCACTAAATTTAAAAAGGCATGTTTTTTTTTCTCAAAGATCTTAATATATATATATATATATTTTTTTTTTTACTATTGTCTGATCTGATTATTGGTTTATCGATTAGTTTATACATCACAGAATTCAATTTAAATTTTAAGACCTAAAATCGCAAGCGAATTAAGAAATTAGGACCAACTAAAATCTCAAGCGAAGGAATAAAACAGGATTTGGACAGGCCCGCACATATAACGAAAAGAGCGGACATCATGCACTCTGATCATTATCTTGCTTCACGATTAACGGAAGCGTGTTTATTAGCGCGTGCAGTTACTATTGCATTATACACTAATCCCCAGGTAGCAAACGGGTAACTGGCGGAGCTTAAGGGGATTATATGGTATGTTAATCGTATCTATGTTGATTTAATTAGATCACTGATGTCATTTCTTGAGTTCATCGAGCCAATCAATGTCAGAAAGGCGCTAAAAAACACACAAAAGTTTTCTTCCACAGAATAAGATGGCATAAAAATTTTCTTTTTTTTTTTATTTCTGCGCATAACATAAATTACGGGAACTCTATAGAAACACCTCGACGTACTCTATCGATACCCACAGTCTTTATTTTTGAGCAGAAATAAGAAACATTATGTTTACCCTTAAACACCCAGTTTTACATGTACTATATAAAAGTGGGGTTTCAGGGGGGGGGCAAAATTATATAGGCGGGTTCTCGTATTGACATTGTTCATTCTGATCATTGATATTCCGCCCTTGATATTCCCTTTCGGGGTTTAATGCAAACAAAAACTATAATTTGAGCCCCCCCCCCCCCACCATCAGGGCTTGGGGACGTAGGCAGAGGTGCAAGTCGGGCCGTCCTTGTATATGAAACTTCGGTTTCATTGGCCGGTTGGGCTTGAGAATACATCTCATGTGAATGCAGGTAAAAATCACCCAGAATTGAAAGAAACATCTCCAAAATGACACATTAAGTGTTCTGAATCAGTGTCGATGGGACGTAAATCCTTAAATAAAAAAATGATATACTATAACTTATTACCACCGTAACAGTTATTATAGGTTTAAATAACATTTTTTGACGTTTAATGTATTTCTTATAACTTTCTTATGCTTAACCCATCGTAACAAAAATCGACCGGATCACATTGCCATAAATTATTTGATGCGTAACAGGGCTAGGGTTTATAAAGTATGTTTTTGTGTCACATTTGGTCAGTATAAGGCATATAAAATGTATATTACAGCATATTCCTCCAAAATACATTTATTAAGCCAAATTATTAATAAAAAGCTTTTTTTGAGTGTGTTCCGGTAATTACAAGTGTGTTCCGGTGTTTTGGTGTGTTCCGGTATTTCTACGAACCGCATTTTAAGGGTTTACCGAAGTACAAAAAGTGGATTTTTGCGGATCCGTCTGACCTGGCGGATCACAAAAATTTTGGAGCTAGAAAAAGAGAAGTTTTTTTCTTGTTTATTGTTTCTGGTTTCTTGTCTAACTCATATCAGACAAACAAACCAGCAAAATATTATTGCTGGTTATCGTAGATTATTAATTTTTTTCATTTGTAGATTAATTTACATTGTTGACATAATTTCCCGCCATTACCACACCAGTGGGTGGGGTAAATTCAAAAATTGAATTATTCTTTGGAGGCTTGCCACATTCATTTTTCTGAAGAGCCGGTGAGTTGTCAGATATTTGAGTGTGTTGAGCTGTATAAAATTTAGAACAGGGTGCTGAATAGTCCTTTGTAGCTGTCAGTACACTGTTAAAAACGCGGATTCAGAATTGTTACTTTCATTTGGAAGAGCCTTGTGTTATCAGCTTGTCAGCGAGTGTGGACTGTCCGTACAGCTGGCAGACTATCTTTTAGTATTGTTGACTCAAAGTTGCCCTTTATATTAAAATGAAGGTCTCCCTGCTTCCCATGGTCTTGATTCTTTGGTTCACCCTTTGGAAATTAAGTAACAGAACCCAACCGGATGATGGAAATCAGGAATGCAGGATTGCAAAAGAGCAACACTGCAATAAAACTTCTCAGTACTTGGCTGTAACTAGGAAGCTAGGAAACAAACGACGTTCGGAGGGCTTACGCAACTTTAAGTCCTCAGGTGGAACAAATTTGGTCATTCTATTGATCCTGGCCGGAGACATTGAAACTAACCCCGGTCCAAGATTTCGCTGTGGGCTGTGCAAAAAATATTGCAAAGACTCTCAGAAATGGGTAGAATGTGAGGACTGTGAAAAGCATTTTCATGCCTCGTGTTCTGAATTGGATGAAAACCAATTGCTAGAGCTTGAAATTGGAATTGGAACTTGGTATTGCAAAGATTGCAAGGCAGACTGTGGCCTTTGCAGTGGTGATGTTCTAAATGAGCATAAGGCAGTTCAGTGTGACCAGTGTGAAATGTGGATTCACACTGACTGCGCTTTCCTTTCAGACACCGAGTATGGCAAACTGGTTAACTCGAGTTGTTCATGGATATGCCCGAAGTGCGAGTTTTTTAATTTTTCTGACTCGTTCTTCAGCGAACCTATAGAACTGGAAGAAAGAAATAAATTTGAACCTCTGTCAAAGGAGAAAGGAGTTAAATCTCCGACTACTGACATGAGAAAGCCGAATTTTGTAAAAGGTTTGAAACTTTGCAGTATTAACATTAACGGTTTAAGAGGAAAGATACTTGAACTTTTAGCTTTCCTTGATACTCACCAACCACATATTGTGGCTATTCAGGAAACAAAGATTGACAGTTCAATTATGACTTGGGAGCTTTTCCCTGAAACTTGCGAATACAGTGCCTACAGAAAAGATAGAAACACTCATGGCGGCGGGGTGATGTTGCTCGTTCACAGAGATATCCCTCATATGCCATTCATG
This sequence comes from Lucinisca nassula, assembly GCA_963580285.1. Classification (NCBI taxonomy): domain Eukaryota; kingdom Metazoa; phylum Mollusca; class Bivalvia; order Lucinida; family Lucinidae; genus Lucinisca; species Lucinisca nassula. The sequence goes on from OY757017.1 coordinate 39,081,649, forward strand.
GAACTGGAAAACGATTCAGAATCTGTTTGGGTTAAGGTTTTTGCAAACAAAACTTCCCACTTTATTGCAAGTTGGTATCGACCACCTAACGACACTGTCGAAAACTTCCACTTATTTAAAGATCAGCTTGATCGCATTAAGTCTCAGAATAAGGGTAAAAAACTTCCTGCAGTACATGTCTTAGGCGACTTCAACTTCAGAGAGATTGTTTGGCCAGATAGGCTCAGCAAACAAGGCAGGATGCTGAGTCCGTCAGAGGGACAGGTGATGGTCGACATCATGAATGATCATGGCTTGGAACAGGTTGTTGACTTCCCTACTTGAGATAGAAACACTTTGGATTTGATTCTTACAACTTTGCCAGGACAGTTTGGGGATATTCAATCCCCGGACAAACTAAGTGATCATGATATTGTCTCTGGATTTTTGAAAATCTTCATACCACCTATAAAGAAACCTCGTAGAAAGGTGTACTTATATCAAAAGGGTGACTATGAAACTATGAGGAAGGATGCCCTAAAATTTGCAAGAGAGAAATACTTTAATGGTCATTCAGACGCTCGGTCTGTCCAGGAGAACTTTGATTTGATAAAGTCTTTCATTCAAGCTTCGTCCGAAAATCATATCCCCTCCAAAACTAGCAGGTCTGTATCTTCAATTCCTTGGATCACACCAGAAATAAGAAGAAAAATTCGGAGGAGAAATAAGATTCATGCTAAGGCAAAAAAGTCGGGAAGTGGTAAACTCAGAGCAAAATTTGAAAACTTGAGACGAGAAATTAAAAATGACATCAAAAATCAGCATGATCAGTATGTAAATAACTTGGTAGGTGATGTAAAGGCGAATCCCAGAGACTTCTACAGATATATCAATAGCCAGAAGAAAGATAGGCAAGGTATCCCACCCCTTAATAAAAGAGGAGGGAACAGGGTCGCTGAATCGGACTCTGAAAGGGCAGAGGAATTGGTTGGTCAATTCAATGATGCATTTAATAAAACTGAGTTCAACGAGGTTCCATTGACTGGAAGATCGGCCCCTTTCATGGAAAATATTGTTGTATCCTCTGCGGGAGTGATCAAATTACTTAAAGGCTTGAACCCTTCTAAAGCTTTAGGGCCTGATGAGCTTCATCCTAGAGTCCTGAAGGAACTAGCAAACGAGTTAGGTCCAGTTTTTGCTCATCTTTTCCAACAATCTCTCGATACGGATGAAATTCCCATCGAATGGCTCCTAGCAAACATCTGTCCACTTTTCAAAAAAGGGGACAGGGCTCTTGCTCGTAATTATCGCCCGGTGTCACTGACCTGTGTTCTATGTAAATTGCTTGAACACATAGTCTGCTCAAACATCATGGCCCACTTGGATGAACATAAACTTTTGTCAGACAGACAACATGCATTTAGGAAAAGGCATAGTTGCGAAACTCAGTTGAGCACGGTTATTAATGATTGGGCAAAAATCCTGGACAAAGAGGGGCAGGTGGACACATTTATTCTGGACTTTGAGAAGGCTTTTGACACCCCTCCTCATGAACTACTTAAATCCAAATTATTTGGTTATGGAATTGGTGGGAAGACTCTTAAATGGATAGATTCCTTCCTTTGCTACAGAAAACAGCGTGTTGTTGTTAATGGTGAATCTTCAGTATGGGCGCCAGTTTTGTCTGGAGTCCCACAAGGGACCGTTCTTGGTCCTCTATTGTTCTCCCTGTACATCAATGATATTTCCACTGATATTGACTCAGAAATAAGACTGTTCGCAGATGACTGTGTTTGTTACCGGGAAATTAGACAGTAGACTAGATAAGGTGCGTATTTGGTGATAATTCATGGATAATTTTCTTTATCTCTCAACAAAAACATATGTTGTGGGTACTCATTTGAACCGCCTCGAATGAATACCCACACCATATGTTATTGTTGAACAATAATGAAAATTATCCCTAAATTATCAGCAAATACGCACACTATCTAGTCTACTGATTAGAGATACAGATGACTCACTGAAACTTCAGGCTGACATAGATAAATTAGGATGTTGGGCCAGAAAATGGGGCATGAGATTTCAACCAGTTAAATGCAATATTATGCAGATAACAAGGAAGAGATCTAATAAAGTTGAGGCTTCTTACACCTTAGAGGGAACGGTCCTCGAAAATGTGAATTCCATTAAATACCTTGGTGTGACAATCACTCACGATTTGAGATGGAATACACACATTAGCAATATGTGTACAAAGGCGAATAGAACACTTGGTTTCCTGGGGCGAAATCTTCATCAGTGTCCTCAGGATGTGAAAGAAACAGCATACAGGGGACTTGTTCGCCCAATCTTGGAATATGGTAGTTGCATCTGGGACCCAAGCGGAGTGGTCCTAAATGAAGAAATTGAAAAAGTTCAGAATAGAGCTGCTAGATTTGTAACTGGAAATTATTGCTTTGAAACTGGGAGCATGACTGGAATTCTAGGAAAATTAAGATGGGAGTCTCTAAAGAAAAGGAGAAGAGACAGTAGGCTCATACTCTTATACAAAGGTCTAAAGGGTGCTGCCAGCATTCCAACAGATGACCTTGTTCCCCCATCTAGGCATTGTAGAAAACACCATTCAATGACGTTTCAGACCCTTACTGCAAGAACGGATATTTATAAAGAATCGTTTTTCCCCCGAACCATTAGAGATTGGAATGCCCTTCCCGATTCTATTATTTTGACGGCTGAAGGTGCTGAGGATTGTGTAGCTAAGTTTACATCTTTGGTTAGAGCTAGGGACTAACTTCCCATATCACAGGTCCTGGTGTATGAATGTCATTTGACGTGTCACCAGTAACAATTCTGATTCTGTGGGTGGGGTACCCCTCAACATGACTTTTCTTTTCAGCCAAAACACGGAGTCGGAGAAAAAGTTTGAATATACTGGAAAGTAACACGTCTTCAAACATAACATTATCTAATAAGCAATTATCAAACTGCTTGAAGGTTTACACAGCCGATGCAAAAAATGAGGGTGACAGCATTTGCGCTCAAAGTCATATTTACCTAATTTTTCAGGACCTAAAATGTACAGTGTACTGTTCTTGGAAGGGTGAACTACAATGTCTTAGAGTATAACTAACCAAAATTGTCTCCTGTCTAAGAAGCATTTGTGCCACAACGAGATATTTTTCATAAGTTCTTTGGTCGCCATTTTTCATTCATGGGATTTGTAAACAAAATATCAACACTTATTTGGAAACGCATATCGCCAAATCGGCTCGACGATGTAACATGACAACTATGCGCCGTGAAACAGGAACCCTTTCTGCATCGTTTTGTGCAAGTTTAAGTATTTTCCAAACTTACGATTAATCATCCATCAGGTCAACTTTATTGTCATTTTTAAGTCATAACAGCTGATTGGAAACATCTGTTGTTTAGCATGAGGAAGTCATGGCTTTATCACATAAATATTACTACGCCTCAAGCGGAGCTAGGACAAAACATCGAAAAAATTCTGATATGTCCTCAAAAATTTTGTTGTTTCATAAATCTAAATGACTTTTGCTTAAAATTGTTCTTGAATAAATGGTAATTCTTCAAAAATTTGAATATTTTGGGACTATATTTTTGCGTTCGTGTCATTAGATATGGAAGTCCTTAGGTGTTTCCGGTTTCATTGACAAGACTTTGAAAAAAAAACATGTTAACAAATTTCTCAAATTTTGCACTGTAGACATGTGAATCAAGGTAAACATTTATAGAGACTTAGATTATGGATTTTGCTGTAAGAATGAATAGGTTCAAGAGTTCGATTGTCGAAAAAACACCACTTATTTGTGTTTCAACATCTAGTCTAATTTACATTATTGATAGTAAACCTACACCTCGTGACCAAATGTAAACATGTATGGTGGTCAATAGAAGACGGCAGTTATGCGCTCTCTGCAATTATTTTTTGGCATACTGTCAATGTTGTTATAATTAAAATATGTGGCCCTGAAAAAGATACATAGTTCTCTAAGGAAAGAATTTGCTCCACAGGACCAAAATTGTTCCTTTTCAATTTAAACACTTATTGATAAGGGAGACAAAAATAATTTGGCTCATTTGAATGTGTATCCTTTCTTTCTACTTAAACTGCGATCGGTCACATCTGACCATTACTACTTGCAGGTGTACATTATTTGCACACCAGGTTTGCAGGATGAGAGCTAGACACAGTAATCATCCCCCCCTCCCATCTCGGCTTGAAAAAATAAATGGGCTGCATGATGATTCCACGCAGAGCTGAATCCGAAAGCACACAAGGACTGGTAAACCGGTTTTATAGAGAATCTAAGCCTGCCCAGGAAAAGCTGTGCAAGTCGGACCCTCCATGCTTATTTATAAACCCTTTTGGTTTTCTTTTTTTTTTCTTCCAATACTGTTTTCGGTCGATTCTGACCATGATAACAGGTTTGGGGTGTGGCACAAAAAGTTTTCAATCCCCATCCCCAAAAAAGAGCTTTGTGACACTGCCACCAGCAGATTAAAACTATTTACAAGAAGTCATCAGGGGAAGGAATCCATACCTATCCCCTGCCCAACCCTATGATATTATATTTTGGCCTGAAACCCATCAACTGTCTCAAAATAGACAGCTTCGATTGCAATTGTCTCTTAAAACAATCCATGTAAGCATTAGGACGGTGATACTGAAAGGGATGGGACCTGGTTCTCCTACATCCTCCAACAGCTCCAGATAGGTACCTACTCTTAACTATAAAGGTTTCTTTGGGCGACAGGGCTTCAGGTGTCATTTAATCTCAATGTCGGGTAAAAGTCACACATAATTGGAAGCAACTTCTCCAAAATGACCTATATAGTGTTGACGGGGACGTTAAAATTCAAATCAAACAAAACAGTGACATGAAAACAAGGGAGACAACTAAAACTTCGAATGATTCAGTTGTAGTAGCTGCAGCTGTTATTGTCCACCATACCTTTTTTCTAGACTACTTTTTAGCAACAAATATCTCTGGAAATTGTATTATTTTGATACATGTAGTATGGGCACAAATTTGCTGTATACTCTACTGTGGAATATTTTTGAGCAATGACATTCTCACACATTGTAGTAGAATAACCTGTGAACCTATTTATGCAATTTTATTTGGCTATATTACCATGGAGAATATGTATGAACGCAAATGGATTGAAGCACATAAAGAGAGGTATGTTTTTCTCAGTAATTCCTGAATTTCTGAAAAAATTCTAATAGAACATGTGAATAAGTTGAAATAAATTATGGGCCAAGTAACTTTTCAAAAAACTTGACAGTTTTGCAAAATTCAATTAAACAAATTTTGAACACCACACCATTACCCCACCCACTTTTTGTACATTGGCATCCCCTTAATGCTGCTTATGAACACTGGTCCATTGAAACGGTTGGGTATAAAAGCGAAGGCCGCGATGGTCCGAGCCACCGAGCCAAAACTACCGATCCAAAGATTTTATATTTCGTCTCGTTACAATGGAGATTTATATTGTAGTCAGTTTGGTATAAAATTATTATGAATAACATATTTGATAACTGCACAAAGTATATCTCTCTACATTGTTTTATTGTCTTAAATAGTCTATCTATCTATCTTCTTATACTGCGTCGGTCATATTTGACCATTACCGCAGGTGTATATTACATACACTCCAGGTTTTGCAGGATGAAAGCCTACACAGTAATCATGTAATTACGGTAGGGATCTTTAACCTGCACAGGGGATGGTTCTCCCTGCACAGGGGGCCTCCAGTTAACGTCCCGATCCGAAGGACGGTGCACTTTATGACATTAATCAAGATAGATAGCTAGGACTGACTATCAAGGCCAATTTGGACTATCGTATAGTATTGCTATTGTGGAAACTACTATCACGGTACTACTACTAGCACTATTGCGGCAAACCATCACGATGCTATCGGGTAGTATACTGTTATAAATGATTCATAGATGTTATATCACTCACATAAAATGGCTAAGAGTATTACGTAATCAGAGCACAATATTTTAGCACCTCTATAGGGGCGACATGAATCTAACAAACTGCATTAAAACTTGAATTTACTTATTTTTAGCTCACCAGAGCCGAAGGCTCCGGGGGAGCTTATAGGATAGGCAGTTGTCCGGCGTCGTCGTCGTCGTCGTTGTCGTCGTTGTCGTTGTCGTCGTCGTCTGACGTCAACACTTTCAAACATCTTCTTCTCTGAAGCCACTGGACCGATTCAGCCCAAATTTTATCTGTAGCATCCTTGGGCAGGGGGATTGAAAGTTTGTGTTTTTTATGAAAATCGGCCCATTAGTTTGGTTGCTATGGCAACTTAGAGTTTCCATAGACTTATAATGGGGAAAATTGAAAAATGGCATTTACTGCCAAGTCATTGCAGATATTTGGACAAAACTTTTATAGAAATGTTTCTTGAGTAAAATTCTTTCAGCCATATGCTTTTATGCCAACCTGAGGGTCCCCCAGGTTGTGCCGGGGCCATGCCCCACCCCCTCCACTTCATAAAAGGCCATATATCTCAGAAACCATTCAGATCCCGACCCCTAAACCATATATATTCTTGTTCCTATTGATAAGACGCATTTAGTAACACCAACCTTGGGGTCCTCAGGGATGCGCTGAGGTCATGCCCCACCCCCTCCACTTAATAAAAGGCTCAATATCTCGGAAACCATTCAGATCCCCACCCCTAAACCATATATATTCTTGTTCCTTATGATAAGACCCATTCGGCGACATCAACCTGGGAGTCCCCTGGATGCGCCGGGGCCATGCCCCACCCCCTCCATTTCATAAAAGGCCCAATATCTCGTAAACCTTACAGATCCCCGCCCCTAAACCATATATATGCGTGCTTCTTATGATAAGACACATTCATTGACACCAACCTGGGGGTCCTCAGAGATGCGCTGGGGCCTTGCCCCACCCCTCTACTTCACAAAAGGCCATATATCTCAGAAACTGTTCAGATCCCCACCCCTAAACCATATATATTCTTGTTTTTATTGATAAGACGCATTCAGTAACACCAGCCTGGGGGTCCTCAGGAATGCGCACAGGTCAGGCCCCACCCCCTCAACTTTATAAAAGGCCCAATATCTCGGAAACCATTCAGATTCCCACCCCTAAACCATATATATTCTTGTTCCTTTTGATAAGACCCATTCAGTGACATCAACCTGGGAGTCCCCTGGATGCACCGGGGCCATGCCCCACCCCCTCCATTTGATAAAAGGCCCAATATCTCGGAAACCTTACAGATCCCCGCCCCTAAACCATATATATGCGTGCTTCTTATGATAAGACACATTCATTGACACCAACCTGGGGGTCCTCAGAGATGCGCTGGGGCCTTGCCCCACCCCTCTACTTCACAAAAGGCCATATATCTCAGAAACTGTTCAGATCCCCACCCCTAAACCATATATATTCTTGTTCCTATTGATAAGACGCATTCAGTAACACCAACCTGGGGGTCGTCAGGAATGCGCACAGGTCAGGCCCCACCCCCTCAACTTTATAAAAGGCCCAATATCTCGGAAACCATTCAGATTCCCACCCCTAAACCATATATATTCTTGTTCCTTTTGATAAGACCCATTCAGTGACATCAACCTGGGAGTCCCCTGGATGCACCAGGGCCATGCCCCACCCCCTCCATTTGATAAAAGGCCCAATATATCGGAAACCTTACAGATCCCCGCCCATAAACCATATATATGCTTGCTTCTTATGATAAGACACATTCATTGACACCAACCTGGGGGTCCTCAAAGACGCGCTGGGGCCTTGCCCCACCCCTCCACTTCAAAAAAGGCCATATATTTCAGAAACTGTTCAGATCCCCACCCCTAAACCATATATATTCTTGTTCATTATGATAAGACGCATTCAGTAACACCAACCTGGGGGTTCCCAGGGATATGCTGGGGCCATGCCCCACCCCCTCCATTTCATAATATCACAATATCTCGGAAACCCTACAGATGGCCACCCCTTAACCATATATAGTCTTGTTCCTTATGATAAGACACATTCATTGACACCAACCTGGGAGTCTCCCTGGGCCTTGCCCCACCCCTCCACTTCACATAAGGCCTTATATCTCAGAGAATGTTCTTAGCCCCACCCTAAACCATATATATTCATCTTTCTTATGATAAGACGCATTCAGTGACACCAGCTTGGGAGTCCCCGGGGCACGCCCAGGCCATGCCACACCGCTTTACTTCATTAAAAGCCATATATATCAGAAATAGTTCAGATCCCCACCCCTAAACCATATACTTGTTCCTTATGATAAGACTCGTTCAATCACACCAACCTGGAGGTCTCTTTGTGCTGAGGCAATGTGCCCCGCCCTTCCATTTCATAAAAGGCTTTATATTTCAGAAACCATTCAAATCCCCACCCCATAATCATATATGTTCTTGTTCCTTATTATTAGCACACCTACTGTAGCGGGGTCCGCAGGGGCCATTCCTATTTCATAAAAGGGCCTCAAATCTCTGAAACTGGTCAGATTCCCAGCACTGAACCATATATATACTTGGTCCTTATGATAAGACACATTTAGGGACAACAGTTTGGGCTTTCCTGGGATCAACAGGGCATGCCCCAACCCCTCAACTGTTAAAGAGGCCTTACAGATCCCCACTGCTAAACCATATATATTTTTGTTTCTTATGATAAGACGCATTTAGTGATACCAACCAGGGCTCCATTGGGTCCATGCCCCACCCCCTCTACTTCATAAAAGGCCTAACTTTTCAGATGCTGAGTCCACATGGGTGCTCATTTGGACATGGGGGTTCATTTGGTGGATTAAAATGATATCATGTTAAAATACATGGCTGCCATTGGGCAGGATGGGCAGTGCCCACCTGAGCTCTGGTGAGCATAGTGGCCCATGGGCCTCTTGTTTATTTGAAGTTAGCATCAAAAGCTAAACTATCAAAATAGAAGTAAAGCAATGATCAAGTTGGTGTTTTCATTTAGCAATATGTACAGGGCTCGACCATCCTGCTGGGATCGGCAACATTCTTTCGTGGAAATTGATCATGAAATCTTTTCTACGGTCATTCTCTCCCTTCTGCTGATTCAAGAAGGGCAGTTGTCAGTTTCTGGCAAAAGAATGTGCACTGTACTGGTTAACCGCTTATGTACATGTATAAGCCTGCCCAGGAAAGTGTTGATAGGTAAACTGACCGGCTCAAAAAAAGACCTAAATTGTGTTGGCTGGGCCGTAAAACTCCAATACAAACAAACAAACAGGGCTCTCTGACTCTGTGGACATTTAGTCCTTGCATACCAGGCATCTTAGACAAGCAGCAATAATAATACAAAGTTTTCATGCAATAATAATACAAAGTTTTGACCTGTTCTTTTTTTCTGGAATATCCCTCTATTATAATACAAAGACAACCAAAAATAAAATAAGAAAGACACACGAAAAATAAAAACGCCCATTTGTCCTGGATTGTCCAGTGTCCACCATCAAAACGTCCAGAATCACCTTAAAAAAGTACTTGATAGACAGAGACTTAAGTCCTCGTGCTGCACGTTTTTTTTTTGTTTTTGCTACAGAATGACGACAGGAAAATAAAACTTTGTCAGCTTAAATATTCCCCCAAGAATTCAATCCCAATCGGTCTGGCCAGCCGACTGATGACATCATCATTGATGCATTTGTGCATACTAATGGACTAATCTGAGTCAGCATGTACTCGCATGCGCATTCTGTGCATTGCTCGAGAAATATTTCTAATGAGACCACAAAAAGGCGGTTTAACAGTCTGGTCCTAATACTCATTAGCTATCACGTTTGTTGGGCGCAAAAAGAGTCACATATACAACAAGTTAAACTGCATTATACCATCGTTTATTATACATTTACCTATGTGAATGAGTCAGCACACAGCAAAAACAAACATTTCTTCATACAAAAAGATCAGCTTTTGCATCTTGCAAATGTCTTCAAAACTGAACAGGAAATGCTGTTTGTCACAGAAGTCATACTATGCAAGGCTGATACAAACAACAAACATTTATATATGACTACGCAGGCTGATCTGAGCCTTCACATGTCGCACAGGTTTCACTGTCATGTTTTCAAAAAGTTGCATGCGACAAACGCGTGAGCAAACTATCATTGACGTTTTGTTATTGAAAAATGCGGAAAAAATTTCTGACTACCCCAACTGCACATGCAAAAATGACAGTGGAAAATTCATTGCTGCAAGAAATTCACCACACTGCAACAAACTATGATCCACACGTGCGACCAGCAAAGACTCAGATCATCATGCACATATGTGAAGGCTTATCAGTCTGTCCTGATTACAGCTGAATGGATGTCCTAAGCAAAAATACTTGCGTCATTACACAACAGTAATGTATATTTTCAAAGTCTATTCAAGAAAAAAACAACAACAATCGAAACTATCGATAGTTGAATGAACTATCGGCGATAGTTATCGATAGACCAAAGTACTATCGATGCATTGCTATCGAGGCAGTCCCTGACGCGATGCATCGAACTTTCAATGCATCAATACACCCCTAATAGTCGCTTCCGTTAACATCACATTATCAGTATTTTCCACTGGCGTAATTGCACAGCGTCCCCTAGATCCCGTTCAAGTGGAAAAATCCACAACCCAAAACTCACATGATTCTTTACGAAACAAAAATGGGATAATGAATCGTTTCCTGATAAGTTTTCTTATATGAAACTCGCATTTTAGAATGTCAGCATACCCCTCAGGGTGCGCACACACCACCATCAAACTTTGCAAACAAAATATGGCTCCAAAGGGGAAAATTTCTGATTGGCAATTAATTAACTTTTATGTGAGGTTACTTTCTGCCTGTTTGTAAAAGTTTCTGGTATTTTCAGAATCAGAATTGTTTACTGGTGACACATCCTTAGAGTTAGACATTCCCTCACCAGGATATTTGTGTATATGAAAACTTTTTTTATTTTTGATCCTGTAATGAAAATATTGATTAACTGTACACTTTAAGTTTTAGGTGACGGCTACTGACAACCGGTTGTCACCAGCCTGTGAGGCTACAGACAACCGGTTGTCACCAGCCTGTGAGGCTGCTGACAACCGGTTGTCACTAGCCTGTGAGGCTGCTGACAACCAGCTGTATAAAACCTGAATTTAATCGTTTTTTTTTTCTTTTGTTCTTAATTGATATGCTCTCCTGAATGACTTTATCTTTCCTATAAACCTTTTTGGGTGTGCTTCTTAGTCTTTATGGTTTATTATTAATTAACTATCCTGTATTGTTCGGAGGTCATCCATATTAACACTGAGGTCAAAAATCAATAATCATGTTTTGAATGATGTCAATTAATCAAATTGTCATTAATCAAGTAATTTTGCATTGTCCCAATTACAGGTGCTCGGTCAGCTGTATTGGCCTCGGGCCAATACAGCAGACCTCGGACCTGTAACTGGGCCAATACGAAATTACTTGATTAATAACATCAGGTTGCATACTGATGTTCTTAGAACAAATATAAATCTGCAGCAGTATCTGCTTTATGTGATCAAAATTTAACCACATAGATGTGAATAAAAAGGGAAGTCCAGAAATTATCATCAGATATTTTTAATTTAGTTAAAAAAATTTATGGTGAGGTCTGGGTGGGTTGAATAATTCCATATCAGCCAAGATAATCAATTAACTTAAGGTTGAGGCATAAAATTGTTAAGCTGCAGAAACACATTGATAAGATATTACCGGTCAGAGGTGTAAAATTTCCCTCAAACTTACTCGCCCTTATCGTCTATACTTTTCATTTAGGTGCCAAAAATGAAGAAAAAGGAAGGTCAGTTTTGAAAACCTTTCTCGCCCTGCCTTAAAACTTACTCGCAAATGCGAGCGGGCGAGTGGAATTTTACACCCCTGCCGGTAATATCTTTTGCATGCTGCCAAATTATGCAAAAATATATCACTTTATTTGCAATATGTGAATTTTGTTAAATAATTACACTTCCCACCTTTATGAAAACCCACAACATTTCTCTATCAAGAACAGAATTGTAAAATGTCCCCCTTTTGGCTGACAAGTTTGTCAGTGATTGGAGACTGCTAAATAATGGAAGATATTCTGTCAAAGCTCTGTTTTATGAGACTAGATATGTGCTCTTGAATGCAGAAAATGCTATACAAAATTCCATTTATAGTCACAATTCGCCCCCGCCCATAGGATCTTGAAGAAATAGATGGGCTGCATGATGCTTCCACACAGAGCTGAAACCGACTGCATACGAGTACTGTTAAACTGCTTAGAGGATCTACGCCTGCCCAGGCAAAGCGGTGCGAGTCTGACCGTCCATTCTTATAAACCATATTGGTTTCACTGGGCAACACGTCTTGAGATTTCAATTCATCAGAAGTGATCAGAATGGGCCTGGGTTCGATCCTCCGTCTTGAGATGTCATTTCATCTCAATGTCGGGTAAAACCCCAACAAAATTGGAAGCAATGCATCCAAAATGACCTATACAGTGTTGACGGGGACCTTAAACCTCAAATCAAACAAAAACAAACAATTATAGGCACAAGTTTTTGTCACGTCTGCTATTAGCATGGCGCGATATAGGCGCCCAGTTTTTCGTTCATTCGTCCGTTTGTCAAGGCGTCAACATTTGCGACCACCCTAGCGTTCACCCGAATGGTCAAGTTTATTTCTCAAGAACTATAAGAGCTTCATTGATGATACTTGGTACAGACTTGTGTCTGGGGATGGCAACTTACATGCAAGCATCCATATTTGACCTTGACCCACATTTCATGGTTCACTGACTTTGTAAAATATTGGGACCAGCCTAGCGTTCACCCGAATGGTCAAGTTTATTTCTCAAGAACTATAAGAGCTTCATTAATGATACTTGGTACAAACTTGTGTCTGGGGATTTTGTTTTGTTTGTTTGTATTGGAGTTTAACGGCCCAGTCAAGACTATTTAGGTCATATTTGAGCCGGTCAGTTTACCTATCCACACTTTCCTGGGCAGGCTTATACGTAAGCGGTTAACCAGTACAGTGCACATTCTTTCGCCAGAAACTGACAACTGCCCTTCTTGAATCAGCGGAAGGGAGAGAATGACCGTAGAAAAGATTTCATGATCAATCTCAACGAAAGAATGTCTGGGGATGACAACTTACATGCAAGCATCCATATTTGACCTTCACTTACATTTCATGGTTCACTGATAGGCGTCCGGTTTTCCATCAGTTCGTCAAGGAGTCAACATTTGCAACCACCCTAGCTTTCACCCTAATGGTCAGGTTTATTTCTCAAGAACTATAAGAGGTTCAGTAATGTTGGCTATAACTGATCTACCAATTATAGTCTCCCAGACAAACTCCCAATGCTTAAATGAACTCTAATGTGAACTCCATATCTGTGAAACTTAAGATTTAGGCATGGGGATCTGAACGTTTTCCAAATATTTTTCAAGATATTAAGCTTTATGTGAACTGGAGGGGTGAGGCATGCCCCATGGGGATTGCCTTGTCAGTAGAAATGGATGCATCTTATCATAAGAAACAACAATGTACATGTACATGTATATCATACAGTGAGGATCTGAACAGTTTCCAAGATATTTAATCAACAGTGAACTGGAGTGTGTGATCGAGGCATTTTTTTTTTGGTTTGGGTTTTACGGCCCTTTCAAGATTATTTCACGTATATCGAGCCGATCGTTAATCAGAGGTGGACGAAAACCGGAGTACCGGAGAAAAACAACCTGACCTTCCGTTGCAGAACTTGGCGTCTCACACGTGGTCCGAGCGAGGCTCGAACCTACGGCGGTGAGAGACCTAATGACTAAGAGTCAGCGCTCTTATCCGTGATCGAGGCATACCTAAAGGGGATACTGGGTTGATGCCATTGAATGTTCCTCATCATAAGGACCAGCACCAATGAACATAAATTTTAGCCCTCAAGATGTCACAAAACATGCATCCAAAATGTCATCTGTTTGTATTGTCTGCTGTATTCTTGCAAACATTTTAAACTAGAATACTGTCGATGGCGCGCCATCGCAAATCCCCACACTTTCTACAGAGGGACCAAGTACCGAAAACCCCTCACCCTGGGCCCTAAATTGACCCCAGGGTCAAAATATTACCTGTATTATATTTTACTAATCATGCCCTTCAATTTAACGGGCCTCCGTGGCCTAGTGGTTAACAGCCCTGACTCTTGATCATTAGGTCTCTCACAGCTGTGGTTCGAGCCTGGCTCGGGTAACGTGAGACGCCAAGTTCTGCAACGGAAGGTCAGGTGGTTTTTCTCCGGGTTTTCGCCCACCTCTGAATAACGATCGGCTTGATATGAGTGAAATAATCTTGAAAGGGCTGTAAAACCAAAAACAAAAATGCCCTTCAATTTGATATGCCACATGACTATGTTCCAAAAAACTTAAATTTTGACCTTTGACCCCTCCCCCAGGGCCCCAATCTGACCCCAGGGTAAATATTTTACTTGTATTGTATTCTACTACTGACCCCCTTCAATTTGATATGCCACATGACTATGTTCCAAAAAACTGTAATTTTGACCTTTGACCCCTCCCCCAGGGCCCCAATTTGACCCCAGGGTAAAAATTTTACTTGTATTCTACTAATCACCCCCTTCAATTTGATATTCCATATGACTATATTTGGTAAAATTTGTATTTTACCCCATGACCCCACCCCCAAGTCCGACACCTTGGGCATGACCCAGGGGTCGCAGCCAAAATCCCGTTCAATATGTGTTACATATGTCATCAATCATTACTTATGCAAAGTTTGGTTTCAAAATCTATAAAATTGACTTTGAAATTGAATTTAATTGATATTTGACCTTTTGACCCCTCCCATAGGCCCCTGGGGGCGGGGCCAAAAATAAATGTGACGTTGCACGCCCTCATCATGCAAGGAAGCTGTGTACCAAATTTGGTTACATTTCAACCAGTGGTTAAGGAGGAGATAGCGTGACGGACAGACGGTGAGACAGACGGAGGCGTTCACAATATCCCCGAACGCTTTTTTTTTAAAAGCGTGCGGATAAAAATATTTTTGTATACAGGCAAAGAGTGTGAACTCTGATCAGACTGCACCTACAGATCTGGGTTCACACTGTTTACAAAAATGACTTTTAAAGCTACCAGAAGATGTCAAAACAGACGACAACTGTTGTGATCGGTATCTTAAGGGTTTGGGTGGGGATCTGAGCAGTTTCTGAGGTGTAAGCCCACACTCGACAGTGCAACTTCATTGAGAGCATAAACATCAAACTAGTACAGAAATAATCTGGCCCCTGCACATCTGGGCTTGGAGAAATAGATTGGGCTACATGATGCTCCCACAAAGAGTTGAAACCAACCGCACATGAGTACTAGTAAACTGCTTAGAAGGTCTAAGCCTGACCAGGCAAAGTAGTCTGAGTCGGACCAACCATGCATATAAATCCTACATGGGTTCCATTGGATGGCTGGGCTTGAGATGTCATTTCATCTCAATGTGGGGAAAAAGTCCCACAAAATAGGAACAAGCATCTCCAATTTAATGACCTAAATAGTGTTGACATGGACTTTAAACCTGAATTGAAATAAACAAAACTGTTTCAGAAATAGCTCAATGATGAGGACTCACTGGCATGAAATAACTGAAATGCTGGAGCAAAAGAAAATCTACAGTTTCACTCTGGTGGCCTCATTTGAACTGAAGATGTGGAGCATACCCCTGGGGAACCAGTATTACTGAATGTGTGTACATGGTTTAGGGACAGGGATCTGAACGGTTTCTGAGATACATTTATTAACCCTTTTATGAAGAGTATGTGGAATGGGGTGCATGCAGGCAAGGGGACCCTTTGAAACCCTCTTACAAAATTTTATATCCATATTTATTAAATCCTCATTTTCAAATTAAATCATCTGACAGAACTTAACTGTGGACCCTTTTTGACAAAATTTTGGGCTAATTTTTCCATGCCTTAGAAACTGGAGTGGGTGAGGTATACCACCCAGGGAGACCTTAAGGTGTCAGTGACTGTGTCTTATCATAGGAAACAATAACATATAATATGGTTGTGGTGATCTGAATGGTTTCTGAGGGGGCATACCCCCCGGTCCTGAGGTTGTTATCAGTGAATTCTTTTTCGGGTACCAGGGTTGTCAAATATTGGACTGAGCCCTTTAATCAGTATTGCAGATGATATAATGAAAAAATCTTAAGACAAAGTTCAGCCTACACTCGGAGATAAACAATCCACCACTGGCCACCAGTGCTTTCATTTGTTAGATATTTTTTCCAGACAAACTGATAGCTACACATACTGGTAGTTTATACTGGCAAATATACTTTTCCATCCATTACCTTGTTTGTCACAAGAGGCCAATCTGAAATAATTGTCAAACAAACAAAAACCACAGTAAACTGTTGCAGACTGAAGACCATATCCTTCAGAACATCAAGTATTTTTGGTTTGAACCTGTTCTCTATCAGCTAATATCAGCCCCAGTTTGTGATAGGATAGCAAATATAACTTAAAAATCTATTTTAAAATCATGTCAAATAAAACCTAATCATTGTAAACAAGTTTTATATAAGCTGGTTGTCAGCAGCCTCACAGGCTGGTGACAACCGGTTGTCAGCAGCCAGTTCCTAAGTGTTTTAAAGCCTGTTGATGCTAAGCCCACCACCATGAAGACTATATTAAAAGGGACCCCATTAACAGCCTGTCAGGACATAACATGCCCATAAAGTCACCCACACTTACTTCAGTTTCAGCTAAAGTGAACTTTAAACCCATGCCCAGTACATCTAGATTAAATACTAACAACGACTAACTTCATTTGACCTGAGGACAATTACATGTATGACTGATTTTTCAGTTGTTGCTAGAGGGAAGTGTTGTAAATGTGGGCTGTGGGAGACAAAGGCTTTTCGCGGGTGTTCTAGTATCCTTATTGCTAAATGGGCCAAATGTGATTTTTGCTCTCCTCATGTATTGTTCTGAAGTCAGGGTTGTGAGTCTTGGTTGCATTTTCAGGTGCACACAAGGCATCTCTAAACCATAAATGTCAAAGCACTGAAACAAATAACCTGTAAATATGTTAAGTTTCTGTTTACATGTTCATGGTTTCTATTAAAGCTGATTTACCTTGGTCAAACTTAAACAGTCACAAGCCAATATTAAGTGTTCAAACAGTGACAGCCATAGGTTTAAAAAAAATTTAATTTATTTTCCCCTTATGGAACCTCAACTGTTTACCACGATGTTAGGATACTCTCCCTTGAAAGACATTTTCCAATATGGCTACCGGTTGAACCAGAACTTTCGCTAAGTTTTGAATTTCAAAGGACTCCATGATACATAAGATTGAGGAAGAATAAATGACCTTCACAACTATCAAACAATTGTTTAAAGGTGACTGTTGCAAATTTATTTATTTTTATTTTTTCCGTAAGTACCGCGATGTTCACAAACGCCGGGCTAATAACTATTTTTCCGAAATTGATGGGTATAAAAGCCAGGGGAAAATGGAAATATTTCTTAATTTGTTACTATTTTATTGGTTTAACCCTTTACCACTCAGGGATTTTGTGAATTTCGCTGATTTTCAGAGGGTTGCACCTAACAGCAACTTCAACTAGCCATTGTTTCATAATGGATGGTCTGTTTTACACCAAACTCGGTATGAATGTTCATTGGGCAGTAGCCTTTCAAATGCAACCTTTCATGACTTGATGATTGTTGTCATGGTAAAGAGGGGGCATCTCAAAGTTGGCAAAAAGTGTGTTTGAACATGAATTTTTGACCACATTTTAATCTTCAAACAGCTGTCAAGGCAACAATTAAGGTGTTTGGCACTGGCCATTTTCATTGCTTGCAGCATGCTTTATCAGCATCAATTTTCAGGCATTTTTGACCCCAGACATCCTCAGATATAAATTTTAGCGGCCGGATGGGCCATACACCCAAAATTTTTCGGGATGTGGTGGGGGCGCTGCCCCACTTCAATCCCCCCCCCCCCCCCCCAGAATATTTTTAGTGGGGAGGTGCACGAAAAAAAAGGTCACTTTTTTGCCCAACAAATCCTAAAGCAAACATAACTATCCAGGGGTATAAATACAGATTTTAGGTGCTTCTGGGGCTTAAATGTGGCCAAGGGGGGGGGGGGGGGTGGGCAGACAGGTAAAAACACGTATCTGAGTGGTAAAGGGTTAACTGAAATCTTGGAACATACTGAATTTTAGTCTAAAATGCATAAATTATATCTGAAATATTGTTTCTTGCAATAAAATGATGAAAAAACATTATTTTGGTCAGTTGGGATTTTCTTCATTAAGAAATTCTTTTTGGCACTGATGATATTTACATTCGATAATTTTTCTAATGGTTTCTATGGCTAGCCACTGTCTTAACTTTACTGAAGAAAACAACCGAAATGTACCGAAAAGGGGAAAAAAGTATTGTTACTGCTAGCTGGAATTAATTAAAGAAATATAGAAATTGATTGTTATATTTGTTAACATATATGTTTATATTAAAAAGATAAAGGAAAAAGTTATTTTTTATTTTTTTTAATTCCAACTAGCAGTAAACATGGTAAACAAAACTTTCTTCCCTTTCGGTCGTTTTCTTTAATTAAGTCAGTCTAAAAATAGAAACAATTAGAAAATAAGAAAATTGATAATTTAAGGTAGTCTTATTTGTTTGTTACATTTTTCTATGAACAAATGATGACAAAAATCAAAGTCAAATATTTTCAGGACAAAAAAAGAATTTTTTGTTTTTAAATGTTTTGGATTATTTTACAATTTTAAGAGCCAACAAGCAAAGCTGAGAAAAGTTTAGATCTGTGGCACTCATTTAACTCCAAAAATCATCATTTTCAAATTGGCACATAAGCGTGGCACTTAAAAAAAGATAAAAGAAATGTTTTTTACCGCTATACTTCCTCTTGTCTTGCCCTTTTTCCACGTCCCTTGCCACTGCCATCTTTGTGGGGTGGGGTACTGTTAGCTCTGCCAGGGATGATCCCTCTTCTTCTACCTCTTGACCCCTTCCTCTGCCTGGGGAGGCTGTTGTGGCTACTCACTCACTGGAGAATTCTTCCTGTTTTTTTCTGCTACTTCTTCTGCCAGACATGATCCACACCAAAGTAAATAAGATAGTAGAAAATGTTGAAATAACTGGATCTAGCTCTCAGACTTGATGAAATGCTACTGAAGCAAGCTCCAATCCAAGTGGGTTGATATGCGGATGGTGCGGATGCCAGATCATCAGTAAGGCATCCATGACATGTGTCAGCGGATTGGCAGCAATTGGTTCATTCGCAGGTTTTACACGTAACATCCGCAATTCAAACGTAACATCCATGACTAATCAATATTGCTCAAATTTGTGTAATTTGGGGTAAAAAATTAAGCATTTTCATTATCCAAATATACGCAGGCATCTGCATGTCCATAAGGTGGCCATGTGACTGTAGCATTACAAATAGAATTTGAATCTTACGATTTTTATTTATGGGATCTTTCTATTTTCTGTCTCAAGGGGACAGAAGTCCAAAAAACCCCAATCCAGATTTTCTCTATCTTCCAATATGTCCAAGTGTTGAAGGGTGTTTGCTGAAATGAAAGTAAAGAAAAGTTGTTGAAATGAGTTTGTGCAGTGCGATAAGAGTGTTAGTACATGTATAGTAGTGTTTCCCGCAGACTGAAATTAGGGCAGGGTGCTACTCCAAAAAAGGGCATTTTTGCAATGCACTGCATGTCAAAAGGGCACACCTTACACAGACTCTTGCCAAAGAGGGCAAGGCAGGGCTCTTGCAGTCTTGCACCACTTTTAGGGGATGGGGCCTTTAGAATTGGGAAAATTATCGATATTTTGACTGAAATTTGGAAAATTTACTACAAACACTGAAAGGTTTTCTTTAATGGCATTGTTATTTGAAGAGCAGGCCAATAGATGCCAGACAGCAGACTGTGGAATAAACAACAGGGATAAACCTTAACCTGCCCAATGGCCCAAACTCTCAAATGTTTGGGATCCGGATCAATATTCAAGGGCCTGTAAATTGTTAGGTAAGATAATAATACTTGACAGACACTTCCTGACGGTGACTGTAGTAAAGTAGAAGTAAAACAAAGATCAGGAATCGATACAATTAACTTACTCCACCCATCAAAGACAACAAAGGGAAAGAAAGACAAACATGAAGCGACCAGACCATAATGGAGACCTTAACAAAGAAAGGCCATAAGGACAGTTACTTTCCCACAAAATGGCCATATGGCCAGCCAAAATAAAAAGACACAAGTGATACACACATTAAGTAACAAACAACAACATAAATAAACCGCAACAGAAGAACCGCCTTGGAACGGTTAGTGGAAAGATTCCACTGGAGGGCTTAAATCGATTTTACGTGGCCACAATCCTCGCCCTTACTTCCGTCGCGATTTAGACAAATAATTTGTTCAGTTCACATGAAGGCCTCCTAACGTTACAACAGTGTAACATCACCGTGAACACAAATAATCAAAGAACCACAGAGGTGAGACAGCGGTGAGGACTCGACAGCAAGAAACCACTGAAATGCGGGAGCAAAAGAAAACCAACAGTTAGACTTCTATCCAGAAGATTTAAACTAGGATAATTCTACTATGAATAAAAAACATGAGGTAACTAAGAATATAATGTGGAGCATGATAGCTCCGTGGTTAGTGCACTTGCCTCTAATGCTAGAGGTCCCAGGTTCAATCCCCGGCAGAGGTGATAAAATTTCGGTGTTCATACACATGCTCCATTGGCATTATTTGCAGGGTTGAATGTCATAAAGTGCACCGTCCTTCATATCGGGACGTTAACTGGAGGCCCCTGTGCATCGAGACCCATCCATGTGCAGGTTAATGAACCCTACCTCAATCAAATGATTGCTGTGTAGGCTTTCATCCTGCAAAACTGGAGTGTATGTACATAACATGCCCCTTCTGTATCCCCTCCTAGTGTTAAAGCGAAATCGGAAGATAGAGATAGACAGAAGTACCTGGGCCTCCTTACATTAAATCAGGTTCATACAAGACAAAAAACACAGAACATAAAATTTTATTGCACAGAATGATTGTTGTTAGCTCACCTGTCACATAGTGACAAGGTGAGCTTTTTGGATCACTTTTTGTCCGCCGTCCGTCGTGCGTCCGTGCGTGCGTGCGTCCATCCGTGCGTGCGTGCGTGCGTCCGTAAACTTTTCTTCAAATGACATCTCCTCCTAAACCACTGATCGGATTTTGACCAAACTTCACAGGAATGATCCTTAGGTGGTCCCCTTTCAAAGTTGTTCTAATGGTTCCGGTCCGTTGCACATATAGGTCACTGTAGCCAAAAATAGATTTTTTTCACCGAAAACTTAAAAAATCTTCTTCTCTGAAACCGCAAGGCCCAGGTCTTTGATATTCGGTATGAAGCTTCATCTAGTGGACCCCTACCAAGATTGTTCAAATTATAGTGCTGGGGCCAAAAATGCCCCCGCACCGGGGCCCTTTGGTTTTACATGGGCTTTTATAGGGAAAATCTTTAAAAATCTTCTTCTCTGAAACCGCAAGGCCCAGGTCTTTTATATTTGGTATGAAGCTTCATCTAGTGGACCCCTACCAAGATTGTTCAAATTATAGTGCTGGGGCCAAAAATGCCCCCGCACAGGGGCCCTTTGCTTTTAAATGGGCTTATATAGGGAAAATCTTTAAAAATCTTCTTCTCTGAAACCGCTAGGCCCAGGTCTTCGATATTTGGTATGAAGCTTCATCTAGTGGACCCCTACCAAGATTGTTCAAATTATAGTGCTGGGGCCAAAAATGTTCCCGCACCAGGACCCTTTTGTTTTACATGGGCTTATATAGGGAAAATCTTGAAAAATCTTCTTCTCTGAAACTGCAAGGCCCAGGTCTTTGATATTTGGTATGTAGCTTCATCTTGTGGACCTCTACCAAGATTGTTCAAATAATAGCCCTGGGGCCAAAAATGCCCCCGCTCCGGGGCCCTTTGGTTTTACATAGACTTATATAGGGAAAATCTTGAAAAATCTTATTCTCTGAAACCACAAGGCTTAGGTCTTCGATATTTGTTATGAAGCTTCGGCTAGTGGACCTCTATAAAGATTGTTCAAATTATAGCCCTGAGACCAAAAATGCCCCCGCCATGTGGCCCTTTGGTTTTACATAGACTTATATAGGGAAAATCTTTAAAAATCATCTTCTCTGAAACACAAGGCTTAGGTCTTTGATATTTGTTATGAAGCTTCAGCTAGTGGACCTCTACCAAGATTGTTCAAATTATAGCCCTGGGGCCAAAAATGCCCCTGCTCCGGGGCCCTTTGGTTTAACATAGACTTATATAGGGAAAATCTTGTTTTACATAGACTTCTATATGCAGGGTAAACCTTTAAAATCTTCTTCTCTGAAACCATAAAGCCCAGGTCTTTCATATTCGATATGACGCTTCATCTTGTGGACCTCTACCAAGATTGTTCAAAATATAGCCCTCGGGCCAAAATTGACCCTGCCCGGGGCCCACTTGTTATACATTGGATCCTCTGGGCCCTCTTGTTAGCTCACCTGTCACGTAGTGACGAGGTGAGCTTTTGGGATCACTTTTTGTCCGGCGTCCGTCGTGCGTGTGTGCGTGCGTAAACTTTTTCTTCAAATGACATCTCCTCCTAAACCACTGATCAGATTTTAACCAAACTTCACAGGAATGATCCTTAGGTGGTCCCCTTTCAAAGTTGTTCAAATGGTTCTGGTCCATTGCACATCTAGGTCACAGGAGCTAAAAATAGATTTTTAAAATGTAAACTTTAAAAATCTTCTTCTCTGAAACCGAAAGGCCCAGGTCTTCGATATTTGGTATGAAGCTTCATCTAGTGGACCTCTACCAAGATTGTTCAAATTATAGCCCTAGGGCCAAAAATGCCCCCGCCCCGGGGGCCTTTGGTTTTACATAGGCTTTTACAGGGAAAATCTTTAAAAATCTTCTTCTCTGAAACTGCAAGGCTCAGATCTTTGATATTTAGTGTGAAGCTTCATCTAGTGGACCTCT
Organism: Lucinisca nassula; assembly: GCA_963580285.1. NCBI lineage: Eukaryota > Metazoa > Mollusca > Bivalvia > Lucinida > Lucinidae > Lucinisca > Lucinisca nassula. Next base: position 39,104,785 of record OY757017.1, read on the forward strand.
ACCAAGATTGTTCAAATTATAGCCCTAGGGGCTAAAAATGCCCCCGCCCCAGGGGCCTTTGGTTTTACATAGGCTTATATAAGGAAAATCTTTAAAATATTCTTCTCTGAAACCGAAAGGCCCAGGTCTTCAATATTTGGTATGAAGCTTCATCTAGTGGACCTCTACCAAGGTTGTTCAAATTATGGCCCTTGGGCCAGAAATGCCCCTGCCCTGGGGGCCTTTGGGTTTACATAGGCTTGTATAGGGAAAATCTTTAAAAATCTTCTTCTCTAAAACCACAAGGCCCAGGTCTTTGATATTTGGTGTGAAGTTTTACCTAGTGGACCTCTACCAAGAGTGTTCAAATTATAGTGCTGGGGCTGAAAATTCCCCCACCCCGGGGGTCTTTGGTTTTACATAGGCTTATACATGGAAAATCTATATAAATCTTCTCTGAAACCGCAAGACCCAGGTCTTTGATATTTGATGTGAAGCTTCACCTAGTGGACCTCTACCAAGATTGTTCAAATTAAAGCCCCGGAGCCAAAAATGCCCCCGCTTTGGGGGCCTTTGGTTTTACACAGGCTTATACAGGGAAAATCTTTAAAAATCTTCTTCTCTGAAACCGCAAGGCTCAGATCTTTGATATTTGGTGTGAAGCTTCATCTAGTGGACCTCTACCAAGATTGTTCAAATTATAGCCCTGGGGCCAAAAATGCTCCCATCCCTGGGGCCCTTTGGTTTTTCATAGCCTTATATAGGGAAAATATTTAAAAATCTTCTTCTCTGAAACCACAAGACTCAGGTCTTTGATATTTGGTATGAAGCTTCACCTAGTATAGCCCTTGAGCCAAGAATGTACTAGAGACACTGATTCTCAGGTGAGCGATTCAGGGCCCTCTGGTATAGACTTATATAGGGAAAATCTTGAAAAATCTTTTTCTCTGAAACCACAAGGCCTAGGTCTTTGATATTTGGTATGAAGCTTCAGCTAGTGGACCTGTACCAAGATTGTTCAGTTTTAGCCCTAAGGCCAAAAATGCCCCCGCCTCGGGGGCCCTTTGTTTTTACATTGACTTATATAGGGAAAATCTTTAAAAATTTTCTTCTGTGAAACCACAAGGCCTAGGTCTTTACTATTTGGTGTGAAATTTCATTTAGTGGACCTCTATCAAGATTGTTCAAATTATAGCCCTAGGGCCAAAAATGCCCCCGCCCCGAGACCCTTTGGTTTTACATAGACTTATATAGGGAAATCTTTAAAAATCTTCTTCTCTGAAACTGCAAGGCCCATGTCTTTGATATTTTGTATGGCGCTTCATCTAGTGGACAATTATAGCCTTTGTTGATATTTGGTATGAAGCTTCACCTTTTTAGACCTCCCTCAACAGTATGCACATTATAACCTTGGGGTCAGTAATGGCCCTCCCCGGGGCCCACTTGTTACTCTATGGATCAGGTGAGTGATCCAGGGCCATCATGGCCCTCTTGTGTTTTATATTTGGATCACTTTTTGTCTGTGATCCGTGCGTAAACAATTTCTTCAAACGACATCTATTCCTAAACCACTGATCGGAAGTTGACAAAACTTCACAGGAATGATCCTTAGGTGGTCCCCTTTCAAAGTGGTTCAAATGGTTCCAGTCCGCTGCACATCTAGGTCATAGGAGCCAAAATAGATTTTTTTCACTGAAAACTTAAAAAATCTTCTTCTCTGAAACCACAAGGCCCAGGTCTTTGATATTTGGTATGAAGCTTCATCTAGTGGACCCCTACCAAGACTGTTCAAATTATAGTGCTGGGGCTAAAAATGCCCCCGCCCCGGGCCCTTTGGTTTTACATAGGCTTATAAAGGGAAAATCTTTAAAAATCTTCTTCTCTGAAACCACAAGGCCAAGCTCTTTGATATTTGGTATGAAGCTTCATCTAGTGGACCCCTACCAAGGTTGTTCAAATTATAGTGCTGGGGCCAAAAATGCCCCTGCCCCAGGGCCCTTTGGTTTTACATGGGCATATATAGAGAAACTCTGAAAAAATCTTTTTCTCTGAAACTGCATGGCCCAGATCTTTGCTATTTGGTATGAAGCTTCATCTAGTGGACCCCTACTTAGATTGTTCAAATTATAGTACTGGGGCCAAAAATGCCCCCGCACAGGGGCCCTTTGCTTTTAAATGGGCTTATATAGGGAAAATCTTTAAAAATCTTCTTCTCTGAAACCGCAAGGCCCAGGTCTTCGATATTTGGTATGAAGCTTCATCTAGTGGACCCCTACCAAGATTGTTCAAATTATAGCCCTGGGGCCATAAATGCGCCCCCCCCACCCCCCTCCCTTCCGGGTCCCTTTGGTTTTACATAGACTTATATAGGGAAAATCTTGAAAAATCTTTTTCTCTGAAACTGTCAGGCCCATGTCTTTGATATTTGGTATGGAGCTTCATCTAGTGGACCTCTACAAAGATTTTTCAAATTATAGCCCTGGGGCCAAAAATGCCCCCACCCTGGGGCCCTTTGATTTTACATAGACTTATATAGAGATAATCTTTGAAAATCTTTTTCTCTGAAACAGCAAGGCCCAGGTCTTTGATATTTGGTGTGAAGCTTCATCTAGTGGACCTCCATCAAGATTGTTTAAATTATAGCCCTGAGGCCAAAAACACTCTAGCCCCGGGGCCATTTGGTTTTACATAGGCTTATGTAGGGAATATCTTTAAAAAAATCTTTTTCTCGGAAACCGCAAGTCCCAGGTCTTTGATATTTGGTGTTTAGCTTCATCTAGTAGACCTTTGTCAAGATTGTTCAAATTATAGCCTTGTTGATATTTGGAATGAAGCTTCACCTATTTAGACCTCCCTCAACATTATGCACATTATAGACCTGGGTCAATAATCGCCCTCCCTGGGGCCCCCTTGTTACTCTTTGGATCAGGTGAGCGATCCAGGGCCATCATGGCCCTCTTGTTTTAAACATTTGGTCAATTCTCCCATCATCTAAACGTTATGACATTTTTGGTGACTGCTACCTTAATAAAAAGGCAATGGCTAGAGATACGGATCCGTATCTCTAATCTCGGAGGCTAGGGATACGGATCTGTATCTCTAATCTCGGAGGCTAGGGATACGGATCCGTATCTCTAGTCTCGGAGGCTAGGGATACGGATCCGTATCCCTAGCCTCCGAGATTAGAGATACGGATCCGTATCTCTAGCCATTGCCTTTTTAGCTCACCTGACCGAAGGTCATGGTGAGCTTTTGTGACAGTAAGATGTCCGGCGTCGTCGTGCGTCGTCCGTCGTCCGTCGTCCGTCGTGCGTAAACTTTTTCTTGTGAACACACTAGAGGCCACAGTTTTGGTCCAATTATCATCAAACTTGCTCAGAATGATAATCATGACAATATCTCGGTCAAGTTCGAATTTGGGTCATGTCGGGTAAAAAAGTAGGTCAGTAGGTCAAATCATAGAAAAACCTTGTGAACACTCGAGAGGCCACAATTTTGGTCCAATCATCATCAAACTTGCTCAGAATGATCATTGTGACAATATTTTAGTGAAGTTTGAATATGGATCATGTCGGCTTAAAAAGTAGGTCAGCGGGTCAAATCATAGAAAAACCTTGTGAACACCCTAGAGGCCACAATTTTGGTCCAATCATAATCAAACTTGCTCAGAATGATCATCATGACAATATCTTGGTCAAGTTCGAATATGGGTCATGTCCGGTCAAAAAGTAGGTCAGTAGGTCAAATCATAGAAAAACCTTGTGAACACTCTGAAGGCCACTGTTTTGGTCCAATTATCATGAAACTTGCTCAGAATGACCATTGTGACAATATTTCAGTCCAGTTCGAATATGGGTCATATCGGGTTAAAAAGTAGGTCAGCGGGTCAAATCATATAAAAACCTTGTGAACACCCTAGGGGCCACAATTTTGGTCCAATCTTAATCAAACTTGCTCAGAATGATCATCATGACAATATCTCGGTCAAGTTTGAATATGGGTCAAATGGTTCCGGTCCGTTGCACATCTAGGTCACAGGAGCCAAAAACAGATTTTTTTCACCAAAAACTTAAAAAATCTTCTTCTCTGAAACCACAAGGCCCAGGTCTTTGTTATTTGGTATGAAGCTTCATCTAGTGGACCCCTACCAAGATTGTTCAAATTATAGTGCTGGGGCCAAAAATGCCCCCGCACGGGGGCCCTTTGGTTTTACATAGGCTTATATAGGGAAAATCTTTAAAAATCTTCTTCTCTGAAACCACAAGGCCCAGGACTTTGATATTTGGTATGAAGCTTCATCTAGTGGACCCCTACCAAGATTGTTCAAATTTGAGTGCTGGGACGAAAAATGCCCCCGCCACGGGGCCCTTTGGTTTTACATTGGCTTATATAGGGAAAATCTTTAAAAATCTTCTTCTCTGAAACCACAAGGCCCAGGTCTTTGATATTTGGTATGAAGCTTCATCTAGTGGACCCCTACCAAGATTGTTCAAATTATAGTGCTGGGGCCAAAAATGCCCCCGCCCCAGGGCCCTTTGGTTTTACATAGGCTTATATAGGGAAAATCTTCAAAAATCTTCTACTCTGAAACCACAAGGCCCAGGACTTTGATATTTGGTATGAAGCTTCATCTAGTGGACCCCTACCAAGATTGTTCAAATTATAGTGCTGGGACAAAAAATGCCCCCGCCACGGGGCCCTTTGGTTTTACATTGGCTTATATAGGGAAAATCTTTAAAAATCTTCTTCTCTGAAACCACAAGGCCCAGGTCTTTGATATTTGGTATGAAGCTTCATCTAGTTGACCCCTACCAAGATTGTTCAAATTACAGTGCTGGGGCCAAAAATGCCCCCGCCCCGGGGCCCTTTGGTTTTACATAGGCTTATATAGGGAAAATCTTAAAAAAATCTTCTTCTCTGAAACCACAAGGCCCAGGTCTTTGATATTTGGTATGAAGCTTCATCTAGTGGACCCCTACCAAGATTGTTCAAATTTTAGTGCTGGGACAAAAAATGCCCCCGCCACGGGGCCCTTTGGTTTCACATGGGCTTATATAGGGAAAATCTTTAAAAATTTTCTTTTCTGAAACCACAAGGCCCAGGACTTTGATATTTGGTATGAAGCTTCATCTAGTGGACCCCTACCAAGATTGTTCAAATTTTAGTGCTGGGACAAAAATGCCCCCGCCACGGGGCCCTTTGCTTTTACATTGGCTTATATAGGGAAAATTTTTAAAAATCTTCTTCTCTGAAACCACAAGGCCCAGGTCTTATATATTTGGTATGAAGCTTCATCTAGTGGACCCCTACCAAGATTGTTCAAATTATAGTGCTGGGGCCAAAAATGCCCCCGCCACGGGGCCCTTTGGTTTTACATAGGCTTATATAGGGAAAATCTTTAAAAATTTTCTTCTCTAAAACCACAAGGCCCAGGACTTTGATATTTGGTATGAAGCTTCATCTAGTGGACCCCTACCAAGATTGTTCCAATTTTAGTGCTGGGGCCAAAAATGCCCCTGCCCCGGGGCCCTTTGGTTTTACATAGGCTTATATAGGGAAAATCTTTAAAAATCTTCTTCTCTGAAACCACAAGGCCCAGGACTTTGATATTTGGTATGAAGCTTCGTCTAGTGGACCCCTACCAAGATTGTTCAAATTATAGTGCTGGGACAAAAAATCCCCCCCTGCCACGGGGCCCTTTGGTTTTACATAGGCTTATATAGGGAAAATCTTTAAAAATCTTCTTCTCTGAAACCACAAGGCCCAGAACTTTGATATTTGGTATGAAGCTTCATCTAGTGGACCCCTACCAAGATTGTTCAAACTATAGTGCTGGGGCAAAAAATGCCCCTGTCCCGGGGCCCTTTGATTTTACATAGGCTTATATAGGCAAAATCTTTAAAAATCTTCTTCTCTGAAACCGCTAGGCCCAGGTCTTTGATATTTGATGTGTAGCTTCATCTAGTGGACCTTTGACAAGATTGTTCAAATTTTAGCCTTTGTTGATGTTTGGTATGAAGCTTCACCTTTAAGACCTCCCTCAACATTATGTACATTAAAGCCCTGGGGCCAATAATGGCCCTCTCTGGGGCCCACTTGTTACACTATGGATCAGGTGAGCGATCCAGGGCCATCATGGCCCTCTTGTTATTAAGGTAGCAATGTAGCAAAAAGGTGAAAACAGCAATGGTACATGTATCTCTGTTTGAAACAACTATCAGTCTTATCAAACTGTACCACTAGCCAGGCCTATTGGAAAATGCTAGGGATACAGATCCGTATCTCTAATCTCGGAGGCTAGGGATACGGATCCGTATCTCTAGTCTCGGAGGCTAGGGATACGGATCCGTATCCCTAGCATTTTCCAATAGGCCTGGCTAGTGGTACAGTTTGATAAGACTGATAGTTGTTTCAAACAGAGATACATGTACCATTGCTGTTTTGACGCAATTAGTAAAGTAGCATAACTCTACTAAGGTGAAAAGTGGAAAATGGTAATATGAATTCTGAAATGGGACAGGACCAATGGTAATCCTGTGTTGTATTATTATTATTAGTAGTATTACGGTATTATTATTATTATAAGCTTTATATGTTGTATTTGATTATCGTTTTTCGACCTGTCCTGATAGCGTATGGATGAGTCAAATATATCAGAATAAAAGTTGAATTTTGAATGTCATATTACCTTTAATTTATTGCATCATATGAATTATATTTGCGTCATCCATAGTTTCCGGCCAGCACCAAATGGGGAGGTACGACTAGGTCTTGCTGCAAAGAACAGATGAAACTAATTCACAGAGTTGTTTACAGCCATTTGCAAGCCATTTTTTTCTTTCCTTTTTTTTTCTTATTTCTTTTTTCTTTTCTTTACTTTATCTTCATCATATAGCGAGAAAGCAAGGAGGGCGCTGACCAGCCTGCACGTATGTATGCGCATTCGTTCTGTGTCTCTGTCTTTATGTTTATGGAAAAATGACAGCCAACATAAGAGAAAAAGGTGATCTGATCCGTTATGCTTACTTCACCATACCCCCTAGCATCCCACACGTATCATGTAAAACTGGGCTTTACAGGGGTGCACATTTTATTTAATATTTGCTCTAAAACATAGATTTTTGGTACTCTAACGTGTACCCACAATCTATGTTTTGAGCAAAAAATCAAAATATTTCAACTGAACTGAAAATTGGCATTTTTACAGCCATTAAAATTCGTAAATGGTATTATATTTTTTCAAGCAAGCTCTCTTCAACCTTTGCTCAATGATAAGTACCATTTTTTTCTGGGTTGGCTAATTTAAGAATGACATAAATAAAAAAGATAAAGAAAAGAAAATATGACAAAGAAAAAAGAATGAAGATAAAGAAAAGAAAAAAGAAATAAGAAAAAAAAAAAAATGGCTGGCAAACGGAAACTATGGATGACCCAGATATAATTCATATGATACAATAAATTATAGGTAATATGACATTCAAAACAACTTTTATTCTGGTATATTTGACTCATCCATAGGCTAACAGGATAGGTAGAAAAAATGATAATCAAATACAACATATAAATAAAGCTAGTAATAATAATAATAATAATAAAACAACACTGGATTGCCATTAGTCCTGTCCCTTTTCAGCAATGGTATCTCTGTTTGAACAATTATCAGTCTTATCAAACTGTACCTCTAGCCAGGCCTATTGGAAAATGCTAGGGATACAGATCCGTAACCCTAGCCTCCGAGACTAGAGATACGGATCCGTATCTCTAGCCACTGCCTAATAAAAATGTAGTGAAGGACCTGAAGGAGGACACACATTTCAGTGCATCTGGCGACTTTGTTCTGAAGCAAAACTTTAATATTTTTTCTTCAGATTGTCAAGAAATCATCATTTATTTTATTTGTAACAAAATATCTTGCAAAAAAAAAAGAAAGACTAGAGTGAGCATATTTAGGCCCTCAAAATCCGTAATGTAGTGGGTGGGGTACTTACGTAAAAACTAGATCGTAGAATGAAGGACAAGAATAATTTGGTAAACCTTAAATTACTGAAACTGTACACCATGCATTTATTCAGGGAGTTTTAGAAGAACTGCAACATTTCTTTGACAAAGTGTGCTTGGCCAGATTGGAAATTTTGTCTTCCGGAAATCAGACACTTTTAGGCATTCAGAATGGGGCTGAATTTCGGCCCTAAATTTGGGTGATCGAGAGTTCTTGTCAACAAATGCGGTCATTAATAAATTGCCTGGTTATTGCCATTTGTATACGCGAATAAAACGGGAACCATAATATACACTCGAGTGAACACAACACAGGTATTTTACATTGTGTGTATTTATTGGGATTGTTACGCATGACTGTCCTGTGATTATTGGATAAACGGTGAAAAGATTAGGTCTATTGCATGGCACATTTAATTGGCGTAAAGGGCAATGCTGGGCGCAAAAGGGACAAAAATTTCAATTTTTAGGGCAAGAGGATGGGAATTTAGGGCACCGGGGTGCCGCGCCCCGCTGTTCCGCTTTAGGCCAATCACTAGTATAGTTTAAAGATAAAAAACAGGAATTGGTCTTTTTAAGAGAAGGATGAACCACCAGGCTAACAGCACTGCTAAATTGCACCAGAGTGGTAAGCCTTACAACATAGGCAGGTAGAGCATTCCAGTGAATACCGTAGAATGCTTGCTTGGCTCATAAGTAAGGTGAAACCCTTTACCACTCAGATACGTGTTTTTACGTGTCTGCACCCCCCCCCCCCCATTTTAAGCCCCAGAAGCACCTAAAATCTGCATTTCTACCACTGGATAGTTATGTTTGCTTTAGGATTTGTTGGGCAAAAAAGTGACATGTTTTTTTGCGCACCTCCCCACTGAAAATATTCTGGGGGGGATTGAAGGGGGGCATCGCCCCCTCACATCCCGAAAAATTTTGGGTGTATGGTCCAACCGGCCGCTTAAATTTATATCTGAGGGTGTCTGGGGTCAAAAATGCCTGAAAGTTGATGCTGATAAAACATGCTGCAAACAGTGAAAATGGCCAGTGCCAAACACCTTAATTGTTGCCTTGACAGCTGTGTGAAGATTAAAATGTCGTCAAAAATTCATGTGAAAACACTTTTTGCCAACTTTGAGATGCCCCCTCTTTACCATGACAACAATGATCAAGTCATGAAAGGTTGTATTTGAAAGGCTACTGCCCAATGAACATTCATACCGAGTTTGGTGTAAAACAGACCATCCATTATGAAACAATGGATAGTTGAAGTTGCTATCAGGTGCAACACTGTGAAAATCAGCGAAATTCACAAAATCCCTGAGTGGTAAAGGGTTAAGCCCAGTTACTTAACTTCTTTGTTCTCAAGACATGTGGTTTAAATTGTGTTTATGACAGATTTTTTTTCTTGAGTACAATGTATCTCTAATTGCTTTGAGATGAACCTAGAATTTGTACATCTCTTCAGTGTTCTAAAGCTTGTCGATTCTATTTACAAAGCTATTCAGTGTATTTGCTGTAACAACTTCATTCGGCAAACTGTTCCAATCAGCAAATACACTTTGAGAGAAGCTTCGAAGCCGTAAACTGGTTTCACACAGTGGTTTTATTGATTTTGTATCAATGTCCACAAGTTCTTGATTCTGCAAAAGTAAAAAATCTTTCACATGGAATATCATCAAGACCTCTTTTTATTTTATAGCACTGTATGATATCACTCCTTCTTTGTCTATGTGCTAAACTTGGTATATTCTAAAGTTTAAACCGTCTTTCAGTCCAGGAATCTGTTGAGTAAACTACTTTTATTCGTGGGTCCATAGAAGACAAGAATGAAAAAAAAACCTCACAAAAATGGAAACTAGAGTACTCGACTACTCGGGTGGATACCAGTATCAGGGGAAGATAGGATTTAAGTAAGGACAGTGGTGTGCCTTGGAATAGTCCTCAGAAAGAAAGTGTACTTGTAGTAGTCTATGTGGGTGTAAATCTGTCTGTATGCAAGGGGATGGTTGTGGGCTGATGGTCTAGTGTCGAGGATGAGGCACTCAGATGGGGGCATTGCAACAAGATCATAAGTGATCTTATACATATAGCGAGGCAGTTGTCAATGCGGCATTGTTCAAGGGGGTGCCAATTTGGGTCCTTCAGCATAGCTGTATCACTTGAAGCGTAGCTGTAGTCACATGTTGCCCACCTGGCAGCCATTCTTTGGACTCCTTCCACTTTGTATATGTCAGTGGCAGTGTGGGGATACCATTCAGTGGATGCATACTCTAGCTGCAGCCTGACTAGGGTCTTTAGTCCTTCAATCATATACATGTATAGTTGTATTGAACTTTTCTGTAGTGGGTATTTTGGGCTGTTTCAAATCTTATTTACCCATATTTAGAATTTTTTAGTGTGATTGGTGAAATTGTCAGCGATTTTCCACTTTTAGGGGCTATGAAACACCCATCTGAGTATATGACTTATCCGTGACAATTTCTTCTTTCTTTTCAAGTAATTTATGGTACTTGCATACCAAAGAGATTGGAGGGCGTTATTTATCAAGGTTGGTCGGTAAATAACAGTGGTCGGAATTCCCACTGGCAATTCACATGAAATGCTAAGCTTTATTTTCTCTGAAAAACAATTTTCAGAGAAAAGAAAGCTTAGCATTTCTTGTGAATTGTCTGCTTAGTAGACAGTTCATATGAAATGCTAAGCTTAATTTTCCCTGAAAAACAACAACAGAACCTGCATGTACATGTAGAATGCATAAATTGTCATCTGTGCAGGGTTTACCCTAATCTTGCTGAATATTCATTTAAGCCACACCAATTTCTGTCTATCAACCAATCAAATTACTTGATGTAATTTATTTGCTTCAAATTCATAAATGGAATGCCAAACAGTGTAGATCCTGATCAGATGGCTTCTTCAGAAGCCATCTGATCTGGATCTACACTGTTTGCAAATATAGGGATTGTCGTGAACAGCAAGATAAGTGTTAACAAAACCTGCATGTACATGTAGAATGCATAAATTTGTCATCTCTGCTGGGTTAAACCCATTCTGAGCCAGCTAGTGAGTGAGTGAGTGTTTTGAGTTTTACATCACACCAACAGCTTGGGTCATACAGAGACGGGACCTCGGTTTAAAGACTCATCAGAAAGTCTGGAGAAGCCTGGGATCGATCCTGTGATCCCTGGTTTACAAGGCGAACAGCGTAACCACTACACCATGGAGGCTTCTGATTCAGCTAGTTTGCTTACAAAAGAATCGACGTGAAGCTCCATGTAAAGTTTGCTGAAATTTTTACCCAGTAAATTTGATTTCTTAGATGAAATCCAAAATTTCTTTGTGTATTTTACCCCGCAAATTAAATTTACGATGCTGATTTTCAAAAATTCAATACTAAATTGCCCTTTACTCCCTTTTTATCTAGAGCACTGTGATCTGAGATCATACCCTGTGTGCAAAAGGTGGTACAAATTCTCGTACAGCAGGACAAGTTCCTTAACCCTTTTTGTACCAAATTATATATTGCAGGAGTCCATTTTGAAATTTAGGGGTGACAGGTTTTGTATTGGGAAAATGACTGAACTTTTTGCAAATGGTGTAGGCCCTGGTCAGTTCCGTGGCATCTGATCTGGGTCTGCACTGTTTGCCAGGGTACCCATTTTGGGGTTTCTTGTACAAAATGGGTTAAAGCACAGTTTCTTTTTCTTCTTGAAGGTTGTTGGTTTCTAGGGTACCCTATCACACACAGCTCAGGTGATAATCTTTTGAAATCAAAACTGATAGTAGAATATTGTCGGGGGATTTGCATGAGGAGTATCACAGGCTTTTGTAGGATGAGTTAGTATTCATGTAATTTACATCAGTTTTCCTCGTTAGGTACCAATCAACAAAACTTAGGTGATCAATGTCAGACATTTATGTGTGAAGTAATTCTGGCAGGTGAGTTATTGTCATATGTTACAATATTGTGGTAGGTCCTACCTTTAAGGAGATGACCTATGCACAAGCAATTGGCTTAATGTCAGATCCTGGACCATACATGTATCTATTTGTCTGTTTTATATTCTTGTATATGAACCAATCAAAATATAGTTTAAACTTGTACATGCATGTGAAGCAATCAAAATATCATTACGCAAACCCGCCTATACAAATACATTGCCAACTTTATGGCCGAAAATATGAAAATTTTATGATGAAAAATTGTAATATTTTTCTTATTTCTGCTCAAAATATAGATTGTGGGCACTCGTTAGAACTGCCTCATCGAGGCGGTTCTAACGAGTCCCCACAATCTATATTTTAGAGCAGAAATAAAGAAAATAAGGTATACACCCGGATACCCTACGTTTACTATATAAAAGTTGGGTTCAAGGGGGTCAAAATTATATAGGCGTGTTTTCGTGATGAGTATAAATCAAGTAAAGACTAGCTCATTCTGTTCGTATGGAATCTTACCTCTTAGATGTACATGTATATGTATGTACAACAGGAGTATTTTGAAATCAATGGGTGTCTGGTTCAGTTGTTTTAGAAATTTATTTAGAAAAGGTTGAACTTTCTGCAAACAGTGAAGGTTCTGATCAGAGGCTGTGTGCTATGGAGTCTGATCTGGGCCCTCTGTTTGAGCAGTCATTACGGTAACGCACCCGTGTGCTAAAATGACGCCTATCATTTCACCAAAACAAAGCATTTTTTTCGATGAAAATTTATGATATTTTTCATATTTCCACTCAAAACATAGGTCACTTAGGTGTGGGTGCTCGTTATAACCGCTACCCAATACCTATATCTTGGAACTGAAATAAGAAAAATAATATATACCCCTGTAAAGTTTTCTCTATATAAAGTGGGGTATATAGGGGTATTCATTGCATAGACTTGTTCATGTGATGTAAAATGGGCTAATATCAGTTATGAAAAAAGGAAATATTTAAGCAGAGTATCATATATTCAGTGCCAGTTGTATGGATGGCTTACCCACCATATTAAAAAATCTTATTCAGTTAGCTCATTCCATAATCTGGCCCCCGCCCATAGGGGCTTGAAGAAATATATGGGCTGCATGATGCTTCCACCCAGAGCTGAATCTGGACCGCACACTAGTACTGGTAAACCGCTTAGAGGATCTAAGCCTGTCCAGGAACCGCGGTGTGAGGTGGACCGTCCATGCTAATAAACCCTATTGGTTTCATTGAGTGACAGGGCTTGAGATGTCATTTCATCTCATTGTCGGGTAAAAGTCCCATAAAATTGGAAGCAACGTCTCAAAAATGACCTTTACAGTGTTGACGGGGACGTTAAACCTCAAATAAAACAAAGAAAATCTTTCCATAATCATTTTATAAAATGGTTGGAACAGTGATCAAATTCATTATGTCCTGTAGTGTGTAGTTACGTGTTTTTTTTCCTAAGAGTCTTGTAGTGGGTAGGTGTGAATGTTAGTGATAGAGTGAAAACATGTTTTCATTTCTTCACAGGGCCTGACAAATGCAAAGTTCAACCACTTGCCTGGCATTCAACAGCATCTTGGAAACTTTTTGGAATTACAATTTTCCTTATATATTCTTTACATTCTTCTGGTCAAGAGAAATGAAAAATCACTTGTCCAGCCGAAATTTGGTCTTGTCCTGGGCAGCCAGGTAATGAATTTGTCAGGCCCCGCTTCATCAGTACTCTTATGATCAAGTTTAACTCTTATCCTGCTGTTCACAACAACCTTTTCTTTGCAAACAGTGTAGCTCCAGATCAGATGGCTTCTGGAGAAGCCATCTGATCAGGATCTACACTGTTTGACATTCAATTTATGAATTTGTAGGAATTAATTAAAATAAGTCAAATTTCGTTGAAACCTTGTGTGCACTCTACTATAGTGGCAACAGTTTTGCTTTAATCTTCATGACACTTCACCTGAATGTTTGACTTGATGATATCTTGTTCAAGTTAGAATATGGGTCAGATTAAAAACTAGGTCAGTAGGTCAAATTTCGTAAAAAACATTGTGAACACCCGAGAGACCACAGTTTTGCTTCAGACTTCATGAATCTTCGCCTGAATGTTTGACTTGATATGTCTCAGTCAAGTTCAAATATGTGTCATGTGGGATGAAAAACTAGGTCACTAGGTCAAAGTTCGTGTTAACATTGTGTGTACCCTAGAGACCACAGATGTGCTTCAATCCTCATGAAACCTCAGAATGTTTGACTTAGTGATATCACAATCAAGTTCAATTATGGGTCACCTCAGATTAAAAAATTAGGTCACCAGGTCAGATTTATTTCATTAAAACCTTGCATGCTAGAATCTCCTATAAACTTGACATGATGATATCTCAGTCAAGTTTGAATATTGGTCATTTCAGAACAAAAACTAGGTAAGATTTTGTTAAAAATCTTGTGTGCACCCTAGACACCGCAGTAGTTCTTCAGTCTTCGTAACCCTTTGCAAAAATGTTTGACCAGATTGTAACTCTGTCAAGTTAGAATGTAGGTCATGTCATTAAAACCAAGGTCAAATTTTGTTAAAAGGTGGTCTTAATGATACCTTTGTCAGATTAAAATACTGGTTATATGGGGTCAAGCCAAGGTCATAATGTCAAATTTCTGTCTCTAGAGGCTGCAATTTTGCATAAATCTTCATAACACCTTACCAAATGTCTGACTTGATGATAATTATGTGAATCAACTTACTATGGTTAGTGCCATAAAACTAGGCCATATTTCTTTTAAACCTTATACATAAAAAAGGTAATGGATTTGAACCAACCTGGTCTGGCTACTTCCTTGCATAGAAGTTGGTCATGTAATATTGTGTACAGTCATTCTGTTCCTTCCATTTATTATCCCAGGATGAATAGGTTCAGAAGCTATAGCATAGGCCAGGTGGCCAGGAACAATAAATTTGATTGAGCTGGCATTGGGAGACATTCAAGGGACATGTAAATTGCTAAAATCATAATGTTTACTTATATATCCAAGATGGCAGCTATCTTGAAAATATTTTAACCATCACCTTGACAGATTGTCACCAGGCAGCAAAATGAGACAAATTGGAATGTCGCACTAACTGTATTGTATTTGCTTCTGAATGTGAAGTTCACTTGAGATACAGACCTCTGTGGCCTATTGGATATGAGCACTGACCCATAATCATTAGGACTCTCACCACAGTGCATTTAAGCCCAGCTGGGATCACATGTGAGACGCCAAGTTCTGCAACGTTTTCGTCTTCACCATCTCCAATTCACGATTGGCTCAATATGAGTGCAATTATCTTGAAAGGGTTGTAAAACCTATAAAAAAAAAGTTGAGATGAAACTTTGTGGGAGGCATTAGGGTAAATGAGCCATTGATTGTTTGTGTCATTGAAGTTTCATTGTTTTTTTTTTTTGCAGATGAGTGTTTTATGATGTAGGAATCCTAGAGAGTGTGGAATTAAAGCTACAGTGAGGTATGTTTATTTGTGTACCTTGGGGCAATCTTTCAAGCATTGTTATTGGTCCCCGCCCATAGGGGCTTGAAGAAATATATGGGCTGCATGATGCTTCCACGCAGAGCTGAATCCAGCCCGCACACTAGTACCGGTAAACCGCTTAGAGGATCTAAGCCTGTCCAGGAACCGCGGTGTGAGGTGGACCGTCCATGCTAATAAACCCTATTGGTTTCATTGAGTGACTGGGCTTGAGATGTCATTTCATCTCATTGTCGGGTAAAAGTCCCATAAAATTGGAAGCAACGTCTCCAAAATGACCTTTACAGTGTTGACGGGGACGTTAAACCTCAAATAAAACAAACAAAATCTTTCCATAATCATTTTATAAAATGGTTGGAACAGTGATCAAATTCATTATGTCCTGTAGTGTGTAGTTACGTGTTTTTTTTTCCTAAGTGTCTTGTAGTGGGTAGGTGTGAATGTTAGTGATAAGAGTGAAAACATGTTTTCATTTCTTCACAGGGCCTGACAAATGCAAAGTTCAACCACTTGCCTGGCATTCAACAGCATCTTGGAAACTTTTTGGAATTACAATTTTCCTTATATATTCTTTACATTCTTCTGGTCAAGAGAAATGAAAAATCACTTGTCCAGCCGAAATTTGGTCTTGTCTTGGGCAGCCAGGTAATGAATTTGTCAGGCCCCGCTTCATCAGTACTCTTATGATCAAGTTTAACTCTTATCCTGCTGTTCACAACAACCTTTTCTTTGCAAACAGTGTAGATCCAGATCAGATGGTTTCTGAAGAAGCCATCTGATCAGGATCTACACTGTTTGACATTCCATTTATGAATTTGAAGGAATTAATTACATCAAGTCCAATTTCGTTGAAACCTTGTGTGCACTCTACTATAGTGGCAACAGTTTTGCTTTAATCTTCATGACACTTCACCTGAATGTTTGACTTGATGATATCTTGTTCAAGTTAGAATATGGGTCAGATTAAAAACTAGGTCAGTAGGTCAAATTTCGTAAAAAAACATTGTGAACACCCGAGAGACCACAGTTTTGCTTCAGACTTCTTGAATCTTCGCCTGAAGTTTGACTTGATATGTCTCAGTCAAGGTCAAATATATGTCATGTGGGATGAAAAACTAGGTCACTAGGTCAAAGTTCGTGTTAACATTGTGTGTACCCTAGAGACCACAGATTTGCTTTAATCCTCATGAAACCTCAGAATGTTTTAATGATATCACAATCAAGTTCAATTATGGGTCACCTTAGATTAAAAAATTAGGTCACCAGGTCAGATTTATTTCATTAAAACCTTGCATGCTAGAATCTCCTAAAAACTTGACATGATGATATCTCAGTCAAGTTTGAATATTGGTCATTTCAGAACAAAAACTAGGTCAGATTTTGTTAAAAAATCTTGTGTACACCCTAGACACCACAGTAGTTCTTCAGTCTTCGTAACCCTTTGCAAAAAATGTATGACCAGATTGTGACTCTGTCAAGTTAGAATGTAGGTCATGTCATTAAAACCAAGGTCAAATTTTGTTAAAAGGTGGTCTTAATGATACCTTTGTCAGATTCAAATACTGGTTATATGGGGTCAAGCCAAGGTCATAATGTCAGATTTCTGTCTCTAGAGGCTGCAATTTTGCATAAATCTTCATAACACCTTACCAAATGTCTGACTTGATGATAATTATGTCAGTCAACTTACTATGGTTAGTGCCATAAAACTAGGCCATATTTCTTTTAAACCTTATACATAAAAAAGGTAATGGATTTGAACCAACCTGGTCTCAGTGGTCTGGCTACTTCCTTGCATAGAAATTGGCCATGTAATATTGTGTACAGTCATTCTGTTCCTTCCATTTATTATCCCAGGATGAATAGGTTCAGAAGCTATAGCATAGGCCAGGTGGCCAGGAACTATAAATTTGATTGAGCTAGCAGTGGGAGGCATTCAAGTGACAAGTAAATTGCTAAAATCATAATGTTTTACTTATATATCCAAGATGACAGCTATCTTGAAAATATTTTAACCATCACCTTGACAGATTGTCACCAGGCAGCAAAATGAGACAAACTGGAATCTCGCACTAACTGTATAGCGTTTATACGAATTGCCAGGCTGCCTACGTCATGAAAAGGAAAAACCGATTTCTTAATATAGCTCCACGCGATCATGTGACGACTTTCGGACAAACAATTAACGCAGGTGTATTCTTTCATAACCAAAATGGTTAATTTTCAGATGAAAATTTGTGATACAGGTCTTATTTATACGTCAAATATAGGTTGTAGGTACTCGTTAGAACCGCCTCATAGAGGCGAATCTAACGAGTACCCACAACCTATGTCTTGGAGCTGAAATAAGAAAAATATTGAATACCCCAGTAACCCCTGCATGGTTTTTCTCTATATAAAGTGTGGATTATGGAGATGTTCATTTCACGGAGTTAATTCACGAAAACAATGAGGCCTAATTGGCAGACACTAGCTAGTCTGGCCCAGAAACTGTACAGTCCATACATTTAACCCTTAAAATGCCGAGAAAAACTACACCTGAAAATGTCATCTGCTTATGCTGATCTTCTTGCAAACTTTTTAAAAATATTTTTTTTTTCATCCAGGAAAACAGTGTGGACCCACTGATCTGGGTCCATACACATTGTTTGCCAAAAAAAAAAAACGAGTTTTGAAGTAACCGGCAGACGACAAAGCAGACGACTGTTGTCGTGATTGGCGTCTTAGGGTTAAGTTCTTTGGTGTATTCTTTGCTTCCAAAGGATACATTGTTAACGTGATGTATACGCACAGGTCAATTGATTCATACATTGTGACTTTTTACAAAGTTTTTGGATAATTGATTACATTATTATTATTGCTGTTATTATTGTTATTATTATTATTATTATTATTATTATTATTATCGGTTTTATGTAACCACAAAGAAACAAAACAAACTTCAAAGCAGCAACAGCAGTTTTGTTTAGAAGAAAACAATGAAGAAAACCCATCCTTACTTTTCTCAGACACAGACAAATTTGCTTGAAATGCGGCCCCGCCCATCGGGGCTTGAAGAAATAGATGGGTTGCATGATGCTTCCACGAAGAGCCCAAACCGACCGCACACGAGTACTGCTGGTAAACCGATTAGAGGATCTAAGTCTGCCCAGGCAAAGCGGTGCGAGTCGGACCGTCCATGCTTATAAACCATATTGGTTCCATTGGGCGGCAGGGCTTGAGATGTCATTTCATCTCAATGTTGGGTAAAAGTCTCACAAAATTGGAAGCAACGTCACCAAAATGACCTATACAGTGTTGATGCGGACGTTAAGCCTCAAATCAAGCAAGCAAACAAACAAACAAATGAAATGCTGAATCCTATTTTCTGGGAAAAATAAGAAGACCTGTCATTCAGATAAGACCAAAAGATGCAGATAAAATGACAAACAGTGAAGACCCTGATTAGACTGACAAGAAGCAGTCTGAACTGGGGCTGCACTATTTGCTTAGACCAGGACTGCCCCTTATAATCTAAGGATCCTTTCTGTAGACGTGAAAAAAATAAATGCCCAAGCCTCCGTGACCTAATTGGTAAGAGCCCTGACTCACTTAGCCTCTCAACGCTGTGGTTCAAGTCTTGCTCAGACCAAATGTGAGAGGAAGGACACAGGTAGTTTCTCTCCGGGTGCTCCGTTTTGGCTCACAGGCTGGGAATAAGTCAAATAATCTTTAAAGAACCGTAAAACCGAACAAAAAATGTACTGGACACCACAAAAGGACTTTTACCTCTGATCATGAAACATTTGGTGAAATACGCAAAGAGATAATGGTTTCACTTGTCAGATTATGCATTACACGCATTTCGTACACATTTGTTTGTCCGAAATTGATGAAGTCACACCCATGCTGCAGGATGCTAAAATTAGTGCCGTCTATTAATAGTTCATTATTGGAATTCGTATAAACGCTATTGTATTTGCTTCTGAATGTGAAGTTCACTTGAGATACAGACCTCTGTGGCCTATTGGATATGAGCACTGACCCATAATCATTAGGTCTCTCACCACAGTGCATTTGAGCCTGGCTGGGATCACATGTGAGACGCCAAGTTCTGCAACGTTTTCGTTTTCACCATCTCCAATTCACAATTGGCTCAATATGAGTGCAATTATCTTGAAAGGGCTGTAAAACCTATAAAAAAAAGTTGAGATGAAACTTCATGGGAGGCATAATGAGAGTAAATGAGCCATTGATTGTTTGTGTCATTGAAGTTTCATTGTTTTTTTTACAGATGAGTGTTTTATGATATAGGAATCCTAGAGAGTGTGGAAATTAAAGCTACAGTGAGGTATGTTTATTTGTGTACCTTGGGGCAATCCTTCAAGCATTGTTATTGGCCCCCACCCATAGGGGCTCTAAGAAATATATGGGCTGCATGATGCTTCCACGCAGAGCTGAATCCGGCCCGCACACTAGTACTGGTAAACCGCTTAGAGGATCTAAGCCTGTCCAGGAACCGCGGTGTGAGGCGGATCGTCCATGCTAATAAACCCTATTGGTTTCATTGGGAGACTGGGCTTGAGCTGCCATTTCATCTCAATGTCGGGTAAAAGTCCCACAAAATTGGAAGCAACGTCTCCAAAATGACCTTTACAGTGTTGACGGGGACGTTAAACCTCAAATCAAACAAAATCAAGCATTGTTAGCAAACAAGCTTGTTAGTGGTAAAATATTAACCCTTACCTTGCTGAATATTCATTTAAGTCACACCCATTTCTGTATATCTGATATCAACCAAACAAATGACTTGATGTAATATATTGCTACAAATTCATAAACTAAATGCCAAACAGTATAGAACGGGCCTCCGTTGCCTAGTGGTTATGAGTGCTGACTCTTGATCATTAGGTCTGTCACCGCTGTGGTTTGAGCCTCGCTCAGGTCACATGTGAGACACCAAATTCTGCAATGGTCAGGTGGTTTTTCTCAAATTCTGCAATGGTCAGGTGGTTTTTCTCCGGGTACTCCAGTTTTTGTCCACCTCTGATTAACGATCAGCTCGATATGAGAGAGACCGGCCCCGATAGCTCAGTTGGTAGAGTGTCCGCTCCGGGGAACGGGAGGTCTCGGGTTCGATCCCGGGCCGCGACATACCAAAGTCGTTAAAAATGGTACTAGCTGCTCCTCGTTTGGCACTCAGATTTACGGGGTAGAGCTAGGACTGGTCGATCCAGTGTCAGGATAATGTGACTGGGTGTGGTATCATGTAATGTGTCTGGGACATGATACTTCAGTGAGGCAGCACTATAAACGTGAGCATTGAGCTCCCTGTCGCAACCAGACACCGTCGTGATATGACTGAAAAATTGTTGAAAGCGACGTTAAACCCGAATTCACACACACACTCGATATGAGAGAAATAATCTTGAAAGGGCAGTAAAACCAAAACAAAAACCAAACAGTGTAGATAATGATCAGATGGCTTCCTCAGAAGCCATCTGATCTGGATCTACACTGTTTGCCAAGATCTGGGTTGTCGTGAACAGCAAGATAAGGTCGCAGGCTTTCCAGTGGCCCTAAAATTCCTAAAAAATCCTAATTTTTTAAGGTCTCCCTAAAATTCCTGAAATAAAAAACACTCAAAAAGGGCAAAATTCCTAAAAAAGCTCTTATTTTTTAAACTATCCATAATTTTTCAAAATTTCTGACGGAATTTAAAAGAAATTTTGTGCAAAGTAGTGAAATTTAAACCAATTAACTTGCTTATTCTTTATGTTTCATCCACAAAGGATGCTTCTTTTGGTTGCCATGTGTTCCTAGGTAACAGCTTTATGAAACAGGGTCCATAAGTTAACACTTATCTTGCTGAATATTCAGTTTAGCCACACCCATTTCTGACTTTGAACCAATCAGATTACTTCATGTAATTTATTCTTACAAATCCATGAACTTCATGTCAAACAGTGTAGAGCCTGATCAGATGGCTTCTTCAGAAGCCATCTGATCTGGATCTACACTGTTTTCAAAGATAGGGGTTGTTGTGAACAGCAAGATAAGGGTTAACTGAATCAGTGTTTGTTAAAAGCCTGTGTTATATCCAAACAGAAATGTGTAGATTATCAAGAATGATAACCATTTATGGTCATTTTTCTATATCTATACATTTTTAGCTCACCTGGCTGAAGTCCAGGAAGAGCTAATTCACTACCTCTTGCATTTGCATTTGAGTTGGAGTTGGTGTCTACTTTTGAGTTAAAATGTTTTAGAGCACATATTTTCCAAACCATACAATGGATTTGGTGATAATAGATACAGGTCGCGGCCCCCGCCAATCAGGGTTTGAAGAAATATATGGGCTGCATAATGCTTCCAGGCAGAGCTAAAACTGACCCGCACACAAGTACTGGTAAACCGCTCAGAGGATCTAAGCCTGCCCAGGCAAAGCGGTGCGAGTCAGCCCGTCCATGCTTATAAACCCTAGTGGTTTCATTGGGCGGCAGGGCTTGAGATGTCATTTTATCTCCATGTCGGGTAAAAGTCCAACAAAATTGGAAGCAACATCTCCAAAATGACCTTTACAGTGTTGACAGGGATGTTAAACCTCAAATCACAGGGGCGTTAAACCTCAAATCAAACAAACAAACAGATATAGGTCCAACCCTCAAGTCAGCTATATCCCCACTCATATTCAAGGTCACAGACTCAAAACTTCTCTGCTTTAATTTTATGTGAAAGTTATTAAGAGCATATATTTTCCAAACCAATAGCCAATATTAGGATGGAAGTGGCTCATAATTCAGAATACTCCCTCCTGTGCTTTTTGCCTCAAGGTCAAGGCCACAGACTGAAAAATGCTATGCTAAAGTTTGAAGTTTTTATAGAGCTTATATTTTCCTAAAGATATGATAGATTTTGTTCGTCTTTGGTTTGCTGATAGATGTAGGCCAAAGTTATATTCAGCAATACCCCTACCCTTTCCTATGGCATCAAGGTTAAGGTCACAGACTAAGAGAAATCCTATGCTAAGGATTTATGTTAAAGTTTTTCAAGATTTTATATTTTCAAAACTATATCATAGTAGTAGTTCATATTTGGTATGATGATGGATATATGTCCACGATTTTATTCAGCAATACATCCACCCATATTCATGGTCTCAAGGTCAAGATTACAGACATAGACATCCTTGTTTATGTTTTATGATAGTTTTTTTGAGCTATGCCCCATATTTTCCAAACCATATCATGAATGTCGCTCATATATTGTATGATGAACATACATCTAACGTTTTTTTCAATAATGCCCCCACCCATGCCATTGGTTAGTAGTCTCAAGAACAAGGTCACACACTTAAAAATTCTATGCTAAGTTTTACATTTGAGCTCCCAAATAAATAGATGGAAGATGCTTATATTTGGTATAATGAAAGCTATAGGTGCAAATTTTTATTCAGCAATACCTCCATCTGTGTCATGGCCTTAAGGTCATGGTCTTGGACTTTGAAATTCCCTGCTATAGTTTTTATAGAGCTCAATCTACCAAACCATACAACGGATTTGGTTCATATTTTGCAAGGTGATATAAATCCACAGTATACCCATGCTTGTTGCCTCAAGGTCAAGGTAAGCTATTTAAAATTTCTATGTTAAAATTTTACTCTAAAGTTTAATAAACCATATTTTCCAAACCATATGATGATTTGGGTTCATATTTGATGTACTGATAGGCATAATCAAAGTTTTATTTAACAATACCCACATGTATGCCCATGGCTTCATGGTCAAGGTTATAGAAATAGAAACTCTAGGTTAAATTCTTGTGTTAAAACTTTGACCTACATATAGGGTCTTATGGTATTTTATGTTACAGTTTTGTTGTAAAAATTTTAACACCTCACCATATTTTACAAACCATACATTGGATTTCATTTATATTTGGTGTGGAAATAGATGCATGTATGATTTCAAATACTTCATTCACCAATATTCCCACCCCGGCTCATTGTTTAGTTGGTGCCATGACATGGAAATGATTCCGCAATACATGTACTTACACTACTGCCTAATACTTCAAGGTCACAGACTAAGACAGCTTTCTAGGCAAGCTATGCTGTCTGATGACAGTTGTTAGGATCCTTCAATGTAAATCATGTAATATACAAAACCATCTTTAAATTAACAGAGTTATAATGAGGTTTAGGTGTACTACTTTGAGTGATGCTGATAGGCAGTAACATAATTGGAGTTAAAGCTGAATATATACTGAACCGAAAAAGAAACACAACTCCAAATATAAACGCGAGTATTTGCAGAAATAATCATGTTTGCAGAAAATCAATTTAATGACATAATAACATAATCATTCCTGAATGTAACTGCCATAGAGAGTTCAATTTCCAGTGAGAATGTTTGGAACACAAATCATTTTTGTCATAGAGGTAGTCATTTCACAAGTTCAAAACATAAGCAGTTAATAGCGAGTATGTCCTCCGTTTGCATTCAGTCCTGCATGCACACGCCTGATCATGGACAGGATTAAACGATTGATCTCTGCCACGGGAATAGCATTCCACTCCTTGGCGCGTTGTTGGCGGCTGGGGTGGGGGGGGGGGGGGGTGGGGTACGTACGCGCCTATCCAAGACGTCCCACAAATGCTCTATAGGAGAGAGATCTGGACCATACGGAGGCCAGTGCATCACGTCAACGTTGTTTGCTGAAGAAACGCCATGCTGAGCCTTGCTACATGTTCCCGAGCGTTATCCTGTTGAAATGTAACATTGTGCTGTCGTACATATGGAACCGACGTCAAGGTAACGCTGAGCCGTCAAAGATCCATCAATGTATACCAGGGGGGTTCTATGACCATAAGATATGCCAGCCCACACCATCAACCCACAGCCTCCAAATAGATCACGTTCAACCAAACAATTGTCAATATAACGCTCTCCGTCACGCCTATACACTGTACAACAAGTACCTGGACTCGTCAGAAAGCATTACGTTACACCACTGACGAAGGGGAAACAGGTTTGGCCTATGTTGTGTTGGCCAAGCCATTCTAACTTGACGTCCTCGTGGTGTTAATGGCATACCAACGTATGGACGACGAGGACGTAAGCCAAACTCTCGAAGGAGATTCCTGACAGTATCTGCACTTATCCGATTGTTGTGCATTCCTGGTGTCACTGGAAACATCTCGTACAGAACCGATTACGAAGGTGGGTTAAACGGATGTATCGGTCCTGTCGACATGTCGTGATGCGTGGACGTCCACTTCTGGGCCTGTCATTTATCGTTCTTGTGACGTAGACGCTGGTACAAGCGAGTTATCGTCGATTTACTCACTTGGAAGTTCCTGGCGATGACAGCCTGAGACGTCCCACGTAGAAGCATTTGGACCGCTTAGTTATGTTGATCTTGCGTCAAACGTACCATATTCCACAGAGAAATTTTTCCGGACTTTTGAAACCTAAACTCAAGGTAACACAATATGCCAATATGATGAGGTTACTGTATACATTTAATGTACTGCATGAGGAAATGTTGAAAACAACGAATTGCCAAGTGGAGCGTTAATCTGTACAGATATCACCCAAATGTTTTCTGCATAAGAAAGTTTAAAGAGTATGAAAGTAAATCGCAAAATGATTTTTCAGTCAACCTGACAGTTGCATGAAAAACTTTTGGGTTAAAAAGTTGCGTTCCTTTTTCGGTTCAGTGTATAATATTTTTAGCTCGCCTGTCACGTAGTGATGAGGTGAGCTTTTGGGATCACTTTTTGTCCGTCGTGCGTGTGTGCGTGCGTAAACTTTTTCTTCAAATCCTAAACCACTGATAGGATTTTGACCAAACTTCACAGGAATGATCCTTAGGTGTTCCCCTTTCAAAGTTGTTCAAATGGTTCCTCTCCATTGCACATCTAGGTCACAGGAGCTAAAAATAGATTTTTTAAACGAAAACTTTAAAAATCTTCTTCTGAAACCGCAAGGCCCAGGTCTTCGATATTTGGTGTGAAGCTTAAGCTGGTGGACCTCTACCAAGATTGTTCAAATTATAACCTTGGGGCCAAAATGCCTCCGCCCGGAGGCCTTTGGTTTTACATAGGCTTATACAGGGAAAATCTTTAAAAATCTTCTTCTATGAAACCGCAAGGCCCAGATCTTTGATATTTGGTGTGAAGCTTCATCTAGCGGACCTCTTTCAAGATTGTTCAAATTATAGATTGTTCAAATTATAGCCCTGGGGCCAAAAAATGCCCCCACCCTGGGACCCTTTGGTTTTTCATAGGCTTATATAGGGAAAACCTTTAAAAATCTTCTTGTCTGAAACCAGAAGGCCCAGGTCTTTGATATTTGGTATGAAGCTTCACCTAGTGAACCTCTACCAAGATTGTTCAAATTATAGCCCTGGGGCCAAAAATGCCCCTGCCCAGGGGGGGGCTTTGGTTTTACCTTAGCTTACGACCCCCGCCCATAGGGGCTTGAAGAAATATATGAGCTGCATGATGCTTCCACGCAGAGCTGAATCTGGCCCACACACTAGTACTGGTAAACCGCTTAGAGGATCTAAGCCTGTCCAGGAACCGCAGTGCGAGGCGGACTGTCCTTGCTAATAAACCCTGTTGATTTCATTTGGCTGCAGGACTTTAGATGTCATTTCATCTCAATGTTGGGTAAAAGTCCCACAAAATTGGAAGCAATGTCTCCAAAATGACCTTTACAGTGTTGACGGGGCCGTTAAACCTCAAATCAAACAAACAATTTACCTAAGCTTATGTAGGGGAAATCTTTAAAAAAATTTCTTCTCTGAAACCGCAAGTCCCAGGTCTTTGATATTTTGTGTGAAGCTTCATCTATTGGACCTCTATCAAGATTGTTCAAATTATAGCCCTAGGACCAAAAATACCCTACCCCGGTTTTTCTTAGGCTTAATTGGGGAAAATATTTAAAATTCTTCTTCTCTGATACCACAAGGCCTGGTCTATGCTATTTGATATATAGCTTCACCTAGCGGACCTCTACCAAGATTGTTCAAATTATAGCCCTGGGGTCAAAAATGCCCCCACCCCGGGGGCCTTTGGGTTTACATAGGCTTATACATGGAAAATCTTTAAAAATCTTCTCTGAATCTGCAAGGCCCAGTTCTTTGATATTTGGTGTGAAGCTTCAACTAGTGGACCTCTTTCAAGATTTTCAAATCATAGTTATGGGGCCAAAACTGCCCCCACCCCGGTGTAACAGGCCGGTTCTTCCCCCCAGTCAGTTTCTTCCCCGGGGAAGAACTGGGCCGGCCCGTTTCTTCCCCGGGGAAGAAACTGACTAGTCAGTTTCTTCCCCACCCAGTCAGTTTCTTACCCACCCAGTCAGTTTCTTTCCCACCTGAAATTTTTTTAGAACCATAGAGAACGAGTAATTTATGCCTCACAAATTGTTAAAAATTCAAAAAGAAACCATTCTGAATTAGTTTTGAGTCTTTACAGCTTGAATGGCAAAATTTTCTCTATGCCATGCAATATATGGAGATCCAAGGAAATTTTCATCCCAATTCCAGTATCTATGATTAAGTTTCTTAGCTTTTTATGACATTAATTGGTATTAACTAAACAGTATAATAAGCAACAACCCTTTAGTGCTCTAATCTAAATCTAATTTGGAAAGTGGGGGTGAGGAAGAACTGGGCTGGCCCATTTCTTCCCCGGAGAAGAACTGGGCCGGCCCATTTCTCCCCCACCCCAGATTTTTCTGTTTACTAAAAGTTCTTGTGATAAATGTTCTTCACTTTTAAAGACATAAATTGGTATTAACTACAGAGCTATAATAAGCAACAAATGTTTGGCCCTTAAATTTCAATATAATTTGTAGACTGGGCCGGCCCAGTTCTTCCCCACCCCAGATGTTTCTGTTTACTAATAATTCTTGTGATAAATTTACTTTGCTTTTTAAGACAAAAATTGGTATAAACTAAAAAGATATAATAAGCAACAAATGTTTGGAGTTTTATTATCAAGAGAATTTGGAGGCTGGGGTGGGGAAGAACTGGGCCGGCCCAGTTCTTCCCCACCCCAGATGTTTCTGCTTACTAATAATTCTGGTGATAAATTTCCTTTGCTTTTTAAGACATAAATTAGTATAAACTAAACAGTATAATAAGCAACAAATGTTTGGAGCTCAAATCTTAATAGAATTTGAACACTGGGGGTGGGGAAGAACTGGGCCGGCCCATTTCTTCCCCACCCCAGATGTTTCTGTTTACTAAAAATTCTTGTGATAAATTTTCTTCACTTTTAAAGACATTAATTGAAGGTGTCGGGGTGAGGAAGAACTGGGCCGACCCATTTCTTCCCCACCCCTGGGTAGTGTTGTACAGTTATGTCAGTTATATCGCTGAAGATGTCTGGGGTTGGGAAGAACTGGGTTGGCCCATTTCTCCCCCCCCCCTTGATTAGTGTTGGGCAGTTATTTCAGTTATATTGCTGAAGATGTCTTGGGTGGGGAAGGACTGGGCCACCTGTTTCTTCCCCACTCTTAGTAAGTGTTGTACTGGTAAGTCAATTATGAGGTTGAAGGTGTCTGGGGTGGGGAAGAACTGGGCCTGCCCGTTTCTTCCCCACCATTGGCTAGTGTTGTACAGTTATGTCAGTTATATCAGAGGATGTCTGAGGCAGGGAAGAACTGAGGAGACCCGTTTCTTCCCCACCCTTGTGTAGTGATGTACAATTAAATCAGTTATGATGTATAAGTTGTCTGTGGTGGGGAAGAACTAGGCCGGCCCAGTCCTGCCCCACCCACAATCTCCAAATTCTATTTAGATTTGAGCTCCAAACATTTTTTGCTTATTATATCTTTTTAGTTTATTCCAATTATTGTCTTAAAAAGCGAAGAAAATTTATCACAAGAATTTTTTGTAAACAGAAAAATCTGGGGTGGGGAAGAAATGGGCCGGCCCAGTTCTTCCCCACCCCCAGTTTCTAAATTCAATTGAGATTTGAGCTCCAAACATATTTGTTGCTTATTATATCTTTTTAGTTTATACCAACTCTTGTCTTAAAAAGTGAAGAAAATTTATCACAAGAATTTTTTGTAACCAGAAAAATCTGGGGTGGCGAAGAAACGGGCCGGCCCAGTTCTTCCCCACCCCCAGTTTCTAAATTCAATTGAGATTTGAGCTCCAAACATATTTGTTGCTTATTATATCTTTTTAGTTTATACCAATTTATGTCTTAAAAAGCGAAGAAAATTTATCACAAGAATTTTTCGCAAACAGAAAAATCTGGGGTGGGGAAGAAACGGGCCGGCCCAGTTCTTCCCCACCCCCAGTCTCCAAATTCTATTTAGATTTGAGCTCCAAACATTTGTTGCTTATTATATCTTTTCAGTTTATATAAATTTATGTCTTATAAAGCGAAGAAAATTTATCACAAGAATTTTTTGCAAACAGAAAAATCTTGGGTGGGGAAGAAACGGGCCGGCCCAGTTCTTCCCCAACCCCAGTCTCCAAATTCTATTTAGATTTGAGCTCCAAACATTTGTTGCTTATTATATCTTTTTAGTTTATACCAATTTATGTCTTAAAAAGCAAAGAAAATTTATCACAAGAATTTTTTGCAAACAGAAAAATCTGGGGTGGGGAAGAAACGGGCCGGCCCAGTTCTTCCCCACCCCCAGTCTCCAAATTCTATTTAGATTTGAGCTCCAAACATTTATTGCTTATTATATCTTTTTAGTTTATATAAATTTATGTCTTATAAAGCGAAGAAAATTTATCACAAGAATTTTTTGCAAACAGAAAAATCTTTGGTGGGGAAGAAACGGGCCGGCCCAGTTCTTCCCCACCCCCAGTCTCCAAATTCTATTTAGATTTGAGCTCCAAACATTTGTTGCTCATTATATCTTTTTAGTTTATACCAATTTATGTCTTAAAAAGCAAAGAAAATTTATCACAAGAATTTTTATAAACAGAAAAATCTGGGGTGGGGAAGAAACGGGCCGGCCCAGTTCTTCCCCAACCCCAGTCTCCAAATTCTAATTAGGTTTGAGCTCCAAACATTTGTTGCTTATTATAGCTTTTTAGTTTATACCAATTTTTGTCTTAAAAAGCGAAGAAAATTTATCACAAGAATTTTTTGTAAACAGAAAAATCTGGAGTGGGGAAGAAACGGGCCGGCCCAGTTCTTCCCCACCCCCAGTCTCCAAACTGTATTTCAGATTTGAGCTCCAAACATTTGTTGCTTATTATATTTTTTTAGTTTATACCATTTTTGTCTTAAAAAGCAAAGTAAATTTATCACAAGAATTATTAGAAGACAGAAAATTCTGGGGTCGGGGAAGAACTGGGCCGGCCCAGTTCTCCCCACCCCCAGTCTCCGAATTCTATTTAGATTTGAGCGTCAAACATTTGTGGCTTATTATATCTGTTTAGTTAATACTAATTTATGTCTTAAAAAGCAAAGAAAATTCATCAAAGATGCTTAAATTGGGATGCATATTTTATTGCATCTCCATGAATGGTGTAGCATAGAGCAAATTTTGTCATTCAAGCTAAAAGGACTCAGAACTTATTCAGAATGGTCTCTTTTCTCATTTATAACAAATTGTGAGGTGAAAATTATTCGTTGACTGTGGTTCTGAAAAAAATTCTGGTGGGGAAGAAACTGACCGGGTGGGGAAGAAACTGACTAGTCAGTTTCTTCCCCTGGGGAAGAAACGGGCCGGCCCAGTTCTTCCCCCGGGGAAGAAAAGGCTGGCCCAGCTCTTCCCCAGGGAAGAACCGGGCCGGGGAAAGAAACTGACCATTACACCGGAACCCTTTGGTTTTTCATAGGCTTATATAGGAAAAACCTTTAAAAATCTTCTTGTCTGAAACCAGAAGACCCAGGTCTTTGATATTTGGTATGAAGCTTCATCTTGTGGACCATTACCAAGTTTGGTCAAATTATAGGCCTTTGGGCCTAGAATGTACTAGAGACACTAATTCTCAGGTGAGCAATTTAGGGCCCTCTGGGCCCTCTTGTTCAAATAATGCTGTAGACTGGATAATAAAGTTAGTTGTAACATCTCAGGGAGTTATCAACATTTTATAGGTAAACCAGTTTATATTTATACCCGCTTTTTCGAAGAAAAACCGGGTATATTGTTTTCGTACCACAGTTCACTCTGGCTTCAGTCAGTCTGTCCGTCCGTCTGTCCATCCGTCACGCTTCTTGTAAATGGATCTCCTTTGCAACCACTGAAATTACACTTTTGAAACTTTGCATGTGGATAGTACATGGAATGTAGATGGCAGTGGGTCACTTTTTTGTGACCTTGACCTCAACATGACCCCAAGGTCAAAGGTCAAAATTTATGATTTGCCATATCTCCTAAACTATTGGAGTTACACTTCTGAAACTTTGCTTATTGGATGGTCCCTGGAATATAGAATATGTCAGGCTACTTTTGGTGTGACCTTGACCCCAAGGTCAAAGGTCAAAAAGTATGATTTTGCCATATCTTCTAAACTATTGGAGTTACACTTCTGAAACTTTGGTTATTGGATGGCCCTTGGAATATAGAATAAATTTGGATACTTTTGGTGTGACCTTGACCTCAACATGACCCCAAGGTCAAATGTCAAAAATTATGATTTGCCATATCTCCTAAACTATTGGAGTTACACTCCTGAAACTTTGCTTATTGGATGGTCCTTGGAATATAGAATATGTTGTGCTACTTTTGGTGTGACCTCGACCCCAAGGTCAAAGGTCAAAAAGTATGACTTTGCCATTATCTTCTAAACTATTGGAGTTACACTTCTGAAACTTGGTTATTGGATGGCTGTTGAAATATAGAATATATTGGGATACTTTAGGTGGACCTCAACATTACCCCAAGGTCAAAGATCAAAAAGTATGACTTTGCCATATCTTCTAAACTATAAGAGTTACACTTCTGAAACTTTGCTTATCAGTTAGAATGTTCTTTGCAACTTTTTTTAACTTATATGTAGTTTTGACTAGCTAATACATAGTCATTAATAGAACAAGAGGGCCATGATGGCCCTGGATCACTCACCTGATCCACAGAGTAACAAGTGGGCCCCGGGGAGGGCCATTATTGACCCCAGGGCTATAATGTGCATAATGTTGAGGGAGGTCTAAAAAGGTGAAGCTTCATACCAAATATCAACAAAGGCTATAATTTGAACAATCTTGGCAAAGGTCCACTAGATGCAGCTACACACCAATTATCAAAGACCTGGGTCTTGCTGTTTCAGAGAAGAAGATTTTTAGCTCACCAGAGCCGAAGGCTCCGGGGGAGCTTATAGGATAGGCAGTTGTCCGTCGGCGTCTTGCGTCGTCGTCGTGTGACGTCAACACTTTTAAACGACATCTCCTCTGAAGCCCCTAGGCCCATTGGGCCCAAATTTCATCTGTAGCATCCTTGGGTTGGGGGATTGAAAGTTTGTGTTTTTTATGAAATTCGGCTTATTGGTTTGGTTGCTATGGCAACTTAGAGTTTCCATAGACTTATAATGGGGAAAATTGAAAAATGGCATTTACTGCCAAGCCACTGCAGATATTTTGACAAAACTTTCATAGAAATATTCCTTAGGCAATCTACTATCTGCCATATGATTTTAGGCCCACTGCTCATTTGTATTGGTTGCCATGGAAACCAAAATGAAAAAATAGAAAAAAAATACTTAAAAAATCATCTCCTCAGAAACCGTATGCTCTATGAGGCTGAAAGTTTATGGAAATATTCACCATATTTGCCTTTACAGGTTTTGTGTGTTTTATGAAATTCGGCTCTTTAGTTTGGTTGCTATGGCAACTTAGATTTTCCATAGACTTATAATGGGGAAAATTGAAAAATGGCATTAACTACAAAGCCTTTGCAGATATTTTGACAAAACTTTCATAGAAATGTTCCTTTAGTAAACTTCTCTCAGCCATATGCTTTTATGTCAACCTGGGGGTCCAGTAGGTTGTGCCGGGGCCATGCCCGCACCCAGTACTTCATAAAATGACTTATATCTCAGAAACCTTACAGATCCCCACCCCTAAACCATATATATTCTTGTTCCTATTGATAAGACGCATTCAGTGACACCAACCTGGAGGTCCTCCGGGATGTGCCGAGGCCATGCCCCACCCCCTCCACTCCATAAAAGGCCCAATATCTCGGAAACCATTCAGATCCCCACCCCTGAACCCTATATACTCTTGTTCCTTATGATAAGACGCATTCAGTGACATCAAACTGGGGGTCCCCCGGGATGCGCTGGGGCCATGTCCCGCCCTTCCATTTCATAAAAGGCCCAATATCTCGGAAACCTTACAGATCCCCACCCCTAAACCATATATATTCTTGCTCCTTATGATAAGACGCATTCATTGACCCCAAATTGGGGGTCTTCTGGGGTGCGCCGGAGCCATGCCCCACCCCTTCACTTCACAAAAGGCCATATATCTCAGAAACTGTTCAGATCCCCACCCCTAAACCATATATGTTCTTGTTCATTATGATGAGACACATTCAGTGACACCAACCTGGGGGTCCCCAGGGATGTGCTGAGGCCATGCCCCACCCCCTCCATTTCATTATATCACAATATCTCGGAAACCTTACAGATCCCCACCCCTAAACCATATATATTCTTGTACCTTATGATAAGACACTTTCATTGACACCAACCTGGGGGTCTCCCTGGGCCTTGCCCCACCCCTGCACTTCACAAAAGGCCTTATATCTCAGAAACTGTTCAGAGCCCCACCCCTAAACCATATATATTCATCTTCCTTATGATAAGGCACATTCATTGACACCAGCTTGTGAGTCCCCGGGGCATGCCCGGGCCTTGTTCCACCGCTTGACTTCATTAAAAGCCACATATCTCAGAAATAGTTCAGATCCCCACCCCTAAACCATATATATTCTTGTTCCTTATGATAAGACTCATTCAGTCACACCAACTTGGGGGTCTCTTTGTGCTGAGGCAATGTGCCCCGCCCTTCCACTTCATAAAAGGCCATATATTTCAGAAACCATTCAAATCCCCACCCCATATTCATATATGTTCTTGTTCCTTATTATTAGCACACCTACTGTAGGGGTGTCCGCAGGGGCCAGTCCTCTCCTTTCCACTTC
Organism: Lucinisca nassula; assembly: GCA_963580285.1. NCBI lineage: Eukaryota > Metazoa > Mollusca > Bivalvia > Lucinida > Lucinidae > Lucinisca > Lucinisca nassula. The sequence continues at coordinate 39,138,336 of OY757017.1, forward strand.
ATGAAAGGATATCTTGGAAACCGTTCAGATTCCCACCCCTAAACCATATATATACTTGGTCCTTATGATGAGACACATTTAGGGACAACAATCTTGGGCTTTCCTGGGAACGACAGGGCATGCTCCAACCCCTCCACTTATATCTCCAGCCATGCTACTGCTAAACCCACTGCTAAACCATATACAGGCCTCCTAGCAAAACCTATAAAACCTATAATAACCTATAATTTTGTGCCAAACCTATAAAACCTTTATTTTGTTCATAAAACCTATAAAAACCTATATTTTTCACTTTTTGAACCTTCTTGCAACTCAACCCTAACTTTTCTTCAAAATTCACTACTATTTTTTACTTTTTAGTCCCATAAAAAGTGATGAAAACTGTCAAGAAATTGTAATTTTTTTCCTCGCCGCTTCGCTCGCTCGGATTTTGTAAAATTCAGATCAACTTTATCTGAGTAATTGTGGCACAAAAATTCATCAAATATTTTTTCTTCAGTTTTAAATCTATGTAAGTTTGGAAGACTCTTTTTTTAACCTGTATTTTTATTGAAAAACCTGTAAATAACCTATATTTTGAGTAAGAAGAACCTATATAAAAACCTATATTTTCAAAGTGGGCCACTAGGAGGCCTGCATATATATTCTTGTTCTTTGTGATAAGACACATTTAGTGATACCAACCAGGGCTCCATTGGGTCCATGCCCCACCCCCTCTACTTCATAAAAGGCCTAATGTTTCATATACTGAGTCCACATTGATGCTCATTTGGATATGGGGGTTCATTTGGCAGATTAAAATGATATCATGTTAAAATACATGGCTGCAAATTGGCAGTGCCCACCTGAGCTCTGGTGAGCATAGTGGCCAGGGCTCTAGAAGTCCGATTTTTTACCGGTCCAGACCGTTTTTTGAAAATGAAAACCGATTTTGCTGAAAAATTTTGCTGAAAAATCGGTCCGAAAAAAAACCCAATAAGCTAAAATCGAAGTGAAAAAACAGAGAAATTATACCTGGTTAGGTGTCAAACTGTTTATTGTGCCAGTAATATAATCCAATAATCTCTCTCGGGGATGAATTTGAGTTTGACAGTAAACACGTTTTCGAGATCTCGCCAGGTATCGCAGACTCTCGCGGGACAGTCAGCCAAAACGTGATTAAGCGGTGCGTGATTGTGATATCAAAGAAGCCTTGATCGTGTTTGATCTAATGGCAATCAAACATAATTGGTTTATTTCAGGCTTGTGTAATCGTAAAATATGTATTTATATTCTTTAAAACTTGGTTCGGCCATGTAAGATTTTCAATGACTCTCGTTCGGCCATGTATTGGTTCGAGAGTAAAGAAATGTTTTTTTCGATTTTTTAACCCATTCAAAACGTTTTTTTTTAGAAATACGCTCTATTAAAATAAATGACATAAAACAGGTGTATGTGTGTTACGTCCTTGACTGCATTAATGTGTATTGTGTAAACGGAAACCGTATGACGTCATTTTCCGACCACGTGGCTGCCATATCGGTCGCCATTTGTAAACAAAGCAATTTTGGCAAAATAAAATGCGTGAAATAAGAGAAATATTTTAAAGGTTTTAAAAAGGGAAAAAAATATAGTGACCATCGAACTGGTCTCTGACTGCCCCATGTAGGTTGTTTCCCTTTAGTAGTCTTCAGGTTCGGAGTGACCCGGATATTGGGAAAATGAAAGTAGATCAAATCTGGCGTAGAAAATGAAAGTAGATGAAATATTAACGATGTGAGCAATAATTGCTGTTTATAATCGAGATACTGGTGCTCATATCCGTTTACAAGTGTAAGAGGAACATCGGTATGTCATTCTTTGCGCTAATAACACATTTTAAAATCGCAAATCGCCAATGGCGTTTACGGAAATTACCGAAACTGATCGGCAATTTCCGTAATTTTTGGTCACCTTCTGGACCGATTGGGATTTCAAAATTTCTAGAGCCCTGATAGTGGCCCATGGGCCTCTTGTTTTAAAGATATTCCCTACATAAGCCTATATAAAACCAAACGGCCCGAGAGGGGGGGGGCATTTTTGGCCTCAGGGCTATAATTTAAACAATCGTGATAGAGGTCCACTAGATGAAGCGTCACACCAAATATCAAAGACCTGGGCCTTGCTGTTTCAGAGAAGAAGATTTTCAAAGATTATCTCTATATCAGTCTATGTAAAACCAAAGGGCCCCCGGGATGGGGGCATTTGTGGCCCGGGGGCTATAATTTGAACAATCTTGGTAGAGGTCCACTAGATGAAGCTCCATACCCAATATCAAAGACATGGGCCTTGCAGTTTCGGAGAAGATTTTTAAATATTTCCCTTTATAAGTCTATGTAAAACCAAAGGGTCACGGGGCGGGGGCATTTTTGGCCCCAGGGCTTTAATTTGAACAATCTTGATAGAGGTCCAGTGGATCAAATTTCACACCAAATATCAAGGACTTAGTTCTTGTGGTTTCACAGAAGAAGATTTTTAAAGATTTTCCCTATATAAGTCTATGTAAAACCAAAGGGCCCCGGGAAGGGGGCATTTTTGGTCCCAGCACTATAATTTGAACAATCTTGGTTGTGGTCCATTAGATGAAGCTACATACCAAATATCAAAGACCTGGGCCTTGCGGTTTCAGACAAGAAAATTTTTAAAGATTTTCCCTATATAAGCCATGTTAAATCAAAGGGCCCAGGAGCAGGGGCATTTTTGGCCAAAGGGCTATAATTTGAACAATCTTGGTAGCAGTCCACTAGATGAGGCTATATCCTAAATATCAAAGACCTGGGCTTGCGGTTTCAGAGAAGATTTTTAAAGATTTTCCCTATATAAGCCCATGTAAAATCAAAGGGCCCCGGGGCGGGGGCAATTTTGACCCGAGCACTATAAATTGAACAATCTTGGTAGCGGTCCACTAGATGAAGCTTCATACCAAATAGCAAAGACCTGGGGCTTGCTGTTTCAGAGAAGAAGATTTTTAAAGATTTTCCCTATATAAGCCCATGTAAAACTAAAGGGCCCGGGGGCGGGGGCATTTTTGGCCCCAGCACTATACAATGTAATTTGAACAATATTTGTAGGGGTCCACTAGATGAAGCTTCATACCAAATATCAAAGACCTGGGCCCTGCAGTTTCAGAGAAGAAGATTTTCAAAGATTTTCCCTATATAAGCCTATGTAAAATCAAAGGGCCCTTGGCGGGGGCATTTTTGGTCCCAACACTATAATTTAACAATCTTGGTAGGGGTCCACTAGATGAAACTTCATACCAAATATCAAAGACCTGGGCCTTGTGGTTTCAGAGAAGAAGATTTTTAAAGATTTTCCCTATATAAGCTCATGAAAAACCAAAGGGCCCCGGGGCGGGGGGATTTTTGGCCCCAGCATTATAATTTTAACAATTTTGGTAGGGATCCACTTGATGAAGCTACATACCAAATATCAATGACCTGGGCCTTGCGGTTTCAGAGAAGATTTTTTTAAGATTTTCCCTATATAAGCCCATGTAAAACAAAAGGGCCTGCAGGTGGGGGCATTTTTGGCCCCAGCACTATAATTTGAACAATCTTGGTAGGGGTCCACTAGATGAAACTTCATACCAAATATCAAAGACCTGGGCCTTGTGGTTTCAGAGAAGAAGATTTTTAAAGATTTTCCCTATATAAGCTCATGAAAAACCAAAGGGCCCCGGGGCGGGGGGATTTTTGGCCCCAGCATTATAATTTTAACAATTTTGGTAGGGATCCACTTGATGAAGCTACATACCAAATATCAATGACCTGGGCCTTGCGGTTTCAGAGAAGATTTTTTAAGATTTTCCCTATATAAGCCCATGTAAAACAAAAGGGCCTGCGGGTGGGGGCATTTTTGGCCCCAGCACTATAATTTGAACAATCTTGGTAGGGGTCCACTAGATGAAACTTCATACCAAATATCAAAGACCTGGGCCTTGTGGTTTCAGAGAAGAAGATTTTTTAAGTTTTCTGTGAAAAAAAATCTATTTTTGGCTCCTGTGACCCCCCCCACACCCCCCGCCAACTTGTTACTCTCTGGATCGGGTGAGTGATCCAGGGTCATCATGGCCCTCTTGTTTGCAAAAAACAGCCCTAGTTTTTTGCCAAACAGTCCTGGAAAGCCTGAAAGGCCCCAGGTGTTTGATATTTGGTATGAAGCTTAATCTAATGGACCACAACCAAGATTTTTAGTTCGCCAGGGCCGAAGGCTCCAGGGTAACTTATAGTATAGTGGGTTATCCATTGTCTGTCCGTTGTCCGTCCACACTTTTGAGCAACTATATCTCTGCAGCCTGCAGGCTGATCTCAATCACATCTCATCTGTAGCATGCCTCTTGTGGGGCATTGATGACATAAGCTTTTTTTTTCAAAATCGCACGAAAACTTTGGTAGCTATGGCAACCACAAGGTCGCATAGACTTAATGGGAAAATGCTTGTCATCACCATAGCACCTTCAATTTTGATCGGATCTTGCTGAAACATATATGTAAGGTGGCTGGGGATAAAATCTCGGATGAGTTCGAAAACCGGCCAAGTTGGCCCATTTGTCAAAGAGTTACATTCCTTTGATTGCTGATTTTTGACCTTGTCATCACAGTAGCCTCTTCAGTGTTGATTGGATCTTTCAGAAACTTATATTTAAGGTGGCTGGGGATAAAACCTAGGATGAGTTCGAAAACCAGCCAAGTCACCCCATTTATTGTAGAGTAACGTCTCTTTGATTGTTGAAAATGTTGATTTTTTACCTTGTCATCACCGTAGCACTTTCAGTTTTGATGGGATCTTTCTGAAACTTATATGTAAGGTGGCTGGGCATAAAACCTCGGATTAGTCCGAATACCGACCAAGTTTGCCCATTTATCCTAGAGTTGCATCCCTTTGATTGCTGAAAATGCTGATTCTTTCCCTCCTCAACATAGCCCCTTCAGTTCTTATCTGATCTTTCTGAAACTTATATGTAAGGTGGCTGGGGATAAAACCTTGGATAAGTTCGAAAACGGTCCAAGTCCGCCCTTTCATCATAGAGTTATGTCCCATTGATTGCTGAAAATGTCAATTTTGATACGGCCATTTTGAAAAAAAACGGTCGTATTATGTTATTGGGTTGGCGTCCATCTGTTTGTCAATCTCCCGTCCGTATGTCCATCTGTCCTTAAACTTTTTCTTTTCCAGATAACTCCTCCTACAGTTTTCATCTGATTGACCTGAAACTTTGTAATAGTAAGACTATGAGGTGGACATGTGCGTAAGGTTTCAAGGTTAACCATACACCAAATATTGATAGAGTTATGCCCCTTTGAAAATTTGGGTAAACATTTTCGTTTCCAGATAACTCCTCCAGCAGTTTCCATCCAATTAACCTGAAACTTTGTAGATAGTAAGACTATGAGGTGGACATGTGCGTAAAGTTTCAAGGTTAACCATACACCAAATATTAAGAGTTATGCCCCTTTAAAAATTGCGGTTAACATTTTCATTTCCGGATAAATCCTCCTACAGTTTTCATCTGACCAACCTGAAACTTTGTAGATAGCAAGACTATGATCTGGAGATATGCGTAAAGTTTTAAGGTTAACCGTTCACCAAATATTTATAGACTTATGCTCCTTTGAAAATTTGGGTAAACATTTTCATTTCCGTACAACTCCTACAGTTTTCATCCAATTAACCTGAAACTTTGTAAATAGTAAGACTACAAGGTGGAGATGTGCATAAAGTTTCAAGGTTAACCATACACTAAATATTAATAGAGTTATGCCCTTTTGAAAATTTGGTTAACATTTTCATTTCCAGCTATTTCCTCCTACAGTTTCCATCCGATTTACCTGAAATTTTGTAGATAGTAAGACTATGAGGTGGACATGACATTGTGCGTAAAGTTTTAAGGTTTACCATACACTAAATATTAATAGAGTTATGCCCCTTTGAAAATTGGGGTAAACATTTTCATTTCCGGATAACTTCTCCTACAGTTTTCATCTGACCAACCTGAAACTTTGTAGATAGCAAGCCTATGATGTGGAGATATATGTAAAGTTTTAAAGTTAACCGTACACCAACTATTTATAGACTTATGCTCCTTTGAAAATTTGGGTTATCATTAGCTCGTCTGTTTTTTGAAAAAAAACTTTCGAGCTATTGTCATCACTCCGGCGTCTGCGTAGTCGTCCTGCGTCGTCCTGCGTCGTTCCAAAAAAACTTAACCTTGGCTATAACTTAAAAAGTATTAGACCTAGCCTCATGAAACTTCATACACACACTCATCATCACAAGACCTACATTTTGACCAAGGACCATAACAACATTGTTGATTTTGGCTGAATTATCTCCCCTTTTCCAATTTTTTTCTGAAACACATTTTTTGCTCTCATTTTAATACTATTCACAACAGAACCTTCAGACTTCACATGAATGTTCCTTGGGACAAGACCTTTTCAGTGATACCACACTTTTTGATCTGTGACCTTGACCTTTGAACTTTGACCTATTTTTCGAAAATTTAACCGAAAACCTTAACCTTGACCATATTTCCAAAAGTATTTGGCCTACCTTCATGAAACTTCATACACATACTCACCATCACAAGAGCTACATTCCCTACAAGTTTTATAACTCCATCTTGCAATTTGATTGAATTATCTCCCCTTTTCTCTCCGTTTTTTTAAATTGTTTTTGTCTCTTATTTCAATACTATTCACAACAGAGCCTTCCAACTTCACATGAATGTTCCTTGGGACAAGACCTTTTCAGTCATACCACGCTTTTTGACCTGTGACCTTGACCTTTGAACTTTGACCTATTTTTCGAAAATTTAACCGAAAACCTTAACCTTGACCATATTTCCAAAAGTATTTGGCCTACCTTCATGAAACTTCATACACATACTCACCATCACAAGAGCTACATTCCCTACAAGTTTTATAACTCCATCTTGCAATTTGATTGAATTATCTCCCCTTTTCTCTCCGTTTTGTTTAAATTGTTTTTGTCTCTTATTTCAATACTATTCACAACAGAGCCTTCCAACTTCACATGAATGTTCCTTGGGACAAGACCTTTTCAGTCATACCACGCTTTTTGACCTGTGACCTTGACCTTTGAACTTTGACCTATTTTTCGAAAAATTAACCAAAAAACTTAACCTTGACCATATTTCCAAAAGTATTTGGCCTACCTTCATGAAACTTCATACACATACTCACCATCACAAGAGCTACAATCCCTACAAGTTTTATAACTCCATCTTGCAATTTGATTTGACTTAGAACTTTTGTTTTCTAAAAGAAACTGCAGACGAGCGTTGGCACCCGCTTGCGGTGCTCTTGTTTTCATTTCCATACAACTCCTCCTACAGTTTTCATCCAATTAACCTGAAACCTTGTAAATAGTAAGACTACAAGGTGGAGATGTAGGTAAAGTTTCGAGGTTAATCATAGTCCAAATATTTATAGAATTATGTCCCTTTGAAAATTTTGGTAAACATTTTCATTTCCGGATAACTCCTCCTACAGTTTTCATCTGATCAACCTGAAACTTTGTTGACAGCAACACTATGATGTGGAGATATGCGTAAAGTTTCAAGTTTAACCGTACACCAAATATTTATAGACTTATGCCCCTTTGAAAATTTAGGTAAACATTATCATTTCCGTATAACTCCTCCTGCAATTTTCATCTGATTAACCTGAAACTTTGTAGGAAGTAAGACTGAGGTGGAGATGTGCTTACAGTTTTGAGTTTAACCATACACCAAATATTAATAACATTATGACCCTTTGAAATTTTTTTAAAAATTTTGTTTACTGATAACATCTGATCAACCTGAAAAATATGCTCATTTTGATAAAAACGGTCGCATTATGTTATGGAGTTGGCGCCGTCAAAAACAAGTCTGTCCTCCTGTCCGTCCATCTGCCCATAAGCGTTTTCTTTTTGGGATAACACCTCCTATAGTTTTCATCCGATAAACCTGAATCTTGGTAGATAGCAAGACTGTGATGTGAAAATGTGTGTAAAGTTTCGAGGTTAATAACAACTGAATTTAGGTGTGGTAGATTTGGTCATGTAATTATTTTCCATTTATAGTTACACCATGATGGAGCAGTGAATACTGTTTTCAGGTTTCAGTCCACCAAATATGAATTTGCCACGGGCGTATAATGCCCCGCTTGCGGAGCTCTTGTTGACCTTGTCATCTCCGTAGCCCTGTCAGTTTTGATTAGATCTTTCTGAAACTTACATGTGTATATTGTAAGGTGGCTGGGGATAAAACTTCGGATGGGTTCGAAAACCGACCAAGTTGGCCCATTTATCATAGAGTAACGTCCCTTTGATTGCTGAAAAAGCCAAATTTTGACCTTTTCATCACAGTAGCCCTTTCAGTTTTGATCGGATCTTTCTGAAACTTATATGTAAGGTGCCTGGGAATAAAAGCTCAGATGAGTTCGAATACAGGCCAAGTTGGCACATTAATCATAGAGTTACGTGCATTTGATTGCTGAAAATGCCGATTTTTGACCTTGTCATCAAGGTAGCCCCTTCAGTTTTGATCAGATCTTTCTGAAACTTACATGTTAGGTGGCTGGAGATAAAAACTCAGATGAGTTCGAAAACTGGCCAAGTTGGCCCATTTAGCATAGAGTTACGTCCCTTTGATTGCTGAAAATGTCTATTTTTGACCTTTTCAACACGATAGCTCCTTCAGTTTTGATCGGATCTTTCTGAAACTTATATGTAATGTGGATTGGGATAAAAACTTGGATGAGTTCGAAAACATGCAAAGTCGGCCTTTTTTTTAGCTTGGCTGTTTTCGAAGAAAACGACGAGGTATTGTCATAGCTCTGGCGTCGTCTGCATCGTCGTGCAAGAACTTGGACATTTTGTAATATCTCTGTCATTACTGAACATATTTACTTGAAACTTGGACTAGTTGTTCATTATAAAAAGGGGAACTCATAGCAATAGGTGAGGTAACCCTCAAAATATTTTTGGCACAGTTATGCACTTTTCGACTTAGAATTTTTGCAGGCGAGCGTTGGCACCCCATGCGTTGTTCTTGTTGACCTTGTCATCAATGAGCCCCTTCAGTTTTGATCAGATCAACCTGAAACTTACAAAAAATAAGTTGGGGTAAAAAACTTGGATAAGTTCGAAAATTTGCCATGTCGGTTGTGAGTTATGTCCACTACTTTGCTGAAAATGCTTAGTTTTGACCTTGTCATCGCCATAGCCCCTTCAGTTTTGATCGGATCTTCTTGAAACTTACAAACAAGTAAGTCAGAGATTAAAGCTTGGATGAGTTCGAAACTGACAAGTTGGCGAGTCTATCATAGAATTACATGCCCTTTACTGCTGAAGTCGCTTATTTTTATTCCCGCTTTTTCGAAGAAAAATCGGGTATATTGTTTTCCTACCACAGTTGAGTCCGGCGTCAGTCCGTCTGTCCGTCCGTCACGTTTCTTGTAAATGGATCTCCTCTGCAACCACTGAAGTTACACTTTTAACTTTGCATGTGGATAGTACATGGAATGTAGATGGCAGTGGGCAACTTTTTTTTGACCTTGACCTCAACATGACCCCAAGGTCAAAGGTCAAAATTTATGATTTGCCATATCTCCTAAACTATTGGAGTTACACTTCTGAAACTTTGCTTATTGGATGGTCCTTGAAATATAGAATATGTCAGGTTACTTTTGGTGTGACCTTGACCCCAAGGTCAAAGGTCAAAAAGTATGATTTTGCCATATCTTCTAAACTATTAGAGTTACACTTCTGAAACTTTGGTTATTGGATGGCCCTTGGAATATGGAATAAATTTGGATACTTTTGGTGTGACCTTGACCTCAACATGACCCCAAGGTCAAATGTCAAAAAATATGATTTGCCATATCTCCTAAACTATTGGAGTTACACTTCTGAAACTTTGCTTATTTGATGGTCCTTGGAATATAGAATATGTTGGGCTACTTTTGGTGTGACCTCGACCCCAAAGTCAAAGGTTAAAAAGTATGACTTTGCCATATCTTCTAAACTGTTAGAGTTACACTTCTGAAACTTGGTTATTGGATGGCTGTTGGAATATAGAATAAATTGGGATACTTTAGGTGGACCTCAACATAACCCCAAGGTCAAAGGTCAAAAAGTATGACTTTGCCATATCTTCTAAACTATAAGAGTTACACTTCTGAAACTTTGCTTATCAGTTAGAATGTTCTTTGCAACTTTTTTTAACTTACATGTAGTTTTGGCTAGCTATTACATAGTCATCAGTGTTATTCACAGAAAAAGCGGGTATTTGCGATGGTATACCATCGACTGCTGATCTAGTTGACCTTGTTATCACCATAGCCCCCTTAAGTTTTCATGGGATCATTTTGAAACTTATATGTAAGTAAGTAAGGGATAAAACCTCGGCAAAATTAAAAAATTGGGGAGGACAGCCTATATTTCAGAGAACTTTGTCCCCCTTAATTACTGAAAATGCCTATTTTTGACTGCTTCTTCAATTGGATTGGATCTTCTTGAAACTTACATGTTAGCAAGTCATGGATAAAATGGATGAGTTGTGAACTGATGAGGTCAGTCTATTTATCATAGAGTTACATCCCTTGGATTGCACAAAATGCCTTTTTTATCTTTTTAGCTCACCTGTCACGTAGTGACAAGGTGAGCTTTTGTGGTCACTTTTTGTCCGTCGTCCGTCGTGCGTGCGTCCGTCCGTGCGTGCGTGCGTGCATGCGTAAACCATTTCAAATAAGTATATCTCTAATATCCCATGGTCAATCTTGATCAAATTTCATGAGAAGCATCACCAGGTAGGGGGAAAGGCTGCATAAGGTTTTTGGGCTGATCAGATTGGAATTCTGGTTGCTATGGCAACATACAGCTCCCATAGACTTACAATGGGAAAAAATTAAAATATCTTCTTCTGAAACCACAGGGCCCAGAGCTAAGATATTTAGCAACTGCCAGTGGTCACCTACATAATTCCTGCCAATCATGCCCCTGGGGTTCACATTGGCCACGCCCCAGGGCCCCTTCGCTCCCATAGACTCACAATGGAACAAAAAGCTTCAAAAATCTTCTCGGAAACCACAGGACCCAGAGCTTGGATATTTAACATATAGCAAGGGCAAGTGGTCACCTACATAATTCCTGCCAATCATGCCCCTGGGTTCCAAACGGGCCATGCCCCGGGGCCCTTTAGCTCCTATAAACTCATAATGGAAAAAAGCTTCAAAAATCTTCTTCTCTGAAACCACAGGGCCCAAAGCTGCAATATTTTGCATGTAGCAACGGCAAGTGGTCACCTACATAATTCCTGCCAATCACGCCCCTGGGGTCAAAATTGGCCGCACCCCGGGGCCCCTTAGCTCCCATAGACTCATAATGGAAAAAAAGCTTCAAAATTCTTCTTCTCTGAAACCACAGGGCCCAGAGCTTAGATATTTAGCATGTAGCAACGGCCTGTGGCCACCTACATAATTCCTGCCAATCATGCCCCTGGGTTCCAAATGGGCGACGCCCTGGGGCCCCTTCGCTCCCATAAACTCATAATGGAACAAAAAGCTTCAAAAATCTTTTTCTCGGAAACCACAGGGCCCAGAGCTAAGATATTTAGTATGTAGCAACGGCCAGTGGTCACCTACATAATTCCTGCCAATCATGCCCCTGGGGTCCACATTTGCCACGCCCCAGGGCCCCTTCGCTCCCATAGACTCACAATGGAACAAAAAGCTTCAAAAATCTTCTTCTCGGAAACCACAGGACCCAGAGCTTAGATATTTAGCATATAGCAAGGGCAAGTGGTCACCTACATAATTCCTGCCAATCATGCCCCTGGGTTCCAAACGGGCCACGCCCCGGGGCCCTTTAGCTCCTATAGACTCATAATGGAAAAAAGCTTCTAAAATCTCATTCTCTGAAACCACAGGGCCCAGAGCTGCGATATTTGGCATGTAGCAACGACAAGTGGTCACCTACATAATTCCTGCCAATCATGCCCCTGGGGTCCAAATTGGCCACACCCCGGGGGCCCTTAGCTCCCATAGACTCATAATGAAAAAAAAGCTTCAAAAATTTTCTTCTCTGAAACCACAGGGCCCAGAGCTTAGATATTTAGCATGTAGCAACGGCCAGTGGCCACCTACATAATTCCTGCCAATCATGCCCCTGGGTTCCAAATGGGCGACGCCCTGGGGCCCTTTCGCTCCCATAGACTCATAATGGAACAAAAATCTTCTTCTCGGAAACCACAGGGCCCAGAGCTTAGATATTTAGCATGTAGCAATGGCAAGTGGTCACATACATAATTCCTGCCAATCATGCCCGTGGGGTCCAAACGGGCCACGGCCCGGGGCCCTTTAGCTCCTATAGACTCATAATGGAAAAAAGCTTCAAAAATCTTCTTCTCTGAAACCACAGGGCCCAGAGCTGAGATATTTGGCATGTAGCAAGGGCAAGTGGTCACCTACATAAATCCTGCCAATCATGTCCCTAGGTTCCAAATGGGCCACGCCCCGGGACCCCTTAGCTCCCATAGACTCATAGTGGTAAAAAAAGCTAAAAAAATCTTCTTCCCTGAAACTACAGGGCCCAGAGTTTAGATATTTAGCATGTAGGAACGCCAATTGGTCACCTACATGATTCCTGCCAATCATGCCCCTGGGTTCCAAATGGGACACGCCCCGGGGCCCCTTCACTCCCATAGACTCATAATGGAAAAAAGCTTCAAAAATCTTCTTCTCTGAAACCATAGGGCCCAGAGCTTAGATATTTAGCACGTATCAACGGCAACTGGTCACCTACATAATTCCTGGCAATCATGGCTCTGGGGTCCAAAAGGGCCACGCCCAGGGGCCAGTTAGCTCCTATAGACTCATAATGGAAATAAAAAGCTTCAAAAATCTTCTTCTCTAAAACCACAGGACCCAGAGCTTAGATATTTAGCATGTAGCAACGGCAAGTGGTCACATACATAGTTCCTGCCAATCATGCCCCTGGGGTCCAAACGGGCCACGCCCCGGTGCCCTTTAGCTCCTATAGACTCATAATGAGAAAAGCTTCAAAAATCTTCTTCTCTTAAACCACAGGGCCCAGAGCTTAGATATTTAGCATGTAGCAATGACAAGTGGTCACCTACATAAATCCTGCCAATCATGCCCCTGGGGTCCAAATGGGCCATACCCTGGGACCCCCATAGCTCCCATAGACGCATAATAAAAAAAAAATCTTCTTCTCTGAAAACACAGAGCCCAGAGCTTAGATATTTAGCATGTAGCAACTGCAAGTGGTCTCCTACATATTTCCTGCTTATCATGCCCCTGGGGTCCAAATGGGCCATGCCCAGGGGCCCCTTAGCTCCCATAGACTCATAATGGAAAAAAGCTTCAAAAATCTTCTTCTCAGAAACTGTGAAGCACAGAACTTAGATATTTAGTGTCTAGCAACATAAAATAGCCAGCTACATAAATCCTGCTTACCCTGCCCCTGGGGTCAAAATTGGCCACGCCCGAGCTCATCACCTCCAATAGACTTATAATGGAAAAAAACTTAAAAAATCTTCTTCTATGAAACTATAAGGCCCAGAGCTTAGATTTTTAGTATGTAGCAACGTTAAGTGGCCACCTACATAAATCCTGCCAGTTATGCCCCTGGGATCCAAATTGGCCACACCCCAGGGGTCTTTAGCTTCCATAGACTTACAATTGGAGAAACTTCAAAAATCTTCTCCTGAAACCACAGGGCCCTTATAATGAAAAAAAAAAAACAAAACAAAAAAAACTTAAAATGGGGGAAAAAAATCTTCAGAAATCTTCTTCTCTGAAACCATAAGTCCCAGAGCTTAGGTATTTAGCATGTAGCAATGTCGAGTGGTCGCCTACATGAATTCTGCCAATCATGCCCCTGGGGTCCAAATCCTGTGGTCCCTTAACTCCAACAAACTTATAATGGAAAAAAAGCTTCAAAATTCTTTGAAACCATGAAGTACAGACCTTAGATATTTAGTATATAGCAACACAAAATGGTCGCCTACATAAATCCTGGCAACCGTGCCCTTTGGGTCAAAATTGGCCAAGCCCAGGGCTCATTAGCTCCTATAGACTTATACTGGAAAAAACTTAAAAAAAAATCTTTTTCTCCAAAACCATAAGGCACAGATTTTGTTTGATTTGAGGTTTTACATCCCCGTCAACACTGTATAGGTCATTTTGGAGATGTCTCTTCCAATTTTGTGGGACTTTTACCCGACATTGAGATGAAATTACATCTCAAGCCCTGTTGCCCAATGAAACCAGTAGGGTTTATAAGCATGGACACCGCTTTGCCTGAGCTTAGATATTTAGTATATAGCAATGTCAAGTGGTCTCCTACACTAATGATTTTCTGGTACACAGGTGAGCGATATAGGGCCATTGGGCCCTCTTGTTACCTCAACTCATTCAGTTTTCATCGGATCTTCTTGAAATTTATATGTTAGTAAGTTAGAGATAAAAGCTCAGACAAGTTTGAAAACTAGTCAATACCAGTCAATTTATCATGGAATTATGTGCCCAGCTTGGCTGAAAATGCCTATTTTCGACCTTGTCATCACTGCTGCCCCTTCAGTTTTGATCGGATCTTCATGAAATTTACAAACAAGTAAGTCAGGCAGAAAAGCTCGGAGGAGTTTGAAAACTCGTGAGGTTTGCCTATAATGCTTTGAACAACTGGCCCCAGTTCTTTCAATCTTCCGTTCCTCCATATTGGCCAGTCAGGAAAATTTCAACTTGCTGTACTTTGTTAATGCCATTACATGCCAGTAACGATGTGTTATTACATGTGTGGTCATATTATCGTCTAGTTACCCAGTTCAGTGCGGCACCCAAATTGGTGTGTTTTCCCAAAGCGGGTGCTCTCGAGGAATTACAGCTTCTGATGATGTCATAGGATTTTGCGCTGAGAAGGTAAACATAAGAAGTAGGCCACAACTGTCATACCAACAAAATGCGTCAGAAACAAGTAAATAATAGACAGGTTTAATCAAAGCATGCTGCAGTCTTGTAATTTTTAGCTCGACTTTTTTTGTCTGCATCGTCGTCATCGTCATGCAAAAACTTTGATATTTTGTAATATCTCAGTCATTTCTGAACATATTTTCTTGAAACTGGGACTAGTTGTTCATTATGAAAAGGGGAACTCATAACAACAGGTGGGGTAACCCTCAAAGTATTTTTGGCTCAGTTATGCCCTTTTTTCGACTTAGAATTTTAGCTTACCGTCACGTAGTGACGAGGTGAGCTTTTGGGATCACTTTTTGTCTGTCTTCCGTCGTACGTCCGTGCGTGCGTCCGTCCGTGTGTGCGTGCGTGCGTAAACAATTTCTTCAAACGACATCTCCTCCTAAACCACTGATCGGATTTTGACCAAACTTCACAGGAATGATCCTTAGGTGTTCCCCTTTCAAAGTTGTTCAAATGGTTCCGGTCCGTTGCACATATAGGTCACAGGAGCCAAAAATAGATTTTTTAACCGAAAACTTAAAAAATCTTCTTCTCTGAAACCGCAAGGCCCAGGTCTTTTATATTTGGTATGAAGCTTCATCTAGTGGACCCCTACCAAGATTGTTCAAATCATAGTGCTGGGGCTAAAAATGCCCCAGCCCCGGGGCCCTTTGGTTTTACATGGGCTTATATCGGGAAAATCTTTAAAAATCTTCTTCTCTGAAACCGCAAGACCCAGATCTTTGATATTGGGTATGAAGCTTCATCTAGTGGACTCCTACCAAGATTGTTCAAATTATAGTGCTGGGGCCAAAAATGCCCCCGCCCTGGGGACCTTTGGTTTTACATGGGCTTATATAGGGAAAATCTTTAAAAATCTTCTTCTCTGAAACCTCAAGGCCCAGGTCTTTGATACATGTATTTGGTATGAAGCTTCATCTAGTGAACCCCTACAAAGATTGTTCAAATTAAAGTGCTGGGGCCAAAAATGCCCCCGCCCCGGGGCCCTTTGGTTTTACATAGGCTTATATAGGGAAAATCTTTAAAAATCTTCTTCTCTGAAACTGCAAGGCCCAGGTCTTTGATATTTGGTATGAAGCTTCATCTTGTGGACCTCTACCACGATTGTACAAATTATAGCCCTAGGGCCAAAAATGCCCCCGCTCCGGGGCCCTTTTGTTTTACATAGAATCATAGACTTATATAGGGAAAATCTTGAAAAATCTTCTTCTCTGAAACCACAAGGCCTTGGTCTTTGATATTTGGTATGGAGCTTCATCTAGTGGACCTCTACCAAGATTGTTCAAATTACAGCCCTGAGACCAAAAATGTCCCCGCCTCGGGGCCCTTTTGTTTTATATAGACTTATATAGGGACAATCTTTAAAAATCTTCTTCTGTGAATCCATAAGGCCTAGGTCTTTGATATTTAGTGTGAGATTTCATCTGATGGACCTCTATCAAGACTGTTCAAATTATAGCCCTGGGGCCAAAAATGTCGCCGCCCCGAGACCCTTCAGTTTTACATAGACTTATATAGGGAAATCTTTAAAAATCTTCTTCTCTGAAACTGCAAGGCCCATGTCTTTGATATTTGGTATGGAGCTTCATCTAGTGGACCTCTACCAAGATTGTTCAAATTATAGCCCTCAGGCCATAAATGCCTCCGCGCCGGGGCTCTTTGGTTTTACATAGACTTATATTGAGATAATCTTTGAAAATCTTCTTCTCTGAAACAGCAAGGCCCAGGTCTTTGATAATTGGTGTGAAACTTCATCTAGTGGACCTCTATCAAGATTGTTTAAATTATAGCACTGAGGCCAAAAATGCTCACGCCCCGGGACCATTTGGTTTTACATAGGCTTATGTAGGGAATATCTTTAAAAAGATCTTCTTCTCTGAAACCGCAAGGCCCAGGTTTTTGATATTTGGTGTGTAGCTTCATCTAGTGGACCTTTGCCAAGATTGTTCAAATTATAGCCTTAGTTGATATTTGGTATGAAGCTTCACCTTTTTAGTCCTCCCTCAACTTTATGCACATTATAACCCTGGGGTCAATAATGGCCCTCCCCGGGGCCCACTTGTTACTCTATGGATCAGGTGAGCGATCCAGGGCCATCATGGCCCTCTTGTGTTTTATTTCTATAATTACATAATTTTTACCTTACCTAGATTATTATTGGCTGTATTTAATCATGTGACTAACATCATTGGTAGTAGCATAGTGTCATTTAAAATTTTCCATCTGTAACGTATTTGTGCTAACATATGTGAAATGTACACTTTGCTACATGGGTAATCAACAAAGACTTAGAGCTATCATCATAGAAGCCCCTGTGGCGCAGTGGTTATGCTACTCGCCTTGTAAATCAGGGATCGCAGGATCGATCCCGGGTTTCTCCAGACTTTCGGATGAGTCTTTAAACCGAGGTCCCGTCTCCGTATGACCTTAGCTGTTGGTGGGACGTAAAACTAAAACTCACTCACTCACTCACTTAGAGCTATCATATCAACATGTCTTCTCTGAAACCACAAGGCCTAGGTCTTTGATATTTGGTATGAAGCTTCATCTAGTGGACCTCTACAAAGATTGTTCAAATTATAGCCCTGAGACCAAAAATGCCCCCGCCTCGGGGCCCTTTGGTTTTACATAGACTTATATAGGGAAATATTTAAAAGTCTTCTTCTCTGGAACTGCAAGGCCCATGTCTTTGATATTAGGTATGGAGCTTCATCTAGTGGACCTCTACCAAGATTGTTCAAATTATAGCCCTCAGGCATCAAATGTCCCCGCCCCGGGGCCCTTTGGTTTTACATAGACTTATATAGAGATAATCTTTGAAAAATCTTCTCTGAAACTGCAAGGCCAAGGTCTTGGATATTGGGTGTGAAGCTTCATCTAGTGGACCTCTATCAAGATTGTTTAAATTATAGCCCTGAGGCCAAAAATGCCCCTGCCCCGTGGCCATTTGGTTTTACATAGGCTTATGTTGGGAATATCTTTAAAAAATCTTTTCTGAAACCGCAAGGCCCAGGTCTTTGATTTTTGGTGTGTAGCTTCATCTAGTGGACCTTTGCCAAGATTGTTCAAATTATAGCCTTTGTTGATATTTGGTTTGAACCTCCACCTTTTTAGACCTCCCTCAACATTATGTACATTATAGCCCTGGGGTCAATAATGGCCCTCCCCGGGGCCCACTGGTTACTCTATGGATCAGGTGAGCGATCCAGGGCCATCATGGCCATCTTGTTTTTCTTCATCTGTGTCGTTGTCGTGCAAAAACTTGGACTTTTTGTAATATCTATGTCATTACTGAACATATTTACTTGAAACTCGGACTAGTGGATCATTATGAAAAGGGGAACTCATACCAATAGGTGAGGTAACCCTCAGAATATTTTTTTCACAGTTATGCCCCTTTTTCGACTTAGAATTTATGTTTAAAAATTGTTTCACTGCGATTTCTCAAGAACTGATGGATGTATTCTGATCATGTTTGGTATTCAGCATAATTTGGAGGGGCACCATTGCAGAAAGGAATTTGGTGACCTTGACCTAATTTTCAAAGTCACCATGGAACTCCATCTTACTTATTCTGCCTTTCTGACACACAACTGTGGAGAAGTATTTTAACCCACATAATTATGGCACTTCCAGTTTAATGTTTTTAAGTAGTTCTGTTGCTTATAATCAAACATGCCCTATATATTTCAAAAAGAAACTGCAGCCGAGCGTTGGCACCCGCATCATCGCATGCGGTGCTTTTGTTACCATAACCGTTTTTCTCCTCATTAAAAGATGTTGAAATGTCTATTTCTGCTTGGAAATTTTCAAAACAAAATTTCCAACACCTCTCCTGTTGTCTGTTGCTTAAAGTGCAGTGGGTGTCAAGTGACGGCATTGATGGCATACGTGTACAGGTAATTTCCAAAAGTACGACTACCTTAAAGTTTATAAAATATATAGATTATGATATTGAGGATGACAGGAAAGTAAATGCTGTGTATGCCACCTGTTTGAGCCAAAGGAATTAGAGTTTTGTGTCTCATTTCTGGGTAGTAGGTCACCCGCCCATCAGGTCTTGAAGAAATAGATGGGCTGCATGATGCTTCCACGCAGAGCTAAAACCGACTGCACACGAGTACTGGTAAACCGCTTAAGAGGTTCTAAGCCTGCCCAGGCAAAGCAGTGTGAATCAGACAGTCAGTGTCTATAAACCCTATTGGTTTCATTGGAAGATAGGGCTTGAGAAGGCATTTCATCTCAATGTTGGGTGGAAGTCCCACAAAAATTGGAAGCAACGTCTCCAGAATGACCTACACAGTGTTAACCGGGATGTTAAACCTGAAATCAAACGAAACAAACAGTAGTGGGCAGTGGGCTCAGTGTGATTTTTTCCAAATTGTAGACATTGACACACACTTGAAATGTTGCTGTAGGCAAACAGTTATCAGGCTTAATGATGATGTTGTTTGCCCCTGTCATAACTAACTTTAAATATGCAATACAAACTGTAAATACGGTAAGTTCAGTTAATTTGTTAAGAAATTGAAGTTGCATTTTCCCAGTTGAAACATATTCATAACTTTGTACACATACTGTGTGAAATTTTGATGGTCACAGATACAACGATTTGGGTGACGAACTTCATAGAATTTACAGTTATGTGTCAGGTGATAAGATGGATGCCTCCGTTGGCAGTTTTCAAGCATGGTCAATAATTTTAAGATGAAATAATAAACAAATAAATGTTTTTAAAGGTAAGTGGCTAGGTTTACACAATTTTCAATTACCATAACCCCACCGATTTGGGTAACACAGCGCTATATTTACAGTGTATGACATGCAGGGATACAGACTTAAAGGCACCCAGTTGCCCAAGGTGCCCTAATTTTTGCCTGGGCACCTAAGTTTTGAATACAATGCCAACTAACTTCATGTAAAATTTGGATTTATGACAGTCTGGGCGCCTAAAGCAAAATGCTTAGTCTGTACCCCTGATCTGATCTTATAAACTAAATAACAGTGACATTATATTATAAATTTATCCTGGTTACTCCTATTTATCTTTTTACAGAATGGCTTCAGGAGGAGCAGGTCTGCAGCTACGGATCCATCAGTTGAAAAAGGATGTCTTACATGTGCTATCAACCCATCCAGAAGGTGTCGAGAAAAGCAAGCTGTGGAATACAGTTACGTCTGAGCTAGGGCGGAAAGTTTCTGCTGTGAATTATGGAGTTCACAAATTAAGTGATGTCTTGCTAGAGTGGGGAGCTGACATAGAGGAATTTAAAAAAGATGATAAATGTTTTTTAAGAATTAGGCAGTCAAGTGATAGTTCAGAGGAACCTCCTAGTTTAGATGATAGAAATGATTTCCCTTCTCTTGAAACAGTTCTGGGAAAAGTGAAATCTCTACCTGTTGAAATGAAATCAGATAAAAGCGCAGCAGAGGTTGGTGACTTTTCGAACAATGCTGATGACACAAAAGTAAATGAGGCTTCAGGAGGTAATATTGAGGCACAAATCAATGAGAAAAGTATTTTGAAAAAAGAAGTGAAAAGAACTGTAACAGATGTGTTTGCGAAACTTGGACCAGTTAAAAGCATTACATTAAATGTTTTGTGGAAACTAGTCTGTGATGACTTAGGTCCAATCCCTGTGGATGACTTTAAAAAACTTCTTGAGGGTTTCAGCGACATTTTAGAAATGGATGTTCCTGCAAGTGCAACAAATAGTGACCAAAAATATAAGCTCAAAAAGAACGTAGCAACTGATTTGCTACATGGAGTTCCGTCTAAAATGATCTTAGAAAAACAGAGTAGCACTGACACTTTAGTAAAAAGTGGAGCAGATTTAGATAAGGAGTTTGGAGGGTTTTTAAGAAACTTACTGAAGTTTTATCCAAACGGTTGTTCTGTGAATGTCATTATGCAGAATATTGAACTCCATAAACACTTTCCTGCCATAGCAAATATGAGCCCTTTTGAAATTCATAGACTTCTCTCAAATACTGAAGGAGTATGGTTCGATGGAACTTTGTGTTTTTTAAGTCTTGATCAAGAGTTAATTAGACGAGTTCAGATAGCTGCACTGAGAATTATAAACAACAGAAACTTTTCTGGTGTAATGATTCCAAATCTGGCACATTTATTAAGAAATTCAGATTTTTCTTTTGCTGGTTTAAGTGACAGACAGGTCGCACAAGTTATTGAAATGACCTGTGTGCCACATATATTATTCAAAAAAGGTTTGGCTTACTGTAGAGTGCAGAATATTAATCTTGATCAGATAATCAGTGGCCTTACGTCTCATACACAACAATGTCAGTCTGACAGGGATGAGTCCAATTACATCTCAGGTGAAGAGGAAGAAGCTGATGACACAGATAAGAATATAGAAGAACTTGACAACAGGGAAATCCTACTTTTAAGAAACAGTATTTATGATGTTCTTAAAAATTTTCAAGCTGGATTAAGACTTACCAAGCTAAAAAGCAAATTAAGTAAAGATGTACCGTTCAGTGAAACACTTTTAAATAGATACTGCAGTGACATGATAATCCAAACTGGGAGGAGCTGCAGGCTAATAAACCCAGATCAGTCTAACGTAGATAACATTCTCTCACACAATGATGATGAACTGGATGAAGATTTAGGTGAAGAACATGGATATAATCACTTCGATCTTGCTGCAGCAATGGTCAGACAAAGAGTTCATTATGTTCTATCAAACTGTCAGAGTGGTTTAAGAATTTGCGACTTGCAAAAATACTTGAAAAATTGTAATATAAATATAAACAACAAAAATTTTAATGCATATTGTAATGGCATAGCAGTGAAAAGAAATGGAAAATATTACCTGAACCCAGACCTTCCAAGAAACCCAACAGCCATGGACTTAATGTCAAGTTTAAATTCTCAGGGAAAACCTGCAGGTTCAAGTAGTACAGCCCAGTCTCATGAGTCTGTGATTGACCTGACTGAGGATGATGATAACCCTCTGAAGCAAGACTTCATCTCTTTTAACTCTGATCTTCCTGGGCCAGTCAATCTTACTGATGATAGGTCCTATCACAGTATTGGAAATAACACACCTAGGTTTCATGGACCTGGTCCAAACTTCCCATCTGGACCACTGCCCAACAACCCAGGTTTTTCAGGTGGAGCTATTCCATCTCTTTCACTACAGAGACCAACTTTTTATCAAGGGAACCCTTTCTTTCCAGAGAATCGAGCTGTAAATTTTCCCATTACAGCAATGGACTGTACCCCAACAAGAAATGTTACCCTTCAGGGTGCTGTTAACAACCCTTTTATGGAAAGAGATCCTGAGAGTTATGGACCTGGTTTTAGGGACGTGGTTTTGGATTTGACTGTGCAGCCAGTCATTAAAAAAGATTTTGAAACAAAAGAAATTCTTGCACAACCAGTTTATGTTCCCAGGGGCCAGAGGCCCAGCCCAGATATGGTAGACAGTGTTGCAAAAGAGTGTATAGAAGCTTTGGCAGATGCAAATGAGTTTGTCTCACCAGAGAGGGTAGAAAAGTTGTTATTGCAAAGATTTGGGGTGTACCATGTCAGACAGCTTGGGTTCCCCTATGCTGGCAAAATAAACTGTGTAAATGAGGCAAACAGGATGATAAATAAAATTAATGCATATATTTATGCTTTTGTGAATACTCGGTCAATGTGCACATTATTTGAGTTGCGTGAATGTATGCGGGAGTTTGTTCCAAACAAAGAAGACTTTTCAAAATTGAAATTGGGTCCAATACAGAGATTTCCTGTTGTGTTTGAGCAGTTCCGTTTCCCGCCAGATCAAGAAATTATCCCAGAGATAAGAAGCACAGATGTTCTTGAGCACTTTCGGAACTACTTGAGTAAGAAGAATAAATGGAAGGCTCGTTTAGAGCTGGAGGATTTCATGAACCATTTAGTAGAAACTTTCTCTGCTGATAATGCATACTACCTGGGAGTTAGGATACGGAGTTTGCCCCTAGCTGCACAGGTATGTCTTACCTTAAATTCATGGTTGTAAATTCTAGAACAGGCAGCAATTTGACATTTTTAGCTCACTTGACTGAGAGGCTGTTGAGATATTTAGCTCACGTGGGCCTAAGGCTCCGGGAGAGCTTATAGTATAGTGGGTTGTCTTCCTCTCTTCCATCCATCCACACTTTTAACCAGTTTTTTTTTTGGGGGGGGGGGGGGTCGGGGTTTGGTTTTACGGCCCTTTCAAGATTATTTCACTCATATCGAGCCTACAGTTAATAAGAGGTGGGCGGAAACCGGAGTTCCCAGAGAAAAACCACCTGACCTTCCGTTGCAGAACTTGGCGTCTCACATATGACCCGAGCGAGGCTCGAACCACAGTGGTGAGAGACCAATATGGAGCTTTTGTGAGTTGAACAAATGAAAAGTTGCCTGTACGGTCTAGATCACATGACCAAGATGGCCGCCACGCCCATATATGGTAAAAAGCCTTCAAAAATTTTCTTTTCCAGAACCGTAAGGCCAATGGCTTTGAAACTTGGCATATATCATATGGTACTCGGGCTCGTCATAGTTTTTACAAAATTTAATGCTGACCCTGGGTTGACCTTGACCTATTTTATGGCAGTGTCAAATTTGTCAACTTAGGCTTTTGCATGGGAAAAAGTGAAAATAATGGATTTTTAGGAAACCATTGAAGACAATGTCACCAAATTGGTAGATCAGGTAAAGTAAATGAATACATGAAGATTCATGGGTAAGAAAAGTCATCATTCAGTGACCTGGGACCAAGATTAACCAGGTTCCATATTTCAAACTTTTTTTTCTCAGAAACCGCTGGCCCAATTCAAGTGAAATTTGATATTGATCCTTTATATGATGAACAAATGAAAATTTGCTCATATGGTCCAGGTCACATGACCAAGATGGTGGCCATGCCCATATATGATAAAAACACTTCGAAATTCTTCTTCTCCAGAACCGTAAGGCAAATGATCTTGAAACTTGGCAGGAAGCATCTGGTACATGGGCCTATCATAATTTGTTCAAATGGTGACCCTGGGTTGATCATTACCTATTTTACGGCAATGTCAAATTTGCGGACTTAGGCTTTTGCTTTGTAAAAAGTGAAAATAATTGATTTTTAGCTCACCTGAGCCTTTAGGCTCATAGGTGAGCTTATAGAATAGCCATGGTCTGTCGTCCGTCCATCCATTGTCCGTCCGTCCACCATTTTCAAAGATCTTCTCCTCCAAAACAGGGAGGCCAATCAAAGCCAAATTTCATGTGAAGCTTCAGTTGGATGGGGGAACGAAAGTTTGTTCGCGGGGTCTGGGTCACATGACCAAGATGGCAGCCATGCCCATATATGGTAAAAAGCCTTCAAAAATCTTCTTCTCCAGAACCATGAAGCCAATGACCTTGAAAGTTGGCTTGTAGCATCTGGTACTTGAGCCCATCATAGTTTGTAAAAATGGTGACCCTGGGATGGCCTTGACCTATTTTATGGCTATGTCAAATTTGCAGACTTGGGCTTTTGCATGGGAAAAAGTGAAAATAATGAATATTTAGGAAACCATTGAAGACTACGACACAAAAATAGGTAGCTCAGGTAAACAAAATCAATACATGAAGATTTATGGATAAGAAAGGTCAAAGTCATTAAATGACCTTGGACCGTCGTCTGTCCGTCCACCATTTTCAAAGATCTTCTTCTCCAAAACTGAAAGGTCAATCAAAGCCAAATTTCATTTGGAGCCTCAGTAGGATGAAGGAACGAAAGTTTGTTCGCAGGGTCTGGGTCACTTGACCAAGATGGCTGCCACACCCATATATGGTAAAAAGCCTTCCAAAATCCTCCAGACCCATGAAGCCATTGACCTAGAAACACAAATTGACGAGGCGATTATTGGATTAATCATGTGTAATTAACGGATTGACATCTGAACTAAGTAAGTTTTAAGTTTACAGAATTTGATAATATCCTAAATATTTGACTGAATCAGCGAAAATTTCCTAAATGTTGGACCAGTATCGGCCGATTTTTGGGGCTTTGGGCCGTTTCCAATCGGTCCCAATTTCTGAATTTCGGTCAGGGACCGAAAAAAAATCGGTTTTCCCGAGCCCTGAGCCACGGTCAATCAACTGGTAAATTATTTTTTACACATGACAACAATAAAAAGGATGTTTACACAAGTGTCAAATTAATTGATAATTGACTTAAGCGGTATTTTCTACCTATTTCCACTAGACCAGTATCTCTCCTAAAATTAATTTAAAAAATAAGCACATAATTTCTAGAATACCGAATAGGAAGGAATATATAATACAAAATTGGGGTTAATGCAAAAATTCAATCAAATAGGTCTCATCTGCTGTTTCTGGTCACAAAGTAGATAAAATGCAATGACCAGGAACTGATAAAACAAATTCACGTTGTGTCCCAGCCACCATACTGCAAAGAAACACCTATAATGTAGATGGTATTAAGTAAAACTGTACAAGTGGAAAATCAAGGAGTCAACTGTCAAGTGCTCTTTCCCAGCACATTGTCAATCAGACATTCCCTAAATAATATGAAAAGTTAAAAAAAATATGACAAATGGAATAAACCATAATGAAAGCATGGCCTTTGAACTGTCAGAAAGGTAGGAATAGGTGGAAAGTTTTATCACATTGTTAGACATTAAAATTTTGTCCCCACAAGTTGTGTACCCCTGCTCTGAGGCTATATACATATATAAAAACATTAAAATGTACACCAGGACCAGGTGTCAGGTGAGCGTTTACAGGACCACTGGTCCTCTGGTTTTAGCTCACCAGAGCTGGAGACTCTGGGGCAGCTTATAGGATAGGCTTGTAGGTCCATCGACGGTGGCGTCATCTGACATTGTATGGCTTCAACACTTTCAAACGACATCTCTGAAACCACTGAGCTGATTTGGCCAAAATTTCATCTGTAGCATCCTTGGGTTGGGGATTTGAATCATTGAAAGTTTGTGTTTTTAGCTCACCTGTCACGTAGTGTCAAGTAGTGACAAGGTGAGCTTATGTAATTACATTTTGTCCGTCGTGCGTGTGTCCGTCTGTGCTTGTGTGCGTGCATCCGTAAACAATTTCAAATAAGTATATCTCTAATACCCCATGGCCAATCTTGATAAAATTTCATGAGAAGCATCATCAGGTAGGGGAAAAGTCTCCATAAAGTTTTTTTGGGCTGATCAGATTGGAATTCTGGTTGCCGTGGGAACAAAAAGGTTCCATAGACTTACAATGGGGAAAACGTCTCCACTTTTTCTCAGCCATTTCTGATCCGATCTTCATCAAACTTGCAGATAACCAGGAAGGGCTTACAGTCGAATTTGGGCTGCACAGAACAACAGCTTTGGAGTTACCTGCCCTTGAGCATAAATAAAAGTGAAAAAATTGTGTCTCCAGCTTTTCTCAACCATTTATGATCTGATCTTTTTGTAACTTTTCATAAACTAGGACAAGCTTAAAATCTAGGACGAGTTCGCATCAGTTTGAATCTGACCAGCAGTTTTCCAGTTAATCCCCTTGAGCAAGAAAAATTTTCCCATGGACTTATAATGGGGAAAACCAGGTCTCCACTTTTTCTCAGCCATTTCTGATCTGATCTTCATCAAACTTGCAGATAACCAGGAGGGGCTTACAGTCTACGTCGAGTTCGAATTTGGGCTGCACGGGATGATTAGCTTTGGAGTTACCTGCCCTTGAGCGTAAATATAAGTAAAAAATGGTGTCTCCAGCTATTCCCAGCCGTTTATGATCTGATCCGTTTGTAACTTTTCAAAAACTAGTACAAGCATAAAATCTCGGACGAGTTCGAATTTGGTTTGAATCTGACCAGCGGTTTTACAGTTACATCCTCTTGAGCAAGAAAAATTTTCCCATGCACTTATAATGGGGAAAACCAGGTCTCCACTTTTTCTCAGCCATTTCTGATCTGATCTTCATCAAACTTGCAGATAACCAGGAGGGGCTTACAGTCTACGTCGAGTTCGAACTTGGGCTGCACGGGATGATCAGCTTTGGAGTTACCTGCCCTTGAGCGTAGATATAAGTGAAAAATGGTGTCTCCAGCTATTCCCAGCCGTTTATGATCTGATCTTTTTGTAACTTTCATAAAGCATAAAATCTCGGACGAGTTTGAATTTGGTTTGAATCTGACCAGCAGTTTTACAGTTAATCCCCTTGAGCAAGAAAAATTTTCCCATGCACTTATAATGGGGAAAACCAGGTCTCCACTTTTTCTCAGCCATTTCTGATCCGATCTTCATCAAACTTGCAGATAACCAGGAGGGGCTTACAGTCTACGTCGAGTTCGAACTTGGGCTGCACGGGATGATCAGCTTTGGAGTTATCTGCCCTTGAGCGTAACTATAAGTGAAAAATGGTGTCTCCAGCTATTCCCAGCCGTTTATGATCTGATCTTTTTGTAACTTTCATAAAGCATAAAAACTCGGACGAGTTCGAATTTGGTTTGAATCTGACTAGCGGTTTTCCAGTTAAATCCCCTTGAGCGTGAAAAATTTTCCCATAGACTTATAATGGGGAAAACGACGTCTCCACTTTTTCTCAACCATTTCTGATCCGATCTTCATCAAACTTGCAGATAACCAGGAGGGGCTTACAGTCTATGTCGAGTTCATATTTGGGATGCATGGGACAAAAAGCTTCGAGGTTACCTGCCCTTTAGCATAAATATATAAATACATAAATCCTGCCAATCATGCCCCTGGGGTCTGTAGCATCCTAGGGCACAGGGCTTCCATGGTTAATTAAAATACATTGCTGCCAGTGGGCAGTGGCCCCCTGAGCTCTGGTGAGCATTGTGGCCCATGGGCCTCTTGTTTTGTTTTATTAGCTCACCTTTCACGTAGTGACAAGGTGAGCTTTTGGGATCACTTTTTGTCCGTCGTGCGTGCGTGCGTGCGTCCGTGCGTGCGTGCGTCCGTAAACTTTTCTTCAAACGACATCTCCTAAACCACTGATCGGATTTTGACCAAACTTCACAGGAATGATCCTTAGGTGGTCCCCTTTCAAAGTTGTTCAAATGGTTCCGGTCCATTGCACATATAGGTCACAGGAGCCAAAAATAGATTTTTTTCACCGAAAACTTAAAAAATCTTCTTCTCTGAAACCGCAAGGCCCAGGTCTTTGATATTTGATATGAAGCTTCATCTAGTGGACCCCTACCAAGATTGTTCAAATTATAGTGCTGGGGCCAAAAATGCCCCCGCACGGGGGCCCTTTGGTTTTGCATGGGCTTATATGGGGAAAATCTTTAAAAATCTTCTTCTCTAAAACCGCAAGGCCCAGATCTTTGATATTTGGTATGAAGCTTCATCTAGTGGACCCCTACCAAGATTGTTCAAATTATAGTGCTGGAGCTAAAAATGCCCCCGCACGGGGGCCCTTTGGTTTTACATGGGCTTATATAGGGAAAATCTTGAAAAATCTTCTTTTCTGAAACAGCAAGGCCCAGGTCTTTGATATTTGGTATGAAGCTTCATCTAGTGGACCCCTACCAAGATTGTTCAAATTATAGTGCTGAGCAAAAAATGCCCCCGCACGGGGGCACTTTGGTTTTACATGGGCTTATATAGGGAAAATCTTTAAAAATCTTCTTCTCTGAAACCGCAAGGCCAAGATCTTTGATATTTGGTATGAAGCTTCATCTAGTGGACCCCTACCAAGATTGTTCAAATTATAGTGCTGGAGCTAAAAATGCCCCCGCACGGGGCCCTTTGGTTTTACATGGGCTTATATAGGGAAAATCTTGAAAAAACTTCTTCTCTGAAACCGCAAGGCCCAGGTCTTTGATATTTGGTATGAAGCTTCATCTAGTGGACCCCTGCCATGATTGTTCAAATTATAGTGCTGGGGCCAAAAATGCCCCCGCACGGGGGCCCTTCGGTTTTGCATGGGCTTATATGGGGAAAATCTTTAAAAATCTTCTTCTCTGAAACCGCAAGGCCCAGGTCTTTGATATTTGGTATGAAGCTTCATCTAGTGGACCCCTACCAAGATTGTTCAAATTATAGTGCTGGAGCTAAAAATGCCCCCGCACGGGGGCACTTTGGTTTTACATGGGCTTATATAGGGAAAATCTTTAAAAATCTTCTTCTCTGAAACCGCAAGGCCAAGATCTTTGATATTTGGTATGAAGCTTCATCTAGTGGACCCCTACCAAGATTGTTCAAATTATAGTGCTGGAGCTAAAAATGCCCCCGCACGGGGCCCTTTGGTTTTACATGGGCTTATATAGGGAAAATCTTGAAAAAACTTCTTCTCTGAAACCGCAAGGCCCAGGTCTTTGATATTTGGTATGAAGCTTCATCTAGTGGACCCCTGCCATGATTGTTCAAATTATAGTGCTGGGGCCAAAAATGCCCCCGCACGGGGGCCCTTCGGTTTTGCATGGGCTTATATGGGGAAAATCTTTAAAAATCTTCTTCTCTGAAACCGCAAGGCCCAGGTCTTTGATATTTGGTATGAAGCTTCATCTAGTGGACCCCTACCAAGATTGTTCAAATTATAGTGCTGGAGCTAAAAATGCCCCCGCACGGGGGCCCTTTGGTTTTACATGGGCTTATATAGGGAAAATCTTGAAAAATCTTCTTCTCTGAAACCGCAAGGCCCAGGTCTTTGATATTTGGTATGAAGCTTCATCTAGTGGACCCCTACCAAGATTGTTCAAATTATAGTGCTGGAGCTAAAAATGTTCCCGCACGGGGGCCCTTTGGTTTTACATGGGCTTATATAGGGAAAATCTTTAAAAATCTTCTTCTCTGAAACCGCAAGGCCCAGGTCTTTGATATTTGGTATGAAGCTTCATCTAGTGGACCCCTACTAAGATTGTTCAAATTATAGTGCTGGAGCTAAAAATGCCCCCTGCACGGGGGCCCTTTGGTTTTACATGGGCTTATATAGGGAAAATCTTGAAAAATCTTCTTCTCTGAAACCGCAAGGCCCAGGTCTTTGATATTTGGTATGAAGCTTCATCTAGTACACCCCTACCAAGATTGTTCAAACTATAGTGCTGGGGCCAAAAATGTCCCCGCACCAGGGCCCTTTTGTTTTACATAGGCTTATATAGGGAAAATCTTGAAAAATCTTCTTCTCTGAAACTGCAAGGCCCAGGTCTTTGATATTTGGTATGAATCTTCATCTTGTGGACCTCTACCAAGATTGTTCAAATTATAGCCCTGGGGCCAAAAATGCCCCCGCTCCGGGGCCCTTTAGTTTTACATAGACTTATATAGGGAAAATCTTGAAAAATCTTCTTCTCTGAAACCACAGCTAGTGGACCTCTATAAAGATTGTTCAAATTATAGGCCTGAGACCAAAAATGCCCCCGCCATGTGGCCCTTTGGTTTTACATAGACTTATATAGGGAAAATCTTTAAAAATCATCTTCTCTGAAACACAAGGCTTAGGTCTTTGATATTTGTTATGAAGCTTCAGCTAGTGGACCTCTACCAAGATTGTTCAAATTATAGCCCTGGGGCCAAAAATGCCCCCGCTCCGGGGCCCTTTGGTTTTACATAGACTTATATAGGGAAAATCTTGTTTTACATAGACTTTTATATGCAGGGTAAACCTTTAAAATCTTCTTTTCTGAAACCAGAAAGCCCAGGTCTTTCATATTAGATATGAAGCTTCATCATGTGGACCTCTACCAAGATTGTTCAAATTTTAGCCCTGGGGCCAAAATTGACCCTGCCCGGGGCCCACTTGTTATGCTTTGGATCAGGTGAGCGAACCAGGGCCCTCTGGGCCCTCTTGTCATAACTTTTGAACCGTTTGAGATAGAGCCTTTATATTTGGCATGTATGGTCCTTGTGACATTGTCTTCCCACTCGTACGGAAAAAAATTGACCTGTGACCTAGACCCTGGACTTTTGACCTACTTTTTCATATTTTTTAACTATTTGAGATAGAGACTTTATATTTGGCATGTAGTTTCCTTGTGACATTGCCTTACCACTCATACAAAAAAATTACCTGCGACCTTGACCTTTGAACTACTTTGTCATAACTTTCTTACCATTTGAGATAGAGCCTTCATATTTGGCATGTATGTTCCTAGTGTCATTGCCTTACCACTAATACAAATTGTTTTTATCTGTGACCTTGACCTTTGACCTTTTGACCTACTTATCATTACTTTCTAATCATTTGAGGTAGAGCCTTCATATTTGGCATGTAGGTTCCTTGTGACATGGCCTTAACACATACAAAAAACTTTACCCGTGACCTTGATGTTTGACCTACTTTATCATAATTTCATAACCATTTGACATAGAGCCTTCATATTTGGCATGTAGGTTCTTTGAGACATCACCTTTCCACTCATACAAAATTTTTACCTGCCACCTTGACTTTTGACTTACTTTATCATAACTTTGTATCCATTTGAGGTAGAACCTTCATATTTGGCATGTGAGTTCCTTGTGACATTGCGTTTCCAATCATATAAAAAAATTTGACCTGTGACCTTGACCATGGACCTTTTACCTACTTTTTCTTATCTTTTTAACCATTTGAGATAGAGCCTTCATATTTGGCATGTAGTTTCCTTGTGACATCGCCTTACCACTCATACAAAAAACTTTGACCTGTCACCTTGACCCTGGACCTTTGACCTACTTTATCATAAATATTTAACCATTTGACATAGTCTTCATATTTGGCATGTAGGTTCCTTGTCACATTGCCTTCCCACTCATGCAAAAAATTTTGATCTGTGACTTTGACCCTTGACCTGCGACCTACTTTATCATAACGTTCTAACTGTTTTAGCTTTCTTACTTGGTATGTAGGTTGCTTGTGACATTGCCTTCCCATTCTTTTATAAAATTTTGACCTGTGACCTTGACCCTGGTCCTGTGACCTACTTTTTAGCTCACCTGTCACGTAGTGACAATGTGAGCTTTTGGGATCACTTTTTGTCCGTCGTGCGTGCGTGCGTGCGTCCGTGCGTGCGTGCGTGCGTCCGTAAACTTTTCTTCAAACGACTTCTCCTCCTAAACCACTGATCGGATTTTGACCAAACTTCACAGGAATGATCCTTATGTGGTCCCCTTTCAAAGTTGTTCAAATGGTTCCGGTCCGTTGCACATATAGGTCACAGTAGCCAAAAATAGATTTTTTTCACCGAAAACTTAAAAAATCTTCTTCTCTGAAACCGCAAGGCCCAGGTCTTTGATATTTGGTATGAAGCTTCATCTAGTGGACCCCTACCAAGATTGTTCAAATTATAGTGCTGGGGCCAATATTGCCCCCGCACGGGGGCCCTTTGGTTTTACATGGGCTTATATAGGGAAAATCTTTAAAAATCTTCTTCTCTGAAACCGCAAGGCCCAGGTCTTTGATATTTGGTATGAAGCTTCATCTAGTGGACCCCTACCAAGATTGTTCAAATTATAGTGCTGGAGCTAAAAATGCCCCCGCACGGGGCCCCTTTGGTTTTACATGGGCTTATATAGGGAATATCTTTAAAAATCTTCTTCTCTGAAACCGCAAGGCCCAGGTCTTTGATATTTGGTATGAAGCTTCATCTAGTGGACCCCTACCAAGATTGTTCAAATTATAGTGCTGGGGCCAAAAATGCCCCCGCACCAGGGCCCTTTGGTTTTACATGGGATTATATATGGAAAATCTATAAAAATCTTCTTCTCTGAAACCGCAAGGCCCAGGTCTTTGATATTTGGTATGAAGCTTTATCTAGTGGACCCCTACCAAGATTGTTCAAATTATAGTGCTGAAGCTAAAAATGCCCCCGCACGGGGGCCCTTTGGTTTTACATGGGCTTATATAGGGAAAATCTTGAAAAATCTTCTTCTCTGAAACCGCAAGGCCCAGGTCTTTGATATTTGGTATGAAGCTTCATCTAGTGGACCCCTACCAAGATTGTTCAAATTATAGTGCTGGGGCCAAAAATGCCCCCGCACCAGGGCCCTTTTGTTTTACATAGGCTTATATAAGGAAAAACTTTAAAAATCTTCTTCTCTGAAACTGCAAGGCCCAGGTCTTTGATATTTGGTATGAAGCTTCATCTAGTGGACCCCTACCAAGATTGTTCAAATTATAGTGCTGTGGCCAAAAATGCCCCGCACGGGGGCCCTTTGGTTTTACATGGGCAGGGAAAATCTTGAAAAATCTTCTTCTCTGAAACCGCAAGGCCCAGGTCTTTGATATTTGGTATGAAGCTTCATCTTGTGGACCTCTACCAAGATTGTTCAAATTATAGCCCTGGGGCCAAAAATGCCCCCGCTCCGGGGCCCTTTGGTTTTACATAGACTTATATAGGGAAAATCTTGAAAAATCTTCTTCTCTGAAACCACAAGGCTTAGGTCTTCGATATTTGTTATGACGCTTCAGCTAGTGGACCTCTATAAAAATTGTTCAAATAATAGCCCTGAGACGAAAAATGCCCCCGCCATGTGGCCCTTTGGTTTTACATAGACTTATATAGGGAAAATCTTTAAAAATAATCTTCTCTGAAACACAAGGCTTAGGCCTTTGCAAGAGCTCATTAGACAAGAGCATCTAGCTTCTGCTATAGGTATGCTATTCACCGTGTGGGTGCCACTCTAATCTGAGTGGTTGAACAAATTCAGTGTTTTACTGAGGTTTCAGAGTTCATTGAGAAATACTGTTTAAAATACCTGTCAGTAATGATTCCCTGCTGTTTGTTTTATTGCTTTTGCTGAGAAACCCTTTAACCACTCTGCTACATACAGAAAGTGCCTTATGCAGATGAAAGCAGTACATGCTCTGATAAGCGTGAAAAGTTTTCATAACCTCTATAATTAGTAATCAGTACCTATAGGAATCCAGGATAACTGCACAGACTGCTCACATATATGCAGACTAGCGAGATATTTTGCCGACTGTAAATATGTCAGGCACCTTTTGACATGATGCAGCTCATAGTTTCTA
Source organism: Lucinisca nassula (assembly GCA_963580285.1). Lineage (NCBI taxonomy): Eukaryota > Metazoa > Mollusca > Bivalvia > Lucinida > Lucinidae > Lucinisca > Lucinisca nassula. Next base: position 39,172,305 of record OY757017.1, read on the forward strand.
CATGATAACATCATTTTAACATGTTTAATGAGTTGCAAATTCCTGGTGTAGGGAATAGTTTAGTAATGAAGAGTCTGATAAAATTAACCAATCATAGCCAAGCGGCTTCCACGAGCTGAATTTATACTTGAAAGCTCTTATGATGAGCTACTTGGTCTTTGATATTTGTTATGAAGCTTCAGCTAATGGACCTCTACCAAGATTGTTCAAATTATAGCCCTGGGGCCAAAAATGCCCCCGCTCCGGGGCCCTTTGGTTTAACATAGACTTATATAGGGAAAATCTTGTTTTACATAGACTTCTATATGCAGGGTAAACCTTTAAAATCTTCTTCTCTGAAACCAGAAAGCCCAGGTCTTTCATATTCGATATGAAGCTTCATCTTGTGGACCTCTACCAAGAATGTCCAAGATTGTTCAAATTTTAGCCCTGGGACCAAAATTGACCCTGCCCGGGGCCCCCTTGTTATGCTTTGGATCAGGTGAGCGAACCAGGGCCCTCTGGGCCCTCTTGTCATAACTTTTGAACCATTTGAGATAGAGCCTTCATATTTGGCATGTATTTTCCTTCTGACAAGGCACCTTACTATATTACCTACTATTTCATTTCTACAGTGTGGATCATGTGAGCAATCCAGGGCCTCTTGTATAAGTTGCTTGTATATAGTTACTAGATTAAATTTTAATCTGATTGAGTCTGATTCTATACTTCTAGCTATCATTTTACTTTTCATTCAAACCATTTTTTAGCTCACCGTTACGTAGTGACGAGGTGAGCTTTTGGGATCACTTTTCGTCCGTCGTCCGTGCGTGCGTCCGTCCGTGCGTCCGTCCGTAAACAATTCTTTAAACGACATCTCCTCCTAAACCACTGATCGGATTTTGACCAAACTTCACAGGAATGATCCTTAGGTGGTCCCCTTTCAAAGTTGTTCAAATGGTTCCGGTCCGTTGCACATCTAGGTCAAAGGAGCCAAAAAACAGATTTTTTTCACCAAAAACTTAAAAAATCTTCTTCTCTGAAACCACAAGGCCCAGGTCTTTGATATTTGGTATGAAGCTTCATCTGGTGAAGGGAGGAAAACCTTTAAAAATCTTCTTCTCTGAAACCGCAAGGCCCAGGTCTTTGATATTTGGTATGAAGCTTCATCTAGTGGACCCCTACCAAGATTGTTCAAATTATAGTGCTGGGGCCAAAAATGCCCCCGCTCCAGGACCCTTTGGTTTTACATGGGTTTATATAGGGAAGAGCTTTAAAAATCTTCTTCTCTGAAACCGTAAGGCCCAGGTGTTTGATATTTGGTATGAAGCTTCATCAAGGGGACCCCTACCAAGATTGTTCAAATAATAGTGCTGGGGTCAAATATGCCCCCGCTCCGGGGCCCTTTGGTTTTACATGGGCTTATATAGGGAAAACCTTTAAAAATTTTCTTCTCTGAAACCGTAAGGCCCATGTCTTTGATATTTGGTATGAAGCTTCATCCCACACATCCATGGTCCTTCTTTCCCCCCCCCCCACCTTACACACACACACACACACACACACACACACACACACACTCCGGGGCCCTTTGGTTTTAAATGGGCTTATATAGGGAAAATCTTTAAAAATCTTCTTCTCTGAAACCACAAGGCCCAGGTCTTTGCTATTTGGTATGAAGCTTCATCTAGTGGACTCCTACCAAGATTGTTCAAATTATAGTGCTTGGGCTAAAAATGCCACCGCCCCGGGGCCCCATGGTTTTACATAGGCTTATATGGGGAAAATCTTTAAAAAAATCTTCTTCTCAGAAACCCCAAGGGCCAGGTCTTTGCTATTTGGTATGAAGCTTCATCTAGTGGACCCCTACCAAGATTGTTCAAATTATAGTGCTAGGGCCAAAAATGCCCCCGCTCCAGGGCCCTTTGGTTTTACATGGGCTTATATAGGGAAGAGCTTTAAAAATCTTCTTCTCTGAAAACGTAAGGCCCAGGTGTTTGATATTTGGTATGAAGCTTCATCAAGGGGACCCCTACCAAGATTGTTCAAATTATAGTGCTGGGGCCAAAAATGCCCCCGCTCCGGGGCCCTTTGGTTTAACATGGGCTTATAAAGGGAAAATCTTTAAAAATCTTCTTCTCTGAAACCATAAGGCCCAGGTCTTTGATATTTGGTATGAAGTTTCATCTAGTGGACCCCTACCAAGATTGTTCAAATTATAGTGCTGGAGCCAAAAATGCCCCCGCTCCGGGGCCCTTTGGTTTTACATGGGCTTATGTAGGGAAAATCTTTAAAAATCTTCTTCTCTGAAACCGCAAGGCCCAGGTCTTTGATATTTGGTATGAACCTTTATCTAGTGGACCCCTACCAAGATTGTTCAAATTATAGTGCTGGGGCCAAAAATGCCCCTGCTCCAGGGCCCTTTGGTTTTACATGGGCTTATATAGGGAAGAGCTTTAAAAATCTTCTTCTCTGAAACCGTAAGGCCCAGGTCTTTGATATTTGGTATGAAGCTTCATCTAGTGGACCCCTACCAAGATTGTTCAAATTATAGTGCTGGGGTCAAATATGCCCCCACTCCGGGGCCCTTTGGTTTTACATGGGCTTATATAGGGAAAACCTTTAAAAATTTTCTTCTCTGAAACCGTAAGGCCCAGGTCTTTGCTATTTGGTATGAAGCTTCATCTAGTGGACTGCTACCAAGATTGTTCAAATTATAGTGCTTGGGCTAAAAATGCCACCGCTCCGGGGCCCTATGGTTTTACATCCATGGCTTATATGGGGAAAATCTTTAAAAATCTTCTTCTCGGAAACCCCAAGGGCCAGGTCTTTGTGATTTGGTATGAACCTTCATCTAGTGGACCCCTACCAAGATTGTTCAAATTATAGTGCTAGGGCCAAAACTGCCCCCGACCTGGGGCCCTATGGTTTTACATAGACTTATATAGAGATATTCCTTAAAAATCTTCTTCTGAAACAACAAGGCCATGGTCTTTGATATTTGGTGTGAAGCTTCCTCTAATGGACCTCTATCAAAATGGTTTAAATTATAGCCCTGAGGCCAAAAATGCCCCCGCCCTGGAGCCATTTGGTTTTATATAGGCTTATGTAGGGAATATCTTTAATAAAAATCTTCTTCTCTGAAACCGCAAGACCCAGGTCTTTGATATTTGGTATGTAGCATATCTAGTGGACCTTTGCCAAGATTGTTCAAATTATAGCATTTGTTGATATTTGGTATGAAGCTTCACCTTTTTAGACGTCTCTGAACATTATGCACATTATAGCCCTGGACTTAATAATGGCCCTCCCCGGGTCCCACTTGTTACTCTATGGATCAGGTGAGCGATCCAGGGCCATCATGGCCCTCTTGTTAATAACTTCTTGACCATTTGAGATAGAGCCTTTATATTTGGCATGTTTTGATTCGTTGATTCATGTCTAAGGGTTAAATGGAATTAATAGTGATACTAATGAGGCAAACTTGAATCATACTTGAGCCCCAAATATTGATATAGCACTGGATTCTTTCTTTGTGACTTTGTTTCTGTTATGGGCCTGATAATTTGACTTTGCGCGACTAGTCAAAACGCTACTTCCGGTGAGCTACCCTGTCCGGCGACAGGTCTTGTTTATTAGCTCATCTGTCACGTAGTGACAAGGTGAGCTTTTGTGATCAATTTTTGTCCGTTGTCTGTGCATCTGTGCGTCCGTTAACTTTTTGCCGAACTTTTACCGACCCTTCAACTGCCCAACCAGTCACCAAAAAATCGATACCTGTACAATTTAATGATCCAACCGCAAGACGAGGATCCCCTCCATCCAAAATGAGCCCAAACTTTCACACAAGCAAGTTCAATGCGAACACCAAAGTTTTCCGCCATCCAAATCGCCGCCCACAAACCACCACTACCATTTTCCTGCATGTGATCGGTGTATGACGTCATTTGATGCCAGCAACCCCACACATGATTAATGCTATTGTTTTATTTTAATTGAGCGTATATCTTTCATACAAAATTGTTTGGAACCGGTAAAAAATATTTTCTCGATAGCTAAATAGTTGTGATTAGAGGTGAATAGAAAACAGCATTTTGCACAGCTCCCAAATTATCCCCAGAAGCTCAAACAACAGCATTCAAGCTTCTGCTATTTGGCGCCAAAACATAACCATTCCCGAGAGAGTAGAAAAGTCCGTTCTTTATTAGTTCACCTGTCACATAGTGACAAGGTGAGCTTTTTTGATCACTTTTTGTCCGTCGTCCGTGCCTCTCTGCATCCGTAAACTTTTTCTTCAAACGACATCTACTCCTAAACCACTGAACGGATCTCAACCAAACTTTACAGGAATGATTGTAAGGTGGTCCCTTTTCAAAGATGTTCAAATGGTTCCGGTCCGTTGCACATCAAGGTCACAGGAGCCAAAAATAGATTTTTTTAATGAAAACTTAAAAAATCTTCTCCTCTGAAACCGCAAGGCCCAGGTCTTCGATATTTGGTGTCAGGCTTCATCTAGTGGACCTCTACCAAGATTATTAAAATTATAGCCTTGGGGCCAAAAATGCCCCCGCGTCGGGGGCCACCAGTTTGACATAGACTTATATGGGGAAAATCTTTAAAAATCTTCTTCTCTGAAACCCCAAGGCCCAGGTCTTCAATATTTGGTGCGAAGCTTCATCTAGTGGACCTCTACCAAGATTATTCAAATTCTAGCCCTGGGGCTAAAATGCCCCCGCATCGGGCCCACCAGTTTTACATAGACTTTTATGGGGAAAATCTTTAAAAATCTTCTTCTCTGAAACCAGAAGACCCAGGTCTTTGATATTTTGTATGAAGCTTCATCTAGTGGACCTCTACCAAGATTGTTCAAAATATAATCCTGGGGTCAAAAATGCCCCTGCACCGGGGCCCACTGGTTTCACATAGGCGTATACAGGGAAAACCACGGGCCTCCGTGGCCTAGTGGTTAAGAGCGCTGACTCTTGATCGTTAGGGTTCTCACCGCTGTGGTTCGAGCCTCGCTCGGGTCATATGTGAGACGCCAAGTTCTGCAATGGAAGGTCAGGTGGTTTTTATACGCCCTTTTTGAAAAAACGGTCGTATTATGTTATGGGGTCGGCGTCCGTCCGTCCGTCCGTAAACTTTTCGTTTCCGGATAACTCCTCCTACAGTTTTCATCCGATCAAGCTGAAACTTGGTAGGTAGTAAGACCATGATGTGTAGATGTGCGTAAAGTTTCGAGACTCAACGTCCGCTAAATATTAACAGAGTTATGCCCCTTTGAAATTTTTGTAAACATTTTCGTTTCCGGATAACTCCTCCTACAGTTTTCATCCGATCAAGCTGAAACTTGGTAGTTAGTAAGACCATGATGTGTAGATGTGCGTAAAGTTTCGAGAATCAACGTCCGCAAAATATTAACAGAGTTATGCCCCTTTGAAATTTTTGTTAACATTTTCGTTTCCGGATAACTCCTCCTACAGTATCATCCGATCAAGTTGAAACTTGGTAGGTAGTAAGACCATGATGTGTAGATGTGCATAAAGTTTCGAGAATCAACGTCCGCCAAATATTAACAGAGTTATGCCCCTTTGAAATTTTTGTAAACATTTTCGTTTCCGGATAACTCCTCCTACAGTTTTCATCCGATCAAGCTGAAACTTGGTAGTTAGTAAGACCATGATGTGTAGATGTGCGTAAAGTTTCGAGAATCAGCGTCCGCCAAATATTAACAAAGTTATGCCCCTTTGAAATTTTTGTAAACATTTTCGTTTCCGGATAACTCATCCTACAGTTTTCATCCGATCAAGCTGAAACTTGGTAGGTAGTAAGACCATGATGTGTAGATGTGCGTAAAGTTTCGAGAATTATCGTCCGCCAAATATTAAGAGAGTAATTTCCCTTTGAAATTTTTGTAAACATTTTCGTTTCCGGATAACTCCTGCTACAGTTTTCATCCGATAATGCTATAAGTGCTCGTTTTTATGTGTTGTTAATAACTGATGAGATTAATTCTAGTTCTAAGCTGTCTGCTGTGGAAAGAGCAATACAGGGAAAAGGAACAAAGCTCTGTGATGCCCTAGCTCTGGCTTGGCACTGTGCATGCTCTTCTTGCATTTGCTGTCACCCATTGAAACTTGAAAAATAGTTCCACCATCAATGAATACTGTTTTCAGGTTTCAGTCTACCAAATATGAATTTGCCACGGGCGTATAATGCCCCGCTTGGGGAGCTCTTGTTCTCCAGGTACTCCGGTTTTCGCCCACCTCTGATTAACAATCGGCTCGATATGAGTGAAATAATCTTGAAAGGGTCGTAAAACCAAAACCAAAAAAAAAAAAAATATAGGGAAAACCTTTAACAATCTTCTTGTCTGAAACCAGAAGGCCCAGGTCTTTGATATTTGGCATGAAGCTTATCTAGTTGACCTCTACCAAGATATATGTTCAAATATATAGTCCTGAGGCCGAAAATGCCCCTGCGCCGGGGCCAACTGGTTTCACATAGGCGTATACAGGGATAACCTTTAAAAATCTTTTTGTCAGAAACCAGAAGGCCCAGGTCTTTGATATTTGGTATGAAACTACATCTAATGGACCTTTTCTAAGATTGTTCAAATAATAGCCTTAGGACCAAAAATGTACCTGCACCAGGACCCACTAGTTTTACATAGGCTTATATAGGAAAAACCTTGTCTGAAACCAGAAGGCCCAGTTCTTTGATTTTTGGCATGAAGCTTCATCTAGTGGACCTCCACTGAGATTGTTCAAATTTTAGCCCTGGGGCCAAACCACTTGTTTTACATGGGCTTATATAGGGAAAACATTTAATAATCTTCTTGTCGTAAACCAGAAGGCCAAGGTCTTTGATATTTGGTATGAAGCTTCATCTAATGGACCTCTACAAAGATTGTTGGGACCCACTTGTTTTACATAGGCTTATATAGGAAGAACCTTTGAAAATTATCTTGTCTGAAACCAGAAGGCCCAGTCTTTGATATTTCACATGAAGCTTCAACTCGTGGACCTCTATTATTCAAATTATAGCCCTGGCACCAAAAAAGTCCGTGTGCCAGGGCCCACTGGGTTTACATAGGCTTATATAGGGAAGACCCTTAGAAAATCTTCTTTTCTGAAACCAGAAGGCCCAGGTCTTTGATATTTTGTATGAAGCTTCATCTAGTGGACCTCTACCAAGATTGTTCAAAATATAATCCTGGGGCCAAAAATGCCCCTGCGTTAGGGCCCACTGGTTTCACATAGGCGTATATGTATAGGGAAAACCTTTAAAAATCTTCTTGTCTGAAACCAGAAGGCCCAGGTCTTTGATATTTTGGATGAAGCTACATCTAGTGGACCTCTTCCAAGATTGTTCAAAATATAGTCCTGGGTGCAAAAATGCCCCCGCGCTGGGGCCTACTGGTTTCACATAGGCGTATATAGGAAAAACCTTTAAAAATCTTCTTGTCTGAAACCAGAAGGCCCAGGTCTTTGATATTTGGCATGAAGCTTCATCTAGTGGACCTCTACCAAGATTGTTAAAAATATACTCCTGGGGCCAAAAATGCCCCTGCACCGGGGACCACTGGTTTCACATAGGCGTATATAGGGAAAACCACGGGCCTCCGTGGCCTAGTGGTTAAGAGCCCTGACTCTTGATCATTAGGTCTCTCACCACTGTGGTTCGAGCCTCCCTCGGGTCATATGTGAGACGCCAAGTTCTGCAACGGAAGGTCAGGTGGTTTTTCCCCAGGTACTCCGGTTTTCGCCCACCTCTGATTAACAATCGGCTCGATATGAGTGAAATAATCTTGAAAGGGCCGTAAAACCAAAACCAAAAAAAAAAAAAAAAAAAAATATAGGGAAAACCTTTAAAAATCTTCTTGTCTGAAACCAGAAGGCCCAGGTCTTTGATATTTGGCATGAAGCTTATCTAGTTGACCTCTACCAAGATTGTTCAAATATATAGTCCTGAGGCCGAAAATGCCCCTGCGCCGGGGCCAACTGGTTTCACATAGGCGTATACAGGGATAACCTTTAAAAATCTTTTTGTCAGAAACCAGAAGGCCTATGTCTTTGATATTTGGAATGAAACTACATCTAATGGACCTCTTCTAAGATTGTTCAAATAATAGCTTTGGGACCAAAAATGTCCCTGCACCAGGACCCACTAGTTTTACATAGGCTTATATAGGAAAAACCTTGTCTGAAACCAGAAGGCCCAGTTCTTTGATTTTTGGCATGAAGCTTCATCTAGTGGACCTCCACTGAGATTGTTCAAATTTTAGCCCTGGGGCCAAACCACTTGTTTTACATGGGCTTATATAGGGAAAACCTTTAATAATCTTCTTGCCTTACACCAGAAGGCCCAGGTCTTTGATATTTGGTATGAAGCTTCATCTAATGGACCTCTACAAAGATTGTTGGGACCCACTTGTTTTTCATAGGCTTATATAGGAAGAACCTTTAAAAATCTCCTTGTCTAAAACCAGAAGGCCCAGTCTTTGATATTTCACATGAAGCTTCAACTCGTGGACCTCTATTATTCAAATTATAGCCCTGGCACCAAAAATGTCCGTGTGCCAGGGCCCACTGGGTTTACATAGGCTTATATAGGGAAGACCCTTAGAAAATCTTCTTTTCTGAAACCAGAAGGCCCAGGTCTTTGATATTTGGTATGAAGCTTCATCTGGTGGACCGCTACCAAGTTTGTTCAAATTATAGCCATTGGGCCAAGAATGTACTAGAGACACTGATTCTCAGGTGAGCGATTCAGGGCCCTCTGGGTCCTCTTGTTATGAACAGATCTACCGTTAGATGTAGCTAATTGTCTGAGGAGCGATTAAATCATTTTCATATTGATTGTGGATTAAATTTTATGATTGGGGGATAAACGTAAATTAGAGACATAACTTTACCATAATTTCACACCTTGTTCAAGTTGGCTTATCGATAGCGCCGTACACGAGGAATGAAAGACACACACCGCAGGGCAATCATGTTTAGTTGGCAATAATGTCAAAATTGAAGCAGGACAGTGCAGCAATTATTGTGATTTACTTACTCTAAGACTGACAGTTGTAGACGATTTTTTGCACTTGCCCGGCCGGGCGTTGTGAGGTCAAAGTGCACCTGCACGGCACGATTTCGGACTTGTCCCGGGCGGCCAGCCAATGGAATTTTCAGCCCCTGCTTAGATAGCTGGTGTCCCAATCAGGAGGAAACGTTTGTCGATATTGGTATGGGATTTACCTCCATTGTGCATGAAGTAGATTTCACGGACATGTTGCGGTACGGGCCGATGGTAAAAAGGATTTTTTTTGTTGCGGTGCGCATTTATCAAAAACAAAAGTAGAAAACATTTCTCTGAAAAAGAATCGGAAAATAGACTCAAAAACGTACACTTTATCTGGATTTCTTTGGGCTAGTAAACAACACAAGTTAATGATTGATTCTGTTCGTTGCAAATAACAGATACTAAAAAACATCAATCACAACTGCAGCTACATTATAAAGGCATTTACTGAACCAATCTTTTTTTTTGCTTCATCTTTTTCCCCTCCAAATATTGGGACTCATACTTTCAGATTTGCGACGCACAGTTTTTTGGTTGAGCGAGTCCCAGAACTCAGTTGAAAATTTGTAAAAAATCACTGAGTATGTAGCAAGTGTCAAGTGGTCTCCTACACTAACGATTTTCTGGTACACAGGTGAGCGATATAGGGCCATTGGGCCCTCTTGTTTATGAAAATCGGCTTTTTAGCTTGGTTGCTATGGCAACTTGGTTTCCATAGATTTTCTGGTACACAGGTGAGCGATATAGGGCCATTTGACCCTCTTGTTTATGAAAATCGGCTTTTTAGTTTGGTTGCTGTCGCAACTTGGTTTCCATGGACTTATAGTGGGGAAAATAGCAAAGTGATATCTGCTGCCAACATTTTGCAGATATTTTGGCAATTTTTAGCTCGCCTGTACGAACTACATGGAGAGCTATTGTTGTCACCTCATTTTTAGCTCGCCTTACGAAAGTAAGGGGGAGCTATTGTCATACCCCCGGTCGTCAGCGTCGGCGTCAGCATCGGCGTCCACATTTGGTTGAAGTTTACCTGCAAGCTCTTATATGGGATGTTTTACAAGTTTATTTTGAATATTTAATTAACAATTGGTAAAAAAATATATTTAACATTATCATTGTACTTCATTTCACAGTTTTTTTTGGCTTAAATTGGTCTTTTTGAGAAGTCAATATTTTCCTCTGTATTACCTCTCTTACTTTCCTGTGTTAAAGTTTACCTGCCAGCTGCGTGAGTTCAAATCCCAGGGGAGGCATTTTTTTTTGTTTTGTTTTTTTCTTTTCTTTTTCTTTTTATTTTTTATGTTTGAAAACATATCGGGTCTGGGGCTCAAGGTCAAGGTCACTGTAGCTATTTTTAGAAAAAAAAACATTGTCATCGCTCTAGCCCCTTCATTTATTGATGGATTTTAATATAACTTGGGTATAATGATCTCTCGAGTGACTTTGGCTTTCAGGGTCCGGGGCTTAAGGTCAAGGTCACTACTTTCAGGTTCACTGGGTCAAGGTCACTGTGGCTATTTTTAGAAAAACATTGTCATCGCTCTTGCACCTTAATTTATTGATGGATTTTAATATAACTTCACACAAATGTTGGATATGATGATATCTTTAGCAAGTTCAACTTTCAGGGTCAGGGGCTGAAGGTCAAGGTCACTGTGGCTATTTTTCGAAAAAACTTTGTGATCGCTCTAGTGCCTACATTTATGAATGGATTTTAATATAACTTTACACAAACTTTGGGTTTGATGATATCTCGAGCTGGTTCGACTTTCAGGGTCTGGGACTGACGGTCAAGGTCACTGTGGCTATTTAGAAAATCTTTTTCATCGCTCTTGCGCCTTTATTTATGGACGGATTTTAATATAATTTCACACAAATATTGGCTATGATGATATCTCGAGTGACTTTGACTTTCAGGTTCCGGGGCTGAAGATCAAGGTCACTGTGGCTATTTTTAGAAAAACTTTGTGATTGCTCTAGTGCCTACATTTATGAATGGATTTTAATATAACTTTACACAAATGTTGAGTATGATGATATCTCGAGCAAATTCGACTTTCAGGGTCTGGGGCTGAAGGTCAAGGTCACTGTGGCTATTTATAGAAAAACTTTGTCATCGCTCTTGCACCTTTATTTATTGATGGATTTTAATATAACTTGACACAAATGTTTGGTATGATGATATCTTGAGTGACTTTGACTTTCCGGGTCAGGGGCTGAAGGTCAAGGTCACTGTGGCTATTTTTTAGAAAAACTTGATCATTGCTCAAATGTCCACATTTATTGATGGATTTTAAGATAACTTCATACAAATGTTGGGTATGATAATATCCTGAGTGGGTTCAACTTTCAGGGCCTGAGGCTCAAAGTCAAGGTTACTGTGGCAATTTTTAGAAAAACTTTGTCATCACTCTTAAGTACCTACATTTATTGATGGATATAATGTAATTTTGCGCAAATGCTAGGCTAGGCTTTTTTAGCTCACCGTCACGTAGTGACGAGGTGAGCTTTTGGGATCACTTTTTGTCCGTCGTCCGTCGTGCGTGCGTGCGTCCGTGCGTGCGTGCGTCCGTCCGTGCGTAAACAATTTCTTTAAACGACATCTACTCCTAAACCACTGATCGGATTTTGACCAAACTTCACAGGAATGATCCTTAGGTGGTCCCCTTTCAAAGTTGTTCAAATGGTTCTGGTCCTTTGCACATCTAGGTCACAGGAGCAAAAAAATAGATTTTTTTCGTAAAAAACTTAAAAAATCTTCTTCTCTGAAACCACAAGGCCCAGGTCTTTGATATTTGGTATGAAGCTTCATCTAGTTGACCCCTACCAAGATTGTTCAAATTACAGTGCTGGGGCCAAAAAATGCCCCCGCCCCGGGGCCCTTTGGTTTTACATAGGCTTATATAGGGAAAATCTTCTTCTCTGAAACCACAAGGCCCAGGTCTTTGATATTTGGTATGAAGCTTCATTTAGTGGACCCCTACCAAGATTGTTCAAATTATAGTGCTGGGGCCAAAAATGCCCCCGCCCCGGGGCCCTTTGGTTTTACATAGGCTTATATAGGGAAAATCTTTAAAAAATTTCTTCTCTGAAACCACAAGGCCCAGGACTTTGATATTTGGTATGAAGCTTCATCTAGTGGACCCCTACCAAGATTGTTCCAATTTTAGTGCTGGGACAAAAAATGCCACCGCCACAGGGCCCTTTGGTTTTACATTGGCTTATATAGGGAAAATCTTTAAAAATCTCCTTCTCTGAAACCACACGGCCCAGGTCTTTGATATTTGGTATGAAGCTTCATCTAGTGGACCCCTACCAAGATTGTTCAAATTATAGTGCTGGGGCCAAAAATGCCTCCGCCCCAGGGCCCTTTGGTTTTACATAGGCTTATATAGGGAAAATCTTTAAAAATCTTCGTCTCTGAAACCACAAGGCCCAGGACTTTGATATTTGGTATGAAGCTTCATCTAGTGGACCCCTACCAAGATTGTTCAAATTATAGTGCTGGGACAAAAAATGCCCCCGCCACGGGGCCCTTTGGTTTTACATAGGCTTATATAGGGAAAATCTTTAAAAATCTTCTTCTCTGAAACCACAAGGCCCAGGTCTTTGATCTTTGGTATGAAGCTTCATCTAGTGGACCCCTACCAAGATTGTTCAAATTATAGTGCTTGGGCCAAAAATGCCCCCGACCCGGGGCCCTTTGGTTTTACATAGGCTTATATAGGGAAAATCTTTAAAAATCTTCTTCTCCGAAACCACAAGGCCCAGGACTTTGATATTTGGTATGAAGCTTCATCTAGTGGTCCCCTACCAAGATTGTTCAAATTTTAGTGCTGGGACAAAAAATGCCCCCGCCACGGGACCCTTTGGTTTTACATAGGCTTATATAGGGAAAATCTTTAAAAATCTTCTTCTCTGAAACCACAAGGCCCAGGTCTTTGATATTTGGTATGAAGCTTCATCTAGTTGACCCCTACCAAGATTGTTCCAATTACAGTGCTGGGGCCAAAAATGCCCCCCTCCCCGGGGCCCTTTGGTTTTACATAGGCTTTTATAGGGAAAATCTTTAAAAATCTTCTTCTCTGAAACCACAAGGCCCAGGTCTTTGATATTTGGTATGAAGCTTCATCTAATGGACCCCTACCAAGATTGTTCAAATTATAGTGCTGGGGCCAGAAATGCCCCCGCCCCGGGGCCCTTTGGTTTTACATAAGCTTTAATATATAGGGAAAATCTTTAAAAATTTTCTTCTCTGAAACCACAAGGCCCAGGACTTTGATATTTGGTATGAAGCTTCATCTAGTGGACCCCTACCAAGATTGTTCCAATTTTAGTGCTGGGACAAAAAATGCCCCCGCCACAGGGCCCTTTGGTTTTACATTGGCTTATATAGGGAAAATCTTTAAAAATCTTCTTCTCTGAAACCACAAGGCCCAGGTCTTTGATATTTGGTATGAAGCTTCATCTAGTGGACCCCTACCAAGATTGTTCAAATTATAGTGCTGGGGCAAAAATGCCCCCGCCCCGGGGCCCTTTGGTTTTACATAGGCTTATATAGGGAAAATCTTTAAAAATCTTCTTCTCTGAAACCATAAGGCCCAGGACTTTGATATTTGGTATGAAGCTTCATCTAGTGGACCCCTACCAAGATTGTTCAAATTATAGTGCTGGGACAAAAAATGCCCCCGCCACGGGGCCCTTTGGTTTTACATAGTCTTATATAGGGAAAATCTTTAAAAATCTTCTTCTCTGAAACCACAAGGCCCAGGACTTTGATATTTGGTATGAAGCTTCATCTAGTGGACCCCTACCAAGATTGTTCAAATTATAGTGCTGGGGCAACAATGCCCCTGTCCCGGGGCCCTTTGATTTTACATAGGCTTATATAGGCAAAATCTTTAAAAATCTTCTTCTCTGAAACCGCTAGGCCCAGGTCTTTGATATTTGTTGTGTAGCTTCATCTAGTGGACCTTTGCCAAGATTGTTCAAATTTTAGCCTTTGTTGATGTTTGGTATGAAGCTTCACCTTTAAGACCTCCCTCAACATTATGCACATTAAAGCCCTGGGGCCAATAATGGCCTTCTCTGGGGCCCACTTGTTACACTATGGATCAGGTGAGCGATCCAGGGCCATCATGGCCCTCTTGTGTTTTATATTAGGATCACTTTTTGTCTGTCATTCGTGCGTAAACAATTTCTTCAAACGACATCTTCTCCTAAACCACTGATCGGATTTTGACCAAACTTCACAGGAATGATCCTTAGGTGGTCCCCTTTCAAAGTTGTTCAAATGGTTCCGGTCCGTTGCACATATAGGTCACAGGAGCCAAAAATAGATTTTTTTCACCGAAAACTTAAAAAATCCTCTTTTCTTAAACCTCAAGGCCCAGGTCTTTGATATTTGGTATGAAGCTTCATCTAGTGGACCCCTACCAAGATTGTTCGAATTATAGTGCTGGGGCCATAAATGCCCCCCACCCGGGGGCCCTTTGGTTTTACATGGGCTTATATAGGAAAATCTTCAAAAATCTTCTTCTCTGAAACCGCAAGGCCCAGGTCTTTGATATTTGATATGAAGCTTCATCTAGTGGACCCCTACCAAGATTGTTCAAATTATAAGGCTGGAGCTAAAAATGCATCCGCCCCGGGGCCCTTTGATTTTACATGGACTTATATAGGGAAAATCTTTAAAAATCTTCTTCTCTAAAACTGCAAGGCCCAGGTCTTTGCAATTTGGTATGAAGCTTCATCTAGTGGACCCCTACCAAGATTGTTCAAATTATAGTGCTGGGGCCAAAAATGCCCCCGTCCCGGGGCCCTTTGGTTTTACATAGGCTTATGTAAGGAAAATCTTTAAAAATCTTCTTCTCTGAAACCACAAGGCCTAGGTCTTTGATATTTAGTATAAAGCTTCAGCTAGTGGACCTCTACCAAGATTGTTCAAATTATAGCCCTGAGGCCAAAAATGCCCCCGCCTCGGGGCCCTTTGGTTTTACATAGACTTATATTGGAAAATCTTTAAAAATCTGTCTCTGAAACTACAAGGCCCATGTCTTTGATATTTGGTGTGGAGCTTCATCTAGTGGACAATTATCTCCTTTGTTGATATTTGGTATGAAGCTTCACCTTTTTAGACCTCCCTCAACATTATGCACATTATAACCTAGGGGTCAATAATGGCCCTCCCCGGGGCCCACTTGTTACTCTATGGATCAGGTGAGCGATCCAGGGCCATCATGGCCCTCTTGTTTAATTTGTCTTGCACGAGGGAATTTGTATTGGCTGTGATGCCTTTTTATTACTTGGAAGTTTGTAGATTTTTTTTTATTAAATATAGATTTCTTTTTCAATTTTTTTTTTACAGTGGAAAGGCTTGAAAACAGGATGATTAGGGGTACTTTTTGGTTCTCTTTCATTTTCTGCAGTCTGTTGGGCTTTTTTACAGAAGAAAAATTTTTGATAACTTGCCCTCATCCATCTTAGGCCCCTAAAGGCGAGCTATGTTGTCTTCTGACAACTCTTTTTGCATGTGTGGGTTCCCATCACACTGCGTTAAAGTTTTTCAAATGCTTATATCTCAACAGTCACTCATCACAGAGCACTCATATTTGGAACTTAAGTACCTTGGAGGGTCCTCTGATGCTCAAAGACAACAGACCCCTGGGTTCATGCCCCGGGTTGGGGCTAGTGGTCAAATTCCAGAACACCTCTTAAACTGTGTTCAAGTTTTTGAATTGCTTTTATCTCAACAGACACTCATCACAAAGGATTCATATTTTACAACTTGGATACCCGGGCATGTTTTCTGAGATTCCAAGACAACACACCCCTGGGTTCATACCTGTGAGGACGGATGGGGTGGGGCTAGGGGTAAAAAATTAGGACACCTTTGTGATTTGTTATATACGTTTCAATTATACTAACAAGTTATACGGGCCTCCGTGGCCTAGTGGATAAGAGCGCTGACTCTTAGTCATTAGGTCTCTCACCGCCGTAGGTTCGAGCCTCGCTCGGGCCACGTGTGAGACGCCAAGTTCTGCAACGGAAGGTCAGGTGGTTTTTCTCCGGGTACTCCGGTTTTCGCCCACCTCTGATTAACGATCGGCTCGATATGAGTGAAATAATCTTGAAAGGGCCGTAAAACCCAAACCAAAAAAAAAACAAAAAAACTAACAAGTTATAAACACAATTGGTTATATATCAGCCAACCATGTGACATTGGTTCGAGAAATGTCATACCTGGTATATAATTACCATGTAACCCCATGATTGACCTCAAAATATATCCAGGTCACTGTGACCTATATTTCATGGTTCTGTGATTTTGCCTTTTATCTTGAAGACTATTTGTTGGAGAAATGTCATACCTTGGATGTTAGTGCCATGTGACCCCATGATTGACATCAAATATATCTAGGTCACTGTGACCTATATTTCATGGTTCAGTGACTTTGCATATTATCTTGACTACTATTTGAAGGAGAAATGTCATACCTGGATTATTAGTTACATGTGACCTGATAATTGACCACCAAATATATCTCAGTCACTGTGACCTATATTTCATGGTTCAGTGATTTTGCCTATTATCTTGAGTACTATTTGATGGAGAAGTGTCATACCTGGATTATTAGTTCCATGTGACCCCATGATTGACCTCAAAATATATCTAGGTCAGTGTGACCTGTATTTCATGGTTCACTGATTTTGCATATTCTCTTGAATAATATTTTGATAATGAAATGTTATACCTGGGATATTACTTCAATGCAACCAGATGATTGACCTCAAAATATATCTAGGTCAATGTGACCTATATTACATGGTTCAGTGACTTTGACTTAATATATTTTGAATACTATTCATATCTGAATGATCAATTCCATGTGACCAGATGATTGACATAGAAATATATCGAGGTCATTGTGACCTATTTTCATTTTTCAATGATTAGCCTTATAATTCAGACACAATTTGATTCTGAAATGTAATATCTGGAATATATGTTCCATGTGACCTGATGATTGACCTCAAAATATATGTAGGTGAGTGTGATCTATATTTCATGGTTCAATAGTTTTACCTTATATCTTGAAGGCGTGAAACAGGCGAGCTATACTGTCATGCAACAGCTCTTGTTTTTATAGAACTGTCTCTAGAGTAAACTTCTATCAGCCATATGCTTTTATGCCAAGCATGGGATCCCCCAGGATGTGTTGGGGCCATGCCCCACCCCCCTCCATTTCATGAAAGGCCATTTATCTTAGAAGCCATTCAGACTGCCACCCCAGACCATATATATTCTTGTTCCTTGTGATAAATGCATTCACTGACACCAACTTAAGGGTCCCGAGGGTGTGCTAGGGCCATGCCCCATGATGCCCCCATCCCCTCGACTTTGTAAAAGGCTCGATATCTCAGAAACTCTTCAGATCACCACTGCTAAACCATATATATTCTTGTTCCTTATGAAAAGACGCATTCAGTGATACCAAAATAGGGGTCCCCTGGGATGCACTTGGGCCATGTCCCACCCCTCCACTTCACAATAGGCCAAATATCTGAGAAACTAATCAGAGCCCTACCCCTAAAGTTAACTGTATATATTCATGATCTTTATGATATTAAGATGCATTCAGTGACACCCATTATGATAACACACCTGTACATCCTAGTGCAATTTTCCACATCTCCAAAATGGCTAATTTTCTGATGAAAATCAGTGATATTTTTCTTATTTATACTGAAGACATTGGTTGTCAGTGCTGGTTAGAACCGGCTCATTGAGGTGGTTCTAACGTGTACCCACAACCTATGTCTTGGAGCAGAAATAAGAAAAATAATGTATAACCCCTGCAAACCCCAGTTTTCTCTATATAAAGTGGGGTTTAGGAGGGTCTTTATTTCACAACTTGTATACATGATACCAAAATGGGGGCCCATGTCCCGGGTCATGCCCCACATCTTCACTTCATAAAAAGCCATATATTTTAGAAACAGTTAGATCCCCAACCCTAAATCATATATTTTTTTGTTTGTTAATCCCCTGCTGCAAAGCAGAGCAGGGATTAATATAGGATTGGCCCTTGTCTGTCCATCTGTCTGTCCATCCTAACGGCTAACGAAAGATGCTTATGTGCCTCTACTTCTCTAGGTTTAGGTGCCTTCAGTCACATACAGTTTATTCCGTCAAAGTTTCAGTCACATAAGACCCATTTCGTTGGAAAAAATCTGTTGTGACTGGTCACATAAAAAAGTCACGTAATACCTAAGTCACATAATAATGACCCAGGTAGACCATCAAAACGTCACATACGGCCCATTTCGTTTCCTCTGTCTGTCCATCTGTAACTCTTGTCCGCTCCATATCTCCTGAACCCTTGGATTGATTTTCATTAAACTTTGGTCAATTATTCATCTCCGTGAGCTGAAGTGCAGAACCCATACATGAACCATGCCGACTCAAGGTCAAGGTCACAGTTGAAGGTCACGAGTTTGAAACTTTGAATTTTGTGTCCATTCCATTTCTCCTTTACCCTTGGAAGGATTTTCCTTAAACTTTTTCAGTGAGCTGATGTGCGGAACCCATAAATGAACCATGCCGACAGAAGGTCAAAGTCACATTTGAAGGTCAAGAGTTTGAAACTTTAATGCCCGACTTTGATGTTTTCTCACTTCTGGATTGTTGAAAGCGTAAAACTAGATCGCACAGTACCAGAAAAAATGGTAATTATAAACGTAAATTACGTGCTTTAAAAGAAACAAAACCAGACTGAAGTGACTGTCCGTAATATTATTGAATCGTGGATGCCACTCAATGCTTGCTTTTCTAAGCTCATTTCCCATTTCTGTCTTACGGATTCTGGATACCGAGGCGAATAAATTCTATGATAGTTCTAATCAATTATACGACGCTGCTCTGTTAACTTGAGGTTATATTCAGCTTGCTCTTCATCCTTTCATCGATTCTGAAATTAATCACAAACGTCATTACATCAAAATATCCTTCATTAATAAGGGTTTGGATTTCATAGATTTACCTAGTATCTTCCGGGACATTTCGGTTATTTCATCCATTCCCGCTTATTTTCAAAATACTGAAACACCCATGATATGCTATAAATACAATAAACCTGTAAGATATATTATTTTTAATTTCAATAAACTTGTTTCTGATCTTGATATTGACACTAACACTCCTGATACATGTTATTGTAAAAATTCAGTGTATTGTTATGCGGCTGCTGGTCATATTATTACTGGCAATTTAAAAATTATTCCTGATTCTAGGATACACAATCTAATATCTAAAGGACCGAAATATCGATTTCCTTCTAGAATTGATTTCAATAAATGTAGAGATGAAATCGCTACTGCCTTGAATGAATTTAGTATTCGATGGTGCAAACGAGAGTATGTTGAGCATAAAACTTATAAGGAATGGAAACTTAGCATTCTGAAATTAGTGAACAAACGCATTTCTTTTTATTCGCAAAATACCAATTTTTTACCTCCTAATTGGCCCCCGCACATAGGGGCTTGAAGAAATATATTGGCTGCATCAGGGCTCGAGAAACTGAAGAATCCAAATCAGTCCTGCAAGATTTCCCCGAAAAATACGGAAATTGCCAATCGGTTTCGGTAATTTCCGTAAACATCCTTGTCGATTTGCAATTTCAAAATGTGTTACTAGCGTAACGAATGACATACCAGTGTTGCTCTTACACTTGTCAACGGATATGAGCACCAGTAACTCGATTATAAACAGCAATTATTGCTCACATCGTTCCGATTTCATCTACTTTCAGCATTTTCTATGCCAGATTTCATCTACTTTCATATTCCCAATATCCGGGTCACTCAGAACCTGAAAACCGCTTAAGGGAAACAACCGACGTGGGGCAGTCAAAGACCAGTTCGATGGTCACTATATTTTTCCCCCTTTTTAAAACCTCTAAAATATTTCCTTTTTTTTCACGCATTTTATTTTGTTTATAAATGGCGACCGATAATGTGGCCACATGGTCAGAAAATGACATCATACGGTTTCCGTTTACACAATACACATTAATGCAGTCAAGGACGTAAAACACACACCTGTTTTATGTCATTGATTTTAATAGAGCGTATTTCTAAAAAAAATCGTTTCGAACGGGTTAAAAATCGAAAAACATTTCTTTACTCTCGAACCAAAAGATGGCCAAACAAGAGTTATTGAAAATCTTACATGGCCGAACCGAGTTTTAAAGAATATAAATACATATTTCATGATTACACAAGCCTGAAACAAATCGCTTTGTCTACAAATGGCAACCGATATTGAAGCCACGTGATCGGAAAATCACGTCATACAGTTTCATTTTAATTCATTCAAGGGTGTAATACACACGTGATTTATGCTATTGGCTTCAATGGAGTGTATTTCTTAAATAGAAATATTGTTTAGGATGGGTGAAAAAAAGCATTTTCTCTCGAAGGCTTAACACGCAATGTTCGGACAAGACAGGTGTGTATTGAAAATTGCGACCTGTGAAAAAAAAAAAAAAAGGTATATTCAAATACCCGTTCTATAGTAAGCCATAAATTAATGACTTGTGTAAACAAACTAGCGTATGTCCTGCATTGATTCACCTAATTTTCTCACCTTGCCAGCTTGCCGATAACGCCTGAGGCCAGTGTTCACGGTTTAATAATTTTGACACACAGGTCAAATTTCGCTGTGATAAGATCAAAGAACCCGACGTGGACTTGTCCGATTTTCATCTAGTTAGATAATGAACCGGTCTAACACCTTGTGCTGTAGGCGATTTTTGTATACATGCTTGGATAATCAGTGGCAAACGGTCAGCTTGTTTTACAATGTAATGATTCAGCGAAAATTTTCGAACCGATTTTTAGCTCACCAGAGCCAAAGGCTCCGGGGGAGCTTATAGGATAGGCAGTTGTCCGTCGTTGTCGTCGTCGTCGTCTGGCGTTAACATTTTCAAACGACATCTCCTCTGAAGCCACTGGGCCGATTGAGTCCAAATTTCATCTGTAGCATCCTTGGGCTGGGGGATTGAAAGTTTGTGTTTTTTATCAAAATCGGCTCATTAGTTTGGTTGCTATGGCAACTTGTAGTTTCCATAGACTTATAATGGGGAAAATTGAAAAATGGCATTTACTGCCAAGCCTCTGCAGATATTTTGAGAAAACTTTCATAGAAATGTTCCATAGGCAATCTACTATCTGCTGTATGATTTTAAGCTTTCTGCTCATTTTTAGCTCGTCTGTTTTTTGAAAAAAAACTTTCGAGCTATTGTCATCACTCCGGCGTCTGCGTTGTCGTCTGGCGTCGTTCCAAAAAAACTTAACCTTGGCTATAACTTAAAAAGTATTAGACCTAGCCTCATGAAACTTCATACACACACTCATCATCACAAGAGCTACATTTTGACCAAGGACCATAACAACATTGTTGATTTTGGCTGAATTATCTCCCCTTTTCAATTTTTTTTCTGAAACACATTTTTTGCTCTCATTTTAATACTATTCACAACAGAGCCTTCAAACTTCACATGAATGTTCCTTGGGACAAGACCTTTTCAGTGATACCACACTTTTTGATCTGTGACCTTGACCTTTGAACTTTGACCTATTTTTCGAAAATTTAACCGAAAACCTTAACCTTGACCATATTTCCAAAAGTATTTGGCCTACCTTCATGAAACTTCATACACATACTCACCATCACAAGAGCTACATTCCCTACAAGTTTTATAACTCCATCTTGCAATTTGATTGAATTATCTCCCCTTTTCTCTCCGTTTTCTTTTAAATTGTTTTTGTCTCTTATTTCAATACTATTCACAACAGAGCCTTCCAACTTCACATGAATGTTCCTTGGGACAAGACCTTTTCAGTCATACCACGCTTTTTGACCTGTGACCTTGACCTTTGAACTTTGACCTATTTTTCGAAAAATTAACCAAAAAACTTAACCTTGACCATATTTCCAAAAGTATTTGGCCTACCTTCATGAAACTTCATACACATACTCACCATTACAAGAGCTACATTCCCTACAAGTTTTATAACTCCATCTTGCAATTTGATTGCTCTTGTTTGACTTAGAACTTTGGTTTTCTAAAAGAAACTGCAGACGAGCGTTGGCACCCGCATGCGGTGCTCTTGTTATTGGTTGCCATGGAAACCAAAATGCAAAAAATACTTAAAAAATCATCTCCTCAGAAACCATATGCTCTAAGAGGCTGAGACTTTATGAAAATATTCTCCATATTTGCCTTTACAGGTTTTGTGTTTTTTATGAAATTTGGCCTTTTAGTTTTGTTGCTATGGCAACTTAGAGTTTCCATTGACTTATAATGGGGAAAACTGAAAAATGGCATTTACTGCCAAGTCATTGCAGATATTTTTACAAAACTTACATAAACATGTTCCTTGAGTAAACTTCTCTCAGCCATATGCTTTTATGTCAACCTGGGGGTCCCCTAGGTTGTTCCGGGGCCATGCCCCGCCCCCTCCACTTCATAAAATGCCTTATATCTCAGAAACCTTACAGATCCCAACCCCTAAACCATATATATTCTTGTTCCTTATGATAAGATGCATTAAGTGACACCAACCTGGGGGTCCCCCGGGATGTGCCGGGGACATGCCCTGCCCCCTCTATTTCATAAAATGCCATTTATCTCAGAAACCATTCAGATCCCCACCCCTAAACTATATATATTCTTGTTCCTTATGCTAAGATGCATTAAGTGACACCAACCTTGGGGTCCCCCCGGGATGTGCCGGGGACATGCCTCACCCCCTCCACTTCATAAAATGCCATTTATCTCAGAAACCATTGAGATCCCCACCCCTAAACCATATATATTCTTCTTCCTTATGATAAGACACGTTCAGTGATACCAACATTGGGGTCTCTCTGGGGTGCGCTGGGGCCATGCCCCACCCTTCCACTTCATAAATGCCATATATCTCAGAAACCATTCAGATCCCCACCCCTAAACTATATATATTCTTGTTTCTTATGATAAGACGCATTCAGTGACACCAATCTGAGGGTCCCCTAGGATGTGGCGGGGCTTATGCCCCACCCCCTCCACTTTGTAAAAGGCTGAATATCTCAGAAACCGTTCAGATCCCCACCCCTAAACCATTTAAATTCTTGTTCCTTATGATAAGACGCATTCAGTGATACCAACCTTAGGGTCTCCCTTGCCGCACGGGGGCTGTGCCCGACCCCTCCACTTCATAAAAGGCCCAATATCTCAGAAACCGTTCAGATCCCCACCCCTAAACCATATAAATTCTTGTTCCTTATGTTAAGATGCATTCAGTGATATCAACCTAAGGATCTCCCAGGCCGCACCATGGCTATGCCCCAACCTTCCACTTCATAAAAGGTGATATATCTCGGAAACCCTTCAGATCCCCACCCCAAAACCATGTATATCCTTGTTTCTTATGAAAAGACGTATTCAGTGACACCAATCTGGGGGTCCCCTAGGATGTGCCAGGGCTATGCCCCACCCCCTGCACTTAGTAAAAGCCCAATATCTCAGAAACCGTTCAGATCCCCACCCCTAAAGCATATAAATTCTTGTTACTTATGATAAGACGCATTCAGTGATACCAATCTAAAGGTCTCCCAGGCCGCACGGGGGCTGTGCCCCACAACTCCCACTTCATAAAAGGTCATACGTCTCGGAAACCATTCAGATCCCCATCCCAAAACCATATATATTCTTGTTTCATATGATAAGACGCATTCATTGAAACCAACCTGGGGGTCCTCTGGGATGTGCCCGGGCCATGCCCAACCCCCTCCACTTCGTAAAAGGCTCAATATCTCAGAAACCATTCAGAACCCCCACCCCTAAACCATATATATTCTTGTTCCTTATGATGAGACACATTCAGTGATACCAACCTAGGGGTCTCTGGGGGTGTGCTGGGGCTATGCCCCACCCTTCCACTTCATAAAATGCAATATATCTCAGAAACTGTTCAGATCCCCACCCCTAAAATATGTATATTTGTGTTCCCTATAATAAGACTCATTCACTCACATCAATGCGTCTATGTGCTAGGGCAACACGCTGATGCCATGGCCCACGCCTCTACTTCATAAAAGGCCATATATCTCAGACACCATTAAGATCCCCACCTCATAATCATATATATTCTTGTTTCTTATGATTAGACACATTCAGTCACACAAACTTGGTGGTCCACAGGGGCCATTCCTCTCCTCATCATTTCATAAGAGGGCCTCATATCTTGGAAACTGTTCATATCCCCACCCCTAAACAATATATTTTCTTGGTCCTTATTATAAGACACATTCAGCGACAACAATCTTGGCTTTCCTGGGGTCTGCCAGGGCCTTGCTCCAACCCCTTCGCAGCTTAAAAGGCCTTATATCTCAGGAACAGTACACACCCAAACCCCTAAACCATATATATTCATGTGCCTTATGATAAGATGGATTCAGTGATACCATTCAGGGCTCTGTTGGGTCCATGTCTCATCCTTCCTCCTCATAAAAGGCCTAATATTTCAGATACAGAGTCCACATGGGTGCTCATTTTGAAATGGGGGTTTGTTTGGGAGACTTTATAATCAATAAATTAAAACCTGAAACCATACATGGCTGCCAGTGGGCAGTGTCCGCCTGAGTTCTGGTGAGCATTGTGGCCCATGGGCCTCTTGTTTTAAAATGTTATAGAACTATGGACTGATTTTTAGCTCACCTGAGCCGGAGGCTCAAGGTGAGCTATTGTGATCGGTCAATGTCCGTCGTGCGTCGTGCGTCTGTCAACAATTTACTTAAATGACATCTCCTCCTAAACCAGTGAATGGATTTTGATATAATTTCACAGGAATGTTCCTTGAGTGACCCTCTTTCAAAATTACCTAAATCGTTCCGCTCCGTTAAACAAAATGGCCGCCAGAGCTAAAAATAGAAAAACCTTTAAATGACATCTTTTCCTAGGCAAATGGCCCGATTTGAAAATAATTTCACAGGAACGTTCCTTGAGTGACCCTCTTTCAAAATTGCCTAAATCGTTCTGCTCCGTTAAACAAAATGGCCGCCAGAGCTAAGAAAAGAAAAACCTTTAAATGACATCTTCTTCTAGGCAAATGGCTCGATTGCAAAATAACTTCACAGGAATGTTCCTTGAGTGACCCTCTTTCAAAATTGCCTTAATCGTTCCGCTCCGTTAAACAAAATGGCCGCAACTTTCCTTGAGTGAGCCTCTTTCAAAATTGCCTTAATCATTCTGCTCCGTTAAACAAAATGGCCGCCAGAGCTAAAAATAGAAAAACCTTTAAATGACATCTCCTAGGCAAATGGCCCGATTTGAAAATAATTTCACAGGAATGTTCCTTGAGTGACCCTCTTTCCAAATTGCCTAAATCGTTCCGCTCCGTTAAATAAAATGGCCGACAGGGCTAAAAATAGAAAAACCTTTAAATGACATCTCCTAGGCAAATTGCCCTATTTGAAAATAATTTCATAGGAATGTCTTTGAGTTGCCCTCTTTCAAAATTGTTTAAATCGTTCCGCTCCGTTAAATAAAATGGCCACCAGAGCTAAAAATAGAAAAACCTTTAACTGACTTCTACTCCTAGGCAAATGGCCCGATTTGAAAGTAATATCACAGAATTGTTCCTTGAGTGACCCTCTTTCAAAATTGTCTAAATCGTTCCGCTCCATTAAACAAATAGCCACCAGAGCTAAAAATAGGAAAACCTTTAAATGACATCTACTCCTAGGCAAATGGCCCGATTTGAAAAGAATTTCACAGGAATGTTCCTAGAATGACCCTCTTTCAAAATTGCCTAAATCGTTTTGCTCTGTTAAACAAAATGGCTGCCAGAGCTAAAAATAGAAAACCTTTTAATGATATCTCCTCCTAGGCAAATGGCCCAATTTGAAAATGATTTAACAGGAATGTTCCTTGAGTGACCCTCTTTCAAAATTGCCTAAATCGTTCTGCGCCTTTTAACAAAATGGCCGTTAGAGCTAAAAATAGATAAACCTTTAAATGACATCTCCTCCTAGGCAAATTGTCCGATTTATAAAATAATGTCACAGCAATGTTCCTTGAGAGACCCTCTTTCAAAATTGCCTAAATCGTTCTGCTCCGTTAAACAAAATGGCCGCCAGAGCTAAAAATTGAAAAACCTTTAAATGACATCTCCTCCTAGGCAAATGGCCCGATTTGAAAATAATTTCACAGGAATGTTCCTTGAGTGACCCTCTTTCAAAATTGCCTAAATCGTTCTGCTCTGTTAAATAAAATGGCCACCAGAGGTTAAAAATAGAAAACCTTTAAATGGCATCTCCTCCTAGGCAAATTGCCCTATTTGAAAATAATTTCACAGGAATGTCATTGAGTGGCCCTCTTTCAAAATTGTTTAAATCGTTCTGCTCCGTTAAATAAAATGGCCGCCAGAGCTAAAAATAGAAAAACCTTTAAATGATATCTCCTAGGCAAATGGCCCGATTTGAAAGTAATATCACAGGAATGTTCCTTGAGTGAGCCTCTTTCAAAATTGCCTTAATCATTCTGCTCCGTTAAACAAAATGGCCACCAGAGCTAAAAATAGAAAAACCTTTAAATGACATCTCCTAGGCAAATGGCCCGATTTGAAAATAATTTCACAGGAATGTTCCTTGAGTGACCCTCTTTCCAAATTGCCTAAATCGTTCCGCTCCGTTAAATAAAATGGCCGACAGGGCTAAAAATAGAAAAACCTTTAAATGACATCTCCTAGGCAAATTGCCCTATTTGAAAATAATTTCATAGGAATGTCTTTGAGTTGCCCTCTTTCAAAATTGTTTAAATCGTTCCGCTCCGTTAAATAAAATGGCCACCAGAGCTAAAAATAGAAAAACCTTTAACTGACTTCTACTCCTAGGCAAATGGCCCGATTTGAAAGTAATATCACAGAATTGTTCCTTGAGTGACCCTCTTTCAAAATTGTCTAAATCGTTCCGCTCCATTAAACAAATAGCCACCAGAGCTAAAAATAGGAAAACCTTTAAATGACATCTACTCCTAGGCAAATGGCCCGATTTGAAAAGAATTTCACAGGAATGTTCCTAGAATGACCCTCTTTCAAAATTGCCTAAATCGTTTTGCTCTGTTAAACAAAATGGCTGCCAGAGCTAAAAATAGAAAACCTTTCAATGATATCACCTCCTAGGCAAATGGCCCAATTTGAAAATGATTTAACAGGAATGTTCCTTGAGTGACCCTCTTTCAAAATTGCCTAAATCGTTCTGCTCCTTTTAACAAAATGGCCGTTAGAGCTAAAAATAGATAAACCTTTAAATGACATCTCCTCCTAGGCAAATTGTCTGATTTGAAAATAATGTCACAGCAATGTTCCTTGAGAGACCCTCTTTCAAAATTGCCTAAATCGTTCTGCTCCTTTTAACAAAATGGCCGCCAGAGTTAAAAATAGAAAAACCTTTAAATGACATCTCCTCCTAGGCAAATGGCCCGATTTAAAAAATAATGTCACAGGAATGTTCCTTGAGTGACCCTCTTTCAAAATTGCCTAAATCGTTCTGCTCCGTTAAACAAAATGGCCGCCAGAGCTAAAAATAGAAAAACCTTTAAATGACATCTCCTCCTAGGCAAATGGCCCGATTTGAAAATAATTTCACAGGAATGTTCCTTGAGTGACCCTCTTTCAAAATTGCCTAAATCGTTCTGCTCTGTTAAATAAAATGGCCACCAGAGGTTAAAAATAGAAAACCTTTAAATGGCATCTCCTCCTAGGCAAATTGCCCTATTTGAAAATAATTTCACAGGAATGTCCATGAGTGGCCCTCTTTCAAAATTGTTTAAATCGTTCTGCTCCGTTAAATAAAATGGCCGCCAGAGCTAAAAATAGAAAAACCTTTAAATGATATCTCCTAGGCAAATGGCCCGATTTGAAAGTAATATCACAGGAATGTTCCTTGAGTGACCCTCTTTCAAAATTGTCTAAATCGTTCCGCTCCGTTAAACAAATAGCCACCAGAGCTAAAAATAGGAAAACCTTTAAATGACATCTACTCCTAGGCAAATGACCCTATTTGAAAAGAATTTCACAGGAATGTTCCTAGAGTGACCCTCTTTCAAAATTGCCTAAATCGTTCTGCTCCGATAAACAAAATGGCTGCCAGAGCTAAAAATAGAAAACCTTTTCAATGACATCTCCGCCTAGGCAAATGGGCCAATTTGAAAATAATTTCACAGGAATGTTCCTTGAGTGACCCTCTTTCATAATTGCCTAAATCGTTCCACTCCGTTAAACAAAATGGCCACCAGAGCTAAAAATAGAAAAACCTTTAAATGATATTAATTTTCCTCCTAGGAAATGGCCCGATTTGAAAATAATTTCCCAGGAATGTTCTTTGAGTGACCCTCTTTCAAAATTGCCTAAGCTGATCCGCTCTGTTAAACAAAATGGACACCAGAGCTAAAAATAGAAAAACCTTCAAATTCCACTACAATGAAAAATAGCCTCCAAAGATAAAAGTCTTTGGTCCACATCTCCTTAAGGCAGTGAATCCTTCATTTCCATAAGCTTTGAAACATCCTGGATTCAGGTGAGCGATTCAGGGCCATCATGGCCCTCTTGTTTAATCTTCTTCTGATGTCAAAATCGGTTTATGGCAGCCAAATTCGGTCCGGAACCTGAAAACCGACATTTTCTCCAGCCCTGGGCTGCATGATGCTTCCACGCAGAGCTGATTCTGGCCCACACACTAGTACTGGTAAACCGTTTAGAGGATCTAAGCCTGTATAAGAACCGAGGTGCGAGGTGGACCGTCCATGCTAATAAACCCTATTGGTTTCATTGGGCGACAGGGCTTGTGATGTTATTTCATCTCAGTGTTGGGCAAAAGTCCCAGAAAATTGGAAGCAACATCTCCAAAATGACCTTTACAGTGTTGACGGGGACGTTAAACCTCAAATCAAACAAACAAACAAAATTACCTCCTAAACCTAAGATGTCTTTACGTCACTTTAAACAAGGTATTCAAGAATTTCTTAGGAAGTTTGTTTTGGCTCCAGCTGATAAGGCCGCTAACAATGTGGTTGTTGTTTGACGGCTTCACTATGTTAACACTCTTCAGCAAGAACTTGGTGGTACTAAGGCCTATGAACTTCAGCCTGTAGCTGTAGAGAGGACTTTAGTTGATGACCACATTTGTCATTCAGCCACCAAGTTTGCTGTCTGTTACGGAAGGCTAAGACAAGGTTACTGCGTTATATTGGTTACCTACACTTCATAAAAGACAATACAAAGCACGGTTTATTGCAAATTCAAGCTCTTGTACCACCACTGAACTCTCCAAATTATTAACTTCACGTTTGATTGCCATCAAAAAGCATGTGATAAAATATTGCGACAAAGTCTTTGAAAGATCAGGTAGAAATCTGTTTTGGTCTATAAAAAATTCTAACAAAGTTTTAAATAAATTGAAATCCAGGCGTTTTCGTGCTTCAAGTCTGTCTACTTACGATTTTTCCACCCTTTACACTACACTTCCTCATAATCTTATAAAAGAAAAACTTAATGATTTAATTGAATGGACATTCCATAGGGAAGACTCCCTTTATCTTGCATGTAATGTAAGAAATGCTTTTTTCACTTCTGAAGTGCATAAAGATTATACTTTATGGTCATGTCAGAAAGTGTGTGAAGCTCTCACCTTTCTACTTGACAATATTTACATAAGATTTGGTACTAAGTTATTTAGACAAGTTGTGGGTATTCCGATGGGTACTAATTGCGCACCACTCATGGCTGATTTGTTTTTGTTTTGTTATGAGAGAGACTTCATGATGTCCCTTTCTTCTGAAAACCAGTCTGAAATCATTGAAGCTTGTAACTCCACTTCCAGATACTTGAATGATTTATTAAATATTGATAATACCTATTTCGATGGTTTGATCAGTCAAATTTACCCCCCCCCCCCAGAACTTCAGTTAAATAAAGCAAATTCTTCTGATACCAAGGCCCCATTTTTGGATTTACATCTATCTATTGTAGACGGGTTTGATTCGTTCAAACTTTATGATAAAAGTGATGATTTTTATTTTGAGATTGTAAATGTTCCTTTTTTGGATGGTGATGTTCCTCGTGCCCCTTCCTATGGCATTTATATTTCGCAATTAATTATTATACCCCCGACATACGAAGTATGTCAGGGGGTATATAGTTTTCGTCTTTCCGTCCGTTCGTTAGTTCATTCGTTCGTTCGTTAGTTAGTTCGTTCGTACTTCCGTCCGTCTCGCCGTTCGTCAACCTTTACGTCAAAGTTTTGCGTTAAACCTTTTTGATAGCTCATATCTCTGTATCCACATGGTAAATTCTCTTCATATTTGGCAAATGATATCTCTATAGCATTACCTTTCGTATGGAATAACTAAGCCCCTGGGTCAAGCCCCTGTGTGGGCTGTCTATCTGTCCGTCTGTCTGTTCATCTACTTTTATGTCAAAGTTTTGTGTTAAACCTTTTTGATTGCTCATATCTCTGTAACCGCATGTTAGATTCTCTTCATATTTGGTAAAGGATATCTCTATAGCATTTCCTTTCATATGGAATATCCAAGCCCCTGGGTGGGCTGTCTGTCCGTTTGTCAACTTTTACGTCAAAGTTTTGTGTTAAACCTTTTTGATTGCTAATAACTCTGTCACCACATGTTGGATTCTCCTCATATTTGGAACATGATATCTCTATAGCATTACCTTTCATATGGAGTATCTAAGCCCCTGGGTCAAGCCCCTGGGTGGGCTGTCTGTTCGTTTGTCAACTTTTACTTCAAAGTTTTGTGTTAAACCTTTTTGATTGCTCATATTTCTGTCACCACATGTTTGATTCTCTTCATATTTGGTACAGGATATCTCTATAGCATTACCTTTCATTTGGAATATCTTAGCTCGCGGGTCAAGCCCCTGGGTGGGCTGTCCACCCGTCAGTCCGTTCATCAATATTTACGTCAATGTTTTGTGTTAAACCTTTTTGATTGCTCATATCTCTGTAACTACATGTTAGATTCTTTTCATATTTAGTAAAGGATATCTCTATAGCATAACCTTTCATATGGAATATCAAAGACCCTGGGTCAAGTCCCTGGGTGGGCTGTCTGTCAGTTTGTCAATTTTTAAGTCGACGTTTTGTGTTAAACCTTTTTGATTGCTTATATCTCTGTAACCTCATGTTAGATTCTCTTCATATTTGGTACAGAGTATAGCTATAGTATTAACTTTCATATGGAATATCTAAGCTCCTGTGTCAAGCCCCCGGTAGGGGCTATGGGTCAATAATAAGGACTTACACATTTTGATCACGTCCAAGTTTTGTGTTAACTGTTTTGGTTTAAACAATATTTATTAGAATAAATTCACATATATACATCGCATAATAGTATATGGTACAGGATTTGATAACTGTTTTCATTATACTCCTTGCATACAAAGTATATATCAAAGGTTATAGTTTTTGTCTTTCCATCTGTTCATTATTAGTTAGTTTGTTGTTTCTTTATGCTGTGACCCTTGTCAGATTTGTCAGTTTATACATGTATATTGGTCCTTGTGATCTTAGAAACAACAGCGACTAGAACTGATAAATTTTGCATAATATTTTCTCTTGAAATGCAGAC
The DNA here is from genome assembly GCA_963580285.1 of Lucinisca nassula. NCBI lineage: Eukaryota > Metazoa > Mollusca > Bivalvia > Lucinida > Lucinidae > Lucinisca > Lucinisca nassula. The sequence goes on from OY757017.1 coordinate 39,204,050, forward strand.
AATAATAAATGCAAGTAATAATAAAAAATGCATTGCTTTATTATGTCATTATACAGCTACTTTAATTCAGCAAATGTTCTATAACAGCCTATTCTATGTTTGTTGTTTCCAGTTGAAATTGTTCCAAATTGCAACAAACTTTGAATTTTTATTATTCAGCAAAGACAAGCAGTCTCATCTTTGGATATGATAAATTATTCTATATTTGTTGAAATGCAATAGTTATTCTCAGTGGACTAAATGGAAAGTTTATATGGAAAGGTTCAATGCTACAAACAAATTTTCATTTCCACTAAAAGGGGATGGCACTGGTCGGGGGTATACGTGCCCCACTGGGCACTTTCTCTAGTTCAATTTGCCAGAGTGTGTAGTCATGTAACTGACTTCAACACTCGTAATAAATTGTTAATGGCTAAATTTCTTAATCAGGTTTATAGGTACCATAAACTATGCAAAGCCGTTCCAAAATTTTATAGACGTCATTCTGATTTAATTTCATAATTCAACATTGGACTTAAATCTCTTCTGCAACAAGGTCTATTGGAACCCGAATTTTATGATGACTTAGTAAACAAATTCAGAAAAAATATAACCACAATGACTTCAGCACCCAATTTCGTAAAATCATTCTTTGATAAAAAAGGATTGGGTACAACATACATGTTATAAGACAGACTGCATGCATGGTAGTTAACCCAATCAACTTTGCTTCTCTCTTTAATTGCACGCCGGTGGGTCAGGCCTCAGATTCTATGGCAGTTCTAGTGTAAAGGCTTATTGAGAATTAGAGAGATCTAATTCAAGGTAATGTTGGCTGGTGCCTGATGCTCTATCTCTGGTCGGGCCCATCGGAGTCTAACTGTTGTTTTTCTTTTTTTCCAGCATTTCAGTGGTTTCTTGCTGTCAAGTCCTCACCGTTGTTTCATCTCTGTGGTTGTTTGATTATTTGTGTTCACGGAGATGTTGCACTGATGAGTTAGGAGGCCTTCATGAGGACTGAACAAATTATTTGTCTAAATCGCGACGGAAGAAAAGGCGAGGATTGTGGCCATGTAAAATCGATTTAAGCCCCCCAGTGGAATTCGTTTCCGCTGACCGTTCCAAGGCGGTTCTTCTGTCGCGGTTTATTATCCCCCGACCGAATAGGTTCGGGGGATATAGCGATCAGCCTGGCGTCCGTCCGTCCGTCCGTCTGTCCGTCCGTCCGTCCGTCCGTCCGTCCGTAGACGCAACCTTGTGATGGCCATAACTCCTATACCCTTTGAGATTCATTGATGGTTCTTGGCACAATTGTTCACAAGGCCGAGACGGCGTGTCATGCGCAAGAACCAGAACTCTGGATGCCATACTTTTTTAGTTATCTCCCCTTTTAATAAAATAGAATGACTACTTTGTGATGGCCATAACTCCAATACCCTTTGAGATATATTGATGGTACCTGGCACAGTTGTTCACAAGGCTGAGACGGCGTGTCATGCACAAGAACCACAACTCTGGTTGCCATGGTTTTGGAGTTATCTCCCCTTCCAATAAAATAGAGTGACAACCTTGTGATGGCCATAACTCCTATACCCTTTGAGATTCAGTGATGGTTCTTGGCACAATTGTTCACAAGGCTGAGACGGCTTGTCATGCGCAAGATCCAGAACTCTGGATGCCATACTTTTTTAGTTATCTCCCCTTTTAATAAAATAGAATGACTACTTTGTGATGGCCATAACTCCAATACCCTTTGAGATATATTGATGGTACCAGGCACAGTTGTTCACAAGGCTGAGACGGCGTGTCATGCACAAGAACCACAACTCTGGTTGCCATGGTTTTGGAGTTATCTCCCCTTCCAATAAAATAGAGTAACAACCTTGTGATGGCCATAATTCCAATACCCTTTTAGATATATTGATGATACCTGACACAGTTGTTCACAAGGCCGAGACAGTGTGTCATGCACAAGAACCACAACTCTGGGTGCCGTGTTTTTTTAGTTATCTCCCCTTCCAATAATATAGAATCACTACCTTGTGATGGCCACATCATCAACACTCTTTGAGATATATTGATGATACTTGGTACAGTTGTACATGAGGTTAAGCAGGTGTGTCACATGCTAGACCACAACTCTGGATGCCCTGTTTTTTTTAATTATCTCCCCTGACAATATAACCTTGTGATGGCCATAACTCAAATACCCTTTGAGATATATTGATGGTACTTGGCACAATTGTATACAACGTTGAGACGGCGCTTCATGCCTAAGAACCACAACTCTGAGTACTATGATATTTGAGTTATCTCCCCTTCCAATATAACAGTATGACAACCTTGTAACCACCGTACCTCCAATACCCTTTGAGACATATTGGTGGTACTTGGTGCAGATGTACATGAGGTTAAGCAGGTGTGTCATGCTCAAGAATTTAAACTCTGGGTGCTCTGGTTTTTTAGTTATCTCCCCTGGCAATATTACCTAGTGATGGCCATAACTCCAACTCCCTTTGAGATATATTGAAGGAACTTGGCACAATTGTATACAAGGTACAGAAGGGATGTCATATGCAAGAACCACAACTGTTGTTGCTGATGTATTTGAGTTATCTACCCTTCCAGTATAACAGTATGACCAGCTTGTGATCACTATATCTCCAATACCTTTTGAGACATATTGATGGTACTTTGTGCAGAATTACATGAGCTTAAGCAGGCATGTCATGCGCAAGAACCACATTTCTGAGTGCCCTGGTTTTTTTAGTTATTTATTTATCTCCCCTGACAGTATAATCTTGCGATGGCCATAACTGCAATACTTTTGTGATATGTGGTTTAATTCTAGTGCACTTTCTATTGGTGAACAATCTTCTGAAGGCCATATTGGCTTTTGGTCGGGGGATTTGCCATCTCTTCCGATGGCTATTTTTTTTGTTATGGTTTGTCTTTGGGTGTTTGTGTCGCTTATATTTTTTAGCTCACCTGTCACGTAGTGACAAGGTGAGCTTTTGGGATCACTTTTTGTCCGTCGTGCGTCCGTGTGTCTGTGCGTGCCTCCATAAACTTTTCTTGTGAACACACTAGAGATCACAGTTTTGGGCCAATCATCATCAAACTTGGTCAGAATGATCATCATGACAGTATCTTGGTCAAGTTCGAATATGGGTCATGTTGGGTCAAAAAGTAGGCCAGTAGGTCAAATCAAAGAAAAACCTTGTGAACACTAGAGGCCATAGTTTTGGTCCGATCATCATCAAACTTGCTCAGGATGATCATCTTGACAATATCTCGGTCAAGTTTGAATACGGGTCATGTCTGGTCATAAAGTAGGTCAGTAGGTCAAATCATAGAAAAACCTTGTGAGCACTCTAGAGGCCACATTTTTGATCTGATGGTCATAAAACTTGCTCAGAATGTTCGTCTTGACAATATCTGGGTCAAGTTCGAATATGGGTCATGTCGGGTCTCAAAGTAGGTCAGTTGGTGAAATCATAGAAAAACCTTGTGAATACACTAGAGGCCACAGTTTTGGTCCGATAATTATCAAACTTGCTCAGAATGATTATCTTGACAATATCTCGGTTAAGTCCGAATATGGGTCATGTTGGGTGAAAAAGTAGGTCAGTAGGTCAAATCAGAGAAAAACCTTGTGAACACTCTAGAGGCCAAAGTTTTGATCCGATGGTCAGTTTTGGTCCGATAATTATCAAACTTGCTCAGAATGATTATCTTGACAATATCTCGGTTAAGTCCGAATATGGGTCATGTTGGGTGAAAAAGTAGGTCAGTAGGTCAAATCAGAGAAAAACCTTGTGAACACTCTAGAGGCCAAAGTTTTGATCGGATGGTCATCAAACTTTCTCAGAATGATCGTCTTGACAATATCTGGATAAGTTCCAATATGGCTCATGTCGGGTCACAAAGTAGGTCAGTAGGTCAAATCATAGTAAAACCTTGTGAATACACTAGAGGCCACAGTTTTGGTCAGATAATTATCAAACTTGCTCAGAATGATTATCTTGACAATATCTCGGTCAAGTTCGAATATGGGTCATGTCGGGTCAAAAAGTAGGTCAGTAGGTCAAATCAGAGAAAAACCTTGTGAACACACTAGAGGCAACAGTTTGGTCCGATCATCATCAAACTTGCCCAGAATGATTATCTTGACAATATCTTGGTCATGTTCGAATATGGGTGTTGTCAGGTCAAAAAGTAGGTCAGTAGGTCAAATCATAGAAAAACCTTCTGAACACACTTGAGGCCACAGGTTTGATCCAATCATCATCAAACTTGCTATGAATGATCATCTTGATAATATCTTGGTCAATTTCGAATATGCGTCATGTCAGGTCACAAAGTAGGTCAGTAGGTCAAATCATAGAAAAACCTTGTGAATACACGAGAGGCCACAGTTTTGGTCCAATCATCATCAAACCTGCCCAGAATGATCATCTTGACAATGTCTCGGTCAAGTTCGAATATGGGTCATGTTGGGTCAAAAAGTAGGTCAGTAGGTCAAATAAAAGAAAAACCTTGTGAACATACTAGAGGCCACAGTTTTTTGTCCGATCATCATCAAACTGGCTCAGAATGATCATCTTGACAATATCTCGGTCAAGTTTGAATACGGGTCATGTCGGGTCAAAAAGTAGGTCAGTAGGTCAAATCATAGAAAAACCTTGTGAACACTCTAGAGGCCACAGTTTTGGTCTGATCATCATCAAACTTACCCAGAATGATCATCAAGTTCGAATATGGGTACAATATGTCGGGTCAAAAAGTAGGTCAAATCATAGAAAAACCCTCTGAACACACTAGAGGCCACAGTTTTGGTCCGACCATCATCAAACTTGACAATATCTCGGTTAATTTCGACTATGGGTCATGTCTGGTGAATAAGTTGGTCAGTAGGTCAGATTGTTGAAAAACCTTGTAAACACACTAGAGGCCGCAGTTTTGGTCTGATCATCATCAAACTTGCTCAGAATGATCATCTTGACAATATCTTGGTCAAGTTTGAATATAGGTTATGTCGGGTCAAAAAGTAGGTCAGCAGGTCAAAACGTTTTGAACACTCTTAAGAGGCTACAGTTTTAGTCAGATCATCATAAAACTTGCTCAGGATGATCATCTGGACAATATCTCAGTTAAGGTCGAATATGGGTCATGTCAAATAAAAAAGTAGACCAGAAGGTTATTTTGTCATAACTTTTGAACCATTTGAGATAAAGCCTTAATATTTGGCATGTAGGTTCCGTGTGACAACGGCTTCCCTCTCATATAAAGATTTGACCTGTGACCTTGACCTTTGACCTACTTTATCATAACTTTCGAACCATATGAGATAGAGCCTTCATATTTGGCATGTCTGTTCCTTGTGACAAGGTTTTCTGAACCATTCAAAACTTTTGACCCATGACCTTGACCTTTGGCCTACTTTGTAATAACTTTTGAAGCATTTGAGATACAGCGACAAGGGCTTCCTATTCATACATAAAAATTATCTGTGACCTTTACTTTGACATTTGACATATTTTATTATAACTTTTGAAGCATTTGAGATAGGGCCTTCATATTTGGCATGTAGTTTCCTTGTGACAAGGGCTTCCTATTCATACAAAAATGATTTGTGATTTTGACCTTGACATGTGACCTACTTTATCATAACTTTTGAACTATTTGAGATAGAGCCTTCATATTTGGCATGTATGTTCCTTGTTGCAAGGACTTTCCAGCTATACAAAAATTTTGACCTGTGACCTTGACCTTTGATCTTCTTTCTCATAAATTTTGAACCGTTTAAGATAGAGCCTTCATTTTTGGCATGTAGGTACCTTGTGACAAGGGCTTCCCACCCATGCAAAATTTTTGACCTGAGACCGGTCATTGCCCATATTTGCTAAAAACCTTTAAAAATCTTCTTCTCAGGAACCGAGTGGCCGATGACCTTGAAACTTGGTATCCAGCATCGGGGGACTTGGGGGGCCCTTCCAAGTTTTTTAAATGATGACCTTTGGTTGACCTTGACCTGCTTTAGGGCAAGGTCAAATTTGGTTACTCAGACATTTGTATGGAAAAAAGGCACAACAGTGGATTTTTTTAATGCATGGTAGCTTGTGGCATCAGAAATGATATTTTCAATCAGCTGAATCCAAGTTTATCAATTCATTTACTGACCTTTATCCTGAAGGCTCAGATTAAGTATTTTTATGCCCCCGTATTTTATGCCCCCGTAGGAGGGCATATAGTTTTTGCACTGTCCGTTTGTTTGTGGGTTTGAAAGTCTGGAGAAGCCCGGGATCAATCCTGCTACCCCTGGTTTACAAGGCAAGTAGCATGACCACTTCACCATGAAGGCTTCTAAACTTCATTGGAATGTTGTGTAGATGAGCCTCTAGGAAAATAGCATAAACAATTAACAAATGGTCACAAGAGCTAAAAATAGAAAAACATTGTAAATTTGCTTCAAATGCGAACTCCTTCTAAGCCCTTGGGCCAATTGGATTTAAAACTTCACAGGAATGTTGCCTAGCTGACTCCCTACCAAAATAGTTAAAACTCATTCCACTCCAATGAACAAGATGGCTGCCAGAGCTAAAAATAAAAAAAATCTTCAAAAGACAATTTCTCCTGTACCCTTGGGCCAATTTCATTCAAACTTCGGAGTAATGTTGCTTAGATGACCCTCTACCAAAAAGGCTAAAACGATCCCGCTCCGATGAACAAAATGGCCACCAGAGCTGAAAATGGAAAAATATTGTAAATTTGATTCAAACGTTAACTCCTCCTAAACCCTAAGACCAATTTGAATCAAACTTCACAGGAATGTTGCCTAGGTTACTCCCTACAAAATAAGCTAAAATCACTCTGCTGATGAACAAGATGGCCACCAGAGCTAAAAATAGAATGTACTCGAGACAGTGACACACAGGTGAGCGAACCAGGGCCCTCTGGGCCCTCTTGTTTATTTTGGATAGCCTATTGGCCATTTTGTGGGAAAGTAACTGTCCTTTTGGCTTTCCGCAATTGATGTTTCTATTAGGTCTGTTGTTTCATGTTTGTGTTTCTTTTCCTTTGGTGTCTCTGATGGGAGCTGTGGGTTGATTGTATTGATTCCTGATCATTGCCTCCACCTTTATTTTAAACTTTGTGTCCATTCCATATCTCCTTTACACCTGCAAGGATTCTCATTAAACTTTGGTCAATTATCCCCCTCAGTGAGCTGATGTGTAGAACCCATAAATGAACCAGGCCGATTCAAGGTCAAGGTCTCACTTGAAGGTCACGAGTTTAAAACTTTGAATTTTGTGTCCGTTTCATTACTTCTTTACCCCTCAAAGGATTTTCATTAAACTTTGGTCAACTATCGCCCTCAGTAAGTTCATGTGCAGAGCCCATAAATGAATCATGCAGACTCCAGGTCAAGGTCACGAGTTTGAAACTTTGAATTTTGTGTCCATTCCATATCTCCTTTACCCTTCAAAGTATTTTCATTAAACCTTGATCAAATAAACAAACCATGCTGACTCAGGTTCAAGGTAACAGTTGAAGGTCACGAGTTTGAAACTTTGAATTTGGTGTCCGTTCCACATCTCCTTTACCTGTTGAAGTATTTTCATTAAACTTTAGTCAAATATCCCCCTCAGTGAGTTGATATTGGTTTTTGATAAGGGGATTTGCCATCTCTTCTGATGGCTATTTTTGACATTGTCATCTCCATAAGTCCTTAAGTGTTGAACAGATTTTCCTGACACTTGCAAATTAATGAGTTAGGGACAAAAGCTTGAATGAGTTCGAAAACTAACACTCATAGTGTTATGTCTCCTTCTTTGCTGCAAATGCCTATTTTGGACATTATTATCACCATAAGCCCTTTAGTTTTGATTGGATCTTCCTGAAACTAACGTAGAAGTAGGTTGGGGAAGAAATTCAGATAAGTTCCAAAACTGGTGATGTCGGCCTGTCTCTCAGTTATGTCCTCTTGATTGCTGAAAATGCCTGTTTTTGACCTTTTATCAATATAAATACTTCAGTAAGGATTGGAACTTCCTGAAACGTTGAATCTGTTAGCTCAGGTGAGCGATATATGACCATCTTGGTTCTCTTGTTACATGCAGGATGATAGCTCTATTAACTGTTATTGTCAATTATCTTCTTAGGCCTTCTCGGAAACTAATGGACCCATCACCTATAACTTTAACCCTTGTCCTGCTGAGCCCGGATATGCCTTATTTTCCAAACAATGAAGATCCAGACCATCTGTTCAGGATCTACATTGTTTGCCTTTCATATTGTGAATTTGTTGCAATAATTGGTTGATAATCGGTAGTGGGTGTGGCATATATAAATATTCAGCAAATCAAGGGTTAATATGCCTCCGCCTTGCAGTTGAACTGTTCAGATGGGCCAGGTTACAAGTCCAAGCTGGCCACAATATTATGATACAAAATCTTCAGAAACTTAAAATATGCTATGTTTCATTAGGTGACTGAGTATTACCAGATGCCAGATATTTTCAAACAATGACGTTAGGTTTACCTTAATCCGTTTTATGACATGATCAAATTTGATCATGTTGCCTTTCAAATGGATAAAAAAGAGATAATGTATTTTTCTCAGACTACAGCGCTGTTTGCGATTTTCCATGAATTTATTGTGTGTTTAAAACATGGACACCTTAGTGTTTTATGCAAGCAGTAACCACTTCTATATATGGTATAAAAGGGTGTGCCTATCATGTCAGAATGTCTTAGACTGTGAAAGAAAATTTAGATTCTGCAATTTTCTCAACATAATCCCAGCCTTTCCTAGCTGTCGCAGAGGCATGGGACTTGCTGGAGAAGTTGGCGGATGGTCAGGTCTAAGACTTTTCCATTGTGATTTATTGGCTAAAAGTGATTATTAAAAGCAAGAAACAAATAAATTGATGATTCAGATTTTCTGATTGGAGTTCGATTTACCCTGTACCAAAAAAGAATATTTTGCTCCAATATACAAAATGACTGTCAGAGCAAAATAAAAAAAAATTAAAGCATTTAAAGCCAACTCCCATGTACCTTTGTTCTACATTTAAACTTAGGAATGTTGCATATGTTCACATGTAGCTAAAAGGGCGAATAATGGACCAGTTTAATCTCCTTCTGAAGTCTAAATCTGCCCAGAGGACTCAAATCTGGTCTGTGCCGGAACCAGCAAAACCGGCATTTTCTCAAGGCCTGATGTATATGTATTTCTAATGATAACATTCTATAGAATATAAAAAGATTTCATGAATTATTCCTAATTTCCATGCTTACCTTGAGCCATGATTAACCCTTGGTGGAGAGAACAAATTTTCATAGTCCTAAACGTGTTCAAGACATTGAAGTTCCATTGTGTATGAATATCAAATATTTCAGGTACTAAAGAAGGCTCAAAGAGATGCTGGAAATAGCAGAAAGGAGATCTGTGAGCACTTCAAACAGAGTGTCCGGTCTGAGGTTGAGGATGCTTTTCGGAAGTTTCGGGCCAGTGTTCTGGAATCGGGGGATGGGGAAGGTCTTGAGATACGGAAACACTACCTCAAGCTGAGGCCTGAGATAGCAATTACAGAAATATTTGAGAAATTTAATTTACTGTTGACGTTTGACCAGCCAAGTACTAGAGGGGAGAAGAAAAGACAGCAGAAAATCGGCTCAGTTGTTACAGTAAGTAGGATCAGTTTATTGTTTGCCTCCGCAAAGTCGAACAATCCACAAACACCTTTCTCCAGTAGCCATATCAGTCACTCAAAACATTTCACAATATATTTTCCTATGCAAGCGAAGGGTTTGGTTCACATTTGGTATCCTGAAAGGTGTACATCCAAAGTGTTATTCAGCAATGCCCTTGCCTATGCCCATGATGTGAAGGTCAAGGTCATTGGCTTAGGCATACATATAATCTCAAAGTTGTATGTTGATGTTAAAATTCGTGAATTTTTCAAACAGTATAATAGATTGGGGCCCATTTCTTGGCATGCTAATAGGTGCTAGGTGAAGTTATATTCAGCTATGCCCGGCTTAAACCCATGGCCTGATGCCACCTGAAGGTCAACAACATGAATTGAGAAATGTTAGTTTTCATGTGCCCAATGAAGTGGGGAAGGGCATATAGTTTTGCCCTTGTTCATACATCTGTATGTCTCTCTTTGTAGTACTATTTTTGTCTCTGCACCTCCTCCTACAGTATTTGTCTCCGCAAATCCTCCTACAGTATTTGTCTCCGCTGCTCCTCCAACAGAATTTGTCTACGCAGCTCCTGCTACAGTTTTTGTTTCCGCAACTCCTACAGTATTTGTCCCCGCAACTCCTCCTACAGTATTTGTCTCCGCGTCTCCTCCTATAGTATTTGTTTCCGCAACTACAGTTTTTGTCTCCGCAGCTCCTCCTACAGTATTTGTCTCCACAGCTCCTCCTACAGTATTTGTCTCTGCAGCTCTTCCTACAGTATTTGTCTCCGCAACTCCTCCTACATTTTTTTGTCTCTGCAGCTCCTCCTACAGAATTTGTCTCCCCAGCTCCTCCTACAGTATTGTCTCTGCAACTCCTACAGTGTTTGATCAGGGCATTGAAACTTGTAATACAGTTCAGACATGCATTAAACATGTGCATAAAGGAGACAGGATTCTGATCCAGCCCCTTATTGCAGAATTATGCCCCCTTTGAAAGACTTAAACTTTTGGCCATATGTGTTGCACAGGAGGATAAATAGTACTGTTCATGTCTCCACAACTTCTTTTTAGAGTATTTGATGCAGGACATTGAAACTTGCAACACACTACAGACATGCATTGAATATGTGCGTGAAGGAAACAGGATTCTGATCCAGCTCCTTGTTGCAGAATTATGCCCATTTATTTTCAAAATTTTGGCCATATGTGTAGCAATACTGTTTTTGTCTCCGTACAGTATTTGATGCAGGGCATCAAAATTTTCAACACAGTTCAAATATGCTTTGAACATTGTGTATAAAGGAAACAGGATTCTGATCCGATCTAGCCCCATATTGCAGGTTACCCCTTTGAAAGACTTAAACATGTTGGCCATATGTGAAGCATACATGTAGGAGGTTTGTTTTTCTGCAAATTCTCCTACAGCATTTGAAGCTTGCAACACAGTTCAGACATGCATTGAACAAGTACATGAAGGAAACAGGATTCTGATCCAGCTCCTTATTGCAGAATTATGCCCATTTAACTTCAAAGGAGGTTAAATTGTACTGTAGGTTTGTTTATCTGCAAATTCTCCTACAGCATTTGAAGCTTGCAACACAGTTCAGACATGTATTGATCATGTGCATGAAAGAAAAAGGATTCTGATCCAGCCCCTTATTGTAGAATCTTAAACATTTTGGTCTTATGTTTCTTGGACAATTTTGCAGTTTCTACATGTATTTCAGTTAGAATATGTGCCTGTCTACTTCATATGTCAAACACAGTACTCATCTAGTGTTGGGCATACGGTGGGGGCATTCATCACCTTAAGTGATTGTCTAGTTGTGCCCCCACATAAGGTGATGCTGGAGGCATATATTTTTTCGGTGTACGAATGTAAATGTGTGTGCATACATAGGTATGTAATCCTGTTAGACTCCAGTAAGGCAGTTGTACCAGGTAGAGCCTGAACTTTGTTTGTTTGTTTGAGGTTTAACATCCCCGTCAACACAGTATAGGTCATTTTGGAGATATTGCTTCCAATTTTGTGGATCTTTTACCCTAACTTTGAGATGAAATGGCATCCCATGCCCTGTCGTCCAACTAAACCAATAAGGTTTATAACCATGGACCGTCCGACTCGCACCACTTTGCCTGGGCCGGCTTAGCTCCTCTAAGTGGTTTACCAGTACTCGTGCTGTCGGTTTCAGCTCTGCGTGGAAGCATCAGGCAGCCCGGAAGCATCAGGCAGCCCACCTGTTTCTTCAGGCCTCCATGGGCCGGGGCTGCTGAACTCATATACCAAACCATGTGATGAGTGAGTGAGTGTTACAGTTTTACGTCCCACCAACAGCTTAGGTCATACGGAGATGGGACCTCGGTTAAAAGACTCATCCGAAAGTCTGGAGAAGCCTGGGATCGATCCTGCGACCCCTGGTTTACAAGGCGAGTAGCGTAACCACTACATCACAGAGGCTTCTAAACCATGTGATGAATTGGGTTTATTAGCTCACCTGTCACTTGGTGACAAAGTGAGCTTTTGGGACCACTTTTCATCCGTCATGCGTCCGTCTGTACATACGTCCGTGAATTCGTCCGTAAACAATTTCTTCAAACGACATATTCTCCTAAACCACTGATCGGATTTTGACCAAACTTCACAGGAACGATCCTCAGGCAGTCCCCTTCAATGGTTTCAGTCCATTGCTCATCAAGGTCACAGGAGCCAAAAAATAGATTTTTTTTATGAAAACTTAAAAAATCTTCTCCTCTAAAACCGCAAGTCACATGTCTAAGATATTTAGTGTGTAGCTTCAGCTAGTGTACCTCTACCAAGGTTGTTCAAATTATAGCGCTGAGGCCAAAAATGCCACCATCTCCAGGCACTTTGGTTTTACATACACGTATATAGGGAAAAACCTTTAAAAATCTTCTTGTCTGAAGCCAGAAGGCTCAGGTGTTTGATATTTGGTATGAGGCTTCGTCTTGTGGACCTCGAGATTTTCAAATTATAGCAGCGTGGCCAAAAATGCTCCCGCCCTGGGGCCCATTGGTTTTTCATAGGTTTATATAGGGAAAATCTTTTAAAATCTTCTTATTTGAAAACAGAAGGCTCAGGTATTTGCTATTTGGTATGAAGCTTCGTTTTGTGGACCTCTATCAAGATTGTTTAAATTATATCCCAGGGCCCTTTGGTTTTGCATTGACTTATATAGGGAAATAAAAATCCAAAATGAGTTCCTTTAAGAGCAATGAAAACATTCATAAGAAAGAAGATGGGTCATTGAATAAAAATGAAAAATGAGTTCCTTTAAGAGCAATGAAAACATTCATAAGAAAGAAGATAGATCATACTACGTAGTTTCGGCTAATAAAGCCTCATCAGTGACCCTGTAATGATCCGGCAAAGAAAGCCAGAGGAAACATACTGCAATTTTTGCGAATTTCGAATAGGCAGTCGATACAAAGACTGATATAAATCAAAATGGGGTCTAAATAATTAAAAACCTGTCTAGAATATCAGTCTAAACCAATAATGTATTTCCAATTTCTCAGAATATTCACGCTGATCTCAAAGGACCAAAAGTAAAATATAAACTGCACTATGGTTGATGTACGGGGAGACGTTTTACCGCCGCCACACGGCACAACACCAGCTGCAGTGAAGGCAAATAAAAACTGTCTTGTCTGAAACCAGAAGGTTCAGGTCTTTGATTTATGTTATGAAGCTGCTTCATCTCCTTCTGTTGCACTGGGACCTGACACTCAATGTCCACAATGTGTCCAGATAGTGATATACAAGTCAGCCCTGTATTGTAGAAGGGAACTTTTGAAAGACTTCATCCTCAGAAAGAAAACAATTTGGAAGGAATGTTCCATGGGTGACCCTGAGACCCTCTGACAAAATTGCTCAAAATAGTTTTGCTCCACTGAACATAATAGCCACCAAAACTTAACAATAAAGAAGCTTTAAACTGACTTCTGCCACTAAATACTAGTAAGTAGACTGATTTTGAAATAATTTCACCGAAATGTTCCTTGGGAAACTCTCAACCAAAATGGCTCATCTCATCCACTCCACCTTAAAGTACCTACCACTTTATCTGTACAGTAAGGATCAGGTGAGCGATCCATGGCCATTATGGCCCTCTTGTATTTGGTATGATGATAGATTTTCCAAAGCATGTGATGGATTGAGTTTATATTTGGTATGATGATGGATATTGGTCCAAAGTTTTATTCAGCAGTAACCCCACCCACAACCTCAAGGTCAAGGACACAGACTTAGATTTTATAAATGTTAAAGACTTAGGTTAAGGTATTTGTACCAGGTTGAACTGTAGTATTAAAGAGCTCATATCTTCCAAACCATTTGATTGCTTTGATTCATATTTAGCATATTGATAGATATAAGTCAAAAGTTTTATTCAGCAATACCCCACCCATGCTCAGGGTCAAGGCCACAAACTTTGAAATATTTTAATGTTAAGGACTCGGGTTAAGGTATTTGTACAGGTAGAACCTGACCGTTTATGATTGATTTTGTTCATGTTTGGCATGGTGATAGATATAGGTCCAAAGTTTTCAAGAAAATACTTGTGAATGCAACAACTTTATATATCTTGGCATATGATGACCAAACTGAGAACACATATTGCTTAGGGACTTTAGATCTGCAGGAAAAGTATGGATTGGTAAACTGACCAGCTCAAAAATGACCTAACAAAGTGTTGACTGGGCTGGTAAACTCCAAAACAAACAAAACAAACATACAAACATTCAAGCACTTACATACACATATGCATGCATGCATACACACACACACTCATGCATGCATGCATGCACACACACATGCATGCATGCAGACTTATGCATGTATGTATGCAAACATGCACTCATGCATACATGTACGCATGCATACATGCACCCATACATGCACACACACTCATGCAAGCATGGATATATACACATGCATGCACACACACATTTGCATGCACACAAACATGCAGGCAGTCATACATTCATGCATGCACTCACACACACATACATGCATCTGGGTGCACTCATGCATGACTGCACACAAACACTAACGCAAAAATGCACACACTCATGCATGCATGCAAGCACACATGCATGAACACATACACATACATACATGCATGCACACACACATGCACACACAAGGCAGGCATGCATGCACACTTACATGCATGCATGCACGCACCCACCCACCCACCCGCACACACACACACACACATACACATACTTGTCTAGCCTACCACATGAGGTACATATAACGAGGTAGTTGGTGTGTGGTGTGTGTCCGTCTGTGTTTTGTATGTGTGTGTGAAGCTATATTTAGGCAGTAAACCAACATATCGAGGTACAAAAAAATACAGAGTTTTTTTTTTTCCATTACCACAGTATGCACTACCTCCACCATATTTACCCATTATACCTAAGTGGGTGTAAGGGTGGTATATAAGTGGTTTATGAAAATACCTTGTGATAACTTGTATTACCTAACTAGGTAGTATACCTCAGTAGGCAATGTTGTACTGTGTGTGCATTTGAGAAATACCTCTATATGTTTTTACATGTACATGCACGCGGGCACACACACACACACACACACACACACACACACACACACACACACACACACACACACACACATGCATGAATGTACACATGCATGCATAAACATACACACATGCATGCATGCACACACACATGCACTTTTGCATACATGTGTATGCATACAATACAAACACACATGCATGTACACTCATGCATGCACGCATAAGAAAACATGCATGCACATATACACTCATGCACTTTTGCATACATGTGTATGCATACAATACAAACACACATGCATGTACACTCATGCATGCACGCATAAGAAAACATGCATGCACACATACACTCATGCATGCATGCATGCTGACACACATGCATGCACACACACTCTCATGCAGGCATGAATGCACACATACTTGCATACATGCACTCACACATGCATGCATGCACAAACACACTCATGCATGCATGTATGTGCTTACATATGCATGCATGAACACACACACTTGCATGCATGTACTCATGCATGCACACACACAGGCACACACACATACACACACACACACACATGCATTTGGTTATGGCTGTTGGAAAACTGGACATTTAGGGGCAAGTATATGGTTGGGATCATTGCTTTTTACAAACCCCATTTCTAGTTAGGGCCCCGCACTGAAAGTGTGGGTGCCCTATAGTAATCACTCTGTCCGTCCGTCTGTCCGTCTGTCCGTCCACAATTTTTTTTATCCTCCATAACTTTTTATTATTCCTGGATGGATTTAAATATTACTTGGCATCATTCTGTCCGTCCGTCTGTCTGTCTGTCCGTCTGTCCGTCCACAAATTTTTTTTTATCCTCCATAACTTTCTTATTTCAGTGTGGGTGCCCTATAGTAATCACTCTGTCCGTCCGTCTGTCCGTCTGTCCGTCCACAAATTTTTTTATCCTCCATAACTTTTTATTATTATTCCTGGATGGATTTAAATATTACTTGGCATCATTCTGTCCGTCCATCTGTCTGTCTGTCCATCTGTCCGTCTGTCCGTCCACAAATTTTTTTATCCTCCATAACTTTCTTATTCCTGGATGGATTTAAATATTACTTGGCAGAAATGTTAACCATAATGTGATGGAGTGTTGCGCGCAAGACTCAGGTCCGTACCCTAAAGGTCAAGGTCATACTTAGAGGTTAAAGGTCAAAAAAGGGTCTTTCCTGTGTACAATTAATTACTTTGTTATTATTCCTGGATGGATTTAAATATTACTTGGCAGAAATGTTAACCATAATGTGACGAAGTGTCACACGCAAGACCCACAGCCGTACCTCAAAGGTCAAGGTCATACTTAGAGATAAAAGGTCAAAAAAGCGTCTTTTTTATTGTGTCCAATCTATAACTTTCTTATACCTGGATGGATTTAAATATTACTTAGCAGAAATATTAACCATAATGTGACAGTGTGTCACGCGCAAGACCCAAGTCTGGGCCCCGCACTGAAAGTGTGGGTGCCCTATAGTAATCACTCTGTCCGTCCGTCTGTCCGTCCACAAATTTTTTTATCCTCCATAACTTTTTATTATTCCTGGATGGATTTGAAGCCTCCGTGGTGCAGTGGTTACGCTACTCGCCTTGTAAACCAGGGATCGCAGGATCGATCCCGGGCTTCTCCAGACTTTCGGATGAGTCTTTAACCCGAGGTCCCGTCTCCGTATGACCTTAGCTGTTGGTGGGACGTAAAATTAAAACTCACTCACTCCTGGATGGATTTAAATATTACTTGGCATCATTCTGTCCGTCCGTCTGTCTGTCTGTCTGTCCGTCTGTCTGTCTGTCCGTCCACAAATTTTTTTATCCTCCATAACTTTCTTATTCCTGGATGGACTTAAATATTACTTGGCAGAAATGTTAACCATAATGTGATGGAGTGTTGCGCGCAAGACTCAGGTCCGTACCTCAAAGGTCAAGGTCATACTTAGAGGTTAAAGGTCAAAAAAGGGTCTTTCCTGTGTCCAATTAATAACTTTGTTATTATTCCTGGATGGATTTAAATATTACTTGGCAGAAATGTTAACCATAATGTGACGAAGTGTCACACACAAGACCCACAGCCGTACCTCAAAGGTCAAGGTCATACTTAGAGATAAAAGGTCAAAAAAGCGTCTTTTTTATTGTGTCCAATCTATAACTTTCTTATACCTGGATGGATTTAAATATTACTTAGCAGAAATATTAACCATAATGTGACAGTGTGTCACGCGCAAGACCCAGGTCCGTACCTCAAAGGTCAAGGTCATACTTAGAGGTGAAAGGAAAAAAAAAAACGTCTTTTTTAACATCAACATTTTCCTACTCCTCTGATAGCGCTACCGGGGCCCTAGTCAGTTTCACTGACAGCTCTAGTTTTTCTTATTTCTGCTCCAAGCCATAGATTGTGGGTATTCGTTAGAACTGCCTCAATGTGGCAGTTCTAACAAACACCCAAAATCTGTTTTGGGGGCATATATGAGAAAAATGTCACAATTTCATCAGAAAAATGACCTTTTTATAGTAATAAAAAAATGCAGTATATCACACAGATGTGTTATTGTAATGCACACCAATCCAAAGTTCAGGTCCGCCCCCCGCCCATAGGGGCTTGAAGAAATATATGGGCTGCATGATGCTCCCACGCAGAGCTGAATCGGGCCCGCACACTAGTACTGGTAAATGGCTCAGAGGATCTAAGCCTGTCCAGGAACCGTGGTGCGAGGCGGACCGCCCATAGTTATAAACCCTATTGGCTTCATTGAGCGACAGGGCTTGAGATGTCATTTCATTTCAATGTCGGGTAAAATTCTCACGAAATTGGAAGCAACATCTCCAAAATGACCTTTACAGTGTTAACGGGGATATTAAACCTCAAATCAAATAAACAAATCCAATGTTCAGGTGAGAATCTGAAAATGATCTTTCCTTTGGATTTTCGCAGGAATTCTTAACAACAGTGAAACAGTCACCTATGGCCAAAATATTGCTCCACTTGGCAATATGTATCACCAATACTGTGTTGGAAGAGTCAGCGATGGAGTTACTTGCCCCTGGAGACAAACAGGAGTCCAGTGAAGATCAACAACAAGAGAAGGAGACAAAACCTCCACCTAGAAAAGGTAGGTTTCCTTCTGCCAATTCCAGGCCTGAGTCTAATGCACTAAGAGGTTAGGGAACATTTAGGAAAGTTCAGCGAGACTATAAGAATCTTATATGGGTGTGAGGGGTGTATGGAAAAATCCGTCCTGAGGGTCACTGTCCGGCATACAAGGCTTGCCGAGTGTTGCCGGACAGTGATCCCGAGGGACGGATCTTTCTATCCACCCCTCAAAGGCTCACACCCGTATTGGATTCTTTTTCTTGCATACCTTTCATTTCTTAGCGCAGATTGTTAATGCTGCAGTCACTTCGGTTATAAACGTTGACCCTGCAAGAATGTTTAGTGATGTCACTTCATGTTCTGTGACCTCAACCTTGGCGATGGCGCATACGAGGTCGTAATCAACTAGTGCATTTATCAAAAACGCGATTTTATTCGATTTTAGCCCCGATAGCTCAGTTGGCAGAGTGTCCGGGATTGAACCCGACATTGAGATGAAATGACATCTCAAGCCCTGCCGCCCAATGAAACCAATAGGGTTTATGAGCATGGATGGTCTGACACTCCCACCGCTTTGCCTGGGCAGGCTTAGATCCTCTAACCGATTTACCAGTACTCGTTTGCAAGTCGGTTTCAGCTCTGCGTCACGTGGAAGCATCATGCAGCCTATCTACTTCTTCAAGCCCCAGTGGGTTGGGGCTGGAGTCCTTAAACTGAGATACCATATTTACTGTATGTATTTGGACAGACGGGCTTGGTAAAACAGTGTAGACCCAGATAAGGTGCTGCAGAATGCAGCATCTTATCAATTTCTACACTGTTTGCCACCCCTCCCTCTATTCTTAGACACATTGGATAGTAAATTTTTTCGTTCAAATTTTTGAACCAGTATGTTAAGTGGTTGAGGTGTCCGAAAACTTAACCCATTGTATGTGGGAAACCCCTAAAGGAGCACCTTGGCAAACGGTGGAGGCCTGGATCAGACGCCGCAGAATGAGGCGTCTGATCAGGGCTTGCACTATTTGCTAACAGAATTTTCCATCAAAAATTGGATAAAAACGAAAATGTAGGCCTGACACCCCTTATATGACAAACAGACTTGTCCAACATGTAGCAATGGATACAGTGGGTTAAGATAAATACAGTATATGACCTTACTTGTTGGTGGGACATAAAACTCAAACACACAAGAAACACATCCTCATTTTACATCCTTTATCTGGAAGTATGTATCTTTAACCCATTGCCTCCTGGAAACCTGGAAAAGCATTATGATAACACATCTATGTGACATAGTGCATTCTTTCAAATCACAAAAATGATTACTTTTTTCTGATGAATATTTGTGACATTTTCCTTATTTTTACTTCAGACATAGGTTTTGGGTTCTCGTTAGAACCGCCTCATTGAGGTGGTTCTATCCAGTACCCACAATCTATGTCTTAGAACAGAAATAAGAAAAATATACCCCTGTAAATCCCAGTTTTTACTATATGAAGTAGGGTTTAGAGGGGTATTAATTACACGGACTGGTTAACCTATATGGATTTGATGTCGCATTATGATCAGGATCTTTACTGTTTCCTAACATGACTTTGCATCTAAAATGAAATGAAATAAAAATAGACCAAACACTCCTTAAAATTATAAAATTTGATTGACTTGTCCCAACATAATAATGAAAGAGTCTACCAGTATAAAATTGGTTCATCGTCTGTTTATTTACAGAGTCATTACTGGAATCTTTGAAGAAGTACATTGAGCGGTGTCTGAATCAGGGAGCTCTCAGTCTCAATCATCTGGACAGGATAGAAGAGAAATTACTCGAAGATTATGGCTTTGATGTTTTTCATGCCATGGGTTACGGCAGATTTTTGGAATTCATATTACATGAAGCAAAGCAGGTAAAATGTTTTGTTATTTTCTAAGGGCTGCTAAAAATATTAAAAACAAAGTACAGACGACTCTTACCTCATACTTCAGTGGATTGGAATTTTCAGTCTGAGGTAACTTTAGTTTGAGATAAAAACAGTTGAAATGTTAGAAATATATAGTACACTAAACCAACACTAGATTAGCTTAAGCAGTAGTTAAGTGTGTCAGATAACCAGAGTCAGCTGCATTTTGTGAATTTGTTTTATATAAGCCTTTTATAGTTTGCTAATTAAACACAGTTAACCCTTATCACACTTTACCGAACAACCCCCTACCTTTGCAAACTGTAGATCCAGATCAGATAGCTTCTGATCAGGATATATACTGTCATGCAGTTTTTATACCCCCTGCATACGAAGTATGCAATGGGGGTATACAGTTTTTGTCTTTTCCGTCTGTCTGTCTGTCTGTGTGTCCGTAAAAAATTATTTTGTGTCAAAGATATCTCAGGAACTGCTTCACATAGAAACTTGAAATTTTGCACACATGATCAGTATGACTACTTGTATTGTGGGAAAGAAAATAAGGGCCAAGGGGTCAGGCCTTTTAGAGTTATTTCCCTTTGTAGTTCTTGCTGTTTAATAGTGTATATTTTTATTTTGTGTCAAAGATTTCTCAATAACTACTGTACATAGAAACTTAAAATTTGGTAGCAACAACCAGTATGACTACTTGTTTTAGCTGAGGTGATGGCACTGGCCGGGGGTATACGTGCCCCACTGGGCACTTTTGTCTAGTTTATTCAGCAAGATAAGGGTCAATAATTAGGGCATCACAGTAGAATCTCAATAATTTCTACTGTGATGATTTAGAACACTAGCAAATTGCTCCTTTGCCCATCAGAGCTTGGGAGAAATAGATTGGTGCTGCCACGCAGTGCTTAAACTGACCAAACTTGAGTACTGGTAAACTGTTTAAAAAGTCTAAGCCTGATCCAAAGGATGTATTGAGCTGAAACTTGATAGGAGGCATCAGGGTGACATGGAGATTCAGATTTGCTAAAATCATTCCATTCCTATATCCAAGATGGCCCCCATGGCAGCCATCTTTAAAGTCTTCAAACAACATCTCCTCCAGAACCAACGGTCAGATTGATCTGAAACTTGATGGGAGGCATCAGGGCAACATGGAGATTCAGATTTGCTAAAATCATTCCATTCCTATATCCAAGATGGCCCCCATGGCAGCCATCTTTAAAGTCTTCAAACAACATCTCCTCCAGAACCAACGGTCAGATTGATCTGAAACTTGATGGGAGGCATCAGGGTGACATGGAGATTCAGATTTGCTAAAATCATTCCGTTCTGATATCCAAGATGGCTGCTATTGGGGTGGGGGGGGGGGGCATCTTGAAATTCTTCAAATGACATCTCCCGAGCCAAATGCTAGATCGAGCTGAAACTTGATGGGAGGCATCGGGGCGAAATGTAGATTCAGATTTCCTAAAAATGGTTTGTTCCTATTTCCAAGATTTCAAACAACATCTCCTTCTGAATCAAAGATAGATCGCGTGCTGTAACTTTATGGTAGGCATTAGGGGACATGGGGATTTCAGATTTGCTAAAATCCTTCCATTCAGATATCCAAGATGATTGCCATGTTGGCCATCTTGTCATTCTTTGAACTACATCTCCATAACTAAAGGTCTGATCAAGCTGAAACTTGATAGGATGCATCAGGGCACCATTGGGACTCAGATTTGCTAAAAATCTGTCTGTTCTGATTTCCAAGATGGCGCCATTTATGGTCACCCTGAAATTCTTCTAACAACATCTCCAAAACCAAAGGTGAAATAAAGCTGAAACTTGATGGGAGGTATCGGGGTGACATGGCAATTCAAATTTGCTAAAATTGTTCCAATATCCAAGATGGCTGCCATGGTCGCCATCTTGAAATTCTTCAAACAACATCTCCTCCTGAACTGAAAAATAGATTGATCTGAAGATTAGTATGAGGCATTGGGGTGACATGGAGATTCAGATTTGCTAAAATTGTTCTGTTCTGATATCCGAGGTGTTGTCATGGAAGACATCTTGAAATTCTTCAAACAACATTCTCCTCCTAAACCAAAGCTTGGGTTGAGCTGAAACTTGATGGGAGGCATCAGGGCAAATGGAAAATCAGAATTGCTAAAACCATTCTGTTCCAATATCAAAGATGACTTCCATGATGGCCAACTTGAAACATCTCATGTACTGAAAGTCAGATTGAGCAGAAACTTGATGATTGTCATCAGGATTCAAAAGACCAGATTGAGTTGAAACTTAATAAGAGGCATCAGGGCATATTGAGATTCAGAATCACTAAATTCATTCCATTCCGATATCAAAGATGGTAGCCATGGGGGCCATATTGAAATTCTACAAACAACATCTGTTCCTGAACTGAAGGTATGATTGAACCGAAACTTGATGGGAGGCATTTGGGCAACATGGAGATTCAAATTTGCTGAAATTATTCTGTTTCGTTACCAAAGATGGCTGCCATTGTGATCATCTTGAAAATCTTCAAACCACATGACGTCAAATTGAGCCGAAACTGATGGGAGGCATTGGGGTGACATGGAGATTCAGACTTGTAAGAACCATTTTCTTCTGATATCCAAGATATCTGCGACGGTGGCCATATTGAAAACCACATTTGCTTCCGAATGGTCGGTCGCATTGAGTTGAAATTTGGTGGGAGGCATTTAGGTGACGTAGAGATTAAAAATTGCTAAAATTTTTCCATTTCACTATCCAAGATGTTGGTCATCTTGAAATTCTTCAAAGCACCTGTACAGTAAATGCAGAAAAGACTGGCTGGGTGGGCAGCTAAGGTGTTGTCAGTATATGTCAAATTTTAAAAGTCATTTTTGCAAACAGTGTGGACCCAGATCAGATCTCTGACTCTAGGAGCCTTGTCTGATCTGAGTTCACACTGTTTGCCTGTATGAAAAAATATTTCTGAAAAGTTTGCAAGAAGATTCAGTAGATGATATAAGCAGAAGACATTTTCAGATGTAGTTTTTTTTTCTCGGCATCTAAAGGGTTAATTGAGTATTCTAAAGGCAGGTGCAAATGATAGCTCTCCCCCCCCACTCCCTTGCCAAGCTATACACACCTCACTCTGCATCAACACCATAATTACCAGTATAAAGAGAATCCTACCAGAATCCTAAATCAGATTGAGCTGTTCAGAAACTTAATCAGAGACATCAAGGTAACATGCAGATTCAGAATTGCTAAAGGCAATATGATCTGATAAACAGGTTGGCCACCAATGCACAATACTGTCGAACTGCAATAACTCGAACACCTTTGGGACCGTGAAATTTTCTTCGAGATAGGGGTACTTTGAACTATTGAGGGTAACTCGTACTACCAGAACATTAGTCATAATGTAAGATGACCGTTTGATATATTTTTGGCTTCTTATTAAATAAATGTATGTTGTGTATGCTCTTTAGAATCGCGGCGATTCTAATGAGCACCCACAACATACTTTTCAAGATAAAATCAAACAAGATTCAATAAATTAACCTAAACTCGTGGATATCTGGAGTTGTAGGAACCATTCTCTAGCGACCCAAGAGTGAGTTCGAATTATCCAAGGTAAACGAATTATCCGTATTCGAGTTACGGAAGTTTCATTGTATATTACATCATGATCAGCCTTGTCCAGGTGAGCAATTTGTGGTCCACTTGGGCCTCTAGTACTTTGTTTGTTTCATTTGAGGTTTAATGTCCCTCTCAACACTACGGGTCATTTTGGAGATATTGCTTCCAATTTTTTGGGACTTTTACCCGACACTGAGATGAAATGACATCTCAAGCCCTGTCGCCAAATGAAACCAATAGGGATTATAAGCATGGACGGTCCGACACTCGCACCACTTTGCCTGTGCAGGCTTTGACCCTTTAAGCGGTTTACCAGTACTCATGTACGGGTGGGTTTCAGCTCTGCATGGAAGCATCATACAGCCTACTTTTATTTAAATCATTGATTCCATTGCCTTAGAGTTTCATCTTCATAGAATTGTTTCTTGGTGCTTCAAGCTAAACAATCAAAACAAACCTTTGTCTGTTTACTGTAGGTGTTGGAAGAGAGTGGCGGGCTGACCCTGGGAACATGTTCTGGTGGACCAGAAAGTGATGTGGGATTTAAACCTCAGCAGGCTGACCTGTTTGAGTTGATAAAGCAGTCAAGTCAGTGTGGTGTGTCACAGGTACGTACAGTCAAAAATCTTTATACTGACATTCCTTATAATGACAAAACTCATTAGCTCAAGTCAGTGTGGTGTGTCACAGGTACGTACAGTCAAAACTCTTTATGGTGACATTCATTATGACAAAACTCGTTATCACAGTAATTTCAGAGGCCGGAATGAATCCTTATTTAAGTCAGTGTGGTATGTCAGTCACAGGTACATACAGTCAAAACTCTTTATACTGACATTCATTATAATGACAAAACGCATTATCACAGTAATTTCAGAGGCCGGAATGAATCCTTAGCTCAAGTCAGTGTGGTGTGTCACAGGTACATACAGTCAAAACTCTCTATACTGACATTCATTATAATGACGAAACTCGTTATCACAGTAATTTCAGAGGAATGAATCCTTAGCTCAAGTCAGTGTGGTGTGTCACAGGTACATACAGTCAAAACTCTTTATACTGACATTCATTACAGGGCGTCAAGTTACCTATATTTTCCTATATTTCAGGCCATTACCTATAATAACCTATAAAATCCTATATTTTACCAAAATACCTATAAATACCTATAATTTGGAATTTTGTGTAAGCAAGGAATTCAAAGTTTCTAAAAAAATCTTTGACACTAGATGTTTTCTATAATATTTGAGCTTAATAAGCTGTTTCCTTATATGAATTTGTATTCCTTTTTGGTGTAGCAACAGTTTTGGAAAGCTTTAGCTAGTGGAAGTTCTGCTATTTTTTAAATTTGAAATTTTCCAGTTTGATTTTGTTTTTACTATTGTTTCTTTATGAATACATGTATCAAACAAGTTTAGCCATTTTTTTAGCAGGCGAGCTATTGTGATCAGTCACCATACGCCGTCGTCCCCCATCCATGCGCCTGTCTGTTCCTCCACAATTCTTTTAAATGCATTGTCTAAACCCCTGAATAGATTTTGACCAAACTTGACAGAAATCATCTTTGGGTGGTCCTCTCTCAAAGTTGTTCAACGAATTTCAGTCCATGCTGAATTCTCACAGGCCTGTATGAAATTAAGTTGCAGTATTTCTACAGAAATATTGTGACAGGATTCTGACATGAAACCTGTATGAAAAATTTTAAAATAGAATTTCCACAAAGAATCTTCACTTAAATTTGGTCTTCGAGACGGGATTCAGGTGGGAATCAGTGTGGAAACGCTTGTGAAATATTTAAATTAGCAGGAAAATTGATGCAGGAATCCTGTAGAAAAAAACAGACATGATTCCTGTATAAATTACTGACAGGATTCCTTCATGGTTCCTGCATGAATTATTGGCAGGATTCCTGAATGAATTATTGACAGGATTTCTGCCTGAGCTTGTGACGGTATTAATGTCTGTATATTCCTAAAGTAAGTAAGTAATTTCTTTATTTAAAGAGGGTGGCTCGTTTGGTACAATTACCAATCTTCCACGAGGCCCTCTAGTTAAAACATAATACATAACATGGACAAACTATAAATGAGTATTTACAAATGTGATGAGATTTCTTTACAATTAAATAATGTATGGAGAAGTGTGAGAAAAAAAAAAAAGTGGAATGAAATTTATACGGTGATGAAATACGGCGATGAAGGCATACGTTTCAATATCTAGGTGTTAGTCATCCAGGAAATTAATCTATCTGAGAATGAGACCAGGGTATCACTATTTGTTATCTCATATGAAATACTATTCCAAATAATTGGCCCTGAATACGAAATGCTTTCTTTGAATTTGGCTAAATTTAGTTTTGGAACAATGAAGACTTGATTTGAGCTAGATCTGAGCATCATATTTAAAGGGTTTAATTCTCTTCTGGAAAAGCTCACACAAATAGTTCGGAACTAAATGGTTAACAACTTTAAACATCATTTTTGCCTTGTTCAAGAATATATTTTGCTCAATAGACATAACTTTTAAGCGTGATTTAGCAGATTCATAGTCTACATATTCATATCCTAAGATAAATTTGAAAGCGCATTTCTGTAATTTTGTTTTATTAGAAATATATAGTTTGATGAATTACCCCATATGACATTGCAGTAATTAAAGTGAGGCTGAATATATGCTTTATAATAAAGAAGCCTATGTTCTGAACTTAAGAAATGACTTATTTTTGACAACAACCAGATATAGGACGACACTTTCTTGCAAACAGCCTTGTTATGGGTACTCCATTGTAAATTTTCATCAATATATACGCCGAGTATTTTAACACCGTTAGTTATCTGTAACTCAATATTATTAAAAATTAGTTTAAATACGCTTTCATCAATATGTAAACGTTTCTGGCGTGTTGTGATAAGCATTACTTTTGTTTTTGCAGTGTTAAGTAACATTCCATTTTGTTGACACCGGTCAGGTAATGTTATAAGACAGTTTTGCAAGTTTAGCCTGAGTTCATTAATATCAGCCTGTGCATCATAAATAGTAGTATCGTCAGCATAAAGGTCTGTAGAGCAAATTTGATTGGAAAGATGCAATGGCAGATCTTTTATAAAAATAAGAAATAGTAACGGGCCCAATATGGATCCTTGTGGAACTCCGCATTTGACGTAATCATGTTCTGATATTTTATTATTTACAGAAACTACCTGTGTTCTGTCACTCAGATAAGATTGCATTAATGAAACAAAATTATTGCTACATTTATAGCATTTAAGTTTCTCTAAAAGTAAGTCATGATCCACTAGGTCGAAAGCTTTTCTGAAATCTACCATGATAGAACCTACAATTTTGCCTTGGTTTATTGCCTTGAGCCAGTTTTCTGTCATGAGTGTTAATGCACTTTCGATAGAATGTCCAGATCGAAAACCACTTTGTGTTTGATGTATAAGGTTAAAATTGTTAAAATATGACATACGATTCTTCTGTATAATTCCTGCTAATTTAGATAGTTGGTCCAGTTTCATTAACATAACACGATCATCTTAACATACACTGTGAAAAAAATTGAGTTTTTATCTATACACAATAAGGAGGAATATACTTGTGCTGGAAAAGAAAATACAAAAACCTTGCATTCTACTTACATATAAACTTTCATGTAACTCTTGAATTTGAATCCTTGGCTTTCCAAAGATTCATTGTGAACTAATAACTTCAGTCTGCCAACACATACATAAATCTGTGGATGCGGTGCAGTCTTTGCTGTTTGCAAACATTAAACTTTTGACACCCCACTAGTTAAGCATTTAATCAATTTAAAACACTGTTAATCTAATTTTAAAATTCTAAAAGTAACACACTGTGTCTTCCAAAATATAGTTGGAAATCCTTAGAACAGCTTTATACTTGTAAAGTTGTAAAGCAACACACAAAGCTAGCCATCATCCCTGATGCCTTTGAATGTGTTATAGGAGTGCTCCGGCCAAAATGTTATGTTTCAGAAACTGATTATGCTCAATTTTCACTCCAGACTTTTAAACAAATTTGGTTAACATTTTCATGCAGAATTTCTGTTACGATCTGGCCATTTTCCTTGTGGAATCTGTAACCAAATTCTGTATACTGCTGGAGTCAGACAGGAAAAAAGAGTTCCACCATGATTTCTGTTTAATACTGTCCACAAAGACTCCACGGCAAACAAAAATAGCTGAAAATAAGAATAAAACCTTTAAAAATCTTCTTGTCTGAAACTAGAAGGCCCAGGTCTTCGATATTTGGTATGAAGCTTCATCTAGTGGGTCTGTACCAAGATTGTTCAAATTATAGCCCTAGGGCCAAAACTGGGTCCGCCCCAGGGCCCACTGGTTTTACATAGGCTTATATAGGGAAAACCTTAAAAATCTTCTTGTCTGAAACCAGAAGGCTCAGGCTTTGATATTTGGTATGATGCTTTGTATAGTGGACCTTGACCAAGATTGTGCAAGTTATAGCCCTGGGACCAAAAATGGACCCTCCACGGGGCCTACTTGTTACACTATGGATCACGTGAGCAATCCAGGGCCATCAAGGCCCTCTTGTTTAAAGGGAAGAAGGTCCCATGTTTTGATTCTGCCTAAATTGTCAGGTAGACACAGTTGGGTTTGGTTATCTCTTGTTCCAAGAAATAGATAAGGTGGTTTTCTGATGATATTTAAGTAGATCACTCAGTTCTGTATAAAACATACATTGATGGCACTCATTAGAATCATCTACTAAGGACTAATTTTTATGGAGATTTATTTAAGATATTTTCCTTAATTATAACCAGCTGACCACCTTATCTATTTCTATATGTTGTATTATTAATAAAAGAGAGAGCTTGTAGGTGGTCGTGGTGGAAAAATACAAATCTGGCTTGTTTTCTTCAGTGTAGGCAACCTATAACATCCTATATTTCTGGCCGCTAAATACCTATATTTCTGGACCTAACCTATATTTTTGACTCCTATTATCACTTGACGCCCTGTCATTATGACAAAACTCATTATCACAGTAATTTCAGAGGAATGAATCCTTAGCTCAAGTCAGTGTGGTGTGTCACAGGTACATACAGTCAAAACTCTTTATACTGACATTCATTATGACAAAACTCATTATCACAGTAATTTCAGAGGAATGAATCCTAAGTTCAAGATGAGACGGATTAATGGAAATATTGAAGAACATTATATTTTTTAATACTTCCAGGAACAAATGTTGTGGATAATTGTTAGAATCGC
This sequence comes from Lucinisca nassula, assembly GCA_963580285.1. Lineage (NCBI taxonomy): Eukaryota > Metazoa > Mollusca > Bivalvia > Lucinida > Lucinidae > Lucinisca > Lucinisca nassula. The sequence continues at coordinate 39,233,201 of OY757017.1, forward strand.
CTCGTCGAGTTGATTATAACATAAGTCCAAAACATTCGTTCTTTGGAGTAACAAAGGAGAAAAGACACTTCAACACTCTCAGTTTGACAGTAGCTTGGGATTGTCTGATGAAAGATGATTCCAATATGATGATAATCTTTTCCGTACTTAACGTATGTTTGGCTGAATAGCATTTTCTTTCTTTTATAAAACAGGAGTCCATTTAGTTTAAACATATTTTATTTCCATATTATACATGTACAAAACTACAATATTACATGAATCAGTTTGGATTAGAAATGTTGTATTACACTTGATAAAGGCCAATAATGGCTGAAATGTTGTGTTAATAAATAAATAAAACCAATTTGAAGTTGTTCTCTGAAAAAATTTCATGTTCGGATTAGAATGGAAGCGTAAAAGCTTATTTTCTTCTCAAGAGGAGTCCATTTTGCAATTTAGAATTGCCAGGTTGAGTTTCATTTTAATAGAAACACAACTAGAAAATTGCATGTAGACATTTCTGATGTTTAATGTTGAGCAGCTTTTGCAAATGCCAAATTTGCTCTCATCTTCTCAGCAAAAAATATTACCATATTAGATGTTGCACTTGTTAGAACAGTTAGAACTTATTAAGCAATGGATGCTTTGAACAACTTGCCCCTGATATTATCAATTATCAGCTAAATAAAAAGTCAAACAACTTGTCCATACAATCCTTAGATTATGTGGACACAGCCTACTCACTTAAAACCTATTCAAGGTTTACTTTGTGTAAAAATTGATTATATTCTTGCCACTAAGGCGATATGACAGACTCAGCCTAAATGCTTAACACCTGTACAAGGTTTACAATGTCAAAAAAAAATACACTAGATCCAGTACTTCGCAGTCCGTTATTTTGCGAAATCCAGTATATCGCAAATTTGTCTTGGACCCCAAATTTACTATGAGCAAAAAAAACAACAACAAGAAAACATCCAGATCGGGATATGTCGCAGTGGTAGTTTGCCGAGACGCCGATACAATCGCGTTGGTAGTTTGCCTAGATGCAGATATAAGTTGCGGTGGTAGTTTGCCTAATCAACAGTATGACCAAACAATCCAATTAGCATCAGTCAGTACAGGCATTGATTATATTCGGCAAACAATTAGTTTTAATCGCCACACTTATCATAACCGGTGACATAATTGAGTACATGTACTCAATGCTCAGTCAGTCAATGCCATCTATTTAACTTGCAATCATGCAGAGCATCAGAGGTAAGATATTTAGTATGTAGCTTTGTTTATTGGTTTCATAATTAAATCCTGCCAACCATGCCCCTGGGGTCCAAATTGGCCATGCCCCAATTTAGACTTATATTGGGAAATACTTAAAAAAATCTTCCCTGAAACCATGAGACCTACAGCTTATATAACTAGTATGTAGCAATGTTTAGTGGTCTCTAACATAAATCAAGCCAACCATACCCTAGGGTCGAAATTGGCCACAATCTGGGAGTCATTTATTAATATAGAGCTAAAACCAGTAAATATTCTTCTCTGAAACCAAATAGCCCTAAACATAAATATCTAGCATGTAGCAATGTTTTGTAGTCTCTTGCATAAATCTGGCCAGTCATGCCTATTGGGGCCAAATTGGCCAAGCCCAGCTGGGGATGTCATTTGTTGATATAGATCTATGCAGCTATAAACCTAAATGGCCTTATACTGGCATCTCAGAAACTATTCAGGTCCCCTACCCTTAATCATATATTTTCTTGTTTCTTATGATAAAACCATTCGGGTGACAGTGATCTGGATTTGGTGGTGGGGATTGGGTGTCTTCACCCCTTAACTTCATGAAGACCTAATAACTCAGAAACGGTTCAGATTCCAGCCCCTAGACCATATATATTGTTGTTCCTTATGATAAGATGCATTCAGTTACACAGACTTTCGGTTCCCATTTATATGCCCCACCCCCTTCACCTCATAAAAGCCGTAGTATCTCAAAAACTGGTCAGATGATAAGACACATCCAATTGAAAATGGGTAATATTAGTACCATAAAATTTGGCTATGAGACGGGAATTTTTACCCCCAAAATGAGTCCAATTTTTTAGACAGGTCTTATAAACGAGGTCCAGGACCTCTTCTGAGTTTTCTGTTGTCTGATAACAGGGATTGTACTTTGTCCCCAGATAGTTGAGAGTAGGTTTGGTACCGTTGGCATCAGTATAATTTGGGTGCAAATGGTGTGCGAATATGTAAAGTAGAAGTAAAACACAGATCAGGAATCGATATAATTAACTTACTCCACCCATCAAAGACACCAAAGGGAAAGAAATACAAACATTAAGCGACCAGACCATAATGGAAACCTAAACAAAAGAAGGCCATAAGGACAGTTACTTTCCCACAAAATGGCCATATGGCCATCCAAAATTAAAAAACACAAGTGATACACACAGTAAGCAACAAACAACAACATAAATAAACCGCCACAGAAGAACCGCCTTGGAACGGTCAGTGGAAAGATTTCCACTGGGGGACTTAAATAGATTTTACGCGGCCACAATCCTCGCCCTTACTTCCGCCGCGATTTAGACAAATAATTTGTTCAGTCCGCATGAAGGCCTCCTACCTCATCAGTGCAACATCTCCGTGAACACAAATAATCAAAGAACCACAGAGGTGAGACAACGGTGAGGACTCCACAGCAAGAAACCACTGAAATGCTGGACCAAAAGAAAACCAACAGTTAGACTCCGATGGGCCCGACCAGAGACAGAGCATCAGGCACCAACCAACATTACCTTGAATTAGATCTCTAATTCTCAATAAGCCTTTACGTTGGTACTGTCATAGAATCTGAGGCCTGACCCACTGGCGTGCAATTAAAGAGGGAAGCAAAGTTGCCAACCGTGACTGGGCCGACCACCATGCATGCAGCCCGCCGCACAACACCCATGTTGTACCCAATCTTTTTATATCGAAGAATGATTTTACGAAACTGGGTGCTAAAGTCATTGCGGTTATATATTTTTCTGAATCCATACACCAAGTCACCACAAAACTCGGGCCCCAACAGACCCCCCTGCAGAAGAGACCTAAGTCCAACATTGAATCCCGAAACCAAATCAGAATGGCGTCTACAAAACTTTGAAAAGGCTTTGCGTAGTTTATGGTACCGAGAACCCTGATTAAGAAGTCTAGCTGTTAACAACCCATCACGAGTGTTGAAGTCAGCCACACGACTACACACTATAGCAAATCGAATGAATTAAGAAATACAAACGCCACAGGATGGCGCACGAGGAACACCACCACCCAAAAAAGGAAAACCCACAATCCCAAAATCAAAGTCATCGCGCCCACCACAAATCCTACACGAAACAAACCCACCCACAACAGACAGATGCAAATCCAAAAACGGGGCCTCGGCATCAGAAGAATTCGCTCCATCCAACTGAAGCCCCGGGGGGGCAAATCCGACCGACCAAACCACCGAAACAGGCACTACCAACACCCAACAAACCATCCAAACACCCAAAAGCAGAGCCAAAAGCCTCAATAATTTCAGATCGGCCACCAATGGAAAGCGACAACATGAAGTCTCCTTCACAACAACACAAGAACAGACCAGCCACAAGAGGCGCGCAACCCGCACCCACCAGAATGCCCACAATCCGTCCAAACAACCTAGCACCGAATCCAACACAAATACCGCCAAGCAGAAAGGTGAGGGCACCACACACTCCCCGACACGACCAAAGTGCACAACTCCCACGCCCCCCAGAAGTGAAAAATGCACCTCTGACATTACATGCAAGATAGAGAGAATCTTCTCTGTGAAAAGCCCACCCAATTAAATCATTAAGCTTTTCTTTTATAAGATTATGAGGAAGAGTAGTGTAAAGAGTGGAAAAATCTCAAGCAGACAGACTTGAAGCACGAAAATGTCCCAATTTACCTAAAACCTCATTCGAATTTTTTACAGACCAAAACAGACCTCCTCCTGATCTTTCAAAGACCCCACCACAACACTCAACCACATGCGCCTCAATAGCAGCTAGACAGGAAGTTAATAATTTAGAATGTTCAGTGGTAGTGCAAGAGCCAGAATTTGCAATAACCGTGCTTTGTAAGGTCTTTTATGAAGTTTTGGTAACCAGTATAGCGTAGGAAGGCTGTCTTGGCCTTCGGTAACACACACAGCAAACTTGGTGGCTGAATGACAAACACGTCCATCCACCATAACTCCCTCCTCAGCCAAAGGCTGAAGTTCATAGGCCTTAGTACCACCAAGCTCCTGCCTAAGTGTGTCAACACAGCGGAGCCGCCACACAACGACGACGCTGCCAGCGGCCCTGCCCGCAGGGGCCAAAACAAATTTCTTATGAAATTCTTGAATACCTAGTTTAAGATGACGTAAAGACGTCTGAATATTGGTCTTGGGAAAGCCGATAATAGAGTACTAGCGTTTATTTAATTCAAGGCATCTATTTACCTTACAACGTTTTAGTCCATATTGGATTTGAGTTTCCAACAGAACAGTTACAAAGAGTTTGTAAAACTCTGAAAACGTTTTTTATGTCCCGGTAGTGATAGCGGGGACATATTGTTTTTGCCCTGCCTGTTTGTTTTATGGTTTGTACGTGGACAACTTTAACGTTGGTCATAACTTTTGAATCCTTAGAGATATAGTATTCATATTTGGCAGGAAGGTTCCTTGTGGCGAGAGCTTCACATTCATGCAAAAAGATGTGACCTTGACCATTGACCTACTTAAAAGAAAAATATAACATCAGTCATAACTTTTGATCCGCTTGAGATACAGCCTTCATATTTTGCATGTATGTTCCTTGTGACAAAAGCTTAACATTCATGCAAAAGGTTTTGACCTGTGACCTTGACCTTGACCTTTGACCTACTTAAAATAAAAAATAACATTTTGGTCATAACTTTTGAACCATTTGAGATACAGCCTTCATATGTTGCATGTAGGTTCCTTGCAACAGGAGCTTTACATTCACACAAAATATTTCGACCTGTGACCTTGACCTTTGACCTACATAAAAGAAAAAGTTAACATTGGTGATAACTTTTGAACCGTTTGAGATACAGCCTTCATATTTGGCATGTAGGTTCCTTGTGACAAGAGCTTCACATTCATGCAAAAAATGTTGACCTTTGACCTACTTAAAAGAAAAAATTAACATTTTGGACATAACTTTCTAGCCATTTGGGATAGAGCCTTCATATTTGGCATGTAGGTTCCTTGTGATAAGAGCTTTACATTCATGCAAAAAATTTGACCATGACCTTGACCTTTGACCTACTTAAAAGAACAAATAAAATTGTTCATAACTTTTGAATCGTTTCAGATAGAGCCTTCATATTTGGCATGTAGGTTCCTTGTGATAAGAGCTTAACATTCATGCCAGATCTTGTGACCTTGACCTATGGCCTACTTTAAAGAAAAAAAATATTATTGTTCATATCTTTCGAACCATTTAAGATAGAGCCTTCATATTTGGCATGTAAGTTCCTTGTGCCAAGGGCTTCCCACTCAAACCAAAAATCTTGACCTGTGACCTTGACATTGGACTGTGACCAACTTTGAAAAAAAATGACCATGCCTGGGGACATTTTCGTGTTTCACAAATACATCTTGTTTTGACATGCTGTAGTTTCCTTTCAGAGAGTTTCAGTGAGAGACAAATCTTTGAGATCTTACCTCCGTTTGAAATGTTAGTGATGTGCCAGAAAAATCGTATGATCAAAATAAAATTGAACGGTCATAGACATGTGAAAGATATAAAATTATTTGATTATGCAAATGTGGACCGCCCCCGCCCATAGGGGCTTGAAGAAATATATGGGCTGCACGATGCTTCCACGCAGAGCTGAATCCGGCCCGCACACTAGTACTGGTAAACCGCTTAGAGGATCTAAGCCTGTCCAGGAACCCCGGTGCGAGGCGGACCGTCCATGCTAATAAACCCTATTGGTTTCATTGGGCGACAGGGCTTGAGATGTCATTTCATCTCAATGTCGGGTAAAAGTCCCACAAAATTGGAAGCAACGTCTCCAAAATGACCTTTACAGTGTTGACGGGGACGTTAAACCTCAAATCAAACAAATGCAAATGTGGAAATGCTGGAAAACTTTCACTTCATTAATATTCATGACCTCATTATCATAAACCTATGAAAATTAGCATGCAAGCTTATTGGCTTATGGGTCACCTTGGATGGGGGTGGGGGTGATGGGGGGGGAGGAGGGTGGGGTAACCATTGGAAAAGCATGGAAATAAATCCAATAGTAGTCTAGTAAACAGAACCATTAAGTATTTAGGCTTTAATGATATAAGAACTTCTGTTCCCAGGATCTTTTAGTTTCTTTTACCGATATGTTGATTATTATTTAATTTTCGACCACACTCCTGCTTATCAGTTCACAGACCCCTAGTTACCCTTAGGTAGTTACCGAACCGTAGTTTAATACCTACCTCATATAATTTTTTCTATGGATGAAGTGCATTTGTCCGCAGAAAAAAACTTGCATAACTGAATGATCATGTCACGCTTTTGATTTTTGTGATAATATGGGCCGATTTCACACGTTCTAGCCATTATCAAGTGGTAGCAGAGGGTCCCAATAGGTAGGGCAAGAATATGACCTGTCTTATAACTGAGTATAAGGTAAATACCACATAAGAACCACAGAAAAAGGGGCCCTGTCTTATTACTGAATCGCCTCATTGTCAATTTTTTATGGTAAGTTGAATTTTGTGTAACATTACCTTGGTGGTTACCATTAACTATCAGGTGCAATTGAAGGATTCCATTAACATATTTAGTCATCAGATCTGTAAATGTTAAAACTTTAGTTGCTGTGGTGAGCAGTCTAGGCTCATTGGGCCTCTTGTTTTTTAAGCCTGCTCAGATGGAGGATGCCCTGTGTCATCAGTATGGTGTGAAGGATGTAAAGTTTCTTGGACATGGTAATATCAACCGTCTGTTGACTGCCGCAGAGAAACACAGGAAGCACCAACATACAGACTTCACTGTTCACTATGAGACAGCTCTTGTTGCCAGGTCTGGGTAAGTTTGTTTATTTAAATGGCAGATTCAACCAGGAGTTTGAGGTTTTTAACATTTGTTGTGACCTAACTGAAAAATATTGACTAGAACAAAGGACTGGGCCTTGTTCATCAAACGTAACAATTAAATATGGCAAAAAGTCGTATATACAAATATTGATGCAGAAAAATACTAGAGTATTAGATATTGTACTTACTATAACAGTTATCAACTTGACCACTAACAAACCTGTTAAGCTAACAATGCTTAGAACAACTGGACCCTGGCAGGAGGTCGTGTTTGATCCTTGTCAGGTTTGACTGGTAACCAGGAAGTCATGTTTTGATCCTTGTCAGGTCTGACTGGTAACCAGGAAGTCATGTTTTGATCCTTGCCAGGTCTGACTGGTAACCAGGAAGTCATGTTTTGATCCTTGTCAGGCCTGACTGGTAACCAGGAAGTCATGTTTTGATCCTTGTCAGGTCTGACTGGTAACCAGGAAGTCATGTTTGATCCTTGCCAGGTCTGACTGGTAACCAGGAAGTCATGTTTTGATCCTTGCCAGGTCTGACTGGTAACCAGGAAGTCATGTTTTGATCCTTGTCAGGTCTGACTGGTAACCAGGAAGTCATGTTTGATCCTTGCCAGGTCCGACTGGTAACCAGGAAGTCGTGTTTGATCCTTGCCAGGTCTGACTGGTAACCAGGAAGTCATGTTTGATCCTTGCCAGGTCTGACTGGTAACCAGGAAGTCGTGTTTTGATCCTTGCCAGGTCTGACTGGTAACAAGGAAGTAATTTTTAGCTCGCCTGTACGAAGTACAAGGAGAGCTATTGTTGTCACCTCGGATGGCGTGCGCGTGCGTGTGCATGTGCGCGTGCGCTTCATACTGCGTTAAAGTTTTTCAAATGCTTATATCTCAACAGTCACTCATCACAGAGCACTCATATTTGGAACATTAGTACCTGGGAGTGTCTTCTGATGTTCAAAGATAACAGACCCCTGGGGTCATGCCCCGGGGTGGGGCTTGGGGTCAAAATCTAGAACACCTATGTAATACTGTGTTAAAGTTTTTGAAATGCTTATATCTCAGCAGTCACTCATCATAAAGCATTAATATTTACAACTTGTGAAACCTGGGAGTGTCTTCTGAGATTCCAAGACAACACCCCCATGGGTTCGTGCCTGAGAGTGGGGATGGGGTGGGGCTAGGGGTCAAAATCTAGGACAACTTTGTAATTTGTTGTATACCTTTCCCTGATGCTAACTAGTTATAGACAGAATTGGTTAGACATCAGCCAACCAAGTGACATCGGTTCAAGTGTAAAAGGGTGAAGGTCATGGTGACCTATATTTCACGGTCCAGTGATTTTGCCTTTTATCTTGAAGACTATTTGTTGGAGAAATGTCATACCTGGGATATTATTTCCATGTGACCCAATGACTGACCTCAAAATATATCTAGGTCACTGTGACCTATATTTCATGGTTCAGTGATTTTGACTATTATCTCGAATACTATTTGATGGAGAAATGTCATACCTGGATTATAAGTTCCATGTGGCCGGATAATTGACCCCAAAATATAACTAGGTCAGTGTGACCTATATTTCATGGTTCAGTGATTTTGTCTTTTATCTCCAATGCTTTTTGATGGAGAAATGTCATACCTGGGTTATTAGTCCCATATGACCCCATGCTTGACCTCAAAATATGTCTAGGTCACTGTGACCTATATTTCATGGTTCAGTGATTTTGTCTATTATCTTGAATACTATTTGATGAAGAAATGTTACACCTGGATTATTTATTCCATGTGACCTGATTATTGACCACAAAATAAATCCAGGTCATTGTGACCTATATTTCATGGTTCAGTGATTTTCCCTATTATCTTTATTACTATTTGATGGAGAAATGTCATACCTGGGTTATTAGTTCTATGTGACCCCATGATTTACCTCAAAATATATCTAGGTCACTGTGACCTATATTTCATGGTTAAGTGATTTGCCTATTTTCTTTAATAAATTTTCATGAAGAAACATCATGCCTGGATTATTTATTCCATGTGACCCCATGATTGACCTCGAAATTATATCTTGGTCAGTGTGACCTAAATTTCATGATTCAGTGACTCTGCCAAATTGAATACTATTTTTTTTTTTTTTTTTAGAAACTTCAGTTCTGAATTATAAGTTCCATGTGACGAGAAGATTGACATAGAAATATATCTATTTTCATGGTTCATTGATTTTGCCTTATAATTCATACACATTGTGATTGTGAAATGTAATATTTGGCATATATGTTCCATGCGACCTGGTCACTGACCTCAAAATGTATCTAGGTGTGTGTGACCTATATTTCATGGTTCATTAATTTTACCTTCTATGTTGAAAGCGCGAAACAGGCGAGCTATGCTGTCTGGCGACAGCTCTTGTTTATCCTTGCTAGGTCTGACTGTTGACCAGGAAGTTGTGTTTGGTCCTTGCCAGGCCTGACTCGTGACACGGAAGTCTTGTTTGATCCTTGTCAGGTTTGACTGGTGACCAGGAAGTCATGTTAATCATTGCCAGGTCTGACTGGTGACCAGGAAGTCATGTTAATCATTGCCAGGTCTGACTGGTGACCAGGAAGTCATGTTAATCATTGCTGGGTCTGACTGGTGACCAGGAAGTTGTATTTGATCCGTGCCAGGTCTGACTGGTGACCAGGAAGTCGTATTTGATCCTTGTCAGGTTTGACTGGTGACCAGGAAGTCATGTTAATCATTGCCAGGTCTGACTGGTGACCAGGAAGTCATGTTAATCATTGCTGGGTCTGACTGGTGACCAGGAAGTTGTATTTGCTCCTTACCAGATCTGACTGGTGACCAGGAAGTTGTATTTGCTCCTTACCAGATCTGACTGGTGACCAGGAAGTTGTGTTTGATCCTTACCAGATCTGACTGGTGACCAGGAAGTTGTGTTTGATCCTTACCAGGTCTGACTGGTGACCAGGAAGTTGTGTTTGATCCTTACCAGGTCTGACTGGTGACCAGGAAGTCATGTTTGATCCTTACCAGGTCTGACTGGTGACCAGGAAGTTGTGTTTGATCCTTACCAGGTCTGACAGGTGACCAGAAAGTTGTGTTTGATCCTTACCAGGTCTGACTGGTGACCAGGAAGTCATGTTTGATCCTTACCAGGTCTGACTGGTGACCAGGAAGTTGTGTTTGATCCTTACCAGGTCTGACTTTTTTCATGGAGTTTGATCATTAAATATTTTCTGTAGTCATTCTAACCCTTACACTTACTTATGAAGGTTAGTTGACGGTTAATGGCAAAAGAGGTTAACAGCTTTAACAGAATTTGCATAGATACATTCGGTCAGGATGAAGTGGTTACCTTGACCTTATTTTCAAGGTCACAACCATGCTAAATAGGTCAAATTTCGGCCATATTTAGGTTGTGTGCAGTATATCTCATGAACTACAGGGTGGATTTTAATCAAATTTGCATGGATATAACATTTGATCAGGCTGAAGAACGGATTAGGTTTTTTGTGACCTTGAGGTCACAATGGTGCTGTTAAATTAAACTTGTTTTGAAAGGGTTATGTGGTGGGGGTTTTGGGGGGGACGTCTGTTTTCTCAGAAACTGGTCTAGTATTTAATTGTAATTTACTGAAATCTTGATTAGTATTGGTGACTATGACATTAATTTCAAGGTCAGTCCTCACAGCTCCCAAAAAGTGTCAGATTTGGGAAAAAAAACTTATCTGCACCCTATTTCCTTGATTCATTTATGCATTGAGATCAAACTTGGTACAATATATCATTGCAACCTACCAAGTATTTGATTATTATTTGGTAACCTGGACCTCAGTAAACCACTGAGGCTGGACCCAGAGATAATAAATACCTTAAAATACCTTCTCCATAACTGCTGGGCTAGTTGCCTCTAAACCTGGTCTCTAGTAACTACACAAATGGCTGAAAATTGGGGAGGAGTGTTGCATATTGAAATACTCAGCATGGTGAAAATTAATTTACAAGAGAACTTATTTATAATAGGCTGTTACAAATGTTGTTTCTTGCATAGAAATAGCAGAACTGTCTCCTTAATGTACACCACAAACTCATCATAACACAGTTCATTATAACAAGGGTTTGGATATAACACGGTTTAAGTTGGATCCCAAAAATGTGTAGATTATATAGAAAAATGACCATTTTCTATATAGCTACACATTTTTGGTCATTCTTCTATATAATCTACTTATTTATGTGTGGCTATAACACAGTTGTTTAACCCTTTTACCCTTTTAATGCCAAATGGAATCTTCCTCCTTATATATAGCATGGGTCCATTTCAAAATTTTAGGGGTGTCAGGTTGTGTTTTCTTTCAAATTGATTAGGAAAATGGCTGAACATTTTGCAAACAGTGTAGGCACTGATCAGATGCCACATTATGTGGCATCTGAACTGGGCCTTCACTGTTTGCCAAGGTACCTCCTTAGGGGTTTCTGGTACTGAATGGGTTAATAGTGTTATAAAGAGGTTGTGGTGTATGTAGTAAGATTAATAGAGATTGCCCACAACTTGGTCTCTTCTTTACTAACACAGTTTCTGCTTTGGAACCCATATATAGTGTTATAAAGAGGTTGTGGTGTATGTAGTAAGATTAATGGAGAAACAACTTGGTCTCTTCATTACTTCTAGTCTACCACCCATGACAGTCACAAAAGTGGGGATGTTGGGCCATCAGACAAAAGAAGCAGCGAAGGTCTGCCTACACAATTGCCCCCTACTGGAGGACTTGGCACAATGGAGTCAGTGGGCTCTGATCTTTGAACCGGAGCATGGCAAACTGAAGGACTTCATACAGAAATACGGAGGAGTTACCACAATGAATATGGAAGGTAATTAACCCTTTTAGTACCAAATGAAATATTCCTCCTTATATATAGCAGGAGTTCATTTCAAAATTAAGGGATGTCAGGTTGTGTTTTCATCAAAATTTATTCTGAAAATGACTGAACTGTAAGCAAACAGTAGAAGCCCTGATCAGACGCCGCGTTCTGGGCCTGCGCTGTTTGCCAGGGTACCCATTTGGGGGTTCTGGTGCTAAATGGGTTAAGTGGAACTTGCAAGGAAAATAACTGAGACATGAAACCATTGCTTCTTACCTTATGATTGAAGGTACGGTATTAACACTTTCACCTCTGTAAACCATTATACTTCTCCATCAAAGATAGATATTTGCAAACTGAATATATGTTTCAAATCAGAGTTTCCCTGTACATCAACCATAGTGCAGTTTATATTTTACTTTTGGTCCTTTGAGATCATCGTGAATATTCTGAGAAATCAGAGAGAAATTATTGATTTAGACTCATTCTAGACAAATTTTTAATTATTTGGACCCCATTTTGATTTATATCAGTCTTTGAATCGACTGCCTATTCGAAATTCGCAAAATTGCAGTATGTTTCCTCTGGCTTTCTTTGCCGGATCATTACAGGGCCACTGATGAGGCTTTATTAGTCGAAACTACGTAGTATGGCCCATCTTCTTTCTTATGAATGTTTTCATTGCTCTTAAAGGAACTCATTTTTGATTTTAATTTGATGGTTTAGGTCATTTTTAGCTCACTTGTCACATAGTCACATTTTGTCACTCATCCGTCGTGCATGCATGCATGCATGCGTCCGTGCCTGCGTCCATAAAAATTTTAAATAAGTATATCTCTAAAACCCCATGGCCAATCTTGATCAAATTTCATGAGAAGCATCATCAGGTAGGGGAAAGGCTGCAAAAGGTTTTTGGGATGATCAGATTGGAATTCTGGTTACCATGGCAACATATAGCTCCCATAGACTTACAATGGGAAAAATTTAATAAATCTTCTTCTCTGAAACCACTGGCCCCAGAGCTTAGATATTTAGCATGTAGCAACTGCAACTGGTCACCTACACAAATCCTGACAATCATGATCCTGGGCTCCAAATGGGCCACACCCAGGGGCCCCTTAGCCCCATTGACTTATAATGGAAAAAAAAGTTTGAAAATCTTCATCTCTGAAACCACAGGGCCCAGAGCTTAGATATCTAGCATGTAGCAAGGACAAGTGGTCACCTACATAAATCCTGCCAATCATGCCCCTGGGGTCCGAATGGGCCTCGCCCCGTGGCCCCTTAGCTTCCATAGACTCATAATGGAAAAAAGGTTCAAAAATCTTCTTCTCTGAAACCACAGGTCCCAGAGCTTAGATATTTAGCATGCAGCAATGGCAAGTGGTCACCTACATAAATCCTGCCAATCATAATCCTGGGCTCCAAATGGGCCACACCCAGGGGCCCCTTAGCTCCCGTAGACTTATAATGGAAAAAAAGTTTCAAAATTCTACTTCTCTGAAACCACAGGGCTCAAAGCTTAGATATTTAGCATGTAGCAACAACAAGTGGTCACCTACATAAATCCTGCCAATCATGCCCCTGGGGTCCAAATGGGCCACGCCCCTGGGCCCCTTAGCTCCAATAGACTCATAATGGAAAAAGCTTCAAAAATCTTCTTCTCTGAAACCACAGGGCCAAGAGCTTAGATATTTAGCATGCAGCAATGGCAAGTGGTCACCTGCCAATCATAATCCTGGTATCCAAATTGGCCACACCCAGGGCCCCTTAGCTCCCATAGACTCATAATGGATAAAAGCTTCAAAAAATCTTCTTCTCTGAAACCACAGGGCCCAGAGCTTAGATACAGTAGAATCTCGGTGATTCAAACGCCGATTTTTCAAAACTACCGATTTTTCGAAGACGACTGGCGGTCCCGACATTTTTCTCTGTAAGTTATTGCAAAAATATTACCGATTTTTCGAAAAATTCGATTTTTCGAACAGTTTTGTCGGTCCCAATCAAAGAAATTCTTATTAAAATCCCCTGTTTAATTCGAAATATTACTTGGCTAATCAAGGTCACACATCGCAATTTTGCGGCGAGTTCAACTGTTACACTTCACACCCGACTGACTTCAAGAATTAGTAGATACAGGTAATTAACACCGGATTAACGGCCACACTACAGGTGATGATCCTTTATTGAGTAATGGGTGTCTTTAATTGATTTCGTCCGCAATGAATATTTTATTTGATGTTTTTTATGTGTTTTAATTACGGTACATTATTGAGCTTAATTGCATTTTAATTTGAATATTTCACTGCCTTTGATTAATTTTTACTGTTTACATTTTTTAAATGCAGAGACGATCAATAATAAATGTGATGTGTAAATACAGCAGATCTGACAATGCAAGAACATGACGTCGAAGCAAAATCACATCAACGTCAATTCAACGCCATTTCATTGCATTGACGTTGATGCGACGTTGCACACAAGCTATGTGACTGCTGGGTAGTGGTTTTGGGGTGTTACGGGGTGGTTTGGGTGTTTCAACGGACCAGTGGTTACAGCAAAATTACAATTCTGATAAAACTGAAAGTAGACGAATTTCCTGAACACTTATGAACTTTTTTGAGAGTGAATCAAGGGGCAAAAAGCGAAACAAAATTGACTAGAAACCTGAAGTTAGGCCTTTTCGATTTGTATCAGCCAGTTTATTACAGACTGATACAAATCTTCGCTAGCTGTCAGTGTTTGTCAGTTCTGTTGTTCTTTTTGCGGGGTTAAATATTTCGTCAGTAAAATGATTTAGTAATTGGCATTCAACCTTCATTTTTGTTATTGTTGATGGCTGTAAATATAAAATATAAGTTCAAGTTTTATTGTTATTTCCTGCTTTCGTAGCCCTGTCAAGCATAAAAGACGATGAGATTAACCTTCACGTACCTCATTTTCTTTAATGCTTTGGCAGTTATTACCGTTTCTTTATCATAGCGCCGTAATGAAGTTCGAATTATAGTCATTTGAATTGCATTGAATAAAAAAATCCGAACATATCCGAAAATTGCCGATTTCGATAATTCAAACTCTCGATAATTCGAAGGAATTCCTGCGGTCCCTTGCACTTCGAATTATCGAGGTTTGACTGTATTTAGCATGCAGCAATGGCAAGTGGTCACCTACATAAATTCTGCCAATCATGCCCCTGGGGTCCAAATGGGCCACGTCCGGGGGCCCCTTAGCTCCCATAGACTCATAATGGAAAGGATATTTAGCATGTAGCAAAGACAAGTGGTCACCTACATAAATCCTGCCAATCATGCTCCTGGGGTCCAAATTGGCCACGCCCCGGGGCCCCTTAGCTCCCATAGACTCATAATGGAAAAAAGTTTTAAAAATCTTCTTCTCTGAAACCACAGGGCCCAGAGCTTAGATATTTAGCATGCAGCAATGGCAAGTGGTCACCTGCCAATCATAATCCTCCCTCAAAAATCTTTTCTCTGAAACCACAGGGCCCAGAGCTTAGATATTTAGTGTGTAGCAACAGCAAGTTGTCACCTACATAAATCCTGCCAATCATGCCCCTGGGGTTCAAATGGGCCAAGCCCTGTGGCCCCTTAGCTCCCATAGACTCATTATGGACAAAAGCTTCAAAAAATCTTCTTCTCTGAAACCACAGGGCCCAGAGCTTAGATATTTAGCATGCAGCAATGGCAAGTGGTCATCTACATAAATTCTGCCAATCATGCCCCTGTGGTCCAAATTGGCCACGTCCGGGGGCCCCTTAGCTCCCATAGACTCATAATGGAAAAAAGCTTCAAAAATCTTCTTCTCTGAAACTACAGGGCCCAGAGCTGAGATATTTAGCATGTAGCAACGGCAAGTGGTCACCTACATAAATCCTGCCAATCATGATCCTGGGGTCCAAATTGGCCACATCCCGGGGCCCCTTAGCTCCCATAGACTTATAATGGAAAAAAAAGTTTCAAAAATCTACTTCTCTGAAACCACAGGGCCCAGAGCTTAGATATTTAGCATGCAGCAATGGGAAGTGGTCACCTACATAAATCCTGCCAATAATAATCCTGGGGTCCAAATTGGCCACACCCCGGGGCCCTTAGCTGCCATAGACTTATAATGGAAAAAAAGTTTTAAAAATCATTTCTCTGAAACCACAGGCCCAGAGCTTTGATATTTAGCATGTAGCAACGGCAAGTGGTCACCTACATAAATCCTGCCAATCATGCCCCTGGGATCTAAATGGGCCACGTCCCGGGGCCCCTTAGCTCCCATAAACTCATAATGGAAAAAAGCTTCAAAAATCGTCTTCTCTGAAACCACAGGGCCCAGAGCTTAGATATTTAGCATGTAGCAACGGCAACTGGTCACCTACATAAATCCTGCCAATCATGCCCATGGTCTCTAAATGGGTCACGCCCCGGGGCCCCTTAGCTCCCATAGACTTATAAATAATGGAAAAAAAGCTTCAAAAATCTTCTTCTCCAAAACCACAGGGCCCATAGCTTGGATATTTAGCATGTAGCAATGGCAAGTGGTCACCTACATAGATTTGTTTGTTTGTCAACACTATTTAGGTCATTTTTGAGCCGGTCAGTTTACGTATCAACACTTTCCTGGGCAGGCTTATACGTAAGCGGTTAACCAGTACAGTGCACATTCTTTCGCCAGAAATCACCTACATAAATCCTGCCAATCATGCCTCTGGGGTCCAAATGTGCCAAGCTTCTGCTTCTACACTCATTCCTTTTCCTCTTTCACCCCTGCCCCTCTTTTTCATCTCCTCTACTATCTCTTTTCTCCCTTTCTCTGGGAGATGACACAAAATGATCAACAAGGCTTGACGTGTCGTTAAACCCAAAATCTAACACAGTGCGCCTATATAGGCAATGGAATTGATCTATTTACAACTGACCTCCAAACTGTGACTTATTTCTCAACAAATTACAGTTAGAGCTGATCTATTTCTTAAACAGTCAATCTGTCAGTTTTGTACATGTGTGACAGAGAGTGAGATCCTAACAATTGCTTAACTTGATCGATTTGGATGTGGGTACGTTGATGGTGTGGGTTGGCTTATCATATGGTTATAGAATGGCCCTTGTTATACCCCCGGCATATGCAGTATGCCATGGGGGTGTATAGTTATATCCCCGGCATACGCAGTACGCAGTATGCCATGGGGGTATATAGTTTTCATATTTTCTCTGTGTGTGTGTGTGTGTGTGTGTGTGTGTGTGTGTGTGTGTGTGTGTGTGTGTGTGTGCATGCTCCATAACTTTTGAACGGCTTGACATATTTTCATGAAACTTCACATAAATGTTAAACACCATGAGACGACGTGCAGAACACAGGAACCGTAACTCTTGCTTTTTTACTTTCAGAGTTATTGCCCTTTGTATGTTTTAACTTGCATTTTCGTGTCCGCTCCATAACTTTTCAACCCCTTGATATATTTTCATGAAACTTCACATAATCACCATGAGACGACGTGCAGAACAAATGAACCGTAACTCTTGCTTTTCTATTTTCAGAGTTATTGCCCTTCGTATGTTTTAACTTGCATTTTCTTGTCCGCTGCATAACTTTTCAGCCGCTTGATATATTTTCATGAAACTTCACATAAATGTTAAACACCATGAGACGACGTGCAGAACACATGAACCGTAACTCTTGCTTTTCTACTTTCATAGTTATTGCCCTTTGTATGTTTTAACTTGCTTTTTCTTGTCCGCTCCATAACTTTTCAAACGCTTGATATATTTTCATGAAACTTCACATAAATGTTAAACACCATGAGACGACGTGCAGAACACATGAACCGTAACTCTTGCTTTTCTACTTTCATAGTTATTGCCCTTTGTATGTTTTAACTTGCTTTTTCTTGTCCGCTCCATAACTTTTCAGCCGCTTGATATATTTTCATGAAACTTCACATAAATGTTCAACACCATGAGACGACGTGCAGAACACATGAACCGTAACTCTTGCATTTCTACTTTTACAGTTATTGCCCTTTGTATGTTTTAACTTGCATTTTCGTGTCCCCTCCATAACTTTTCAACCGCTTGATATAGTTCCATGAAACTTCACATAAATGTTAAACACCATGAGACGACGTGCAGAACACATGAACCGTAACTCTTGCTTTTCTACTTTCCGAAATATTGCCCTTTGTATGTTTTAACTTGCATTTTCGTGTCCGCTCCATATTTTTTCAACCGCTTGATATATTTTCAAGAAACTTCACATAAATGTTAAACACCATGAGGCAACATGCAGAACACATGAACCGTAACTCTTGCTTTTCTACTTTCCGAGTTATTGCCCTTTGTATGTTTTAACTTGCATTTTCGTTTCCGCTCCGTAACTTTTCAACTGCTTGACATATTTTCATGAAACTTCACATAAATGTTAACACCATGAGATGCTGTGCAGAACACATGCTTTTCTACTTTCAGAGTTAATGCCCTTTGTATGTTTTAACTTGCATTTTCGTGTCCGCTCCATATCCTTTCAACCGCTTGATATATTTTAAAGAAACTTCACATTAATGTTAAACACCATGAGACGACATGCAGAACACATGAACCGTAACTCTTGCTTTTCTACTTTCAGAGTTATTGCCCTTTCTATGTTTTCAACTGCTTGATATATTTTCATGAAACTTCACATAAATGTTAAACACCATGAGACGACGTGCAGAACACATGAACTGTAACTCTTGCTTTTCTACTTTCACAGTTATTGCCATTTGTATGTTTTAACTTGCATTTTCGTGTCCGTTCGATAACTTTTAAACCGCTTGATATATTTTCATGAAACTGCACATAAATGTTAAACACCATGAGACGACGTGCAGAACACATGAACTGTAACTCTTGCTTTTCAACTTTCAGAGTTATTGCCCTTTGTATGTTTTAACTTGCATTTTCATGTCCGCTCCATAACTTTTCAACCGCTTGATATATTTTCATGAAACTTCACATAAATATTAAACACCATGAGAGGACGTGCAGAACACATGCACCTTAACTCTTGCTTTTCTACTTTCAGAGTTATTGCCCTTTGTACGTTTTAACTTGCATTTTCGTGTCCGCTCCATGTCTTTTCAACCGCTTGATATATTTTCAAGAAACTTTACATAAATGTTAAATACCATGAGACAACGTGCAGAACACATGAACCGTAACTCTTGCTTTTCTACTTTCAGAGTTATTGCCCTTTGTATGTTTTAACTTGCATTTTCGTGTCCGCTCCATAACTTTTCAACCGCTTGATATATTTTAATGAAACTTCATATAAATGTTAAACACCATGAGAGGACGTGCAGAACACATGAACCGTAACTCTTGCTTTTCTACTTTCAGAGTTATTGCCCTTTGTATGTTTTAACTTGCATTTTCGTGTATGCTCCATAACTTTTCAACTGCTTGATATATTTTCATGAAACTTGACATTAATGTTAAACACCATGAGACGACGTGCAGAACACATGAACCGTAACTCTTGCTTTTCTACTTTCAGAGTTATTGCCATTTGTATGTTTTAACTTGCATTTTCGTGTCCGCGCCATACTTTTCAACCGCTTGATATATTTTCATGAAACTTCACATAAATGTTAAACACCATGAGAAAACGTGCAGAACACATGAACCGTAACTCTTACTTTTCTACTTTCACAGTTATTGCCCTTTGTATGTTTTAACTTGCATTTTCGTGTCCGCTCCATAACTTTTCAACCGCTTGAAATATTTTCATGAAACTTCACATAAATGTTAAACACCATGGGAGGACGTGCAGAACACATGAACCGTAACTCTTGCTTTCCTACTTTCAGAGTTATTGCCCTTTGAATGTTATAACTTGCATTTTTGTGTCCGCTCCATAACTTTTAAACTGCTTGACATATTTTCATGAAACTTCACATAAATGTTAAACACCATGAGACGACGTGCAAAACACATGAACTGTAACTCTTGCTTTCCTACTTTCAGAGTTATTGCCCTTTGAATATTACGAGTTTTACCATACACTTGTGTCCGCTCTGTAACTTTTAAACCATTTGAGATAATTTCATGAAACTTCAAACAAATGTAAAGCAAGATAATAGGATGGGCAGAACACAAGAACCATAACTCTTGTTTGCATACATTACAAATTATTGCCCTTTGAATCTTGAAAATGCCCATTCTATGGAATATGGCCTGTATATGCAAAGAAGCTTTCGACATTGCTTTTTTCAGCTGAGGTGATGCCCCACTGGGCACTTTTGTCTAGTTTGTGTGTGTCTGTTAACATTTTTGTGTCCGCTCCATAACTTTTGAACCGCTTGACATATTTTCATTAAACTTCACATAAATGTTAAACACCATGAGACGACATGCAGAACACATGAACCGTAACTCTTGCTAGTCTACTTTCAGAGTTATTGCCCTTTGTATGTTTTAACTTGCATTTTCGTGTCCGCTCCATAACTTCTGAACCGCTTGACATATTTTCATGAAACTGCACATAAATGTTAAACACCATGAGACAACGTGCAGAACACATGAACCATAACTCTTGCTTTTCTACTTTCAGAGTTATTGCCCTTTGTATGTTTTAACTTGCATTTTTGTGTCCGCTCCATAACTTTTCAACCGCTTGATATATTTTCATAAAACTTCACATAAATGTTAAACACCATGAGACGACGTGCAGAACACATGAACCGTAACTCTTGCTTTTTTACTTTCAGAGTTATTGCCCTTTGTATGTTTTAACTTGCATTTTCTCGTCCGCTCCATTACTTTTCAACCGCTTGATATATTTTCATGAAACTTCACATAAATGTTAAGTACCATGAGACGACGTGCAGAACACATGAACTGTAACTCTTGCTTTTATACTTTCAGAGTAATTGCCCTTTGTATGTTTTAAATTGCATTTTCGTGTATGCTCCATAACTTTTCAACTGCTTGATATATTTTCATGAAACTTCACATAAATGTTAAACACCATAACTTTTAAACTGCTTGACATATTTTCATGAAACTTCACATAAATGTTAAACACCATGAGACGACGTGCAGAACACATGAACTGTAACTCTTGCTTTCCTGCTTTCAGAGTTATTGCTCTTTGAATATTACAAGTTTTACCATACACTTGTGTCCGCTCTGTAACTTTAAAACCGTTTGAGATAATTTCATGAAACTTCAAACAAATGTAAAGCAAGATAATAGGATGGACAGAACACAAGAACCATAACTCTTGTTTGCATACATTACAAATTATTTCCCTTTGAAGATTGTAAATTATGTGTCGGCTAACATCTTCGTGTCTTCTCCATTACTTTTAAACGGCTTCACATATTTTCATGAAACTCCACACGAATGTTGAACACCATGAGACGACGTGCAGAACACGTGAACCATAACTCTTGCTTTCCTACTTTTAGAGTTATTGCCCTTTGAATCTTGAAAATGCCCATTCTATGGAATATGGCCTGTATATGCAAAGAAGCTTTTGATATTGCTGTTTTCAGCTGAGGTGATGGCACTGGCGGGAGGTATACGTGCCCCACTGGGCACTTTTGTCTAGTTTTTGTATTTTCTGTGTGTGTTTGTGTGTGTATGTGTCTGTTAACATTTTCGTGTCCGCTCCATAACTTTTGAACCGCTTGACATATTTTCATGAAACTTCACATAAATGTTAAACACCATGAGAGGACGGGCAGAACACATGAACCGTAACTCTTGCTTTTCTACTTACAGAGTTATTGCCCTTTGTATGTTTTAACTTGCATTTTCATGTCCGCTCCATAACTTCTGAACCGCTTGACATATTTTCATGAAACTTCACATAAATGTTAAATACCATGAGACGTCGTGCAGAACACATGAACCATAACTCTTGCTATTCTACTTTCAGAGTTATTGCCCTTTGTATGTTTTAACTTGCATTTTCGTGTCCGCTCCATAACTTTTCAACGGCTTGATATATTTTCATGAAACTTCACAGAAATGTTAAACACCATGAGACGACGTGCAGAACACATGAACCGTAACTCTTGCTTTTCTACTTTCAGAGTTATTGCCCTTTGTATGTTTTAACTTGCATTTTCTCGTCCGCTCCATAACTTTTCAACCCCTTGATATATTCTCATGAAACTTCACATAAATGTTAACACCATTAGACGAAGTGCAGAACACATGAACCGTAACTCTTGCTTTTATTCTTTCACAGTTATTGCCCTTTGTATGTTTTAACTTGCATTTTTGTGTCCGCTCCATAACTTTTCAACCGCTTGATATATTTTCATGAAACTTCACATAAATGTTAAACACCATGAGACGACGTGCAGAACACATGAACCCTAACTCTTGCTTTCCTAATTTCAGAGTTATTGCCCTTTGTATGTTTTAACTTGCATTTTCTTGTCCGCTCCATAACTTTTAAACTGCTTGACATATTTTCATGAAACTTCACATAAATGTTAAACACCATGAGATGACGTGCAGAACACATGATCCGTAACTCTTGCTTTCCTGCTTTCAGAGTTATTGCCCTTTGAATATTATGAGTTTTACCGTACACTTGTGTCCGCTCTGTAACTTTAAAACTGTTTGAGATAATTTCATGAAACTTCAAACAAATGTAAAGCAAGATAATAGGATGGGCAGAACACAAGAACCATAACTCTTGTTTGCATACATTACAAATTATTTCCCTTTGAAGATTGTAAATTATGTGTCTGCTAACATCTTCATGTCTTCTCCATTACTTTTAAACGGCTTGACATATTTTCATGAAACTCCACACGAATGTTGAATACCATGAGATGACATGCAGAACACATGAACCATAACTCTTGCTTTCCTACTTTCAGAGTTATTGCCCTTTGAATCTTGAAAATGGCCATTCTATGGAGTATGGCCTGTATATGCAAAAAAGCTTTTGACATTGCTATTTTCAGCTGAGGTGATGGCACTGGCCGGGGGTATATGTGCCCCACTGGGCACTTTTGTCTAGTATTCATTTACAGCCATTTGATGGCTTGGTATTACTTTGGCTTTATTTTATCACCAGTGGCTGCCCCATTTTTATGTCAGCTCAATGTTAATTTCACCAGGATACTCTCAGGTGTATGTAGTATGGTACAGCATGGCATTTCAGTGTGTTGCCCTGGCCTCTTTACAGTCTGGATCATTTCTATATGTCCTGGATAGGCATGTTCATAGATGCCCCCAGCCACCAACAATGCTTCAAACTCTACATCTGAGGCCAGTTGTTCAAAACTGACGACGCCGTTAGTTAACCTTTTGTTAAAACTATGGCAAATGTGCTAATGTTTTGTTGAAAAAATGTGCGCAGCTTTTACAAATGCAAATTTTAGATATTGTGCTGGCTAGAACAATTAACAATTCTTTGAACAACTGGCCCCTCGTGCTCAATGGAGTGGAAAGCTAGAGAGTTTTTTGCTGTCATGTGTTTATGCATCAACTTGGTGCTGCAATTTATTGATGACTCCGGCCGGGGGCATTGTGCTTATTTCATAAAGTTGTCCCGTCACATTTCTTTTCAGGTGGAAAGATGGCTCATATTGATGTGCTTGCCTTGGAAACAAAACCAGGTCATTTGATAAAAATAGTTGGAAACACCTCTACAGACCATTTTGCAGCTGCTCTGAATGCCCGAGATGTCACAGCAACCTGTGGTCACCTGGTATCTCTAGCTGTCAGTTCTAAGGGTACAGAAAACATGCCACTAGCTCTGCTGGCAGTACACATGAAAACAGCTCTCATACAGATGAATGCTGGGGACCAGCTGACAGAAACACCGGGTTAGTTACTCATTATCAGGTCCACTTGTTAAAAGACTCATTAGCTAAACATACCGGTACCAGTTGGTGGTTAAAATGTTGAATGCTCAGGCAAGTACAATGTTTGATGCAATGGTATTTTTTGTTGAAAAATGTGAGTAGCTTTTCACATTCTTTCGGCAAAAATATTACTTTATTGTCAAAATTTTCAATGTTTTATAATGATATGTTTTAAAATGTTTTGAACAACTTAGCTGTTTTATGCAAGTCAGTTAGCAGATGATACTTTTCTTATAATTTCTCTGGGTTCCGTTCATAATTTAAGGAGCAAAATGTTTACATTTTAAACTGATTTGTTTTAGTTGGATTGCAATGAAAGCTTCAAGCTTACTTGAATTGCTCTCAAACGATCATTCCCGATCTTATCACATGTGCGAGAGAGAGGCAGTGACTTTTACAGCACTGCTACCCATTTACACATGGGTGGAGTTGGACAGTTGCATTACGTGTCTTGCCAAGGACACACCTCTACTCCGGTGGGCGGATTTGAACCAACGACCTTTTGATCATAAGTCAAATGCGCTAACCAATGAGCTATTGAGGCTGCCTAGCTATCACAGCTGCCTAGCTATTGAGACTGCCTAGCAAAATGTTTAAAAATATCAATTTCATTTTTAGGAGTCAATTTAAATAAAATGTTAGACTCTTATTCTACATCGCGAAAACATGCCTATATAATTATGACCCCCTTAAATCCCACTGTTATATGGTAAAAATGGGTTTGCAGGGGCATACATGATTTCTCATATTTCTGACCAAAAACATAAGATTATGGCTACTCTTTAGAACAGCCTTGCTGAGGCAGTTCCAATGAGTTCCTACAATCTATGTTTTGAGCAGAAATATGAAAATATCAGAATTTCTGATCTGAAAATTTTCATTTTTTTTTGGTGGTATAATTTTCAATATATTTGAACAGGCGTGTTTTCATATTGAGAAGAAAAAAAACAAGCTTGAAAAATGACAATTCCTTCAACAGTTAAGCCAAGTTTACAAAAGAACAAAAATCTTGGTACCAAGATAGATGGTTACCTTCAGAGAGGTTACATGTTGAGTGCTCTTGTGATAAATGCTCACTGAAATGAACAGATGCGGCTCTGAAATGATATATCATTCATAATTGGTCACCTTCAGAGAGGTTACATGTTGAACGCTCTTGTGATCAGTGCTCACTGAAATCTGAAGTGATATATATCATTTATATGGTCACCTTCAGAGAGGTTACAGATGCAGCTCTGAAATGATATATATCATTCATATGGTCACCTTCAGAGAGGTTACATGTTGAACGCTCTTGTGATCAGTGCTCACTGAAATGAACAGATGCAGCTCTGAAATGATATATATCATTCATATTGTCACCTTCAGAGAGGTTACAGATGCAGCTCTGAAATGATATATATCATTCATATGGTCACCTTCAGAGAGGTTACATGTTGAACGCTCTTGTGATCAGTGCTCACTGAAATGAACAGATGCAGCCCTGAAATGGGATCACAGCTGTTGTTGTTTCTCTTTGGGTGATTTTATTACATGTTTGCTTGTTTGTTTTGGAGTTAAATGGCTCGGTGAACCAGATTGAGCTGGTCAGTTTACCTATACACACTTTCCTGGGCAGGCTTATATGTATGCCAGTACAGCGCACATTCTTTAGCCAGAAACTGACAACTGACTGTCCTTCTTCAATCACCGGAAGGGAGGGAATGACCGTTTTATTATGCATGTAGACAGCATTAGACTTTCACTGGGGCAGCCAAGGTTGCCACTAGAAGCAGGTATTATGTGGTTATAATGCTTCTTTCTTTTGTTATGACTTTCATGTACATTTTAAATCAATTAGCTTTCACATTTCATTGAGACTTTCTGTTTACTGTATCTTTGTCTTGTTTTGTTTCATATCACAATAGGCTAACACAAGGCTACACAGGTAGCTGTTAGCCCAGAGAGGGAATTATATGCTTCTGGTTTTAATGAATTTGTTGTGACAAATAGTCCTCCATGGCTTATAGCTAGCAGTTAAGAGTGCCAACAATTGTTGGGTCACTCCCCACTGTAGGGTACAGCCTTGCTCAGGTCACAAGTGAAATGTTTGGAATAGATGGGCTGCATGATGCTTCCACGCAGAGCTGAAACCGACCACACGTGAGTACTGGTAAACCGCTTAGAGGATCTAAGCCTGCCCAGGCAAAGTAGTTCGAGTCGGCCCGTCCATGCTTTTAAACTCTATTGGTTTCATTGGGCGACAGGGCTTGAGATGTCATTTCATTTCAGTGTCGGGTAAAAGTCCCAAAAAAATTTGAAGCAATGTCTCCAAAATGACCTATACAGTGTTGATGGGGCCGTTAAACCTCAAATCAAACAAACAAACACATGTGAAATGCCAAGCTCTGCAAAGTGTTTTTTAGCTCACTTCATGCTCAAGGTGAATTATTGTGATTGGTCTTTGTCCGCCGTCCGTCCGTGCATGCGTCTGTTGTCAACTTTCGCTTTAAACAACTTCTCCAAAACTGCTGGACAGATTTTGAAATAATTTCACAGGAATGTTCCTTGGGTGTCCCTCTACCAAAATTGCTGAAACCGATCTGCTCAGATGAACACCAGGGCTAAAAATAGAAAAACCTTTAAATGACTTCTTCTTCTTAACCAGTGGGTGGATTTCAAAATAATTTTACAGGAATGTTCTTTGGGTGACCCTCAATGAAAATTACTTAAACTGTCCTGCTTGGATGAACAAGATGGCCACCAGAGCTAAAAATAGAGAAAAAAACATTTAAAAGACTTCTCTTCCTCAACCATTAGATGGATTTTGAAAAAAAAACTGCACAAGAATGTTCCTTGTGTGACCCTCTAGCAAAATTGCTCTAACTCCGATGAACAAGATGGCCACCAGGGCTAAAAATAGAAAAAAACTTCAAACAATTTCTCCTCCTTAACCTGTGGGTGGATTTCAATATAATTTCACAGGAATGTTCTTGATTAACCCTCTACCAAAATTGCTCAAACCTTTCTGCTTGGATGAACAAGATGGCCACCAGAGCTAAAAATAGAAAAAATCTTTAAAAGACTTCTCCTCCTTAACCAGTGAATGGATTTCAAAATAATTTTACAGGAATGTTCCTTGGGTGACCCTCTACCAAAATTGCTCAAACCATTTAGCTCTGATGAACAAGATGGCCACCAGTGCTAAAAATACAAAAACCTTAAAATGACATCTGCTCCTTAACCAGTGGATGGATTTTGTAATAATTTCACAGGAATGTTGCTCAAAGCTGTCTGCTTGGATGACCAAGATGGCCTCCAAAGCTAAAAATAGAAAAACCTTTAACCGACTTTGGGTGACCCTCTTCCAAAATAGCTCAAACCTTTGTGCTTGGAAGAACAAGATGGTCACCAGAGCTAAAATTAAAAAAACCTCCTTGAGTCAACCAAAATTGCTCAAACCCTTTACTCCACCATATATAACCTACAGTTTCATTTGTACAATATGGATCTGGTGAGCAATCCAGGGCCCTCTTGTTCTCTGAGTCTCTTCAGTTTTTGTCCCCACCTCTGGTTAATGTTAAGCTCAATATAAGTGAAATAATCCTGAAATGTTCAGTATACCAACATCATGTCAACTGTCTTTGTCACAGGTGGTCCTCCTAGCAGTGAGATGAGAGGCAGTTTAGCAGCAGAGTTTGTATTGAAATGCCTTGTCAAGATCCCAACAAAGATCTGTGTTGCTTTGGCCAACAAGGTAAGTTCAAACTGGAAAGTCAGACATAGAAGTTTGAAGCAAAAGTGTAACATTGTGATCCTAGTTATAGGTCTTAAGCAAACAGTGAAGATCCAGATCAGACTGCTCCTGCAAAAAGTGATGCATCTAGCCCTATTAGTTACCTGTCCAGGCTCATCTAAAGCTTTTCTGGTTGCTTATACAATTTGTTTGAGTTGAGGTTTTACGTCCCTGTCAACACTTATTAAGGTCATTTTGGAGACGTTGCTTCCGATTTTGTGGGACTTTTACCCGACGTTGAGATGAAATGACATCTCAAGCCCATAGAAACTGCTAGGGTTTAAGGAGCTATCCGGCTAACATCCCTTTTCCTGGGCAGGCTTAGACCTAAGTTGTTTACCAGTACTCAATGCTTATACAATAAGTCCTGGAGAAAAAGTCACAACAAAAAATTCACTGCTGTCCGATATATATATCAGATTGCTATTGAAGATTTATACCATCTGATTATGGCTGTTTGATCATTTGTTTTGCTGGTAGGAGTAGATTAGGTGAGGCAAGGTAGGTATATATCTTAAGGAATCTGGGTGTCTATTATTGAAGTCCTTGAAGTGATACTGTATGTCTGTGTCTCAGGTTATTTCCCTTGGCATGTTATCCATTCTCATAACATTGTATTTTCCAGCTATTTCTGGATCCTCTGGGTCAAGCTGTCGGGTCTACCAAGTCTAAACAGCTCCTGTTACAGATGTGTACATCTGTCAATGACATGAATCACCTACTAGAACTGGGATGTCTCCTGGGTATCAGTGAGTGGACCAATGTTATTACAGCAAAGTGTCGCCTGCCTGAGGTGGACGTACAGATTCTACCTCCTGATGTTGAGGAGTTCTTCGAAACAGAAAGTCAGGTAATTGTTTTCAGCCTTTTATAGCTTATTCAGTAGGAACTGAGTTTCTTGTTTTGCATCAGTTACAGTCACAGTTCTCATACTGCTGTATTCACAGTTTTTCAACAAAAATATCAGTTCTTAGTAGTGGAAATTGACCATGATTTTTTTTTCAGTGCTCAATCTCTCCCTTCCTTTTGATTCAATGGCATTTACCATATCTAGCAGAAGAAGTCACACAGTATTGGCTTATAGCTTAGGTATGAGCATGTCTGGGAAATAGGTAAATTGAGCGGCTTGATATGACCTTTGGTGTTGACTGGGCTGTTAAACTTTAAATCAACCATGCAACAGTGTTTCTTTTCATGGAGACTGATTATGAAATATTTTCTACAGACTGAATTTCTTCTTAACCCTTAAGATGCAAGTCACAACAATGGTTGTCTGCTTTGTTGTCTGCTGGTTACTTTTAAAGTCATTGTTACAGACAGCATGGATCAAGATCAGACTTCTTTAACCTTTACCCTGCTGTAGGTGACAAGCCCTATCTTTGCAAACAGTGTAGATCCAGATCAGGTGGCTTCTGAAGAAGCCATCTGATCAGGATCTACACTGTTTGACATTCAGTTTAAGAATTTGTAGGAATAAATTACATCAAGTAATCTGATTGGTTCAAAGTCAGAAATGGGTGTGGCTAAATTGAATATTCAGCAGGTTAAAGGTTAAGGAGCAGTTTGATCAGTGTCCACACTGTTTGCCTGTATGAAATAATATGTTTGAAAAATTGGCAAGAAGGTGCCGCAGACAACATATACAGACAAAATTCATAGTGTAACACAGTAGTGGTTCATGTATGTTTTGTTTTTCTTATATTAGAAAATTACCTATATTATATAGGTAGGGTCAGGCGAGAAGACAATCCCAGTGCATTTTTTACAGTAGATGAAAACTGCGAAGTAGTATCAGACCATAATTGTGACAAACACTCATATGACCGGTCAAAGTCAGTTTAATTACCGTTTAATGACTTATTGAGTGCTCATATGACTAGCCCCGAGCGATAGCTGTCATGTGAACCCGGTCAAAGTTAGTTTAAATACCGTTTAATGACTTATTAAGTGCTCATGCATGGATGTGTCATGTTTTTATGGTCAGTTATGAAACATAGGAGATGTATATAAACTGGGGTTGTTTTCTAGTCGGCAGTCAGTATTTCACTCCGCTTGGTATAGAGCTGAAATAAAACAAGTTGAACATTTTCCGTGTGTTCTTGTTTCCTTGACTGTGTGACATATAAACGAAGTGGTCGCCGTGACCAGGGCTGAAGAAACAGGAGAAAAGGAACAAAGGTAAGTGTCTTTTTGATTATTGCTTTTCTTGTAATGGCGGAAGGAAATCAGTTGCCAGATGTTGATCAGAATGCTCAAAATGTTTTATTTCACAATGAGGTCACAAACGCTTTTCGGCAATTAACGGAACAACTTGGGGCTTTATCAAATTCGGTTGGTAATGCTAGTATAGGGCAGTTTATTTCACCTTTTGATGGGAAAAACAGTAGAGAATTTCATCCTTGGGTAAAACAAGTAGAGAAATTTTGTAAATTGACAAATGTGCCAGCAAACGGCGTGAAACTTGTAGCGTACAATGCTAGCAGAGAGGCTGTTAGTAATTTTCTTGCTAGATACTTGACTCAATTTCCCGCAGCAACTTGGGACATGATAAAAATAGAACTTTCTCGCAGGTTTTCCACTATTATTGACCCCTCCCATGCGTCCTGTTTATTACGGCGCATTCATCAAAGGGACTCAGAATCGGTACAGTCTTATGCAGAAAGGCTGATTGAATTAGCGGAACAGGCTTCCACAGGTTTGGACAACGCTGCGCAGCAAGCCTTGGCTACGCAGTTGGTGGGGTATTTTATTGATGGGTTAACATCAGACCAAATTAAAATGAAACTTCTTAGGGTAAACCCACCCACTCTGGATGAGGCGGTAAATAGTGCGATATATGAGGTAAATTTGAGAAAACGGTTCAATCTCCGCGCAGGCAGAGATATGCAGCCTGATCGGCCTGGTCATGAGCCAATGGATATTGGTCATATTAGACCAAGACGATGGCAAAACCCAAGACGTGAAAGGGGAGGTAATTTTGACCAAAACACGAGGCGTGAAAGGGGAGGTAATTATGACCAAAGAAGGCAGGTCAACGCAGTAAGCAATCAAGAGAGTTATTATAGCCGAGGGCAAAATTCTCAATACAGACAGCAAGGTCATGAGCTAGGTCATAAGACCAGATTCAATATGAACGGAAGGCGCTGTTATCTTTGCAATTCGCCAAATCATTTACAAAGAGAGTGTCCTGAGAAAACTCGACCTAAAAGCGCAACCCAAGATGAAAACACTCAGGAACAGAAAAACCATTTAAACTAAAAACCTCTCTCTATCGTAAGGCGGCAGATAGAGGGAGAAATAGCACATCAACATTTAAAATTTCTTTGGCGGGAAATCCAAATTCATGTTGTTTAACATTAGAGAAAAGAAAACTAAGAGCTTTGGTAGATTCAGGAGCTGAAGTAAGTCTAATAAATTTAAAAACTTACCAGTCCTTAAAAGTAAAATCCCCTTTAAGAAAAATAAAAGTAAATCTGCAGTCAGTAAATGGGGAACAACTAAAGGTGCATGGCATAACTAATTTAAACTTTTCGCTCAAGGGCACAAAATTGAACCATAATTTTTACGTAGTTTCTAACATGAATAGGAACATTATTTTAGGACAAGATTGGCTGATAAAAAATGGGGTCAGAATGTATTACGACTTAGGCTGCCTGAGGGTAAATAACACTTATGTTCCTTTAGTGGAAGATATACATATAGCATCAATTGTACGGTTAAAGTCTACACTAGTGCTTAAACCACACACTGCCTATGTTTGCAAGGGCAGGGTGAAAAACAACCCACAAATATCAAAACAATGCATTTATCAAGTGTCCGCAATTGAGCAGAGCTTCATTAGCAATGAACCAGGGATAGAATTGACAGATGCTGTCATAAAATTAGATGACTCAGGGTCATGTCCAGTCCGCATAGCTAATAACACAGGTAAAACCTACAAATTAAAGAAAGGATGTGTCATAGGAAAAGTTAATCAGGTGAATGAGGAATGCATTCAGCAAATAAATTCAATAAGCAGTAATGTAAACGATCAGTACACCCATGAGGAGCTACTGACAGAACTCAATTGTCCTGAGCAACATAAGGATCTGATAACTAATCTTTTGCAGCAAAATAGGGATATATTGGCAAAGAAAGACACTGATTTAACGCCAACAGACACGGTTACCCTAAAAATCGAAACCAATGACCATCCTCCCATAAAACTGAGGCCCTATCGCCCACCCCTAAATACCCGAAAAATTATTGACAAGGCCGTAGATGAAATGCTAGAGGCAAATATCATTGTAAGATCTAGGTCAAGTTGGGCGTTTCCGGTTATCATAGTGGAAAAGAAAGATGGTAGTAGAAGGTTTTGTATAGACTATAGAAAGCTGAATAAAATAACAAGGCCAATGGCTATAAACTTACCTCTCATTGACGATGTAATAAACCGACTATCTACGGGCCTCCGTGGCCTAATGGATAAGAGCGCTGACTCTTAGTCATTAGGTCTCTCACCGCCGTGGGTTCGAGCCTCGCTCGGGTCACGTGTGAGACGCCAAGTTCTGCAACGGAAGGTCAGGTGGTTTTTCTCCGGGTACTCCGGTTTTCGCCCACCTATGATTAACGATCGGCTCGATATGAGTGAAATAATCTTGAAAGGGCCGTAAAACCCAAACCAAAAAAAAAAAAAAAAAAAAAAAAACGACTATCAGGGGCAAAATACTTCACATCTATGGACCTTCGGGCGGGTTACTGGCTGGTTAAGTGCCATGAGGACTCCCAAGACCGTACTGCATTCACGTGTCACAGGGGCCTTTTCTCCTTCAAGGTCATGCCATTTGGCTTGTGCAATGCGCCGGCCATCTTCACTGAGCTCATGAGTGAGGTGTTAAGTGGCTTAGACGACTTTGCCGCAAGCTATTTAGATGATGTGTTAATTTGGTCAAATAGCTTGGAGGAACATTTGAATCATATCCAACAAGTATTTGATAGATTTAGACAGCACAAACTAAAACTAAAGCTTAAAAAGTGTAGCTTTCTCCAAAAAGAAACTTCTCATTTAGGGTTTGTCATAAGCAAGCAAGGGGTAAAACCGGATGAGAATAAGGTACAGGCAATACGGAGCATGCCTCCACCTAGTAGTGTCAGGGAAGTAAGGGGTTTTATTGGTGCTATGTCTTGGTATCGGAGGTACGTGCCAAACTTTTCAAAGATAGCTGAACCTTTAATTGCCTTGACAAGAAAACATGCTAGGTTTAAGTGGACACCTGAATGTCAGACTGCTTTCGAATTTCTTAAAGAAAGTTTGTCGGTCATTCCACTGCTTGCCTATCCGGACACCAATTTGCCATACAAACTATACACAGATGCAAGTGCAGACTGCATAAGGGCTGTCCTGTCCCAGGAACAGGAAGACATTGATGAAGACGGAAATGGAACGGGCAAGATGGTCGAAAAGCCCATTTATTTCCTGTCGCATAAACTCAGCCCTACGCAATGTAGGTATTCCACTATTGAAAGGGAATGTTATGCCATTTATTATGCGCTGCAGAAGTTGCACACCTACTTGCACAATGCCCAGTTTGAAATCTTCTGTGATCACCAACCCCTGAAATACCTCCTTGGGAGCCCAATGATGAATAAAAGGGTACAGATGTGGGCCCTTACCATACAGGGGTACAATGCAGAGATAAAATATATAAAAGGAAGCTCGAATTGCTTGGCCGATATGCTGTCGAGACTTCCGGGAAGCGAGGAGGATAAGGTGCCTCAAGGCCAGTCAGTTACCGAGGAAGAAATAGTCCCTGACGTATCTGACGGGTCATATGAGATAGGGGTAATTAACTCCAACGAGGCTGAACTAAATAAATTTGCATCATGTAAATTTCAAGAAAATGACAAGTTAAATAAACCAGACACCTTGGGGTTAGACATGGTTGCTGAACAATTAAAAGATCCAGAAATACATACCATAAAAACTCAGCTAGAGGCGGATAGTCAGGCCCATAAGAAATACATAGTATTAGACAATGTACTATACTATATTTCCCATGTTGACGAAGACCCAGTAGTACGCCTTTATGTCCCAACTCACCTCACTGAAAAGGTAATAGCAAACATCCACAGTGTAGTACATTTGGGGTTCGATAAGACCTTTGACGCCATACGGGCAAAATATTTCTGGCCGAACCTATATAAACATGTATATGACTATGTTTCCAAATGTGTAGATTGCCAGACCCGCAATATGCAGAAGGTTAAGTCCCCCTTAAAAGAGGTCGACACACCCCCTTTTCCATTTGCAAAAATGGCCATAGATATGGTGGGACCCTTACCCAAAACCTTATCAGGGAATCAGTACATCTTTACGGCCATTGATTGGTACTCTGGTTACTTAGAGGCGTGGCCACTACCTGATAAAAAGGCTGACGGCATCGCTCATCTCATACTAGATGAGTTATTTCCCCGATATGGGTGCCCATTAGAGGTGGTGTCGGATAATGGAAAAGAACTGTGCAATGCCACCCTGGAGAATCTCTTTAACAAGTTAAACGTCCGTCACAGGAAAACGAATGTTTACAGCCCAAATGAAAACAGGGTCGAGCGATCCCATAGAACGTTGTTAGACGTGTTGTCCAAAAAGGTAAAAGACAACCCACAGGCATGGGATTTGTACTTAAATCAAGCCCTCGCAGCTATACGGTTCAGTGAAAATGTGTCAACCAAGCAATCCCCCTTCTTTTACTTGTTCCAGCGAGACCCCGTCTTACCCATTGATAACTTGCTCAAACCCCGACGAAAGTATTATGGTGATGACATCATAGAAAGGGGCTTAGAACAAACTCATCAAGCCTTCGTATTAATGCACCGTAGGCGTAAACAAGCTCATAGAAGACAGGCAAAATATGCAGACAAAACCCGTAAGATAACTGACTTTAAAGTAGGACAACCTGTGTATCTTAAGAAACATAAACGAAACAGCAAAATAGACAAAAAATGGAGTCCATATTTTAGGATAATAAAGCAATTAGGGGACAAGACTTGGGAGTTAAGAAATCAATTAACAGGGGAGATCCTAAAAAGCAGTGCTGACAATATGAGGCTAGCTAACATAGATGAATGGGAGATACCAAAATCCCAGAGCCAGCGAAAGTTTCGCAGAGCCCACTATGTCATGACCCCTGAAGGTACAGAAAACGAGACCGCGACATCCGACACTGATTCAGAATCAGAAGGTCCGGACGTTCGTTTAGCTAAGAAGTACCGGAGGGTAAGGTCAGACTCCGAGGAGGAAGAACACATTCCTCTGGCCGAGCTTGCCCGCAGGCTTAAAGCTAGGAAAGCTAGGCTAAGACAAGAAAATGCAGATCTTAATTCAAGGGAAACAACCCAGAAAAGAAAAATCATGAAAGATGAGGGTAGTGGGTCCGAAACAGCTCTGAACATACCAGCTCTTCAGACGATGAAAACAGCGGCCTAAGTGGTCCTGGAAGAAGCTCTGACGAGGGCAGGGTCAGAAAAATGGAAGTAGATAATGTCATCAGAAACAAACAAAAGAAATTCCGTAGAGTTAAAACGGAAAAGAGTAAAGTTAAAACTTTGCTCGAGAGCCTTGTTGATGTGCTATAAAGCTGCCTAAACCTTTTGTAAATAAGGAAAATGAACAATTAGGGTGATGGAATTTAATACTTAATTGTGTTTTTTTTTGTTTTGTTGTAGCAGACAGCTTATACCCACAACTAGAAGCAACCCTCTTGTTAACTTGTTTTTTGTTCTTTTGATAATAAGAAAATTATTAAAACTATGTCGGCTAATGCAGGATTCACCTCAGAACTCGTGGGGTTCGAAAGGTGTTTGGCCTTTATTGATTGGTGCGAGTTTCCAGAGGCCGTTAAGCTGGAACTCAAGGATTTCATAACTTGGGGTGAATTCAGTTTACTCGATCACGAGCCATGCGCACTCTTCAACATACTGGAGAGGTTCGCGCTCCTTAACGTTGTGGCCTACTTGACTGAGGTGGGAATGTGTGAGAGCTGCCTTCAAGAAGTCGAGCAGCATCTGAAGGAGATCACAAACTATTTGATCTCTAACCTTTCATACGGGGCTGACGCGCTAACAAGGCCTTCGACCTTGTACATGCGCTGTCTCAAGAATATCGTCCTTCGTAGACAGGGTGTCCTACAAGCGACCGTCAATGACAGGTCCATACCGCGCCTTATGCGTTTCCATATCAACTATTATAGGAAACTGCACATTCATCTGGAGATGTTTAAGGTGGAGCAGACAGGTCTACCATGGGAGGTCATTGAAGACCTATACACCCTGAAAGATCTGAATGATTTGGGGAAAGCAGAGTCTCCCATGAGCCTCTACGAGATCCTTGAAAGAGGGGTGGTCTATGATGTAGTCCATCGACTAAGATGGGGGGTACTGCTGAAAATTTTATAGAATTAATAGAAATAAAGTACAGATGGGTTAGGAGAAGTCTCTTAGAGATCCACTTTGGGTACGATCTTCTTCACGACGAGAGACCGGATTTCTTCGAAAGGTCCCTGCATTATGTCATGAGGAACATACCCCTGCCTTATGATTTTACGGAAATGGCGGCCCGACTGCGCCGCATAATTACATTTCACCAGGAATATTATGAGGACCTCTTCGCGTTTGCGTAAGGCCTAGTAGTGACCGATGACCTAGTTTTGAGGTCAATTTCATGGAAACCGATCATTCCCGACCACCATTTCAGGTCGTACTAGTAATGATCTTTGTGTTTTTCAGGTTGAAATGGCTCGTGTGACCACATTCCTTCTTATTTTTGGCTATGGGTTAGTTTTAATTGAATCGGATCCTGCAGTTGATCATTCGATAATTCACGAAAATGTCTTATTTTACAAGGACGGAGAGATGTCTCTCTCTAGTTCCCGTTGGATTTTAACTTTAGTATTGGATATTGGAGTATACGAAAACTTCATTAGTAAGCTTACTGCTGATTTGAAAATGGCTAAGAACCTAACAGTATGGGCGTCTAAACATTACAGTGGGGATAGACTGGCAGGGTATTCCTCTGTCTTTCAGTCTCTTCAAGATGAGATCATCATGTTAGAAAACATTAACGTTGACATTAAAAGGAGTTTTTTGAACTTGAAATCGTTGAAGCATAAACAAAAACGGGCACTATTTGGCTTCATGTCTGGAGTTTTAGGATACCTCTTCGGCACCTTAAGTAGCTCAGATCTTAATGACATACGGGGTAACATAAATACCTTAGCTAGGAACCAACAGTTAATCACACACACACTTGAAAAAAGTCTCTCTGTACTGAATGTAACCCGGTCTGAAATCGCCCAAAATAGACAAAGCCTGAATGACATAATAGATGCAATGGCAAAAATTGACAAAGAACTAGAAAATGTGGCACAAACATTAAGCCGACAGGTAAACCGATTACAAGAGACTGTACATTGGTTCGCTACCATAGATATGGTAGTGGAGGAAATGAGGACGGCGATTCAAAGGTCAATGTACTATTTCCTCCGGCTACAAGTGCAATTAAATGCACTGTCAACAAATAGGTTATCCCCGAGCATCATAGAACCTGCTGAATTCAAGAAGGTTCTTAAAGACATTGAGACCCAACTGCCCAAGTCTTTTGGATTGCCCGTGGACATTGAGGTTGATCTTTGGTCATTGTACAAACACCTTGTTTGTCAAACAATAATGGAAGATGATAAAATCATAATAATAATACCCATACCGTTAATAGACTATACGAAACAGATGGATCTATATAAGGTCTATAACTTGCCTTTACCCATAAGCACGGTTTATCGATCCAATAATAAGACAGAAACGGAAATGTTAACGTACTATACACTTGAATCAGAATATATCGCTATCAACCCCGAACGCACTCAGTACATGCTCTTAAGTCAACATGATAGGGATGTATGTAAAGTGGGGTTTCCTAAGCTATGCACTTTAAGAAAACCAATTCATCATACAAATTTAGCCAGAATGTGCCTCTTAGCCGTATTCAGCAATGATAAGGAAAAAATAAAACGCCTGTGTACTACAGTCGTAACTTTTAGCCAAGACCTTCCACATGTTCAATACTTAAGCGACGATACATATATCATTATCACTAGGGTTCCCCTGATATTTAATCTGGCATGTCAAAACGAAGTACGCCAAAAGATTGACATCTCTGTACCTTATGGGTTCATTAGGGTCAGGAAGGGTTGTAAAGCGACTTCTGACAGGGTAACCCTTACGGGGGTCTATGAACATGGGTCTTCACATACGATTCACAATAATGCATTGAGTATTTTGCAAGCTTATAACTTCACCAATCTAAACATTTGGGAGCCATTTAAGGCAAACATGCCCAACTTGAGGGGCGCTGTGAGATTACCTCAGAAACTTAAGCATCTTAAAGAAGTTCCGGTGGATCAGCTTCTCGAAGGGATAAACCAGGTGGGTCCAGTCAGACCCATGAAGGTCCTACATTTTCCTTGGTGGGGTTACGGTTTAATGATTCTTGGTAGTGTAACTTCAGTTATTATGGGCATTCTGATCTATCATAAGTGGGGCAATGCTGTTGCTGGTTCCTTGCCTGCCGCCTGCAGGAAGAGTGGTGATCGAGGGGCACGAGCCAGCGCTCCGTACTCCGACGACCCTGGTCAAGAGATGGCTGAACTAAACCATGGAGAAGAGCGCCACTCTCGCATTATCTACAGACGGGAGAACATAAGGGGAGATGACGACATGTTGCAGCAAACGAGAGCTTTGCTAGAGAAAGATAAACCGACAAGCCATCCAGACAAGCAAGGGTCAGCAGGTGGGATGATACGACTACTCCCACTACAACCCACCAGCCAGTCAACAACTGCTAGAGAACAGTAACTATGAACATTATTGATAAATAAAATTATGGTCAGTGGACACTGTGAGATTATCACGAAATGAACTTCAGCAAAATGTGCTTGAATCCACATGACTAGTTAATTAGAGCAGTGATAGTCAAGACTTTACCGTTAGTTTAATTCTCCGACTTAATCTTCAGTCATGTCTGTCTAGACATAACCAGCTACGAGAACCGATAGATACATGTCACACATGGTCAACACGGATGAAAAGAAAGAAAACACAACGCGTAATCCGAAGAAACCTATACAATCACATGGTACAACACAAATGGTACTATACCATAATGGTACGACATACTGGTACGTCACATGGAACAACATAAATGGTACTACACGACAATGGTACGACATAGTAGTACGACAAATGGCACAACCTAAAATGGTGCTGCAAGTGAATAGTACAACTACTATGGTACGACTCAATGGTACAACCGACATGGTACTACTCTGGTACAACTACTATGATACGACTCAATGGTACAACCGACATGGTACTACTCTGGTACGACTAACTATGGTACAACTTAATGGTACTACGTGACACGAGAAACCAGCTGTGAACGTTATTAACAGAATAGAAGAAAATATTCTATTGACTAGAGACTGCTAATTGTGATAGCCTGTGTATATAATAAAGACTTGAAAAACTCAGACATACTGAGTATTGTATACAGAGACTGTTTTAAAGATGTTATGAATTAATGACTTAACCTTACTGTGTTACTGACCATTACAAGTTGAGTTGAATTGTTATAAAAAAGGAATATGCTAACAAATGGTAGCATATTTCTTTTTAAAATACGTTAGGGGGGATGTAACACAGTAGTGGTTCTTGTATGTATTGTTTTTCTTATATTAGAAAATTACCTATATTATATAGGTAGGGTCAGGCGAGAAGACAATCCCAGTGCATTTTTTACAGTAGATGAAAACTGCGAAGTAGTATCAGACCATAATTGTGACAAACACTCATATGACCGGTCAAAGTCAGTTTAATTACCGTTTAATGACTTATTGAGTGCTCATATGACTAGCCCCGAGCGATAGCTGTCATGTGAACCCGGTCAAAGTTAGTTTAAATACCGTTTAATGACTTATTAAGTGCTCATGCATGGATGTGTCATGTTTTTATGGTCAGTTATGAAACATAGGAGATGTATATAAACTGGGGTTGTTTTCTAGTCGGCAGTCAGTATTTCACTCCGCTTGGTATAGAGCTGAAATAAAACAAGTTGAACATTTTCCGTGTGTTCTTGTTTCCTTGACTGTGTGACAATAGGTGCAGTTTTTCCAGGCATTTTAAGAGATGAAACAAGAAAAATAGTTAGAGCCACGTTATGAGAAAACCTGTATTTGGCATTGGCTTCTGTCCAGTCTGATCAGCAGCTTGGATACTACAGTATCTCTAGAGTCTATCTCAAAAACTTCAAGACTCTTACCAGTTTTGGTAACATCAGTGAAACATCAATGGCTCATACATCCTTGGGGATCATGAAAATGTGTTTGAGAAAAAGAAAGGTGTAGTTTGAGTTACTGAGAATTATTCATAGAGTCATGTCAGGAGGCATAAATGCTTATATGAAAACAAGGTATGCTGTGTGTACACATTAGAGTCGCCTCGATGGATACACACAACATACCTTTTCACAATGAATTTTTAGCTCACCTGAGCCGAAGGCTCATGTGAGGTATTAGTATACCACGAGCCGGCGTCCGTTGTCCACACTTTCAAAGAAGTATATCTCCGGAACCAGTGGGCCAATCTTGATCAAATTTCATGTGAAGCATTATCAGGTAGGGGGAAAGGCTGCATACTGTTTTCGGGCAGATCGGATTGGAACTCTGGTTGCCATGGCAACAAATAGCTCCCATAGACTTAACATAGGAAAAAGTTTGTCATCACTCTAGCTCCGTCAATTTTTTTCTGATTGTCTTCATTCTTGCAGATAACGAGGACAGGCATGAAATCTCGATCAAGTTCGATTTTGGGCTGAATCGGATTATTCACTCAGGAGTTACGTGCCCTTGAGCGTTAGGAAAAAGCTTGTCATCACTCTAGCTCCGTCAATTTTTTTCTGATCGACTTCATTCTTGCAGATAACGAGGACAGGCATGAAATCTCGATCAAGTTCGATTTTGGGCTGAATCGGATTATTCACTCAGGAGTTACGTGCCCTTGAGCGTTGAAAAAATTGCCTATTGACTTTACATGGGGAGAATGTTGTCATCACCGTAGCTGCTTCAATTATTTTCAGATTGGCTTTATTCTTGCAGATAACCAGCACAGCCATGAAATCTCGGTCAAGTTCGATAACTGGCAGAATCGGATCATTCACTTAGGAGTTACCTGCCCTTGTGTGTTTTTGCATTAGGGTTAATGGGAATTTCAAAAATGTATATCTTAAAGACTACTTGGCCAACTTTGATCAAATTTCATGTGTCGCATTATTGGGCAAGTGGAAAGGCTTCATTAGGTTTTCAGGCAGATCTGAGTGGAACTCTGGTTTTTTTGGTTTGGGTTTTACGGCCCTTTCAAGATTATTTCACTCATATCGAGCCGATCGTTAATCATAGGTGGGCGAAAACCGGAGTACCCGGAGAAAAACCACCTGACCTTCCGTTGCAGAACTTGGCGTCTCACACGTGACCCGAGCGAGGCTCGAACCCACGGCGGTGAGAGACCTAATGACTAAGAGTCAGCGCTCTTATCCATTAGGCCACGGAGGCCCGTAGGAACTCTGGTTGCCATGGCAACATCTAGCTCCCATAGACTTCACATAGGAAAAAGCTTGTCATCACTCTAGCTCCTTTATTTTTTTTCTGATCGACTTCATTCTTGCAGATAACCAGTACAGGCATAAAATCTCGGTCAAGTTCGATTTTGGGCCGAATCAGATAATTCACTCAAGAGTTACGTCCCCTTGAGCGCCCGAAAAATTGCCTATCGACTTAACATGGGGAAAATGTTGTCATCGTTGTAGCTAGTAACGAGGACCGGCATAAAATCTCGGTTAAGTTCGATTTTGGGCAGAATCGGAATATTGACCTCGGAGTTACGTGACCTTGAGCGACAAAAAATTTGCCCATAGACTTAACATAGGGAAAATGTTGTGACTACGATAGCGACCTGAATTTTTTTCAGATCAGCTTCAAACTTGCAGGTAACGAGGACAGACATAAAATCACGGTTAAGTTCGATTTTGGGCCGAATCGGATTATTTGCCTTGGAGTTACCTGCCCTTGAGCATGAAAAAATACGTTGTGACCACGATAGCAACTTTATTTTTATTCAGATCAGCTTCAAACTTGCAGGTAACGAGGACAGGCATAAACCCCGGTTAAGTTTGATTTTGGGCTGAATCAGAATATTGACCTCGGAGTTACGTGACCTTGAGCGACAAAAAATTTGCCCATAGACTTAACATAGGGAAAATGTTGTGACTACGATAGCGACATGAATTTTTTTCAGATCAGCTTCAAACTTGCAGGTAACGAGGACAGACATAAAATCTCGGTTAAGTTAGATTTTGGGCCGAATCGGATTATTTGCCTTGGAGTTACCTGCCCTTGAGCATAAAAAAATACGTTGTGACCACGATAGCAACTTTATTTTTATTCAGATCAGCTTCAAACTTGCAGGTAACGTGGACAGGCATAAAATCCCGGTTAAGTTCGAATCGGAATATTGACCTCGGAGTTACATGACCTTGAGCGACAAAAAATTTGCCCATAGACTTTACATAGGGAAAATGTTGTGACTACGATAGCGACTTGAATTTTTTTCAGATCAGCTTCAAACTTGCAGGTAACGAGGACAGACATAAAATCTCGTTTAAGTTCGATTTTGGGCCGAATCGGATTATTTGCCTTGGAGTTACCTGTCCTTGAGCATAAAAAAATACGTTGTGACCATGATAGCAACTTTATTTTTATTCATATCAGCTTCAAACTTGCAGGTAACGAGGACAGGCATAAAATCTCGGTTAAATTCAATTTTGGGCTGAATCGGAATATTGACCTCGGAGTTACGTGACCTTGAGCGACAAAAAATTTGCCCATAGACTTAATTAGGGAAAATGTTGCGACTACCATAGCGACTTGAATTTTTTTCAGATCAGCTTCAAACTTGCAGGTAACGAGGACAGACATAAAATCTCGGTTAAGTTCGATTTTGGGCCGAATCGGAGTATTTGCCTTGGAGTTACCTGCCCTTGAGCATAAAAAAATACGTTGTGACCACGATAGCAACTTTATTTTTATTCATATCAGCTTCAAACTTGCAGGTAACGAGGACAGGCATAAAATCTCGGTTAAGTTCGATTTTGGGCCGAATCGGAATATTGACCTCGATGTTACGTGACCTTGAGAGACAAAAAAATTTGCCCATAGACTTAACGTAGGGAAAATGTTGTGACAGAAATAGCGACTTGAATTTTTAGCTCACCTGAGCCAAAGGCTCCAGTGAGCCGATAGTATACCAAGGCTCCGGAGTCCGTCGTCTGTCGTCCGTCCATCCGTCGTCCACACTTTCAATGAAGCATATCTCAGAAGGCAGTCGACCAATCTTGTTTAAATTTTATGTGTAGCACCATTGGGCAAAGGGAAAGGCTGCATTAGGTTTTGGAGCTAGTCTGGTTCATTTGTTCCTTCATTCTTCTTTCTCTCCATATAGAGATAATAGACCAATGTTAAATTTTTAATCAAAGATTTCTCAGGAACTATAAAAGCTAGAAGCATCAAATTTGGTATTCAATAGAATAATGATGACTTATTTTGTGTAAGAGACATTGGGCTTTCTCAGCTTATTTTTCATCTGTTCTTTCATTCTTCTTTCTCTCCATTTTGACCAATGTTAAATTTTCGTCAAAGATTTCTCAGGAACTATAGAAGCTAGAAGTCTCAAACTTGGAATGCAATGCAATAATCATGACTTATATCCTGTAAGGGTCAATGGGCTGGATTCTATTAGCAGATTTAGTAGTCAAGTCTGTGAATTGTTAAAACTTAAGTTCCTCAGGTGAGCGGTTTAGGCTCATTGAGCCTCTTGTTTTTTCTAATTTTCTAAATTATACGTATGTTTTATCAGGACCTGGGAAAACATTTTGTAGGGACTCAGGAATGTGTACGAATCAGCCGTCCATGTGAACAAGCCGTCCATGTTCAAGCCATTGAAGTTATACTGTATGTAGGCCAGTTGTATCTTACCTGGTTACAGACCCCAAGACAGGTTTGCTTGTGATAGGGCTAATATTTGAAAGTTGTGTCTTCGTTGCTTATGCTGAAAACTGGCAGGGGCAGGTAACTCATCCAGTGACAGTCAGTATTTTCTATTCTAGGAAGAGGAGGATGAGAGTGAGAGCGAGACCGAGTCTGAGTCCTCAGAGGATACTGATGTTGACCTATCTGATGATGAGGAGAGTATGGAACCAGAGGTGACCAAGACAACAGAGAAGGGAGAGAAAGAGGAAGAAGAAAAGAAAGTGGAAGTTGTAGAAAAACATGGAAAGGAGAAAGAAATCACTACTGTCGATGAGTTACAAGGTAAATTTGGTATTATTAGTCACAGCAATTTCATTTTTAGCTCACCTGTCACGTAGTGACGAGGTGAGCTTTTGGGATCACTTTTTGTCCGTCGTGCGTGTGTGCGTGTGTGCGTGCGTAAACTTTTTCTTCAAATGACATCTCCTCCTAAACCAATGATTGGATTTTAACCAAACTTCACAGGAATGATCCTTAGGTGATCCCCTTTCAAAGTTGTTCAAATGGTTCCGGTCCATTGCACATCTAGGTCACAGGAGCTAAAATTAGATTTTTAAAATGAAAACTTTAAAAATCTTCTTCTCTGAAACCGCAAGGCCCAGGTCTTTGATATTTGGTATGAAGCTTCATCTAGTGGACCTTTATCAAGATTGTTCAAATTAGGGCCCTTGGGCTAGAAATGCCCCCTCCCCGGGGGCCTTTGGGTTTACATAGGCTTATATAGGGAAAATCTTTAAAAATCTTCTTCTCTGAAACCACAAGGCCCAGGTCTTTGATATTTGGTGTGAAGCTTCACCTAGTGGACCTCTACCAAGATTGTTAAAATTATAGCCCTAGGGCCAAAAATGCCCCAGCCCCGGGGGCCTTTGGTTTTACATAGGCTTATACAGGGAAAATCTTTAAAAATCTTCTTCTCTGAAACCACAAGGCCCAGGTCTTTGATATTTGGTATGAAGCTACATCTAGTGGGCCCTCTACCAAGATTGTTCAAATTATGGCCCTTGGGCGAGAAATGCCCCCGCCCCGGGGGCCTTTGTGTATACATAGGCTTATATTGGGAAAATCTTTAAAAATCTTCTTCTCTGAAACCACAAGGCCCAGGTCTTTGATATTTGGTGTGAAGCTTCACCTAGTGGACCTCTACCAAGTTTGTTCAAATTATAGCCCTGGGGCGAAAAATGCCCCCGCCCCGGGGGCCTTTGGTTTTACATAGGCTTATACAGGG
Source organism: Lucinisca nassula (assembly GCA_963580285.1). Classification (NCBI taxonomy): domain Eukaryota; kingdom Metazoa; phylum Mollusca; class Bivalvia; order Lucinida; family Lucinidae; genus Lucinisca; species Lucinisca nassula. The sequence continues at coordinate 39,278,190 of OY757017.1, forward strand.
AAAATCTTTAAAAATCTTCTTCTCTGAAACCACAAGGCTCAGATCTTTGATATTTGGTGTGAAGCTTCATCTAGTGGACCTCTACCAAGATTGTTCAAATTATAGCCCTAGGGCCAAAAATGCCCCCGCCCCGGGGGCCTTTGGGTTTACATAGGCTTATAAAGGGAAAATCTTTAAAAATTTGCTTCTATGACATCACAAGGCCCAGGTCTTTGATATTTGGTGTGAAGCTTCACCTAGGGGACCTTTACCAAGATTGATCAAATTATAGCACTAGGGCCAAAAATGCCCCCGCCTCAGGGGCCTTTGGTTTTGCATAGGCTTATACAGGGAAAATCTTTAAAAATCTTCTACTCTGAAACCACAAGGCCCAGGTCTTCGTTATTTGGTATGAAGCTTCATCTAGTGAACCTCTACCAAGATTGTTCAAATTATGGCCCTTGGGCCAGAAATGCCCCCGCCCCGGGGGCCTTTGGGTTTACATAGGCTTATATAGGGAAAATCTTTAAAAATCTTCTTCTTTAAAACCACAAGGCCCAGGTCTTTGATATTTGGTGTGAAGCTTCACCTAGTGGACCTCTACCAAGATTGTTCAAATTATAGCCCTAGGGCCAAAAATGCCCCCGCCCCGGAGGCCTTTGGTTTTATATAGGCTTATACAGGTAAAATCTTTAAAAATCTTCTTCTCTGAAACCGCAAGGCTCAGATCTTTGATATTTGGTGTGAAGCTTCATCTAGTGAACCTCTACCAAGATTGTTCAAATTATAGCCCTGGGGCCAAAAATGCCCCCATCCCCGGGTCCCTTTGGTTTTTCATAGGCTTATATTATAGGGAAAATATTTAAAAATCTTCATCTCACAAGGCTCAGGTCTTTGATATTTGGTAAGAAGCTTCACCTAGTATAGCCCTTGGGCCAAGAATGTACTAGAGACACTGATTCTCAGGTGAGCGATTCAGGGCCCTCTGGGCCCTCTTGTTACTAATATTAGTGAAGCTGATTGGTTGTAATTCTGAGTCTCACCAAATATTTCAATTTTTACATGCTTTTCAATGAAATATAGAGATTTCTCAGTGAAATCAAAGTCGATATTGTCACTACACCACAACCTCATTATAACACAGTTCATTATAACACAGTTTTGGATATAACACGGTGTCAAGATGGACCCCAAAAATGTATAGATTATATAGAAAAATGACCATAAATGGTCATTTTTATACATAATCTATACATTTTTGTTTGGATATAAGGTCACAGGCCCCCGAAAACAGTTAATTTTTGCCAAAAATGGCTTTTCTACACTCTAAGGTCAAGGACTCCCGAAACATTTCTTTTCTGGTCAATAAATGGCTATCTGTACCCTATATCATTTAAGAATTGATGAATGTTGGTCAAAATTGGTACAATATTTAAGTTCAGTCTACCAAATTTGTCTGGTGATCTGAGCTTTTTAATGACTGTTTTTTTAAGGTCACAGGCTCCCAAAAACTGTCAGTTTTTGGCAAAAAATGACTTGTTTGCAGCTTACATTCTGGTAACCATAACCTAGTTAGTAAAGTCAAATGGATGTTTAAGATATATTTATGGTGGGGGACATTGTTTTCCTCTGAAAACATTTCTAGTTATTGTTGCATGTCATTCAGCTCATGTAAAAATCATAGCTAATCTTCATAAGAAAATTGTGCCTATATAAACAGAGGAAAGACTGTAAGGCTGTGCCACCTACCACTCCCTCCCCCATGTCGGCTGTGACAGTGACAACAGATGCAGCCTCACAGTTTTCAAGTTGATTGTTGAGTTTTAGCACTTCAAGCACCAACAAACCTAGCAGACAATTTGTCCCTGTTTTGAGCTCAGCTGATCACAAACTGCTCTTGTGAGCTATTGTGATCAGTCTCTGTCCAGGGTTGTGTGGCTTGTGAACACCCTTGTGGTCACATTTTAGTCCAGTATTAACAAACTTGGTCAGATTGTTTGTATCAGTAAAATTTCAGATGAGTTTGAAAGTGGGTCATATGGGGTCAAAAACTATGTAACTAGATCAAATTATTGAAAACCATTGTGAACACTCAACTGGTCTCGTGGGCAATACGAATTTTAACAAACTTAACCAGAAAGTTTGAATTAATGAAATCTCTGAGAAGTTTGAAAGTGGGTCATGGAGGTCGAAGATTAGGTAACTAGCTCAAATTATTAACAATCCTTTTGAACACTTTTAGAGGTTACATTTATGAGCCAGTCTTCATCAAACTTGGGCAGATTGTATATATAAATGAAATTTCAGATAATTTTGAAAGTGGGTCATGTGGGGTCAAAATGTAGGTCACTGGGTCAGATTATTGAAAAACCTTGTGTACACTATAGATGTCAAATTTGTCAGCCAAACTTAATCGGAATGTTTGTATTACTGAAATCTTGCTTGAATTTGAAAGTGGGTCACATAATTTCAAAAACTAGGCCACTTAATCAAATATCTTTAAAATCTTGTTCACCCTTTTGAGGCTACTGCATCAGTCTTTATATATTTGTATCAGAAAATTTGTGTTGATGACATCTTAGATGAGTTTGAATTTTGGTCATGTTGGGTCAAAAACTAGGTCACCAAGACAAATTTCTTTAAAACCTTGTATACCCAGGATGATGTAAGATAAAATATATTGTCTCTAGCTCACTTGTCTTTAAATATTTGTCAAAGGTGATACAGTGAGCAATCAAGAGCCATCATGGTCCTCTCTCGTTAAAGAAAATATGGCTTCACATTATATGTTAAATACAGACAATTCACTTGAAGTGTCAAGTGATATTTGCTATGGAAACACTAAGAATAAATTCTTACAAAAGAACAGTTGTTTGCTCTCAAATTTTCCATGTTGATTTGAATGTTAAGCTTTTATTTGCTTCGATTTTGGATATTGTTCAGCAGTACCCATATTCCTTCAAGTAAAGTCAGTTTTGCCTTGACCTCAAAGATGGACTTTAGAGCTTGCTGTTTTAAGGGGCATGGATACACCTTCAGGGAAGGCATCTCCTGCAAAAGTATTTTTGTCTCCCATGTCAATAGGGGTCTACTTTTAAAGGAAAGAATTTGCTCCTGAGGAGCAAATGTTTTCCTTTAAGAGTTGACCCCCTTTTCAGTTGGACAGAGTTCATAGAAAAGCAAACAGAAGTCCCGAAAGTTGTCTCCCTTTGAAACATGGTGGAAAATCTGCCAGGTGTATCCATTCCCCTTAAGGGCCAATATCTATAAACAAAGTACAAACAGGAGAGTAACTCTTTGTTTTCTCAGCTGTTGATGTCGAAACCGAGGATACGACTGATGTCAGTATGATGACTGTTGATGAAAGTGTTGGTAGTCTTGATACACCTGATGATGTCACTGATGAGGTCACAGAGAAAGTGGACCCATGTAAACTAGTTGTTGATCAGATACGCAAGGATGAATTTGGAATAGGTGTTCACCTTAGTGAGGATGGCCAAAGACTTATGAAGGTAAGCATAACAAAAATGGTTGTCCTTATATATCTTGCATTTATTTTCTCTCCTGACATCTGTTTTAGGTGTGCAAGTTTCTGTCCGTCCGTCTGTAGTTGGGGTGCAGGTGGGACAATCAATTTCACTGGAGTTGAATCTTTAGCTGTTTAGATGGTATTGTAGTAATTTGGTACAGCTGGTGCAATTTATACAGAGAATAAATTAGTGTTATCACCTAAAATGTCGGTTTTCGTAAACTGCTTGTGAGTTTTCGGCATCTTGAATTGCAACCCATTTACCGACCTCTATGTATTGAATAACAATATCAAGCATTTTGAAAGACGGCAAAGATAAATATATGCATTCAGTCGGGTGTGAAATTATGGTAATAGAGGTCACCAGTCTCATGTCAAATTGTTCGAACTATAGCTGTTCCATTTGTTATATAGGTAGTAAATTGGTGCTAATAGTAATAAAGATCAGGCTGTTAAAGGGCTTCACAGACACTGTTTTGCAATGCATTTCATTGACATTTTGTTCATTTATATAAAATCACTTACATACTGTGAATGCTTTTATCAGATTGCATTTTTCAGATTCTTTCATCAGATTGCATAATTCAGATTCATGGATAAAAAGGTTATTCCAGATTTTGGCTGGTACTAATTGTATTAATATGAAGCCCTTGTTTTCAGGTTCAACAAGAAAGGCTTGGTCGCAGTATTGACAGACTGTCTAAGGACTTGTACAGTAAGGACACCCACTTTGTTCTTGAACTTGTTCAGAATGCGGATGACAACAGTTACCATGATGACCTGCTAAATGAGTCTGCAGAAGATTGTCCTTCAGTGAAGTTTGTGATTGATAGGTGGGTAGAGGGCCAACATCACGTTTAACCCTTAACTCTTATCCTGCTGTTCACGACAACTCCTAACTTTGGAAACAGTGTAGATCCAGATCAGATGGCTTCTGATGGCTTCTGAAGAAGCCATCTGATCAGGATCTACACTGTTTGACATTCAAGTTATGAATTTGTAGGAAAAAATTACATCAAGTAATCTGATTGGTTCAAAGTCAGAAATGGGTGTGGCTAAACTGAATATTCAGCAAGAGAAGGGTTAATTAACATGCTAATAATAGCAATTTTTGTTTCTGCTGAATTTTCTGCTGGTTACTTCAAAAGTTGCAAACAGTGTGGACCCAGATCAGACTAGGAGCAGTCTAGGGTCCACACTGTGAGCCTGTATGCAAAAATATATTTGAAAACTTTGCAAGAAGATTCAACAGATGGCCAAAACAAATGGTATCCTGTATGCAATAATGTTAGAAAACTTTGCAAGAAGATTCAGCAGCCAACATAAACAGACAGCACTTAAGTACTCTGAGAAAAAACATAACTTCTTTTGACCATGTGGATTGATAAAGGAGTTTACCCACATGTAATGCTACTGAAATAAATCTTTTAAACTTACTACAGACAGAGGTCAAAAGTATTTTTCAGAACAGAACAAAATTTTCTTCATACAAGTAACATCTCAGGTCACAAATGTGACATATGAGAAAAATGATCACATAAGATGATAACATGGATAATAACATGGATGATAACATAGCAATTGTTCAATGTTTGAAACACGTATCTGTACAAGCCATATCACGCTAAACCCTGCATTTGCCACTTGTGAACAATAAAGGTAAGATTCGCCTGAACACCCAGTCTGTATAGTACCCTATTGTTTACTGTCTATACAGCACAACGCCAACAGCCTCTGTAGCAGATATGCCTTTTCTTGTGATGTTGCTAGAAATTAAATATATAGGTGTGGTATGGCAAAGAGAGAGAGAGAATAAATAGATTTCCATAGGATTTATCCAATGTGCCTCTTGTATATTGATAATATTTGTATAGATAAAGCTAAATTTAATTAATTAACCCATTAAGTACCAGAAACCCCAAAATGGGTACCCTGGCAAACAGTGCAGGCCCAGATCAGACGTCGCAGAACGCGGCGTCTGATCGGGGCCTCCACTGTTTGCTAAAAAGTTCAGTCATTTTCCAAATAAATTTTGATAAAAACACAACCTGACACCCCTAAATTTTGAAATGGACTCCTGCTATATATAGGGAGGAAGATTCCATTTGGTACAAAAAGGGTTAATATACATTTCCATTTTTATGTCACATTGCTACAGAAACAATGTCAAAAAATGGTGAAAATTTTGTGATTGCCTTAAATCTGACTGTATTTACTCGCCTTACCAAAGTAAGCGGTAGCTTTTTCCATACCACCCTCCCACCCACCACTTTTTAAAAATCCCAAAGGTGTCTTTGTCTTTATATAGGAAGTTACTGTACATAGAAGTATGTCATCAGTATGCAGTGTTACATTGTATGACTTCAACTACCTTATTTCTCGTAGCAAATCTTAGCAAAAAGCAGTCTCGATTTTTTTTTACCAAGTCCTTGAAAGCTCATGAGGCTTTTATGAATCATTGAAATTTTCTATCATAACAGTAAACAGGATTCAAAAGAGGCTGCTTATTAGCTCACCTGAGCCTTTAGGCTCATAGGTGAGCTTATAGTATAGCCATGGTCCGTCGTCCGTCCGTCCACCATTTTCAAAGATCTTCTTCTCCTATACTGCAGGGCCAATCAAAGCCAAATTTCATATGGAGCCTCAGTGGGATGGGGGAACGAAAGTTTGTTCGCGGGGTCTGGATCACATGACCAAGATGGCCGCCATGCCCATATATGGTAAAAAGCCTTCAAAAATCTTCTTCTCCAGAACCATAAGGCCAGTGGCCTTGAAACTTGGCATGTAGCATATGGTTCTCGGGCCCATCATGGTTTGTACAAATGGTGACCCTGGGTTGAACTTGACCTATTTTACAGCAATATCAAATTTGTCGACTTAGGCTTTTGCATGGGGCAAAGTGAAAATAATGGATTTATAGGAAACCATTGAAGACAGTGTCACCAAACTTTGGAGATCAGGTAAAGTAACTGAATACATGAATGTATATGGATCAGAAAGGTCAAGATCATTCATTGGCCTTGTTCGCGGGTCTGGATCACATGACCAAGATGGCCGCCATGCTCATATATGGTAAAAAGCCTTCAAAAATCTTCCTCTCCAGAACCATAAGGCCAGTGGCTTTGAAACTTGGCATGTAGCATATGGTACTCGGGCCCATTATGGTTTGTACAAATGGTGACCCTGGGTTGACCTTGACCTATTTTACAGCAATGTCAAATTTGTCGACTTAGGCTTTTGCATGGGGCAAAGTGAAAATAATGGATTTATAGGAAACCATTGAAGACAGTGTCAACAAAATTTGTAGATCAGGTCAAGTAATTGAATACATGAAGATCTATGGGTCAGAAAGGTCAAGGTCATTCATTGGCCTTAGACCAAGGTCATTCAGGATCCATATTTCAAACATTTTTTTCTCCAAAACTGCTGAGCCAATTTAAGTAAAATTTAATATGGAGCCTTTGTGAGTTGAACAAATGAAAAAATGCCAATACGGTCTAGATCACATGACCAAAATGGCCGTCACGCCCATTTATGGTAAAAAGCCTTAAAAATTCTTCTCCTCCAGAACCGTAAGGCCAATGGCCTTGAAACTTGGCATGTAGCATATGGTACTCAGGCCCATCATAGTTTGTACAAATGGTGACCCTGAGTTGACCTTGACCTATTTTACAGCAATGTCAAATTTGGCGACTTAGGCTTTTGCATGGGAAAAAGTGAAAATAATGGATTTTTAGGAAACCATTGAAGACACTGTCACCAAAATTAGTAGATAAGGTAAAGTAGCTGAATACATGAAGATCTATGTGTAAGAAAGGTCAAGGTCATTAATTGACCTTAGACCAAGGTCACGCAGGTTCCATATTTCAAACATTTTTTCTCAGAAACTACTGAGCCAATTGAAGTGAAATTCAATATGGAGCCTTTGGGAGTTGAACAAATGAAAAGCTGCCAATATGGTCTAGATCACATGACCAAGATGGCCACCACGCCATATAAGGTAAAAACACTTTGAAATTCTTCTTCTCAAGAACCGTAAGGCCAATGGCCTTGAAACTTGGCATGTAGCATATGGTACTCGGGCCTATCATACTTTGTTCAAATGGTGACCCTGGGTTGAACTTGACCTATTTTACAGTAATGTCAAATATGCTGACTTAGGCTTTTGCATAGGAAAAAGTGAAAATAATGGATTTTTAGCTCACCTGAGCCTTTAGGCTCATAGGTGAGCTTATATATAGTATAGCCATGGTCCGTCGTCCGTCCGTCTGTCCACCATTTTCAAAGATCTTCTTCTCCTATACTGCAGGGCCAATCAAAGCCAAATTTCATATGGAGCCTCAGTGGGATGGGGGAACGAAAGTTTGTTCGCGGGGTCTGGATCACATGACCAAGATGGCCTCCATGCCCATATATGGTAAAAAGCCTTCAAAAATCTTCTTCTCCAGAGCCATAAGGCAAGTGGCCTTGAAACTTGGCATGTAGCATATGGTACTCAGGCCCATCATGGTTTGTACAAATGGTGACCCTGGGTTGACCTTGACCTATTTTACAGCAATGTCAAATTTGCCGACTTAGGCTTTTGCATGGGGCAAAGTGAAAAGTGAAAATTGGAACAAGTTTTCTTTTTGTTTCATTTGCTTCTGTATACAGTATAGCATTTATGTCCAATGGACAGTTCCTCATATTTTCCCTTTCTGTGAGCCAGGCACCGAGGTTATAAAACTTTTTTCACGCTCATCTCACTTCAGCATGAAATTTACCCTGCTCATAAGTTTTTAAATGCCAACAAATATTGAGATGGCATTTTAAAATTTATGAGCAGGGTAAATGACATTTTCTGCTGATCTAAGTAGGAAAATTGTCACCAGACAGGTGAGCGGTTCAGGACCACTGGTCCTCTGGTTTGAATGGTGATCAATCCCACCGATGCCTATTGACATGGGAGACCAAAGTACTTTTGAAGGAGTCGCCTCCCCTGCAAGTGTACCCAGTCCCCTTAAAGAACACTATTTTGTCAGTTGTCCATAAAAACCTATTCTGTGGGTATTCATTTGAACAGTGTCCCCGAAGTGGTTCAAATGAATACCCACAACTTACGTTTTTATGGAGAAATAAGGAAACTGGTAACACAGCGCACCTATATAGGGAATGGAAATGAACGGTAATTTATTATGCAACAAATCACTTGTTTATTCATTTAGAGCCGCAGTTTTATGACATCACTCAAGATTCCTTGATGTTAGACTGAGAAACATTATTTACTGACATCAAAAACATTACATGTTGGATAGTTAATAATGTTGGTGGGATTTCTTCTAACAATTGCTTAAGGTGGGGAGAAGTTGAAGGAAACAACAAAATTATTGTTGATTTATAGTGAGTTAGAATTGAAATAGATCAGCTCTTGTCTGTGATTCATTGAGTAACAAACCAAAGTTTGTCGAACAGCCCCCGCCCTTTGGGGCTTGAAGAAATAACTTGGCCAACAACTCAGTAAATGTTTATTGTTTAGTTCTAGGATCATGGTCTTGAACAATGAGAAGGGATTCAAGGAACAGAATATCAGATATTTGTGTGATGTTGGTCGCAGTACCAAGGGAAAACACAAGTATGGATATATTGGTAGGTACATGGTGTAAAATTAACTCATTACATTGCAAAACAGGTCACTGACAAACACTGCAGGCCCAGATCCTATGCCGTAAAACGTGTGATCTGATCAGGGCCTTCACTGTATGCAGAAAGTTCAATCATTTTCTAAACAAATTTTGAAAGCTAACTGAACCTGACATCACTAAATTTTGAAAAACGGACTCTTCCTATATATAAACGAATGATTCCATTTGGTATAAAATTGGTTAAGGAAATAGTTACACCTTCAGGGGAGACAACCCTATTTAAGGCATTCTTGTCTCCTTTAGAAATAAAGGTCTTCTCTTACAGTCAAGAATATGTAAATTGTGTCTCCCCCAAACTCCAAATCTGTTGATTGGCAAATCAATGGATACCAAACAAACTTCTTCACTAAAAATCCCCTCATTCTCCTATGTCATGTTGGACAAATGTTGAGGATCATCAGTCTTCATTGCAGAAACCTGCAGTGAAACACTACTACTGAGACCAGCTAAAAGTTGATAAATTTTTCTTTTAAAAAGATATTTTAAAGATTTAAAGCTTTCTTTATATTTTTACCCCCAGTGCCCTCTAGAAAGAAACCACCTTTGGGACTGTACCAAAGACAACCTAAAAACCACCTCTGAACAGTCCTGAAGGTGGTCTGAATAAAGGAATTTTACATGCTGTTTGCCACTGCCCATCAGGGCTTAGAAATAGATTGAGCTGCATGGTACTTCAGCGCAGAGCAAAAGCCAACAGAACTTTTGAGATTGGGCTGCATGGTGCTTCCACGCAGAGCTGAATCTGACCACACACAAGAACTAGTAAACCGCTTAGAACGACTAAGCCTGCCCAGGCAAAGCTGTGTGTGTCAGATCGTCCAGTGCCTTCAGGTTTCATTGGGCAACAGGGCTTGAGATGTCATTTCATCTCAGTGTCCAGTAAAAGTCCAACAAAAATTGGAAGCAACGTCTCCAAAATGACCTTAATAGTGTTGACATGGATGTTAAACCCAATTCAAACAAACAAAACAAAACAGAACTTTTTGAGTTCTGAACAAGGACTTAGACTTTTATTTAACCCTTAAATTCCTATACTGTAAGCAAACAGTATAGACACTGTTCAGACACAAGATTCTGGTTTTACACTGTTTGCCAAATCCAACCAGATTCTTTAGATAACCCATCAGATTCTATAGATAACACTCTGACCTCACAGAGATAAGAATAGCACAGCTATTTTTTATAAATAACTGATGTGGATTTCCGACAAGTCAGTGAAAGTCTTGTGGACTTCAGCATTGATAAGCTACTGCACTTTATGATGTTGGATTGATTGATAAATGAGCCAGCGCTCGACAAAACCTACAATAAGACATGTGTATCCAGGGTAGACTCAGATCAGCCTGCGCATCTATATAGTCTAACCAGAGACTTCTCTTGCTGCATGAAGGAGCAATGGGCCCTTAGTTATCCTTAGAGCACACAGCAAAAACTCTGATCAGACTGCACGGATGTGCAGGCTGATCTGAGTCTTGGCTGGGTGCACATGTCTTATTGTAGGTTTTGTTGTGCGCTGGCTCAAATGATCAACCAAAAAATAATTTTCCTGGTATGATTATAACATGCATGCAAAAGTTCTGTCAAACACAGATTTTTGATATTCTCTTTGTGCTAGTTTTTATCTACATATGCTTAAAAATCTGCAGGTCAGAAAGGCATTGGTTTCAAGTCAGTGTTCAGAGTGACTGATTGTCCAGAGGTTCACTCCAATGGCTTCCATATCAAGTTTGATGTGAATAGTGGACCTATGGGATACATTCTCCCCCATTGGTTAGAGGAGGAGCCGGAAGTACTGGGAGAGTAAGTAAACTGTTATGAAAGCTTCTGTTTGGAAGGATATACAAGATCTTACTTCAGTGTTCATGTATGATTGAATTTATTAAACCAGTGGAGGTAATAATAATAATTATAGTAATAATAATCAACCTTATTTATAGAGGGTAAAACATTTAGTACATGTACTAATCTTCCATGTGGCCTCTTTCCCTGGGTAGGAACCAGTACTAAGCAATGTGGATAAAGTTTCTTGCTCAAGGAAACAACATGTGGCACTTGGGAGGATCGAACCGGCTACCTCTCAATATCAAATCCGATGCTTTACCACTGCACCACATCACTTTGCCGATCATTTTATCAATTTTCCTCAATGAGTTTAATAAATTCACTAGTACATGATACCTTATTTATAGAGGGTAAAACATTTAGTACTAGTACTAATCTTCTATGTGGCCTCTTTTCCTGGGTAGGAACCAGTACTAAGCAATGTGGATAAAGTTTCTTGCTCAAGGAAACAACACGTGGCAGTTGCGAGGATCAAACCGGCTACCTCGATCTCAAATCCGATGCTTTACCACTGCACCACAGGACTTTGCCGAGCATTTAATCAATTTTCATCAATGAGTTTAATAAATTCACTAATACATGAGCACGAATGCAAGATTCTATTCATCATATGACATTTTAAACGCTTTTAATTCACGACTGTTTTACAAAAATGTCAATATTTCGCCATTAGTAAACGCGAAGTCAATAAGAAAGTTGTACACAAAATGTGATGGGGTGTATCTAACTAATTTGCTTATTTAATCCACTAGTGGATTGCGGAATTTATTACATGGTGTTATTTAGGGGTGTAACGATGCATCGATAGTTCGATGCATCACGATAGGGACTGCCTCGATAGCAATGCACCGATAGTACTTTGGACTATCGATAACTATCGCCGATAGTTCATTCAACTATCGATAGTTTTGATAGTTTTTTTTTTCATGAATAGACTTTGAAAATATACCTGTACTGTTGTGTAATAATGCAAGTGTTTTTGCTTAGGATATCCATGCAGCTGTGATCAGGTCAGACTGATAAGCCTTCACATATGTGCATGATGAGCTGAGTCTTCGCTGGTCCCAGATGTGTATCATAGTTTTTTGCCATGTGGTGAATATCTTGCGGCAATGAATTTCCCGCCGTCATTTTTGCACTTGCAGTTGAGGCAGTATGAAATTTTCCCGCGTTTTTCAATAACAAAATGTCAATGATAGTTTGCTCACACTGTTGTTGCATGGAACTTTTTGAAAACATGACAGTGAAACCTTTGCAACATGTGAAGGCTCAGATCAGCCTGCGCAGTCATTTATATATGTTTGCTGTTTGTAGTAGCCTTCCGTAGTATGGCTTCTAGGACAAACCTCATTTCCCTGTTGAGTTTTGAAGACGTTTGCAAGATGCACAAGCTGATCTTTTGTATGAAGAAATGTTTGTTTTTGCTGTGTGTTGACTCCAGTCAGATGGCCGGACTGATTGGGATTTCAAAATTTCTAGAACTCTGGGGGTGGGGAACATTTAAGCTGACAAAGATTTATTTTCCTGCCGTCATTCTGTAGGGAACAAAAAAAAACAAAAAAAACACACACACACAAAAACAAACGTGCAGCACGGGACCTTAGGTCTCCGTCTATCAAGCACTTTCTTAAGGTGATGGTGGACACTGGACAACCTGGGACAAACTGGCATTTTTCTTTTTCGTATGTCTTTCTTATTTTATTTTTGGTTGTCTTTCTATTATAATATCTTGAGGGATATTCCAGAAAAAAATAACAGGTCAAAACAGTCAATTTCATTGAATAAAAACTTTGTATTATTATTGCTGCTTGAATGCCCAGGTCGAGCCCTGTTCGCATTGTTAAATGAAAACACCGACTTGATCATTGCTTTACTTCTATTTTGATAGTCTAGCTTTTGATGCTAACTTCCAATAAAAAATAGGTAAATTCAAGTTTTAATGCATTTTGTAAGATTCATGTCGCCCTTAATAGAGAGGTGCTAAAATGTCGTCCTGTGATTATGTAACACTATGTAATAATTAATCGGGTTACCTAATTACATGAATCCACAGATTAATTTACCACAGGCGGCAAACATCAAACAGTCAAAGAACGATCAGCATGTGATGGTTTCCACAAGCAGAAAATCTCAAACACTGCAGCAAAGGTGTATTTGCATAGGTATTAAAACTGTGATAACCATTACTGACAGGCATATATACTGGAAGCAGCAAGCGATTTTTTTAGGCGTTTGGGCCTTCTGTAGGTGGTAGGGATATATAAAGAGCCATCTCCCCGTGATGTTTTTTCTGGAATAGGGAATGAGTGCTGCTATTGAAACACAAAATAAACATACAATTTTAGGCCATTTCACTTTTCCTAACTCGTTCTGTCACTCTTAGCCATTTTTATGTGAGTGATATAACATCTATGAATCAATTATAACAGTACCCGATAGTAGCACGATAGTATCCTGATAGTATGCCGCGATAATGATACTATCGTGATAGTAGTTTCCACAATAGCAATACTACCACGATAGTCACAATTGGCCTCGATAGTCAACCCTAGTGTTATTACACTCTCAGACACGACATCATGGGATAAATACCAATAATGTGAGCCTTATTTACCCTAAATATTTGGAAAGTGGAAACCTGAACTTCTTACCGTACTTGATCTAAAATTTGAACATGTACAATTCACTACGCAATGTTGTGTCTTAAGATAGCTGGATGAGTAGCATATGGTGTAGATCCTGATGAGATAACATGTTGCACAGTCTCATCTGGGTGTACACTGCTGAGGCTTGTCTGTCTGAATTTTGAGCAGAAAATAGAACAATGTCATATTTTTTCATCTGAAAATTGTCATTTTTTCGGCAGTAAAATTTACAATGTATTTATATAGGGGTGTTTTTGTAATGTAGATCTTAGAAGTAAATAGTTCACATAATAGCAATTTTTTTTAAATAAGGCTGCAAAGGTTGTCTTTGTAAACTCTTCAGCAGCAGTTCTGAAGCGGTGCACATGAATATAACTCGGCTTCATTGTAACTCTTCCTGAGCAGTTCTGAAGTGGTGCACTTGAATATAACTCAGCTTCATCGTAACACTTCCTGAGCAGTTCTGAAGTGGTGCACTTGAATATAACTCGGCTTCATTGTAACTCTTCCTGAGCAGTTCTGAAGTGGTGTACTTGAATAAAACTCAGCTTCATTGTTACTCTTCATGAGCAGTTCTGAAGTGGTGCACTTGAATATAACTCGGCTTCATTGTAACTCTTCCTGAGCAGTTCTGAAGTGGTGCACTTGAATATAACTCGGCTTCATTACAACGCTTCCTGAGCAGTTCTGAAGTGGTGCACTTGAATAAAACTCAGCTTCATTGTTACTCTTCAGGAGCAGTTCTGAAGTGGTGCACTTGAATATAACTCGGCTTCATTGTAACTCTTCATGAGCAGTTCTGAAGTGGTGCACTTGAATATAACTCAGCTTCATTGTAACTCTTCATGAGCAGTTCTGAAGTGGTGCACTTGAATATAACACGGCTTCATTGTAACTCATCATGAGCAGTTCTGAAGTGGTGCGCTTGAATATAACTTAGCTTCATTGTAACACTTCTTGAGCAGTTCTGGAGAGGTGCACTTGAATATAACTTGGCTTCATTGTAACTCTTCCTGAGCATTTCTGAAGTGGTGCACTTGAATATAAGTTAGCTTCATTGTAACTCTTCCTGAGCAGTTCTGAAGTGGTGCACTTGAATATAACTCTGCTTCATTGTAACTCTTCCTGAGCAGTTCTGAAGTGGTGCACTTGAATATAACTCTGCTTCATTGTGACTCTTCATGAGTAGTTCTGAAGTGGTGCACTTGAATATAACTCGGCTTCATTGTAACTCTTCATGTTAGAGAAGTTCTGAAGTGGTGCCTTTGAACATTACTCAATTTCCAAAATACTACTAGAATGGGTTTAATGACCCCCGCCCATCAGCTATTGGAGAAATAGATTTGGTTGCATGGTGCTTCCACACATTGCTGAAACCAGCCACGCATGAGTACTGGTAAACTGCTAAGAATGTCTAAGTCTGCTCAGTCATAGTGGTGATGGTCTGACCACCCCTGTTTATAAACCCTATTGGTTTGTTTGGGCTAGCAAAGTTTACATGAACCCCTTCAGGATTCATTCACTTTGCAGGCAACCCACTGTGTTCATAATTTCATAAACAGCAGAAAAATTAAATTCATTTCTTAAATGTTTGACTGCAAATAGTTTTATTTGTTTGTTTTGGAGTTTAACGGCCCAGTCAACACTAATTAGGTCATTTTTGTGCAGGTCAGTTTACCTATCCACACTTTTCTTGGGCAAGCTTATACATAAGCAGTTAACCATTACAGTGCACATCCTTGTGTCAGAAACTGACAACTGCCTTTCTGACTGCCAATATAATATTCATCATAGAGCAACTTTTACATGTCATTTCCTGTAAGGTTTGTGGATTATCATTAGGCAACTCATTACATATGATGCATGCTTTACTTTATTTAAAAATGGAAACTCTTTTATGGTAAATTGTGTCTTGACTGGTGATCAGGAAATTGCAGCTTCAGTACTGGCTAGCTTGCCCAGGCAAAGCGGTGTGAGTCGGGTCCATGCTTATAAACCCTATTGGTTTTATTGAGCGACAGGGCATGAGATGTCATTTCATCTCAACGTTGGGTAAAAGTCCAACAAAACTGGAAGCAACGTGTTCAAAATGACCTTTACAGTGTTGAAGGGGAGGTTAAATCTCAAATCAAACAAACAAAATCAGTACTGGCTGTGCCAGTAATATAAGTATCTTACATGGGTGTGAGGGGTGGAAGGAAAAATCTGTCCCAAGGGTCACTGTCCAGCATCACAAGGCTTACCGAGTGATGAGGGACAGTGATCCCGATAGACAGATTGTGATGACACTACCATGATATTTAGTGACGTCATGTAATATGCTGTGATAACAGCCTTAATGACGGTGCATGTGAGGTTTTATTCAACCAGTGCATATCAAAAATCAAACATGTGAGAATATTCAATTTTACCCTGACCCTGGGTTAGAACATCAAAGTTAGAACAGAATTTCTTGCACACCAGACAAGGAAATCTGTGATTTTACCCTGGGATAGAAATTTATGTTCTGACCCTGGTGTTCCGACCCAAAATCGAATATAATCGCAAGTTTTATAAATGCACTGGTTGATTACGACCTCGTATGTGTCGTTGTTAAGGTTGACGTCACTAAACATTGTCATCACAATATGGCGGATGTCGGTACTCTAAATGACTGCAGCATTAATAATCCACGCAAAGAAATGGAAGGTGTGCAAGAAAAAGAATCCTATATGGGTGTGAGGGGCGGATAGAAAAATTTGTCCCTCGGTATCACTGTCTGGCATCACTCGGTAAGCCTCGTGATGCCAGACAGTGACCTTGGGATGGATTTTTCCATCCACCCCTCACACCCGTATGACATTCTTATATTCTATCCCAGGCTAAAATCACGGATTTGCTGTGCAAGAACATACTTTTGTTTGATCATGAAAAACCTTTTCTTCAGTCTTTTTCTCCTTTACAATGATTCAAGGACAAAATGATGTGCAATCTGCTGCTTTACCACTTCAGTATATAATCCTGCCCTGGAAAAGTGTAAACTGACTGGCTCTATATGACCTAAATAGTGTTGACCTGGCCATTAATTTCCAAATAATCAGACAGAAACAATGAGGTTGTTAAAAGGTTAAACATATTTTATTGCATAAACATACAAAGGGATTGGACACAAGTTATGACAACATTAGATAGTCCTTTCCCTAAACATAACAACAAATCATTTCAATGGTACAATGGTGGATGCAATTTAACATATAATTTATACCGGCTCAGGTTTAATACACACATGTGCAAGAATGCAAGCACGTCTCATGCACGCGCACGCACGCACACACGCACACACACACACACACACACTAATACATCATTTCACACATGAAACCCCATCCGTTGTGGTAGCGCTGTTCTTGAAATCATTAAGATGCATGTATTTGGGCCAGCAAACTAATGAACCGAAAAGGAAATTAATCTACGTATTTTCTTCAAACCTGCGTGTATCCTTAATGAATCTAGTGATGGACTGTATGATTGATCTATTAGTAATGTCGCCATAATTTTGAGATCCTGTTGTCAGGATCTCAACATTAACATCTTGAAGATTCAATAAAGTTTGTAAATTATGCATAAGAACGTTTCGTTGATTTGTGTATAGCTGACATTCGAAGAAATAGTGTTCTGCACTTTCGCTTGGAGCACCACAACTACATACAGGACTCGGAATAATATTTACATGGAAAAGATCAGCCTTTAAATTGCTGCTTCTGTGTCTGATACGAGCAAGTATTATGCTGTACTTTCGCTCGCTTATATTTGTATAATCAGCTATTTTGTCTGTTGTGAACTGAATATTAGACTTAAATTGTGAAAGAGTTGGGAGTAATCGAATCTGTGGGTCAAGTTCATTCCACAACTTTAAGGTAGAAGGGAAGTATGAACTTTCATATGAACAAAGTCTAGAAAAAGGAATTTCGAAATTGTTCCTATTTCTTAAGTTATAAGAACTAATATCATTTACTCTATTTGGTAATAAGTCAGTGAGATAAGATGGAGCATCGCCATTGACAATTTTGTACATCAAAGTTATTTTTTTACATTTTCGTCTATTCGCCAAGGTTTCCCAACCAGTTTCATAATAAAGAGAACGTAACGATGCAAACACTGGTAGACCTGTAACAATTCGTGCTGCATTAAGTTGTATTTGCTCCAAGCGATTGGCGTCAGTCATCGTACAGCCATCCCAAACTTCCGACCCATATTCTAACAAAGGCCTGATATAAGTACAGTATAATCTATCAAGTGTACTTTTTGATAACTGGTACTTTAGTTTTCTTAGATATGAAACTTGCCTTGATGCTGAATCAATTATAAAATCGATATGTTTTGTCCATTTATTGTTGGATGTTAAATATATACCTAAGTGTTTGTGGATTTCGACTATATTTAATGCGATGTCGTCGTAAGTAAGCCGTAGGTCATAATCATGGAAAATGTTAGAAACTAATACAACTTCCGTTTTCACAGGATTGAAACTTATCTGCCATGTGTTTGCCCAATCTTTTAATTTCTTAAGGTCGTTATTTAATACCGTTTCAATTTCTGCTAAGTTAGACGACGAATAACCAATGGAGGTATCATCTGCATAAAGACGCGTTTTTCCCTCTAATTCATCTGCAATATCATTTATATACAATAAAAATAATAACGGACCTAAAACCGACCCTTGAGGAACTCCTGCGTTTAATTGGAGATCGTCAGATAGTTCCCCATTTACAAAAACTTTTTGTTTTCTGGAATGCAAATAACTTGTTATCCACATTAAAATATCTCCCTTTATGCCATATTTTTCCAATTTACATAATAAACCCTTATGCCAAACACGGTCAAAAGCTTTCGAGATATCACAAAAAACTTGACAATTTGCTTCATAGTTCTCAAGAGACAAGCATGTGTTATGTGTTAGTTCAATTAAGTGGTGAACAGTAGAGTGACCTGGCAGAAAACCAGATTGATATTTATATAAAAGGTTGTTTTCTAAAATATGATTATACAGATGTTTAAAAATAATGCGTTCAAAAGACTTGCCAACATTACTTGTTAATGATACTGGCCTGTAATTACAACAGAGTGATTTTTCCCCTTTCTTGAACAGTGGCATAACATGTGCAATTTTCCATAATTCTGGATATGCATGAGCTTTCAGCGATAAATTAAACAGTTTAGCCAGGGGAACACAAACAGTACTACAAGTTAATTTTAACATTCTATTGCTGATTCCGTCTGGACCTGTTGCCTTATTAAGTTTTAGTATTTTCAAAATATCGGCCACTTCAGTTTCCGTGATCCTCATTTGTATAAAATCTACATTACAACGACTTCCAAAATTTGGAATTTCAATATTTACATCATTAATGGTGGAAATAGAGGCAAAATACCTGTTTAATTCTTCAGCTTTTTCATAGTCTGTAAATGCAAAATTATTATCGCTTTTCAGTATAGGGGGTATTTTGATCGAAGTGCCTGTTTTTCCCATGAATCGCCCCATGACTTGCCAAAATGTTCTACACGAATTTCCAGTTCCCTGGTTTTGAATTATATCATCGATTTTATTAACAAAGTTATCTTTTGCATATTTGATCATATTATTAACTTTGTTGCGCTGTCGCTTATAAGATATATGATCAATTTCCCGTTTTGTTTTAAAATAACGTTTCCGAAGTCGATCACGTATTCTTAAGTTAAATCTAAGCTCAGAATTAAACCACGGTTTATCATTTTGTCTTATTAGAACTTTTCTACAGGGAATGCATTCTTTACAAAATTGCAAAAATATATCTGTAAAATTGACACAGGCTTCATCTGCCGAACAATTTTCATTTATAATTGAATCCCAGTCATGTGTTCTTATTAACTGATTTAACCTTTCAGTATCTACATTTTTATAATTCCAGACTTCTCTATAGTAAGACTTTGATATATTAATATTTATCTGAAGAGAGACATATGTAGCTTTATGGTCACTGATAAACTCATCCACACTCAGGGTTCCAGAATCTAAAACAATACAGACATCAGAAACAATTACTGGATCGATTAATGTGGCCGAATTTGCACTGACCCTTGTTGGCTCGTTAAGAACATTTCTCAAATTAAAAATCGATAAGCAATCTCTCATTTGACTGTTAGTCAGATTTATAAAGTCGATATTAATATCACCGGTCAAAATAACGTATGGCGTATAATCTAAAGCAATCTCAATTGAATTTTGAATATCTGTGATGAACAGGGACTGTGATGCATTAAAGTCGCTCCTGTAAAGACAGCATAATAACAAATTCCTGTCTTTAAGTTTGATCTCAACCCAAATCGTTTCAATGTGAGAAGATTCTAGATCGTGTCGTCTATTGTATTGCAACAGGCTAGACATGTATATCATTATTCCCCCTCCATTTCGTGTTCTGTCCTTTCTTAGCGGTTTATCAAAGCCTTCGAGATTTAAATTATTGGAGTTGATGTCAGCATCAAGGTGTGTTTCACTAAAACATGCTATCTGGAAGGAATCAACTACATTGGATAAGTAATCTAATTTGTTTCTGATACTTCTCGTATTCAAATGAATAATATCAAGTGAGTGAATGTCATTTGAATCTGGGCCCGGTGTAACAGGCCGGTTCTTCCCCCCAGTCAGTTTCTTCCCCGGGGAAGAACTGGGCCGGCCCGTTTCTTCCCCGGGGGAGAAACTGACTAGTCAGTTTCTTCCCCACCCAGTCAGTTTCTTCCCCACCTGAAATTTTTTTTTAGAACCATAGAGAACGAGTAATTTATGCCTCACAAATTATTAAAAATTCAAAAAGAAACCATTCTGAATTAGTTTTGGGTCTTTACAGCTTGAATGGCAAAATTTTCTCTTTGCCACATACAATATATGGAGATCCAAGGAAATTTTCATCCCAATTCCAGTATCTATGATTAATTTTTAGGGATGTAACGATAGTCAGAAAATGACTATTGCGATACTATTGATATTGCAGGAAGAACCATTGCGATACTATTACTATTGCTGACTACTATTGCAATACTATTGCGATACTATTGCCTGAAAGAGATTTCTTGTTTTAGAAGAAAATAAAAACTATTCAAACCGTCAACTGTTTTTCTGTATGTATAATCTGCATAAAAGAAATACAAGACAATTTACACAGAGGGACAACTGCTGCATACTCCTGTTTGCTTTTCTGCCTGCCCCTACAAGAGAAAACAGCTCCCCAGGAGCATCTTTTTTCTTTCAAGTGTAAATCATCTTGGAGACTCATTTCAATAGAAGTTGCCATATACATGTATCAATTCACAGTGAGAATGTACCATCAGTTGCTTTATCAAAATAAAATATATTTGGACCCGAATTTTCCCCAACAAACATTTATAAATATAATCTAAGGTTTCTATCAAGTTTTAAGTACAATAACTTTATTTCTGTACGACTTTAAGTGCGGTAATATGGTAGAAAATACTATAGTGGTCACGGTCAATAACGGTCCTTTCTCAAGTTAATTGCAGACATGTCATAATAGCTTATCCAATTAGTAATTAAAGATACAATTATATAAACTCATTTAGCTTGACACTCATGATTAACACGGACTGCAGCCGATATACTCAAAAGATCAAAATTGTCAGCTTAGCGAGAAAAGAGAATACAGATTGCAGCTTAATTTATAATTTAATGATCTAGCCACAAGACGACTCATCCATCCAAAATGAAGCCAAACATTCACACCCGCCCTACAAGCAAGTTCATGGCAAACATCAAAGTTTTCCGCCATCCAAATCACCATAAAATCCACCGTCCACAAACCACCGCTACCGTTTTTCTGCTAGAGATCGGTAAATGACGTCATCCGACCCCATCAACCCCACATGTGTTTGATGTCATTGTTTTATTTTATTGAGGCATATTTCTTTTATGAATCAAAGCACTGAGAGTACTGATGGGTCGATCGTCTCTGAGTGTAGGTTGGGAAAATAGTCCTGAGATGAGAATCGAACTGTTCGTTTAACTTTAAGCAAGCACAGTAGAGCTGATCAGACAAAGCGTTATGTGGTGTCTGATTATGTAGATTCTCTTTCTTTTTTCTCTTTCTCCTATTACTGCTACTCGCACACATCTGAGCATTACGAGCAGGATTTCCTGGGTGGTAACCAGTACTTTTTTAAGCAATGTGGATGAAGTGCCTTGCTCAAGGGCACAACACTTTGGTCAGCGTGAGGCTCGAACCCCTAACCTCTCGATCACAAATCTGATGCGCTACCACTGCACCAAAGCTCTCCAATGTTTGCCAATACCCAAGTGTACGAGCACAGTCCACCCGCCCCCGCCCATCGGGGCTTGAATAAATAGATGGGCTGCATGATGCTTCCACGCAGAGCTTAAAGTCCCGTAACATTGGAAGTAACGTCTCCAAATGACCAAAATAGAATGTTTTTCTTACACTGCGCTCTGACGTCTTAGGGTAGTACTTGGATTTTGTTCAACAGAGTGGGGAGGGTGCAAACGCAGCACCCTCCCATCTTTTGGAAATTATTTCAGATTCATGCAGTTTTTCACACTCTGCAAAATACCTGAAATTCGCATCCTCAACCCGCCCCTTTTCAGAGTCTGTGTACGGCCCTGAATCATGTTCAAAACTGTTGTTGCATACATATAGCGAACAGTGCCGACCTGATCAGAAGCAATGTACTCTATATCCAATCTTGGTCTATGCTGTATGTCTAATAAAAGTCTGTGCTACTCATTTTTGCACTTTAACATTTCAGGATGCTAAAATAAAGATCTAAGCAGGAGTGCGAAAAGTCTATTTGTACTCGACTTGGCGTAATAGTTTTATAAATAGAATGTTCCGAAAGACGTCACGTGATAGCGTGGCCTAGATTCAGATATTGTTTTTCTTTCATTAGATGAGCAACCTGGCATTCTTATACAATTTCGTTTAACCCTCAAATGCCACTATTTAAGCAAACAGTGAAGTTCCTGTGCAACCTGCTGATCAAGCCACATTCCGCGGCGTCTGATCTGGGTATATCCAGCACACGATTCCTGTCAAGACTCTATAAATAGCTCTTGTTGCATCGATAAAAATAGCGCAATGTTTCCAGTTCTATTAATAAAACATAATATTGGTTTTCCCAAATCAGTGATGGTCACGTGGACAACTGCATGAATTCCGTGTGGCCATTTAGTAAATTTGGGTCGATCATAAACCGATCGACCCAAAAAACGTTGTTTGGAACCAGTAAAAAATATTTTCTCGATAGATAAACGGTTGTGAATAGAGGTGGATAGAAAACTGCGCCCTGCTCCCAACTTAACCCCGGAAACAATTCCTGACTTATCCCCGGAAGCTCCGTGTCAATCACCAACAACAGCATACAGATGTGGTTAGACAAACTAAAGGGTTCGACTTTTCCCCGCCAAGGGTCTGCTATTTGGCGCCAAAACATAACCATTCACGAAACAGTAGAATAGTCTGTTTTTATTACACATACATATACCTTTAGATATATCATATAGCTAATCGTCTTAGGAGAGATTAAATCCTTCTCACATTGATTGTGGATTATATTTTATGATTAAGGAATAAACGCAAATTAGATACATAACTTGACTTTATTTTCACACTTTGTCATGCGGAACATTACATAGATTTCGATAGCGCCGGAGGCTTGCGTTTATAGTGTGATAGTGGAATAGACTGGTCCATGACAAACACAGTCGGCGTTTATAACACGATTCAATTAACTAACATGGTCCGTTTGTTGGACCGTCCAGAGTTCTGTGTTATAATGAGGTTGGAGTTGTAATTGTTTTCAAGTGCGGTATTTCCATGTGCATATTTTTTAATACACTGTGTCCAAGATTTAAAATTAAATCCCCGGCTTTATTAACATGTCTGGATGCTCAAATTATTAACGTTCTTTGCAAGACGACACGCATTTCATTTGATGTCTGCTTTTGACCAAATAAGAATCCTCTAAAACATCAACCAGAACATTTTTTGCACCTTTCGAAGCGGTAGTGACCTGTGCAGACTTCCCATGCTTCACGTGCTTATGTGGGCGGCACCCTTTGATAAGAAATACCGTTGTGTAAACACGCATTAATTAATCATCGCTTTTCTTATCACTGGCTTACAGACAGCTTGCAGATTAGTGTAATCAAAATATGCGTGGTCATCCGTGTCAATTATTTCGAAAGGAATTAACATCAAAGTGTTTACTGTTGAAATGTGCTTCAGAATGAGAAAGCTGAAAATTTACCCGTTCAGTGAAGGAATTTTCAGCGTGCTGACATTGGGTGTAAAGAGGATAATGCATAACAAATATGATGCATAAACACCGTGTACCTGTAGGCTACCGCTAAATCACGATTCCGCTGAAATTTTATTGCCTCTTTATCTCGCGACAAGCAGCCGTTGACCCCCACTGATACGGTAGATTATTGGATTATAATTAGGAAAATATACAGTTTCACGCTTTACCGGGTACAAAAATGAAAACAACTTCGGGAATTATCTGAAAAAAAAAACAACTTGAGATATGGAGAACTATCGAAACTATCGATAGTTCAAAACACTATCGGCGATAGTCATCGATGTTTAACTTTACCATCGATGCAGTACCATCGACCCAGTGCCTATCGCAATGCATCGATAGTCCGATGCATCGTTACACTCCTATTAATTTTCTTAGCCTTTTATGACATTAATTGGTATTAACTAAACAGATATAAAAAGCAACAACCCTTTAGTGCTCCAATCTAGATATAATTTGGAAAGTGGGGGTGGGGAAGAACTGGGCCAGCCCATTTCTTCCCCACCCCAGATTTTTCTGTTTACTTAAAATTCTTGTGATAAATGTTCTTCACTTTTAAAGACGTATACTGGTATTAACTACAGGGCTATAATAAGCAACAAATGTTTGGCCCTTAAATTTCAATAGAATTCAGAGACTGGGGGGTGGGGAAGAACTGGGCCGGCCCAGTTCTTCCCTACCCCAGATGTTTCAGTTTACTAATAATTCTTGTGATAAATTTCCTATGCTTTTTAGGACAAAAATTGGTATACACTAAAAAGATATAATAAGCAACAAATGTTAGGAGCTTTATTATCAAGAGAATTTGGAGGCTGGGGGGGGGGGGGGGGGGGGGGGGGGGGGGGGGGAAGAACTGGGCCGGCCCAGTTCTTCCCCACCCCAGATGTTTCTGCTTACTAATAATTCTGGTGATAAATTTCCTTTGTTTTTAGCTCACCTGACCGAAGGTCATGGTGAGCTTTTGTGACAGTAAGATGTCCGGCGTCGTCGTGCGTCGTCCGTCGTCCGTCGTCCGTCGTGCGTAAACTTTTTCTTGTGAACACACTAGAGGCCACAGTTTTGGTCCAATTATCATCAAACTTGCTCAGAATGATAATCATGACAATATCTCGGTCAAGTTCGAATTTGGGTCATGTCGGGTAAAAAAGTAGGTCAGTAGGTCAAATCATAGAAAAACCTTGTGAACACTCGAGAGGCCACAATTTTGGTCCAATCATCATCAAACTTGCTCAGAATGATCATTGTGACAATATTTTAGTGAAGTTTGAATATGGATCATGTCGGCTTAAAAAGTAGGTCAGCGGGTCAAATCATAGAAAAACCTTGTGAACACCCTAGAGGCCACAATTTTGGTCCAATCATAATCAAACTTGCTCAGAATGATCATCATGACAATATCTTGGTCAAGTTCGAATATGGGTCATGTCCGGTCAAAAAGTAGGTCAGTAGGTCAAATCATAGAAAAACCTTGTGAACACTCTGAAGGCCACTGTTTTGGTCCAATTATCATGAAACTTGCTCAGAATGACCATTGTGACAATATTTCAGTCCAGTTCGAATATGGGTCATATCGGGTTAAAAAGTAGGTCAGCGGGTCAAATCATATAAAAACCTTGTGAACACCCTAGGGGCCACAATTTTGGTCCAATCTTAATCAAACTTGCTCAGAATGATCATCATGACAATATCTCGGTCAAGTTTGAATATGGGTCAAATGGTTCCGGTCCGTTGCACATCTAGGTCACAGGAGCCAAAAACAGATTTTTTTCACCAAAAACTTAAAAAATCTTCTTCTCTGAAACCACAAGGCCCAGGTCTTTGTTATTTGGTATGAAGCTTCATCTAGTGGACCCCTACCAAGATTGTTCAAATTATAGTGCTGGGGCCAAAAATGCCCCCGCACGGGGGCCCTTTGGTTTTACATAGGCTTATATAGGGAAAATCTTTAAAAATCTTCTTCTCTGAAACCACAAGGCCCAGGACTTTGATATTTGGTATGAAGCTTCATCTAGTGGACCCCTACCAAGATTGTTCAAATTTGAGTGCTGGGACGAAAAATGCCCCCGCCACGGGGCCCTTTGGTTTTACATTGGCTTATATAGGGAAAATCTTTAAAAATCTTCTTCTCTGAAACCACAAGGCCCAGGTCTTTGATATTTGGTATGAAGCTTCATCTAGTGGACCCCTACCAAGATTGTTCAAATTATAGTGCTGGGGCCAAAAATGCCCCCGCCCCAGGGCCCTTTGGTTTTACATAGGCTTATATAGGGAAAATCTTCAAAAATCTTCTACTCTGAAACCACAAGGCCCAGGACTTTGATATTTGGTATGAAGCTTCATCTAGTGGACCCCTACCAAGATTGTTCAAATTATAGTGCTGGGACAAAAAATGCCCCCGCCACGGGGCCCTTTGGTTTTACATTGGCTTATATAGGGAAAATCTTTAAAAATCTTCTTCTCTGAAACCACAAGGCCCAGGTCTTTGATATTTGGTATGAAGCTTCATCTAGTTGACCCCTACCAAGATTGTTCAAATTACAGTGCTGGGGCCAAAAATGCCCCCGCCCCGGGGCCCTTTGGTTTTACATAGGCTTATATAGGGAAAATCTTAAAAAATCTTCTTCTCTGAAACCACAAGGCCCAGGTCTTTGATATTTGGTATGAAGCTTCATCTAGTGGACCCCTACCAAGATTGTTCAAATTTTAGTGCTGGGACAAAAAATGCCCCCGCCACGGGGCCCTTTGGTTTTACATGGGCTTATATAGGGAAAATCTTTAAAAATTTTCTTTTCTGAAACCACAAGGCCCAGGACTTTGATATTTGGTATGAAGCTTCATCTAGTGGACCCCTACCAAGATTGTTCAAATTTTAGTGCTGGGACAAAAATGCCCCCGCCACGGGGCCCTTTGCTTTTACATTGGCTTATATAGGGAAAATTTTTAAAAATCTTCTTCTCTGAAACCACAAGGCCCAGGTCTTATATATTTGGTATGAAGCTTCAACTAGTGGACCCCTACCAAGATTGTTCAAATTATAGTGCTGGGGCCAAAAATGCCCCCGCCACGGGGCCCTTTGGTTTTACATAGGCTTATATAGGGAAAATCTTTAAAAATTTTCTTCTCTAAAACCACAAGGCCCAGGACTTTGATATTTGGTATGAAGCTTCATCTAGTGGACCCCTACCAAGATTGTTCCAATTTTAGTGCTGGGGCCAAAAATGCCCCTGCCCCGGGGCCCTTTGGTTTTACATAGGCTTATATAGGGAAAATCTTTAAAAATCTTCTTCTCTGAAACCACAAGGCCCAGGACTTTGATATTTGGTATGAAGCTTCGTCTAGTGGACCCCTACCAAGATTGTTCAAATTATAGTGCTGGGACAAAAAATCCCCCCCTGCCACGGGGCCCTTTGGTTTTACATAGGCTTATATAGGGAAAATCTTTAAAAATCTTCTTCTCTGAAACCACAAGGCCCAGAACTTTGATATTTGGTATGAAGCTTCATCTAGTGGACCCCTACCAAGATTGTTCAAACTATAGTGCTGGGGCAAAAAATGCCCCTGTCCCGGGGCCCTTTGATTTTACATAGGCTTATATAGGCAAAATCTTTAAAAATCTTCTTCTCTGAAACCGCTAGGCCCAGGTCTTTGATATTTGATGTGTAGCTTCATCTAGTGGACCTTTGACAAGATTGTTCAAATTTTAGCCTTTGTTGATGTTTGGTATGAAGCTTCACCTTTAAGACCTCCCTCAACATTATGTACATTAAAGCCCTGGGGCCAATAATGGCCCTCTTTGGGGCCCACTTGTTACACTATGGATCAGGTGAGCGATCCAGGGCCATCATGGCCCTCTTGTTTTAATAAAATCTTGTCAGCAAGATATCTCAAAAATTATTGGAGCCAGAGCCTTGAAAGTTGGTGAATAGATTGTTGGTGATGAGTAGATGAACTGATTAACTTATGACAAAATTCCGAAAAATACTTTGTGAGTTATGGCCCTTTGTCATTTTGGTAATTTGTGCCCATTGTAATGTATGCTAAAAGTGATGCATAGCATAACTTTAGAACGGTGTATGCTATAATTTTGAAATTTCATATATGCATTTCTGATGGAAAATAAGCTGACGCGTATTTTTTTTTTCAGGATTATGCCCCTTTCAAGAGTTATTGCCCTTTGAATTTTTTTTAATAAAATCTTGTCAGCAATATACCTCAAAAACTATTGGAGCTAGAGGCTTGAAAGTTAGTGAATATATTGGTGGTGATGAGTAGATGAACTGATTAACTTTTGACAAAATTCCAAAAAATACTTTGTGAGTTATGGCCCTTTGTCATTTTGGTAATTTGTGCCCATTGTAATGTATGCTAAAAGTGATGCATAGCATAACTTTAGAACCGTGTATGCTAGGGTTTTGAAATTTCATATATGGGCTCCTCATGAAAAATTAGCTGATGCGTATTTTTTTTCTCGTCCGGATTATGCCCCTTTCAAGAGTTATTGCCCTTTGAAATTTTTTTAATAAAATCTTGTCAGCAAAATATCTCAAACACTATTGGAGCTAGAGCCTTGAAAGTTGTTGAGTATATTGGTGGTGATGAGTATATGAACTGATTAACTTTTGACAAAATTCCGAAAAATACTTTGCGAGTTATGGCCCTTTGTCATTTTGGTAATTTGTGCCCATTGTAATGAATCCTAAAAGTGATGCATAGCATAACTTTAGAACTGTGTATGCTATGGTTTTGAAATTTCATATATGCATTCCTAATGGAAAATAAGCTGACACGTATTTTTTTCTTTTCTCATCCGGATTATGCCCCTTTCAAGAGTTATTGCCCTTTGAAATTTTTTTAATAAAATCTTGTCAGCAAGATATCTCAAAAACTGTTGGAGCTAGAGGCTTGAAAGTTGGACCATGAGTCATGTGCAAGACCAAGGTCCATACCTCCAATGTCAAGGTCATACCTAGAGGTCAAAGGTAAAAAAAAAGGACAGTCAATAACTTCCTTATTCTTTGAAGGATTATGAAATTACTTGGCAGAAATGTTAACCATCATGAGACGATGTGTTGTACCGCAAAGGTCAAGGCCATACTTAGAGGTCAAAGGTAAAAAAAGTGCTTTTTTTGTTTACGGCCAATAACTTTTTTACTTTTTCTATGAACATTTTTAAAGTTACTATGCAGAAATGTTCATCTTCATTAGATGATGTGTTGCACACAAGACCCAGCTCAATACCTCCAATGTCAAGGTTATACGTAGCAGTCAAAAACGGGGGAGACATCTGTGTTTTTGTAGAAAAACAAATTCTAGTTGGAATGAAGCTTTGTCTTGATGACCTTTATCGAGATTGTTCAAATTATTGCCCTGGGGCCAAAAATGCCCCCGCTCCGGGGCCCTTTGGTTTTACATACACTTATATAGGGAAAAACTTTAAAATCTTCTTCTCTGAAACCACCAGGCCCAGGTCTTTGATATTTGGTATGAAGCTTCATCTAGTGGACCCCTATGAAAATTATTCAAATTAAAGTGCTGGGGCCAAAAATGCCCCCGCCCCGGGGCCCTTTGGTTTTACATAGGATAATATATAGAAAATCTTTAAAAATCTTCTTCTCTGAAACCACAAGGCCTAGGTCTTTGATATTTGGTATGAAGCTTCATCTAGTGGACCTCTATCATGATTATTCTAATTATAGTCCTGGGGCGAAGAAATGCCCCTGGCTCGGACCCCTTTAGTTTTACATTGACTTATATAGGAAAAATCTTAAAAAAATCTTCTCAGAAACCACAAGGCCGAGGTTTTTGATATTTGGTGTGTAGCTTCATCTAGTGGACCTCTACCAAGATTGTTCAAATTATAGCCCTGGGGCGAAAAATGCCCCCACTCCGGGGCCCTTTGGTTTTACATAGACTAATATATGGAAAATCTTTAAAAATCTTCTTCTCTGAAACCACAAGGCCTAGGCCTTTGATATTTGGTATGAAGTTTCATCTAGTGGACCTCTATTAAGATTGTTCTAATTATAGTCCTGGGGCCAAGAAATGCCCCTGGCCCGGACCCCTTTAGTTTTACATTGACTTACATAGGAAAAATCTTTAAAAAATCTTCTTCTCAGAAACCAAAAGGCCGAGGTCTTTGATATTTGGTGTGTAGCTTCATCTAGTGGACCTCTACCAAGATTGTTCAAATTATAGCCCTTGCACCAAAAATGTCCCTGACCCAGGGCCCTTTTTGATTTTACATTGGCTTATATAGGAAAAATCTGAAAAAAATCTTCTTCTCTGAAACCGCAATTCCTAGGTCTTTGATATTTGGTGTGAAGCTTCATCTAGTGGACCTCTATCAAGATTGTTCAAATTATAGCTCTTGGGCCAAAAATTGCCCCGCCCCGGGGCCCTTTGCTTTTACATTGACTTATATAGGAACAATCTTAAAAAATCTCCTCTGAAACTGCAAGGCCCAGGTCTTTGATATTTGTTGCGTAGCTTCATTTAGTGGACCTCTACCAAGATCGTTTAAATTATAGCCCTGGGGCCAAAAATGCCCCCGCCCCAGGGCACTTTAGTTTTACATAGACTTACATAGGGAAAACCTTTGAAAGTCTTCTTGTCTGAAACCAGAAGGCTCAGGTGTTTGATATATACTATGAAGCTTTGTCTTGTGGTCCTTTTTCAAGATTGTTCAAATTATAACCCTGGGGCCAAAAATGTCTCCGCCCTGGGGCCCTTTGGTTTTACATAGACTTAGGAAAAATCCTTAAAAATCTTCTTCTCTGAAACCTCAAGGCCCAGGTCTTTGATATTTGGTATGAAGCTTCATCTAGTGGACCTCTATCAACATTGTTCAAATTATAGCTCTGGGGCCAAAAATGCCCCCCGCCCCGGGGCCCTTTGGTTTTGCATAGACTTATATAGGAAAAATCTTTAAAAGTCTTCTTCTCTGAAACCGCAAAGACCAGGGTTTTGATATTTGGTGTGTAGCTTCATCCAGTGGACCTCTACCAAGATTGTTCAAATTATAGCCCCCGCCCCGGGGCCCTTTGGTTTTACATTGACTTATATATAGAGATAATCTTTGAAAATCTTCTTCTCTGAAACAGCAAGGCACAGGTCTTTGATATTTGGTGTGAAGCTTCATCTTGTGGACCTCTATCGAGATTGTTTAAATTAAGGTGCTGAGGCCAAAAATGACCCCCGCTCCGGGGCCATTTGAATTTACATAGGCTAATGTAGGGAATATCTTTAAAAAATCTTCTTCTCTGAACCCGCAAGGCCCAGGTCTTTGATATTTGGTGTGTAGCTTCATCTAGTGAACATTTGCCAAGATTGTTCAAATTACAGCCTTTGTTGATATTTGGTATGAAGCTTCACCTTTTTAGACCTTCCTCAACATTATGCACATTGTAGCCCTGGGGTCAATAATGGCCCTCCCCGAGGCCCACTTGTTACTCTATCATATGGATCAGGTGAGCGATCCAGGGCCATCATGGCCCTCTTGTGTTTTATATTAGGATCACTTTTTGTCTGTCATCTGTGCGTAAACAATTTCTTCAAATGACATCTCCTCCTAAACCACTGATAGGATTTGGACCAAACTTCACAGGAATGATCCTTAGGTGGATCCCTTTCAAAGTTGTTCAAATGGTTCCAGTCCATTGCACATATAGGTCACAGGAGCCAAAAATAGATTTTTTTCACCGAAAACTTAAAAAATCTTCTTCTCTGAAACCGTGAGGCCCAGGACATTTATATTTGGTATGAAGCTTCACCTAGTGGACCTCTACCAAGGTTGTTCAAATTATAATGCTGGGGTCAAAAATGCCCCCACACCAGGGCCCTTTAGTTTTACATGGGCTTATATAGGGAAAATCTTTAAAAATCTTCTTCTCCGAAACCACAAGGCCCAGGTCTTTGATATTTGGTATGAAGCTTCATCTCATGGACCCCTACCAAGATTGTTCAAATTATAGTGCTGGGGCCAAAAATGTCCCCGCCCCAGGGCCCTTTGGTTTTACATGGGCTTATATAGAGAAAATCTTTAAAAATCTTCTTCTCTGAAACCGCAAGGCCCAGGTCTTTGATATTTGGTATGAAGCTTCATCTAGTGGACCCCTACCTAGATTGTTCAAATAATAGTGCTGGGGTCAAAAATGCCCCCACCCCGGGGCCCTTTTGTTTCACATGGGCTTATATAGGGAAAATCTTTAAAAATCTTATTCTCTGAAACTGCAAGGGCCAGGTCTTTGCTATTTGGTATGAAGCTTCTTCCAGTGGACCCCAACCAAGATTGTTCAAATTTCACCTTTTTAGACCTCCCTCAACATTATGCACATTATAACCCTGGGGTCAATATTGGCCCTCCCCGGGGCCCACTTGTTACTCTATGGATCAGGTGAGCGATCCAGGGCCATCATGGCCCTCTTGTTTAAGACATAAATTAGTATAAACTAAACAGATATAATAAGCAACAAATGTTTGGAGCTCAAAGCTTAATAGAATTTGGAGACTTTGGGGGTGGGGAAGAACTGGGCCGGCCCGTTTCTTCCCCACCCCAGATGTTCTGTTTACTAAAAATTCTTGTGATAAATTTTCTTCACTTTTAAAGACATATATTGGTATTAACTAAACAGATATAATAAACAGCAAATGTTTGGCACTTAAATTTCAATAGAATTCAGAGACTCGGGGGTGGGGAAGAACTGGGCCGACCTGTTTCTTCCCCACTCTTGGGTAGTGTTGTACAGTTATGTCAGTTATATTGCTGAAGATGTCTTGGGTGGGGAAGAACTGGGCCAGTCCGTTTCTTTCCCACCCTTGGTAAGTATTGTACTGTTAAGTCAATTATGACATTGAAGGTGTCGGGGTGGGGAAGAACTGGGCCGACCCATTTCTTCCCCACCTCTGGGTAGTGTTATACAGTTATGTCAGTTATATCGCTGAAGATGTCTGGGGTGGGGAAGGACTGGGCCGCCCGTTTCTTCCCCACCCTTGGTAAGTGTTGTAGTGTTAAGTCAATTATGACATTGAAGGTGTCTGGGGTGGGGAAGAACAGGGCCTGTCCGTTTCTTTCCCACCCTTGGCTAGTGTTGTACAGTTATGTCAATTATATCAGAGGATGTCTGAGGCAGGGAAGAACTGGGGCGACCTGTTTCTTCCCCACCCTTGTGTAGTGATGTACAATTAAATCAGTAATGATGTTTAAGTTGTCTGTGGTGGGGAAGGACTAGGCCGGCCCAGTCCTGCCCCACCCCCAATCTCCAAATTCTATTTAGATTTGAGCTCCAAACATTTTTTGCTTATTATATCTTTTTTGTTCATTCCAATTTTTGTCTTCAAAAGCGAAGAAAATTTACCACAAGAATTTTTTGTAAACAGAAAAATCTGGGGTGGGGAAGAAATGGGCCGGCCCAGTTCTTCCCCACCCCCAGTCTCAAAATTCTATTTAGATTTGAACACCATACATTTGTGGCTTATTATATCTTTTTAGTTTATACCAATTTATGTCTTAAAATTCAAGGAAAATTTATCACAATAATTTTTTGTAAAAAGAAAAATCTGGGGTGGGGAAGAAATGGGCCGGCCCAGTTCTTCCCCACCCCCAGTCTCCAAATTCTATTTAGATTTGCGCTCCAAACATTTGTTGCTTATTATTTTTAGTTTATACCAATTTATGTCTTAAAAAGCAAAGAAAATTTATCACAAGAATTTTTTGTTGACAGAAAAATCTGGGGTGGGGAAGAAATGGGCCGGCCCAGTTCTTCCCCACACCCAGTCTCCAAATTCTAATTAGATTTGAGCTCCAAACATTAGTGGCTTATTATATCTTTTTACTTTATACAGACTTTTGTCTTAAAAAGCGAAGAAAATTTATCACAAGAATTTTTTGTAAACAGAAAAATCTGGGGTGGGGAAGAAATGGGCCGGCCCAGTTCTTCCCCACCCCCAGTCTCCAAACTGAATTTAGATTTGAGCTCCAAACATTTGTTGATTATTATATCTTTTTAGTTTATACCATTTTTTGCCTTTAAAAAAGCAAAGGAAATTTATCACAAGAATTATTTGTAGACAGAAAATTCTGGGGTGGGGAAGAAACGGGCTGGCCCAGTTCTTCCCCACCCCCAGTCTCCAAATTCTATTTATATTTGAGCGTCAAACATTTGTGGCTTATTATATCTGTTTAGTTAATACTAATTTATGTCTTAAAAAGCAATGAAAATTCATCAAAGATGCTTGAATTGGGATGCATATTTTATTGCATCTCCATGAATGGTGTAGTATAGAGCAAATTTTGTAATTCAAGCTAAAAGGACTCAGAACTTATCCAAAATGGTCTCTTTTCTCATGTACAACAAATTGTGAGCTGAAAATTATTCATTGACTATGGTT
This sequence comes from Lucinisca nassula, assembly GCA_963580285.1. Taxonomy (NCBI): domain Eukaryota; kingdom Metazoa; phylum Mollusca; class Bivalvia; order Lucinida; family Lucinidae; genus Lucinisca; species Lucinisca nassula. The sequence goes on from OY757017.1 coordinate 39,312,596, forward strand.
CTGAAAAAAATTCAGGTGGGGAAGAAACTGACCGGGTGGGGAAGAAACTGACTAGTCAGTTTCTTCCCCCGGGGAAGAAACGGGCCGGCCCAGTTCTTCCCCCGGGGAAGAAACAGGCCGGCCCAGTTCTTCCCCGGGGAAGAACCGGGCCGGGGGAAGAAACTGACCGTTACACCGGGTTTGCATGAACATCCATGCACATCATCAACAATATCATTCTATAAAATTTAAACTGATCATTATTTACAAAGCTAGCCAAACTCAGCAGGAAAAAAATATTTATCGCACAATACATATTGTAGCGTAGATTGAAATTTATGTGTCGTGTTCCGTGAAATATACGCTTGTGCGTTGCGGAATAGAAAGTCCCTATTGCTGCTCTGTGGCACTCTATAGTATTACCCATATGGCAACAGTACTAAGCGGTCACATTTCTCCACTTGCAGCATTAAGGGGCCTACTTTGTGTACATGAATCTTAACGAATTGCAACACCTGCGCTACCACACTCATCCAAACAAATACAATTTTAAGCAAACAAATACAAAACATGACAATCATATATGTTATGGATATCATGTTATATTGTCGAAGTTGTATCATGAGCTCTTATTGTCTTAGCTGTGGATCTTTAAACATTTTAAATGATTAAAGTTACAAATGTTTTATGTGCTTGGTGTTTTCCATTAGAAATAGTGTGGATCCAGATCAAACTGCTCCTTGTGGCGCTGTCTGATCCGGTTTCCAGCTCGCTGACTGTGTAGATATCTCAAAGAAGATCAATGACAGACATCAATATTATAGCTAATGCAATCGACGACATTCATCCCTGCAATCCCACCCCGGCCGAATGCACACATCTATCTTTGTGCTCGCCAAGGAGGTCGATATTGTTATTCAATACGGAGGTCCTGGCACACCACGTCCAGACAACGTCGCTTCGACGTCGTTGCAACGTCATAACGTTGCATCGACGCCACTACGACGACACATTCACGCCGTGCATCCGTTGGGGTTGCCATTAATTCATAAGAATGTACAAGAACTGACCTTTTAGGCGACAGCATTGGCCAATTTATTCTTTGCATTGAAGTCGAATTGCATCAGCTATACAAACGACTTAAAGAAAGATGTTGTCGGGCACAAATGGGTTAGTTTATCGAGCGTGCTCAGTGATCAGAACGAGAAGCTCGTGCAGTAATGCTTGTATGAATGGGATATAAGACAGAATATTGATTAATATGTGAAATAACAAGGAATATAATTCGTTTTCCCTGGTAAGTTAAGTGAGTGAGTGTTTAAACTTTACGTCTCATCAACAGCTAAGGTCATACGGAGAAGAAGACTCCTCTGAAAGTCTGGAGAAGCCCGGGATCGATCCTGCGACCCCTGGTTAACAAGACGAGTAGCATAGCCACTACATCATGGAGGTTTCTACCCGTTAAGTTTAGAGGAATGCGCACCATTCATAAATGTTGAAAACCTGTCATTTTCCTGTTTTGTGGAGTAAATAATCTTAAATACCAGTTAGTGGCAAAATGTTCATTAACGTGTTACCACACCCGTGAGACCCTGCAAGACTCAGACAAAGCCCGCTTTTTAAGGTGGTGCTCAGCAGATATATGTCCCATAAAAATGACTGGCACACAAAACTGTACGTTGCACACGGACATAAACGTGACTGTAAGGCTATTTGACACCAATGGGAAAAATGACAGGTTTGCAAAAGAACAAAGTCGCAAAGTAACATCAAAATAATACCCTAGATGGGTCATTTAAAGTCATATTATATTCTGATGCAAATTGATATCCCTCCAATTCATGCCCCTAACACAGACCGTGGGTACCAGCCAGAATTGCCTCATTGAGGCAACTCTAACTAGTACCAACAACCCACGCGCGGAGCAGATCCGGGTTAACTTCAGCAATGCACATCCCTGCAAGCTCCAGTTTTCTCTGTATAAAGTGAGGTCCGCGGGGTAGTTCATTACGTGAACGAAGATGAATCATAAACTGCAACATTCAACACAAGATATAGAACAAACAATGATAAAGATATACAATGAGTTAAATGTGATTAATGACTGCGTTCCCAGCCGCCCTTTAGCCTCCTTGATAATATAAAAAGAAGGGTAAGGGCGACCGTTTGATCTTCCCATGGAATCATATAGTTCATCCTTTTGTAACTATTGCCTATCCCACCACTAAACCACGCCCATACTAATACATTGTAAACTTGACCGCCTTAAAAGCGAAACTTTTCAGATGAAAAATTGTGATATTTCTCTTATTTCCGCCCAAAACACAGAGCGCGGGTACTCCCTAGAACCGCCTCAACGAGGCCGTTCCCACGAGTAGCCACAATCCACATCCCAGAGCAGAACCAAGAAAAATGAAGTTTACCCCTGTATACTCCAGTCATTCTATATGAAAGCGGGGTTCAGGGGGGGTCAAAATTATACAGGCGCGCTTCCGCGATGAAACGTCCAAAAGCTACCAAAAGTACTCTTGTATATTAGATATCTCTGATGATTACTTCTGCTGCCAGCAACCCCGTCTTACCGAAAGCGAAAGTGTAAGAAGGGAATAAGGCAAAGAAGCAAATTTGAAATCATGGATCATGTCTTACTACTGGAAAACCACTTCAATTGAATATAGACCGGCTATTTCTTAATTTCGTTTGATCGACGTCAATTCGACGTTTAATGTATCTGTTTATCAGAAAAGACCAACGGCTGATGACCCACTAGGCAAACCGTGTAGATCCAGGACAGTCGAAGATAGAACAAACCAACGTCTGGTCAGTATCTACGTTCCGTTTAAAATAAAACCATTTTCCTTCTGATTCATCGAGACTTCGCGTGTTATATTGGTTTCATTGGGCGTTAGGACTCGAGACGTCATTTCATCTCAATGTCGGGTAAAAGTCCCACAAAATTGGAAGCAATGTCTCCAAAATGACCTTTACAGTGTCGACGGGTACGTTAAACCTCAAATCAAACAAACAAACCATGTCCTTATATGGGTCAACATGAACAAATTGTTGGATAAATATTTTCCAATGCATAAGGAATATTTTCATACTTGTCACAACAAAAACGTTTTCCGTTATAGTAATAACCCATTTAGGCCAAACGGAATCATGGAAGGCTTCTTTTTCATTTAAATGAGAACAGTGTTTTATATATTCGGATGCAGTTTTGGGGTTAATTCAACATCAACAATTGTTTCATTTAACCAAGCAGTTCAAACCCGGATAGGGCGTCCCATCAGGTTCAGCACTGCATGCCTGTGTCCTTTATATTGGTCAACAGGCACAAATGGTGAATAATGAACCTTTTCCAATCGCGTAAGGCATATTCATACACAACATAAAATATAGATATATATATATATCACTCAGGCGAAAATATGGACAAACACAAACCACACATCCGCCATCACGAAAACACGCCTACATAATTCTGACCCCCACAAACCCCGCCTTCATACAATAAAATAGGGTTCAAATGGGTTTACATGAGTTTTTCATCTCAGCTAAAAACACAGACATGCTGATGCCCGCTAGAACCGCCTCTCCTAGGCGGTTCCAACGAGTACCCACATTCTATGTATCGGCTAGGCTGTTCTAATATAGTACGTATATTCGTACTGAGCAGAAATATGAGCAAAAAAAAAAAAAAAAAATCAGAATATTATATATATAAATATATTTGATAGGCGTGCTTTCGTAACGGAAATAGAGAAAAAAAAAAGATTTGCTTTCCCAGGTTACTTATGATATTAGGTTTGTACATCAGCCCAGTGACTAGCACATATTTTAACCTTGGTTACTGCCTATTCATCGGTTTTCTCTTTCATATTAATTTGACATTGGTTTAACGTTGTATGCCTATTCTATGGCGTGACGACTAACAAGTGTTCATTGTATGGAACAGAATGTTTCAGCTTCCTAAAATGTTCATTGAAAACGTCGATACCTCAAACACAGATGGCTAATTCGAACTCACCGCTGGTCCCTATATTTATTGATTTTTGTTTGGTTTTTGCATACTAAAAAGTAATTGAGAGGATTCTAATGAGAACGCACGACACATATTTATTATGTAAAAACTAATACATATATCCTAAGGTCATTCTTGACTATGCCTCATGGCCCGGTAATACTAGTTACATTTAATAGTTTGAAATACCACTATCTCGAACAAATCTAATGGCCCCGAAGGTATTTGAGTTATCGAGGTTCGACGATTTATCAAATTCTGATGAATACCAACACGTCGGTTTACCGTCCAATCTCGACATCAGATCCGTGCAACTCACTGCACTTTTTTAATACGTCACGTGATTAAGTCCTTGAAATAAGTACCCCCTCAAACCCGAATTCATACAGAGAAAACCGGAGTTTACGGGGGTATTCATTATCTTCCCCATTTCTGCCCAAGACATAGGCCGTGGTTACTCGTTAGAACAGCCTCGTTGAGGCGGTTTTAACGAGCAACAGCAACCCATGTTCGAAGCAAAATCAACAAAAATATCACAAATTTTTCTCAGAAAATTAGCCATTTTGGAGATGTGAAAAATGCACCACGTCGCACGGGTGTGTTTTTGTAATGAACTCCCAAATCTATTTGTCGCGGCTCAAACGGACACCAACAAACCATATCTCGGAACAAAGCTAAGAAAAACAATGAACACCCCGCATACCCCACTTCTTTCTGTATAAAGCGAAATCTACGGGCTTGTTCATTTCACAGATTTGCTGTCGCGACGCGATCGGGGTCAACTTAATCATGTACATTTTTTCCAAATTTGTAATCATATATCAACCACGGAACAGTGGCGACACGTCGGTTTGACGTTGCATCACGTCAACAAATCCGTGCGACCCAGTACACCTTCACAGCTCCAAAATGGTAGCCTTTTGAAGCAAATTTGTGGTATCTCCAAACACAAGCCGGTGGCGCCCGCTAGAACCGTCCCTTTGCGGTGGCTCCAACGGGCGCCCATAACCCGTGCTTCGGAGTACAAATAAGGTTGATATTGTAAAATAATGTATGATTATGTACACCGTCGCAAACCCCGCCCATCTGCATAAAAGTGGGGGGATCTACAGGGGTGTTCATTTAACGGATTTGGTATCATGATGCAATCAGAACCAATTCGACGTTAATTTATCGTTGTGCTCGATACTTTTGTGGCTTGGCAGGTAAAAGGTTTTACTTCGTAGAATAGGATTCACTGAGACCAGAATTGTTATAAACTGTCAAAACACATATGCATATGGATATAAATCCACATCATTTTAACTGTTGCGGTTGAAAAGTATCCGACATTCTTGTACAGTTTTCCCATGTTGGACTAGTTCTAGTCCTAGAAGAATTCACATTTAAATGAGAGAAATGCTATCATCTGCCATTGCTTCATTTGTACCTTCAGACTGTTGGGTCGCATCGTCAGCATCTTCGTCGTTGATGAAGCCCGCTTCAACTGCTTTTTTAAACATGGCAGCAATATCACTTTGGGTTTTGATTCGAAATTTGGACTGGGCATCGACTACCTTGGCATAAACTTTACCGTCATTTGACCAAAATTTTCGTATATGTTTGGCCTTCTTTAACTGAATAAGTTTGTTCACAACTGTTTGGTTGGTTGATGTGAAATCTTCTGTCATGTAGATGTTAGACAATTTGAATCTGGTGTTGTTAAAAGCCCCATGGTGTAGTGGTTGTGCTGCTCACCTCGCAAACCAAGGGTCTATGGTTCTCCAGATTTTAGGTGTGTCTTTAACCCTTATCCTGCTGTTCATGACAACCTCTACCTTTGCATACAGTGTAGATCCAGATCAGATGGCTGTCTGATCAGGATCTACACCGTTTGTTATTGAGTTTGTGAATGTGAATGAATAAATTACATCAAGAAATTTGATTGGTTGAAATATATATGGGTGAGGCTAAAATAATTTATGAAGCGGGATAAGGGTTGAACCGAAGTCCTGTCTCCATATGACCTTATCTGTTGGTGGGGCGTGAAACACACTTAAACACAATTAACATGCACACCACAGAACATACAAGAAGACAAACACACAATGAGCTTGTACACCACAAATGGTTCAAGAAGACCTGATCAGTCAGCAAAGACCCAGCTCAGCCTGTTCATTCAGCTGTCTTTCGCTGTTCACATGAGTCTTCTATGACCTACATTGGTCAAAGGAACACAGGAGAAAACACTGGCTAGATTGGCTTGATGTGCATGGTGGTCTGAATCTTTGTTTGTCACACATGTCCTGAAGGAATTGTCATATGACTTTCATTGTTAAAACATTTTGTTTCAGCTGGATGACCAAGATAATACTGCCGTTGAAGGAAGACATGCGGTTACATTCCCGAACTCTGGCTGCCAGATTCCATGATATTCACCCATCTCTTCTGCTTTTCCTACACAGACTGAGAGAAATTACCATAGAAAATAAGGTAACATAGGATACCATAATAAGGTAACATAGGATACCAAAATAAGGTAATATAGTATACCAAAATAAGGTAACATATTATACCAAAATAAGGTAACATAGTATACCAAAATAAGGTAGCATAGGATACCAAAATAAGGTAACATATTATACCAAAATAAGGTAACATAAGATACCAAAATAAGGTAGCATAGGATACCAAAATAAGGTAACATAGGATACCAAAATAAGGTAACATAGTATACCAAAATAAGGTAGCATAAGATACCAAAATAAGGTAGCATAGTATACCAAAATAAGGTAACATAGTATACCAAAATAAGGTAACATAGGATACCAAAATAAGGTAACATATTATACCAAAATAAGGTAACATAGTATACCAAAATAAGGTAATATAGGATACCAAAATAAGGTAACATAGTATACCAAAATAAGGTAACATAGTATACCAAAATAAGGTAATATAGGATACCAAAATAAACCTGAAATCTTTGACACCCAGTTCTTGTAATTTTCCCTAAAAAATGTGGACAAAATGTTTTGCAATCTAGGGTTATCTTACCAATATGCATCATGCCAAATAGTGCTGATGAATATAGGTGCATAGTTTTATTAAGCAATGCCACCATCCATGCCCAAGGTCAAGGTTACTGACTTGAAAATTCTATGCTTAAATTTTGTCATAATTCTTTCATATTTTCTGAACACATATGATTGATGTGGATCATATTTGGTATGATTAAAGATACAGGTGCAAAGTTTGATTCAGCAATACCCCGCCCATGCCCTCAAGGTCATGGTCAGTTGCTTAGAAATTCTATGCTTAACCCATTGTATGCTTGCGGACTCTTCCATTGTTATATGTTGGACAAGTCCATTTGTTATATAAGGTGTGTCAGGCCTATTATTTTCGTTTTTTAGCTCACCGTCACGTAGTGACGAGGTGAGCTTATGGGATCACTTTTCGTCCGTCGTGCGTCAGTGCATCCGTGCGTCCATAAACAATTTCTTTAAACGACATCTCCTCCTAAACCACTGATCGGATTTTGACCAAACTTCACAGGAATGATCCTTAGGTGGTCCCCTTTCAAAGTTGTTCAAATGGTTCCCGTCCGTTGCACATCTAGGTCATAGGAGCCAAAAATAGATTTTTTTCACCAAAAACTTAATCTTCTCTGAAACCACAAGGCCTAGGTCTTTGATATTTGGTATGAAGCTTCATCTAGTGGACCCCTACCAAGATTGTTCAAATTATAGTGCTGGGGCCAAAAATGCCCCAGCTCCGGGGCCCTTTGGTTTTACATGGGCTTATATTGGGAAAATCTTTAAAAATCTTCTTCTCTGAAACCGCAAGGCCCAGGTCTTTGATATTTGGTATGAAGCTTCATCTATGGGACACCTACCAAGATTGTTCAAATTATAGTGCTGGGGCCAAAAATGCCCCCGCCCCGGGGCCCTTTGGTTTTACATGGGCTTATATAGGGAAAATCTTTAAAAATCTTCTTCTCTGAAACTGTAAGGCCCAGGTCTTTGATATTTGGTATGAAGCTTCATCTAGTGGACCCCTACCAAGATTGTTCAAATTATAGTGCTGGGGCCAAAAATGCCACCGCCCCGGGGCCCTTTGGTTTTACATGGGCTTATACAGGGAAAATCATTAAAAATCTTCTTCTCTGAAACCGCAAGGCCCAGGTCTTTGATATTTGGTATGAAGCTTCATCTAGTGGACCCCTACCAAGATTGTTCAAATTATAGTGCTGGGGCCAAAAATGCCCCCGCTCCGGGGCCCTTTGGTTTTACATGGGCTTATATAGGGAAGATCTTTAAAAATCTTCTCCTCTGAATTTGTAAGGCCCAGGTCTTTGATATTTGGTATGAAGCTTCATCTAGTGGACCCCTACCAAGATTGTTCAAATTATAGTGCTGGGGCCAAAAATGCCACCGCCCCGGGGCCCTTTGGTTTTACATGGCTTATATAGGGAAAATCTTTAAAAATCTTCTTCTCTGAAACCTTAAGGCCCAGGTCTTTGATATTTGGTATGAAGCTTCATCTATGGGACACCTACCAAGATTGTTCAAATTATAGTGCTGGGGCCAAAAATGCCCCCGCCCCGGGGCCCTTTGGTTTTACATGGGCTTATATAGGGAAAATCTTTAAAAATCTTCTTCTCTGAAACTGTAAGGCCCAGGTCTTTGATATTTGGTATGAAGCTTCATCTAGTGGATCCCTACCAAGATTATTCAAATTATAGTGCTGGGGCCAAAAATGCCACCGCCCCGGGGCCCTTTGGTTTTACATGGGCTTATACAGGGAAAATCTTTAAAAATCTTCTTCTCTGAAACCGCAAGGCCCAGGTCTTTGATATTTGGTATGAAGCTTCATCTAGTGGACCCCTACCAAGATTGTTCAAATTGTAGTGCTGGGGCCAAAAATGCCCCCGCTCTGGGGCCCTTTGGTTTTACATGGGCTTATATAGGGAAGATCTTTAAAAATCTTCTCCTCTGAATTTGTAAGGCCCAGGTCTTTGATATTTGGTATGAAGCTTCATCTAGTGGACCCCTACCAAGATTGTTCAAATTATAGTGCTGGGGCCAAAAATGCCACCGCCCCGGGGCCCTTTGGTTTTACATGGGCTTATATAGGGAAAATCTTTAAAAATCTTCTTCTCTGAAACCGCAAGGCCCAGGTCTTTGATATTTGGTATGAAGCTACATTTAGTGGACCCCTACCAAGATTGTTCAAATTAAAGTGCTGGGCCAAAAATGCCCTCGCTCCGGGGCCCTTTGGTTTTACATGGGCTTAGATAGGGAAACTCTTTAAAAATCTCTTTTTCTGAAACCGCAAGGCACAGGTCTTTGATATTTGGTATGAAGCTTCACCTAGTGGACCCCTACCAAGATTGTTAAAATTATAGCCCTGGGGCCAAAAATGCCTCCGCTCCGGGGGCCTTTGGTTTTACATAGACTAATATATGGAAAATCTTGAATAATCTTCTTCTCTGAAACCGCAAGGCCACGGTCTTTGATATTTGGTATGAGGCTTCATCTGGTGGACTCCTACCAAGATTGTTCAAATTATAGTGCTGGGGCCAAAAATGCCCCCCGCCCTGGGGCCCTTTGGTTTTACATTGGCTTACATAGGGAAAATCTTTAAAAATCTTCTTCTCTGAAATCGCTAGGCCCAGGTCTTTGATATTTGGTATGAAGCTGCACCTAGTGGACCCCTACCAAGATTGTTCAAATTATAGTGCTGGGGCAAAAAATGCCCCCCGCTCTGGGGCCCTTTGGTTTTACATGGCTTATATAGAGAAAAATCTTCTTCTCTGAAACTGTAAGGCCCATGTCTTTGATATTTGGTATGAAGCTTAACCCCACAAGGCCCAGGCCCTGGGGCCAAAAATGCCCCCACCCCGGGGCCTTTTGGTTTAACATGGGCTTATATAGGGAAAATCTTTAAAAATCTTCTTCTCTGAAACCTCTAGGCCCAGGTCTTTGATATTTGGAATGAAGCTTTACCTAGTGGACCCCTACCAAGATTGTTCAAATTATAGTGCTGGGGCACAAAATGCCCCCGTTCTGGGGCCCTTTGGTTTTACATGGCTTGTATAGGGTGAAATCTTTAAAAATTTTCTTCTCTGAAACCGTAAGGCGCATGTCTTTGATATTTGGTATGAAGCTTCACCCCACAAGGCCCAGGCGCCCCCCAACCAGGGCCTTTTGGTTTTACATGGGCTTATATAGGGAAAATTTTTAAAAATCTTCTTCTCTAAAACCACAAGGCCCAGGTCTTTAATATTTGATATGAAGCTTCACCTAGTGGACCCCTACCAAGATTATTCAAATTATAGCCCTGGGGCCAAAAATTGCCCCGCTCCGGGGCCCTTTGGTTTTACATAGACTTATATATGGAAAATCTTGAAAAATCTTCTTCTCTGAAACTGCAAGGCCATGGTCTTTGATATTTGGTATGAAGCTTCATCTAGTGGACCCCTACCAAGATTGTTCAAATAATAGTGCTGGGGCCAAAAATGCCCCCACCCCGGGGCCCTTTGGTTTTACATGGGCTTATATAGGGATAATCTTTAAAAATCTTCTTCTCTGAAACCGCAAGGCCCAGGCCTTTGATATTTGGTATGAAGCTTCATCTGGTGGACCCCTACCAATATTATTCAAATTAAAGTGATGGGGCCAAAAATGCCCCCGCCCGGGGCCTTTTGGTTTTACATGGGCTTATATACGGAAAATCTTTAAAAATCTTTGTCTCTGAAACCGCAAGGCCCAGGCCTTTGATTTTTGGTATGAAGCTTCACCTAGTGGACCCCTACCAAGATTGTTCAAATTAAAGTGCTGGGGCAAGAAATGCCCCTGCTCTGGGGCCTTTTGATTTTACATGGCTTATATAGGGAAACTCTTAAAAAATCTTCTTTTCTGAAACCGCAGGGCCCAGGTCTTTGATATTTGGTATGAAGCTTCATCTAGTGGACACCTACCAAGATTGTTCAAATTATTGCCCTGGGGCAAAAAATGCTCCCGCTCCAGTGCCCTTTGGTTTTACATAGACTTATATAGAGAAAGTCTTTAAAAATTTTCTTCTCTGAAACCGTAAGGCCCATGTTTTTGATATTTGGTATGAAGTTTCACCCCACAAGGCCCAGGTACCCCCCCCCCCCCCCCAGCCCTGGGGCCTTTGGTTTTACATGTGCTTATATAGGGAAATTTTTTAAAAATCTTCTTTTCTGAAACCGCAAGGCCCAGGTCTTTGATATTTGGTATGAAGCTTCACCTAGTGGACCCCTACCAAGATTGTTCAAATTATATATAGCCCTGGGGCCAAAAAAGCTCCGACTCCAGGGCCCTTTGGTTTTACATAGACTTATATAGGGCTTATATAGGGAAAATCTTGAAAAATCTTCTCCTCGGAAACCACAAGGCCTAGGTCTTTGATATTTGGTATGAAGCTTCATCTAGTGGACCTCTACCAAAATTGTTCAATTATAGCCCTGAGACCAAAAATGCCCCCGCCTCCGGGCCCTTTGGTTTTACATAGACTTATATAGGGAAAATCTTTAAAAATCTTCTTCTCTGAAACCACAAGGCCTAGGTCTTTGATATTTGGTATGAAGCTTCATCTTGTGGACCTCTACCAAGATTGTTCAAATTATAGCCCTGGGGCCAAAAATGCCCCCGCTCTGCAGCCCTTTGGTATTACATAGACTTATATAGGGAAAATCTTGAAAAATCTTCTTCTCTGAAACCAGAAGGCCTAGGTCTTTGATATTTGGTATGAAGCTTCATCTAGTGGACCTCTACCAAGATTTTTCAAATTTTAGCCCTGAGACAAAAAAAACGCCCCTGTTTCGGGGGGCCCTTTGGTTTTACATAGACTTATATAGGGAAAATCTTAAAAAATCTTCTTCTGTGAAACCACAAGGCCTAGGTCATTGATATTTGGTGTGAAATTTCATCTAGTGGACCTCTATCAAGATTGTTCAAATTATAGGCTATTAGCCCTGGGGCCAAAAATGCCCCTGCCCCGAGACCCTTTGGTTTTACACAGACTTATATAGGGTAATCTATAAAAATCTTCTTCTCTGAAACCACTAGGCCCATGCCTTTGATATTTGGTATGGTGCTTCATCTAGTGGACCTACCAAGATTGTTCAAATTATAGCCCCCACCCTGAGGCCCTTTGGTTTTACATAGACTTATATATAGAGATATTCTTTGAAAATCTTCTTCTCTGAAACAGCAAGGCCCAGGTCTTTGATATTTGGTGTGAAGCTTCATCTAGTGGACCTCTATCAAGATTGTTTAAATTATGGCGCTGAGGCCAAAAATGCCCCCGCTCCGGGGCCATTTGGTTTTACATAGGCTAATGTAGGGAATATCTTTAAAAAATCTTCTTCTCTGAAACCCCAAGGCCCAGGTCTTTGATATTTGGTGTGTAGCTTCATCTAGTAGACCTTTGCCAAGATTGTTCAAATTATAGCCTTTGTTGATATTTGGTATGAAGCTTCACCTTTTTAGATCTCCCTCAACATTATGCACATTGTAGCCCTGGGGTCAATAATGGCCCTCACCGAGGCCCACTTGTTACTCTATCATATGGATCAGGTGAGCGATCCAGGGCCATCATGGCCCGCTTGTATCCTAATTTTGAAGGAAAATTCTGTTAGCAAATAGTGCAGGTCCTGAGCCGATGCCGCATTCTGCATCATCTGATTTGGGCCTGCAGTGTTTGCCAAGGTACCCCTTTAGGGGTTTCCTGCATGCAATGGGTTAAGTTTTATGTTTAAGTTTTTTTTAAGACCTTAAATTTTCAAACTGCACATATTTGATATACATGTAATGATATGTGTAGGTGCAATCAATCCCACATATGCTTTTGGCCTCATGGTCATGGTCGAGGACATCAGAAACTCTGTGCAAAAATTCTATGTTAAAGTTTTTTAAGAGCTCATTTTTCTTCCAAACTGTTTGATGGATTTGGTTCATATTTGGTGTGATGATAGATATAGATATAGACCCTGATCAGACTGTTCCTTCAGGAATCATTCGGGATCATTACGGTATTTCTGTTTTAAAGGTGGAAGGTGCTGTACAAAGAATGAGGAGACATGATGTAGGAGATGATATTATAGAGATAAAACATAATGATGGCTCAGACAGATGGCTAGTAGTAAAGAAAATGCTGGATGCTTCGAAAATTTCATTGCAGGTACTAAACTGAAGCATAAATTCAACATTGGTTGTTGTATTGACTTGTAATGGGAAAATAAAAGATGGAATATATTGTTATTTAGCTCTAAAGCTATCACAGATATTCTGACAGAACACAGATATGTTCCTTGATCAACCCATTGGCATTGGAGTCAGTATCCACATTTACATTAAAGTTTTTTTTATGCCCCCGCCATTCGAAGAATGGTGGAAAGGGCATTTAGTGTTACCCCTGATCGACCGTTCGTTCGTCCGTTCGTTTGTTCGTCCGACCCGACATCGTGTCCGGGCCATAACTCCTAAACCGTATGAATATATTCATGAAACTTCACAGGTGCATTCATCACACTTAGACGATGTGTCATGAACAAGGAAGACAACTCTTGCATTTTCGGTTTTTGAATTATCTGCCCTTGACTTAGTACCATATAGTAAACCGTGTCCGGGCCATAACTCCTAAACCGTATGGAATACATGTATATTCATGAAACTTCACAAGTGCATTCATCACACTGAGACGATGTGTCATGAACAAGGAACACAACTCTTGCATTTTTGGTTTTTGAATTATCTTCCCTTGACTTAGTACCAAATAGTAAACCGTGTTCGGGCCATAACTCCTAAACCGTATGGAATATATTCATGAAACTTCACAGGTGCATTCATCACACTGAGACGATGTGTCATGAACAAGGAAGACAATTCTTTCATTTTTGGTTTTTGAATTATCTGCCCTTGACTTAGTACCAAATAGTAAACCGTGTTCGGGCCATAACTCCTAAACCGTATGGAATATATTCATGAAACTTCACAGGTGCATTCATCACACTGATACGATGTGTCATGAACAAGGAAGACAACTCTTGCATTTTTGGTTTTTTGGATTATCTGCCCTTGATGCATATATATTATGATTGATTTGAAGTACATTTGTAATATGTTTATCCCCTCGCACAACATAGTTGTGAGGGGGGATATAGCATAACTTCACACAAATGTTTCATATAAAAAAATCTCGAGCGAGTTTGACTTTCAAGGTCATGACCTCAAGGTCAAGGTCACTGTGGCTATTTTTAGAAAAACTTTGTCATCGCTCTAGCGCCTACATTTCTCCACCAATTTCATTATAACTTCACACAAATGTTCCTTATAAAAAAATCTCGAGTGAATAAGACTTTAAAAGTCATGACCTCAAGGTCAAGGTCACTGTGGCTAGTTTTAGAAAAACTTTGTCATCGCTCTAGCGCCTACATTTCTTCACCAATTTCAATATAACTTCACACAAATGTTCCTTATAAAAAAATCTCGAGCGAGTTTGACTTTCAAGGTCATGACCTCAAGGTCAAGGTTACTGTGGCTATTTTTAGAAAAACTTTGTCATCACTCTAGCGCCTACAATTCTTCACTGATTTCAATATAACTTCACACAAATGTTTCTCATCACAATATCTCGAGCGAGTTCGACTTTCAAGGTCATGACCTCGAGGTCAAGGTCACTGGCTATTTTTAGAAAAACTTTGTCATCGCTCTAGCGCCTACATTTCTCCACTGATTTCAATATAACTTCACACAAATGTTTTTTATGACAATATCTCAAGCAGTTCAACTCCCAATATGACGACCTCAAGGTCAAGATCACTGTGGCTATTTTTAGAAAAACTTTGTCATCGCTCCAGCACCTACATTTCTTCACTGATTTCAATATTACTTTACACAAATGTTTCTTATGACAATATCTCAAGCGAGTTAGACTTTCAAGGTCACGACCTCAAGGTCAAGGTCATTGTGGCTATTTTTACAAAAACATTGTCATCGCTCTAGCGCCTACATTTCCTAACCAATTTCAATATAACTTCACACAAATGTTTTTTATGACAATATCTTGTGCGAGTTCGACTTTCAAGGTCATGACCTCAAGGTCACGGTCATTGTGGCTATTTTTAGAAAAATTTTGTCATCGCTCTAGCGCCTACATTTCTTCACCGATTTCAATATAACTTCAAACAAATGTTCCTTATGACAATAAATCTAGCGAGTGCCACTTTCAAGGTCAAGGTCACTGTGGCTATTTTTAGAAAAACTTTGTCATTGCTCTAGCGCTTACATTTCTTCACCGATTTCAATATAACTTCACACAAATGTTCCTTATGACAATAAATCTAGCGAGTTCCACTTTCAAGGTCAAGGTCACTGTGGCTATTTTTAGAAAAACTTTGTCATCGCTCTAGCGCTTACATTTCTTCACCGATTTCAATATAACTTCACACAAATGTTCCTTATGACAATATCTCAAGGCATTTCGACTTTCAAGGTCAAGGTCACAATGGCTATTTTTAGAAAAACTTTGTCATCGCTCCAGCGCTTACATTTCTTCACCGATTTCAATATAACTTCACACAAATGTTCCTTATGACAATACCTCGAACGAGTTAGACTTTCAAGGTCAAGGTCACTGTGGCTATTTTTGAAAAACTTTGTCATTGCTCTAGCGCTTACATTTTTTCACCAATTTCAATATTGCTTCACACAAATGTTCCTTATGACAATATCTGTAGCGAGTTCCACTCTCAAGGTCACTGTGGCTATTTTTAGAAAAACTTTGTCATGGCGCTAGCGCTTACATTTCTTCACCGATTTCAGTATAACTTCACACAAATGTTCCTTGTGACAATATCTCGTGCGATTTCGACTTTCAAGGTCAACGTCACTGTGGCTATTTTTAGAAAAAACTTTGTCATCGCTCTAGCGACTACATTTCTTCACTGATTTCAATATAACTTCACACAAATGTTCCTTATGACAATACCTTGAGCGAGTTTGACTTTCAAGGTCAAGGTTATTAGGGCCCCGCACTGAAAGTGTGGGTGCCCTATAGTAATCACTCTGTCCGTCCGTCTGTCTGTCTGTCCGTCCGTCTGTCCGTCTGTCCGTCCATAAATTTTTTTATCCTCCATAACTTTTTATTATTCCTGGATGGATTTAAATATTACTTGGCATCATTCTGTCCGTCCATCTGTCTGTCTGTCTGTCTGTCCGTCTCTCCGTCCATAAATTTTTTTATCCTCCATAACTTTTTATTATTCCTGGATGGATTTAAATATTACTTGGCATCATTCTGTCCGTCCATCTGTCTGTCTGTCCGTCTGTCCGTCCACAAATTTTTTTTATCCTCCATAACTTTCTTATTCCTGGATGGATTTAAATATTACTTGGCAGAAATGTTAACCATAATGTGATGGAGTGTTGCGTGCAAGACTCAGGTCCGTACCTCAGAAGCCTCCGTGGTCAAGTGGTTACGCTACTCGCCTTGTAAACCAGGGGTCGCAGGTTCGATCCCGGGCTTCTCCAGACTTTCGGATGAGTCTTTAAACCGAGGTCCCGTCTCCGTATGATCTTAGCTGTTGGTGGGACGTAAAACTGAAACACTCACTCACTCACTCAGGTCCGTACCTCAAAGGTCAA
This sequence comes from Lucinisca nassula, assembly GCA_963580285.1. NCBI lineage: Eukaryota > Metazoa > Mollusca > Bivalvia > Lucinida > Lucinidae > Lucinisca > Lucinisca nassula. The sequence continues at coordinate 39,329,255 of OY757017.1, forward strand.
GGTCATACTTAGAGGTTAAAGGTCAAAAAAGGGTCTTTCCTGTGTCCAATTAATAACTTTGTTATTATTCCTGGATGGATTTAAATATTACTTGGCAGAAATGTTAACCATAATGTGACGAAGTGTCACACGCAAGACCCACAGCCGTACCTCAAAGGTCAAGGTCATACTTAGAGATAAAAGGTCAAAAAAGCGTCTTTTTTATTGTGTCCAATCTATAATTTTCTTATACCTGAATGGATTTAAATATTACTTAGCAGAAATATTAACCATAATGTGACAGTGTGTCACGCGCAAGACCCAGGTCCGTACCTCAAAGGTCAAGGTCATACTTAGAGGTGAAAGGAAAAAAAAACTTCTTTTTTAACATCAACATTTTCCTACTCCTCTGATAGCGCTGCCGGGGCCCTAGTCAGTTTCACTGACAGCTCTAGTTGTGGCTATTTTTAGAAAAACTTTGTCATGGCTCTAGCGCTTACATTTCTTCACCGATTTCAGTATAACTTCACACAAATGTTCCTTATGACAATATCCGAGCTATTTCAACTTTCAAGGTCAAGGTCACTGTGGCTATTTTTAGAAAAAACTTTGTCATCGCTCTAGTGCCTATATTTATTGATGGATGTTAATAGAACTTCACACAAATGTTTCTTATGATAATATCTTGAGTTGCTTTGTCTTTCAAGGTCATGACCTCAAGGTCAAGGTCACTGTGGCTATTTTTAGAAAAAGTTTGTCATCGCTCTACCGCCTACATTTATGATTATGCCCCCAACTTTGAAAAAGTTGGAGGGGCATATTGCTTCTGTTTCGTTCGTCCAGTTGTCCGTTCGTCCGTCCGTTACGCTTTTGATGCATAGCATAACTAAAGAACCGTGTATGCTAGGGTTTTGAAATTTCATATATGGATTCCTCATGGAAAATTAGCTGACGCGTATTTTTTTTCCCGTCCGGATTATGCCCCCTTCAAGAATTATTGCCCTTTGAAACTTTTTTAATAAAATCTTGTCAGCAAGGTATCTCAAAAACTATTCGAGCTAGAGCCTTGAAAGTTGGTGATTATATTGGTGGTGATGAGTAGATGAACTGATTAACTTTTGACAAAATTCCGAAATATACTTTGTGAGTTATGGCCCTTTGTCATTTTGGTAATTTGTGCTCATTGTAATGTATGCTAAAAGTGATGCATAGCACAACTTTAGAACCGTGTATTCTAGGGTTTTGAAATTTCATATATGGATTCCTCATGGAAAATTAGCCGACACGTATTTTTTTTTTCTTGTCCAGATTATGCCCCTTTTAAGAGTTATTGCCCTTTGAATTTTTTTTAATAAAATTTTGTCAGCAAGATATCTCAAAAACTATTGGAGCTAGAGCCTTGAAAGTTGGTGAATATATTATTGGTGATGAGTAGATGAACTGATTAACTTTTGACAAAATTCCGAAAAATACTTTGTGAGTTATGGCCCTTTGTCATTTTGGTAATTTGTGCCCATTGTAATGTATGCTAAAAGTGATGCACAGCATATCTTTAGAACCGTGTATGCTAGGGTTTTGAAATTTCATATATGGATTCCTCATGGAAAATTAGCTGACGCGTATTTTTTTTCTCGTCCGGATTATGCCCCCTTCAAGAATTATTGCCCTTTGAAATTTTTTTAATAAAATCTTGTCAGCAAGATATCTCAAAAACTATTGGAGCTAGAGCCTTGAAAGTTGGTGAATAGATTGGTGGTGATGAGTAGATGAACTGATTAACTTTTGACAAAATTCCGAAAAATACTTTGTGAGTTATGGCCCTTTGTCATTTTGGTAATTTGTGCCCATTGTAATGTATGCTAAAAGTGATGCATAGCATATCTTTAGAACTGTGTATGCTAGGGTTTTGAAATTTCATATATTGATTCCTCATGGAAAATTAGCTGACGCATATTTTTTTTCTCGTCCCGATTATGCCCCTTTTAAGAGTTATTGCCCTTTGAAATTTTTTTAATAAAATCTTGTCAGCAAGATATCTCAAAAACTATTGGAGCTAGAGCCTTGGCCCTTTGTCATTTTGGTAATTTGTGAAAAACTTTGTCATCGTTCTAGCGCCTACATTTCTTCACCAATTTCAATATAACTTCACACAAATGTTCCTTATAAAAAAATCTCGAGCGAGTTCGACTTTCAAGGTCATGACCTCAAGGTCAAGGTCACTGTGGCTATTTTTAGAAAGCTATGTCATCGCTCTAGCACCTACATTTCTTCACCAATTTCAATAAAACTTCATACAAATGTTTCTTATGACAATATCTCAGCGAGTTCGACTTTCAAGGTCATGACATCAAGGTCAAGGTCACTGTGGCTATTTTAAGAAAAACTGTCATCACTCTAGCGCCTACATTTCTTCACTGATTTCAATATAACTTCACACAAATGTGCCTTATGACAATATCTTGAGCGAGGTCAACTTTCAAGGTCATGACATCAAGGTCAAGGTCACTGTGGCTATTTTTAGAAAAACTTTGTCATTGCTCTAGCGCCTACATTTCTTCGCTGATTTCAATATAACTTCACACAAATGTTCCTTATGACAATATCTCGAGTGTGTTCGACTTTCAGGGTCATGACCTCAAGGTCAAGGTCTCTGTAGCTATTTTTAGAAAAATTTTGTCATCGCTCTAGCGCCTTCATTTCTTCACCGATTTCAATATAACTTCACACAAATGTTCCTTATGACAATATCTCTAGCGAGTTCCACTTTCAAGGTCAAGGTCACTGTGGCTATTTTTAGAAAAACTTTGTCAATGCTCTAGCGCTTACATTTCTTCACCGATTTCAATATAACTTCACACAAATGTTCCTTATGACAATATCTCAAGCCATGTCAACTTTCAAGGTCAAGGTCACAATGGCTATTTTTAGAAAAACTTTGTCATCGCTCCAGCGCCTACATTTCTTCACCGATTTTAATATAACTTCACACAAATGATCCTTATGACAATACCTAGAAAGAGTTTGACTTTCAAGGTCAAGGTCACTGTGGCTATTTTTAGAAAAACTTTTTCATTGCTCTAGCGCTTACATTTTTTCACCAATTTCAAAATTGATTCACACAAATGTTCCTTATGACAATATCTGTAGCGAGTTCCACTTTCAAGGTCACTGTGGCTATTTTTAGAAAAACTTTTGTCAATGCTCTAGTGCTTACATTTCTTCACAAGTTTTAATATAACTTCACACAAATGTTCCTTAAGACAATATCTCGAGCGATTTCGACTTTCAAGGTCAAGGTCACTGTGGCTATTTTTAGAAAAACTTTGTCATCGCCCTAGCGACTACATTTCTTCACTGATTTCAATATAACTTTACACAAATGTTCCTTATGACAATACCTCGAGTGAGTTTGACTTTCAAGGTCAAGGTCACTGTGGCTATTTTTAGAAAAACTTTGACATGGCTCTAGCGCTTACATTTCTTCACCGATTTCAGTATAACTTCACACAAATGTTCCTAATGACAATATCTCGAACTATTTCGACTTTCAAGGTCAAGGTCACTGTGGCTATTTTTAGAAAATCTTTGTCATCGCTCTAGTGCCTACATTTATTGATGGATGTTAATAGAACTTCACACAAATGTTTCTTATGGTAATATCTCGAGTTGCTTTTACTTTCAAGGTCATGACCTCAAGGTCAAGGTCACTATGGCTATTTTTAGAAAAACTTTGTTATTGCTCTACCGCCTACATTTATGATTTTAATCTAATTTCACACAAAAGATGCTTATGATAATATCTTGAGCAAGATCAACTTCGTGGCCATGGCCTCAAGTCAAGGTCCCTATGACTATTTTTAGAGAAATATTGTCATCACTCTAGAATCTACATTTATGGATGGATTTTTAAACAAACTTTACACAAATGTTGCATATGATAATATCTCAAGCAAGTTGGACTTTTGCCATTTTAGTGTTTTCCACACACGAAGTTGTCTTGTGCGAGGGCATTTGTATCGCATGCGATGCCTTGTTTTTTTTTTTTGATAAAATCTTGTCAGCAAGTCCATATCTTGAGAACTATTAGAGCTTCATTAATCATTATTGGTACAAACTTGCATCCAGGCATTGCAACTTCAATGCAAGCATTCATATCTGACCTTGACCTATATTTCATGGTTCACTGACTTCGTGAATTATTGCGACCACCCTGACTTTCACCATTTCTCGAAAACTATTAAAGCTTTTTAAATTATAATTGGTACAAACTTGCATCTAGGAATTGCAACTGCAATGCAAGCATCCATATTTGACTTTTACCCATATTTCATGGTTCACTGACTTTGTGAATTATTGCGACCACCCTGACTTTCTATCTAATGTAAGAGTCCATTTCTCAAGATCTATTAGAGCTTCATTAATTGTATTTTGTACAAGCTTGCATTTAGGAATTGAAACTTCAATGCAAGTATCCATTTCTGACCTTGACCTACATTTTATGGTTCACTGACTTTGTAAAATAGTGTGACAACCCTAACTTTCACCCTGATGTAAGAGTCTGTTTTTAAGAGTTTCATTGATGATACTTGGTACATGCTTGCAACTAGGAGTGAAATTTTTATGCAGGCATCCATGTTTGACCTTGACCTAGATTTCATGGTTTGGTGACTTTGCGCCCCCACAGGCGCGACATAGCCTTCGGGGGAATTCTTGTTGTATGTTTTTGAGTCTTTAAAAATATTTGTTGAATATTTTGCCATCTTAGGACAAGCAAAGGTTGGGGGCATTGTGTTTTACAAACACCATTTCTAGTTTTAATATAACTTCACACAAAAGATGCTTATGATAATATCTTGAGCAAGATCTACTTTCACGGCCATGGCCTCAAGTAAAGGTCCCTATGACTATTTTTAGAGAAATATTGTCATCACTCTAGAACCTACATTTATTGATGGATTTTTAAACAAACTTTACACAAATGTTGCATATGATAATATCTCAAGCAAGTTGGACTTTTGCCTTTTCAGTGTTTTCCACACACGAAGTTGTCTTGTGCGAGGGGATTTGTATCGCATGCGATGCCTTGTTTATGAATGGCATTTGGCGGGGGCATCCGTGTCCTATGGACACTTTTTCTAGTTTTTTTAAGAAAAAACACAGTCAAGGTTGTCAAGAAGATTTCTGCTACAGCAAGCACCTAAGATTGAACCAAAGTAAAACTAAAATAAGGGCCCAATTGTTCAAAGCTTACAAAGTTGGTAGTAACCCTTATCCTGCTGAATAAATTAATTTACTCACACCCATTTCTGATTATCCACCAATCAAATCACTTGATATAATGTATTTGTTCAACTCACAAACTGCATGACAGACAGTATAGATTCTGATCAGATGATCCGGATATATACTGTTTGCAAAGGTAGGAGTTGTTGTGAACAGCAGGATAAGGGTTAAGTACATTGTCAGTTGAATATGGCATATTTATTTTACAATCAGCGTCTTTATACTGGCATTTGATATAACAATAAAACCTGTTGTAATGTCAATCCTAGCGGAAGAAACCCTCAGCTCAAATTATGAGATGGATTAATGGAAATATTCAAAGGGCTGTGTGTTTTTGTTAGAATTTCCTCAGTGAGGTTCCTTTGAGTAACTTAAGAAAAAATTGTCATGTATTACATGTTATACTACTCGTTATTGGGATTCCTTATGGCAGCAAATTCTATATACTGACAAAATATTAGAAGCCTCTGAGGTGTTGTGGATACCCTACTTGCCTAATAAACCAGGGGTCATGGGTTCGATCCTGGGCTTCTCCAGACTTTCGGATCAGTCTTTAAACTGAGGTCCCATCTCCGTATGACCTTATCTGTTAGTGGCATGTAAAACTCAAACCCTAACACTGACAAAAGGTTTGGAAATACATAACGATAGCACATCCGTGTGGCATAGTGCATTTTTTCACATCTCCAAAATGGCTACTTTTCTGATGAAAATACGTGATATTTTTCTTTCTTATACTGCAAACATAGGTTGTGGGTACTCGTTAGAACCACCTCATTGAGGTGGTTTTAATGAGTACCTACAACCTATGTCTTTGAGCAGAAAAAAAGAAAAAATATTGTATACCCCATAAACCCCATAAAGTGAGTCTATGGGGTTGTTCACATGATAAATACTGCCATTATAACATGGGTCATCTATATTGCAGGCCAAGTCAGGAGTGGATGTGGAGTCTACAGAGATAGCTCTAGCTTTTCCCATGAAACCAACCGGACAGAAACTTTTATCCCAGGTTTGCCTCATTGAAAATAGCATATAAGGAGGTTTGGCCCAATTTGTACGGGAAACCTGAAAAAGTTCACTGGCAATGAGATGTCTGATCTGTACCTGCACTGTTGGCCTTAATTGCTGGAAGAAAGTTCAAGCATTTTCTAAATGATTTTCTTGATTATAAAATAAATCTAACATCCTTTATTTCAGAATGGACTATTCCAATATATAAGATGGACAATGGCATTCAGTACAAAATGGGTTTATATGCAGTCAAAAAAGCCTTGTGCCTATTGAGCTTCAAGTAACTCATCAATTGATGTGAAAAGTGTAGTTGTTTGTTGTTGAAGAGTTGGCATCATTTGCAGGGATGAATGTCATAAAGTGCGCCTCCTTTGGATAGGGATGTTAACTGGAGGCCCCCTGTGCAGGCCAGGGAGAGCAGTCCCCTGTGCAGGTTAAAGAACCCTATCATAATTACATGATTACTGTGTGGACTTTCATCCTGCAAAACTGGAGTGTAATATACACCGTCTGTGTCCCCGCCTGGGGTTAAAGCGAAACTGACAGAAAGAAAGATAGACTAGCTGGACATCCTCTTTATTGTGCTGACAGGGCTGTAAAAGTCCAACACATAACAAATTTAGTATCAGGATATGTTTTTGAACAGTCCCAGCTTGACAGTATCAGGGTAGTGTTTTCAACAGTCCCAGCTCGATGTTCTCTTTATTGTGCCGACAGGGCTGTAAAAATCCAACACATAATAAATTAAGTATCGGGATATGTTTTTGAACAGTCCTGCTGTACATTTTGTAAACTGCATGTTTATCTGTATGACTGTAATTATTTACAGGTACTGCCACCCAAACAGAAAGTGTTTGCATTTTTACCACTGAGAAGCTATGGATTCAGATTCATTGTACAAGGTAACATGAACTGCTTTGTTTTACTAGTAAATAAGTATTACTCACAGGAACATCACTTTCACTAGGAAATGTTTTTTCTGTATTCTTTGATTGAATGAAAATATTCTGCTTCCTGTGTTGGGCAAACTACAGTCAAACTTCCATTGCTTACACACATTTATGGAAAGCTTTAGCTCCCATAACCTCGGCCAAATTTCCTGGAGAGTATATACTATTATAAGCTTGAACATCCTTTATCTTTGAATGTCATTCTTCAACATTTTCAACAAAAAAATTCTTTGAAACCGCTAGGCTATTATCAGTTAAGTTTCATTTTCAGCCTTCTGGCAATGGGTGAACGAAAATTGTTCAAATGGTCTAGATCACATGCCCATAAATGATAAACTCCTTTAAAAAGATTGCTTCTGCAGACAGCTTGCCTGATTACCCCGGAACTTGGCATGTAGGACTGAATACTACCACATTTGTTCAAATGATGGTCCTACTTTTAAGTTGACTTTGACCTTTTGAGCCAGATACCAAAAAATGTCCAGCCTCAGTAGCTGTCAGATGTAGGTCTGACAGGTGATCAGGAGGGTGCGGGTTCAATACCTGCAGAGTTTGGCAACATTCTTTCAGGGAGATTGACCATGGAATCTGATCTATAGTTATTTTCTCCCTTCTAGATCAGTTTCTGGTGAAAGAATATGCACTGTACTGGTTAACCTCTTACATATTAGCCTGCCCTGGAAGTGTGGCTAGGTAAACTTGCTGATTAGATATAACCTAAATATCTGATAAATTTCAAAATAGACAAAACTATAAAATTGGTAAACAAATGGGAATTGCTTTTGCAATAGTAGCTTTTTGCATTAAGCTGTTAACAATACAAAGAAACCAGTGTGTTAGTTCTTGCACTTGCTAGAACTGATAGCCTCTCATGAGTTTGTTATGATACCATATTTACCCTAAGTATTAAGACACCTCAACTCCATAACATACTTGTTCTAAAATTGAACAAGGACAATTTCCTACCCCATGTTGGAATGCTGCATTCTACATTCTCTCATTTTCTATCTTCTGCTGATTCAAGAAGGGCAGCTGTCATCTACTTGAGAATGTGCGCTACACTGGTAAGCAGCATAGAACAACTTATGCTGCCCAAGAAGTGTGTGGGTATGTTAAATGACCACTTGACGTGATCATAACAGTGCTTACTTGGTAGTTAAACTCTGAAACAAAGATGGTTTCTTGGTTCATGACAAGCTGTGCAGACACACTGGACATGAAACTTAATCGTTAACACTTCTCTTTATACTCCACAAATTCTTTATTATACTGCTTTTGGGTACCAAAACAGAAACTGTGTTACTTACATAAGCATTGTATGTCACAGCAAAAATGTATACCATGGAATTCAGAATAAATACTGACACCTTGACTTGCTGTAATTCTCCTGAAATTTTAACAAATTTGTTTCACATTCCAGCAAAGAGTTCAAAAAGTGCAGACAGAATGGCAAACAGTGTAGACACTGATCAGACTGCTCCTATAGGAACAGTCTGATCTTGGTCTGCATGGTCCCCTTATAGTGTAGACCCTGATCAGACTGATATGGGTCTGCACTGTTTGCTTAAGCCTGTCTTTTCCAATACTTAAGATCATTGCAGTTAATTATATTGAAAAATGACCATTTACAGTCATTTTCTGGATTATCTATATATTTTTAGGGCCTATCATTATTTTTTGAGATCCATCATTATTAGTGGGAATTTTTGGGGGATCAATCATTAAACCATGTTATATCCGAACTATTTTGTAATGAAAAGTGCTACAATGAGGTTTATGTGTATCTGGCAGGTGATTTTGATGTGCCGTCAAGTCGTGAGGATGTTGATAGGGACAGCTCCTGGAACCAGTGGTTGAGGAATGAAATACACACCCTCTTTATTGAAGCTCTGGAGGTTTTCAAAGTAAGATTCCTTAACCCATTGCAGATGGGAACCCCTAAAGGGGTATCTTGGCAAACATTGCAGGCCCAGATCAGACTAATCAGGACCTGCACTATTTGCTAACAGAATATTTTGCCAAAAAAAGACAAAATAGGCAATATTTCAAATGGACTTGTCCAACAGGAATGGAAGAGTCTACTAATATACAATGGTTTAAGCCTAAAATAGATTACCATATTTTGATGCTCAGCACCATATATGGAGTAGTAATGATAATTTTAGGATAATTTTTTCTTATTTGTCCATAAAAGCATATTTTGTGCAGTACTATCAAGTGCCTTTAACATTTAAGTAACAAGAAAATAAGGAAAATTATCATTTAGTTATCTTCATTAGAACTGTGTGATGTCAGCTGCTTTTAGGGGTGTGAATACACCCATTACCCCAAATGAGAGGGGGTATCCACAAATAATTTTTCTTTTTTCTGCATAAAACCATACATTGTGGTTACTCGTTAGAAGTACCTTGAGTACCCACAACATATCTTTTCATGCAGAAATAAGAAAAATATAAAAAGATATCAGTACTCTTTTAGATAACAAAGCACCTTATCTAGAGCTGTGTTGATATACCTTTAGGGGAAGCAACACTTTTCAGAATTTCCCTGCTGCCCTGGCTATATTGGATCTTCTCTAAAAGGAAAAGAAATCTCTCAAAACAAATTCCTACCTTTTAGATTGGATATCCTGGTTCAGACGGGGCTGGTTATATAAGGAAACAAACGACAAGGTACTGTGCATTCACCTCAAACACTATCATATATAATGCAGTAATAGTATATAATGCCACGGTTAAGGCTGGTATGATTGATTGGAAGGCTGGTATGATTGATTGGAAGGCTGGTATGATTGGATAATTGATTTTCCACAAAAAATGATTATCATTACTGATTTGCTTGTAATCGATTATTTGTTAAGTACAATTTACTACCCAAAGTTGTGCTTAAAAATAGCTGGATGAGTGGCAAACTGCACATCCTGATGAGATGCCGCAGTCTGCAGCGTCTCGCCTGGGTCTTCAAAGTTTGCTCAGGCCTGTCTGTTCATATATACATATGGTAAAGTACAAGATATGATAAGAGACGTGCTCAGACAGAAAGCCAGACAGGTAAAATTATGACCAAATCTTCAGTGATTACTATTCCATTATCAATCACAATCTTTTCAGCTCCGATAAGCCAGCCCAAGTCACTATTATGTAGTGTATAATGTTATGTTATAAAAATGAAATAGTCACTCTTGCGATATAACATGGTTACTGGCATCATGACACTTTGGATCCATGACAACATTATATTTTCTAATGAAATTCATTTTAACCAATAAAATGCCAATCATGACAACTGTCGTCTGTTTTGTCATCTGCTAGTAACTTTAAAAGTCATTTTTGCAAACAGTGTGGACCCAAATCAGACTGCTCCTCTAGGAGCAGTCTGATATAGGTACACACTGTTTGCCTGTATGCAAAAATATTTTTAAAAAGTTTGTAAAAAGATTCAGCAGACAACATAAGCAGACGGCATTTTCAGATGTAGTTTTCCTCGACATCTATAGGGTTAACTTCTTTGGTTTAAAATTGTTATATAATAAACAGAATCTGACACTGGTGATCATTTCATATTTCAGAAGGAAATAACAGTGAATTTCTTTACTTTAGTCTGTCAGAATACACATTAATTTAAATCCGCTCAAGTGCACATATGTGATAATATTTTGAACTGTATTAGGGAGATTTGCCATTGTGATGAGGGAGTTTTAAAGAATATATAGTAGGAGTGTAACGATGCATCGGACCATCGATGCATTGCGATAGGCACTGGGCCGATAGTACTGCATTGATGGTAAAGTTAAACATCGATGACTATCGCCGATAGTGTTTTGAACTATCGATAGTTTCGATAGTTTTCTATATCACAAGTTTTTTCAGATAATTCCGGAAGTTGTTTTCATTTTAATATAATTTGTATTCTTTATTACCACCTACGTCTTGTACCCGATCAAGGGTCAAACTGTACATTGTCCTAATTATAATTCAACTAGAGCTGTCAGTGAAACTGACTAGGGCCCCGGCAGCGCTATCAGAAATTTGTGGACAGACAGACAGACGGACGGACAGAGTGATTACTATAGGGCACCCACACTTTCAGTCACCCACACTTTCAGTGCGGGGCCCTAATAATCTCCTGTGTCAGTGGGAGACAACGGCTGCTTGTCGCCACATAAAGGCAATAAAATTACAGCCGAATCGTGATTTGGCGGTAGCCTGCAGGTACACTGTGTTTATGCATCCTATTTTGTTACACATTATCCACTTAACACCCGATCTCGGTATTAGGTCAGAACGCTGAATATTACTTCATTGAACTGGTAAAGTTACAACTTTCTGAAGCATATTTCAACAGCACTTTGATGTTAATTGATTTCGAAATAATGGACACGGACGACCACGCATATTTTGATTACGCTAATCTGCAAGCTGTCTGTAAGCCAGTGATAAGAAAAGCGATAATTAATGCGCGTTTACACAGTGGTATTTATTGTCAAAGGGTGCCGCCCGCATTAATTAGCACATGAAGCATGGGAAGTTCGCACGTGTCACTACTGCTTCAAAAGATGCAAAAAAATGTTCTGGTTGATGTTTTAGAGGATTCTTATTTTGTCAATAACAGACATCAAAGGAAATGAAATACATGTCGTCCCGCAATGGACGTTTATCATTTGGGCATCCAGATATGTTTATAAAGCCGAGGAATTAACTTTAAATCTTGGACACCGTGTAAGGGAAATACCGCACTAGAAAACAATTACGGTAAAGAAAATAAAAAACGTTGTACGATTTTCTGTTTATTTGTATTGCTAAAATATTTTAAAAGATTTTACCAAACAACAAAAGGAAAATCCAAATGATGTTTGGAAAAAAAAAACATTACACAATGAAAATGATGGAAAATTAGATAAGTTGGCAGATGCAAGAATGTCGGGATGACATTGTAAGGCATGTTTGGCATGTTACTGATGACGTCCTCGGTCGACCGGGGCCGATTTGGATATAAAAATTCTTTAACCCTGATCTCAAAGGTGTTCTTTTAACAAACGCATGCGATTGATTGTGTACCGAAACACTGAGACTTGTATTAAAATTTTCTCAGATTTTCGGTCTTAAGATTCAAATCTAACTTCCCAAAACACAGGTTCTGGTGTATGGATTCGTTTGACGTGTCATCGGTAACAATTCTGATTCTGAATCGTATGCATTGCTGGCATAGTTTTTCAGCTATCTACTATTTATTTTAATGAAGCGTATTTCTTTCGTAACCGGTAAAACATATTTTCTCAATAGCTTACGGTTGTGGATAGAGGTGGATAGAAAACAGCGCCCTGCACAATTCCCGATTTATACCCGGAAGCTCGATCCGTGTCACCAACAACAGCATACAGATGTGTTTACACAAATTATAGCGTTCGACTTTTTCCGCCAAGGGTCTGCTATTTTGGCGCCAAAATATAGCCAGGCACGAGGCAGTAGAACAGTCTGTTTTTATTAATATGCATACATCTACCGATAGATGAAGCTAATCGTCTTAGGAGCGATTTGATTGTGGATTAAATTTTATGATTGAGGGATAAATGCAAATTAGAGACATAACTTGATCTTATTTTCACACCTTGTCATGCGGAACATTATAGGCTTATCGGTAGCACCGGAGGCTTGTGTTTACAGTGTAATTATAGAATAGACTGCATATCCGGCGTTTATTACATGATTCGGTTTACTAACATGGTCGGTTTGGTTGGACCCAAAGTTTAGTGTTATAACGAGGTTGAGGTGTATTAGTCACTTTGTCATGTCTGAAGTGTTTTTGAAGACAAGCAAAGATTTCATTGCCTTCGTGAAGAGCTTACATTTATTTTGATTAAGAAACTGATTTCACATTCTCACTGTGAATTGATACATTTTACTTGGCTACTTCTATTAAAATGAGTCTCCCGGCTCTTCCAGAAGGATTTACACTTAAAGTAAAAAAGATGCTCCTGGGGAGCTGTTTCCTCTTCATGTAGGGCAGACAGAAAAGCAAACAGGAGTTTACAACAGGTGTCCCTCTTGTGTAAATTATCTTGTATATTTCTTGTATGCAGATAAAGCATACAGAAAACAGTTTGAAGGATTGAATAGTTTTTATTTCCTTCTCAAACAAGAAAATATGTTTCAGGCAATAGTATCGCAATAGTATTGCAATAGTAGTCAGCAATAGTAATAGTATCGCAATGGTTCTTCATGCAATGTCAATACTATCGCAATAGTCATTTTCTGACTATCGTTACATCCCTAATATATAGGCGAAATTCTCAGTTCAAATGGGGGTGGCTCCAAAATTTTACTAAAATTAAATTAAGCATAAATTGGGCAAAAATTAGATCAAAATGAGGGAATCTCCCTCCTGATGAGGGAGTTATCACAGGTATGCAAGTGTTTGAATTGTTGAGTAATAAATCAGTTTGTTGGGCATTCGTTCTACATGCTTGTGATTTGATCTTCTTTACACCTCTAAACTGTGATTTATTACTCAACAAATCACTGCAAGAGCTGATCTATTTAATTTTTGAATCTCAGGTGCACCCAGATTTCTCCAACATGGAAGCAGTGTCAGCTTTCCTACAGTTTGTACCAATGGAAGATGAGATTCTGGACTTCTTCAAACCAGTAGCTTCACAGATACTGAGTAAACTGAAGGCCAGGCCATGTATCCCTACACAACCTAACACTCAAGGTATGTCAGTAACCATTATTCTGCTGAACACAACAACCGCTATCTTTGCTAACAGTGTTGATCCAGACCAGGTAGCTTATGAAGAAGCCATCTGACCAGGATCTACACTGTTTATCATGCAGTTTGTGAATTGAAGGCATTTTATAAAATAATTTGATTGGCTGATAGTCAGAGAGGGGTACGGCTAAATTAATCTATTCAGCAGGATAAGGGTTAAAGGGAATTGATACACCTTTCGAATCCACAGTGATGAGAAGCCTAATGCTTGAGAGATAGGCCATGGTTGCCCATTGCATTGGTTTGTATCATGCAGTGTCAGCAATGCTTTTATATTTTTATGTCCCCCGTAGCGATAGCGGGGACATACTGTTTTGGCCCTGTCTGTTTATTTGTTTGTTGGTTTGTACATGGACATCTTTAACGTTGGTCATAACTTTTGAATTTGAGATAGAGCTCATCTTTTGCATGTAGTTTCCTTGTGATAAGGGCTTCACGTCCATACAAAAAAAATTGATCTTTGACCATGACCTTGACCTTTGACCTGCTTAAAAGAAAAAAAATAATAACATTGGTCATAAGTTTGAACCGTTTGAGATAGAAATTTCATATTTTGCATGCATGGTCCTCACGTCCATTCAAAAAATATTTGACCTGTGACATTTGACCTACTTAAAAGAAAAACATAACATTGGTCATAACTGTTGAACTGATTGAGATCGAGCCTTCATATTTTGCATGTAGGTTCCTTGTGACAAGGGCTTTGCGACCATATAAGAAATTTTGACCTGTGACCTTGACCATTGACCTACTTAAAGAAGAAATAACATTGGACATAACTTTTGAACCATTTGAGATAGAGTCCATATTTTGCATGTAGGTTCGTTGTGACGAGGGTTTCATTTCCATACAAAGAATTTTGACCTGTGACCTTGACCAGTGACCTACATTGTTTGTCATGCAACTTGTGAATTGAACAATTATATTATATCATTTAATTTGAATGGTTGATAATCAGCAATGGGAGTGGCTTAATTAATTTATGCAGCGGGAGAAGAGATAAAGCAAGATACAAGCCACATCTTGGAAAAACCTGCATTTGCCATTTGTGAACAATAGAAGTGCCGGGCAGCCTATACATCCACGCAGCCTCATCAGCATCTTTATGCTCACTGCTTGAATATACAATACATCTAGGGCCACTTGTTCAAAACTAACAACGTCATTAGCTTACGTATTGTTAAAACTTTGATCATGCAATATGGTGAAAATAATACTGTTTTTGCTGCTCACATTTTTTCAGCAAAAAAAAAAGAACACCAAAATTGTAGATTGCTAGAAGGTTAACAATTTGACCACTAACGCGCTAATTAAGCTATCCATGCTTTGAACAACTGGCTCCTGGTTGTTTATTTCTAAAATTGCAACCCTCTTGCTAGTCTACCAGCCTCGGTAGCTCAGTTAGATGCGGGTCTGACTGGTGATTAGGAGGACGCGGGTTCGATTCATACCAGGGTTGGCAATATTCTTTCGTGGAGATTGATCATGAAATCTTTTCTAAGGTCATTCTCTTCCTTCTGCTGATTCAAGAAGGGCAGTTGTCAGTTTCTGGGGAAAGAATGTGCACTGTACTGGTTAACTACTTACGTATAAGCCTGCCCAGGAAAGGTGTGGATAGGTAAACTGACCGGCTCAAAAATGACCTAAATAGTGTTAACTGGGCCATTAAACTCCAATACAAACGAAACAAACAAAATCTTGCTAGTCTGTGTAGCTAAGCTGGCCAGTGTGTGTCTTACCAAGGGCCAGTTGTTCAAAGCATTGTTAGCTTAACAAGCTCGTTAGTGGTTATATTATGTATCAAAACAGAACTTGTTGCAATGACTTTTTCAGTGAAACGAATCCTGAACCCGAAATCGGAAGGAATATAGGAGATATTCCAGAATATTTTATTTACATCAGGAAGAAAATGTTGGAGATATTTGTTAGAATCAATTCAGCGAGGCAATTCTAACAAATGTCTGGATTATTTTTTCTTGAGGAGAAAAAGCCCTTTATTAACCATTATACATTTCCTTATTTGGATTCTTTTTAGCAACATCAAACTGTAAGGCAGCTGTAACTGTACTGTCTTAATAATGAGGTTCCTATGTACATATATTTATTATGCTATTCTTTACCAGGTGTTATCTCATGGAAGATGCCTTCCCAGACAGTAAGAGTTCGGGATCCACTAGTTAGAGAAGTCATCACCCCAGAACTGCTACACAAACATCTCAACTTGTTCTATCTCCATGGTGATGTGGCAGTCCTGTTGAACCCGACCTTGACCTCCTGTCTGGGGATTGAGAGTTTGACCTCAGAGCACTTGTTCCAACTTGGAAAGGCCATGATAGTTGGCATGGAATCTCACTGCAGTAAGCTGAACTACATTATGTACTACTTGTGAAAAATTTCTGGAAAACATCCTGAAAGTTTATAGTTTTTTCCAAAGTTTATTCAGTAAACGCAAATACATCCCAGATGGCTGGTCTCGGTAGCCCAGTCAGATATCTGTCTAACTGGTGATCAGGCTGATGCAGGTTCGATACCTGCCATGGTCAGCAACTTTGGCATCTTTTTGTGGAGATTGATCATGAGATCTTTTTAAGGCCATTCTCTCCCTTCCTCAGATTCAAGAAGGGCATTTGTCAGTAAGCCAGCTAAAAAAAAAAGACCTTAATAGTGTTGACTGGGCCATTAAACCCCAATGCAAACAAACAGATGGCCTGTTTACCTTGGCTACATAAGAAGAAGTGTGGGATAATTAAGGAGATTCTTTTACTTCTGTTTGCAAATGTATGGTGTGTACTCATTAGAATCACCTTGATGAGGCAATTCTAATGAGTACACACAGCATTCATCTTAATTACAGAATACCAAAAAGATGTCCCAAAATTAACCCGGTTACTCTTGGGAGTAACCCTCAGTGGGTCGAACTACCCCTGCCTTGAACAGATTTTCGTGGTTCCAAAGGTTCAGAGGGCATCATCCATCTACAACAGAACCCCATATCAGATTCGTATTGTATATTCTAACACACTGTGGCTGTATAGGTAATGGAAAGAAACTGTGATTTATTCTGCAGTAAATCACAGTACGGAAGATAGTGACGAGGAAAGCTGCCGTTTTATGACGTCATTGTAGGTTCTTTGACGTTAAGACCTGGAAAAGTCTGAACTGTTGCGGTGTTAGCTTGTTTACAGCATGTATTTGGACAGGCAAGCCAGAGTAAACTGTATAGATGCAAAATGTGGCCTTTCATCTTGTTCTATGCTGTTTGCCACTCATTTAGTTCTTAGCTTTATGATGTCACTCGTAGGTTCTTTGGCATTATTAAAGACCTGGGAAAAATCTTAACTATTGCATTCCAGATCAAACTGTATGGCTTCAAAATGTGGCATCTCATCTTGCAGTTTGCCACTCATTTAGTTAATTTTTGGATTGATTTTAGAACAAGCTTAGTAAGGAGTTGAGGTGTCCAAATACATAGGGTAAATACAGTAACCCTTGAAGCACTGAACAGAATTGTATAACATGCAGAGTTCTGTGTAATTTTTAGCTGACCTGACCGAAGGTCATGGTGAGCTTTTGTGACTGTGAGATGTCCGGCTTCGTTGTGCGTCGTTTGTCGTGCGTGCGTAAACTTTTCTTGTTAACACTCTAGAGGCCACAGTTTTGATCCAATCATCATCAAACTGGGTCAGAATGATCATCATGACAATATGTCGGTCAAGTTCAAATATAGGTCATGTCAGGTCAAAAAGTAGGTCACCAGGTCAAATCATAGGAAAACCTTGTTAACACTCTAGAGGCCACAATTTTGGTCCAATCATCCTCAAACTTGCTCATGATGATCATCTTGATAATACCTTGGTCAAGTTCGAAAATGGGTCATGTCGGGTCAAAAAGTAGGTCAGTAGGTCAAATCATAGAAAAACCTTAACACTCTAGAGGCCACAGTTTTGGTCCAATCTTCCTCAACCTTGGTTAGAATGTTCATCCTGACAATATCTTAGTCAAGTTTGAATATGGGTCATTTCAGGTCAAAAAGTAGGTCAGTAGGTCAGATCATAGACAAACCTTGTTAACACTCTAGAGGCCACAGTTTGGTCCAATCATCCTCAAACTTGCTCAGAATGATCATCCTGACAATATCTCAGTCAAGTTCCAATATGGGTCATTTCGGGTCAAAAAGTAGTTCAGTAGGTCAAACCACAGAAAAACCTTGTTAGCACTCTAGAGGCAACAGTTTTGGTCAAATCATCCTCAAACTTGCTCAGAATAACTATCCTGACAATTTCTCTGTCAAGTTCGATTGTGGGTCATGTCGGCCAAAAAAATAGGTCAGTGGGTCAAATCACAGAAAAACTTTGTTAACATTCTACAGGCCACAGTTTTGGTCCAATCATCCTCAAACTTGCTCAAAATGATCATCCTGACAATATCTCAGTCAAGTTCGAATATGTGTCATGTCGGGTCAAAAAGTAGGTCAGTAGGTCAAATCATAGAAAAACCTTAACACTCTAGAGGCCACAGTTTTAGTCCAATCATCATCAAACTTGCTCAGAATTGTCCTCTTTTTGTAATACCTTGGTCAAGAGGGGTATTTTATTTGACAGAAAATGCTGTTAGCAAACAGTGCAGACCCTGATCAGATGCCACGTTCTGCGACGTCTGATCTGGGCCTATGCTGTTTGCCAGGCTACCCCTTCAGGGTTTTCCCGCCTTTTAGGGGTTATTATAACTTTAAACAAATATTCTGTATGATAATAGAGTATCTCAAGCAATTCAGACTTTCAGGGTGTTTGGATCATGGTCAAAGTTCAGGGTTTTCCCGCCTTTTAGAAAAACCTTGTTAACACTCTAGAGGCCACAGTTTTGGTCCAGTCATCCTCAAACTTGCTCAGAATGATCATCCTGACAATATCTCAGTCAAGTTCCAATATGTGTCATTTCGGGTCAAAAAGTAGGTCAGTAGGTCAAACCACAGAAAAACCTTGTTAGCACTCTAGAGGCCACAGTTTTGGACAAATCATCATCAATCTTGCTCAGAATGATCATCTCTGCAATATCTAGGTCAAATTCGAATATGGGTCATGTGGGGTCAAAAGTAGGTCAAATCATAGAAAAAGCTTGTTTTTACACTCTTGAGACTGCAATTTTAGTCTAATTATCATCAAACTTACTCAGAATGATCATCTTGACAATATCTAGGTCAGTTTCGAATATGGGTCATGTGGGGTCAAAAAGTAGGTCAGTAGGTTAAATCATAGAAAAACATTGTTAACACTCTAGAGGCCACAGTTTTAGTCCAATCATCATCAAACTTGCTCAGAATTGTCCTCTTTTTGTAATACCTTGGTGAAGAGGGGTATTTTATTTGACAGAAAATGCTGTTAGCAAACAGTGCAGACCCTGATCAGATGCCACGTTCTGCGATGTCTGATCTGGGCCTATGCTGTTTGCCAGGCTACCCCTTCAGGGTTTTCCCGCTTTTTAGGGGTTATTATAACTTTAAACAAATATTCTGTATGATAATACAATATTTCAAGCAATTCAGACTTTCAGGGTGTTTGGATCATGGTCAAAGTTCTTTTGGCTATTTTTAGAAAAAACATTGTCATCACTCGACCTACTTTTATTTCATAATTTCCCCACCATAAGCATCCTACAGATTCGAAATGATTGAAATCAACCTTCAGGCTGCAGAAATATAAATGCTGTCAGACATGAAGGGGCGGACCTTTCATCCCCATGTCGGGTAAAAGTTCCACAAAAATGGAAGCAACGTCTCCAAAATGACCTAAATGGTACAAACCTCAAATCAAACAAACAAAATTGGTCAAATCATACTTGAGACTGCATTTTTGGTTCAAGCTTCATGAAACTTGCAAAGAATGTTTGCCTTTATAAAATCTTGAATATGTTTGAATATGGGTCATGTAGGATCAAAAACAAGGTGATGAATAGACTCAGGTGAGCGATACAGGACCATCATGGTCCTCTTTTTCTTTTTTCAGATTTTTCAGAGCAAACAAGTCTTGATATTTCATGTGAATCGTCTCACTTGAATTTTTGTTTGTTTGATTTGAGGTTTAACGTCCCCGTCAACACTGTAAAGGTCATTTTGGAGAGGTTGCTTCCAATTTTGAGGGACTTTTACCCGACATTGGGATGAAATGATCTCAAGTCCTGTCACCCAATGAAACCAATAGGGTTTATAAGCATGGGTGGTCCAACTCACGCACCGCTTTGCCTGGGCAGGCTTAGATCCTCAAAGCGGGTTACCAGTACTTGTGTGCGGGTCGGTTTCAGCTCTGCGTGGAAGCATCATGCAGCCCATATATTTCTTCAAGCCCCGATGGGCGGGGGCCGCCACTTGAATTTTATATGAAAAATATGCAAAAATATAAAAGAAAAAAAAATAATTGAAAGCGTCATCTGCTTTTAAGATGACAGGTGTTAAGGTAGTGTTTCTGTATATTTACTATATGATTGTCTCCTAGGTGACGAGGATGTGGTCACCGTCTCCCGCTGGCTTGCATGTATGTACAGAAGTCTGGATGAGTTCCAGCATGACTCGACAGTCCTGGATTCCCTGAAAGCCTTCAGCATGCTACCACTGTCAGACGGACAGCTAGTGTCACTGAATGAGAAGACTGTTTTCTTCCCAATCATGAAGAACTTGGAGAAACAAAGAAACAGAGGTAAGATACTGTTATCTTATATGAAACAGAGGTAAGATACTGTTATCTTATATGAAACAGAGGACAGCTAGTGTCACCGAATGAGAAGACTATTTTCATCCAAGAACTTGGAGAAACAAAGAAACAGAGGTAAGATACTGTTATCTTATATGAAACAGAGGACAGCTAGTGTCACCGAATGAGAAGACGGTTTTCTTCCCAATTATGAAGAGCTTGGAGAAACAAAGAAACAGAGGTAAGATACTGTTATCTTACATGAAACAGACGACAGCTAGTGGCACTGAATGAGACGACAGTTTTCTTCCCAATTATGAAGAACTTGGAGAAACAAAGAAACAGAGGTAAGATACTGTTACCTTACATAGTTTCTTCACAAGAGTCGGCCTTGGTGACCTGCACGTCTCACTGTGATCTGGAGATTAATCCATGAAATACTTCCATGCTGTGGGTGACCAATAGGATTGCCTGGTTGAGGCAATTCAAACATGTACCCACCACAAATGGTTCAATGGAGAAAAAAACAATCCAGAGTTACCCTTGTTACTCCTTATTTAGAGAAAACTAACCTGAGGCAGATTATTATACTTCCACTATAAACTTCCATTTCTCGCTTTCTTAAAATTCTTACATAGTCTAACCTTGGAAGTGCAAAAAATGTTTAACTCTTATTCTGCTGTTCACGACAATCTATTCCTTTGCAAACAGTGTATATTCAGTTTCTGACTTTGCAGGAATATATTATACCAAGTATTTTGATTGGTTCAAAGTCAGAAATGGGTGTGGCTAAATTAGTTTAGTTATACCTTCAGGGGAGGCAACTCTTTCAGAAATGTATTTGTTGCCCTTATCAAGAGGAGTATACTGTTATTGGAAATATTTACTCTTTACTCTTTGACATGCAAGTTCTGTCCTCTAAATATCAGTTATACAGTATAGCTCCAATATATCGCGGTAGTCAGGGTCCATAGCCCGAAAACCGCGATGTGGTCGGAGCGCGATATAAGTCACGGTAGTTTGCCGAGATGCCAATACAAGTCGCGGTGATAGTTTGGTGAGATACCGTTATAAATCCACACTAATCGCTGTCCGTAATGCTATCGGCCGTATTTCACCATTAAAGTAGGTTCAGAATTACTCAGTGACAAAACAAACAAAGGGGACTATGTCTACCAATTAACTTACATTCGAGAACAGCTGAAAATCTGCGTCTGAAAATATGTGATTGCTAAAATGTCAAAACAGGACGCCATTTTGAATTTGCGGGTTCCCCCGGTTGTCTGTCACGTTGACGGCCAAGGGGCGCAACTACCATAAGCGCTAAAGCAATTCTAGTTGTTTCCCTTGGCTTGCCAGATCAAGTAGCGGTTGGAAAAAAATATTTAACGTCTACCACGGGCCAAAAAACCATACAACAACAAAACTATCATTTTATTGTGTTTTGATTTCGGGCAAGTGTAAAAAAAATCGTCTACAACTGTCAGTCAATAACTGCTGTTCTGTCAATTGAGAGACAAACCATCTGTGTATTTATTACAGTTCAGGTATGACACTATTGTTAATCCCTGTCGTATAATTGCCACCCTGCGGTGCGTGTCGATAAGGTGTGAAAATATGGTCAATTTATGTCTCTAATTGGCGTTTATCCTCCAATCATAAAATTTAATCCACAATCAATGTGAAAATGATTTAAATGATTTAATCGCTCCTCAGACAATTAGCTACATCTAACGGTAGATGTTTGCATAAAAAACGGACTTTTCTGCGATCTCGTGAATGGTTATGTTTTGGCGCCAAATAGCAGACGCTGGGCGGGAAAAGTCAAATGCTGTTGGTTTCACCTGGTTTTAAATAAATTTTAACAACTTAAAACTCTATTTTTTTTATTATGTATTTTTAAGGGGGAAAAAAAACGGGATCCACGGCACGACCGCGATAGATTGGACATCGTGAAATATCGGAACGCGATATATTGGAGCTATACTGTACTCAACACTGACAAAAATGAAGTGTATACCTCAACAGTGATTGGGACTCGCTGATCAAGAAGTAAAATGCATGTGATCTTGTGAAATATTTTTTTTTATTTTTAAAAGACAGAACTTGCATATTAAAGAGCAATTCTTCTTCAAGAAGTAAATTCTTACATTTAGGAGTTGCTGATAGTTGCAGAAGGATTCAGCTTGGGGAGTAAAGTTTTGACTTAATGTTACCTAATGACTTTGTTTACTTTGATCAACTTGATGTCATCATTGGTGAGAAACCCAAAGACAAGTTTTCGCATGGCATGGCATTTGTATTAGAAAACTCTGAGAGCCTGTTGTTTATATTTCCAGACCCAATTTACTACCTACAACAGGACGTGAACAGCCTCCATCCACTGTTACTACAGACACCCGACAACGAGGTCAACTCACAGGTCCACAAACTCCTGACTAGACTGGGCATCAAACAGTTGTCGCCCATGGATATCATTAACCATCATATACTGCCTGTGTTGAAGTCTGGTCAGTGGGAGGTTGGTATATTCACAGACTACTGTGAAACTTCAATAAGCACCTGTTCATCCTACCATGGCTGATTATAATGATTATAACTTGTCACTAGGATAACACGCCTTTACGACATAATGAATTCTTTCATATTGCTAAAGACTAAGATGATGTTACCATATGACATCACATCTAAAAGTGTAATAACGCCATGTATTAAATTCAGTAATCCACTAGTGGGTTAAACATGCAAATTAGTTAGAAATGTCCCTTAACATTACATGTATGACATCATTAAAGACGTTGCATTCACTGAGTTTTTAAAGTCATATGATAAATAAAATCCTGGATTCATACTCATATATTATTGAATTTATTAAACCCGTTGTGGAAAAGGGATAAAATGCTCTGCAAAGCCTCGCATTTTATCCCTTTTCCTCAACTTGTTTATTAAATTCAATAATACATGGACACAAGATCCTCTATTTTGACTGAATGGCAAAATATGTAGACCCTTATAAGCTTCAGGAGCAGTCTGGTCTTGATCTGTACTATTTGCTTAGGCCTGTCAGTCCCAATACTTAGGATCATTACGGTACGTTATTTTCTTATTTCTGGTCCAAGACAGAGTCATTAAGTTGTGGGAACTCTTAAGATAAATGCATCTTCTTAGATATTTACATTTTTGTGTGACTGGTGTCCGTATTATGATATTCAGTTCCAAATATATCACCCTCTGTTTCAGAAAAAGCCTACACCAGTTCTAATTTCCTATCTGGTGTATATAAAAGAGCAGACAGACAAGAAATCATCAGTTTGTAACCTTGATGACCTCAAGGATTGCGCTCAGGTGCTAACAAACAAGGGCTGGAAGAATCCCAGCAGGGAACCAGTGCACTTCACTTGTCTCTATGGCAACAGAATAGATCTTCCGAAGAAGTTTGCAGGTCAGCTTTTTTTTTTCAACTGTATCTTACTGTGAAATTTTTATACCCAACTTCATGGAAGGTAATTTTGAGGGTTGGAGTGGGTGTTGCCCTTTCAAGATTATTTTACTTATATCAAGCCGATCGTTAATCAGAGGTGGGTGAAAACCGGAGTACCTGGAGAAAAACCACCTGACATTGCGTTGCAGAACTTGGCATCTCACATATGACCAGAGCCAGCCTCTAATCCACAGTGGTGAGAAACCTAATGACCTAATGCAGAACGCGGCATCTGATCATGGCCTACACTGTTTGCAAAAAGTTCAGTCATTTTTCTAATAAATTTTGAAGAAAACAGAAGCTGACACCCCTAAATTTTGAAATGGACTCATGCTATATATAAAAAGGAAGATTTCATTAGGTACAAAAAGGGTACCCCTATAAACAGAATGCTTGCAAAAAATAATGGTTAACTCATATTACAGGAAAGAATTTACTACCCCGGTTTAACCATTAGCCATGAATGCTTCTTTTTGTAGGTTATGACTGGGTGCTACTCGAGGCAAGCTATTTATCTGAAGTCCATAACCAACTCCATGTTCGCAGCTGGCATGATTTCCTGGCCAAACTTGGTGTGGAGGACTTTATATCCATCAAAACAAAAGATGAACATTTGACTAAAGCAAATATTGTAAGTATACCCAAGTGTAGAGTTATGCTTCCATAGAAATTTCATGTTCTTACATAAATCTTTTGAACATAGCTGTTTGAAACTAATCTTGAATGGACCAGAAACCATGTTCAAATAACAAACCTCATGTTTAAATCATGAAATTCACATGCTGTTAGAACAGGGATTTTTAACTTTTGATATGAGAATGGGCCGTGCTTTGTTTGCATTTACATGTAGTTGAGTGACATAACGTCGTCTCCCTGCACTTAGCATTTTAAAACATTATGATGATGTCAGAATGTCATTGCAGAACTGATGTCATTGTTAATCATATTCTGGACTTTCCGCCATGTTGGTTTTACACTCATATTTGAAAGAGTTTATATGGAGTTTGGGGGCATTTGCATGATCATCCATGGTTGTTTCATTGCACTGATATTTTCCCGGTCGCTCAGAAAAGTTTTTGAATGCGAGGCTTAGCAGCCTCATGTTCTAACATCTTACTCGGGACCCGTCAGGTATTAATGCATGAAAATACATGAGTGATCCCTATATTTGTTTCTTCAGTTGATTTTACTGTGACTGAATTGATGCTGAGAGTCATTCAGGGGAATGGATGTCATGGGAGGCAACTGTTTCAAAATATTTTTCTTTTCCTTCATTTAAGGGCTTTACTCTTAAAGAAAAGAATTTGGACCCAGGAGCAAATTCCTGTAACCCTTAAGATGACAAATACAACAATAGTTGTCTGCTTTGTTGAAAACAGTGTGGACCAAGATCAGCCTGCTCCTCTTGGAGCAGTCTGATCTGGGTCCACACTGTTTGCCTGTATATAAAAATATGTTTGAAAAGTTAGCAAGAAGATGAAGAAGATATAAACAGACAACATTTTTAGGTTTTCTTGGCATCTTAGAATAGACAGCTTAATTAATTGGAATGCAGGCAGGAAGTTCCAAATATTACCTCCCTTCTGAAAAATAAAAGCCCCCGTGGTGCAGTGGTTACGCTGCTCGCCTTTTAAACCAAGAGTCACAGGATCGATCCCGGGCTTCTCCAGACTTTCGGATGAGTCTTTAAACCGAGGTCCCGTCTCCGTATGACCTTAGCTGTTGATGGGACGTAAAATTCAAACACTCAACTCCCTTTTGAAAACAGATGCAAAATGTGTCCGGTGAATCCATTCCCCTTTATAGAACAAAGGTCTTGTGCCGACCTGGGTAGCTCAGTCGGATGCGCATCTGGCTGGTGATAAGGAGGATGCGGGTTTGATACCTGTCAGGGTCACCGGCATTCTTTCTTGGAGACTGATCATGAAATCTTTTCTATGGTCATTCTCTCCCTTCCACTGATTCAAGAAGGGCAGTAGTCAGTTTCTGGCGAAAGAATGTGCACTGTACTGGTTAACTGCTTATGTTCAAGCCCTCCTAGGAAAAGTGTGGATAGATAAACTGACCAGCACAAAAATGACCTAAATAGTGTTGACCGGGCTGTTTCTACTTATACTACAATCAGTCACATTTAACCTTTAACTCCAATACAACAAAACAAAACAAAGGTCTTGTACACCAGAAAAGATAAGTTTTTGTATGGAGTTGGGTAATACCCATTATATTCAATGTCCATTGGGTATTTGAAGAGATGGCTTGGTATCTCATTTTCAGTTACCCACTTTATGGGAACTAATTAGGTAATATACATGTGTACTAATTATCTAAGCTTACCAACAACGTAACAAAGGCATAAAGGCATCTTCCCAATGTTTTTGTACGTAAACAGCTCTGTATCACTTGTACATTTGTAAAAAGCAAGTGTCTCAAAGATGAGAAAATTAATGACAACCCCTGAGAAAGTTATTATATGAAACAGAAAGCAGAAATGTATACCGGTAAGAATTAAGTGCAAGCATGTCAGTATGATTTGGGTAACTTGAGTTTTATTTGGGTTTTGTTACCCTTCAACATACCTTTTAATTAGGTATTCTTTCAATTTAATTGGGTGTTTACACAAATACCCTGCTTATCTGTTCCTCTGCTTGTACTTTGGTTAAATGTTGGTGTGGTAAAATAATACTTTTCTTTTTCATAGAAAACATTTCTGGGCCCAGTTGTTCAAAGCATTGTTAGCTTAACAAGCTTGTGAGTGGTCAGAGTGCAATATCGCTCCAGAAGTGCAATATCTACTAGAGTGCTATTTTTGCTGAAAAATGTGAACTGCAAAAGCTGCTCACATTTTTAGCTCACCTGTCACGTAGTGACAAGGTGAGTTTTTAAGATCACTTTTTGTCCGTCGTCCGTCCTGCGTGCATGCATGCATCCATGTGTGTGTGCGTCCGTAAACAATTTCTTCAAACAGCGTCTCCTCCTAAATCACTGATCGGATTTTGACCAAACTCCACAGGAATGATCCTTAGGTAGTCCCCTTTCAAAGTTGTTCAAATGGTTCCAGTCCATTGCACATCTAGGTCACAGGAGTCAAAAATTTTTTATTTTCACCGAAAACTTAAAATGTTTTCTTCTCTGAAACCTCAAGGCCCAGGTCTTTGATATTTGGTATGAAGCTTCATCTGGTGGACCCCTATCAAGTTTGTTCAAATTATAGCCCTGAGACCAAAAATGCCCCCGCCTCAGGCCCTTTGGTTTTACAAAGACTTATATTGGGAAAATCTTTAAAAATCTTCTTCTGTGAAACCACAAGGCCTAGGTCTTTGATATTTGGTTTGACATTTCATCTAGTGGACCTCTTTCAAGATTGTTCAAATTATAGCCCTGGGGCCAAAAATACCCCCGCCCTGAGACCCTTTGGTTTTACATAGACTTGTATTGGGAAATCTTTAAAAATCTTCTTCTCTGATGTCTTTGATATTTGGTATGGAGCTTCATCTGGTTGACCTCTATCAAGATTGTTCAAATTATAGCCCTCAGGCCACAAATGCCCCCGCCCCGGGACCCTTTGGTTTTACATAGACTTATATAGAGATAATCTTTGAAAATCTTCTTCTCTGAAACAGCAAAGCCCAGGTCTTTGATATTTGGTGCAAAGCTTAATCTAGTGGACCTCTATCAAGATTGTTTAAATTATAGCCCTGAGGCCAAAAATGCCCCCGCCCAGGGGCCATTTGGTTTTACTTAGGCTTATGTAGGGAATATCTTTAAAAAAATCTTCTTCTCTGAAACCGCAAGGCCCAGGTCTTTGATATTTGGTGTGTATTTTCATCTAGTGGACCTTTGCCAAGATTGTTCAAATTATAGACTTTGTTGATATTTGGTATGAAGCTTCACCTTTTTAGACCCCCTCAACATTATGCACATTATAGCCTTGGGGTCAATAATGGCCCACCCCGGGGTTCACTTGTTACTCTATGGATCAGGTGAGTGATCCAGGGCCATCACGGCCCTCTTGTTTCTGCAAAAGCATTAGTATATTTGCCCAAAAACATAAGTAGATTTGCCCAAAGATGTGTCTTGATTTGCCTTATTAATTTTTTAGCTCCCCTGTCACGTAGTGCCCTGTCACATAGTGACGAGGTGAGATTTTGGGATCACTTTATGTCCGTCATGCATGCGTCTGTGCGTGCGTAAACAATTTCTTCAAACAACATCTCCTCCTAAACCACTGATCGGGTTTTGACCAAACTTCACAGGAATGATCCTTAGGTGGTCCCCTTTCAAAATTGTTCAAATGGTTCCCGTTCCGGTCCGTTGCACATCTAAGTCACAGGAGCCAAAAATAGATTTTTTTCACCGAAAACGTAAAAAATAATCTTCTCTGAAACTACATGTCCCAGGCCTTTGATATTTGGTATGAAGCTTTATCTAGTGTACCCCTACCAAGATTGTTCAAATTAAAGTGCTGCGGCCAAAAATGCCCCCACCCCGGGGCCCTTTGGTTTTACATGGGCTTATATAGGGAAAATCTTTAAAAATCTTCTTCTCTGATACCACAAGACCCAGGTCTTTGATATTTGGTATGAAGCTTCATCTAGTGGACCCCTACCAAGATTTGTTCAAATTATAGTGCTGGGGCCAAAAATGCCCCCACCCCGGGGCCCTTTGGTTTTAAATGGGCTTATATAGGGAAAAGCTTTAAAAATCTTCTTCAATCTCTGAAACCGCAAGGCGCAGGTCTTTGATATTTGGTACGAAGCTTCATCTAGTGGACCCCTACCAAGATGGTTCAAATTATAGTGCTGGGGTTAAAAATGCTCCCACCCCGGGACCCTTAGGTTTTACATGGGCTTATATAGGGAAAATCTTCTTCTATGAAACTGCAAGGCCCAGGTCCTTGATATTTGGTATGAAGCTTCATCTAGTGGACCCCTACCAAGATTGTTCAAATTATAGTGCTGGGGCCCTTTGGTTTTACATAGGCTTATATAGGGAAAATCTTTAAAAAATCTTCTTCTCTGAAACCTCAAAGTCCAGGTCTTTGATATTTGGTATGAAGCTTCATCTTGTGGACCTCTACCAAGATTGTTCAAATTATAGCCCTGAGGCCAAAAATGCCCCCGCTCCGGGGACCTTTGGTTTTACATAGACTTATATAGGGAAAATCTTGAAAAATCTTCTTCTCTGACACCACAAGACCTAGGTCTTTTATATTTGGTATGAAGCTACATCTAGTGGACCTCTACCAAGATTGTTCAAATCATAGCCCTGAGACCAAAATGCCCCGCCTCGGGCCCTTTGGTTTTACATAGACTTATATTGGGAAAATCTTTAAAAATCTTCTTCTGTGAAACCACAAGGCTTAGATATTTGATATTGGTGTGACATTTTATCTAGTGGACCTCTATCAAGATTGTTCAAATTATAGCCCTGGGGCCAAAAATGCCCCCGCCCTGAGACCCTTTGGTTTTACATAGGAAAATCTTTAAAAATCTTCTTCTCTGAAATTGCAAGGCCCATGTCTTCGATATTTGGTATGGAGCTTTATCTAGTAGACCTTTACCAAGATTGTTCAAATTATAGCCCTTGGGCCACAAATGCCCCCGCCCCGGGGCCCTTTGGTTTTACATAGACTTATATAGAGATGATCTTTGAAAATCTTCTTCTCTGAAACAGCAAGGCCCAGCTATTTGATATTTGGTGTGAAGCTTAATCTAGTGGACCTCTATCAAGATTGTTTAAATTATAGCCCTGAGGCCAAAATTGCCCCCGCCCAGGGGCCATTTGGTTTTACATAGGCTTATGTAGGGAATATCTTTAAAAAAATCTTCTTCTCTGAAACTGCAAGGCCCAGGTCTTTGATATTTGGTGTGTAGCTTCATCTAGTGGACCTTTGCCAAGATTGTTCAAATTATAGCCTTTGTTGATATTTGGTATGAAGCATCACATTTTTAGACCTGCCTCAACATTATGCACATTATAGCCCTGGGGTCAATAATGGCCCACCCCGGGGTCCACTTGGTACTCTATGGATCAGGTGAGCGATCCAGGGCCATCATGGCCCTCTTGTTTAAGTTTTAATGGTATGTTGATTAACGATATTGTCAATTTTGAACTAGAGCTGTCAGTGAAACTGACTAGGGCCCCGGCAGCGCTATCAGAGGAGTAAAAATTTGTGGACGGACAGACAGACAGACAGACGGACGGACAGAGTGATTACTATAGGGCACCCACACTTTCAGTGCGGGGCCCTAATTACTAGTGCCTGATTCCTTTCCAGGCTCAATCACCATGGCAAGCATTTGAAAAGATTTGGCCTCCCTTGGACGAATTCATTGTAAAGGATTACTACAGCCCTGAACTAGAAGCCCTGATCAAGGATAACAAAAGTGGGTCAGGTGACAGCTATGCATTTCAGATGAGAAACTTGTGCACACTGTTAGATCAGATGTGGGAGGGTCGGTTCAGTCGCTGTTGTGCCACAGAAGTTTTAGATAAAGATAAAAAAGCCTTAAAAGAGACCGAAACATCTTTTGGTCTTCTGCTTCGTACGTCTGCTTGGCTCCCAGCAGTTCAGACCAAGTCTATACCAGAACTGAATGGAAGTGTAAGACAAGAAAAGGAAATTCTAATGAGACAGCCCTCTGATTTGTACTTGAGGTCAGAACCAGTTGAAAAATATCTGTCTCAAAAAGTGCTGTACCTGGATGTTCAGCTGTCCATGAACTCATTTTATCAGTTTCTGGGTCTCAGAAATTCTGTTACTATAAAAACAGTGAAAGAATATCTTCTTGATTGGTGCTCACGGGACAAGTCAGAGGAGCCTGCAAAGTTTTGCACATCTCTTAGTCACATGAAGAACATATATTTGTACTTAAGTAATGAGTTGAAACGTCAAGAATTTCAGGAGTTGCTGAGAGACAAACCGGTCTACTTCGTACCAGATAGAGTTGCTGGTAAACTCTCGCAGGATGAAAAGATGGAGGTATCTGGGAAAATGTTGAATCGCAACGAAATTTGGTTGGAAGATCCAACAAGACTGTTTGACAAACATAGATCATTACTGGAAGAGTTCCATTCAGAAATTTGTCGGAAACGAACAATTCTGTTATTTTACCGAGACAAAAACAATATTGTGGAACTCTTCAAAACTGAAGGTAGATTAGATATTGCACCAAAAGTTGAGGAGTATTTGGAATTACTAAGTCTTATGTGCACAACTACTACACCAAAAGACAATGAAACATTTGCAGACATCTTGTGTATCTTCACCACGATTGGTCATGCCATGGTGACTCCGCCTTCTGGTATGCCAGATGAGCAGACGGCTAAGATGGCTCTTGATTCCATGAAACAAATGGTTAGGAAGAAAGTTGAAAAACAAAAGGTAAATTATTTTTATTTGATGAGCTTAACTATTCAACTACTACATAAAATCCTTGCTCAGAAAACAGTATATCTTTTTTAATTAGTTTTTCAAAAGAAAATAAGGCTTGGCATTACATGTGAGTTGTCTGCTACTCTGCTAAATTGTGTAATGCCGTGTCAGGCACTGCCACTGGCAGCAGCTGACATGGCTCTACACTGTTTGCATTAAGTATAGAATCTTTTGATTTTAGTAAGCAGCAAGAACAAATATGGTACCTGTAAAATTAGCAAAGGTATAAAAAGTAAGTTCCAAAGTGTTCTAAATGGTTTAATTTGTTCATGATTGCCATGTTTACTTATGTATTCTGACAGGCAGGCCTGAGCAAATGGTGTGGACTCGGATGAGAAGTCCGAGAATGTAGCATCCAATTGTATGTCTTCTGGAAGTTATTTTCAGCACTTACCATTCAGACAGCCAGGCCTGAGCTAATAGTATAGACCTGATCAGATGCCACAAAATGCATTCAGGGTCTACACTGTTTGCTGCTCATCCAGCTATTTGTAGACGCAACATTGGGCAGTAAATTTTTGTGGTTAAAATTTTAGGAAAAGAATAGTAAGGAGGTATGGTCTCCAAATACTTAGGGAAACATTTTAGGAAAAGTATAGTAAGAATTAAGTTATGCTGTCCAAGTACATTGGGAAACATTTTAGGAAAAGTATAGTAAGAATTAAGTTATGCTGTCCAAGTACATTGGGAATCATTTTAGGAAAAGTATAGTAAGAATTAAGTTATGCTGTCCAAGTACATTGGGAATCATTTTAGGAAAAGTATAGTAAGAATTAAGTTATGCTGTCCAAGTACATTGGGAATCATTTTAGGAAAAGTATAGTAAGAATTAAGTTATGCTGTCCAAGTACATTGGGAAACATTTTAGGAAAAGTATAGTAAGAATTAAGTTATGCTGTCCAAGTACATTGGGAAACATTTTAGGAAAAGTATAGTAAGAATTAAGTTATGCTGTCCAAGTACATTGGGAAACATTTTAGGAAAAGTATAGTAAGAATTAAGTTATGCTGTCCAAGTACATTGGGAATCATTTTAGGAAAAGTATAGTAAGAATTAAGTTATGCTGTCCAAGTACATAGAGAGACACTTTAGGAAAAGTATGTGCATAATAATCAGTAATAAGGGTGACGCAGTATCAATCGATCGATAGATAGGTGCAGCATAATTACTGTTGGGGCAAAATTCTAGTCTTTGCTTTCTTTAGCTCTATGGAACTTGGCTTAAGTTTGAGTACCTGCATGAGTATAGGATACAAAAACTTGACTACCAAAACATTACATTATACTTTGGATTTCACACTTCTTTGAATTTTAGCTGGCTATTGTTTGTCATTTAACAATTTCAGGTGTTTCCTACAAAGAAACAGATTTGGGTTAGTCTGGAAGATCGGCCAATGATTGCTGACAACAAGGAATGGGAGAAAATGTTCACAGGAAAAAAAGGTGTTCATTTTCTTGATATTGAAGATAGGTCAAGGTCAAATCAGAGAGGTTATGGGCAGCGGAGAATAATATCAAGACGTAAGTTTGTTTACCACATACACCCAAACATCTTTATAACACTGCTGTTGTGGTGTAAAGCGAGAAATGTGTCAGTTATAACTGTGTTATTAGCTCATGAACTATTGTGATCAGTGAATGCCTGTCGTGCTTTGTCTTTTTAAATGCGAACTCCTCCCAAACCCTTGAGCCAATTTGATTCAAACTTCTCAGGAATGTGACCTGAGGACTCTCTACCAAAATAGCTAAAACAATTCCGCTCCGATGAACAAGATGGCCACCAGAGCTAACAAAAGAAAAAATCTTTAAGCGACAACTCCTGTATCCTTGGGCCAGTTTCATTCAAACTTTACAGGAATGTTGCTTAGGTAACCCTCTACCAAAATAGCTGAAACGTTCCTACTCCGAATGGCTGCTAGAGCTGAAAATAGAAAAACTTCATAATTTTGCTTTAAGTGTGAACTCCTCCTTTAGCCAATTTGATTCAAACTTAACAGGAATATTACCTAGATGACTCCCTACCAAAATAGCTAAAACCGTTCTGCTATGGCGAGGAAGATGGCCATCAGAGCTAAAAATTGAAAAAACCTTCAGATGCCAACGTTTCTGTACCCTTAGGGTAATTTCATTCAAACTACTTAGGAATGTTGCTCAGATGACCCTCTACCAAATAACTAAAACGATTCCACTTTGATGAGCAAAATGGACTCCAGAGCTAAAAATAGAAAAGCACTGTAAATTTTCTTCAAATGCCAACTCCTCCTTAACCCTTGAGTCAATTTGATTCAAACTTCACAGAAGCTCCCTACCAGAATAGCTAAAACCATTCTGGTCGGATAAACAAAATGGCTGCCAGTGCTAAAAATAGAAATGTAACTTTGCTTCAAACGCGAACTCCCTCTAAACACTTGGGCCATTTGATTCAAACTTTACAAGAATTCTGCATAAGTGACTCCCTACTAATATAGCTAAAATTGTTCCGCTCTGAGCTCAAATGAACAAGATGGCCACCAGAGCTAAAAATAGAAAAATCTTTAAATGACAACTCCTCCTCTACCCTTCGGCAAGTTTCATTCAAACTTCATAGGAATGTTGCTTAAGTGACCAAAATAGCTAAAACGGTTTCACTCTAATGAGCAAAATGTCGTTAGAGCTAATAATTGAAGAACATCCTAAAGCTCCAAATGTGAACCCCTCTTAACCCTTCTCTTGCTGAATATTCATTTTAGCCACACCCATCTCTGACTTTGAACCAATCAGATTACTTGATGTAATTTGTTCCTACAAATTCATAAACTGAATGTCAAACAGTGTAGGTCCTGATCAGATGGCTTCTTCAGAAGCCATCTGATCTGGATCTACACTGTTTTTCTTCAGAAGCCATCTGATCTGGATCTACACTGTTTACAAAGATATGGGTTGTCGTGAACAGCATGATAAGAGCTAAACCCTTAGGCCAATTTGATTCAAACTCAACAGGAATGTTGCCTAGGTTGGCTAAAATTGTTCCGCTCTGATGAACAAGATGGCCGCCTTAGCTAAAGATAGAGGAATCTTCAAACGTCAACTTATTCTAAACCTTTGGGCCAGTTTCATTCAAACTTCTCAGCTCACATGACCAAGTTGGCCGTCATGACCATATATTATATCAAGAGCAGCGCATGCGGGTGCCAATGCTCGGCTGCAAAAATTCTAAGTCGAAAAAGGGGCATAACTGTGCCAAAAATATTTTAAGGGTTATCTCATGAGTTCCCCTTTTCATAATGAACAACTAGTCAGAGTTTCAAGTAAATAAGTTCAGTAAAGACAGAGATATTACAAAATTCCAAGTTTTTGCACCACAACGACGACGCCAGAGCTATGACAATACCTCGTTGTTTTCTTCGAAAACAGCCGAGCTAAAAATCTTCAAAAATCTTCTTTTCTCGAACCAGTGGGCCAATTGTCTTGAAACTTAGAATGTAGTATTTGGGATTCCTGCCTATTTTCCGGCCCCCGCCAATCGGGCTTGAAGTAATAGATTGGGCTGCATGATGCTTCCACGCAGAGCTGAACAAGCCGCACATGAATACTGGTAAACTGCTTAGAGGTCTTAAGCCTGCCCAGGAAAAGTGGTGTGAGTCCATGCATATAAACCATATTGGTTTCATTGTGCAGCAGGGCTTGAGATGTCATGTCAATAAAAGTCCCACAAGTTGGAAGTGACATCTCCAAAATGACCAATACAGTGTTGATGGGTACGTTAAACCGCAAATCAAACAAACAAATCTATTATAAATTGTTGAAATGATGGGTCTAGGTTGACTGCTCGACTTTGGGCTCTTATTTGGTCATTTGTGCTTTTGTAAGGGGGAAAAAGTGGGCATTGTTAATTTTTCAAAACCTGTTATTGCCTGCGAGCTTAGATTATCTTGACAATCACCCAAATAAGTGTATGAAGCTGCATGAGTGTCAAAGTCAAGGTCACTCATTGACCTTGGTCCAGGATCACTCAGATGCAAAATATTTTCTTGGTAGGCAAATTTAGCCAAATTTCAAATGAATCTTTTATGAGTTTGAGGAATGAAAGTTTGTTTAAATGGTTTTGGTCACATGACCAAGATGGCTGTCACAGAAATCATCTCAGAAAACAGATGGCACCATAAACACTCAGCACTCAGGCGAGCGTTTCAGGACCGCTGGTCCTTTGGTTTGTCAGACTTATCTTCTGGTCATCAACTTGATTTTGTATTATTCAGTCAAGTCTTATATCCAGTTTATAGGGCATAGAATTTTACACACATATTGCAACAAAAGGTGTACCCAAGCACCATCTGAGTAAAACACATTCTTTTTATACAAAAAAAAAGGAAGAAAAAGTTTCGCTTGTAGTGTAATTTAGTGATGGGTCACATTAGGGCAATGCAAATGCAGCTCTTGGCATGTAAGCTAAGCTGAAAATTACCAAACAAGATATGACAGCTCTCATGCTAGTCAATACTCCACAACCTCTTTATAGCACTATTAATGGGGTCCAATTTGAAAGCAGAAACCGTGTTAGTTAAACAACCGTGTTATATCCAAACAAAACTATAGATTATATAGAAAAATAATGACCATTTATAGTCATTTTTCTATATAATCCACACATTTTTGGGATCCATCTTGAAACCGTGTTATATCCGAACTGTGTTATATTTAACCATGTTATAACGAGGTTGTGGTGAAGTGTATACAGGCCCATTCCTAAGGTAAAATAATGGAAAAATCAAAAGTAAAGCTGTGGTACGCAGGAAAAAGAATGTTGTATATCCTAAAGATTAATGTGTGATCAACTCTTGGGATGCCCTTGTTGATCATAGCCTTGGCCTAGCCTCGTTTCTGATCAGTCAAGGCATGCCTTGTGTTGGAAATGCCTATCAATACGAAAACGTGCCTATATAAATGCATTGTAAACTTCACCACCGAAAAAAAAAAGCTAAAAATTTATGGTGAAAAATTGTGATATTTTTATTTTTTCTGCTCATAGTATAGATTGTGGGTACTCATTAGAACCGCCTGGATGAGGAAGTTCTAACGAGTACCCACAATCTGTATTTTAGAGCAGAAATAAGCAAATAAGGCTCACCCCTGTAAACCCCAGTTTATAGATATAAAAGTGGGGTTCAAGGGGTTCAGCATTATATAGGCGAGTTTTCGTAATAATTGAAGCCATACTTATGAAAGCATCTTGCATGCTCCTTGAAAAGTAAACCTCATTTTACTGAATGGGAAATTTAATGCATAGAAGTTTTCTCCCTTGTAAAAGTGGTGGAAAATATATGATACATCCACCTTTCATAAATGTTTGGTGTATTTGTATTTGATAACAGATCAAGATCTCCAGATGCGCCCAGACCATATTGACGTATTTATCGAAGTTTGTGGAGTAAAGAAGCTGAGTGACTGTGTGAAGACAGATGTGGCTCCTGAGTTGATTGAACCATGTCTGCAGTTGCAGCTGTACTTCCACAACATCATACCAGCCATACAGAGGTTCCTGATTGTACGTTCCAGAGATGTATATGTGGATCTCATGGAAGCTAACACAAAAGCAATGTTGGCAGATGCCAAATTTTTTCAGGTAAATTACAAATAACCCATTTTGTACCGGAAACCACAAAACGTTTACCCTGGAAAGCAGTGCCTGCCCAGATCAGACTCCTCAGAATGTGGCGTCTGATCCGGGCCTTCACTGTTTGCAAAAAGTTCAGCCATTTTCCAAATAAATTTTGCAGAAAACACAACTTGAAACCCCAAAATTTTTAAATGGACTCCTGCTATATATAAGGAGGAATATTCCATTTGGTTCAAAAAGGGTTAAGAACCAGACATGTCCATAGAAGACAGCATTTTCAAATATTTTTCAGAGAAAATAAGGCTTTTCATTCAATATGAATCATCCGAGAATATAAGATTTGGTATTTCATGTCATTTGTCTGCCCATAGTCCTATATGGAGGGTAATCTTCCTGAAAATATAGGTGACCTGTATTTTTTTCCTTAATATCCAAATTATCTCCCATTTTAGAGTTATTTCCCTTTTACTAAAATAACATTGAACTCCTGTGTGCAAGATATCTCAAAAAGTATTTAAGCTAGAGCCATGAATTTGATATATGTTATACTGATTTGGACTGAGGAGATCACTTGATTAAATTCTCAACCGATTTAATGAAATTTTGTTAAGAGTTTGCAATATCTGGCCATTTAATTGAGCAAAGCATAACTTTAGAACCATGTATGCTAAATTTATATTTTTACTAATCAGTTTGACATTTTCTAGTTTGACCCTTAAGATGCCAAGAAAAAATACATCTGAAATGTTCGGAGCTCTAGATAAGAGGGAGTAAAGGGGATTTCAGCATTGAAATTTTGAAAATCAGCATTGAAATTTAATTTGAGGGGTAAAATACTCAATAAAACCTTGGATTTCAGCATTGAAATAAAATTTAGGGGGTAAAAAATGTCACCGAACTTTACATGTTGTAACAGAAAGCAATTTCTTTCGTAAGCAGTAGCAGTTTACCAGATCAGAATGGGTTCAACCCTGCACATAAAGCGAAAATTAAGGTTGGCATTTCATGTGAATTGTCTGCTTAGAGAAAATAAAGGTTGGCATTTCATGTGAATTGTGTGCTTAAAGAAAATAGAGGTTGGCATTTCATGTGAATTGTTTGCTTAGAGAAAATAAAGGTTGGCATTTCATGTGAATTGTCTGCTTAGAGAAAATAAAGGTTGGCATTTCATGTGAATTGTCTGCTTAGAGAAAATAAAGGTTGGCATTTCATGTGAATTGTCTGCTTAGAGAAAATTAAGGTTGGCATTTCATGTGAATTGTCTGCTTAGAGAAAATAAAGGTTGGCATTTCATGTGAATTGTCTGCTTAGAGAAAATTAAGGTTGTCTGCTTAGAGAAAATAAAGGTTGGCATTTCATGTGAATTGTCTGCTTAGAGAAAATAAAGGTTGGCATTTCATGTGAATTGTCTGCTTAGAGAAAATTAAGGTTGTCTGCTTAGAGAAAATAAAGGTTGGCATTTCATGTGAATTGTCTGCTTAGCAAAAACCAAATTTACCAAAAATAGAATTTTGTATGCTACTCTTATGTTTGGTTCTTTAAAAGTTAAGCATTGCAAGTGGGCATTTAAGTATAAGGCTTTAAAGCAGGGGGTAAAATACTCATTGTACCAAATTCTTATCTGGAGCACTGAATGTTGTCTGTTTATGTTGTCTGTTGCAGCTTCTTGCAAACTTTTAAAACACCTGCATACACACTGCAGTCTGATCTGTGTCCATGCTGTTTGCAATGACTTTTAAAGTACCCAGCAGACAAGAAAGCAGATGGCAATTATTGTGACTGGCATCTTACTGGTTAATAAAAAGATGGAGGAAATATAACAGATATACAAACTTTCAGTCTTCTGATCCAATCATTGAATGCATTCTGGTAGTCTTTTAGAGGTATACTATGAAGGCACTGGAATATTGCAGAACCGAGGTGTTTGCGCTGTACAAATTTTCGACCAGAAAGGTATTTTTGTAGCCGTGGGAACAAAAAAAAGTCACACAGGGCAAGGTCAGGGGAATACGGGGGGTGAGGGAGTTCAACAACCTTTTCCTGCCTCAGATAGTCTTGCATAATGAACGCCTTGTGCGATGACGCATTGTCATGTAGCAATCTGACATTGGTCAAACCAGTTGCGGGTCTTCGTTCTTTGAAATATTTCTTCAATTTTCGAAGAACTTTATTCTTGTAAAACTTCGCATTTACAGATTTGCCTTTAGGCACAGCAACCTGAATAGCAGGGCCCTGATTTGAAAAGATTATGGCAAACATTACCTTCTTGACGCTCGTGGTCCCCTTTGCAATGCATGGTCTTTTGCAATACTTTGTTGCCCATATTTTGTTCTGAAACTTTCGTTTTGGCTCAAAAAAGTGAACCCATGTCTCGTCACCTGCGACAACATTAGCGAAAGACCGTGCATTGTAATTTGGAAACTTTTTAAGCAACTTCTTGGCACACTGAACGCGTGTCTTTTTCTGCTCATCTGTCAACAGATGGGGAATCCATCTAGCACAGATCTTTTTCACTTTCAAATCCGGTTTCAGAATTGTATGAGATGCTCCTAATGAGATGCCAACCATACTAGCTATTTGCCTAGTGGTGTATCGTGCATCGGTAGCAACTATTTCTTTCACTCTAGCAACCATCTTGGCAGATGTTGCTCTTTTCGGTCGATGATCATGTGATGCATCTTCTGTTGAGCCTAGCCCACAGCTGAATTTCTTACATCAACGAAAAACTGTCGGAAAAGACATTTCTTTATTCCCATAAACCTAACATATTTCATCAAAAATGTCTTTACACTGTATACCAAGAATACAAGGATTCTTAATATAGGACCGTATTTCAACGGCGTACTCTGACCTTCTTCCAACCATGTTTTGTATTAGTATACAAGAGTAGACAGTGTTTATCGAAGGATGTACATGGCTAAAGTGCACGGATTTTAACAGGTGTGGTATCAATGCATAGGTAAATGTTTTTCTACGCTGTGATATTTATTTCCAGGTGATTTTCGCATTAGTGCATGAGAAAATATTCTACTTGCATTCATATATGAACAGTCCTCGTACTATACCACATAAAAATTATTAAATCTTAGTAAAAATAGTCCAACTGCACTGCTTGCTAAAAAGCCCAGTATACTACCATCATATATGATAGTTGAAACATTAAAATTTATGTGACAACATCAGTGACATCACTAACAGCAGTTTGTCCTATCCAAAGAGTGACAACAAGATACCCAAAACCAACCAATCCCTGTTTGTTAAATGATCCCTAATACAAGAAAAAATGACTGTTGACAAATTGTAAAAACTAATACATTTGTAATGCAATCGGCCCCCGCCCCCCGGGGCTTGAAGAAATAGATGGGCTGCATGATGCTTCCACGCAGAGGTGAAACCGACAGCACACGAATACTGGTTAATCGCTTAGTTGGACCGTCTTTACTTATAAACCCTATTGGTTTCATTGGGCGACAGGACTTAAGATGTCATTTCATCTCAGTGTCGGGTTAAAGTCCCACAAAATTGGAAGCAACATCTCCAAAATGACCTATAAAGTGTTGACGGGGACCTTAAACCACAAACAAACAAAATTGTAATGCAGTAGAATAGCTCTCGAGGATAACAGTGAACTACCAACAATACTTCAGTCATCCACATTGATGCTATGAACAGTCTTAGAGCTCTGCCAATACCCAACAGTAAAGCAGGCTAGCTTTTGTTGGCACACAATAAAAGCCAGGGTCTACTGGCTTTGAAAAACCCCATTGAAGCAGAAATAAACTGTTAAAAAAATATTCATACAAGAAAAAGTAAGAAATAGTACATTCTGTACGGCCCCCGCCAATCGGGGCTTGAA
This sequence comes from Lucinisca nassula, assembly GCA_963580285.1. NCBI lineage: Eukaryota > Metazoa > Mollusca > Bivalvia > Lucinida > Lucinidae > Lucinisca > Lucinisca nassula. Next base: position 39,370,299 of record OY757017.1, read on the forward strand.
GAAATATTTTGGCTGCATGATGCTACCCTGCAGAGCTGAAACCGACCGCACACAAGTACTGGTAAACCCCTTAGAGGATCTAACCCTGCCCAGCCAAAGCGGTGTGTGTCCATGCTTAAAAACCCTATTGGTTTTATTGGGGGACAGGGCTTGAGATGTCATTTCATCTCAATGTCCAGTAGAAGTCCCACAAAATTGGAAGCAAGGCCTCCAAAATGACCAACACAGTGTTGACAGGGCCTTTAAACCTCAAACAAATAAACAAATACCTTCTGCCAAAGCCTATATGTTTTGAACTTGGCATGTTGTCATTTTCAGTCAAACCAGTTATTCAGAACCTCTTGATTTTATGAAGCAGTGATATATGTTTGAAGAGCACTAAAGCTATGTAAATAAATGAAAATAAATAAGTAAAATCATGTACATTCAAACAGACTTATAACTTAAGATGTCCTTTTACAGGCTGCAAAGTTGGATGTGACATACCGCCTATCAAATCTGAAAGAAGATACATTTGAAGTGCGAGCAGAGAAATGTGTCATCTCACCTCCGATTTTCTACTTCCACAGGGACTACTTAACCTCAGTGTCAGAGATTAACCGGGAAATAGCTAGGCACTTTAGTGGCAAGGATACAAATTGTTCTGCTTCATTGAGGTAAACTGTCAGTTTAAGCTTGTAATTTCCAAAGAAATGAACTGTTCCTCTTTGTTAAGTTTACTGTCAGTTTAAGCTTACAAACTGTTCCTTTTTGTTGATTTAAGCTCGTAATTCCCAAGGATATGAACTGTTCCATTTTGTTGAGGTAAACAGTCAGTTTAAACAAGTAATTCCCAAGGCTATGAACTGTTCTCTTTGTTGAGGTAAACTGTCAGTTTAAGCTTTGTTTGTTTGATTTGAGGTTTAACGTCCCCATCAACACTGTAACGGTCACTTTGGAGACATTTCTTCCGGTTTTGCAGGACTTTTTCCCGATGTTGAGATGAAATGACATCTCAAAGCCCTGTTGTCCAATGAAACCAATAGGGTTTATATGCATGGACGGTCTGACGCTTTGCCTGGGCAGGCTTAGATCCTCTAAGCGGTTTACCAGTACTCGTGTGCGGGTCGGATTTAGCTCTGTGTGGAAGCATCGTGCAGCCCATATATTTCTTCAAGCCCCGATGGGCAGGGGCAGGTCAGTTTAAGCTAGTATTTCCCAAGGATACAAATTTTCCCTCTTTGTTGAGGTACACTGTCAGTTTAAACTAGTAATTCCCAAGGATACAAATTGTTCCTCTTTGTTGAGGTAAACTGTCAGTTTAAGCTAGTAATTCCCAAGGATACAAATTGTTCCTCTTTGTTGAAGTAAACTGTCAGTTTAAACTAGTAATTCCCAAGGATACAAACTGTTCCTCTTTGTTGAGGTAAACAGTCAGTTTAAGCTAGTAATTCCCAAGGATAAAAGTTTTCCCTCTTTGTTGAGGTAAACTGTCAGTTTAAGCTAGTAATTCCCAAGGATACAAGTTTTCCCTCTTTGTTGAGGTAAACTATCGGTTTAAGCTAGTAATTCCCAAGGATACAAATTTTCCCTCTTTGTTGAGGTAGACTGTCAGTTTAAACTAGTAATTCCCAAGGATACAAATTGTTCCTATTTGTTGATGTAAACTGTCAGTTTAAGCTAGTAATTCTCAAGGATACAATTTTTCCCTCTTTGTTGAGGTAAACTGTCAGTTTAAACTAGTAATTCCCAAGGATACAACTGTTCCTCTTTGTTGAAGTAAACTGTCAGTTTAAGCTAGTAATTCCCAAGGATGCAAACTGTTCCTCTTTGTTTAGGTAAACTGTCAGTTTAAACTAGTAATTCCCAAGGATACAAACTGTTCCTCTTTGTTGAGGTAAACTGTCAGTTTAAGCTAGTGATTCCCAAGGATACAATTTTTCCCTCTTTGTTGAAGTAAACTGTCAGTTTAAGCTAGTAATTCCCAAGGATACACATTTTCCCATTTTGTTGAGGTAAACTGTCAGTTTAAACTAGTAATTCCCAAGGATACAACTGTCCCTCTTTGTTGAGGTAAACTGTCAGTTTAAACTAGTAATTCCCAAGGATACAAATTTTTCCTCTTTGTTGAGGTAAACTGTCAGTTTAAACTAGTAATTCCCAAGGATACAACTGTCCCTCTTTGTTGAGGTAAACTGTCAGTTTAAACTAGTAATTCCCAAGGATACAAATTTTTCCTCTGTGTTGATGTAAACTGTCAGTTTAAACTAGTAATTCCCAACGATACAACTGTTCCTCTGTGTTGATGTAAACTGTCAGTTTATGCTAGTGATTCCCAAGAGTACAACTGTTCCTTTTAGTTGTGGTTAGCTGTCACTTGACAGCAGTTTGATGACACACTGAATGTCCATTTCATTTAAAGTTGATCAAGGACATGACATTTTGGCAGTTAAAATGCTTCCCTAATCACATGGGTGACAAACCTTGCAATAAAGGACAGTAACTGTTGTAAAAAAAAAGGTCCCATTGCAATATAAGTTTTCCAATATTTAGCAATGATTGGCAGATTGAGACAGCTAATAAACTCCAGGCTGAGACAATAGTATGAGACAAAGAAACCATACTTTGTCATAAAAAGGGATATTCTTGTCCCTTGTGTGAGAAATCAAGTTCTGTAATGGAAGGTCAGATGGTTTTCACGAGGTACTCTGGTTTTTGCCTACCTATGATCAATAATCAGCTTAACAGCTTATGAAATGAGGTTACAGCTTGGTCATGATGTTTTACACTCAACATGTTTATATGATTGACAGGAGTTTCCTGACAGAACTGTCTAATATTGTAAACAACACAGCGGATGACACAGTTATGGAACTACTTCAGAGATACAATGCCGACCAACTACAGATACCAGAGGAGGAATTATGGCTGGTGGAGGCTCCAGTCATACCAGAACCTGAACCAGAACCCGAACCAGGTATTTTGCTGTTTTTATGTATAGGTTGATTGTCAATCAGCCCAAAGTTATACATATACTCAGATTCAATGAAAACGCACCACTAGTACTATACCTCAAATTTTAATTGAATCACAATATTTCCAGCATTTGATCACGTTTAATGAATTATCACAAACTTGTCCACAGACTCACTACAGTTACAGTATTTCATTGGGTGTAGAGATATTGAGACTCTAATAAGTCCACACACCCGAAAAATCAAAATCACATATCCTAATACCGGGTATGTCCACCATTAGCATCAAGTGTTGCTTGGCATCGACGGCTCAAGCTTCAAATTAAATGCTGCATCTGGTCTTGTGTGATATTGTCCCATTCTTCCTGTACACCCATGGCAAGCTGCTGACAGTTGATTTGCGGATGATGTCGGCTGTACACACATTTTCCGCCCTGGTCCCAGATGTGATCAATTGGGTCTTTGGTCTGGCGAAAACGCAGACCAAGGAAGAATTTGCACACCCATTTTGATTGAAAAAGGCCATTGTTAGCCTCACAGAATCAGCACTCAGAAAAAAAAGTGAGAAGCTTTCGCAAGTGCAAGCTACTCACATTACAGTAAGTGCAAAAGCTACTCACATTTTTCAGCACGGTCCATGCCCATCTGGGCTTGAAGATTTGTTTGTTTGATTTGAGGTTTAACGTCCCCGTCAACACTGTAAAGGTCATTTTGGAGACGTTGCTTCCAATTTTGTGGGACTTTTACCCGACATTGAGATGAAATGACATCTCAAGCCCTGTCGCCCAATGAAACCAATAGGGTTTATATTTTGCTTTTGGTCCTTTGGGATCATCGTGAATATTCTGAGAAATCAGAAATAAATTATGGATTTAGACTCATTCTAGACAGGTTTTTAATTATTTGGACCCCATTTTGATTTATATCAGTCTTTGAATCGACTGCCTGTTCGGGGTTCGCGAGGTTGCGGTGTGTTTCCTCTGGCTTTCTTTGCCGGATCATTACAGGGTCACTGATGAGGCTTTATTAGCCGAAACTACGTAGTATGGCCCATCTTCTTTCTTATGAATGTTTTCAGTGCTCTTAAAGGAATTCATTTTTGATTCTTATTATTAGCATGGACGGTCCGCCTCGCACCGCGGTTCCTGGACAGGCTTAGATCCTCTAAGCGGTTTACCAGTACTAGTGTGCGGGCCGGATTCAGCTCTGCGTGGAAGCATCATGCCGCCCATATATTTCTTCAAGCTGGGCTTGAAGAAATAGATGGGCTGCATGATGCTTCCATGCAGAGCTGAAACCGACCCAACACGAGTACTGGTAAGCCCCCTAGAGGATCTAAGCCTGCCCAGGCAAAGCGGTGCGAGTCGGACCGTCCATGCTTACAAATTCGATTGGTTACATTGGGCGTCAGGACTTGAGGTGTCATTTCATCGCAATGTTGGGTAAAAGTCCCACAAAATTGGAAGCAACCTCTCCAAAATGACCTATATGATGTTGATGGGGACATTAAACCTCAAATCAACCCACCAAGAAACATTTTTCAGATTTTTTAGATTATAAACTTAGTAGAACAGTTAACACCTTGATTACTTACAAGTATGTTAAGCTAACAAGACTTTGAAGAACTGATCCCACCTCAATAGTTACATTGGTTGTTAAACTCAAAACAAATGAAACAAGACAAACGCCAAAAGGCATTTTGGACGGGGTTTTGAAAAAAGGGTTAACCAAAAGGTAAACCGGGCCGCCCGGCCGCCCACACGGACATCGCTATTCTAAAGGACGGAATTTTTCCTTGAAAAACCCGTCCAAAAAGAATGAAAAAAGAAAGAAAAAAAAAATGTCTCCACCGGGGTTTGAACTCAAGCCCCTCAGATTCATAGTCAACAATAGGATTCGTAGTCCAGCACTCTATCCACTACACTGGCATTTGAAAAAGGTTAACCAAAAGGTAAACCTGAAAAACACAAGTTTGAAAAATGACAATTTCCGCCAAAATTTTAGTCTTTTGCGCCATTTATGGATATTACATGAAAGCGGTACCTCCACTTATGCATCAGTCCTGATATTAAAACAATCTGCTACAGAATAGATGAAAAATATCACTTTGAAAAAAGGTTAACCAAAAGGTAAACCTGGGACGGCGCCCGAACGCCCACCCGCCCGCCCACCCGCAGGACGCCCGCCCGCCCGGACATCGCTATTTTAAAGGACGGATTTTTTTTAAAAACCCGTCCAACAAAAATAGGTATTATGGACCGGTTTTTGAAAAAAGGTTAACCAAAAGGTAAACCGGGACGCCCGGCCGCCGGCACGGACATCGCTATTCTAAAGGACGGAATTTTTCCTTGAAAAACCCGTCCAAAAAGAATGAAAAAAGAAAGAACAAAAAAAAGAAAAAAAAAATGTCTCCACCGGGGTTTGAACTCACGCCCTTCAGATTCATAGTCAACAATAGGATTCGTAGTCCAGCACTCTATCCACTACACTGGCATTTGAAAAAAGGTTAACCAAAAGGTAAACCTGAAAAAGACAAGTTTGAAAAATGACAATTTCCACCAAAATTTTAGTCTTTTGCGCCATTTATGGATAATACATGAAAGCGGTACCTCCACTTATGCATCAGTCCTGATATTAAAACAATCTGCTACAGAATAGATGAAAAATATCACTTTGAAAAAAAGGTTAACCAAAAGGTAAACCTGGGACGACGCCCACCCGCCCGCCCGCCCGCAGGACGCCCGCCCGGACATCGCTATTTTAAAGGACGGATTTTTTTTTAAAAAACTCGTCCAAAAATCAACACTTTTTTTCACAGAACCAGAACCGGAGCCGTTTGAGGAGGCTCCAGTGGCTGCAGGGAAAGTGAAGACTGAAGATGGAACATATGAACTACGATCATGGCCCCCAGTTGCCCTCAACCAGAACACTAATCAACCCAGGAAAGGTAAGAATTACGGCACTATAAAAAATATGCAATAAATTTTATGGTTGACTATTTCGTTACTATTTTACTGTGACACTATTTAATCAGATGGAGACATTTTACAAACGTCCCTCCAAATGCAGACTGTTTCTGTCATCCAGGTCTTATTACATCTTCAGTATGATATCTGTTTTGTTCAGATGAAGACCATAGTAAAATCTACAAAGATTCGCCAATATATATGCAATATTTTGATAACAAAGTAGCTTATCAGTCTTCATTGTACAGGAAAATGGTGGCTTCGTCTTCAGAAATGCAGCAAGATGAACCTAGTGGAAATAATTTGCTTCTGAAATGCAGGGACAAATACTCACAGGGCTTGAAAAAATAGATTGGGCTGCATGATGCATTCACACAGAGCTAAAACTGGCCGCACGAGTACTGGTAAACTGCCTAGGGGTCTAGGCCTGCCCAAGCAAATTGGTGCGAGTATGACCGTCCATGCATTGTAGTTTGTTTGGACGACAGGGATTGAGATGTCATTTCATCTCAGTGTTGGGTGTAAGTCCCACAAAATTGGAACCAATGTCTCCAAAATGACCTAAATAGTGTTGATGGGGATGTTAAACCTAAATTCAAACAAACAAACTAACAGTTTTTGCTGATTTTGCCTCAGTGTGAGAGCGATTATTATATGGCACAATGCAACATACAGTGTAGATTTCAATGTTACCCATGGTGAAAGAGATGACTGACAAAGTTAAATACAGTGTCTCTTTAGTTTACACAAAAAATCAGTACAGAAAATGACTTCAAATTACTGAAAAGTAGCAGTCTGATTCCTAAAAGGCTGATTTTGGAGTTGACAAATATGCTGAAGGGGTTTGAAAAGTACTGTGTTTATGTTTTCGGAGAGACAGGACTGAGCGAACAGTGTAGACCCAAATGAGACGTCGCAGAACATGTCTGCACTGTATGCCACTCATCCAGCTGTTTTATGCACAACAATGGGTAATAAATTATACTTTTTTCAAATTTTAAAACAAGTACGGTAATGAGTTGAGGTGTCTGAATACTTCAAGTTCATACAGTATTGAGTTCCAATTTCTCCCCATGGTATACCTATATTTCATGAAGCAGGGTGTGGGTCTGAGTCTTCTTCAGGACTGTGATGGAAAAACAGTCTCGCTGTTTCATAACAAGGCGGGGAAGGCTTTAGGTAGCTAAAAGAGAGAACTGAGTATTGTCTTTCATTTGCTTGCCCCAAGGTTATAAAAAGCTTTTCCATGCTAAACTTACTTGAGCATGAAATTTGTCCTGCCCATAAATTTTAGATTGCCAACAAAGTAAAACCTGAGCGCAAACAAACAATTAAACAAAACAGTAACTAAATATTAATACTGCATAAATTTTCCCAAAGCAGTGACACATTTTTCCTACAGTTTATCTTTCCTTACCATGTGTCACCAATATTGCCTCTGATCAATGTGCACATTCACGCAGTTTTTCTTTGCTATTGTCGCTCAGTCATCAAAATCAGACTAAATGTTTTTTTCTATAATTACATAATTTTTACCTTACCTAGATTATTATTGGCTGTATTTAATCATGTGACTAACATCATTGGTAGTAGCATAGTGTCATTTAAAATTTTCCATCTGTAACGTATTTGTGCTAACATATGTGAAATGTACACTTTGCTACATGGGTAATCAACAAAGACTCAGAGCTATCATATCAACATGTCTGTGAAATGGACACCTTTGTAAATCCCACTTTAGTATATAGAGAAAACTGGGGTTGACAGGGGTATACATTATTTTTCTTATTTCTGCTCCAAGACATAGGTTGTAGGTACTCATTATAACCACATCAACATACATTACGGGCATTCATAAGTGAAATATCACAATTTTTTCATAAGAAAATAACCCTTTATCAGATATGAAAGTTTCTGTTTGAATTGAGGTTTAACGTTCCTGTCAACACCATACAGGTCATTTTGGAGAGAAGGTGCTTCCAATTTCGTGTGACTATTACCCAACATTGAGATGAAATGACATCTCAATCCCTGCTGCCCAATGAAGGTCCGACTCGCACCACTGTTCCTGTGCAGGCTCACTGATGAGGCCTAACTGGCCGAAACTAGCTAGTCTGGCCCAGAAAACATGTACATTTCATATTTTCCAGTTCTGTGGTGTATTCCTTGCTTCCAAAGGATAACTCTTTCTAGAACATATTTAACGTCACTACAGCTGGTGTCTGGGAATGTGTGTTGGCCGTAATAAGTCTCCCTGCCCTGCATCATAGTGTAGTTTATATTTTCTTGTCCTTTGGGATCATTGATCCCATTGTTGAGTATTGAAAATATTTGAGGGTCACTGATGAGGCCTAATTGGCCGAAACCAGCTAGTCTGGCCCAGAAAACATGTACACTTCATATTTTCCAGTTCTGTGGTGTATTCCTTGCTTCCAAAGGATAACCCTTTCTAGAACATATTAGACCTCAGCAGTTTACCAGTACTAATGTGCGATTGGTTTCAGCTCTGTGACATTTGTAAGAATTCAATGTTCAATTTATGTTGTCATAATGCTGCACATCAGCACAGTCTCACCAGTGTCATTGCTGCTCTCAGATATTTTGAAGAGACTGTGAGCAATAGAAAGAATTTTCTCTAGTGATGAAGTTATCAGAGTTGATTGTATTTGCATAGCTTTGGTAGTTTAACTCATTGTATACTAGTGGACTCTTCCATTGTTATATGCTGGACAAGTCCATTTGTCATATAAGGGGTGCCAGGCCTATTTTTTCATTTTTCTATTTTTGACGGACAATTCAGAAAGCAAATAGTGCAGGCCCTGATCAGACACAGCAGAAAGATGCCATGTTCTGCGGCATCTGATCTGTGCCTGCACTGTTTGCCAAGATAAACTTGTATTTTGAATTTCTTCTACAAAGTTGACTCCTGTAAGATCACTGTATTTAAATAGAAACACTTCATGTAAGATCTCTGTATTTAAACAGAAACACTTCATGTAAGATCTCGGTATTTAAACAGAGAAACACTTCATGTAAGATCTATGTATTTAAACAGAAACACTTCATGTAAGATCTCTGTATTTCAAACAGAAACACTTCATGTAAGATCTCCATATTTTAAACAGAAACACTTCATGTAAGATTTCTGAATTTTAAACCGAAACACTTCATGTAAGATCTCTGTATTTCAAACAGAAACACTTCATGTAAGATCTCCATATTTTTAGTCAAAACACTTCATGTAAGATCTCTGTACATGTATTTAAACAGAAACACTTCATGTAAGATTTCCATATTTTAAACAGAAACACTTCATGTAAGATCTCTGTACATGTCTCTGAATTTTAAACAGAAACATGATCTCTGTATTTTAAACAGAAACACCTCATGTAAGATCTCTGTATTTAAACAGAAATACTTCATGTAAGATCTCTGTATTTAAACAGAAACTCTTCAAGTAAGATCTCTGTATTTAAACAGAAACACTTCATGTAAGATTGATGTAATTGTGTGCGGGCCGGATTCAGCTCTGCGTGGAAGCATCATGCAGCACATATATTTCTTCAAGCCCCTATGGGCGGGGGCTTAAACACTTCATGTAAGATCTCTGTGTTTAAACAGAAACACTTCATGTAAGATCTCTGTATTTAAACAGAAACACTTCATGTAAGATCTCTGTATTTTAAACAGAACCAAAGGAAGAAAGACCAGCATCCAACATTTGGCCACCACCTAAGTCCAAAGACTACATGAGGTCAGTCCGAGATTTACCATCAAATGTTAAAGTGGCTGAGATAAAGACAGAAGAGGGAACCAGTACTATGGACAGTTCCAGGGAATCAGATGACAAGGGAGATAACCAGAAGGAGGGTTTAGTGAAGCGGGGACCAGACAGCAGTAAGGACACCACACATTTAAGACATAGAGTGGATTTATTAAGAATCAGAGGGGAAGGTGATCATGAGTAGTGGAAAGAAAGAGATTACTTCATAGCAATAAGTTGTGCACATACAAATAGTTTGCAGTCAGAGGTAGTTCTATACATCCAGGGAAAATTACTACAGTAAAACTCCTATATTAAGACCACCTTTGGGACTGTTCAAAATTGGTCTTTAAGATCTTTTTTAGCTCACCTGAGCACAAAATGCTCAAGGTGAGCTTTTGGGATCGGTCTTTGTCCGTCGTCCGTGGGTCCGTCGTCAACTTTTGCTTTAAACGACTTCTTCTCCAAAACTGCTGGACAGATTTTGATCTAATTTCACAGGAATGCTCCTTAGGTGATCCTCTACCAAAATTGCTCAAACTGCTCCGCTCGGGTGAACAAGATGGCCGCCAGAGCTAAAAATAGAAAAACCTTTAAACGACTTCTCCTGCTTAACCAGTGGATGGATTTTGAAATTATTTCACAGGATTGTTCCTTGGATGACCTTCTCCCAAAATTGCTCAAACCGTTCCACTCAGATGAACAAAATGGCGGCCAGAGCTAAAAATAGAAAAATCTTTAAACAACTTCTTCTCCTTAACCAGTGGATGGATTTTGAAATTATTGCACAGGAATGTTCCTTGGGTGCCCGTCTACAAAAATTGCTCAAACTTCCACTCATGTGAACAAGATGGCCGCCAGAGCTAAAAATAGAAGAACCTTTAAACGACTTTTGCCCCTTAACCAAGGAATAGTTTTTGCAATTATTTCACTGGAATGTTCCTTGGGTGACCCTCTACCTAAATTGCTCAAACCATTCCTCCTGGGTGGACAAAATGGCCACCAGAGCTAAAAATAGAAAAACCTTTAAACGACTTCTTCTCCTTAACCAGTGGATGGATTTTGATATTATTTCACAGGAATGTTCCTTTGGTGAATCTCTACCAAATTTGCTCATACCCTTCTGCTCGGGTGAACAAAATGGCCACCAGAGATAAAAATAGAAAAACCTTTAAATGATTTCTTCTCCTTAACCAGTGGATGGATTTTGAAATTATTTCACAGGAATGTTCTTTTGGTGTCCCTCTACCAAAATTGCTCATACTTTTCCGCTCGGGTGAACAAAATGTTCACCAGAGGTTCTCCTGCTTAACCAGTGGAGGGATTAATAGCCCTGGGGCCAAAATCGGCACCACCCCGGGGCCCACTGGTTTTACATAGGCTTATATAGGGAAAACCTTTAAAAATCTTCTTGTCTGAAACCAGAAGGCCCAGGTCTTTGATATTTGGTATGTAGCTTCGTCTAGTGGACTGCTACCAAGATTGTTCAAATTATAGCCCTGGTGCCAACAACAGCCCCGCCCCGTGGGCCCACTGGTTTTACATAAGCTTATATATGGAAAACCTTTAAAAATCTTCTTGTCTGAAACCAGAAGGCCCAGGTCTTTGATATTTGGTATGAAGCCTCATCTAGTGGACCTCTACCAAGATTATTCAAATTATAGCCCTGGGGCCAAAGCTGGCCACGCCCCGGGGCCCACTGGTTTTACAAAGGCTTATATTGGGAAAACCTTTAGAAATCTTCTTGTCTGAAACCAGAAGGCCCAGGTCTTTGATATTTGGTAAGTAGCTTCGTCAAGTGGACCGCTACCAAGATTGTTCAAATTATAGCCCTGGGGCCAAAAATCCCCCCCCCCCCCCCCCCCCTGCGCCAGGGCCCACTGGTTTTACATAGGCTTTTATAGGGAAAACCTTCAAAAATCTTCTCATCTGAAACCAGAAGGCCCAGGTCTTTGATATTTGGTATGAAGCCTCATCTAGCGGACCTCTACCAAGATTGTTCAAATTATAGCCCTGGGGCCAAAAATGCCCCCCACCCCAGTTTTACATAGACTTATATAGCCCTGATGCATAGGCTTATGTAGGGAATATCTTTATGAAATCTTCCTCTATGAAACCGCAAGGCCCAGGTCTTTGATATTTGGTGTGTAGCTTCATCTTGTGGACCTTTGCCAAGATTGTTCAAATTATAGCCTTTGTTTTTGTTTGGTATGAAGCTTCACCTTTAAGACCTCCCTCAACATTATGCACATTAAAGCCCTTGGGCCAATAATGGCCCTCCCTGGGGCCCACTTTTTGCACTATGGATCAGGTGAGCGATCCAGGGCCATCATGGCCCTCTTGTTTAACCATCCCAAAGGCGGTCCCTAGCCAGAGGACATTGTACGCAGAAAGCAAGAACAAAGGATAAGTGTACCCAGCTAAATAAGCTTTTTAAAGCAGAATTAGTCTTAATTTTAGGTGGTCTTAATAGCAGGATTTTACTGCGTAAAATTCCTCTATTAAGACCACCTAAAATTAAGACTAAATCTTCTTTTAGAAGCTTAGTAGGTTGCAGTTATTCTTTCTTTGTCTGTTCTGCATACACTGTCCTCTGATCAGAGACCGCCTTTGGGACTGTTCAAAAGTGGTCTTAAAGACCACTTTTGAACAGTTCCAAAGGTGGTTTTAATATGGGAATTTTGCTGTATCTAAACTACCTCTGGGTACACATGCTAATTATCTCGTCATCATTGAAGTCGTCCAAATAAAACTGTATTTTGAATGGATTTCGCAATTCGCGGATGTCAGAGTAATTTTTTTTAGAAATTTATGTAGAAAATGACTTTATTTTGTCAACAGTTAAGGCCCTGATGCGACGCTGAGGGGATTGCAGCTTCTAGAATGCAGCATCTGATCTGGACTTGCACTGTTTGGTGATGTCCTGTCTTGGGGTTTGCCATTTAAAATGAGTTGAATAATACCTGAACATAAACTTTAACCCTTAAAGCACCAAACATGGCTGAAACAGACATCATTGTAAAGTATTAAGGCTTGACATCTCATGTAAATTGTTTGCATGGCCAATTATACAAGAGCTTGACATGTGCTCTGTGTTCTGGGCTTGTGGAAATAGTTTGGACTGCATGATGCTTCTGCACTGAGCTGAAACTGGCCAAACTTTTGAGCACTGGTAAACCGCTTAGGAGGTCTAAGCCTGTCCAGGAAAAGTGATGTTAGAAGGACCACCCCTTAAACCCTAGCAGTTTCTTTGGGTGGTAGGGCTTGAGATGTCGTTTCATATTAATGTCCGGTAAAAGTCCCACAAAAATGGAATCAACGTCTCTACAATCACCTGAATAGTGTTGACAGGGATGTAAAACCTCAACACAAACACAGCAAGCAAAAGGCTTTCATTTGAATCATCTGATATAGCTTGACATAACATGTGAGCCACCTGTTGTGTAGACAAAGCATACAAAATTTCAAGCTTGATTTACATAAAATGTCTTATTGTCCTGGAAAAATATCAAATGTCATCTGTTTTTATTTGGTGCTTAACCCATTTAGTACCAGAAACCCCAAAACGGGTACCCTGACAAACAGTGCAGGCCCAGATCAGATCCCGCAGAACCCGGCGTCTGATCAGGACCTCCACTGTTTGCTAGAAGTTCAGCCATTTTCCAAATAAATTTTGAAGAAAACACAACCTGACACTCCTTAATTTTGAAATGAACTCCTGCTATACATAAGGAGGAAGATTCCATTTGATACAAAAAGGGTTAAGGGGTGTATATGAGTAACACATACATGAGAAACACACACAATTGTAGAAACAATAAAGGCTTGGTGACTGCATGTTTGGGACTGGTTGGATGAGCAGTTGATGTTTCTTGCATCTGATACTGGTTTACAATAGTGAATGATGTGCTATGCTTACAGCAGATGATTGGTTAGAGGGTGCATGGTTTTATCTCTTCTGTTTCTCCACCTACCTTGCCTTTTCTCTATCTGTCCTTTGTTATACATGGAAACAGATAAGGTGGTTATTTGGTGAGCATTACAATAACAAACCCATGCTCGGCCCCCGCCCATTGGGGCTTGAAGAAATAGATATGCTGCATGATGCTTCCAAGCAGAGCTGAAACCAACGGCATACAAGAACTGGTAAACAGCTTAGAGGATCTAAGCCTGCCCAGGCAAAGCGATGCAAGTCGGACAGTCCATGCTTATAAACCGTATTGGTTTCATTGGGCAGCAGGGCTTGAGAAGTCATTTAATCTCGGTGACATAGTTCATTTCTTCACATCTCCAAAAATTTAAAAGAAAGACCCAAGGAGCACCACAATCACAAGACCCAGCCTACTCTCGACCCCAAGAGGAAGAAGAAACATACACAAAACAAGAAAAATTACAAGTGTGTATGAAATGGAACAATCAGCCCTCTCCTCCCCACACAGGGTGATCAGACCATTAGAAAACACTAAACAACAACTCGCAACAAATTCGCAAAATGGCCACTTTTCTGATTAAAATCTGTGATATTTTTCTTAGTAATACTGCAAATATGGGTTGTGGTTGCTCGTTAGAACCGCCTCATTTGAGGTGGTTCTAATGAGTACCCACAGCCTTTGAACCCCGCATTTCTCTATATAAAATGGGGTTTAGAGGGGGTGTTCATTTCACAGATTTGTTAACGTGATTTAATGAAAGGACAAGTTTTGTCAGTTCTCCATATAGACCTGTTGTGGGTATTCATTTGAATTGCCTTACCTTTTATAGGTATTCATCTGAACCACCTCACTAAGGTAGTTCTGAACTACCTCACTAAGGTAGTTCAGATGAATACCTACAACAGAGGTTTATATAGAGAAATAAGAATAATTATCCTTCAGTTATCACCAAATACCCACTTTATCTGTCGCCATGCTATACCTTACTTTCCTTCACTCCATTTGTCTTGGTGGTTACAGAAAATGGCTGTGTGGCGGCCATAAAAAGTCTCCCTGCCCTACATAATAGTGTAATTTATATTTTCTTGTCCTTTTGGATCATTGATTCCATTGTTGAATTTTGAAAATATTTGAGGGTCACTGATGAGGGCTAATTGGCCGAAACTAGCTAGTCTGGCCCAGAAGACATGTACACTCCATATTTCCAGTTCTAAGGTGTATTCTTTGCTTCCAAAGGATAACCCTTTCTAGAACATATTTGACATGATATTAAACCCAATGCGACTTTATAAGGCAGTTCATTCAAATGTCAGCAACTGGAACACTGATGGCTCACTTACCTTGGCTGCTTTCTACTCTCTTAGGTCCTTAACAGGAATGGGGACACCGTGCAGATTTTTCCGCCATTTTTCAAAGGGAAACAACTTTACGGGACTTCTTGTTCACTTTTCAACAGGCCCCGTCTCAGTGAAAAAGGGGTCTACTCTTAAAGGAAAGAATTTGCTCCTCAGGAGCAAATTCTTTCCTTTAAGAGTTGACTCCTATTGAAATGGGAGGCAAAAATACTTTTGCAGGAATTGCCTCCCCTGAAGATGTATTCGTTCCCCTCAACAAATTCTTCTCATAGTTTAAGATAACACATGTTTAGTGACAAATCACAGAGATTTTTTCTTATTCTATTTTGAAAAAGTTTGTTGTATGAACTGACTGAAATTGCTTCATCAAGGCAGTTCTAATGTATACAAACAGCATACTTGTATATAATAGACAATCAAAAACTGTCTGTATTATATCTCCTGATGATGGCATCTCCGCTTATCAAAGCTTTGTCGAAATAGATAAGGCTGTGTGATGCTTCTTCACGAAGCTGAAACCATCCAAATACGAACTGGTGCTGGTAAACCACTTGGACCGTCTAAGACTGCATTGGCATAGTAGTGTGAATTGGACTATCCCTGCATATAAACCCTAGCAGTTTCTTTGGATGGTAGGGCTTGAGATGTCACTTCATCTCAATGTCGGGTAAAAGTCCCACAAAATTAGAAGCCACATCTCCAAAATGACCTAAATAGTGTTGGAGATTTAAGGGGGATGGGAACACCTTCAGGGGACACAACCCCTGCAAAAGTATTTTTTCTCCTGTGAAATAGGGGTCATCTCTTAAAAGAAATAATTTGCTCCTGAGAAGCAAATTCTTTCCTTTAAGAACAGACCCCTTTTTCACTGAGACGGGGCCTGTTGAAAAGTGAACAAGAAGTCCCAAAAGATGTTTCCCTTTGAAAAATGGCGGAAAAATCTGCATGACTGACCCTATAGAAAGTCCCAAAGTTGTCTCCCTTTGAAAAATGGTTTTGTTTGATTTGATGTTTAACGTTCCCGTCAACACCATAGAGGTCATTTTGGAGACGTTGCTTCCAATTTTGTGTGACTTTTACCCGACATTGAGCTGAAATGACATCTCAGGACCTGTCGCCCAATGAAACCAATAGGGCTTATAAGTACGGACTGTCTGACTCCCACTGCCTTGCCTGGGTAGGCTTAGATCCTCTAAGCGGTTTACCAGTACTCGCCCCCGCCCATAGGGGCTTGAAGAAATATATGGGCTGCACCATGCTTCCATGCAGAGCTGAATCCAATCCGCACACTAGTACTGGTAAACCACTTAGACAATCTAAGCCTGTCTAGGAACCGTGATGCGAGGCGGACCGCCCATGCTAATAAACCCTATTGGTTTCATTGGGCAACAGGGCTTGAGATGTCATTTCATCTCAATATCGGGCAAAAGTCCCACAAAATTGGAAGCAATGTCTCCAAAATGACCTTTACAGTGTTGACGGGGACGTTAAACCTCAAATCAAAAAAAAAAAAAAAACAGTACTCGTGTGCGGTCGGATTCCTGCATGGAAGCATCATGCAGCCCATTTATTTATTCAAGCCCCAAAGGGTGGGACCTTAAAATGGTGGGAAAATATGCCACTGGGGGTATTACCATTCCCCTTTAACAAACATACAAACTAAAACCACCTGATCATGACCTGGTGCTATGATCAACCACTGTGTCTCAAACTTACATACTCCCAAAGGAGTAAGAGCCACGGAAATTTGACTGTATAAGGATGCAAATTTACATACTCCGAAAGGATAGAAGCCTCTGTGGTGTAGTGATTATGCTACTCGCCTGGTAAACCAGGGGTTGCAGGAACGATCCTGTGCTTCTCCAGACTTTTGGATGAATCTTTAAATCGAGGTCCTGTCTCATTATGACCTTAGCTGTTGGTGAGATGTAAAACTCAAACACTCACTCACTCATACTCACAAAAGATTTTGAGCCATTGAAAGTTGACTGTTTAAACACATGAAGCAGTTTCAGAGAAAGAGCAGGTGATTTGGCCTGAATGAAGGGGTCACAGATCCATTTGAGTTCTCACATTACCTAGGACATATCTCATTTTGTCTTTGATAACTTTTTATGCAGGACACTGGAACACTTATTCAGTCAGATACTAGATTAGTAAGAATTAATACATGAAATATTACGGTAGATGAAAGAAAGTTTTAAAAATCATAACTTACAGTAATGCAAGAATTTATCAGTAGAATTTTCTAAGTGTTTTGAATGGCATTCATATTTATATTTGCCAACTTATGTTGCTATGAAGTATGGTGCTTATAGTCTGCAGTCTTGCTATATTTCTGCTGCTATCACTGCTTATGTCTCCCTGCTGCTAGTCATTTAACCTTTGACCTGCTGAACCAGGATAACCCCTCTGGCCCCCGCCCATCGGGGCTTGAAGAAATAGATGGGCTGCATGATGCTTCCACTCAGAGCTGAAACCGACTGCACACGAGTACTGGTGAACCGCTTAGAGGATCTAAGCCTGCACAGGCAAAGCGGTGTGAGTCGGACCATCCATGCTTATAAACTGTGTTGTTTTAATTGGGCCACAGGGCTTGAGTTGGCATTTTATCTCAATGGCGGATAAAAGTCCCACAAAATTAGAAGCAACGTCTCCAAAATGACCTATACAGTGTTGACAGGGATGTTAAACCTCAAATCGAACAAATAACACCTACTTTTGCAAAAAGTGTTGATCCAGATCAGATGGTTTCTGCCATCTGATCTGGATCTACACCGATTGTCATTTAGTTTGCAAATTTGTTTGAATATTGAAATGAATATATCATATCAAGTATTTTGATTGTTTGATAGTTAGAAATGGGTGTTTTCAGCAGGAGAAGGGTTAAAGGGAATATTGTGCGTATTCTCTAGAATATCATCTTTTATTAGTCTCTTATTTATCCTCTTTATGCCTCGGTGGTGAAGTGGTTACGCTACTCGCCTTGTAAATCAGGGGTTGCAGGATCGATCCCGGGCTTCTCCAGACTTTCAGATGAGTCTTTAAACCGAGGTCCTGTCTCCGTATGACCATAGCTGTTGGTGGAACGTAAAACAAAACACTCTTATTTATCCTCATTATGCCTCCTTCACCCTTATCCTGCTGAATGAATTAATTTGCCAAAGCTATTTCTGACTATCAACCAATCAGATTACTTGATATTATGTGTAACTTCAATTCACAAACTGCATCACAAACAGTGTAGATCTGTACCAGATGGTATCTGATCTGGATCTACAGTTTGTAAAGGTAAGGCTGCCATGTCCAGCAGGATCAGGGTTAACTATCGCAATGATCCTAAGTATTGGGACACATAGGCCTAAGCAAACAGTGCAGACTCAGATCAGACTGCTCCTCAATGAGCAGTCTGATCAGGGTCTGCACTGTTTGCCTTTCTGTCTGTAGCTTGTGGGCTCCTTGTTGGATGATGAAACAAATTTGTTAAAAATTTAAGAGAATTACAGCAAGTGCTCAAGGTGTCAGAATTTTCAATTTTACGGTACCACTACTTAGGCCAATATAAAATATATGTGTGGTTCCGGTTACCCGACCGTGCCTAGCTTTTTCCCGCCGACCCTAATTATTTTTTCTATCATGAACATTCCAAACATTTTATGTGCAAAAACGGTCTTTCAATTTTTCATGGTTAAAGTATTTAAGTACATATTCATTAAAAAGCGCTTTCATTAAAGGACAATCTGGTCGTATTTACGCATGAAAATGGTGTGCGTCTGCAAAAAAAAACCAAAAAAAAAACATCAAACACATCCGTGTTTGTCTCTAAATAACTGTGAGCCTAGAATAAAAATGCATACCGTAAGCATCGCTATTTAAAAGCTGTTTTTTTTTTATCAATTACCGCGAGCTGTCAGTTAACGGTAAGTGGCCTTTGAAAATCAATAACAATTAGCCAGTTACAATTAAAATGGGTCAGGGATATGGCACGTGGCTACTTCTGAAGAAGCCGACGCTTTGAAGTAACCCATAATTATAATCCAAAATCTCCAGTACTTAGCACATTCAAGATCGTTCATGCAAGCCAACAGAACCACCACCGGAAACAAAATAAATAAGAAAAAACTACTACCAGAGGGAAAACGTCTGTTGTCTCCTTTGATCAACAGGTATTTTCCATGTACCGGTAAGAGAGGCAAAATTAGGAAGCGGTCGGAACCCACAAATTTTGAATGCAATTTGTTTTCGGAAGCGCAAGCTGCATAAAATCCATGTCTCGGACGCATAAAAAAGGACAATGGCGCACATTTCTTGCGGTATGCAGACCGTGACGGTATGACCCCTCTCAATAATCAGATTACTTTTGTGACAATAAAAATTATCCAAATCATGTTTTACCACCTGTAGCGATAATCAGACAAGTGTGCACGCTTCAACAAACATCAATAATGCAGACAGCTTGTGTAAATCTCTCAAGTATTTTCACTATCTCCATGAACAGAAAACTAAGCCCGCACAGATGCGCAGGATGATCGTAGTCTTCGCTGGTCACACATATATACTTTTTGTCATGCCGCGCTTGATTTCCCGCCGTCATTTTGAACGTGCATTTGTTGCAGTCTGAAATTTTCCCACGTTTTTCAATAACACGTCATCGATAGTTTGCACACACGGTCTTCGCATCCCATTTTTGGAAAACATGACAGTAAAACTGTGCGACAGGTGAAGTCACAGATCAGCTTGCGCAGACTTATCAGTCTTTGCTCTTTGTTCAAACCTGTTGTAGTATGGCTTCTGGGATATGCAGTGAGCAGCAAACGAAGAGCTCGATGTACAGGCTGATCTTACGTTAAAAGAAAAAAATTTTCGTGAGTGCAGGAAGCAGTTTAACCTGTTGTAATATATGTCCAACAAAGACGGTAGTTAATGAGCTAGGATGTCATATGGTGGTTACATCAGAAATGCTTTCCGAGAAATGCACTGAATGCGTATGCGCGCACAGAAAAGACTCGGATCAGCTTGAAGTTCTGCACAGTCTGATCTGAGTTTATTCTTCACAAGGTTTCATTTCTCGGAAAGTTTAGACACTCGCCGATCAGACTGGCCGCATATCCACATGATAACACTGATCAGGTAAACTTTCACACCTAATGGTTTAATTGGCATCACTTACATGTACACTGGTCATCAAATCTTAAAGTGAGATAATTTGGAACACTAAAGAGCGGGATTAGCGGTAAACCATCAAACAGGCAACATTCTATTGCTAAAAAAAGTGTCTAAAATATCCATTCTTTAAACAGGTATGACGTTGTTATATTTTGGTCAACGTTGAGGTTTAACGTTCCCGTCAACACTGTAAAGGCCATTTTGGAGACGTTGCTTCCAATGCTGTAGGACTTTTACCCGACATTGAGATGAACAGACTCAAGAAAACCGAGTCTGCTATTTTCGTTTATTTGGTGTATTCTTTGCTTCCAGAGGATCTAACTATTCAGAACTTATTTATCCCTGCTCACCCTTGCATGCCCCTAATTAAAGGGGAAAGCAGACTTAACTGGGGATATATTTTTCCCAATCTCTGCTCCAGAACATACATGTACATTGTGGTTTCTTATTACAACCACCACAATGGCATGGTTCTATTGAGTTTCCACACTGTGCAAGTTTGGATTGAAGTCATGAAAGAGGCAGTTAGGGAAACATGCAACTATGATGTAGTGCACACGTGTGTAGAAATGTTGTTTATGTTTTTTGTGCAATCAAGATCAGGAACTTAACTTTTCAAAATGAAGGATTTTGGACTCCTGTTTTCAGAATCATCTATCTATCTATCTATCTATCTATCTATCTATCTATCTATCTATCTATCTATCTATCTATTTATCTATCTATCTATCTATCTATCTGTCATGTTCAGCTTTAAGACCAAGTAAGACAGATACAAATGGCACAAGGACTACGATTTGAAAAGACTATATAAAATAGTTTCTGCTGGTGCTAATTGCTGGATGTTTAATTTGCAGCATTAAGCCGTTAAAAGAAACTTTCTGATGAGGCCTAATTGGCCGAAACTAGCTAGTCTGGCCCAGAAAACATGTACACTCCATATTTTTCAGTTCTGTGGTGTATTCCTTGCTTCCAAAGGATAACCCTTTTATAGAACATATTTAACTTCACTACAGCTGGTGTGTGGGACTGTGTGGCGGCGGTAAAACGTCCCCCTGCCCTACATCATAGTGTAGATTATAATTTCTTGTCATTTGGGATCATTGATTCCATTGTGGAATTTTGAAAATATCTGAGGGTCACTGATGAGGCTAATTGGCCGAAACTAGCTAGTCTGGCCCAAAAAACATATACACTCCATATTTTTCAGTTCTGTGGTGTATTCCTTGCTTCCAAAGGATAACCGTTTTATAGAACATATTTCTGATATCCGTTTACTCTGTCATTTCATCTTGATCTTTTGATCTTTTACATTTATCTTCAATGTATATATGGTACAATAACAGTTACAACATTATTCAAGATAAAGCAACCTTCACTAGAACAGCAAGTCCCAAAGGCTGACCTTTTGTAAAAGGCAAACACATACACAGGATGTCCAATCCAAATACTTTGTTCTGACTGAAGAACACTCTTACTTTTGTAACAATTAGGACAATATGGATGAAAACTAAGCATTATTAATTATACTTTTATTTGTTTACAATGTTTTCAAGTACAATTATACAACAAAAGCAAAACAATATAACAAAAATAAGTGCAGTGTGTAGCATAGTATAGAAGGTGAGAAAAAAAAAATAAAAATAAAAAATAAAATAATTTTCCTACCTACCTACCCTATTTTTGAAAACCATGTAATAGGAACCACACATATAGTTTGTTTTGGCCTTATTGGTAACATCTCAGTTGCTAGAACTACCTCAGTCTGCAGCAAAATTTCATGGACCCATGGTTGTTTGAGTCATTGAAGTTCTATTTTGTATGCTTCTTCTGCAGAACAGCTTAGACATAAGAGATTGTACTACTACCCTTATTATTGTGTGATTATTGCTTTTAAACATTACCATAGTCATCCTTACTTTTAGCATTTTGATGCCCCTGCCATGGCCATGATGCCAGGGGCATATTGTTTTTAGCTCACCAAAGCCAAAAGCTCCGGGGGAGCTTATGGGATAGGCTGTTGTCTGTCGTTGTAGTCTGATGTTGTCTGTCGTGTGACGTCAACACTTGCAAACGACATCTCTGAAACCACTGGGCCGATTGGGTCCAAATTTCAGTAGTATCCCTGGATTGGGGGATTGAAATTTTGTTTTTTTTATGAAAATCGGCTCTTTAGTTTGGTTGCTATGGCAACTTAGAGTCAAAATCTGCCACATAACACGTAAGTTATGGCACTTTGTTCATCAAATACTGCTAAAACTAACTGTTTCCGGACTACAGTGTGTGTAATCTAATGATTTCCACCAAAACTTGATACATGGCATTACATTTATGAGACCTCACCTGAGTTTGATCATCATTGAAATCTGACGCATATCACAGGAGTTATGGCCCTTTGTTCTTCAAATAATGCTGAAATTAGCCGTTTCCAGACCCTACAGTCTGTGTTTTCCACCAAACTTGATACATGGCTTTGCATCCATCAGACCTCGCATGAGTTCTATCACCGTCAAAATCTGACACGTATCACGGGAGTTACAGCCCTTTGTACGTGAAATTTTATACATGTTCCTCATTTGCTCAAAACTGCTTGATTGCAATTCAATTTATTGTCACTTGCTCATGGCAAGGGGATTTTAATTGTTCTCCAACGACAAAATCTAGTTATTTCTTACAAAAAAGTTGCTACTGTGAAAATAACATGGTCATGTGATTTTTCACGATGTGAAAATATATCTTTTCAAAATGTGAAAAAATTATTTTTATTTGTCATGCGTTGATTTCATTGCTTAGTATAAAATATTATGTATTTTCATGCTATAGCTTTACCACATTTTCTTAATCTAGTGCTAAAATCAGAAGATTATTTTTGTGGGAAAGCTTTTTTTCAGTTAATTTGGGTATGCTAGTGAGGGCTTCATGTAAGTGCAATAGACAGGCCTTCAGGTCACTCTTTCAAAAATATTTTTTTCTGTCTTATCAGTGGGGTCTACTCTTGTTTGTTTGATTTGAGGTTTAACGTCCCCGTCAACACTGTAAAGGTCATTTTGGAGACGTTGCTTCCGGTTTGTGGGACTTTTACCCGACTTTGAGATGAAATGACATCTCAAACCCTGTCGCCCAATGAAACCAATAGGGTTTATTAGCATGGACGGTCCACCTCGCACCGCGGTTCCTGGACAGGCTTAGATCCTCTAAGCGGTTTACCAGTACTAGTGTGCGGGCCGGATTCAGCTCTGCGTGGAAGCATCGTGCAGCCCATATACTTCTTCAAGCCCCTATGGGCGGGGGCGAAGGGGTCTACTCTTAAAGGAAAGAATTTGCTCAGGAGTAAACTCTCCCCTTTAAGAGTAGACCCCTTTTCAAGAGGGTCTCAATTCATAGTAAAGCAAATTAGAAGTCTCAAAAATTAACTTCCTTTGAAACAAATAGCAGAAAATATGACAGATGTATCAATATCCTTAACCCATTTGGTACCAGAAACCCTAAAATGGGTACCCTGGCAAATAGTGCAGGCTCAGATCAGACGCCGCAGAATGTGGCGTCTGATCAGGGCCTACACTGTTTGCAAAAAGTTAAGCCATTTCCCGAATAAATTTGAAGAAAACACAACCTGACACCCCGTGGAAGATCCCATTTGGTACAAAAAGGGTTAAAACTGGAGTCACCAGAATATCAGCTAAATGATTTTGAATTTCAGGAAAACGTAAACTTTCTGAAAACCAAGCTGATGAGCAGGATGTGAAGCGCCTTTCCTCTGGAGAAGACAGATCAGGCCCTGTAGAGATTGGAGGTCAACAGGGTCAAGGACAGCAAAGTGTCAGAAGTCAAGGAGTTTCCCAGCAAAGTGTAGGTCAGGGTCAACCTGACAGAGGTGAAGGACATGCTAGGGAAGAAGCTCAGGTGATTAGTGCCGAGGCCGGTAATAGACAAGAAGGTATGAATAATAAAACTACTCATATACAGGGGACCCTCACTATAATAATAGTATAATGTTACCCAACAATTTTTTGCTATAGAGAATTTGCAGCTATAAAGCATCCCAATAAGGAGTAGTATCATAGATATTAAAGAACCTTAACACTTAATTATTCTAGGACATTTGATAAAATGTCCTCTAACAAATATCCACATACCGGTGTAACAGTTTATCTTTACCCCCTGGGTAGCTTTACCCCCAGGGGTAAAGATATCCCGGGATATCTTTACCCCCACCCTGGATATCTTTACCCCCACCCCAACTTTTTGGTATGAACTATTTTCTTAATGCCCAATTTCTTCTTATATGTAAGTGAAGCAAGATAGTGGACTCGATGTTTCACTTTAACATTTTTTCGTTTCAATCATGACTCGGACTAAGAGAACTACCCTTAGTAAGAAATACGACCATATTATAGAGGCGAATGATTATTTAATAACTTCTTTTTGTATATTTTCTTATTCAAAATGTCCCTTATGACAATCTTTCATAATCTTGCATTATCCCTGTCAGTTGTGAAATGGGTGGTGGGGGTGAGTGGAAAGGCGGGGATAAAGATATCCCGGCTGGGATATCTTTACCCCCGGGGGTAAAGCTAAACTGGCCAGGATATCTTTACCCCCACCCCAACTTTTGGGTATAAACTATTTTCTAAATGCCCAATTTCTTCTTATATGTAAGAGAAGCAAGATAGTGCACTCGATGTTTCACTTTAACATTTTTCGTTTCAATTGTGACTCGGACTTATAGAACTACCCTTAGAAAGAAAAAGACCATATTATAGAGGCAAATGATTATTTAATAACTTCTTTTTGTATATTTTCTTATTCAAAATGTCCCTTATGACAATCTTTCATAATCTTGCATTATCCCCGTCAGTTGTGAAATGGGTGGTGGTGGTGAGTGGAAAGGCGGGGGTAAAGATAGACCGGTAAAGCTAAACTGGCCAGGATATCTTTACCCCCACCCCAACTTGTGGGTATAAACTATTTTCTAAATGCCCAATTTCTTCTTATATGTAAGAGAAGCAAGATAGTGGACTCGATGTTTCACTTTAACATTTTACATTTCATTTGTGACTCGGACTTATAGAACTACCCTTAGAAAGAAATAGACCATATTTTAGAGGCAAATGATTATTTAATAACTTCTTTTTGTATATTTTCTTATTCAAAATGTCCCTTATGACAATCTTTCATAATCTTGCATTATCCCCGTTAGTTGTGAAATGGGTGGTGGTGGTGAGTGGAAAGGCGGGGGTAAAGATATCCCGGCCGGGATATCTTTACCCCCGGGGGTAAGCATAACTGGCCAGGATGTCTTTACCCCCACCCCAACTTTTGGGTATAAACTATTTTCTAACTGCCCAATTTCTTCTTACATGTAAGAGAAGCAAGATAGTGGACTCTATGTTTCACTTGAACCTTTTTTCGTTTCAATCATGACTCGGACTAATAGAACTACCCTTGGTAAGAAATAGACCATATTATAGAGGCAAATGATTATTTAATAACTTCTTTTTGTATAGTTTCTTATTCAAAATGTCCCTTTTGACAATCTTTCATAAACTTGCATTATCCCTGTCAGTTGTGAAATGGGTTGTGGTGGTGAGTGCAAAGGCGGGGGTAAAGATATCCCGGCTGGGATATCTTTACCCCTGGGGGGTAAAGCTAAACTGGCCAGGATATCTTTACCCCCACCCCAACTTTTGGGTATAAACTATTTTCTAAATGCCCAATTTCTTCTTATATGTAAGAGAAGCAAGATAGTGGACTCGATGTTTCACTTTAACATTTTTCATTTCAATCATGACTCGGACAAATAGAACTACCCTTGGTAAGAAATACGACCATATTATAGAGGCAAATGATTATTTAATAACTTCTTTTTGTATATTCTTCTTAATTATATTTCCGCAGGGAAAATAACAAATAGTCTATGAATTAAAAATCACTCTGGCTGGGATATCTTTACCCCCGGGGGTAAAGCTAAACTGGCCAGGATATCTTTATTACCCCCACCCCAACTTTTGGGTATAAACTATTTCTTAATGCCCAATTTCTTCTTATATGTAAGTGAAGCAAAAAAAAACAAAAACAAACATAATTAAACCATACAACTTGCAAGAATATTTTTGTCACATCTTATACCATTGCTCATGGGTGGGGGTGAAGATTTCATGGCTGGGATATGGTGACCCCCCCCCCCCCCCCACCACCCCAAAAAAAAATCAAGACTTTGGAAAACCCAGACAATCACACTTCTCAACAATGGAAGGTACTACTGATGTCCAATGGTCTATGGTTGACATAACATTACCACAAGCTAGCTTGCATGAATCAGGATTTCACACCGCTACCATTGCTCATGGGTGGGGGTAAAGATATCCCAGCCGGGATACCTTCACCCCCGGGGGCAAAATATCCTGGCTGGGTTACTTTCACCCCACACTTCCAGCATTTCGAAAAACCAAAACAAGCACACTTATACCCTATAGCTTGCATTAATCAGTTTTTCACAAAATATCCTGGCTGGGGTAGCTTGACCCCCATCCTTCCAGCATTTTGAAAAACACAAACAAGCACACTTATGCTATATAGTGTGCATTTATCAGTTTTTCACAAATTGTACCATTGCGCATAGGTGGGGTGAAGATAGTGTGACCCCACCCCAAATCCAGACTTTGGAAGACCCAAACAATCACACTTCTCAACAATGAAGGTACTACTGATGTCCAATGGTCTATGGTTGACATAACATCACCACAAGCTAGCTTGCATGAAACAGGATTTCACATCTCTACCATTGCTCATGGGTGGGGGTAAAGATATCCCGGCCGGGATACCTTCACCCCCGCCTTGCCACACATTACCACAACCACCACCACTCACAACTGACAGGGTTAATGCAAGATTAAGAAAGATTGTCATAAGCAAGGTGTTGACTAAGAAAATAAACAAAATGAAGTTATTAAACGGTCATATGCCTCTATAATATGGTCATATTTCTTACTTGTCATGACTGAAACAAAAAATGTTCAAGTGAAACATCGAGTCCACTATCTTGCTTCAGTTACATATAAGAAGAAATTGGGCATTGAGAAAATAGTTTATATCCAAAAGTGGGGATGGGGGTAAAGATATCCTGGCCAGTTTACCCCCGGGGGTAAAGATATCCCAGCCAGGATATCTTTACCCCCGCCTTTCCACTCACCACCACCCATTTCACAACTGACAGGGATAATGCAAGATTATGAAAGATTGTCATAAGGGACATGTTGAATAAGAAACTATACAAAAAGAAGTTATTAAATAATCATTTGCTTCTATAATAGGGTCATATTTCTTACTAAGGGTAGTTCTATAAGTCCGAGTCACGATTGAAACGAAAAATGTTGAAGTGAAACATTGAGTCCACTATCTTGCTTCTCTTACATATAAGAAGAAATTTGGAATTAAGAAAATAGTTTATACCCAAAAGTTGGGGTGGGGGTAAAGATATCCTGGCCAGTTTAGCTTTACCCCCGGGGGTAAAGATATCCCGGCCAGTTCAGCTTTACCCCCGGGGGTGAAGATATCCAGGGTGGGGGTAAAGATATCCAGGGATATCCTTACCCCCGGGGGTAAAGCTACCCCTGAGTATCTTTACCCCCGGGGGTAAAGCTACCCAGGGGTCAAGATAAACTGGGACACCGGCCCCGATAGCTCGGTAGAGTGTCCACTCCGGTGAATGGGAGGCAACGGGTTCGATCCAGGGCCGCGACATACCAAAGTCGTTAAGAATGGTACTAGCTGCTCCTCGCTTGGCACTCAGATTTACGGGGTAGAGCTAGGACTGGTCGACCCAGTGTCAGGATAATGTGACTGGGTGTGGTATCATGTAATGTGTCTGGGACATGATACTTCAGTGAGGCAGCACTATAAAAGTGAGCATTGAGCTCCCTGTCGCAACCAGACACCGTCGTGATATGACTGAAAAATTGTTGAAAGCGATGTTAAACCCGAATTCACACACACACAACAAATATCCACAACATTTGTTTCAATGCGATTCTAACAAATTTCCCTAACTTTAGTTTCTAGGAGTATTAATTACAATATTTTGAATGTTTCCTTTTATTATGTCATCTGTGCTAAGGATTTGTTCTACTGAAATTATATTATATCAAGTTGTGTTATTGTATTGAATCGGCATAAGGAGGGTTGATTGTACAATTTTATACTACATTTCCTCTTTTTGGTGAAGAGCTATACATTTGTAATTAAAATGTGTTACTAAATACTGGAATTAAACTTCTAGGCTGTCTTTTAAATACAGTACTGTTTACAAAGAATTTCAATAAAACCAGGGGCTTCCAGTATCTTTTTCTTTCTCTATATACTACCATTTTAGGCAGGTGTACATTACATACACTCGAGATTTGCAGACTGTAATCATGTAACTATGGTAGGGATCTTTAACCTGCACAGGGGGTCTCCAGTTAATGTCCCGATCCGAAGGATGATGCACTTTGTGGCATTCATCCCTGCAAATAATACCATTGAAGCATGTTCAGACGCAGAAATTTTATTACCGCTGCCAGGAATCAAGCTGGGGGCCTCTAGCATTAGAGGCAAGTGCACTTTCCACTGAGCTACCATGCTCCACTTATCGTGTAATCCTTGTTTCCAAATGCAATGTTCAGACAAGGCATTTGCACCTTGTCAAAAAAAAAAAAGAATCTACAGATAACACTCTTTGTACCAACATTTGATACAACAACAAAACTCATTACAACAAAAATTTCGAATTCAAGATGGGTTAATGAATACTCTAAAACACAAATGTTGTAGATATTTGTTAGAATCGACAATTCCAACAAATTTCCACAACATTTGTTTGATGGAGTGCAGTAATTGAGGCTAAAGGCCCTTTATAATCTCTTTCACTAATCTTTATTGAGATTCTTTGTAGCCACAAATTTTTAATACAGGAAAGTTCTTGGGGGAACAAATACTGTCATTATAATGAGAGTCCTCTCTATACATTAAATACACTTGACCTTCATTCATAGAATTAAGATACACTAGACTTTCATTCATAGAATTACAATGCACTAGACCTTCATTCATAGAATTTGGATAACTAGACTTTCATTCATAGAATTAAGATGCACTAGACTTCATTCATAGAATTAAGATACACTAGAGTTTCATTCACAGAATTAGAATGCACTAGACCTTCATTCATAGAATTAGGATAACTAGACTTTCATTCATAGAATTAAGATGCACTAGATCTTCATTCATAGAATTAAGATGCACTAGACCTTCATTCATAGAATAAGGATACACTAGACTTTCATTCGTAGAATTCAGATGCACTAGGCTTTCATTCAAAGAATTAAGATGCACTGGACTTTTTCTGATAGAGTTACAATACACTAGACCTTCGTTCATAGAAATAAGGGAAGTGCACATTTTGTTTTTTGTGCGGACCTTGTTGGTGTCAGTTTCAGTGTTTGTATTGCATTGGCATTTTGAAGCACTATATCTCATGAACTGATGGATGGATTTTTACCAAACTTGCCTGGTTTCATTACTAGGAAGGGGAGAAAACAGTAATTAGATTTTGATGGCATTGATCTTATTTTCAAAATGAGAGGCTTTAAAAGACTGTAAAATTTTGGCCAAAAATTCTCACTCGCTACTGTGCTTCCAGCCTCACTCAGGTCACATGTGAGACGTCATGTTCTGCATCGGAAAATCAGGTGGTTTTTCTTTTTAAGTACTCCAGTTTTAGCACAACTATGATTAACAATGAGCTAAAAAAATGGAATTAATCTAGAAAGGGCCGTTTAACAAAAAGCAAATGAAAAAAGTTTGGACAAAAATTGTTTGGTCTTCACCCGGCATTCTGATTGAATTTATCAATTTTTGCCGAACTTGGTACAATATATCATTGCAACTTACCATAGACTTGAACAGATTTTGGTGACTTGTCCTCCCTAAAATATAAAAGAAAATTTGGGCCAAAATAGCTTGTCTGTACCCTGTCTCCTGTACAATTTGGTCAAACTTGTTGCAATCAACCAAAGTAGCAGTAAAACAAAGATCAGGAATCGATACAATAAACTTACTCCACCCATCAAAGACACCAAAGGGAAAGAAACACAAACATGAAGCGACCAGACCATAATGGAAACCTAAACAAAGGAAGGCCATAAGGACAGTTACTTTCCCACAAAATGGCGTAATGGCCATCCAAAATAAAAAGACACAAGTGATACACACAGTATGTAACAAACAACAACATAAATAAACCACCACAGAAGAACCGCCTTGGAACAGTCAGTGGAAAGAATTCCACTGAGGGGCTTAAATCGATTTTACATGGCCATAATCCTCGCCCTTACCTCTGTCGCGGTATACACTAATTTTGTTTAGTCCGCATGAAGGCTTCCTAACTCATCAGTGTAACATCTCCGAGAACATAAAAATAAAAAAAAATTTAGAGATGAAACAAGGTTGAGGACTCTGCAGCATACAACAACAGAATTACTTGAGCAAAAGAAAACCAACAGTTAGACTCTGAGGGGCCCGACCAAAGACAGAGCATCAGGCCAAAGACTTTATTAGATTTTGGTGATCAAGATCATTTTCATGATCACAGTCTTTGTGTCAGATTGCAAAGACTGTCAGCTTTGGGCCAGAGATAGCTTTCCTGAACAAGCTCATGAAATGAAGTCAAACTTGGTACAGTATATCATTGCAATCTATCAAAGACTTGATCAGATTTTGGGACCTCGACCTCATTTTTAAGATCACAGTCTTTGCGATCTTGCAAAGACTGCAAGACTCACAGTATTTGCAAAGACTGTCAAATTTGGGCCTAAAATAGCTTGGCTGCGTCTTTTCTCCTAAACAAGCTTATAATTTGCAGTCAAACTTGGTAAATATATCATTTCAATCTGTCAGAGACATGATTAGATTGATTTTCCAGATCACAGTCTTCCAAAGATTGTTAAATTTTTGCTTACATTTGGAGCCTTTACCTCTTGAGTAGATTGAAGAATTCTGCCAAACTGGGAACAGCATATCATTATTAAAACAAACACATGTTTGTTCTTTGATGACCTTGAATTCATTTTCGAGTTCTCATAGTTTATTGGGCCATATCTATATGATGTTTGGTCGGGACATTGTAATTTTAGTCTTCTGAAAACATTTCTAATTCATAGAATTTAGCACTTGTAAGTACCTTTGGTTCTTGAGAATTGGACTCACACCAACATGTACAGATGGATAAACTGTCAGGATCCTGTTCTTCAAAACATTATTAGCTTAAGTAACAAGTCTGTTGTCAAAATGTTTACTGTTCTACCAAGTGCAATAGATAATATGTGAATATTTTGCTGAAGAAAAAGTGACTTACATTTGCAAAAGCTACTCAAATTTTAGCTCTTCAGCTCTGTGGGGAGCTTTTTGGATGGACAGTGGTTTGCTGTCGTCTGCAACATCAACATTTTCAAACTACACCGCCTCTGAAAATACTAGGCCAATTGAAACCAAATTACATCTGGATCCTCCATGGGGGTTGGGAACAAAAGTTTATTCATAGTGCTTGGGTCAAATGACCAAGATGGCCACCATGCCCATATATGGTAAAAACATTTGAAAATCTACTTCCAGTGAACAAAATGGCCAATGACCTTGAAACTTGGTATGCAGCATTGGGGACTCAAGCTCTACCAAATTTGTTCAAATGATGACCCTCAGTTGACTTCGACCTATTACATGAAGGTCAAATTTGGTCACTTGGGATTTTGTATGGAAAATGGCAAAACAGAGGATTCATTTCCTGATTCTGTTACAGCCTGTGACATCAGAGTTGATATATCAGCACGCAAACATGCCTATATACTTTTGACCCCTTGAACCCCACTTTTATATAGTAAAACTGGGGTTTACAGGGGTAAGTATTATTTTTCTTATTTCTGCTCTAGAATATAGATAAAATATAGATTGTTGGTACTCGTTAGAACCGCCTTGATGAGGCTGTTCTAACATGTACCCACAATCTATATTTTGAGCAGAAATAAGAAAAATATCACAATTTTTCACCTTAATATTTTCATTTTTACGGCAGTTAAATGTACAGTATAATTGTATAGGCATGTTTACGTAATGTGCAATAAACTCAACAATAATGGGACCCTCAGATTTGATATGTTTAGCGTCTCCAACTCCACTGTGCTGATTGAAACCAAATTTCATATGAGGCATAAATGGGGGTGAAAAATGAAAGTTTGTTTGAGGGGTCTGGGTGATTGTTATGAAAGGATTTTAACCCATTCAGTACCAGAAACCCCTAAAGGGGTACCTTGGCAAACAGTGTAGGCCCAGATCAGACACCGCAGAATGCGGCTTCTGATCAGGGTCTCCACTGTTTGCAGAAAATTCAGCCATTTTCCAAATAGATTTTGATGAAAACACAACCTGACACCCCTAAATTTGAAATGGACTCCAGCTATATATAAGGAGGAAGATTCCATTTGGTACAAAAAGGGTTAAATTCTTCACCTCAGGAACTGAAGGACCTTGGTATGCAGCACTGGGGACTCTGGCCCTAGCAAGTTTGTTCAAAGTTGACCAGGCCCTGTGTGTTGAAAAAAAAAACAATGGTTGATTTCTAAATATTTAGGCAACAATGATCCTGGGGTGGACCTCTACTAAGCCATTATGATCTGTTTATTAAAAAATGGCCACCAGGATTATGGGGCCTTTTATGCCCACTTGAGCTCTGGTGAGCCTTGTGGCCAATGGGCCTTTTGTTTTATGCCCCGAAGAACGGTGTAAAGGGTATATAGTGTTATCTTTGTCTGTCCATCAGTTTCCATCAGTGTGTGTCCCAGATGGCATTAGCAATTTTGCGTTTTCATCAGTGTCACAACTACCATGGAAAGGCATCATGTTACTTGGACACATTTCTCGTCCAGCAAAAATATTAGCATATTTTCTGCATTCAGTGATCAAAGTTTTCATTATACATTTAAGGGAAATGGATACACCTTCTGGGGAGGCAACTCTTGCAAAAGTATTTTTGTCCCCCATGTCAATAGGGGTCAACTCTTAAAGTTGCTCCTGAGGAGCAAATTCTTTCCTTTAAGAATAGACCCCTTTTTCAGTCGGACAGGGCCTATAGAAAAGCAAACAGGAAGTCCCGAAAATTGTCTCTGAGAAAATCTGCCAGGTGTTCCCATTCCTCTGAACTAACAACTTTGTTACATGTGAACAACTGGCTCTAGTTTCAATATTTAATTCTACCCTGTTTAATGCAGATATGACAAAAATGTCTTGATTCTTATATATTATCAGGTGTACCAGCAGACCACCGAGATGATTCTGAGAGACCAATGGCAACTATTGAGGAGGACCAGGAATCACTGGACCACCAGGGAACCCCACAGGTAGAGGGCAGGAGGAAGAGATATGGCTACAGGGATGGGTTCTCACCTTCTAGTCCAAAGAAACAGACACCGCTTGCTTCAGACATGGGTAAGTAAATTTAAGGAAATCTGTTTTCTTTTCATGCCCCCAGCTTTCAAGAAGTTGAGGGGCATGTTGATTTGAACCTGTCTGGTTTGTCCTGGCATTTGTACATCTGACTTTTGAACTTTCTGTTTATAGCCATGTATGTGTGCATTCGGTTAAGAATGGTAAGAGCTAAGATCCTGAAAATGTACATATATATATCATCTGCATGAAAAATAAGTGGACCCATATTGTGTTTCTTTCTCAGTCAGTGTTGCAATGTTATTCCCCCTTTTAGACAGACATTTGGCAGCAGATGGTGGATACCCTGTGTGCACAAGTTCTCAAAGCGTTTTATACCAATCATTTCCAGGCGGTGCAGGCTTTTTTGTCATGGTCTGTGGATATGCATATGGTTTTGGCATTATTGTCAATTACATTATTGTCACTTTCTCTTTAGCTCACCTGTTGCTCAAAGGGAGCTATTGTGATCAGTCGTGAGTGAGACCATACAGAATGGGTCGTCAACTTTTGCTTTAAATGACTACTTCTCCAAAATTGCTGGACAGATTTTGAAATAATTTCATAGGAATGTTCCTTGGGTGACCTTTTACCAAATTGCTCAAACTGTTCCGCTCACTTAAACAAGATGTTCACCAAAGCTAAAAATGGAATAATCTTTAAACGAATTTTCCTCCTTAACCAGTGGATCAATTTTGAAATTATTTCAGGAATGTTCCTTGGCTGACTGTGTACCAAAATCTCTAAAACTGTTCTGCTCAGATAAAAAAGATGGCCACCAGAGCTAAAAGTAGAGAAAAACCTTTAAACCACTTCTGCTTTACCAGTGGATGGATTTCGCAATAATGTCACAGGATTGTACCTTGGGTGACCCACTACCGTAATTGCTCTAACTGTTCCACTCTGATAAATGATTTCAAAATGTTTTTGGGTGACCATCTGTTAAAATTGTTTAAATTGTTCCACTTTGCTGAAAAAGATGGTCGCAAGTACTTAAAATAGAAAAACTTTTAAAAGACTTCTTCCTCTTTATATCCCCCCACCCCACCCCACCAAACAAAATTTAGGGGGAGTATACTGGATTCAGCTTGCCCGTGCATCCATCTGTGCATCCCTCCATCCGCATACTTTCCGGACTCTTCAGTCTGTGTTTGCCAGCATATTTCCACCAAACTTGATACATGGCTGTGCATCTATGACACCTCTATGAGTTTGATCATTGTAAAAATCTGAAGCGTATCACCATAGCTACGGCCCTTTGTTCTTCAAATAATGCTAGTATTAGCTGTTTCCGGACTACAATCTGTGTTTACCTACTGATTTCCACCAAACTTTAAACATGGCTTTGTATCTATGACATCTCGGACAAGTTCAACCATCCTCAAAATTTGACGCGCATCATGGGAGTTACGGCCCTTTGTTCTTCAAATAATGGCCATTTCCGGTCTCTTCAGTCTGCGTTTCCCAACTAATTTCAACCAAACTTAATACATGGTTTTGCATCCATGAGACCTCGGACGGGTTCGATCACCATCAAAGTCTGATGTGTATCACAGGAGTTATGGCCCTTTGTTCTTCAAATAATGCTGAATTTAGCCGTTTCCAGACTCTACAGTCTATGTTTACCTACCGATTTACACCAAACTTGATACATGGCTTTTCATCCATGAGACCTTGCATGAGTTTGACCATCGTCAAAACTGGACGCGTTTCACGGGTCTTACGGCCCTTTGTTTTTCACATAATGCTGAAATTAGCCGTTTCTGAACCCTACCGTCTGTGTTTACCTACCAACCGATTTCCACCAAACTTAATACATGGCTTTGTATTGATGAGACTCCACCCGAGTTTGATTATCGTTAAAATTCAACATGTTTCACAGGAGTAATGGCCCTTTGTTCTTCAAATAATGCTGGCGATCATTCTCAAAATCTGATGTGTATCATGGGAGTTGTGGCCCTTTATTCATGAAATTTAGACATGTTCCTCATTTGTTCAAAAATGCTTGATATCAATTTAATTTATTGTTAGTGCTCAATGCGGGAAGGTATTTAAGTCATTATCCAACGACATTTCAATCTAGTTCTGAATTGAAGCAATTTCATAGGAAAGTTCCATGGGTGACCCTCTAGCAAAATTGCTTAAAATATTTTGCTCCACTGAACATGATGGCCACTGGCACCAGAGCTAATAAAATCTCCAACCTCAAAATACAAACCTCAAAACGACTTCTAAAACTTTGAAATAATTTCAAAGAAATATTCTTTGGGTCACTGTCAACCAAAATTGCTGAAACCCGCTACTCCACCAAATATTACCTACAATTTCATTTTTAGCTCGCCTTACGAAAGTAAGGGGGAGCTATTGCCATACATGTTTTACAACTTTATTTTGAATATATAATTAATAATTGCTAAAAAAACAATATTTAACATTATCATTGTACTTCATTTTACAGGTTTTTTGGCTTAAATTGGACTTTTTGAGAAGTTAATATTTTCCTCTGTATTACCTCCCTTACTTCTCTATGTTAAAGTTTACCTGCAAGCTGCGTGAGTTCAAATCCCGGGGGAGGAACGTTTATTTTTATTTATTTTTTTTTTTTTTCTTTTTTCTTTTTTTTTTCTTTTTAAAAACATAGCGGGGTCTGGGGCTCAAGGTCAAGGTCACTGTGGCTATTTTTAGAAAAACATTGTCATCGCTCTAGCGCCTTCATTTATTGATGGATTTTAATATAACTTCACTGAAATGTTTTGGGGGAGGAACGGTTTTTTTTTTTTTGTTTTTTTTTTCTTTTTAAAAACATAGCGGGGTCTGGGGCTCAAGGTCAAGGTCACTGTGGCTATTTTTAGAAAAACATTGTCATCGCTCTAGGGCCTTCATTTATTGATGGGTTTTAATATAACTTCACTGAAATGTTTGGTATAATGATATCTCGAGTGACTTTGACTTTCAGGGTCTGGGGCCTAAGGTCAAGGTCACTACTTTCAGGGTCACGGGGGCAAGGTCACTGTGGCTATTTTTAGAAAAAAACATTGTCATCGTTCTTGCACCTTAATTTATTGATGGATTTTAATATAACTTCACACAAATCTTGGGTATGATGATATCTCTAGCAAGTTCGACTTTCAGGTTCCGGGGCGGAAGGTCAAGGTCACTGTGGCTATTTTTAGAAAAAACTTTGTGATCGCTCTAGTGCCTACATTTATGGATGGATTTTAATATAACTTCACAAAAATGTTGGCAATGATGATATCTTGAGCGAGTTCGACTTTCAGGGTCTGGGGCTGAAGGTCAAGGTCACTGTGGCTATTTTTAGAAAAACTTTGTCATCGCTCTTGCGCCTTCATTTATTTATGGATTTTAATATACCTTGACACAAATGTTTGGTATGATGATATCTTGAGTGACTTTGACTTTCCGTGTCAGGGGCTGAAGGTCAAGGTCACTGTGACTATTTTTTACAAAAACTTAATCATTGCTCCAGTGTCCAGATTTATTGATGGATTTTAAGATAACTTCATACAAATGTTGGGTATGAAGTTCAACTTTCAGGGTCTGGGGCTCAAAGTCAAGGTCACTGTGGCTATTTTTAGAAAAACTTTGTCATCACTCTTAAGTACCTACATTTATTGATGGATATAATGTAATTTTACACAAATGCTAGGCTAGGCTTTCTTTAAATTTGTCTTGCTCGAAGGGATTTGTATCGTCTGTGATGCCTTGTTATTACTTGGTAGTTTGTAGAATTTTTTTTATCAAATATAGATTTCTTTTTCATTTTTTTTTCCAGTAGAAAGGCTTGAAAACAGGATGATTAGGGGTATATTTTGGTTCTCTTTCATTTGCTGCAGTCTATTGGGCTGTTTTACAGAAGAATTTTTTTGTTGATAACTTGCCCTCATCCATCTTAGGCCCCCAAAGGCGAGCTATGTTGTCTTCTGACAACTCTTGTTACAATATGCATCAGGTCAGCAATCCAGGGCAATCTTGTTTTATTAGCTCACCTGAGCCGAAGGCTCATGTGAGGTATTAGTATGCCAATGATCCGGCGTCCGTCGGCCGTCATCCGTTCACATTTTCAACTAAGTATATCTTTAAAGCCAGTTGGCCAATCATGATTAAATTTCATGAGACGCATTATCAGGTTGTGGGAAAAGATGCATTATGTTTAGGGGCTGATCATATGGAAACTCTTGTTGCCATGGCCAAATATAGCTCCCATAGACTTACAATGAGAAAATCTTAAAAAATCTTCTTCTCTGAAACCAATAGGCCCAGAGCTTACATTTGAAGCATGTAGCAATGTCAAGAGGTCCCCTACATAAACTGTGCCAATCATGCCCCTGGGGTCTAAACTGGCCATGCCCCGGGGTCCCTTAACCCCCATAGAAATAAAAGCTTAAAAAATCTTCTTCTCTGAAACTGCTAGGCACAGAACTTACATATTAAGCATGTAGCAATGTCAAGTGGTCCTCTACATAAATTGTGCCAATCATGCCCCTGGGGTCTAAACTGGCCACGCCCTGGGGCCACTTAGCCCCCATAGACTTATAATGGTAAAAAAGCTAAAAAAATCTTCTTCTCTGAAACCACTAGGCCCAGGGCTTACATATTAAGCATGTAGCAATGTCAAGTGGTCCCCTACATAAATTGTGCCAATAATGCCCCTGGGGTCTAAACTGGCCACGCCCCGGGGTCCCTTAACCCCCATAGACTTATAATGGAAATAAAAGCTTAAAAAATCTTCTTCCCTGAAACCGCTAGGCACAGAGCTTACATGTTAAGCATGTAGCAATGTCAAGTGGTCCCCTACATAAATTGTGCCAATCATGCCACTGGGGTCTAAACTGGCCACGCCCCGGAGCCCCTTAGCCCCCATAGACTTATAATGGAAAAAAAGCTAAAAAATCTTCTTCTCTGAAACCACTAGGCCTTGAGCTTACATATGAAGCATGTAGCAATCTCAAGTGGTCCCCTATATAAATTGTGCCAATCATGCCCCTGGGGTCTAAACCGGCCACGCCCCGGGGGTCCCTTAACCCCCATAGACTTATAACGGAAATAAAAGCTTAAAAATCTTCTTCTCCGAAACTGCTAGGCACATAGCTAACATATTAAGCATGTAGCAATGTCAAGTGGTCCTCTACATTAATTATGCCAATCATGCCCCTGGGCTCTAAACTGGCCACGCCCCTGGCCCCTTAGCCCCTATAGACTTATAAAAGAAAAAAAAAAGCTTAAAAAATCTTCTTCTCTGAAACCGCTAGGCCCAGAACGTACATATTAAGCATGTAGCAATGTAAAGTGGTCCCGTACATAAATTGTGCCGATCATGCCCCTGGGATCTAAACTGGCCACGCACTGGGGCCCCTTAGCCCCCATAGACTTATAATGGGAAAAAAAGCTTAAAAAATCTTCTTTTCTGAAACCGCTAGGCACAGAGCTTACATATTAAGCATGAAGCAATGTCAAATGGTCCTCTACATAAATTGTGCCAATCATGCCACTGGGGTCTAAACTGGCCACGCCCCGGAGCCCCTTAGCCCCCATAGACTTATAATGGAAAAAAAGCTAAAAAATCTTCTTCTCTGAAACCACTAGGCCTTGAGCTTACATATGAAGCATGTAGCAATCTCAAGTGGTCCCCTATATAAATTGTGCCAATCATGCCCCTGGGGTCTAAACCGGCCACGCCCCGGGGGTCCCTTAACCCCCATAGACTTATAACGGAAATAAAAGCTTAAAAATCTTCTTCTCCGAAACTGCTAGGCACATAGCTAACATATTAAGCATGTAGCAATGTCAAGTGGTCCTCTACATTAATTATGCCAATCATGCCCCTGGGGTCTAAACTGGCCACGCCCTGGCCCCTTAGCCCCTATAGACTTATAAAAGAAAAAAAAAAGCTTAAAAAATCTTCTTCTCTGAAACCGCTAGGCCCAGAACGTACATATTAAGCAGGTAGCAATGTAAAGTGGTCCCCTACATAAATTGTGCCGATCATGCCCCTGGGATCTAAACTGGCCACGCACTGGGGCCCCTTAGCCCCCATAGACTTATAATGGGAAAAAAAGCTTAAAAAATCTTCTTTTCTGAAACCGCTAGGCACAGAGCTTACATATTAAGCATGAAGCAATGTCAAATGGTCCTCTACATAAATTGTGCCAATCATGCCACTGGGGTCAAACTGGCCACGCCCCGGGGCCCCTTAGCCCCAATACACTTAATGAAAAAAAAAAGCTATAAAAAATCTTCTTCTCTGAAACCACTAGGCCCAGAGCTTAAACATGAAGCATGTAGCAATGTCCCTTAGTCCCCTACATAAATTGTGCCAATCATGCCCCTTGGGTCTAAACTTGCCCCGCCCTGGGGTCCCTTAACCCCCATAGACTTATAATGGAAATAAAAGCTTAAAAAATCTTCTTCTCTGAAACCGCTTGGCACAGAGCTCACATATTAAGCATGTAGCAATGTCAAGTGGTTCTCTACAGAAATT
Organism: Lucinisca nassula; assembly: GCA_963580285.1. Taxonomy (NCBI): domain Eukaryota; kingdom Metazoa; phylum Mollusca; class Bivalvia; order Lucinida; family Lucinidae; genus Lucinisca; species Lucinisca nassula. The sequence goes on from OY757017.1 coordinate 39,410,446, forward strand.
GTGCCAATCATGCCCCTGGGGTCTAAACTGGCCACGCCCCATGGCCCTTTAGCCCCCATAGACTTATAATGGAAAAAAAAGCTTAAAAAATCTTCTTCTCTGAAACCACTAGGCCCAGAACTTACATATTAAGCATGTAGCAATGTCAAGTGGTCCCCAGCATAAATTGTGCCAATCATGTCCCTGGGATCTAGACTGGCCAGCCCTGGGGCCCCTTAGCCCCCATAGACTTATTATGGAAAAAAGCTTAAAAATCTTCTTCTCTGAAACCACTAGGCCCAGAGCTTACACATGAAGCATGTAACAATGTCAAGTGGTCCCCTACATAAATTGTGCCAATCATGCCCCTGGTGTCTAAACTGGCCACGCCCCGGGGTCCCTTAACCCCCATAAACGTATAATGGAAATAAAAGCTTAAAAAATCTTCTTCTCTGAAACCGCTTGGCACAGAGCTCACATATTAAGCATGTAGCAATGTCAAGTAGTCCTCTACTTAAATTGTGCCAATCACGCCCCGGGGCCCCTTAGCCCCCATATGCTTATAATGGAAAAAAAGCTTAAAAAATCTTCTTCTCTGAAACTGCTAGGCCCAGAACTTACATATAAAGCATGTAGCAATGTCAAGTGGTGTCCTACATAAATTGTGCTTATCATGCCCCTGGGGTCTAACTGGCCACGCCCCGGGGTCCCTTAACCCCCATAGACTTATAATGGGGAAAAAAGCTTAAAAAATCTCCTTCGCCGAAACCACTAGGCCCAGAGCTTAAATATTAAGCATGTAGCAACGTCAGGTGGTCCCCTACATAAATTGTGCCAATCATGTCCTTGGCATCTAAACCCTTGAACGCCCCGGGGCTCCTTAGCCCCCATAGACTTATTATGGAAAAAAAGCTAAAAAAATCTTCTTCTCTGAAACCATTAGGCCCAGAGCTTACACATGAAGCATGTAGCAATTTCAAGTGGTCCCCTACATAAATTGTGCCAATCATGCCCCTGTGTTCTAAACTGGCCACGCCCCCGGGGTCCCTTAACCCCCATAGACTTAAAATGGAAATGAAAGCTTAAATTTTTTTTCTCTGAAACCGCTAGGCACAGAGCTCACATATTAAGCATGTAGCAATGTCAAGTGGTCCTCTACATAAATTGTGCCAATCATGCCCCTGGGGTCTCAAGTGGCCACGCCCCGGGGCCCCTTAGCCCCCATAGACTTATAATGGGAAAAAAGCTTTAAAAATCTCCTCTGAAACCACTAGGCCCAGAGCTTACGTATTAAGCATGTAGCAATGTCAAGTGGTCCCCTACATAAATTGTGCCAATCATGTCCCTGGGATCTAGACTGGCCACGCCCTTGGGCCCCTTAGCCCCCATAGACTAATAATGGAAAAAAGTTTAAAAATCTTCTTCTCTGAAACTGCTAGTATTATTAGCTCACTTGAGTCGAAGGCTGATGTGAGGTATTAGTATGCCAATGGTCCGGCGTCCGTTCACATTTTCAAATAAGTATATCTTTAAAGCCACTTGGCCAATCATGATTAAATTTCATGAGAAGCATTGTCCGTTTGGGGGAGAAGATGCAGTATGTTTTGGGGCAATTCAGATTGGAACTGGTGTTGCCATGGCAAATATAGCTCCCATAGGCTAAAAAGGGGAAAACTTAAAAAAAAAAATCTTCTCTGAAACCACTAGGCCCAGAGTTTACATATTAAGCATGTAGCAATGTCAAGTGGTCCCCTACATAAATTGTGCCGATCATGCCCCTGGGGTCTAAACTGGCAATGCCCAGGGGCCCCTTCACCCCCATAGACTTATAATGAAAAAAAAAACTTCAAAAATCTTGTTCTCTGAAACCACTAGGCCCAGAGCTTACATATTAAGCATATAGCAATGTCAAGTGGTCCCCTACATTTATCCTACCAAACATGCCCCTAGGGTCCAAATTGACAATGCCGTGTCCCATTAGGAAGAACTTCAAAAAACAAAAAAATCGTGCTCAAAGACCATTAGACAAACAGCTAACTAAAATGTTCCTCAGATGAGCGGTTAGGCTCATTGAGCCCCTTGTTTTTGAACATAGCCATTTTGGCCATAATAACGTCACATAACATGATAGGCAATGTTTCTACAAAAAAACTTTATCAGTTCTGTGTATTATTTCGCGAAATACTTATGAAAGCTTGCTATACACTTCCTAGTCATTGATTTATATATTATAGCCATATGCTTTTATGCCCACTGCTTAATTTTATTGGTTACCGTAGAAACAAATATGAAAAAAAAAATACTTAAAAAAATATCTCCTTATAAACCACATGCTATATGAGACATGAAATACCAATCCTGATTTTCTATGAAAATTGAAGGAAAAAATAGACTGCTTTTCAATTTTGCTTATTGTAAAGTGCTTAGAGGTTCTAAGTCTGGCCATGAAAAGTGGTGTGAGTCGGACTGTCCATGCATATAAACCGTGTAGATTTCATTGGGCAGCAGGGCTTGAGATGTAATTTTATCTCAGTGTCTGGTAAAAGTCCAACAAAGTTGGAAGCAACGTCTCCAAAAGAATCTATATAGTGTTGATGGGGATGTTAAACCTCAAATCAAACAACAAACAAAAGCAAAATTTTGCTTAGTGCTTTAAGGTTTAACATCTGAAAAGTGATGACTCCTGATGGGAGACGCTAATTCTCATTCCAGATTATCCAGTCCGTATCACACAGCCATTTAAGATCATAAAAGTGAAGTTATGTATCTTTATTCTTTATAGGTGACCCAGTATGGACACACCTAGCATCTGACTATACCTATGATGAGTTAGGCCTGGGTGGTAATCTCCCCTTACCAAAAGATGTTAGCCTTGAGGATGACAGTGGTGGAACCCTAGTTGGCTATTGGGGAGAGCTTCTTGTGTACCAGTATTTACAAGCACAAAAAACTGTGGGAAATATTCTGGATGTTTTCTGGTCAAACCAAGAAGGTGAAAAAGGAAATCCCTATGACTTTGAAGTCCATTTTGCAGACGAGAATGGAATTCAGACTGATTACATAGAAGTTAAAAGCACAATGTCAGATTCGAAAGAAGTGTTCCCGATATCGGTGCAGCAGATAAAGTTTGCTGATGAGAAAAAGGACAATTTCCACATCTACCGCGTCTTTAATGCTGGAAACCCGGAGAATGTGAGACTGATTCGAATCCATGATCTCAATATGAGGTTGTCACAGAAACAGGTCAAATTATGTATGATGATTTAAAAAGATAACTATTAATCTTGCTTCATGAACCTTGCTATAAGTTTGTTCATCAATAGACCAGGATACATTGGGATCCTGGTAAAACTGATTTCAAGCAGAAATGTATAGTTTATGTAAGATACTTTAAGAAAGATAGAAAAATGGCCATGCACAATTTTGCAACAAAGAGGTATCGTGTTTGATTGATTTGGTTTTTTGTTTCTTTGATTTGAGGTTTAACGTCCCCGTCAACACTGTAAAGGTCATTTTAGAGACGTTGCTTCCAATTTTGTGGGACTTTTACCCGACACTGAGATGAAATGACATCTCAAGCCCTGTCGCCCAATGAAACCAATAGGGTTTATTAGCATGGACGGTCCGCCTCGCACCGTGGTTCCTGGACAGGCTTAGATCCTCTAAGCGGTTTACCAGTACTAGTTAGCGGGCCGGATTCAGCTCTGCGTGGAAGCATCTTGCAGCCCATATATTTCTTCAAGCCCCTATGGGCGGGGGCTAAATTGATTTGGTAGATATGCATATACTTTCAGTTTTGTTTTGTTTTGGAGTTCAACACTATTTATGTTATATCAAGCCAGTCAGTTTACCTGACCACACCTCCTGGGCAGGCTTACGCATTGGCAGTTAACCAGTACACTGCACATTCTTTAGCCAGAAGCTGACAACTGCCCTTCTTGAATCAGTAGAACTTTAAAAAGATTTCATGATCAACCCCTACGAAAAAGAATGTTGCCAACCAAGCAGGTATTGAACCCATGATTTCCTGATCAAAGGTCAGACACGTATCTGAGCTACCGAGGCTGGCTATGGTTATGGTTTATTCATGATATTGTTTGTCACTTTTTTGCACTTTGAACGTTGTCCTTTTTTTTAGCTAAAATATTAGTGTTCTTACAGATAGTGAATCCCCTGTGTATGCAAGGTCTCTTAACCAACAACAACCACTGCCTTTGCAAACAGTGTAGATCCAGATCAGATGGCTTCAGAAGCCATCTGATCAGGATCTACACTGTTTGTTATGTAGTTTGTGAATTACACCAATAGATTATATCAAGTAATTTGATTGGTTGATAATCAGCAATGGGAGTGGCTTAATTAATTTATGCAGTGGGATAAGGGTTACCATAAAAATTCGGCTATAAGATGAGGATTTTTCCCTCCAAAATGAGCCAAAAAAAAAGACCCCGTCTTATAGCCGAGGTCATAGACTGCAGGCTTTTTTCCGGCAATGTCCGGTGAAGAGCAGACATACGGAAAAAGCCGATCGGTGATTTTTGAATTGATATAAATCGCCGCCCACAAACCACCGCTACGATATTTCTGCACGCGATCGGTAAATGACGTCATCTGACGCCATTACCCCCACACGTGTTTAATGTCATTGCATCTATCTCTTTCATAAAAAAAAAATGTTTGGAAGCGGTAAAAAATACTTTCCCGATAGCTAAGCGGTTGTGAATAGAGATGGATAGAAAATCAGTGCTTTGCACAGCTCCCGAATTATCCCCAGAAGCTCAGTGTCAATAACCAACAACAGCGTTCGACTTTTCCCACCAACATCTGCTATTTGGCGCCAAAACATAACCATTCAAAAGATCGTAGACCAATCCGATTTTATAATGCAAACATCTACCGTTAGATGTAGCTAATAGTCTGAGGAGCATTTAAATCATTTTCACTTTGATTGTGGATTAAATTTTATGACTGGAGGATAAACGCAAATTAGAGACATAACTTGACCATATTTTCACACCTTATCGACACGCACTGCAGGGTGGCAATTATAAGACAGGGATTAACAATAGTGTCATACTTGAACTGTAATAAATACACAGATGGTTTGTCTCTGAATTGACAGCGATTTACTTACTGGTCTAGTTTTACCGTATTTAAGGACTCAAAAAGACTGGCAGTTGTAGACGATTTTTTTTTTGCACTTGTCCCGACCGAGGGTCATAAGGTCAAAGTGCACCTACCCGGCGTGATTTCGGTCTTGTCCCGGACGGCTGGGAAATGGATTTGTCAGCCCCTGTCGTCTATTAAATAGAAGTCTGTGTAGCCCAAGCCAGCAAAACATGTATCGGCCCGACATTTGCCGCTATTTTGTGCTAGCTGGGGCTTTGGTTCTGAAACTGAATAGCTAGGTGTTGTGTTCCCCGATAAAAAAAAACGTTCAGTTACTTATAAAAAAGCTGCAACAAATATTTCTAAATTTTGTGGATGGAAATGAATTTCCCCCCTTTCCCAACACTTAATAGACGTACCTATTCAGATTCAATAAGAGTTGTCTCTCTTTGTAACTCTTACAAACGAAGACACAGAATGTCAACAGACATAAACAAGCGGCCAAACAAGCCATGTTAGGGGTAAGTAGAGGGGTTTTCGTACAAAAAAAGGCCGATTTCTCACATCTAAATGGCATCTGGCGGTAGCAGATAGGCCCTGACAGATATGGCAAAAAAGTGACCCGTCTTATAAAAGAGTATAAGCAAAATCCCACCTTAGAAAAACGGAAAAAGGGGTCCCGTCTTATAGCCGAATCGCCTTATAGCTGAATTTTTACGGTAAGTTAGTGGTGTAAATGGTAATGTTCCAAACACTAACTATATTCAAGATCACTGTTATTCAAAGAAAATGTGTGATCTGATCAGAAACTTTGTTGTTCGCATGAGCCTGTTATGGCCTCTGGTTTACTCAAAGAGCAACAAGTAGACATGTATGTCACTCTGGTTTGATTCTTCCGTGGTGAGAAATGTCTGGCTGCACCGGCTCATTTATATTAAGAAACAACAGAAAATTGTGTATGGCCATGTCTGCATCATACCTTACTGCACATTAACTGTTGAGCACTGGGTAGACTGCTCTGTGGTCCCATTTATGGTTTGCCATAAGATTATGTCAATGACAAAAGACACAGAAAGAAAGAATAAGGTTGTGTCCCGATTCTGCTTCATTATTTTTGTGTTTTGATGTTGTTTTGTTATGCATTGATATCTGAATCTGTGTCCTCCTTCTTTTACCTGATTTTGTTTGTTAACCCATTGTATTCGGGGAAACCCCTAAAAGAGTACCTTGGCAAACAGTGCATGACCAGATCAGACGCTGCAGAACCTGGCGTCTGATCAGGGCCTGCACTATTTGCTTACAGAATTTTCCATCAAAAATGGAATAAAAATGAAAAAATAGATTTGACACCCCTTATATGACGAATGGACTTGTCCAACATATAGCAATGGCAGAGTCCACTAGCATACATGCAATGGGTTAAAAAAAGAATTCCCTTATGCTATAAGTTTGTTGATATAAATTCCATCATTGTCAAAAAACATTTCACTGACCAAGCTTCAATATTATTGCAATACTTATGGTTTTATTCCGCAGTACATGTATATTATGACACAGTTTGTGGGAGGACACACACCACTACTTAAAACAAGTTTACGGACAGATTAATGCACGCATGCCAGACCCCCGTAACATAATATGTCTGTTTTCCAAATGGGTATATAAGTGGTAAAATATTATTTCACGAATATACCAAAAAACGTATGTATATCTTTAGACCATGCAGAAAACACCTACAAAGTTTCAAAATGATTGACCCAACGAGAAAATAGTGAAATAATATTTTACCACTTATATAACCATTCCGAAAACAGACATATTATGCATGCATTAATCTGTCCATAAACTTGTTTCCACCAAACTCCTACAAAGTTTACACTCAGTCAAGCTAAAACTTGGATTATAATGTGGAGCAGCGCATATTTTTCTGAGGGCAGTGCTTTCGAGGTTACAGTCCATTAAATATTAGCAGAGTTATGCCCCTTTAAAATTTGTTGAAAACTTTTGATTTCTGGCTTACTCCTGCATTTCACATCTAGTCAAGCTGAAACTTGTTTTATAGTTTGACCATGATGTGGAGCAGCACAGATTATACAAGATTACAGTTCACCAAATATCAACAGATGCCCCTTTGAAACTTTCTGCAAAGCTGAAAATTAGTATATAGTTAAATCATGATTTGGAGTAGCACATATCGAGGTTACAGTCCACCAAAATACAGAGTCATTCCCCTTTGAATATTTTGCACTTCAAGCTGACTTTGGTTTTCATTCAATCAAGCAGATTTTTTTTTTTTATAGTTGGACAATGATGTGGTGCTATTCATATGTTTTGGTGTTACAGGCCACCAAAAATTAATAGTGATGTGCCCCTTTGATATTTCTGTAAATTTTTCATTTCCTGCTGACTCTTCCTATCCTTAAAATCCATTGAAGCTGAAACTTAGTAAATACTTACACCATGATGTGGAACAGTGCATATTTTTAGCTCACCTGTCAGGTAGTGAGGAGGTGAGCTTTTGGGATCACTTTTTGTCCGTCGTCTGTGTGTGCGTCCGTCTGTAAACAATTTCAAATAAGTATGTCTCTAATTCCTCATGGGCAATCTTGATCAAATTTCATGTGAAGCATCTTTAGGTAGAGGGAAAGGCTGCATAAGGTTTCGGGACTGATCAGATTGGAATTCTGGTTGCCATGGCAACATATAGCTCCCATAGACTTATAAAGGGAAAATTTTTAAAAATCTTCTTCTCTGAAACCACAGGGCCCAGAGCTTAGATATTTAGCATGTAGCAAGGGCAAGTGGTCAACTACATAATTCCTGCCAATCATGCCTCTGGGTTCCAAATGGGCCGCACCCCGGGGTCCCTTCGCTCCCATAAACTCATAATGGAAAAAAGCTTCAAAAATCTTCTTCTCTGAAACCACTGGGCCCAGAGCTTAGATATTTAGCATGTAGCAATGGCAAGTGGTCATCTACATTATTCCTGCCAATCATGGCCCTGTGTTCCAAATGGGCCACGCCCTGGGGCCCCTTCGCTCCCATAGACTCATAATGGAAAAAAAGCTTCAAAAATCTTCTCCTCTGAAACCACAGGGCCCAGAGCTTATATATTTAGCATGTAGTAACGGCAAGTGGTCACCTACATAATTCCTGCCAATCATGCCCCTTGAGTCCAAACGGACCATGCCCGGGGCCCCTTAGCTCCTATAGACTCATAATGGAAAAAAGCTTCAAAAATCTTCTTCTCTGAAACCACAGGGCCCAGAGCTTAGATATTTATACCCCCGGCATACGGAGTATGCCATGGGGGTATATAGTTTTCGTCTTTTCTGTGTGTGTGTGTGTAAACTTTTTTTTGTGTCAAAGATTTCTCAGGAACTACTATACCTAGAAACTTGAAATTTGGTACAAACAACATGCATAACTAGTTGTATTGTGGGAAAGAAAATTGGGGCTGTGGGGCCAGGTTCTTTAGAGTTATTCCCCTTTGTTATATTTGCTACTGAGATGTGCATTTTGTGACTTACCTTAAATTTTGTGTCAAAGATTTCTCAAGAGCTACTGTACCTAGAAACTTGAAATTTGGTACAAGCAACATGCATAACTAGTTGTATTGTGGGAAAGAAAATTGGGGCTGTGGGGCCAGGTTCTTTAGAGTTATTCCCCTTTGTTATATTTTTATTTTGTGTCAAAGATTTCTCAATAACTACTGTACATAGAAACTTGAAATTTTGCAAACATGATCAGTATGACTAGCTGTATTGTGGGAAAGAAAATAAGGGCCAAGGGGTCAGGCCTTTTAGAGTTATTTCCCTTTGTAGTTCTTGTAAACAATTATTTTGTGTCGAAGATATCTCAGGAACTGCTTCACATAGAAACTTGAAATTTTGCACACATGATCAGTATGACTACTTGTATTGTGGGAAAGAAAATGAGGTCCAAGGGGTCAGGCCTTTTAGAGTTATTTCCCTTTGTAGTTCTTGCTGTTTAATAGTGTATATTTTTATTTTGTGTCAAAGATTTCTCAATAACTACTGTACATAGAAACTTGAAATTTTGCAAACATGATCAGTATGACTAGTTGTATTGTGGGAAAGAAAATAAGGGCCAAGGGGTCAGGCCTTTTAGAGTTATTTCCCTTTGTAGTTCTTGTAAACAATTATTTTGTGTCAAAGATATCTCAGGAACTGCTTCACATAGAAACTTGAAATTTTGCACACATGATCAGTATGACTACTTGTATTGTGGGAAAGAAAATAAGGTCCAAGGGGTCAGGCCTTTTAGAGTTATTTCCCTTTGTAGTTCTTGCTGTTTAATAGTGTATATTTTTATTTTGTGTCAAAGATTTCTCAATAACTACTGTACATAGAAACTTGAAATTTTGCAAACTTGATCAGTATGACTAGTTGTATTGTGGGAAAGAAAATAAGGGCCAAGGGGTCAGGCCTTTTAGAGTTATTTCCCTTTGTAGTTCTTGTTTTATAAAATTTTGTCAGCAAGATATCTCATAAACTATTGGAGCTAGAGCCTTGAAAGTTGGTGAATAGATTGGTGGTGATGAGTAGATGAACTGATTAACTTTTGACAAAATTCCGAAACATACTTTGTGAGTTATGGCCCTTTGTCATTTTGGTAATTTGTGCCATTGTACTGTATGGTAAAAGTGATGCATAGCATAACTTTAGAACCGTGTATGCTAGGGTTTTGAAATTTCATATATGGATTCCTCATGGAAAATTAGCCGACACATATTTTTTTTCTCGTCCGGATTATGCTCCTTTCAAGAGTTATTGCCCTTTGAAAAACATCTGTTCAAGATCTCATTAGTTATCAGGTGAGTTATTTAGATGTAATGGTATTCTCCTTACTTTTGCAAGATTAATTCTGTGTTCATTATAGGTTTTTGTCAAACTTGATGGCTTTGAATTGCCAGAAAGTTACCGATGGCTTTGGCCGGGGGTATTAGTGAGCATATGCTCACTTGATAGTCTAGTTAGCATGTAGCAATGGCAAGTGGTCATCTACATAATTCCTGCCAATCATGCCCCTGGGTTCCAAAATGTGCCACACCCCGGGGCCCCTTCGCTCCCATAGACTCATAATGGAAAAAAAGCTTCAAAAATCTTCTCCTCTGAAACCACAGGGCCCAGAGCTTATATATTTAGCATGTAGTAATGGCAAGTGGTCACCTACATAAGTCCTGCCAATCATGCCCCTCGGGTCCAAACGGACCACGCCCCGGGGCCCCTTAGCTCCTATAGACTCATAATGGAAAAAAAAGCTTCAAAAATCTTCTTCTCTGAAACCACAAAGCCCAGAGCTTAGATATATAGCATGTAGCGAGGGCAAATGGTCACCTACATAATTCCTGCCAATCATGCCCTGGGTTCCAAATGGGCCAAGCCCCAGGGCCCCTTCGCTCCCATAGACTCATAATGGAAAAAAGCTTCAGAAATCTTCTTCTCTGAAACCACAGGGCCCAGAGTTTAGATATCTAGCATGTAGCTATGGCAAGTGGTCACCTTCATAATTCCTGCCAATCATGCCCCTGGGGTCCAAATTGGCCACACCCCGGGGCCCCTTAGCTCCTGTATACTAATAATTGAAAAAAGGTTCAAAAAATTTCTTCTCTGAAACCACAGGGCCCAGAGCTTAGATATTTAGCATGTAGCAAGGGCAAGTGGTCAACTACATAATTCCTGCCAATCATGCCCCTGGGTTCCAAATGGGCCATGCCCTTGCGCCCCTTTATTCCCATAGACTCATTATGGAAAAAAGCTTCAAAAATCTTCTTCTCTGAAATCACAGGGCCCAGAGCTTAGATATTTAGCATGTAGCAAGGGCAAGTGGTCAACTACATAATTCCTGCCAATCATGCCCCTGGGTTCCAAATGGGCCACGCCCCGGGGCCCCTTCGCTCCCTTAGACTCATAATGGAAAAAAGCTTTGAAAATCTTCTTCTCTGAAACCACAGGGCCCAAGGCTTAGATATTTAGCAGGTAGCAGCGGCAAGTGGTCACCTACATTAGTCCTGCCAATCATGCCCCTGGAGTCCAAATGGGGTCACACCCCGGGGCCCCTTAACTCCCATAGACTCCTAATGGAAAAAAAGCTTCAAAAATCTTCTCTGAAACCACAGGGCCCAGAGCTTAGATATTTAGGATGAAGCAACGGTAAGTGGTCACCTACATAAATCCTGCCATCATGCTCTAGGGTCCAAATGGGCCGCACCCCGGGGCCCCTTAGCTCCCATAGACTCCTAATGGAAAAAAGCTTCAAAAATCTCCTTCTCTGAAACCACAGGGCCCAGGTCACCTACATGAATCCTGCCAGACATGCCCCTTGGGCCAGAATTGGCCACACCCATGGCCCATTAGCTACCATGCATGGACTTAAAATAGAAAAAAAACAACTTAAAATGGAAAAAAAAAACTTCAAAAATATTCTTCTGTGAAACCATAAGGCCCAGAGCTTGGGTATTTAGCATGTAGCAACATCGAGGTGTTGCCTACATGAATCATGCCTGAGTCTTGCCCCTGGGGTTCAAATTGGCCAAATCCTGTGGCTTGTTAACTCCAATAAACTTATAATGGAAAAAAAAGCTTTAAAAATCTTCTTCTCTGAAATCATGAAGTACGGACCTTAGATATTTAGTATATAGCAACATAATGGTCGCCTACATAAATCCTGCCAACCATGCCCTTTGGGTCAAAATTTACCTATGGACTTAATTGGAAAAAAAATCAAAAATCTTCTTCAAAGCCATAAGGCCCAGAGCTCAGATATCTAGTATGTAGCAATGTCAAGTGGTCTCCTACACTTATGATTTTCTGGTACACAGGTGAGCGATATAGGGCCATTGGGCCCTCTTGTTTCAAGATTACAGTCCCCAAATATCAGAATTTCCCAATGAAAATTGATGTAAACTTTTCCTTTCCGGCTATAACCGCCTGTCGTTTACTTACAATCAAGCTGAAACTTTTTTATTGGTAGACCATGATGTGGAGCATTGCCTATTGTTTTGAGGTTACATTGCACCAACACTGAATTGTACAATAGTCAGTATATGTGCTACATCTCATTACTTGCCATGGGTGTATGGTGCCTTTACTTGTGGAGCTCTTTTTCTGCATTTTTTGCTTAAACTTTTTTTAATTGCGTAGAGGATAGTATGTATCCTGTGTGCCAAACTCCTCTATGGGCCATTCTTTTTCACTGTTATACACGTTTTTAGTCATAGTCTGAGGATACCCATGTGCTTTTGGTATATTAGCCCATTTTGTACCAGAAACCCTAAAACAGGCAATTGGCAAACAGTGCAAGCCTAGATCCAGGACCTGCACTATTTGTATAAAGTTAAGCCATTTTCCAAACAAATTTTGAAGAAAACACAACCTGACATCCCAAATTTTTGGAATGGCCTCCTAATGTATATAAGGAGGAAGATTCTATTTGGTACAAAAAGGTCCAGAAAACATGTACACTCAATATTTTCCAGTTCTGTGGTGTATTCCTTGCTTCCAAAGGATAACCCTTTCTAGAACATCTTTAATGTCACTACAGCTGATGTCTGGGAATGTGTGGCGGCCGTAAAAAGTCTCCCTGCCCTACATCATAGTGTAGTTTGTATTTTCTTGCCCTTTGGGATCATTGATTACATTGTGGAATTTTAAAATATTTCGAGGGTCACTGATGAGGCCTAATTGGCCGAAACTAGCTAGTCTAGCCCAGAAAACATGTACACTCCATATTTTCCAGTTCTGTGGTGTATTCCTTGCTTCCAAAGGATAACCCTTTCTAGAACATATTTAATGACGTCATTTTGGTAAATTTTGTGTTGTGAACATTTTTTTTTCAAACTTAATATGGATAGTTATACCCGCACAAATGAAATTTGGGGGGGTATATAGGAGTGAGCTTGTCGGTCTGTCGGTCGGTCGGTCGGTCTGTTGACTTGGTTTCCAGATGATAACTCAAAAAGCGCTTCACCGATTTTTATAATTTTTGGTACACTGATGTAACATCATAAAATACAGGTCCAGTTCGATTTCCACTACAATTCGTCAATTTTCGACATAGTTATGGCCCCTTTCAAGTGAAAAAATTGCAAAATGGCGCTGTTGTACTATCAAGGCAGTTTTTGTGGGGTATTCATTTGTATCTTGTGTATATAACTCTTACAGAAGTGGACCAATCATTTTGAAACTTTGCAGCATTTTCAGCAAGGTCTGAATGTATGTATATTTTTGGGGTATGTTTTGTCTTTTTTTTTTTGCATTTTGAACCTAGTCATTTTTTAGAGCTAAAACTATTATTTTGTGTATAGATAGTGGGTACCTTGTGTGTACAACTCCTCTTGCTGTTGTAGAAGGTTGTATTTTGGGTCTCAGTTGTCTGCAGTGTGAGGGGATGGGTGGAGGGCAGAGATAAACCACTTGACAAAAAGGAGGGGGACATAAATTCCCTTTGGAATTTCTATTGTTTAAAAATTCAGTTGTGTCAAAATGATTTCTGTTGTGTATAAATAATTGTCAGTTAAAATGATTTCATTCATGTCAAAGTAATTTCTGTCATATTTAACCCATAAGATGCCAATCAGGACAATTGCCGTCTACTTTGTCATCTGCCGGTTAATTTCAAAATCATTTTTGCAAACAGTGCAGGTCCCTCTGCAGTCTGATCAGGCTTCACACTGTTTGCTTGTATGAAAAAATATTTCTGAAAAGTTTACAAGAAGATTCAGCAGACGAGATAAGCAGACAACATTTTCAGATGTTGTTTTCCTTGGCAGCTTAAGGGTTTAATGATTTCTGTTAGGTTAACCTTTATCCTGCTGACAACTTCTACCTGTGCAAACAAAGTAGATCCATCTCAGACGGCAAACCATCAGACCAAGATCTGCACTATTTGTCATGCAGTTTGTGAATTGAACAAAAACATTATACAATCAAGCTCCATTGGCTTGAACACCTTTGGGACCATGAAATTCTGTTCGAGATGGGTATTTCGAGCCACTGATAGTCACTTCCAGGAGGCCTAACGGAATACTTTTGGATATCTTTTCGGTGTACTATAATGAAAATGTATGCCATGTGTACACATTAGAGTCGCCTTGTAGAGGCTATTCTAATGAGCTAAAACAGCATAAATTGAAAGATAAAAGACAAAAATATCCTATATTTTCCTTCACTATTTCTTATGTTGAAAAATTCCCTGAGGACTCAAGTACGGGTTCGACTCAGCCATTGTTAATGAGCCATTGGTGTTTGAGCCATCAAAGTTGGTAGGATAAGGGTTAAAGTGTTTTTTGTATTTGAACCATGTCATGGTGTTTGCTGTGTGATGACTTGCCTATCAAAGTCACGCATCAGTCTGTGCTTGGCACTTTGGTAAAGCATTGATCTGCAGGCAGACAGGGGAGATGCTGATAAGACAGCAGGCTGATCTGGGTCTCACATGGAACAATTGCTGTATTGTACATTTATCATGCTTGTAAATATCAAAGTATTTTGTGAACGTCATCAGAATGATGAAAATAAATATTTTCTTTGACCCAAATAGGGAGATTTTGATTTTCAAAGGGAGAAGGGAGATTTTTCCATGGTTAAAAGTGATCTTATTTTTTTTTTTTGGTGAAAATTTACATATGAACCACTTTATAAGCACTTGTAATGTGAGCACTTGATTCTGAATTACATGTATTGCTGTTCAAGTTGCATTAAGATATTAAAAACTGAGATATTACTCTAATTTGTACTTAAACCATATGCTGTGGGTGCTCATTAACCCATTTAGTACCAGATACCCCAAAACGGGTACCCTGGCAAACAGTGCAGGCCCAGATCAGAGGCCACAGAACGCGCCTTCTGATCAGGGCCTCCACTGTTTGCTTAAAGTTCAGTCATTTTCCAAATCAATTATGAAGAAAACACAGCCTGACACCCCCAAATTTTGAAATGGACTGCTGCTATTTATAAGGAGGAAGATTCCATTTGGTACAAAAAGGGTTAAACTGCCTCAATTGCCTCATTGAGGCAGTTCTAAAGAGTACCCACAACCTATGACCTTGAGCAGAAATACCAGTAATCATTAGAATAGCATCTCTGGAAGATGTCATTTTAAATCATGAGTCAACAGGCGCTTGTCAACATGCCTTGTAACCCCTCAAGCACCAAGAAAATACCTAACAGACAGCATTCAAGTTTCTAAGAGCAAACACATAAAATTTCATATGAATTGTCTTCCAGCAGATAATTCACTGCCATGTGGTTTTCCATCAAGTGAACAAGTCCATGAAATGAACACCCCCTAAACCCTGCTTTATATAGAGAAAACTGGAGTTTACATGGGTATACAATATTTTTCTTACCTCTGCCCCAAGACATAGGTTGTGGGTACTTGTTACAACTGCTTCAATGAGGTGGTTTTAACGAGTGCCCACAACCTATGTTTGGAGTATTAATATTTAGAAAATTATCATTGTTTTTCATCAGAAAAGTAGCCTTTTTTAGAGATGCGAAAAATGCAATATGTCACATGGGTGTGTTAGCGTAATGTGTGAAAAATAACAGAAAGGAGGATTTGAAAAGGACATCATCATCAGTCATTATCATCATTAACCTTGCTTAAAGGGTTAACTGGTAGAGTGTTCTGGTATCACCTTGAAAGGGAGGCTACTCTTGCATTAAGGGGAACGTGAACACCTGGCAGATTTTGCCACCATTTTTTCAAAGGGAGACTTTCGAAACTTCCTGTTTGCTTTTCTATAAGCTCTGTCTCTCGGAAAAAGGGGTCAACTCTGAAAGGAAAGAATTTGCTCCTGAGGAGCAAATTCTTTTCTTTAATTGGGGGTCAAATTCTTTAATTGGGGGTCAAATTCTTTTTTTAGCTCACCTGAGCCGAAGGCTCCGGGGGAGCTATTGTGATCACTCACCGTCCGTCGTCGTCGTCGTCTGTATGTCCGTTCACATTTTCCTTTAAACAACATCTCCTCCTAAACAACTGGATGAATTCGAACCAAACTTGGCAGAAATGATCTTTGGGTGGTCCTCTCTCAAAGTTGTTCAAAGAATTCACTTCCATGCAGAACTCTGGTTGCCATGGCAACAAAAGGGGGAAAAAAAGAAAAACTTTAAAAATCTTCTTGTCTGAAACCAGAAGGCCCATGTCTTTGATATTTGGTATGAAGCTTTATCTAGTGGACCTCTACCAAGATGGTTCAAATTATTGCCCTGGGGCCAAAAATGGCCCCGCCCCCGGGCCCACTGGTTTTACATAGGCTTATATAGGGAAAACCTTTTAAAATCTTCTTGTCTGGAACCAGAAGGCCCCGGTCTTTGATATTTGGTATGAAGCTTCATCTAGTGGACCACTACCAAGATTGTTCAAATTATTGCTCTGGGGCCAAAAATGGCCCCGCCCCAGGGCCCACTGGTTTAACATAGGCTTGTATAGGGAAAACCTTTAAAAATCTTCTTGTCTGGAACCAGAAGGCCCAGGTCTTTGATATTTGGTATGAAGCTTCATCTAGTGGACCTCTACCAAGATTGTTCAAATTATTGCCCTTGGGCCAAAAATGGCCCCGCCAGGGAAGACCTTTAAAAATCTTCTTGTCTGGAACCAGAAGGCCCAGGTCTTTGATATTTGGTGTGAAGCTTCATCTAGTGGACTTCTACCAAGATTATTCAAATTATTGCCCTGGGGTTAAAAATGGCCCAACCCCGGGGCCCACTGGTTTTACATAGGCTTATATAGGGAAAACCTTTAAAAATCTTCTTTTCTAAAACCTGAAGGCCCAGGTCTTTGATATTTGGTATAAGGCTTCAGCTAGACGACCTCTACCAAGATTGTTCAAATTATAGCCCTGGGGCCAAAAATGGCCCCGCCCCGGGCCCACTGGTTTTACATAGGCTACTAAGGGAAAACCTTTAAAAATCTTCTTGTCTGGAACCAGAAGGGCCAGGTCTTTGATATTTGGTATGAAGCTTCATCTAGTGGACCTCTACCAAGATTGTTCAAATTATTGCCCTGGGGCCAAAAATGGCTCGCCCCGGGTCCTGCTGGTTTTACATAGGCTTATATAGGGAAAAACTTTAAAAATCTTCTTGTCTGAAACCAGAAGGCCCATGTCTTTGATATTTGGTATGAAGCTTTATCTAGTGGACCTCTACCAAGATGGTTCAAATTATTGCCCTAGGGCCAAAAATGGCCCCGCCCCGGGGCCCACTGGTTTTACATAGGCTTATATAGGGAAAACCTTTAAAAATCTTCTTGTCTGGAACCAGAAGGCCCAGTTCTTTGATATTTGGTGTGAAGCTTCAACTAGTGGACCTCTACCAAGATTGTTCAAATTATTGCCCTGGGGCCAAAAATGGCCCCGCCCCGGGGCCTACTGGTTTTACATAGGCTTATATAGGGAAAACCTTTAAAAATCTTCTTGTCTGAAACCAGAAGGCCCAGGTCTTTGATATTTGGTATGAAGCTTTATCTAGTGGACCTCTACCAAGATTGTTCAAGTTATAGCCCTGGGCCAAATATGCCCCCACACCAGGGCCCCCTGGTTTTGCAAAGGCATATATAGGAAAAACCTTTAAAAAACTTTTTGTTTGAAACCAGAAGGCCCCAGCCTTTGATGTTTAGTATGAAGCTTCATCTAGTGGACCTCTACCAAGATTGTTCAAATTATGAGCCCTGGGACCAAAAAATAACCCCGCACCAGGGCCCCCTGGTTTTACAAAGGCATTATAAGGAAACCTTTAAAAAACTTCTTGTCTGAAACCAGAAGGCCCATTGTCTTTGATATTTGGTATGAAGCTTCATCTAGTGCCTCTCTACCATGATTGTTTACCCGCTCACGGGGCCCACTGGTCTTACATAGATTTATATAGGGAAACTTTTAGAAATATTCTTGTCTGAAACCAGAAGGCCCAGGGCTTTGATATTTGTTATTAAGTTTCATTTAGTGGACCTCTACCAAAATTGTTCAAATTATGGACCTGAGGCCAAAAATTGCCCTGCCCCGACATCCACATATAAATCTCTTAGCTCAGGTGAGCGATATAGGACCATCATGGTCCTCTTGTTTAAGAGTTGACCCCTTTTGGCATGGGAGACAAAAATACGTTCGCAGGAGTTGCCTCCCCTGAAGGTGTACCAATTCCCTTAAATCATGAAAATTTGTTCAATACAGTTTGAGCCAGTGAAGATTACTCATGGTGTCGGGCTAGGACCCATAATAAAGATACCTGTTTAATTTTCTTAAAAATAAAGTTATGTCATATGTGCTTATTAGAATCACCTCATTGTGTGATTCTAATGAATGCACTTAACATACATTTTCAAGATTAAACAAGACAATTATCCCAAATGTATCAATATCTGTAGTTTTTCTTATGGACTCGGAAACATTTGAACATTGAGCATTTGAATATTCATTATCCAGCAAGGAGTCCAAAAGTTGCAGACAGAGTGGCAAACACTGTAGACCCAGATCAGACTGCTGCTTCAGGAGCAGTCTAATCTGGGTTTGCACTGTTTGCTAAGGCCTATCTGCTCCAATACATAGGATCATTGTGGTATGTTAACTAACGGTATCATGAGCTTTAAACAACTGTGTTCAGATGATTTTACTTGTATCTGTAACCTTTAATTCTGATGGTAGTTCTCATATTTAATATAAATCATTTGCCTATACTTCATATTTAATCAGGATCTTCATTTGATTTTATAGGTAGTATTTTTATCTTCGGGATCATTTCTTGAATGTACAGAGAACCCTCATTATACGTATACTAGCGGAAAAAAAAAATGTGCATGTCTAAGAATAATTTTCTGTAATTCTTATCTAAAATTCATTTATGATGTGTATACTCCTTAACAATATTGATTGGTAAATTAGGTCCTTGCACACGTGCATTTCGTTGTCCTCGTCCAAGTGCAGGATTAAGCATATTCGTCGCTGTAGGACTTGACGGATTGCTGGACGCCGAGGGCGAATGTTCCCTTCATGCAAGCGGTTTCTGTCAATTCTTGGACTAACGTTCCTCAAGCCAGGAATGCTTCTAGCCATCAAAGCAGCAGTTTGAAATCGGTTACGAAGTTGTGTCACACGGATGTAAGTGTCTTGATGTAATGATGTCACACATGCACATCCCGATCTGCAACGGTCCCTTGTGTTACCAGATTGCTGATAACGTCTCCATAAAGCAGAAATCTTGTTCCTATGCATGCCAAACCATTTGCTAACCTCATTTTGGAATACACCAGCCCAAATCATGCCAACCACTTGGTTGCGCTGAGCTTCATTGAGTCTAGGCATTGCTTACCAATACATTCGCGAGGAATAAATTTGTTTTTCTGTTTCACTTGGATAAAACGGTTTTACACAAGAGTCAAAAAGATTGTAAAGACGTTCACAATTTAATTGCTAGCCCTGAATATGGTTAATCCTGCACTTGCACAAGAACAACAAAATGCACGTGCAAGGACCTTATTTACTAATCAATATTGTTAAAGAGTATACACATCCTGTTTGTGTAAAGTTTCAAGCATAAATATTAGAATTATAGAAAAATTTATTTTTTTATACATGCACAGTTCCTTTTTTCCACTAGTTATCCCCCGACCGAATAGGTTCGGGGGATATAGCGATCAGCCTGGCGTCCGTCCGTCCGTCCGTCTGTCCGTCCGTCCGTCCGTAGACGCAACCTTGTGATGGCCATAACTCCTATACCCTTTGAGATTCATTGATGGTTCTTGGCACAATTGTTCACAAGGCCGAGACGGCGTGTCATGCGCAAGAACCAGAACTCTGGATGCCATACTTTTTTAGTTATCTCCCCTTTTAATAAAATAGAATTACTACTTTGTGATGGCCATAACTCCAATACCCTTTGAGATATATTGATGGTACCTGGCACAGTTGTTCACAAGGCTGAGACGGCGTGTCATGCACAAGAACCACAACTCTGGTTGCCACGGTTTTGGAGTTATCTCCCCTTCCAATAAAATAGTGACAACCTTGTGATGGCCATAACTCCTATACCCTTTGAGATTCATTGATGGTTCTTGGCACAGTTGTTCACAAGGCTGAGACGGCGTGTCATGCACAAGAACCACAACTCTGGTTGCCATGGTTTTGGAGTTATCTCCCCTTCCAATAAAATAGAGTGACAACCTTGTGATGGCCATAATTCCAATACCCTTTAAGATATATTGATGATACCTAGCACAGTTGTTCACAAGGCCGAGACAGTGTGTCATGCACAAGAACCACAACTCTGCGTGCCGTGTTTTTTTAGTTATCTCCCCTTCCAGTAATATAGAATCACTACCTTGTGATGGCCACATCTCCAACACTCTTTGAGATATATTGATGATACTTGGTACAGTTGTACATGAGGTTAAGCAGGTGTGTCACGTGCAAGAACCACAACTCTGGGTGCCCTGGTTTTTTAATTATCTCCCCTGACAATATAACCTTGTGATGGCCATAACTCAAATACCCTTTGAGATATATTGATGGTACTTGGCACAATTGTATACAACGTTGAGATGGCGCTTCATGCCTAAGAACCACAACTCTTGGTACTATGATATTTGAGTCATCTCCCCTTCCAATATAACAGTATGACAACCTTGTGACCACCGTACCTCCAATACCCTTTGAGACATATTGGTGGTACATGATGCAGATGAACATGAGGTTAAGCAGGTGTGTCATGCTCAAGAATTACAACTCTGGGTGCTCTGGTTTTTTAGTTATCTCCCCTGGCAATATAACCTTGTGATGGCCATAACTCCAACTCCCTTTGAGATATATTGAAGGAACTTAGCACAATTGTATACAAGGCACAGAAGGGATGTCATGTGCAAGAACCACAACTGTTGTTGCTGTGGTATTTGAGTTATCTACCCTTCCAATATAACAGTATGACCAGCTTGTGATCACTATATCTCCAATACCTTTTGAGACATATTGATGGTACTTTGTGCAGAATTACATGAGCTTAAGCAGGCATGTCATGCGCAAGAACCACATTTCTGAGTGCCCTGGTTTTTTAGTTATCTCCCCTGACAGTATAATCTTGTGATGGCCATAACTGCAATACCTTTGTGATATGTGGTTTAATTCTGGTGCACTTTCTATTGATGAACAATCTTCTGAAGGCCATATTGGCTTTTGGTCGGGGGATTTGCCATCTCTTCCGATGGCTATTTTATATATTCCCTGACATTTTGCCTTTTAAAAAAATTTTCCATTATAAACTCCTAAAAAGGACCTTGCACATTCATTCCTCCAAGAAAGAAATACAAATATTTGTTAGAATCGCTTAAACTAATTTCCACATTTCTTCCTTGCACAGTTATATTTATAAGTTATTGACTTCATATTGTGAACTGTTTGGCACAAGTTCATATGGGGACGCACAAGCTTGCCAATTTTTCTCCTGCAAATGGGCAAATTTGAAAGTAGTTATACTGTGAACAAGATTCTTATCAATGTGGAATATGCCCTTATCTACAGGCAGTATGCACTTGAATATTGGCAATATGGAAAAATATTGACCAGTAACTTCTGTACAAAGTAAACAGGACATTTTCTGGGTATATGATAAATAATACTATTCTTCCATATCTCTATTAATCAGTCTCATCCTGAGCTAAGAATCTGTTCTGGATATATGCCAGAAGATGAGGTTTTAATCAGTCTCATCTTGAGCTAAGAAGACTTTTAAAGGTTTTCCCTATATAAGGTGGAAGATTTCATTTGGTACAAAAAGGGTTAATTGGTCTCATTTTGAGCTAAGAATCCCTTCCAAAGAAATTGCTGTTACAATGAGTTTTGTTGTTATATAAAATGTCATGTTCATGAGGGGTTGACTGTATTTTATTCTGGCACCATTAATTTCATTTGCTCATCACTGCCTGAGCCCTAACTAACACCTCAGGCTATTTAGTAATTTATTTTTCCAGTTTTGTTGAAATATTAATCATGCAGAATTTGAAGGAATTTAATCCAGTAAATAATTATGTTTTACCATAATTGCTTGAGAATGCAGGGCAGTTTTTTTTTTTTAATTTTTCTTAATCTACTTATAAGTAAACAATATGCTACAAGAATTTAGATACACTTGTTGTGTTGGGTGGTTGTATGAGGAAAAGGTGTTGTGTACCTTACAACTGCAGGGCACCCAACAACTGGACAAGACCTACTATCCTTGAAGAAAGTACAGTCCACTTTCATTTGTTTTCCTTTTTAGCTCCCCATTGTCCGTCATCCACCATTTTCAAATGTCTTCTTCTCTGAAACCACAAGGCCAATTCCAATTAAATTTCATATGCAGCCTCCTGGCAATGGGGGAACGAAAGTTTGCAAGTATGGTCCAGGTCACATGACCAAGATCGCCGCCATACCTAAATATGGTAAAATAAAAAAAAAATCTTCTTCTCCAGAACCACTGGGCCAATTGTCTTGAAACTTGGTATGTAGCTCTGGGTGACAGAGTACTACCAAGTTTGCAAAAATTGATGACCCAAGGTTAACCTTGATCTATTTCCTGCCAAGGTCAAATTTGGTTCCTTAGGCTTTTCAATGGGAAAAGGATAAAACAATGGATTTTTAGACAAATATTGTGGTCCGTGACATGAGAATAGGTAAAAAATGAATGTCTGTGAATGCTTCAGATCAAGGTCATTCATTGACCTTTGCTCAAGGTCACTCGAATTGTAGGCCACTGACATTCCAAAATAGATTGTCTCTGAAACCACTGGGCCAATTTCAATTAAATTTTATATGCAGCCTTAGGACAGTGATTAAACGAAAATGTTGCAATGGTCCAGGTCACATGACCAAGATGGCCACCATGCCCAAATATGGTGCATACCTTAAGAAATCTTCTTCTCTAGAACCAGTAGGCCAATTGCCTTGAAACTTTGTGTGTAGCATTAGGTGACTGAGGACTACCAAGTTTGCAAATATGAGGACCCTAGGTTGACCTTGACCTATTTTTGCCATAGTCAAATTAATTTGGTTCTGTAGGTTTTTCAATTTCATTTAAATTTTATATGCAGCCTTAGTACACTTAGTGAACAAAAACTTATTCGGATGGTCCAGGTCACATGACCAAGATGGCCACCATGCCCAAATATGATGAAAACCTTAAGAAATCATCTTCTCCAGAACCACTGGGCCGATTGTCTTGAAACTTGGTATGTAGCATCGGGTGACTGAGCACTATCAAGTTTGCAGAAATTATGACCCTAGGTTGACCTTGACCTATTTTATGTCAAGGTCAAATTTGGTTCCTTAGGCTTTTCAATGGGAAATGCATTTTTCTAAAAATATTGTGGTCTGTGATATGAGAAAAGGTTAAAAATGAATGTCTATGAATGCTTATGGTCAAGGTGATTTGGTGACCTTGGCCCAAGGTCACTTGTATTGCAGGTCCATTGTTTGTTTGTTTGATTTGAGGTTTAACGTCCCCGTCAACACTGTAAAGGTCATTTTGGAGACGTCGCTTCCAATTTTGTCGGACTTTTACCCGACACTGAGATGAAATGACATCTCAAGCCCTGTCGTCCAATGAAACCAATAGGGTTTATTAGCATAGACGGTCCGCCTCGCACCGCGGTTCCTGGACAGGCTTAGATCCTCTAAGCGGTTTACCAGTACTAGTGTGCGGGCCGGATTCAGCTCTGCGTGGAAGCATCGTGCAGCCCATATATTTCTTCAAGCCCCTATGGGCGGGGGCGACGCAGGTCCATTGAGTTATTAGAATACATTTTCTCTAACCACTGGGCCATTTTCATTTAACTTTTACATGCAGCCTAAAGACTGTAAGGTCACTTCTATTGCAGGTACATTTACATAGTGTGTGTGTGTGTGTGTGAATTTGGGTTTAACGTCGCTTTCAACAATTTTTCAGTCATATCAAGACGGTGTCTTGTTGGGACAGGGAGTTCAATGCTCACTTTGATAGTGCTGCCTCACTGAAGTATCATGTCCCAGACACATTACATGATACCACACCCAGTCACATTATCCTGACACTGGGTCGACCAGTCCTAGCTCTACCCCCTAATCTGAGTGCCAAGCAAGAAGCAGCTAGTACCATTTTTAACGACTTTGGTATGTCGAGGCCGGGGATCGAACCCGTGACCTCCCGTTCCCGGAGCGGACACTCTACCAACGGAGCTATCGGGGCCGGTACATTTACATAGTAGAATACATTTTCTCTCTAACACCACTTGGCCAATTTTATATGAATTTTATAAGCATCCTTAGGACACTTAGAGAACAAAAATTTATTCAGATGGTCCAGGTCACATGATCAAGATGCTTGCCATGCACAAATATGGTAAAAACCTTAAAAACCTTCTTCTCCAGAACCACTAGGCCAATAGTCTTGCAACTTGGTATGTAGCATAGGGTGACAGATTTCTACCACATTTGCAAAAATGATGACCCTAGATTGACCTTGACCTATTTTACACCAAGGTTAAATTTGGCTTCTTAGGCTTTTCAATGGGAAATAGGTAAATCAATGCATTTTTAATGACAGATTCCATCTGTCTATTCTTGCTGTGCTACACGATTAGAGTAATTCAGGCTTCAGTTCTTCCGGCTTTGACCGCCATAGAAATATGAGTCCGCACAAAAGGTAGACCAGTTTGGCGCAGTAATCAAAATTGTACAAGCGTATTAGTTGTTCAGTAAGCGTAATACAAACTTTTGAAGCAGACGACTTGACAATTTTATCTTGCGATTCAGCATTGCATATGAACCAGCTGCATCAAGAAGAGTGTATACCCAAATCAATGCGGCGTCTTCTCTGCAGACTGCTCAGTTTTTAGCTCACCGTCACGTAGTGACGAGGTGAGCTTTTGGGATCACTTTTTGTCCGTCGTCCGTCGTGCGTGCGTCCGTGCGTCCGTCCGTGTGTGCGTGCGTAAACAATTTCTTTAAACGACATCTCCACCTAAACCACTGATCGGATTTTGACCAAACTTCACAAGAATGATCCTTAGGTGGTCCCCTTTCAAAGTTGTTCAAATGGTTCTGGTCCGTTGCACATCTAGGTAACATGAGCCAAAAATAGATTTTTTTCACCAAAAACTTAGAAAATCTTCTTCTCTGAAACCACAAGGCCCAGGTCTTTGATATTTGGTATGAAGCTTCATCTAGTGGACCCCTACCAAGATTGTTCAAATTATACTGCTGGGGCCAAAAATGCCCCCGCCCCGGGGCCCTTTGGTTTTACATAGGCTTATATAGGGAAAATCTTGAAAAATCTTCTTCTCTGAAACCACAAGGCCCAGGACTTTGATATTTGGTATGAAGCTTCATCTAGTGGACCCCTACCAAGATTGTTCAAATTATAGTGCTGGGACAAAAAATGCCCCCGCCACGGGGCCCTTTGGTTTTACATTGGCTTATATAGGGAAAATCTTTAAAAATCTTCTTCTCTGAAACCATAAGGCCCAGGTCTTTGATATTTGGTATGAAGCTTCATCTAGTGGACCCCTACCAAGAATGTTCAAATTATAGTGCTGGGGCCAAAAATGCCCCCGCCCCGGGGCCCTTTGGTTTTACATGGGCTTATATAGGGAAAATCTTTAAAAATCTTCTTCTCTGAAACCACAAGGCCCAGGACTTTGATATTTTGTATGAAGCTTCATCTAGTGGACCCCTACCAAGATTGTTCAAATTATAGTGCTGGGGCGAAAAATGCCCCCATCCCAGTGCCCTTTGGTTTTTAATAGGCTTATATAGGGAAAATCTTTAAAAATCTTCTTCTCTGAAACCGCAAGGCCCAGGACTTTGATATTTAGAATGAAGCTTCATCTTGTGGACCTCTACCAAGATTGTTCAAATTATAGCCCTTGGGCCAAAAATGCCCCGCCCCGGGCCCTTTGGTTTAACATAGACTTATATAGGAAAAATCTTTAAAAATCTTCTTCTCTGAAACCACAAGGCCTAGGTCTTTTATATTTGGTATGAAGCTTCATCTAAAGGACCCCTAACAAGATTATTCAAATTATAGTGCTGAGGCCAAAAATGTCCCCACCCCGGGGCCCTTTGGTTTTACATAGGCTGATATAGGGAAAATCTTTAAAAATCTTCTTCTCTGAAACCGCAAGGCCCAGGATTTTGATATTTAATATGAAGATTCATCTAGTGGACCCCTACCAAGATTGTTCAAATTATAGTGGTGGGGCAAAAAATGCCCCCAGGCCCTTTGGTTTTACATAGGCTTATATAGGGAAAATCTTTAAAAATCTTCTTCTCTGAAACCGCAAGGCCCAGGACTTTGATATTTGGTATGAAGCTTCAGCTAGTGGACCCCTACCAAGATTGTTCAAATTATGGCCCTTGGGCCAAAAAAGGCCCCCGCTCCGGGGCCCTTTGGCTTTACATAGACTTATATAGGGAAAATCTTTAAAAATCTTCTTCTCTGAAACCACAAGGCTTAGGTCTTTATACCCCCACAAACGAAGTTTGAAGGGGGTATATAGGAGTCAGCTTGTTGTCTGTCGTCGTCTGTCGTCGGTCCGTTACAAAAAACTTTAACATTGCTCATAACTTCCTTATTCTTTGACCGATTTCTTTAATATTCACACACCACACACCTTGCAACTAGTACTTACGATTGATATACACAAACCTGACCTTGACCTTTACGTTGACCTTCCTCAAGGTCAAATACTTGTAAAAATTTGTCGTCGGTCCGTTACAAAAAAACTTTAACATTGCTCATAACTTCCTTATTCTTTGACCGATTTCTTTAATATTCACACACCACACACCTTGCTACTAGTACTTAAGATTGATATACACAAACCTGACCTTGACCTTTACGTTGACCTTCCTCAAGGTCAAATACTTGTAAAAATTGTCGTCGGTCCGTTACAAAAAACTTTAACATTGCTCATAACTTCCTTATTCTTTGACCGATTTCTTTAATATTCACACACCACACACCTTGCCACTAATACTTAAGATTGATATACACAAACCTGACCTTGACCATTACGTTGACCTTCCTCAAGGTCAAATACTTATTTATATTTGGTATGAAGCTTCTTCTAAAGGACCTCTACCAAGATGATTCAAATTATAGTGCTGGGGCCAAAAGTAGCCCCCGCCCAGGGGCCCTTTGGTTTTACATAGGCTTATATAGGGATAATCTTTAAAAATTTTCTTCTCTGAAACCACAAGGCCCAGGACTTTTATATTTGGTATGAAGCTTCATCTAATGGACCTCTACCAAGATTGTTCAAATTATAGCCCTGGGGCCAAAAATGCCCCCGCCCCGAGACCCTTTGGTTTTACATGGACTTATATAGGGAAAATCTTTAAAAATATTCTCCTCTGAAACTTTAAGGCCCATGTCTTTGATATTTGGTATGGAGCTTCATCTAGTGGACAATTATAGCCTTTGTTGATATTTGGTATGAAGCTTCACCTTTTTAGACCTCCCACAACATTATGCACATTATAACCTTGTGGGTCAATAATGGCCCTCCCCGGGGCCCACTTGTTACTCTTTGGATCAGGTGAGCGATCCAGGGCCATCATGGCCCTCTTGTTACACTGTTTTCTATCCGTGCTGTCAATATTTAATCCTTAAAGACCAGCCTGCTGTTGGACCAGGTCAGCTGCAGACAAGAGTATTAATGGGTTTTCTTTCTGACTTTCGAGGTCAAGTCTAGGTCAGTTACAGCTAAGGTGTATATTGACTTTGCGTGGGGAAAGAAAGGCTGTCCCTTTCAACCCTGGAATATGGTACAGATAATTAGTGTAGGTCCTGTGATATAATTCTAGGTGCCATATATTAAGCAGAATGGACGAGCCCAACTTCAGTGATGGAAGAGTGCACTCCAGAAAATCAAGGCAGTGAATAAATCAAAGCACTGACAACACTCATGCCGATTGTCTCTAAATGCAGGCTGGTCATGAACGGGGACTTGAACTGATTCGTTTAAAGCTAAGATGTTAGTAACTAATGCAAAAAGTGAAGAACAAGATCAGCACCGTCTTCTGTTGCGTTTGATCTGAGTTAACTTTGTTTGCCAGATCCAACATTTGATTGAGGTGCAGATTTTCCAGATAACACTTACATGTACCCAACACTGACAAACGTCGTGGCTATGTTTGTGTTGATTGTTTGGGATTCGACCCGAAGTTGCTAATAAGAAAAGTGCTTCAGTGATTATGTCTACGTGACTATCACTGACTCGTCAGAGTAACTTTTTGTCTTGTAGGAAATAGCCGCAGTGAGATCAGGGTCTTCCATAAGACGGACGAGGGTTATCCTGGAATCATAGGGTGAGCTTGGCAAACAGTGTAGACCAAGATCAGACGCTGTAGAACGCGTCTTCTTATCAAAATCTTCACTATTTGTTTGGAATTTCAGAGTTAAATGAAACAGTTCAAATCTCAGCCAAGGACTGTTACCCCAACCTACACCCCACACTCTCAGTGCTTTCATTCTGAAACCAAACGATTATTACACACTCAGGCACCATGCCCTTAAGCTAAAAAGGTTAAATCCATCAACCGTGACATCTGGTTACCAGTCCGGCCAGGTTGATCCTGTGCACCACATTCACACCAGTACAGATAGAAACCACATGTTCAGGATCAAACTTTTGATGTGTAATGTAAGGTCGTGCCTAGAAAAGAAGAAACAGAAATTTGTTCTCAAAAAAGCATTAAGTGAGAGCATATTGCAACATTTTTCATTAAAGGATCGTAAGCGTGCCCCTGGACAGTTAGAAGCTGGTCGGAAAGCGGATGACGTTGCCTCTTATTTTGGGAGTCACGTGTGTGATCTGTCGTCGATTGGATCGGCATCTTACTATATACAGAAGACGCTAGTGGACGTCGACGTAGCGGAAGACTGACGTCAATTCGTCAAGATCGATTCAACCATCAGACGCATATGCGAAACAGATTTCCGCCGCTAGCTGCTACACTGACCCTGTAGATAAACAACGGGTCTCAACTACCGACTAAAAGCACTGACACTGATTGTCGCCCTTATGCGATGCACGTTTGAGAATTAGACGTCCCCGTCGTGACCAAAGTTAACGCGTCGACACAGTACGGAACACTTACGCTAGTGCATGAAATACGTAAATTGGAGTCTAAGCGACTGTCATGCGTTTCAGTGACAAATGGCACTTCAGCGTGAATCACGCCGATTGTCGTTTCCGAGTGTTTCAACGTACAGGTGTAAGGTATGCCAAGGCGACCCGTGCGTAATAGAGCATGACATATTGGGTGAAATAAGCGTAATTGTCTGGCGAACTATTGCATGTTGTTAGCAAACGCAGCGTAGTGTCATTAAGAACATTCAGAATAGAGGTGTCCACAACCGAACAGACAAAAACTGTTACTTATGGAGTGTAACATTGTTAAAACTTGAATTTAAATGTTTGGTTTTGAAAAACGTAAATAGTTTCTTTCAAAAGTTTGAAAAATCGAATGGCGTTTCATAATACCACCGGTCTATAGACATCTGCAAACATATCATATATTTGAATTTGCAGAACCACCTGTCTAAATTTTAAGATATTTTTAGAAAAGTTTTCTGTAAGTTTTCACAGTGTTATGATTTTCTCATAGAATCTGTCATTTCAGTGCCTTTGGCGCTTTGATTTCAAAAAGTATTGTGATCTATATGAGAATAGGTAAAGATTGAATGTCTATGAATGCTTAAGGTCAAGGTCATTTCGTGACCTTGGCCCAAGGTCACTTGTATTGCAGGTACATTGACATATTAGAATACATTTTCTCTAAAGCCACTGGGCCATTTTCATTTAAATTTTACATGCAACCTAAGGACTGTAAGGGAACAAAAAATTATTCAAATGTTCTTCTTCACATGACCAAGATGGTTCCCATGCCTGAATATGGCAAAAACCTTAAAAAGCTTCTTCTCCAGAACTAATGGACCGATTGACCTGAAACTTGGTATGTAGTATTGGGTGACTGAGTACCAGCAAGTTTGCAACAAAGATGACACTAGAGTGACCCTGACCTATTTTACATCAAGGTGGCCACCATGCCCTATTATTGTAAAAACCTAAAAAATCTTCATCTTTGGAATCATTGCTGATTGTCTTGAAACTTGGTATGAAGCATCAGGTGATTGAGTACTACCAAATTTGCACATGGCTCAGGGGAGGGACCAGGACCTCATGGTCCTCTTGTTTCCCATGGGGTGGTTGGGAGCGGCAAAGGTGATGTGTATCTTGCTTCACTGGGATGTCCAACTGATACTGTTGTCCTTGCAGCAGGTAAGGGTAGAGTGGAGTTTTGTTATTTCTTCTGTTTCTACACTTCAATTAATTTTTCTGTTTCTTCTCTGCTACCTTTTCAAATTGTATAATCCAGATCAGATAGCTTCTGAAGAAGCCAGCTGATCAGGATCTACACTGTCATGCAGTTGGCAAATGTCAATGAAACCATTATATCAAGTAATTTGATAGTTGATAGTCAGAAATGGGTGCAGCTAAATTAATTATTTAGCAGGATAAGGGTTGAGTAAGGCCCCTGCCCATTGGGGCTTGGAGAAATAGATTGGTCTGCATGATGCTTCTACACAGAGCTGGAACTGACTGCACATGAGAACTGGTTAACTGCTCAGAAAGACTAAGCCTGCACAGGCAAAGTGGTGCGAGTCAGACCGTCCAGTGCATTTTAGCCCTATTGGTTTCATTGGGCGGCAGGGACTGAGATGTCATTTCATCTCAATGTCGGGTAAAACCCCAACAAAATTGGAAGCAACATCTCCAAAGTGATGTAAATAGTGTTGACGAGAACATTAAATCTCAATCAAACAAACAAGTAAAGCTGGAACAGTCTTAGGAAAATCTGTTTGACAGGTAATCCGAGCCTGAGCTATCGAAGTCGGCTTACCACCCCTTGTATGATAAATGGACTTGTCCAATTTGACATACAGCAATGGAAGAGTCCACTAGTATACAATGGGATAATGACCACTGGAAGTGCATTTCTTCACGAAAACACGCCTTTATAATTTTGACCCCTTGATCCCCACTTTTATATAGTAAAACTGGGGTTTACAGGGATAAAACTTAATTTTTTTTCTTATTTCTGATATAAAATATAGATTGTGGGTATTCGTTAGAGCCGCCTCGATCAGGCGGTTCTAGCAAGTACCCGCAGTCTGTATTTTGAGGAGAAATAAGAAAAGTATCACAATTTTTCGTCTGAAACTGTTCTTTTTTTTTGCAGTAAATTTACAATGTATTTGTACAAGCAGGTTTTCGTAATGACTTCCTTTTTGGTGTGGCTTCTGCCATTTTGATGGTCTACAGTTGTCATGGCATTGATTCAATGCATATCAGCTCATTTAAATATTCATTATCTCAAAACTCTTCATACCAATATATTTTTTTTAATCATACAAAATTTTACTTTTTTTGACCCATTAAAATATTGTTGCGAGTTACCTCCCTTGTCTTGTGAATTTCTTTCCTGGCTTGGGATGACGGTGCGGTGAGCTGGCTCACCAGTTAGCAATGTTTGCTAAGAGTGTATACTCCAAGAATACATCTTGGGATAAGAGTGCTTGGGAAAATAGGGTGGACTTCGACTAAAGTTTATTTTATGAAAGTAAATGCTTGTTATAATACACTGGGAAGACAAATACAACATGACGAGTGACAGAAATTTCAGAATTTAATGGAAAAATAAATAAGAAAAAAATCATGTGTTACATTTACTCTGTTTACCTGCACATGCAAAGCTCTACAACGGTTCTGGTATCGGCTAGCAAGCAGGAGCCGCAAACAAACGTGATATCTGCAAGTAAAATCCTTACGCTAACGCCTTACATTAAAACCCATGGGCATGTCAAAGGTTTACTGTGGGTAATTGAGCTTGGAATGGAAATGATCAGGATCGGAGGAGAATAACAAATTTAATTATTAAAGATTAGGACATTTAAAAATAAAACAACAATCCTCACGAGTCTCAAATACATTTGAAACACTTTAGAAAATGCCTCTTGTTTGTTACTGGGCTAAGTCAAAGCTGCAACACAATTTCTGTCTAAATTTCCGAATTAAAATGCAAAAGAAAACAATTTCTAGTGCAAAAGCATGCATTAAAAATTGTTTACCCAAATAGGATTGTAGATAGTTATTTCTAGTTGATCTAGTTTGAGATTCAAAATGATTCTCAGAAGATCTGAGACTAATGCATAAAGTTTTCCGTTCTAAAAATAGCCAAAAGAGTGAAGTTCTTGTTAGATTGTGCTGCTTTCTTATATACTCTACAGTCCTACGCCCTACTCGTCTGCAGTCGCAGGATCGCCTCGTACACAATTGCAATGTATATGCGCATGACCCTACATGAAAGAGTATGCAGGAAAACCTGCACGACGTCCTACAAGCTGTAGAATCATCCTACAAACCACGGGTCACTGCCTTAAAACACGGTTTTATCCACGAAAACCTCCAAAAGACAAAATTCAGCCCAAATTTCCTATGGGACAATCAAGAAATACATTTACTAAATAACCCTTTCAGTGGTTATAAAAGTAGAACTTGTTCTAGCCTGATTTCTCTTTGAAAGTTGAATTCTCATATTTGAGAGCTATGGTGAATCGATTTGTTTGTTTACAGTTTGTACCCTCACTAATCCCAGAATGCAGTTATGATGTCCATTTCCCATCAAAGTGAAAGTAAATTGACATGCTGTGAAAATTAAAACGTCGTATCAACAGTAAAGATTGCAATATGAGGAAATAATTCACAACAAGCCTTGGAGTAAGGTCAGAACTATCGTCCAGGGCAGCCTTTCTGCATGTTGACAGCTTACCGAACTGTATATAAAAAGAATTCATAAAGAGAGGCTAACAGGTAACTTGATTGGTGCAATAAATAGGGGTATCATAAATTCAGACAAGTGCAGATCACAACATTACCCGCATCCAGAATCGTTTAAAAGTTCCATCTAATGATCATGAATGTTAGAACCAAGATTTCAAGCAATATGCCCTGCGATAATCCTCTTACTTACAATACTATCATGTTCATATAAAATGTTCTTAGTACGCAAAAACAAAAACGTTTAAATTTACAAGTATATTGAATTTATTTACGCGAAAACTGCATTAGTGGCAATGAAAAGTGGCTCTACAATGACTGGAATACACATTCACACCATCTCTCTGACTCCAATATAAGAAATCCTGATAGCGGCACCAAAACTACGTAGTCTGCCGCAGTAATGAAGATAATGTTAAGACGAATTCAGATTAAACAATCTAACATTTGATCTGAGACGAATATACACTTAAATATATACTAGGGCCACGTGTGAGACGCCAAGTTCTGCAACGGAAGGTCAGGTGGTTTTTCTCCGGGTACTCCGGTTTTCGCCCACCTCTGATTAACGATCGGCTCGATATGAGTGAAATAATCTTGAAAGGGCCGTAAAACCAAAACCAAAAAAAAAAAAAAACTATATACTTACCCTAAATATAAGACAACTAACATAGTATTAATACATATGGAATATAACAAGTTAATGAGTATCTTCAGCTTAGGAAATCTGTTACAGCTACAACCTTAACACTTGAATAACCCATGAATGAAATATGCTAAGTGGTCCAGATTTCTCCGTGCTACACATATGACAGTCCGATATTGGTGCCTATACAGCATATTGCTGTTGGTAATACCAGTTGGAATTTCAGCTTCAGCCCTCAATAAAATCTCTCAAGGGTGTGAATATTGTCATATCACAGTCATTAAAATTATATCTCAGCACTGAAATACAATGCTAAATTCTGCTGAAATAACCACTAATTTTATGAAAACAGTAATATTAAAAAAAGCAAATTCAGATGTCTCTATCCGACATAACACAGTCCAGTATTGCTATCTCTACAGCAGATTGCTGCTGGTAAGCATACAAGCTGGAATTTCAATTCCAGCCATGATGAGTTAGGCGGCCTTCATGCGGACTGAACAAATTATTTGTCTGAATCGCGACGGTAGTAAGGGCTAGGATTGTGGCCACGTAAAAATCGATTTAAGCCCCCCAGTGGAATTCGTTTCACTGACCGTTCCAGGCAGATCTTCTGTCATGGTTTATTTTTGTTATGGCTTGTCTTCGAGTGTGTATCGCTTATATTATTTTGCTTACGATAGCCAATTGGCCATTTTGTGGGAAAGTAACTATCATTTTGGCTTTCCGCTAGTGATGCTTCCATTAGGGTCTAGTTGTTTCATGCCTGTGTTTCTTTCCCTAGATGTCTCTGATGGGAGTGGGGGTTAATTGTATTGATTCCTGATCATTGCCGTCTCTTCTATATCTCAACAGAATCTCATCTCTCATGTGTGTGAATAATGTCAATATCGCAGTCAGCACTTAAATACAATGATAAATTCTGCTAAAATAACCACTGATTTTATGAAAACATTAGGAAAAGCCGATTTAGATGTCTCTATGCTTTCATGACACAGTCCAATATTGCTATCTCTACAGCAGATCGCTGCTGGTAAAGATACTACGAGGACTGTTCAAATTTGAATGCAACTAAGCACATAAAAATGATTCCGTGATAGATTTCGATGAAAAATTTATATTGTCCCCTCAAAGTATTCCCCTTTAACAGATATACAAACTTTCAGTCTTCTGATCCAATCATTGAACGCATTTTGGTAGTCTTTTCGAGGTATACTATGAAGGCACTGGAATATTGCAGAACCGAGGTGTTTGCGCTGTACAAAAAGTCACACGGAGCAAGGTCAGGGGAATACGGGGGGTGAGGGAGTTCAACAACCTTTTCCTGCTTCAAATAGTCTTGCACAATGAACGCATTGTGCGATGACGCATTGTCATGTAGCAATCTGACATTGGCCAAACCAGTTGCGGGTCTTCGTTCTTTGAAATATTTCTTCAATTTTCGAAGAACTTTATTCTTGTAAAACTTCGCATTTACAGATTTGCCTTTAAGCACAGCAACCTGAATAGCAGGGCCCTGATTTGAAAAGAATATGGCAAACATTACCTTCTTGACGCTGATGGTCCGCTTTGCAATGCATGGTCTTTTGCAATACTTTGTTGCCCATATTTTGTTCTGAATCCGTTGTTTTGGCTCAAAAAAGTGAACCCATGTCTCGTCACCTGTGACGACATTAGCGAAAGACCATGCATTGTAATTTGGAAACTTTTTAAGCAACTTTTTGGCGCACTGAACGCGTGTCTTTTTCTGCTCATCTATCAACAGATGGGGAATCCATCTAGCACAGATCTTTCTCATTTTCAAATCCCGTTTCAGAATTGTATGAGCTGCTCCTAATGAGATGCCAACCATACTATCTATTTGCCTAGTGGTGTATTGTGCATCGGTAGCAACTATTTCTTTCACGCTAGCAACCATCTTGGCAGATGTTGCTCTTTTCGACCGACGATCATGTGATGCATCTTCTGTTGAGCCTAGCCCACAGCTGAATTTCTTACACCAACGAAAAACTGTCGGAAAAGACATTTCATTCTACCCACAAACCGAACATATTTCATCAAAAATGTCTTTGCACTGTATACCAAGAATACAACGATTCTTAATATAGGACCGTATTTCAACGGCCTACTCCGACCTTCTTCCAACCAGGTTTTGTATTAGTATACAAGAGTAGACAGTGTTTATCGAACGATATACATGGCTAAAGTGCACGGATTTTAACAGGTTTGGTATCAATGTATAGGTAAAATGTTTTTCTACGCTGTGATATTTATTATCAGGTGATTTTCGCATTAGTGCATGAGAAAACGTTCTACTTGCATTCGTATTTGAACAGTCCTCGTAGCTAGGATTACTACACCAGCTTTAAACACAATCTCGCATGGGTGTATGAAAGGTCATACCACAGTCATTTTAAATAGATGTCAGCACAAAAACAAATTCATAAAATCATAAATTCTGCTTAAATAACCATTAATGCTATATAAAACAGTGGATTTAAGTAAAAGCTATTGACTCAAATTTTGCAGATCCTATTTCTGTTCTATTAAATGGAACAAATACTAATTCTACAACTTATGAATCTCATGCACACTCACTTTCTCCACCTTAAACCATAAATTATTTGCTTTCACCCTCCCTCTCACTCACCTCACCCTCACTCTTATTACCTACCGGCCCCGATAGCTCAGTTGGTAGAGTGTCCGCTCCGGGGAACGGGAGGTCACGGGTTCGATCCCGGGCCGTGACATACCAAAGTGGTTAAAAATGGTACTAGCTGCTCCTCACTTGGCACTCAGATTTACGGGACAGAGCTAGGACTGGTCGACCCAATGTCAGGATAATGTGACTGGGTGTGGTGTCATGTAATGTGTCTGGGACATGATACTTCAGTGAGGCAGCACTATAAAAGTGAGCATTGAGCTCCAAAAATTGTTGAAAGCGACGTTAAACCCGAATACACACACACACACTCTTATTACCAGAAATCTTACTCTTTGCAACTTATACTATTTTCGGTTGGTTTGCCTTGCCTCGCCGCTCATTCCTCCAGCTGTCCCGTGAGTCTTTCGTGTCGATCTCGCCCCTGCTGTTGTTCTGTCTTTCGTGAAGGGCCCGTCGCTGTACTCTTCTGTCGCTTTCTCTCTGGTTCGCCCTCCACTGCTCTTCTACACGTCTGTCTTCTCTCCTCTGGTTAGCTCTCCGTTGCTCTTCTTTGTGTCTCTCTTCTTCTCTCCAGCGGTTGATCACTGTCTTCTTTCCTCGTCCCTCCTGTCAAATTCACCTCACCTCATCAAGATGTCTTTCTAGCCTCTCGTTTGCCTCCATTGATCCCTTCAACCCTATTATCACACTTGCCACTTTTGCTAATAAATACGTATTCCAGGACACCTACACTTCTTTCGACAGCTTCTGTGAGCTTTCCGATAGCCGTTACCAATGTTGCCTGGCTAAGTCTCTCTACACCAACAAGCAAGCTAGTCTCATCCTTCTTCGAAATCTAAGGCACAAGCGGATCTGCCTCTTCTTCTAAACCCATTTTATTCGGGAGGGGTGTGAAAGTTTCAAGA
Organism: Lucinisca nassula; assembly: GCA_963580285.1. NCBI lineage: Eukaryota > Metazoa > Mollusca > Bivalvia > Lucinida > Lucinidae > Lucinisca > Lucinisca nassula. The sequence goes on from OY757017.1 coordinate 39,447,617, forward strand.
TCATTCTCCGCTGAGATTTCAACTACTCCACCCTGGTCTGCTATCTCGCTAGTATCAGAGTCATTATCACTCTTAGCCTTTTCTGTCTTCTCTTTTGGTGCCACCTTGCTATGATTTGCTACTGGTTGGTCACTCGACATCACTTTCAGTCACTGTATCTTTTCGGTCCTGCATGGGAGGGACCGTCAGTGCAGCGCTACTTTTCAGAAGCGGTCCTAGAGGAGTTGCTGATGGAAGCTGAGCCAGTTCTTGTATGGGCTGAAGGGCAAAAGATGCCACAGCCACTATATGCTGGAGATTCAGGATTGTCGATGTAGTAGTCTCAGCTACCGATAGAGTTACAGCTGGCGGTGGTGGTTGCTCTGGTACAGGCGGCTGTATCTGCTCTGGTTAGTAGTCTGTATCTCATCACTAATCAGTCCAGGAAACATCTGTTTAAGCGTAGTTGTCAACTGACTCATTGTCTCTGCAACGGCTCTTGACTTTGACTGGTTCATAATGTGTCAGGCTCTCTTCTGCTGACATTTGTACATAGTCCACTGCACTAAGTTTGTATGGAGTATTACTTTGCACGATGAGTGGCTTCTCAGCAATCTCTTGCAGGTTTTAAAAGTTGTAGAAGTTGCTCTTTTCTCTATCCTTTAAACAAGCCTAGGCAAGAATAATAAGGCACATTCTCTATAGCCTCGTGCATCTTCAGGATACGTTCCTCTATACGACAGTTTATGTCCACTACTCGTCTTCATTCTGTGTAATGCCACGTCATACACTGGTAGGCTCTTCCTCTCTTTCTAGCCCTCTCTAGCTTCTGTGTCGACGGTACCATAACCTTGGTCGAACATCTTCCTGAAATTACAGTTTGAACGACAAGGCTAACTAATCTGTTAACTCCACCATATATTGCCTTTTGTGATCACTGCCCGTTCATGATTGTTTTCGTATGTGGACCCCCACCCCCTTTTTATATGGGCTTTTGTCGCTGAAAGACCGGTTGCCCGAAATGATATCTTCGAAACTGCACACTCAAATCTTACGCCGTGAGGTCACATCCATCGACCCGCCTTTTGGCATCCCATTCGTCGCCAAACTCTACTCTTTAAAACTTCGTACCCTCGTCGCCAATCTTCACCAGTTATCTAGCGTAATCTTTCGCTTACGGCACTGCCTCACTCTAATCTGTAACCTCGTGACGTCGCCGACGATTTATTTCAGGGACGCAAACGCCAAAACAACCGTACTGTCTTCATTCACAATGCTATCAATACGTCTGTCTTATTATTCTTATTTATTTATTTATTTTTATTTTTTTTTTCCTTTTGTATTTGGAGTAGTACTTTACTTGTGTTTCACTGACTTTTTTCGCTAAGCTACTGCCTATATCAGCAAACCTGCTTCGAGATAAGAAAAACCACCCTGGTGAGTTATCTGCTACAACTAGAATTGTCCTGTTTGGTGTGAGAGGCTTTCGTCATCATCTTCTTTCTTGCTCTCACTATCCACGGTGGTGGATGATCCCCTTCGTATAATTTCGACTTATTGTGGTGAACCAACCTGGTTTTGCCTCCTTTGTCAAGCTGCAGTAGAAAGTTCATCTCGGAGTACTTTTTCACCATTAGATGCGGACGCTCTTAAGTGTGTTGCAGATTAGTTGATACACCTACCTCTCGTATCTCGTACAAGAGCCAAACTGAGCCTCCTTCTTTGTACCTACTTAGGGCTACTTTAGTATCATAAAGATCCTTACTTCGTTTTGCGGCTGGTGAAAGATGCCTCCTGGTTATTTGGTACACATGCTGCATCGTTTGTCTACAAAATCCCAAGACGAAGTAATCGGAAAACTATCTTTACGCAACTCATACCTTTCGCAAAGAGGGCGTCTTTTAGGATCAAGAAGGTCTTTGTATAGATTCTCTTGGATCATCCCTGTGCTCGATTGTGGCATTTCCTGCAGGGGATCTCCGTTGTATCCTGATTAGGATAGTCACAGTCCCTAGGATTTTCGCATCGCGATAGAGCGTCGCAGTGACCCTGTTTTCCTCCTGGCCTATCCTGAATGACGAAATCATACAGGCCCAATATCTCTATCCAGCGTGCTATCTTCCCTCTTGGCTCCTTAAGTCTGAAAAGCCATACACGACTTTGGTGGTAACTTCGGACTAGAAAACGTCTTCCTAAAAGGTACTGACGAAAGTACTCTATATACTTTTTCCGTAACGCAGTAGCTGAAATCTGCCTTGTTTAGAGTTCTGCTGGCGTAGGCTATAACTCGTTCCAAATCTTCTTCCACTTGGTGTAGGACACCTATGCCTGTTCTCGATGCGTCGACGTCGAGAATGAATTCTCCCGCCTCGTTCAGCGGGAAGCCCATAACATCAGCGCTTACCAGGGCTTTCTTAAGGTTATCGGATCACAGGCACAAGTCCGTGTGAATTTCTTGCCCTTCTTCTTCAACTCTACCATGGGTCTAAAGTCGGTAATAAGAGCCCATGGCTACGAAGTCTTCGATCTGCCTTAGGGTCCTTGGCTTGGGCCTACTTAAGATCTTCGTGATATTTGTTGGACGAGGTCTTACGTCATTGCCCTAAGAATATGACCTCTTTCTGCAGCATGTGGCTTTTGCTTCCAAAGGATAACCCTTTTTAATAGAACATATTTAACGTCACTATAGCTGATGTCTAGGAATATGTGGCGGCCGCAAAAAGTCTCCCTGCCCTACATCATAGTGTAGTTCGTATTTTCTTGTCCTTTGGGATCATTGATTCCATTGTGGGAGTTTGAAAATACTTGAGGGTCACTGATGAGGCCTAATTGGACGAAACTAGCTGGTCTGGCCAAGAAAACATGCACACTTCATATTTTCCAGTTCTGTTGTGCATTCCTTGCTTCCAAAGGATAATCCTTTTATAGAACATATTTAAGTTTCAACCCCTCGTCTTTGATTCTTTGCAGAACCTCTTCGACTCATGTTGACTGAAATCTTGCCCATAAACAATGATGCCGTCAATGCAGACCAACTGTAAGCCATCTCCATAGACCTCTGAAAATTTGAATCCGAGTTAATTAGGCCAAACGGAATTTTTGTCATCTCAAACTGCCCGTATTTACAAACAAATGATGTTTTGGGCACGTCTTCTCGCTTTACTGGAATTTGAAAGTAACCTCTGGTTAAGTCAAACGTACTGAAGAGTGTATTTGTTTGATTTGAGGTTTAACGTCCCCGTCAACACTGTAAAGGTCATTGGAGACGTTGCTTCCAATTTTGTGGGACTTTTACCAGACACTCAGATGAAATGACATCTCAAGCCCTGCCGTCCAATGAAACCAATAGGGTTTATAGGCATGAATGGTCCGACACACACCCATTTGCCTGGGCAGGCTTAGATCTTCTAAGCGGTTTACCAGTACTCGTGTGCGGGTCGGTTTCAGCTCTACGTGGAAGCATCGTGCAGCCCATCTATTTCTTCAAGCCCCGATTGACGGGGGCTATCTAAAGAGTGTAGACACTGCTACTGAATCCAAACAATCTTGACTTCTTGGCAGGGGAATTCCGTCCGGCTACACCAGCTGGTTAAATTTCCGGTAGTCCACACAGGGTCGCAACCCACCATCTTTCTTGGTCACCATAACTAAAGGGCTGGCCCAGAGTGATGTACTCTCTCTTATCACACCTTTCTGCTTTAGCTCTTAATATATCTGCAGCTTGTGCCATGGGTTCGCGTATTTGCGCCTGTTTGATTGTGGTTGCGTCTCCAGAGGGGATAGAATGTTCCGTCAGATGTGTGAGACCTAGTTCCCATTCATCTCTCAAGAAGGTACCCTTGTATCTCTCTCTCTCTCTCTCTCTCTCTCTCTCTCTCTCTCTCTCTCTCTCTCTCTCTCTCTCTCTCTCTCTCTCTCTCTCTCTCTGTGTGTGTGTGATCGATGCCCTGACTTGCCCTTTTGTAAAGATCTCTTAAATGCTCTGGAACCTTGACCTTTTGTATACTCGAGTGAGTTATGTTCATACCCGATTTTGCAGTGCTTTCCATAGCTCTGTCATTCAAGACCACTCTTCTGGTCTGCTAGAGTCTTCGGTCTCCCTTTCCTCTTCCTGATAAATATCTCTTAAATGCTCTGGAACCTTGAGCTTCTTTTGTATACTCGAATGAGTTATGTTCACACCCGATTTTGCATTGCTTTCCTTAGCTCTGTCATTCAAGACCACTCTTCTGGTCTGATAGAGATTTTCAGTCTTCCTTTCCTCTTCATGAGTTACTAGTGCCTTTGGATTATCTTATATTGGTTCTGCACAGCCTACTACGGCATCTTGTTTTATTAATACAGCAGTCGGAAATGAGTTAAGAACACGTACTTTGCAAGTACATAGTAGAAGTAAAACAAAGAACAGGAATCGATACAATTAACTTACTCCACCCACCAAAGACACCAAAGGGAAAGAAACACAAACATGAAGCGACCAGACCATAATGGAAACCTAGATAAGGATGGCCATAAGGACAGTTACTTTCCCACAAAATGGCCAAATGGGCATCCAAAATAAAAAGACGCAAGTGATACACACAGTAAGTAGTAACAAACAACAACATAAATAAACCGCCACAGAAGAACCGCCTTGGAAGGGTCAGTGGAAAGAATTCCATTTGGGGCTTAAATCGAATTTACGTGGCCACAATCCTCGCCCTTACTTCTGTCGCGATTTAGACAAATAGTTTGTTCAGTCCGCATGAATGCCTCCTAACTCATAAGTGCAACATCTCCGTGAACACAAATAATCAAAGAACCACAGAGGTAAGACAACGGTGAGGACTCGACAGCAAGAAACCACTGAAATGCTGGAGCAAAAGAAAACCAACAGTTTGACTCCGAGGGGCCCAACCAGAGACAGAGCATCAGGCACCAACCAACATTACCAAGAATTAGATCTCTCTAATTCTCAATAAGCCTTTACGTTGGAGCCATCATAGAATCTGAGGCCTGACCAACCGGCGTGCAATAAAAGAGGGAAGCAAAGTTGCCAACCGTGATTGGGTTAACTACCATGCATGCAGTCTGTCGTATAACATCCATGTTGTACCCAATCTTTTTATATCGAAGAATGATTTTACGAAATTGGGCGCTGAAGTCATTGCGGTTATATATTTTTCTGAATTTATATACTAAGTCACCATAAAATTCGGGTTCCGATAGACCTTGTTGCAGAAAAGATTTAAGTCCAATATTGAATTTTGAAATTAAATCAGAATAGCGTCTATAAAATTTTGAAAAGGCTTTGCGTAGTTTATGGTACATATAACCCTGATTAAGGAGTTTAGCCGTTAATAATTTATTACGAGTGTTAAAGTCAGTTACATGACTACACACTCTCGCAAATCGAATTAATTGCGAAATATAAACGCCATAGGATGGCGCACGAGGAACATCACCATCCAAAAAAGGAAAATTTACAATCTCAAAATCAAAATCATTGCATTTATCATAAATTTTGCACGAAACAAACCCATCTACAATAGATAGATGTAAATCCCAAAACGGGGCCTCGGTATCAGAAGAATGTTCCTCGTGCGCCATCCTATGACGTTTATATTTCGCAATTAATTTCATTTGCCAGAGTGTGTAGTCATATAACTGACTTCAACACTCGCAATAAATTGTAAACGGCTAAACTTCTTAACCAGGGTTACCGGTACCATAAACTACGCAAAGCCTTTTCAAAATTTTATAGACGTCATTCTGATTTAATTTCAAAATTCAATATTGGACTTAAATCTCTTCTGCAACAAGATCTATCGGAACCCGAATGTATGGTGACTTAGTATATAAATTCAGAAAAATATATAACTGCAATGACTTCAGCACCCAATTTCGTAAAATCATTCTTCGATATAAAAAAGATTGGGTACAACATAAATGTTATACGACAGACTGCATGCATGGTAGTTAACCCAAACACGGTTGACAACATTGCTTCCCTCTTTAGTTACCCGCCGGTGGGTCAGGCCTCAGATTCTATGACGGTTCCAGCGTAAAGGCTTAATGAAAATTAGAGAGATCCAATTCCAGGTAATGTTGGTTGGTGCCTGATGCTCTATGTCTGGTCGGGCCCATCGGAGTCTAACTGTTGGTTTTCTTTAGCTCCAGCAAGTCTGTTGTTGTATGCTGTCGAGTCCTCAACCTTATTTCATCTCTGTAGTTTTTATGCCCCCGCCATTCGAAGAATGGTGGAAAGGGCATATAGTGTTGCCCCTGTCCGTCCGTGCGTCCATGCGTCCGAAACTTAAACGCAGTCAATAACTTCCTTATTTATTGATGGATTTTAAAATTACTGGGCAGAAATGTTAACCATCATGAGGCGACGTGTCACGTGCAAAAGGCAGGTCCGTACCTTCAAGGTCAATGTCATACTTAGAGGTCAAAGGTCAAAAAAAGGGTCCGAAACTTAAACGCAGTCAATAACTTTCTTATTTCTGGATGGATTTTGTAATTACTTTGTAGAAATGTTAACCATCATGAGACGATGTGTCACGTGCAAAACCCAGGTCCGTACCTCCAAGGTCAAGGTCATACTTAGAGGTCAAAGGCCAAAAAAGGGTCCGAAACTTAAACGAAGTCAATAACTTACTTATTTCTGTATGGATTTAGAAATTACTTTGAAGAAATGTTAACCATCATGAGACAATGTATCATGTGCAAAACCAGATCCGTACCTCAAAGGTCAAGGTCATACTTAGAGGTCAAAGTTAAAAAAAACGGTCCGAAACTTAAACACGGTCAATAACTTTCTTATCTCTGGATGGATTTAGAAATTACTTTGCAGAAATAATGGCCATCAATAGACAATCTGCCTCACACAAGACCAAGGTCCTTACCTCCAAGGTCAATGTCATACTGAAGAGGTCAAATGTGATAAAAAGGGTCCAAAACTGAAACACGGTCAATAACTTTCTATGGATGAATACGAACATAGACATATTTTCAGGCGGGGGCATCCGTGTCCTATGGACGCATTTCTAGTTTTATTTGTATGTTCTCGGAGATGTTTCACTGATGAGTTAGGAAGCCTTCATGCGGACTAAAAAAAATTAGTGTATACCGCGACAGAGGTAAGGGCGAGGATTATGGCCATGTAAAATCGATTTAAGCCCCCCAGTGGATTTCTTTTCACTGAGCGTTCCAAGGCGGTTCTTCTGTGGCGGTTTATTTATGTTGTTGTTTTTACTTACTGTGTGTATCACTTGTGTATTTTTATTTTGGATGGCCATTTTGTGGGAAAGTAACCGTCCTTATGGCCTCCCTTTGTTTAGGTTTCCATTATGGTCTGGTCGCTTCATGTTTGTGTTTCTTTCCCTTTGTTGTCTTTGATGGGTGGAGTAAGTTAATTGTATTGATTCCTGATCTTTGTTTTACTTCTACTTTTCAGTGGTTTCTTGCTGTCGAGTCCTCACTGTTGTTTCATCTCTGTGGTTGGTTGATTATTTGTGTTCACGGAGATGTTGCACTGATCAGTTAGGAGGCCTTCATGCGGACTGAACACATTATTCGTTTAAATCGCGACGGAAGTAAGAGCGAGGATTGTGGCCACGTAAAATCGATTTAAGACCCTCAGTGGAATTCGTTTCCGCTGACCGTTCCAAGGCGGTTCTTCTGTCGCGGTTTATTTTTGTTATGGTTTGTCTTTGGGTGTTTGCGTCGCTTATATTGTTTTATTTTGGATTGCCTATTGGCCATTTTGTGGGAAAGTTAATATCCTTTTGACTTTCCGCTATTGATATTTCCAATAGGTCTGTTGTTTCATGTTTGTGGTTCTTTCCATTTGGTGTCTCTGATGGGAGCTGTGGGTTGATTGTATCGTTTTCAGATCATTTCCTCCACTTCTATTTTGGACAAAGCTTTCTATCAAAAAGCCTTCCTGAACTTTTTTTGACATGATTTTCCTTCATAGGCACCGCCATCTTTTTTTACGGTAAATTTGAAATGCCCGGAATTCATCCAACATACCTTCCACATTTTGTTTTACCCGTAATCAATGTATATACCTTGGAAATTCAGCTATATAGCCTTCTTCCTGCATATAGCATAATGACATCGCCCATATTGGAAGCCTGTCATAAATGATAAATTACTGCAGCTGTCAAATTGAAGAGATTGCTTTCTTGTCAAGCCACAACCGTATTCATACGCCCTGGAACTAATTTCGAAAAACTAACAATAGTGCACTATTGTTTTTAATTTAAAACAAATTTTCATATTTGAAACTGTCTTGCAACTAATTTCACGTACTTTCCAACATATTTTGTTCGTTAATTTATGAATATTAAACATTCATTTCCGCACTAGTTTTTACACGTAACACCGTCCGGTTTGTGTTGTTCGGCTTCAGCAATGGTAAACACAATAAAAAGAAAGTGCGAGTTGCATTCTAAGTGTTGTTTGGCCCACGATGGATTTTGATGAACTTTATCATAACTTTTTCACTTCTAAAGAGCATAAGAATTATACACTTTGGTCATGTCAGAAAGTGTGTGATGCCCTCACCTTTCTACTTGACAATATTTATTTTAGATTCGGTACTAAGTTATTTAGACAAATTGTGGGTATTCCGATGGGTACTAATTGCGCACCTCTTGTGGCTGATCTGTTCTTGTATTGTTATGGAAGAGACTTCATTTTGTCGCTTTCCATTGATAACCAATCTGAAATTATTGAAGCTTTTAGCTCCACTTCTAGATATTTAGATGATTTATTAAATATTGATAATACCTATTTTGATGGTTTGATCAGTCAGATTTACCCACCCCCCCCCAGAACTTCAGTTAAATAAAGCAAATTCTTCTGATACCGAGGCCCCGTTTAGGCCCCGTTTTTGGATTTACATCTATCTATTGTAGATGGATTTGTTTCGTGCAAAATTTATGATAAACGCGATGACTTTGATTTTGAGATTGTAAATTTTCCTTTTTTGGATGGTGATGTTCCTCGTGCGCCATCCTATGGCGTTTATATTTCGCAATTAATTCGATTTGCTAGAGTGTGTAGTAATGTAGCTGACATCAACACTCGTAATAAATTATTAACGGCTAATCTCCTTAATCAGGGTTATATGTACCATAAACTACGCAAAGCCTTTTCAAAATTTTATAGACGCCATTCTGATTTAATTTTAAAAGTCAATATTGGACTTAAATCTCTTCTGCAACAAGGTCTATCTGAACCCGAATTTTATGGTGACTTAGTATATAAATTCAGAAAAATATATAACCGCAATGACTTCAGCACCCAATTTCGTAAAATCATTCTTCGATATAAAAAGATTGGGTACAACATGGATGTTATACGACAGACTGCATGCATGGTAGTTAACCCAATCACGGTTGGCAACTTTGCTTCCCTCTTTAATTGCACGTCGGTGGGTCAGGCCTCAGATTCTATGACGGCTCCAACGTAAAGGCTTATTGAGAATTAGAGAGATCTAATTCTTGGTAATGTTGGTTGGTGCCTGATGCTCTGTCTCTGGTCGGGCCCATCGGAGTCTAACTGTTGGTTTTCTTTTGCTCCAGCATTTCAGTGGTTTCTTGCTGTCGAGTCCTCACCGTTGTCTCACCTCTGTGGTTCTTTGATTTTTGTGTTCACGGAGATGTTGCACTGATGAGTTAGGAGGCCTACATGCGGACTGAACAAATTATTTGTCTAAATCGCGACGGAAGTAAGGGCGAGGATTGTGGCCACGTAAAATCGATTTAAGCCCCCCAGTGGAAATTATTCCACTGACCGTTCCAAGGCGGTTCTTCTGTTGCGTTTTTTTTATGGTGTTGTTTGTGACTTACTGTGTGTATCACTTGTGTCTTTTTATTTTGGATTGCCATATGGCCATTTTGCGGGAAAGTAACTGTCCTTTGGCCTTCCTTTGTTTAGGTTTCCATTATGGTCTGGTGGCTTAATGTTTGTGTTTCTTTCCCTTTGGTGTCTTTGATGGGTGGAGTAAGTTAATTGTATCAATTCCTGATCTTTGTTTTACTTCTAAAAATTATATGGCAGGCAGACCGCTGTATCCGGGTTCGCTTGAGCACATATTTAATTTACGACATCATGTATAGTCACGTGACCGGTTGTTTCACCCTGGGTGGTAACCAGGGTAAACTCGTTTTATGAAGAAATACCACAAGTTTAATGACAATAAGGGCATACATTTTTAGCTCACCAGAGCCGAAGGCTCCGGGGGAGCTTATAGGATAGGCAGTTGTCCGTCGTCGTCTGCGTCGTCGTCGTCGTCTGCGTCGTATGTGTCGTCAACACTTTCAAACGACCTCTCATCTGAAGCCACTGGGCCGATTGGGCCCAAATTTTCTCTGTAGCATCCTTTGGCGGGGGGATTGAAAGTTTGTGTTTTTTATGAATATTGGCTCATTAGTTTGGTTGCTATGGCAACTAAGAGTTCCCGTAGACTTATAATGGGGAAAATTGAAAAATGGCATTTACTGCCAAGCCTCTGCAGATATTTTGACAAAACTTTCATAGAAATGTTCCTTAAACAATCTACTCTCTGCCATATGAATTTAGGGCAGCTGCTCATTTGTATTGGTTGCCATGGAAACCAAAATGAAAAAAAAAAAAAAATAGAAAAAAAAAAAACTTAAAAAATCATCTCCTCGGAAACGGTATGCTCTATGAGGCTGAGAGTTTATGGAAATATTCACCATATTTGCCTTTACAGGTTTTGTGTTTTTTTATGAAATTCGGCTCTTTAGTTTGGTTGCTATGGCAACTTAGATTTTCCATAGACTTATAATGGGGAAAATTGAAAAATGGCATTAACTACCAAGCCTTTGCAGATATTTTGACAAAATTTTCATAGAAACGTTCCTTGAGTAAACTTCTCTCAGCCATATGCTTTTATGTCAACCTGTGGGTCCCGTAGGTTGTGCCAGGGCCATGCCCCGCCCCCTCCACTTCATAAAATGCCTTGTATCTCAGAAACCTTACAGATCCCTGCCCCTTAACCATATATATTCTTTTTCCTTATGATAAGACACATTAAGTGACACCAACCTGGGGGTTCCCCCGGATGTGCCGGGGACATACCCCACCCCCTCCACTTCATTAAATGCCATTTATCTCAGAAACCATTCAGATCCCCACCCCTAAGCCGTATATATACTTGTTTCTTATGATAAGACGCACTCAATGACAGCAACCTGGGGGTCCCTCGGGATGTGCCTGGGCCATGCCCCACCCCCTCCATTTCATAAACGGCCCAATATCCCAGAAATCCTACAGATCCCCACCCCTAAACCATATATATTCTCGTTGCTTGTGATAATTCGCATTCAGTGACACCAACCTTGGGGGCACCCAGGATGTGCCAGGGCCATGCCCAACCCCCTCCACTTCATAAAAGGCCAAATTTTCCAGAAACCTTCCAAATCCCCACCCCTAAACCATATATATTCTTGTTTCTTATGATAAGATGCATTAAGTGACACCAACTTGGGGGTTCCCCCAGATGTGCCGGGGACATGCCCCACCCCCTCCAACTCATAAAATGCCATTTATCACAGACACCATTCAGATCCCCACCCCTTAACCATATATATTCTTGTTCCTTATGATAAGACGCACTCAGTGACACCAACCTGGGGGTCCCCCGGGATGTGCCGGGGCCATGCCCAATCACCTCAACTTCATAAAAGGCCAAATATTCCAGAAACATTTCAGATCCCCACCCCTAAACCATATATATTCTTGTTCCTTATGATAAGACAAATTCAGTGACACCAACCTAGGAGTCACCCAGGGCATGCCCGGGCCATGCTCCACCCCTCAACTTCACAAAAGACCACATATCTGAGAAACTGTTCAGAGCCCTACCCCTAAACCATAATATATTCTTGCTCCTTATTATAAGATGCAATAAGTGACACCAGCATGGGGGACTCCCGGGGTGCCACTGTCCAGCATTCAGTGACAGCAATATTGGGCTTTTCTGGGATCCACCTTTCCGAATCCCTCCACTGCTTAAAAAGCCTTACATCTCCGGAGCCATACATATCCCCACCGCTAAACCATAATGTCTCTGCTCCTTTTGATAAGTTGCATTTAGTGACACCAAACAGGGCTCCATTAGGTTCATGCCCCACCCTCTCTACTTTATAAAACACCTAATATTTCAGATACAGTCCACATTAGTGCTCATTGTCGCGCCTGCTATTAGCATGGCGCGATATAGGCGCCCGGTTTTCCGTCCGTTCGTTCGTCCGTCCGTTTGTCAAGGCGTCAACATTTGCGACCACCCTAGCGTTCACCCTGAGGTTCAAGTTTATTTCTCAAGAACTATAAGAGCTTCATTAATGATACTTGGTACAAACTTGTATCTGGGGATGACAACTTACATGCAAGCATCCATATTTGACCTTGACCTACATTTCATGGTTCACTGACTTTGTAAAATATTGCGACCACCCTAGCTTTCACCCTGAGGTTCAAGTTTATTTCTCAAGAACTATAAGAGCTTCATTAATGATACTTGGTACAAACTTGTATCTGGGGATGACAACTTACATGCAAGCATCCATATTTGACCTTGACCTACATTTCATGGTTCACTGACTTTGTAAAATATTGCGACCACCCTAGCGTTTACCCTGAGGTTCAAGTTTATTTCTCAAGAACTATAAGAGCTTCATTAATGATACTTGGTACAAACTTGTATCAAGGTATGGTAACTTAAATGCAAGCATCCATATTTGGCATTGCCTTATATTTCATGGTTCACTGACTTTGTAAAATATTGCGACCACCCTAGAGTTCACCCTAATGGTCAAGTTTATTTCTCAAGAACTATAGGAGCTACATTAATGATACTTGGTACAAGCTTGCATTTAAGAATGGAAACTTTTGTGCAAGCATCTATGTTTGACCTTGACCTACATATCATGGTTGGGTGACTTTGCGCCCCCACAGGCGCGACATAGTCTTCGGCGGAATTCTTGTTTGAGTATGGGGTTTGTTTGGGAGACTTTATAATTGGGAGATTAAAATCATATCCTGTTAAAATACAATGTCATGGGCAGTGCCCACCTGAGCTCTGGTTTATGAAATTTGGCTCTTTGGTTTGTTTGCTATGGCAAGTTAAGAATTTTCATTGACTTATAAATTGGGAAAATTGAAAAATGACATTTATGCCTTTCAAGATATTTTGTCAAACTTACATAGAAATGTTCCTTTAATAATGTTCTATTAGGCCTATTAGTTGCCAAAGATGGGAAATTGTCAATTGCCATCTGTTGTATTGCAACAACACATTCAAGCGACATCAGACCTCTGAAGCCACTAGGCTGATTGGGTCCAAATTCTATCTGTAGTATCCTTGGGCGCAGGGCTTCCATGGTTAGTTAAAATACATTGCTGCCAGTGGGCAGTGCCCCCTGAGCTCTGGTGAGCATAGTGGCCCATGGGCCTCTTGTAAGCTTACCAGGGCCGAAGGCTCCAGGGGAGCTTATAGTATAGTCGGTCCTCCGTCGTCCGTCCACACTTTTGAGCAGCTATATCTCTGCAGCCTGCAGGCTGATCTCAATCACTTCTCACCTGTAGCATGCCTCTGGTGGGGCATTGATGACATAAGCTTTTTATCGTAATCGCTCTAAAACTTTGGTTCCTATGGCAACCACAAGGTCCCATAGACTTACTATGGGAAAATGCTTGTCATCACCGTAGCGCCTTCAGTTTTGATCGGAACTGTCTGAAACTTATATGTAAGGTGGCTCGGGATAAAAACTCGGATGTGTTCGAAAACTGACCAAGTCTGCCCATTTATCATAGAGTTACGTCCCTTTGATTGCTGAAAATGCCGATTTTTGACCTTGTCATCATGGAAGCCCCTTCAGATTTGATCGGATCTTTCTGAAACCTATATGTAAGGTGGCTTGGGATAAAACCTCGAATGAGTTCGAAAACCGGCCAAGTCGGCCGATTTATCATAGATTTACGTCCCTTTGATTGCTGCAAATGCCTATTTTTGACCTTGTCATCACCGTAGCCCCTTCAGTTTTGATCGGATCTTTCTGAAACTAATATGTAAGGTGGCTGGGCAAAAAACCTTGGATGAGTTCGAAAACCGGCCAAGTCGGCCCATTTATCATAGAGTTACGTCCCTTTGATTGCTGAAAATGCAGATTTTTAGCTCACCTGGGCCGAAGGTTCCAGGGGAGCTTATAGTATAGTGGGTCCTCCGTCGTCCGTCCGTCCCTCCGTCGTCCGTCCACACTTTTTTGCAGCCATATCTCTGCAGCCTGCAGGCTGATCTCAATCATTTCTCATCTGTAGCATGCCGCTGGTGGGGCATTGGTGACATAAGCTATTTTTTTTTTTTTTTTTTTTTTTTTTTTGAAATCGCATGAAAACTTTGGTTGTTATGGCAATCACAAGGTCCCATAGACTTACAATGGGAAAATGCTTGTCACCACCGTAGCCCCTTCAGTTTTGATCGGATCTTTCTGAAACTTATATAAAGGTGGCTGGGGATAAAACCTCGGATGAGTTCAAAAACCGGCCAAGTCGGTCCATTTATCATAGAGTTACGTCCCTTTGATTGCTGAAAATGCCGATTTTTGACCTTGTCATCACAGTAGCCCCTTCAGTTTTGATCGGATCTTTCTGAAACTAATATGTAAGGTGGCTTGGGATAAAATCTCGGATAATTACGAAAACCAACCAAGTTGGCCCATTTATCGTAGAGTAACGTCCCTTTGATTGCTGAAAGTGCTGATTTTTAACCTTGTCATCACCGTAGCCCTTTCAGTTTTGATCGAATCTTTCTGAAACTTATATGTAACATGGCTGGGGATAAAATCTCGGATGAGTTCGAAAACCAGCCAAGTTGGTCCATTTATCACAGAGAAACGTCCCTTTGATTGCTGAAAATGCCGATTTTTGGCCTTATCATCACCGTAGCCCTTTCAGTTTTGATCGGATCTTTCTGAAACTTAAATGTAAGGTGGCTGGGGATAAAAACTCGGATGAGTTCAAATACCGGCCAAGGTGGCCTTTTTATCATAGAGTTAGGTCCCTTTGATTGCTGAAAATGCTGATTTTTGACCTTGTTATCACTGTAGCCCCTTCAGTTTTGATCGGATCTTTCTGAAACTTATTTGTAAGGTGGCTGGGGAACAAAACCTCGGATGAGTTCGAAAACCTGTCAAGTCACCCCATTTACTATATAGTTATGTCCCTTTGATGGCTGAAAATGTCGAATTTTGACCTTGTCATCACCGTAGCTCCTTTAGTTTTGATCGGATCTTTCTTAAACTTATATGTAAGGTGACTGGGGATAAAACCTAGGATGCGTTCGAATACCGACCAAGTTGGCCCATTTATCATAGATTTACGTCCCTTTGATTGCTGAAAATGCCGATTTCTGACCTTGTCAACACCATAGCCTCTTCAGTTTTAATCGGATTTGTCCGAAACTTATATGTAAGGTGGCTGGGGATAAAATCTCGGATGAGTTCGAAAACAGGCCAAGTCAGCCCATTTATCGTAGAGTAATGTCCCTTTGATGGCTGAAAATGTTGATTTTTGACCTTGTTATCACCGTAGCCCCTTCAGTTTTGATCGGAACTTTCTGAAACTTATATGTAAGGTGGCTGGAGATGAAACCTCGAATTAGTTCGAATACTGGCCAAGTCGGCACAGTTATCTTAGAGTAACATCTCTTTGATTGCCTAAAATGCCAAATTTTGACCTTGTCATCACCGTAGCCCCTTCAGTTTTGATCGAATCTTTCTGAAACTTATATTTAAGGTGGCTGGGAATACAACCTTGGATGAGTTTGAATACTGGCCAAGTCGGCACATTTATCATAGAGTTACGTGCCTTTTATTGCTTAAGCCATATATGGGCTGCATGATGCTTCCACGCAGAGCTGAATCCGGCCCGCACACTAGTACTGGTAAACCGCTTAGAGGATCTAAGCCTGTCCAGGAATCGCGGTGCGAGGCGGACCGTCCATGCTAATAAACCCTATTGGTTTCATTGGGCGACAGGGCTTGAGATGTCATTTCATCTCAATGTCGGTTAAAAGTCCCACAAAATTGGAAGCATAGTCTCCAAAATGACCTTTATAGTGTTGACGGGGACGTTAAACCTAAAATCAACCAAACAAACTTTTATTGCTTAAAAATGCCTATTTTCGACCTTGTTAGCACAGATGCCCCTTCAGTTTTGATCGGATCTTCATGAAACTTACACACAAATAAGTCAGGCAGAAAAGCTCGGAGGAGTTTGTAAACTCGTGACGTTTGCCTAGTTGTCACAGAGTAAAATCCCTTTGATTGCAGCAGTTAATTGCTTATTTTTTGAACTTGTCATCACCATAGCCCCATCAGTTTATATCGGATCTTCTTAGAAAATAAAAATCAAAAAAGAGTTCCTTTAAGAGCAATGAAAACATTCATAAGAAAGAAGATGGGTCATACTACGTAGTTTCGGCTAATAAAGCCTCATCAGTGGCCATGTAATGATCCGGCAAAGAAAGCCAGAGGAAACTTACTGCAATTTTGCGAATTTCGAATAGGCAGTCGATTCAAAGACTGATATAAATCAAAATGGGGTCCAAATAATTTAAAACCTGTCTAGAATATGAGTCTAAACCAATAATTTATTGCTGATTTCTCAGAATATTCACGCTGATCTCAAAGGACCAAAAGTAAAATATAAACTGCACTATGGTTGATGTACGGAGAGACGTTTTACGGCCGCCACACGGCACAACACCAGCTGCAGTGAAGGCAAATAAAAATCAAAAATGAGTTCCTTTAAGAGCAATGAAAACATTCATAAGAAAGAAGATGGGTCATACTACGTAGTTTCGGCTAATAAAGCCTCATCAGTGGCCCTGTAATGATCCGGCAAAGAAAGCCAGAGGAAACATACTGCAGTTTTGCGAATTTCGAATAGGCAGTCGATTCAAAGACTGATATAAATCAAAATGGGGTCCAAATAATTAAAAACCTGTCTAGAATATGAGTCTTAACCAATATTTTATTGCTGATTTCTCAGAATATTCACGCTGATCTCAAAGGACCAAAAGTAAAATATAAACTGCACTATGGTTGCTGTACGGGGAGACGTTTTACGGCCGCCACACGGCACAACACCAGCTGCAGTGAAGGCAAATAAAAATCAAAAATGAGTTCCTTTAAGAGCAAGTCAGGAATAAAAGCTTGAATGAGTTTGAAAACTAGTGAGGTCATCCTATTTATCATAGAGTTACATTCTACTTGATTTGCAGAAATTGCTTATCCTGTCATCACCATGTCCTTCCATTAATCCTTCAGTAAAGGTTGGCACTTCCTGAAATTTTGAATCTGTTAGCTCAGGTGAGCGATACAGGAACAGCTTGGTGCTCTTGTTTTCTAAATGAAATAAAAAAATACAGGAAATAGTTTTGGGTAGATGGCATTCGTATTCATTGTAAAGCTATCACATAATTTATATTTTTCTTTAATTTTATGTTAATAATTTTTAAACTACTATTTTATACGAGCTGAATTCACCATTATAAACATAGCAAAACATATGTATTTATAAACAACTGTTTAAAATATTTCTTGTTTCTCTGGTAACACATATGCCGCTTTGCAAATTTTGGTGCCGCGACCAGGATAATTTCTGAAACATTTTTGTAAGTATTTGATAAGGGTGTGATCGTTTTGCAGTAAGCATTTTGCCAGACATTTGAACCCAAATGCAACAGATATATTAATGTTAAGTGACATATTATTAATAGAAATGAGAAGTTCTTCAAGAGTCTTTAAACTCAAATAATTAAATTCTGCCAAAAATAAGAATAGTAAAAAAAGAAGAAAAAAAATGCCATCGCACTCTGAAAAAGCAGTGAACAAATTGAAGAGGAAAATATTTCCTTGTCAGACTTAATGTGAAAATGGTAACTTTGTTGCCCATCCGATCAAATAAACTGTCTTCAAAACTCATGCTAAGACATCTCCAAGATAAAGACATGTTTCAGATGTCATTGTACAATATAAAGGCCCCCGCCCATCGGAAATTATTGGGCTGCATGATGTTTCCACGCAGAGCTGAAACCGACCGCACTAAAGTACTGGTAAACCACTTATAGGATCTAAGCTTGTCAAGGCAAAGCGGTGCGAGTCGGACCGTCCATGATTATAAACCCTATTGGTTTCATTGGGCGACAGGGCTTGAGGTGTCAATATATCTCAATGTCGGGTAAAAGTCCCACAAAATTGGGAGCGAGGTTTCCAAAATGACTTGTACAGTGTTGATGGGGGCGTTAAACCTCAAATCAAACAAACAATTGTACATTATAAAAAGATAAAGTCAATTGTCTGTCTTCGACAGCAATAATGAAACGCAAATAAATAAACTTGTCTTATACTGATAACTAAAAGCAATCTGATTTTGATACAGATACCTCCATCACAGTCATTATTGCTACCTTTAATTCCCCAGAGTAAGTACCAAAATAAACAGCATAATGGAAGTAGAACCATACAACTGATAATTGTATAAAAAATGTGTGTGTGTGTGTGTGTGTGTGTGTGTGTGTGTGTGTGTGTGTGTGTGTGTGTGTGTGTGTGTGTGTGTGTGTGTGTGTGTGTGTGTGTGTGTGTGTGTGTGTGTGTGTGTGTGTGTGAATTCGGGTTTAACGTCGCTTTCAACAATTTTTCAGGCATATCACGACGGTTTCTGGTTGCGACAGGGGGCTCAGTGCTCAGTTTTATAGTGCTACCTCACTGAAGTATCATGTCCAAGACACATTACATGATACCACACCCAGTCACATTATCCTGACACTGGGTCGACCAGTCCTAGCTCTACCCCGTAAATCTGAGTGCCAAGCGAGGAGCAGCTAGTACGATTTTTAACGACTTTGGTATGTCGCGGCCCGGGATCGAACCCGTGACCTCCCGTCCCCCGGAGCGGACACTCTACTAACTGATCTATCGTGGCCGGTAAGACAGAGAAGTCAAACAACCTCTCTCTAGCAAATGGAAAACTGTTTACTGTGCTGGAAAACTTCAACAAGTTGTTTTCTGGTTGTTTCGAATATCATGTGCGATGGCCATAAAACGGTGAAATCAACAACAACTGCAGTGATAATAATAATAGTGGAGGCAATCATCAGGAATCGATACAATCAACCAACAGCTTCCATCAGAGACACCAATGGGAAAGAAACAAAAATATGAAACAACAGACCCTAATCGAAACATCAATAGCGGAAAGCCAAAATGACAGTTACTTTCCCACAAAATGGTCAAACAGTGTAGAGTAGAAGTGGAGGCAATGATCAGGAATCGATACAATCAACCCACAGCTTTCATCAGAGACACCAAAGGGAAAGAAACAAAAATATGAAACACCAGACCCTAATGGAAACATCAATAGCGGAAAGCCAAAATGACAGTTACTTTCCGGCAAAATGGCCAATAGGTTATCCAGAAATAAAATAATATAAGCAACACAAACACCCAAAGACAAACCATAACAAAAATAAACCGCGACAGAAGAACCGCCTTGGAACGGTTAGCGGAAACGAATTCCACGGGAGGGGGGGGGGGCTTAAATCGATTTTAAGTGGCCACAATCCTCGCCCTTACTTCTGTCGCGATTTAGACAAATAATTTGTTCAGTCCGCATGAAGGACTCCTAACTCATCAGTCCTACATCTCCATGAACACAAATAATCAAACAACCACAGAGATGAAACTACGGTGAGGACTCGACACCAAGAAACCACTGAAATGCTGGAGCAAAAGAAAACCAACAGTTAGACTCCGATGGGCCTGACCAGAGACAGATCATCAGGCGCCAACCAACATTACATTGAATTAGATCTCTCTGATTCTCAATAAGCCTTTACGCTGGAACAGTCATAGTATCTGAGGCCTGACCCACCGGCGTCCAATTAAAGAGGGAAGCAAAGTTGTCAACCGTGATTCATGCGGTCTGTCGTATAACATTTATGTTGTACCCAATCTTTCTATATAGAAGAATGAATATACGAAATTGGGTGCTTAAGTCATTGCGGTTACATATTTTTCTGAATTTATATACTAAGTCACCATAAAATTCGGGTTCCGATAGACCTTGTTGCAAAAGAGATTTAAGTTTAATATTGAATTTTCGAAATTAAATCAGAATGACGTCTATAAAATTTTGATAAGGCTTTGCGTAGTTTATGGCACCGATAACCCTGATTAAGACGTTTAGCTTTTAACAATTTATTACGAGTGTTGAAGTCAATTACATGACTACACACTATGGCAAATCGAATTAATTGCGAAATATAAACGCCATAGGATGTGCATGAGGAACATCACTATCCAAAAAAGGAAAATTTATAATCTCAAAATCAAAATCATCGCGTTTATCATAAATTTTGCACGAAACAAAACCCATTTACAATAGATAGATGTAAATCCAAAAACGGGGCCTCGGTGTCAGAAGAATTTGCTTTATTTAACTGAAGTTCTGGGGGGGGGGGGGGGGTAAATTTGACTGCACAAACCATCGAATTAGGTATTATCAATATTTAATAAATCATCCAAATATCTAGAAGTGGAGCTAAAAGCTTCAATGATTTCAGACTGGTTTTCAGCAGAAAGGGACATCATGAGGTCTCTCTCATAACAAACCAAAAACAGATCAGCCACAAGTGGTGCGCATATAGTACCCATCGGAATATCCACAACTTGTCTAAATAACTTAGTACCAAATCCTATGTAAACTGAAATCGCAAACGACATATTGATCTAGCTTGAACAGCTCACTTTTTAGACTAAATAAAAATCACTTTAGAGCATAACTATGTATGTGATACAGTTTTATAAAGGTTCCTCGGGGGTCAGTATTCTGTTCCAATTTGTTAAGCTAAACGGTTGTCGTTTAAGTCTTGTAAACGACTATTGTCAGATATCTACATGCACTGTTCCTGTGAAGGGTTTGTGCCTCTAAATCGATAGTCAGTACTTAGTTATAGTGGCAGATGAGCTTCAAACAGCCGGTCGGTTGACGGCCGAATCCACCACTAACTGCCCATCTATAAACATTCCCCCAGCGGTCAAAAGACCAGGCATTAGAAAAGAAGGATAGAAAATGAAGAAATAAAGGTCAACTACCACTTCTGCCCGCTACTGCATGCCTATTGGTCTCTTGGTCTACTGTATTCATAAGTAATAACACACAAGGAAACTGTGCGTTACTAATCATCATGGCCCGGACCATCCTACCAACAAATTCATTGTTTTCAAAAAGGGTGTCTTTCCGGGTATAGGAAATTTACATTGGTTTCTGCACACTCTTGGAATTTGATGAAACTATGCACAATAATTGCCTTGGGTATAGCCTTTGTAATTATGACGCATTTGCTTTCAAATGTAATTCCATTGTAAATTTATTATGTTTTGTTGAATGTGACTACCAAAACAGAGGGTTCTCCGATATAAAAAATAGAAGCAGAGGCAATGATCAGGAATCGATACAATTAACTCACAGCTCCCATCAGAGACATTTACCTTTCTACATTAATCAGAATTCCATGTATGTAAAGCTGAAATATTTATCATTGGTGAGTTCATTGATACTATGAATGGCTTTATGTGTGTTGTAATAGTTGCTGGGCATTCAGTTTTTTACATTGGTATCCCCATAATTCAGCGTCTCTTCCCTGATGCCTCCAGTTGACGTCTCTCATGATCTGCGTCGGTCGGTGTGTGCTCGGAAGGGGATGTGCTGTGTTTGCCGGGACTTGTCCATCATCCGTTTCGGTTTCAGAACTTTGGGGTTGAGACACACTCATACTAATGAAGATAAAATATCAGAAAGGCCTCTGTGTCACTAAATTTGGTATAGTTACGCCATAACTGCAAGCTTTTATTCATTCAAATGTAATATGTACTTTTTCCATGTTCCAATCTTTGTCAAGACACCATTTCAGCTTAAAATATATCCATATATATTAGGAATCTGTAGGTGAAACTTCATGCAAATTGAGGGCCGGTAACATCTTGTTTAAACAGGCTGAATACTGATAGTCAAAATTCAGCAAAATGTGAAATAATACGATAATTATGTTTCTGTCATGTTTTGTTATAATACTTTACTACTTCATTTAATGGGGGTGACTACGGCATAGTATGGTTTGTGTAAGTAGTTCATAACATAATTATAAGTATTATTTCAAAACACCTAGTTCACTTAAATTGCCACTTGCCATGGCCAAAAACAAACTTCTTTGTTTAGAAGTATACCACAAAGGCCTTGATGACAAACCTCATCAAATGTACCCATGGGATCCTGTGCATAGTTTTCTTTCTGTCTGTCTTGTCTAATTATGTATTTGTGCTTAGGCTGTGTTGAGATATAACATTAACAGCATATCAGTCATTTTAGACATAGCTTCAGATTTTGTTAGATTTTTATCCGACTTGAGATAAATCAGTATAAGTCTAACTGTTGTTTGTTTGTTTATCCTTGATTGTTCATTTAATCTGCAGAGGTTTTCTCTAAGGCCAGTCAATAACACTTGGGAATACTTTTAATAGACATATTTTGTGCCACTGGATGGTTTTCAGTAATTTTATCTGCACCAGGCACCAGTTAGCCTATCTTTTTATGTCCCCGATAGCGAAAGCGGGGACAGATTGTTTTTGCCCTGTCTGTTTGTTGGTTTGTTTGTTTGTTGGTTTGTTTGTTGGATTGTACGTTGGCCATAACTTTTGAACCGTTGGAGATAGAGTATTCATATTTGGCATGAAGGTTCCTTTTGACAAGAGCTTCACATTCATGCAAAAAAATTTTACCTGTGACCTTGACCTTGACCTTTGACCTACCTTAAAGAAAAAATAACATTGGTCATAACTTTTGAACCGCTTCAGATACAGCCTTCATATTTGGCATGCATGTTCCTTGTGACAAAAGCTTTACATTCATGCAAAAAGATTGACCTCTGACCTTGACCTTGACCTTTTACCTACTTAAAATAAAAATAAATTTTGGTCATAACATTTGAACCATTGCAGATACAGCCTTCATACTTTGTATGTAGGTTGCGTGTGACAAGAGCTTTACATTCACACACAAAATTCGACCTGTAACCTTTACCTTGACCTTTGACCTACCTAAAAGAAAAAACACAATATTATTGGTCGTAACTTTTGAACTGCTTGATATACAGCCTTCATATTTTGCATGTATGTTCCTTGTGACAAAAGCATTACAGTCATGAAAAAAAAAACTGATCTGTGACCTTGACCTTTGACCTACTTAAAATAAAAAAATAACATTTTTGTCATAACTTTTGAATCATTTGAGATACAGCCTTCATATTTTGCATGTAAGTTCCTTGTGACAAGAGCTTTACATTCACAAAAAATTGACCCGTGACCTTGACCTTTGACCTACATAAAAGAAAAAGTTAAAATTGATCATAACTTTTGATCCGTTTGAGATACAGCCTTCATATTTGGCATGTAGGTTCCTTGTAACAAGAGCTTTACATTCATGCACAAAATATTGCATGAATGTCCTTGACCTTTGACCTACTAAAAAGAAAAAATATTATTTGGTCATAACTTTCAAACCGTTTGGGATAGGGCCTTCATATTTGACATGTAGGTTCCTAATGATAAGAGCTTTACATTCATGCGATTTTTTTTAACCATGACATTGACCTTTGACCTACTTAAAAGAGCAAATAAAATTGTTCATAACTTTTGAATCATTTAAGATAGAGCCTTCATATTTGGCATGTAGGTTCCTTGTGACAAGAGCTGCAAAATTGTTTGACCTTTGACCGTGACCTATGACCTACTTTAAGGAAAAACGATTATTGTTCATAACTTTCGAACCATTTAAGATAGAGTCTTCATATTTGGCATGTAAGTTTCTTGTGCCAAGGGCTTCCAATTCAAATGAAAAATCTTGACCTGTGACATTGACTTTGAACTGTGACCAACTTTGAAAAAACTGACCATGCCCGGGGACATATTCGTGTTTCACAAACACATCTTGTTGTATTTGTTTTTTGTCTAACAAGAATTTCATAAAAAATCATTTATATGTAAAGGTAACAATGTGACTACAGTTTATATTTAGTAAACGCAAAAATATGGTCTTCATGTACAAATCTCACTTCACTAACTTTGGTGTAAATGGGATAAAATTACCTAAAAAACAGAATTTCAAAAACAATGAATCCATATGTTCAGGTAAGATTACAATGCGACTACTGGATCACTTTTGGGAAATACAAAAAGCACACTTCTTTTCCAAACCTGATCTGAATATCTCTCAGTTGATAATTACAAGAACTATTAGAACAATATCTACATGTAGTTAAAGTGAAATAAATGCAGAATCAGCTACAATAATTAGACGCAGTCCAACCAAACAATTAAAAGACACCCAATACGTACAAAAAAGATGTGAAAACTCACAAAAGACGAGTACAATAACAGTGCAAAAGAACAAGAAGCCAAGCAACTTCTTGTACACGTGGAAAAAAAAAGATTCAAAATACAAAATTTAATGAACAGCTGAATTATGTGTTACATGTTAAGCCTACTAACTTCTCTTCAGTAAATACACTATGATGCACTTTCAAACCATACACTCCAATAATCTGATAAGCTGAACGATAAACTACACAGAAATTTAATTATTAATGAACTATAAGGCAGGCAAGAACATGCTTAAAAAGAACAATGAACTTGCATTCAGCAGAAATGTTCAATAATTTGGTGAAAGTTTTACAACCAGAGAAAAATACTAAAAAGCTCCTTACCGATAGATAAACTACACATAAATTGGTGACAAACTTAAAACAGAAAAAATGAGACACTATCGAACCGCCAACAGTTACAATAATAATGCAGAATACATAGAACAATTTTCAAGTATGCATACTATAAGGAAGGAGCCTGTTGCGCTCCCTGTCTGATAATAAAATTTGTCAATGTCATTGAACAGTTTTTGTTTAGCCAATACAAAATTCAGTGTTGCATTCATCAATGATATCTTTTGCAACAGTGAACAAAATAGACGTGGCGGCAATCATCAGGAATCGATACAATTAACCCACAGCTCCAGACAGAGACACCAAAGGGAAAGAAACATAAACATGAAACAACAGACCCTAAGGAAACACCAACAGCGGAAAGCAAAAGGGACAGTTTTCCCACAAAATGGCCAATAGGCTATCCAAAATAAAATACAACAAGCTACACAAACACCCAAAGACAAACCATAACAAAAATAAACCGCGACAGAAGAACCGCCTTGGAACGGTCAGCGGAAACGAATTCCACTGTGGGGCTTAAATCGATTTCACGTGGCCACAATCCTCGCCCATACTTCCGTCGCGATCAAGACAAATAATTTGTTCAGTCCGCACGAGGGCCTCCTTACTCATCAGTGCAACATCTCAGTGAACACAAAAATCAGCTCAATATCAGTTTCAGTTTCAGTCTTGGGAATTACTGACCAATAATTACTATACAATGTACGCAATGAAGGCAAATACTAGAAATGTATGATATTTCAATGGTTTCTAGGCTAGATCAGCTCAAGATATATCTATTTTGAACTGTATAAACTTTTTTGTTAGATAAGCGTTAGGAATTTGGACATCAATGCATATCTGTAAGGTTCAAGGTTGATTTCAACAAAAAAAGTTAATTTTGCAAAAACGATCCACATTAATAAAAGGTAAAAAATTACAGTGTTACCGGTTTTGAATTTTCATGAAATTTGGCATAGTTACAGAAGATACATACGGCAAGTATTTCTGGTATTATGATATCTTGACAAAGACTATATCATATTTATCTTAGGAATTGAAATCGGATAATTTTTTGAAATTTTGAATAAAAATGACATTTTTGATAATTATTTTACCAGAATATGTACACTTTAATTAATTCGAAAGGTTTTGTAGTATCAAAGGAATGCCTATGAAGTTCTGCATTCAATCCAGTTCACAAATCTTTAAACTAAATAAAACTTCAGATTTAAGACATACTTATTTAAAGACAGACATTAGCTCATGGAGGGAGGCAGTCAGGGTTGCCCCCTGAGTCCTACTTTCATTTATATACTTCAATAAATACATTTTCATAGGTTGTATATGCTATATAATTAATATACTAAGTTTCAAGAAAAAACATGCGTGGGCACAGATGAAAGATGCCCTTTTAAGAATATCAAAGGAACAATACATTTAGAACAATGCTAAGATAAGAAAAGTAGAAGTAAAACAAAGATCAGGAATCAATACAATTAACTTACTCCACCCACCAAAGACACCAAAGGGAAAGAAACACAAACATGAAGCGACCAGACCATAATGGAAACCTGAACGAAGGCCATACGGACAGTTACTTTCCCACAAAATGGCCAAATGGCCATCCAAAATATAAAGACACAAGTGATACACACAGTAAGTAACAAACAACAACATAAATAAACCGCCACAGAAGAACCGCCTTCAATCAGTGGAAAGAATTCCATTTGGGGCTTAAATCGATTTTCCATGGCCATAATCCTCGCCATTACCTCTGTCGCGGTATACACTAATTTTGTTTAGTCAGCATGAAGGCTTCCTAACTCATCAGTGTAACATCTCCGAGAACATACCAATAAAAAACTACAGAGATGAAACAAGGTTGAGGACTCGACAGCATACAACAACAGAATTGCTGGAGCAAAGGAAAACAAACAGTTAGAGTCTGAGGGGCCCGACCAAAGACGGAGCATCAGATGCCAACCACCATAAAGAGTACTAAAATAAAATTAAAATTCCAAACACACATAATTATCGAGAAATATACCGAACAAGAGCTGCCATCAGACAGTGTATCTCACCTAGGAAAGTGTCTTTGAGGTCGTGAGTATAGGTAGGGTATAACCTAATGAACCTTCGACCCAATCCAATACCAGCGAAACCCATCGCATAGTTAAGAAAATATGAGCTCGAAAATAAGTTAAACAGAAATTCAGTCCACAACCTCGACATTGAGGACGTGCACAAAGGCCGGGAATTGCTTAATTAAACTTTGGGCCTTATCTCATCACCATATCAAATATGAAACAAATCCATCATAAGGTGTGGAAAATGTGAACTCTTAAAAACTTTAACATAGTCTGTAACTTTTTCCTTGAGGTCAATGGGTGAAGATATTGCTGAAAAAAAGTTTGGACCGTTATATATCAACGTTCTAGATATTATTAAAATCCATAGTATGGGATGCAAAATATGGCCTTGTAAAAAAAAAAACTCTATGAGCTCTTAAAAAACTTTATTAAAACATTTCAAAGTATGTGACCTCGATACTTAGGTCATCGGCGTGGGCCGCGTGAAACTTTGCACCTAGGCCTATATCTATCATCATATCAAATACGAACCAAATGCGTCGTATGATAGGAAAATATGAGCAGTCAAAAACTTTAACATAAAAATTTTGAAAAAGAACCTTTAATATAAAAATTCTTAGCCCATGGCCTTGACTTTGGAGTATTGCTGAATAAAAGTTTGGACCTATATCTATCATCATACCAAACATGAGCGAAATCCATCTTATGGGTTCGATATCATGAGCTGTTAATACTTTAACGTAATTAATGTGGATGCCAGTTCCAAAGCCAGCGCTAACGGCGGCGCCAATGCCGGGGATAGTGCAATAGCTCTTCATGAACTTCATCCAGGTGAGCCAAAAAGGTTTGTAACAACTATGCTTCATCATAACTCTAAGACAACCTTTCAGCTGTACTTATTTGAATCAATATCTCTAACAGTTTCTGAAATGAAGGGGTAAAAATCTCCCAACCAAGTTTGTTTTCCGTTTAATCATACCCTCTTAACCACGATAAAACTATGATTTTATGATAACAACATATATGCCAATTAATTATTTACAAGAAAGAATTTGGTTTAGAGGGTAGGGCATGGTGAAATAGCCATGTAAACTGGGTAGGGGTGGTTATTATTCCCATTGACTCAATGTTAAATGTCGAATACAGCATATGTTTTCAACCATAAAATTTTAAAAGAAAGCATATGGGAATGAGAAAATATAATAGCAGTGGTAAAAGTAGATGCATTTAGGTACTGGTAAAACGTGATGAGTTTAGACCAGCCTACACATGGGTAAATAGAAGACACAGCAGATCATTAATTGGATGATATAAATATAAACATTGTTTTGTCTGGTAGTTCACCTGTCCAAAAAATCATTTGTTTTCTTAATGGTGGCTCATGTGAACCAATGTAACAAATCACTGGGTAAAAACCATTTATATACCAGTACAGTTATGGAAAGAGATCCGAAGCCTTTCGGACAACGTTTATGGTGCTGAACAGGCTTCTTTCAGGCCTTCAGTTCAAATCTCAGGATAAACTGTTTTTATCTTAATTTCAATTGTTTTTGTGTTTGATTTAATTCCAGTATCAAAACACCCATTATGTAAGCACAATGACTAACGAAGTGAAACTTTGGTGCAATGATTACATAAATTGTTGTCAATTGTATGAATGAATTTAAATGAAGTACTAATTTAGTATGGACAAAAGCACTGAAGAAGGGCAATCATTTTACAAGCTAACTACAAGTGATTTCAACACCTCGCCAACCAATGAGCTTGTTGCGAAATTGATAGAACTGGTCTTTTTTGCTACCATACACTGAATTTAAAAATAAGGTGAGATGATTATATTTTGTATTTTTTGGGAACCATTAATTTTAGTACTATTTAGGTGTTTTACTTGAAATTCCTCTGTTGCAGTGCCTTAAAGCAACTTTGAGCCTCATTTCTATGATAGTATTTTACAGATTGTGGTTCTGTGGATTAAGATACCATTTTTTATGCAAAGCCTAGGAAAAATGCAGTATATTACTAAAACAATGACTTTCGAATAAAAATCTTCTGCTTTCATTTTCTTACATTTACATTGACTACCATCTGATGAGAAATCTGTTAGGATTATTATTTGTAAATATGATTTGTTTTCACTACCTAAAATGTAGTGAAAGACAGTAGAAACTCGGTAATTCGAACGCCAAATTTCGAAACTACTGGATTTTTCGAAGAGGCTTGACGGTCCCGACATTTTTCTCTATTATTTAATGCAAAAACATTACCGATTGTTCGAAAAAAAAAACAATTTTTCGAACAGAATCCTCGGTCCCGATCAAAGAAATAACCATTAAAATCCCCTGTTAAATTCAATATACCTCTTGGCTAATCAAGATCACGAATGATGATCACATTTTTTGTGCGTAGAGTTCGACTGTTACACACCTGAAAGAATTCACAGGTTATACACTGCAGGTAATTGACACCTGATTTACGGTGATGATCATAATAACGAACAAATAGGTGTCCTTCATTAAGTTCATCTGCACTGATCATTTTATTTTAATGATTTCAAGCGTTTAATTACGAGATTTAAGTGAACATTTCTCTTCCTTTGATTGAGGTGTTAAGGGTTAGTTTGGGGTGTTTCAAAGCACCGGCGGTTATGGCAAAAATAATACTTCTGATAAAACTGAAAGTAGACGAATTTCCTGAACATTTATGAAAGTTTTTGAAATTAAATGAAGGACCAGAAAGCGAAACTAAATTGGCAGATGTTCCCATTACTCCACCAAAAAGACTAGATGAAGTTGCACTAGTGGTCATAGGGTATGAACCAGGGATCGCAGGATAGACCGCGGGCTTCTCCCAACTTCCGGATGAGTCTGTAAACTGAGGTCGTCTTTTCGCATCACCTTAGCTGTTGGTGGAACGTAAAACTAAAACACCCTCACTCATTAGCTCCCGTACACTAATTATACAAAAAAAATCTTAAGAAATCTTCTTCTGAAACTATAAGGCCCTGAGATTAGATGTTTAGTACTGTTGCAACATCAATTGATCACCCACATAAGTCCAGCCAGCCATGCCAATGGCGTCCAAATTGGCCATATCCCTTGGCTCATTATCCCCCACTGATTTATAATTGGAAGAACTTCAAACAAAATCTGCTCTGAAACCATGAGACAAATAGCTTTCTAAATTTCCTCAGGTGAGCGGTTAGGCTCATTGAGCCTCGAGCCTCTTGTCTATCGAAGTACATCCAGGTAATAAACAGGCTTCTTTAAGTGGTTATCCACACTTATCTGCAGTCAAGTGTTTAAAGTACTAGGCTGTGGCCCCACTTTGCCTATCTCGATAAAAAGTCATAGATTCCTACCTGGAAAGTAGGACAGCTGATTTTGTGCATATAAAATGCTAAAAGTATAGGCAATTCAAAACCACTGTATGGACATCCGTTGCGGATTGCGAATTGGCATTAAAAGGCTTTTTTTTTGTATGGAAAGCCGATTTGTTATTAGAATTACTAAAGAGACTTCAGCGTGTTGTAAATAACGCAAACAGGATCATAAATGACATTTATTCTTCTAAATAATTACTGTTGTATGTTCTGCCAAGAGGAGACGACAGTTTGTTTTGAAATTATTTAACACCTCGGCTGAAAATAAAAAAAGAAATAAGTAATACATATTATAACACCAGTTGTAGTACCAACACCAACAAAGTAGAAGTAAAACAAAGATCAGGAATCAATACAATTAATTTACTCCACCCATCAAAGACACCAAAGGGAAAGAAACACAAACATTAAGCGACCAGACCATAATGGAAACCTAAACAAAGGAAGGCCATAAGGACAGTTACTTTCCCACAAAATGGCCATATGGCCATCCAAAATAAAAAGACACAAGTGATACACACAGTAAGTAACAAACAACAACATAAATAAACCGCCACAGAAGAACCGCCTTGGAACGGTCAGTGGAAAGATTTCCACTGGGGGCTTTAATCGATTTTACGTGGCCACAATCCTCGCCCTTACTTCCATCCTTACCCATTCAGCATACAGCAGTTTAGCGAAATATTTGCCCCACGGTAAATAACACTATGTTCAACAGGCTCCGAACCCGTTAAATCTATGTCTGGTAATATCTTCTACCGTTTTGGGTGTTTTAAACTAGCCTTGCAAAGCATTACATTAATGTTATTTGAACGAGTCACCTATTCAATATAAGACAAAGTGCACGAAATATAGAATCGATTTTTGGCATTAAAAATTATTTCGACTCCTCTTCGAGTCATCATCAGGTGGTGATTGCAGATTTCATGAATAGAAAACTTAAGTTAAGGCATGGTTGCTCATATTTTTCAGAATGCTATTCTGCTGTAACATGTAATACATTGAAAAAATCTACAAAAGATATCCCCTCGTTAGTTTTTTTATGCCCCGCCATTCGAAGACTGGTGGAAAGGGCATATAGTACTGCCCCTGTCCGTCCGTCCGTGCGTCCGAAGCTTAAACGCAGTCAATAACTTTCTTATTCCTGGATGGATTTTGAAACTGTTTTGCAGAAATGTTAACCATCATGAGACGATAAGTTACGCGTTAATCCTAGGTCCATATTTCTCAGGTCAATGTCATACTTAGAGGTGAAAGGTGAAAAAGGGGCCCGGAACTTAAACGCAGCCAATAACTTTCTAATTTCTGAATAGATTTTGAATTAACCTGGCAGAAATATTTATCATCATGAGACAATGTGTAACACATAAAACCAAGGTCCATACCTCCAAGGTAAAGGTCGTACTTACAGGTCAAAGGTAATAAAATGGGTCCAAAACTTAAATACGGTCAATAACTTTCTTACTTCTGGATGGATTTTGATAGTACTTTGCGGAACTATTCACCAACATGAGACGATGTGTCGCTTGCAAACCCAGGTCTGTACCTCCAAGTTCAAGGTCGTACTTAGAGGTCAAATGTCAAAAAACAAAGGCCCAAAACTAAAACGCAGTCAATAACTTTCTTATTTATGTATGGGTTTTGAAATGTCTTTCAAAAATGTGTATTATGATGAGTTGATGTGCCATGCGCAAAACCGATCGTCATACCACCAAGGTCAAGGTCATACTTAGAGGTAAAATGTCAAAAAAACGTTCTATGGATTAATACTAACATTAATATATTTTCAGGTGGGGGCATCCGTGTCCTTTGAATACTAGTTTTATTCTATCTTTATGTTTTGTTTGTTTATTTGTTGTTTTTTGTTGCTGTTGTTTTGTTGTTGTTTTTTTCATTTTGTTCTTTTTTATACTTTTTGTTCAGCTTTCATTTTTAAATAGTTTATTTGTTTTTGGTTGTTACTTTTTATTTTATATTTTGCCCTCTATAAGCATTTTTCCTTACATAATGTTTGTAAAGCTTGTTAAAGCGTCAACCATTTTACTGTAAGTAAAATGAAACATGTATTTGTTTTTACAAAAAAAAATGGCGTTACAAAATATACCCAACAACAAACTCAAGCTAAACGGGTTAAAGTAATTAAGAATCAGCCAATTCATAAAAAAATTTGAGTTTTATCAAAAAAAAATTGATCCTTTGAAAAAAATCATTGTGGTGGTCTAAGGAGCACCGCATAAAAGTATAACACTTCGCTTTTTTACATAATTTACATTGCACATATATACAGCAGCAGTATAATAATTATTAAGTATAATTATATATTTGATGTTAAATGAGGCAAAACATAAAATAACACTACATATGTGAATACGCTGACAAAATACCAAACTCTTTTACAATTCATATACTAAATTCTGGCACATTTTAAGCGGTCTTTCATACCCATGTATCAATAAATACATTTACACAACATCGTAATAAAGATTACAAATGTTTCTTTATAGTTTGGGGTTCATTTTAAATTCCCTTTTTATACACCTGCTTTGATTTTAGCTTTATCTTAGTTGCTCAGTAATTGCAAAAAAACAAAATAAATCCATGATTTACAGAACATCTCAAATCAAAATAGAAATAAAATATCTTTTTATAGACTGCCTTTTAAATTCATTGCCTTTTACTATACATGTGAATTAGTTATCTTAGTAGCTCAATAATTTCACTGGCCCCGATAGCTCAGTTGGTAGAGTGTCCGCTCCGGGGAACGGGAGGTCACGGGTTCGATCCCGGGCCGCGACATACCAAAGTCGTTAAAAATGGTACTAGCTGCTCCTCGCTTGGCACTCAGATTTACGGGGTAGAGCTAGGACTGGTCGACCCAGTATTAGGATAATGTGACTGGGTGTGGTATCATGTAATGTGTCTGGGACATGATACTTCAGTGAGGCAGCACTATAAAAGTGAGCATTGAGCTCCCTGTCGCAACCAGACACCGTCGTGATATGACTGAAAAATTGTTGAAAGCGACGTTAAACCCGAATTCACACACACACACACACACACAAACACACACACACACACACACACACACACACACACAGCTCAATAATTTCAAAAATATAATTCTTTAACTATATTTACAAGAACCTCAACTCAGATATGAAAGAAATATTTCTTTATATTTTGCCTATTATAGTCATTGCTCTTTATACACGAACTCCTATTGACATGGGAAGCAAGAATGTTTTTGGAGGAATTGCTCTTCGTAGCTCAAACGATGCAAAGCTATACGTCTGTTGGAATACTATAAGCTTTTCGTCAAATTTACAATACACAAGAATCTGTTTAAGAGATACCAATATATTTTAGATCTATTTGCAATCCTGGTTCGTAAAATAATGACTGTGAGAAAGTGAGCTATTAATGAGATATTATAAAAATGTTTTGTGTTAGAACTTCATTTCGAAAGGGATATTGGTTGCATCGGTATTTTAATAGAAATACATCGAATCCAATATCAACTAAGCAACGTGGAAACCGGATTACAGAAATTTTACATAACCATATTTGAATATATACCTGAAACTAGTTGCTATGACGTTTTAATGAAAACGAATTGAGCGAGTGAGTGAGTAATAAGTAAGTTCCATAATCTTACATGTAATTCAATAATCTAACGCAGTTTTGTTATTTAGTTAGTTAGTTGCTTGTTTAGTTAGGCCAAACTTCCACGAGACCCCCCATTAATCATACAATATCAACAACTATCAACAAACAAAATATGGTTATAAACAAATGAAACGTATGCATGACAAAAAATGATTATAAATATAAAAACATAGCAATGTTCCTAAAATATATCCATGTGGCGCTCCGCGTTTTATAATACCGCTTTCTCACGTTTTTTTATACCCCGGCATACTCAGTATGCCATGTGGGTATATAGTTTTCGTATTTTATGTTTATGTGTGTTTGTGTGTGTGTTTGTGTGTGTGTCTGTTAACATTTTCGTGTCCGCTCCATAACTTTTTAACCGCTTGACATATTATCATGAAACTTCACATAAATGTTAAACACCATGAGACGACGTGCAGAACACATGAACCGTAACTCTTGCTTTTCTACTTTCAGAGTTATTGCCCCTTGTATGTTTTAACTTGCATTTTCGTGTCCGCTCCATAACTTTCAACCGCCTGATATATTTTCATGAAACTTCACATAAATGTTAAACACCATGAGACGACGTGCAGAACACATGAACCGTAACTCTTGATTTTCTACTTTCAGAGTTATTGCCCTTTGTATGTTTAAACTTGCATTTTCGTGTCCGCTCCATAACTTTTCAACCGCTTGATATATTTTCATGAAACTTTACACAAATGTTAAACACCATGAGACGACGTGCAGAACACATGAACCGTAACTCTTGCTTTCCTACTTTCAGAGTTATTGCCCTTTGAATGTTATAACTTGCATTCTCGTGTCCGCTCCATAACTTTTAAACTGCTTGACATATTTTCATGAAACTTCACATAAATGTTAAACACCATGCAGAACACATGAACCGTAACTCTTGCTTTCCTACTTTCAGAGTTATTGCCCTTTGATTGTTATAACTTGCATTTTCGTGTCCGCTCCATAATTTTTAAACTGCTTGATATATTTTCATGAAACTTCACATAAATGTTAAACACCATGAGACGACGTGCAGAACACATGAACCGTAACTCTTGCTTTCCTACTTTCAGAGTTATTGCCCTTTGAATATTACGAGTTTTACCATACACTTGTGTCCGCTCTGTAACTTTAAAACCGTTTGAGATAATTTCATGAAACTTCAAACAAATGTAAAGCAAGAGAATAGGATTGGCAGAACACAAGAACCATAACTCTTGTTTTCATACATTACAAATTATTTCCCTTTGAAGATTGTAAATTATGTGTCTGCTAACATCTTCTTGTCTTCTCCGTTACTTTTAAACGGCTTGACATATTTTCGAGAAACTCCACACGAATGTTGAACACAAAGAGACGACGTGCAGCACACATGAACCATTACTCTTGCTTTCCTACTTTCAGAGTTATTGCCCTTTGAATCTTGAAAATGTCCATTCTATGGAATATGGCCTGTATATGCAAAGCAGCTTTTGACATTGCTATTTTCAGCTGAGTTGATGGCATTGGCCGGGGGTATACGTGCCCCACTGGGCACTTTTGTCTAGTTGTTTACAGAATTTACATTATATTGGTCAGTTGGTAAAAACCTAACTTTTCTATGTCAGTGGTTCTTATTACGAATCTGTATCCGGCTCTTTTCAAACGAATTCTTTTTGTAGCCAGTCGTGTCAAATTTAATGCCGCTTAAAGTCTCTATTTTGCATGGGAATTAAAAACTGCTTTATGACGTTAACGAACTGATGTGCCATTGTATACGTACGCAATTAAAGGACGGCCATTTAACAGTTTACGGAATTGTTCACAAAACTATATTAACATGCCCTATCGAAATGACACCCATATTGGAAAAAAAATTCACCGCTTTTGGCGGTAATGTGATCTTAGAATAGTTATCAATTGTGTATGGGGAAATTATTTTGTTTAGTCATCTCCTATACAAATGCGACTAAAGAAAACTTTAATTTTTTCTTGTTATGTAGAGTACACAATTTTGATTGCGTCAGGCTAAAACATATGTTATCAAAAGTATAAGGGAATATGATTACTGAATAGAACGAATATATTTCAACCCCTGAACGCTGTTTTCGTTTCAATCTGTTGACGCATAATTGAGATAATATCGGAATTTTGAGACTCATACACTAATATTGCATCTACGGGCTACCATACTTTATTATCTATGGCGATGTTATGCAATTCACAGAAGGTGTCCATACAGTGGTTTCATATGCAGCATAGATTCAACTTCAAAGGTAAATCATCAAAAACTATCCTACTTTCCAGGTAACTATTTTCAAAAAAAAAATATCTCTGGGCCCCTGCGTATACGTGTATCTTAAGAGATTATGGTCTCATTATGTGTATTGATTGATTGATTGATTGATTGATTGATTGATGGATTGATTTGAGGTTCAACGCTGTACAGGTCATTTTGGAGATGTTGCTTCCAATTTTGACGGATATTTACCCAATATTGAGAAGAAATGACATCTCAAGCCCTGTCGCCCAATGAAACCAACATAGTTTATAAGCATGGGCGGTCTTACTCGCACCGCTTTGCCTGGGCAGGCTTAGATCCTCTAAGCGGTTTACCAGATCCTCTAAGGGGTTTACCAGTACGCTTGTGCGGTCGGTTTCAGCTCTGCGTGGAAGCATTATGCAGCCGATCTATTTCTTCCAGCCCCGATGGGCGGGGCCGCTCATTATGTGTAACATTATCAAGTGTGTCTATTAATTACTTCATAAAATAAAATGAAATAGAGTCGGCAAGCAAAAGAACCTTTTTAAAGTATTATATGCAAAACATTTTCTAGGTACATTGCGATAACATCGTTGATATCTCTAGATCTATCATTTCCCATCTGAAAATGTTCGATATTTTTCTTATGTCTATTCCAAATAAAGATTGATGTTGCGCATTATAACTGCCTGAATAAGGCGGTTCTACCGAGTACCCACAATCTATGTTTTGGACAAAAATAAGGTAAAGACGAACACTGCTTCTGTGATGCATGTAACATCCCTTTAACATGTCATTGTCATTGCATTGTACCTTTACATTGTTTTCAACAGGTCTCGGTGGCCTAGTGGTTAGGAGCGCTTGTCTGGATCTATACTGTTTGCAAAGTCGGGGACTGTCGTGTTCAGCAGGATAAGGATTAAGAAGGTTAATTCTTGTAATTTAATGTTTAAAAAATGATCCAGTGCACTTTCATTATTTTATTGCCTCATTTATTTTATAAAACACCAGTGGCTCAAACTACTCCGGTCTCGAACAGATTTTCGTGGTCCCAAAGTTTTCGACCCATTGAGTTTGACTATAATTTACTATTTGAGCCGTGACATAGGATAATATTTTGCATATAAACATTTCAGAAATATTAATTCTGACTGACAAAAAGATAGACAGACGGCCGGACGAACGAACGAAAGGACGGACAGATGGACTGACAGACTGACAGAACCTTTGTTTGAAAAAAAAAAAACAACATACGTCAGGTTAAGTTCGTGCGATATTAAAACACCCCCTCTAAACGCCACTTTACATAGAGAAAAAAATGGGGTTTACGAGGGTGGTAATTATTTACCTTATTTTTGCTCAAAAACATAGATTGTGGGTACTCGTTAGAACCGCCTCATTAAGGCAGTTATAACGAGAAACAACAATCTATATTTGGAATAGACATAAGAAAAATATCGAACATTTTCATATGGGAAATGATAGATCTCGAGAATGTTTTGCATATACATACTTTAAAAATATTATAAATCTCTATTAATAACTTAAAAAAGGTTCTTTTGCTTAGTGACTCTATTTCATCGGGGCTTAAAGAAATAGATGGGCTGCATATTGCTTCCATGCGCAGAGCTGAGACCTACCACCCAAGAGTACTGGTAAACCGCTTAGAGGATCTGGTAAACCGCTTAGAGGATCTAAGCCTGCCCAGGCAAAGTTGTGCGAGTAAGATTCTCCATGCTTATAAATCCTATTGGTTTCATTGTGCGACAGGGCTTGAGATGCTATTTCATCTCAGTATCGGGTGAATATCCCACAACATTGGAAGCAACATCTCCAAAATGACCTATACAGTGTTGAACCTCAAATCAATCATTTAATACACATAATGAGACCATAATCTCTTTAGATGCACGTACTTTAAACACTTGACTGCAGAAAAATGTGGATGACAGTTTAAAGAAGCTTGTTTATCAGCAGGGTGTACTTTTATCAGATTCTTATAATAGAGTAGAGGCTCGAGGCTCAATGAGCCTAACCGCTCACCTGAGGGACATTTTAGAAAGCTGTTTGTCTCATGGTTTCAGAGCAGATTTTTTTTTAGAAGTTCTTCCAATTATAAATCAGTGGGGGATAATGGTCCAAGGGATAAGCCCCCGCCCATAGGGGCTCGAAAAAATATATGGGCTGCATGATGCTTCCACGCAGAGCTGAATCCGGCCCGCACACTAGTACTGGTAAACCGCTTAGAGGATCTAAGCCTGTCCAGGAACCGCGGTGCGAGGCAGACCGTCCATGCTTATATACCCTTTGGTTTCATTGGGCGACAGGGCTTGAGTTGTCATTTCATCTCAATGTCGGGTAAAAGTCCCACGGAATTGAAAGCAACGTCTCCAAAATGACCTTTACAGTGGTGACGGGGACGTTAAACCTCAAATCAAACAAAAACAAACAAACATGGTCCAAGGAATACGGCCAAATTGGATGCAATAGTCATGGCTGGCAGGATTTATGTGGGTGACCAATTGATGTTGCAACAATACTTAATATCTAATCTCAGGGCCTTATAGTTTCAGAAGATGATTTCTCAAGGTTTTTGTGTTATTAGTGTACAGGAGCTAATGAGTGAGTGTGTTTTAGTTTTACGTTCCACCAACGGCTAAGGTGATACGAAAGCAGGACCTCAGTTTAAAGACTCATCCGGAAGTCTGGAGAAGCCCGCGGTCTATCTTGCGATCCATGGTATATACAGCATGACCATTATTGCAATTTCATCTCAGCTTTTTGGTGAAGTAATGGGCATGAAAGAAAATGAGCTGCAAGAAGGTTGATCGCATAGCCTTTATTGTTTGGCACTGACATTTGAGTGAAGGTTAAAAGTAAAGTACGGAACCATTTTACTGACAAAATATTTAACCCTGCAGAAAGGATAGCAGAATTGGCAACCATTGACAGCTAGCAAAGATTTGTATCAGACTGCATTAAACTGGCTGATACAGATGGGAAAGTGCTAACTACACCCGAACGTAAAACTCCCCTTCAGACCAACTACTGTCTTCATGAGTGTGTACTAGAAAGCGTACCCTCCGCCAAATACCTTTGGGTCACCATTTCAGAAGACCTCAGATGGACATACCATGTAAATAACATAAATAGATGCCAACAGACCTTAGGCTTCTTAAAGCGAAATATTCGGGCCCACAATAGGGACCTGAAGTTAGCGTATGCTTCTATTGTGTGACATCCCCAAACTGCACCAGACTCCTACAAGCTTGAATCAGTTCAAAGAAGGGCTGCTTGATGGGTAACCAGAGACTACCGACATACATACAGTATACCGCCCCCGCCCATCGGGGCGCGAAGAAATATATGGGCTGCATGATGCTTCCACGCAGAGGTGATACCGACCGCACACGAGTACTAGTAAGCCTGTCCAGGCAAAGCGGCGTGAGTCGGCCCGTCCATGCTTATAAACCATATTGGTTTCATTGGGCGAGAGGTCTTGAGAAGTCATTCCATCTCAATGTCGGGTGAAAGTCCCACAAAATTGGAAGCAACGTCTCCAAAATGACATATACGGTGTTGACTGGGACGTTAAACCTCAAACCACACAAACAAAAATACATATGTTGTCTCAACAATGCTTCAGGATCTCAACTGGCGTACCCTTGACCAACGGCGCGTAAACAGCCATCTGGTCCTCCAATAAAAGGTCACATATGACCTTGTTGCGATACCTGCTGCTGACTACCTGATCCGGAACACCCGTCCTTCTACAGAAAATAAAATCATCCCCTTGCATACAGACAGATCATGACCCTAAGAGACTACTACAAGTTCACATTCTTCACCGCACCATCATCCACCGGAATGCCCTGCCAGCCCACTTACCAGTTCTTCCTACCGTGGCACAGTTTAGTACAGCTGTCCACTCAACACCCTAAATGTCAGTATCTACTTTATCTTTTGACTATACTAACACTCTCGATCGCACTGTACAAACTCATTTCACCCACTTTTCTATCCCCCCCTTTTTAGCTCACCTGTCACGTAGTGACAAGGTGTGCTTTTGTGATCACTTTCCGTCCGTCGTACTTCCGTGCGTCCGTATGTGCGTCCGTAAACAATTCTTCAAACAACATGTCCTCCTAAACCACTATTCGGATTCACAGTATGGGAGCGGAAGTGAACGGCCATTTGCGATTGAACAGCACTTGCGATTTGTACAGTGGACGATCAGTCACTTGCGGTATAATAAATTTCGCCGACACGGTAAGGAATTTCATTTTCGTTCCGCGAACAGAACGCTTATGTGCAATTTATATGTCTTGATGGAAAGATGGGTGTTTTTACCATATTCCAACCGCAGAAACATGCTATTTTTTGGATGGCATGAGAAGAGCTAGATTGTTGATCACTTGTTTATCGTTATGCTATAACCGGTTGACACAATTGTAAATACGCATAAAACGTGTGCCAGTAAGCATTTCCTTTGTTATTTAGCATTTACGTCTTCCAATAGTATCACTGATTGAATAAAAATCGAAGAAATCTTCAAAAATGCAAATCAGATCGAATGACTGTTAAAATTATGACACAGGAGAAAAAACAAACCGTTCAGGTCACTTGCTTGTGTAAGTATTCGGATTGTACAGGTCAACTGCGATTAGATTGAACGGTCACTTGTTAGTATGCTGAAGTCATTCCCTTAAGCTGCTTGATGCTTCCACGCAGAGCTGAATCTGGCCCGCACACGAGTACTGGTAAACCGCTAGGAGGATCTAAGCCTGCAAAGGCAATGGGGTGCGAGCCGGACCGTCCATGCTTGTAAACCATATTGGTTTTATTGGGTGACAGGCCTTGAGATGTCATTTCATCATCGGCGTCGGGTAAAAGTCCCACAAAATTGGAAGCAACGTCTCCAAAATGATCTAAATAGTGTTGATAGGGACGTTAAACATCAAATCAAACAAAAACAAACATTCGCTTAATCGCACCTATATTACCATCCCCCACGCTACTCACTCATACTGTACTGACGTATCACAGTATCTCCTCTTTTCTGGCAAAGAGGTAAAATACAGATGCGCGTCTGACTGGTAATCAGGAGGACGCGGGTTCGATAACCTTTCTTTCGTGGAGATTGATCATGATGTCTTTTCTCCGGACATTCTCTCCCATCCGCTAGCCCCGCCCAAAGGGGCTTGAAGAAATATATGGACTGCATGAAGCTTCCACGCAGAGCTGAATCCGGCCCGCACACTAGTACTGGTAAACCGCTTAGAGGATCTAAGACTGTCCAGGAACCGCGGTGCGAGGCGGAGCGTCAAAGCTGATAAAACCTATTGGTTTCATTGGGCGACAGGGCTTGAGATGTCATTTCATCTCAGTGTCGGGTAAAAGTCCCACAAAATTGGAAGCAGCGTCTCCAAAATGACATTTACAGTGTTGACAGGGACGTTAAACCTCAAGTCAACCAACCAATCTCCCTTCGCTGACTCAAGAAGGGCAGTTGTCAGTTTCTGGCGAAAGAATGTGCACTGTACTGGTTAACCGCTTACGTATACGCTTCCCCAGGAAAAGTGTGGGTAGGTAAACTGACCAGGTCAAAAATGACCTGAAACGGTGTTGACGGGGCCATTAAACTACAATACAAACAAACAAACAAAGAGCACACACGCGCACGTGCGCACACACACACACACACACTGCTGTTTATTTTTATTTATTTATTTGTGTTGCTCTTTAACGGCCCTGACAACAAAACCAGGGTACCCGAAGAAAAGTCACATGACCTTCCGTTGCAAAACTGGCTTCTCACATATAACCCGAGCGAGCTTCGAACTATAGATTTGATAAGCCTAATAATTAAGAGTCAGTGATCTAATCTACAAGCCCACGGAGGCCATACAGCTTAGATTACTTAATTGCTGGTATACGCAAGAAACCCCTTCTAGACGACGGTCCTGTGACTGATGGACTCAAGTACTCGTCATTAGGCGCCCATGGGAGTAGACATTATAGACGTAGGGTTTAACACGGAAGTACAGCCATTAGTCACCCACGTTGACGTTGATAGGTTTTTATGGTAACCGGGTGCTATAAGCGCTTAGAGGCTACCCCTAGAATATGCCCAGGATTAGTTATCCCACTTTCTAAAAGGCTTTTGCACGGAGTGATACATTGGGACCAATGCACCACCCTCGTCTCGGGCACAGTGCAATAAAAGGAAAGTGGTTTGTAAGTTACAGAAATTTCGATAACCGGTCAGAAAAAAAGCAGGCTGCACAATGCGGTTATGGAAGGTGGTCAGTTCCGACCTGCAAACCGTGTCCCATAGCCAGTAGAATATCTGACCAGGTGGTCTTTACAAAGGCCAAAGTACCGTTAAAATGCGATCTAACCTTGGCATCTTCGGTGTTGGCTCATCATTCTGTTGCTGGCGTCACTGGTAGACTGTTCCAATGACCAAACGATCTTTTTATTATACCCAGGCCGAATAGGTTATAGCGATCAGCCTGGCGTCCGT
This sequence comes from Lucinisca nassula, assembly GCA_963580285.1. Taxonomy (NCBI): domain Eukaryota; kingdom Metazoa; phylum Mollusca; class Bivalvia; order Lucinida; family Lucinidae; genus Lucinisca; species Lucinisca nassula. The sequence goes on from OY757017.1 coordinate 39,490,343, forward strand.
CCGTTCGTCCGTCCTTCCGAAGACGAAACCTTGTGATGGCCATTTCTCCAAAACCCTTTAGGATTCATTGATTGTTCACAAGGCTGAGATAGTGTGTCATGCGCATGTGCCACAACTCTATTTGCCATAGTTTTTGAGTTAGCTCCCCTTCCAATAAAATAGAATGACAACCGTGATGGCCATAATTTCCCAATTGAGACATATTGATGGTACCTGGCACAATTGTTCACTAGGCTTAGACGGCGTGTCATGCGCAAGAACAACACCTCTGGGTGCCATGGCTTTTTTAGTTACCTCCCCTTCCAATACAATAGAGCGACTGCATTGTAATGGCCATAACTCCAATATCCTTTGAGATATATTGATGGTACCTGGCACAATTGTTCACAAGGCTGACCCGGCGTGTCATGCATAAGAACCACAACTCTGGTTGCCATGATTTTTGTAGTTATGTCCCCTTCCAATAAAGTAGAATCTCTACCTTGTGATCACCATATCTCCAATACCTAGGCGACATATTGATGTCATTTGGTTTTTGTTTGTTTGATTTGAGGTTTAACGTGCCCATCAACACTGTATATGTCATTTTGGAGACTGCTTCCAATGTTGTGGGACTTTTACCCGACGTTGAGCTGAAATGACATCTCAAGCCCGGTCGCCCAATGAAACCAATAGGGCTTATAAGCATGGGCAGTCCGACTCATGCACACCGCTTTGTCTGGGCAGGCTTAGATCCTTTAAGCGGTTAACCAGTAATCGTGTGCGGGTCAGATTCAGCTCTGCGTGGAAGCATCATGCAGCCCATATATTTCTTCAAGCCCTGATGGGCGGGGCCGCGATGTCACTTGGCACAGATATACATGAGGTTAAGCGGGCGTGTCATGCGCATGAATTACAACTCTGGGTGCACTGGTTTTGGAGTTATCTCCCCTGACAATATAACATTATAGTGGCCGTAACTCCAATAATCTTTGAGATATACTAATGGAACTTGGCACAATTGAATACAAGTTATAGAAGGCATATCATGAGAAAGAAACACAACTCTTGGTATTGTTGTATTTGAGTTATCTCCCCTTCAAAGATAACAGTATGGCCGCCTTGTGATCACCATATATCCAATACCCTTTGAGATATACTCGGATTCAATGAAAACGCAACCCCTCAGATTTTAATCGATTCACAATATTTTCAGCATTTGATCACGTTATATGAATATCATTAACTTATCCACAGACTCACTACAGAGTGCATTTCATTGGAGACTCGAATAAGTCCACACACCCAAAAATCAAAACCACACATCGTAATACTGGGTATGTCCACCATACTATCAAGTGTTGCTTGGCATAGAAGCCTCATGCTTCGAATTGAACGCTGTATCTGGTCTTTTGTGATGTTGTCCCATTCTTCATGTACCGCCATGGCAAGCTGCTGACGGTTGATTTGCGGATGATGTCGGTTGTACACACGTTTTCCGAGCTGGTCACAAAGGTGCTCGATTGGGTTTAAATCCGGCGAAAACGCAGGCAAAGGAATTGATTAAAAAATCCGAGTCCGATAACAGAATACTTGTAAGCTATTTTTTTGTAATTCACATAATGAATGAAGTAAATTTCAATGCTTTGTGAGTTATGTTAAAAGTAATTAAATGTTACTGAAATAAGGCAAAGAAAAGATGTAATCGGGTCTTTAGCCTATGTCCACCGGAGACTGGGATGCCAAGATGCACTGTACTTACAGGCAGAGCTGAAACCGATCGCAAATGAGTACTGGTAAACCGCTCAGAATGTCGCCGCCTGCCGTGGCAAAGTGGTGCGAGTCGGTCCGTCCCTGCATATAAACCCTATTGGTTTGTTTGGGTGGTATGGGCTGAGAAGTCATTTCATCTCAGTGTCGGTTAAATAAAAATCAAAAATGAGTTCCTTTAAGAGCAATGAAAACATTCATAAGAAAGAAGATGGGTCATACTACGTAGTTTCGGCTAATAAAGCCTCATCAGTGACCCTGTAATGATCCGGCAAAGAAAGCCAGAGGAAACATACTGCAATTTGGCGAATTTCGAATAGGCAGTCGATTCAAAGACTGATATAAATCAAAACGGGGTCCAAATAATTGAAAACCTGTCTAGAATATGAGTCTAAACCAATAATAAGCCACAACATTGGAAGCAAGTCTGCAAGATGACCTGAATAGTGTTGACTGGGCCGTAGCACCTCAAATTAAATAAAACGTGCGTTATCACTTGAAAATGCAGAAGTAAAAAGAGTTCCGCACCATGCTGATGAAACAGTAGCAATGTCCTGAACACTTTTCTGCAATGGTAATAGAAGGCAGTGTTTTGGTTATTTGATGACAGTATCTGATCAGACTTCTTAGAATGACCCTAAATCATAAAAATGTTATTTGTGAAATCACCATCGCAAGTGACTGTTCAATTATTACAGATCGCAAGGGATCGTTCAATCCAATGTCAAGTGACCGTTCAGATGATCAAAAGTGATGGGAATACAAGTTAAGATTTAGCTGCCGTATTTTACATCAGTGTAGACACCCTTTTTGTCAGTAGGCTTTATTGTTTATTAAAGATGTCAGTTAAACTTAAAGAAGTGGCCTCTAAATATTCATCCGTCATTTCAACCACTTTTAGTAACGCATGCCAGCAACAGAGAAACACATGTCAACTGATCACCGTCGTTAAGTCCACCGATAGGATCAATGATACCAACGAAATTATCATCAATAAAGTGACAAATATATTGACAACTTATACAAATAAAAGTAATGACCAAAAACTCACGCTAATGGCTTCTGTGTTTACATATTTGAGATACCACGTGATAATGTTATATCGCAAGTGACTGATCGTCCACTGTACAAATCGCAAGTGCTGTTCAATCGCAAATGGCCGTTCACTTCCGCTCCCATACTGTGGGATTGCGACCAGACTTCACAGGAATGATGCTTAGGTGGTCTCCTTTCAAAGTTGTTCAAATGGTTCCGGTCCGTGGCACATCTAGGTCCAGGATCTAAAAACAGATTTTTACTGAAAATTTTAAAAAATTTCTTCCTTGAAACCGCATGGCCCAGGCCTTTGATATTTGGTATGAAGCTTCATCTAGTGGACCTATACCAAGATTAGTCAAATTATAGCCCTGCGGCCAAAAAAGCCCCCGCTCCGGGGGCCTTTGGTTTTACATAGGCTTATATAAGGAAAATCTTTAAAAAAAAATCTTGTCTGAAACCGCAAGGCCCAGATCTTTGATATTTGGTGTGAAGCTTCATCGAGTGGACCTCTATCAAGATTGTTCAAATTATAGTCCTAGGGCCACAAATACCCCGCCCCGGGGCCCTTTGGTTTTTCCATAGGCTTATATAGGGAAAATATTTAAAAAAAAAAATTCTTCTCTGAAACCACATGGGCCAGGTCTTTGATATTTGGTATGAAGTTTCATATAGTGGATCTCTACCAAAATTGTTCAAATTATAGCCCTGGGTCCAGAAATGCCCAAGCCCCGGGGACCACCAGTTTAACATATACTTATATATGGAAAATCTTTATATATCTTCTTCTCTGAAACCGCAAGGCCCAGATCTTTGATATTTGGTGTGAAGCTTCATCTAGTGGACCTCTATCAAGATTGTGTTCAAATTATAAGCCTAGTGCGATAAATGCATCCGCCCCGGGGGCCTTTGTTTTAACATAGTTTTATATAGGGAAAATCTTTAAAAATCTTCTTCTCTAAAACCGCATGCCCCAGGTCTTTGATATTTGGTATGAAGCTTCTTCTAGTGGACCTCTACCAAGATTGTACAAATTATAGCCCTGGGGCCAAAAATGCCCTCGGTTTTACATAGGCTTATATGGGGAAAATCTTTAAAAAATCCTCTTCTCTGAAACGGCAAGGCTCAGGTCTTTGATCTAAGGAACCTCTATCAAGATTGTTCAAATTCTAGCCCTAGGGCCAAAAATGCCCCCGACACGGGGCCCTTTGATTTTTCTTAGGCATGTACAGAGAAAACCACAAGGCCCAGTTCTTTGATATTTGGAATGAAGCTTCATCTAGTGGACCTCTATCAAGATTGTGTTCAAATTATAAGCCTAGTGCGATAAATCCACACGCCCCGGGGCCTTTGGTTTTACATAGTTTTATATAGGGAAAATCTTTAAAAATCTTCCTCTCTGAAACCGCAAGGCCCAGTTCTTTGATATTTGGTTTGAAGCTTCATCTAGTGGATCTCTATCAAGATTGTGTTCAAATTATAAGCCTAGAGCAATAAATGCACCCGCCCCGGGGGCCTTTGGTTTTACATAGTTATATATAGGGAAAACATTTAAAAATCATCTTCTCTGAAACCGCAAGGCCCATGTCTTTGACATTTGGTATGGAGCTACATCTAGTAGACCTCTACCAAGATTGTTCAAATTATAGCCCTGAGGCAAAAAAAAAAAATACTCCCCGCCCCGGGGCCCTTTGATTTTACATAGACTTATATAGGGACAATCTTTAAAAATCTTCTTCTCTGAAACCGCAAGGCCCAGGTCTTTGATATTTGGTATGAAGTTTCATCTAGTGGACCTCTATCAAGACTGTTCAAATTATAGGCCTAGTGCGAAAAATGCCCCCACCTGCGGGCCTTTTGGTTAAACTTGTCTTATACAGGGAAAAATCTTTAAAAATCTTCTTCTCCCAAACTGCATGGCCCAAGTCTTTGGTATTTGGTGTGTAGCTTCATCTAGTGGACTTCTACCAAGATTGTTCAAATCATAGCCTTTTGGCCAAAAATCCCTCTGCCCAGGGGCCCTTCGGTTTTACATAGACTTATAGAGGGAAATTTAAAACAATCTTCTGCTCTAAAACAGCAAGGCCTATGTCTTTGATATTTGGTGTGAAGCTTCATCTAGTGGACCTCTATCAAAATTGTTCAATTATAGCCCTAGGATATAGAAGTTAAGGCAGTGAAAACATTTGAAAATCTGGTCTGAAAGCAGAAGGCCAAGGTCTTTGATATTTGGAATGAAGCTTCGTCTTGTGGATTTCTAACAAGATTGTTCAAATTATAGCCGTGGGGCCAAAAATGGCCCGCTCCAGGGAGATTTACATAGACTTATATGAGGAAAACCTTTAAAACTCTTCTTGTCTGAAACCAGAAGGCTCCGGTCTTTGATATCTGGTATGAAGCTTCACTTTTTAGACCACTACCAAGATAATTCAAATTATAGCCCGGGGCCAATAATAGCTCTCCCAGGGGCCCACTTGTTACCCTATGGATCCGGTGAACGATCCAGGGCCATCATGGCCCTCTTGTTCTTCAATTAACCCCCTATTGCACTTCATTTTACCGGAACACCATCTGAAGTCCTCTACGGAGGTTTAGATGTTATGGAAGATAGATAGATAGGCCTACCTTAAAGTCATAGTAGCAGAATTTCTTCAGTCTAGAAATATAACTGTCTCCAAATAAAGCGAATAAAACCACGGTGTTGTACAGTAGCAAAAAGTGAATAAGTTATTAGATATTTCACTCTTATTATATACAGGGTCCCTTATTTGAGTAGACATTGTCTAATATTGACATATACTTTGATCATGATTTCTTCTCATTAAGTAAGTATAATAAGTGCAAGAATAGCTTAGTTTCAGCATTGGACATACAGAATGGAGCAACATGCAGGTTCCCCACGTGGTATCTAAAAGGCAGACGCAGCAACACCTTTTGGACATAATTAAAGATCACTGCCTGACCAAAGTAGTAAATATACCAACCCTGCAAGATAAAACCCTTGATCTATTATTTACGAATTCTCAATTCCCAGTTAGTCGAGTTAAGGGGATGTCCCCGATCGGCAAGGCTGATCACGTGATAGTCCGTGTTGAATATGATATAAAAGCTAAACGAATCAGACAAGCCCAACGTTAAATGTTTATACAAACGTGCGGATATGGGTGGTCTGCGAGACCATATGGCGCGATTTAAGGATCCGTTCCTTTCCTCTGACCTCTCGCGCATGTCTGTTAATGACATGTGGGTCAATTTTAAGTCCGAATTAATCACGGCATTGGAAAGGTTTATTCCAACAAAAATGGCCAAAACCAAGTACATGTATAGTGCACCCTCGATCGATAAAAAGATTAAACACTTCATCAGAAGACGTAGTAGGATGTATTTTCGTGCTCGTAAGTCTAGCAGCCCTGACATTAAGAACCCTCGCAAACGGTTAAGAGCACACGTACAAAAGGTAATTAGAGATGCATATTGGAACCATGTTTCCAGCATACTTACCTTTGAAGATGACATAATAGATCCCGATAGCCTCCCGAAGAATGGTAAGGATAAAAAGGTTTTGGAGTCTAATTGTTGTTTGTCTTTTGCTCATGCATTTCAGTATTTTCTTGCTGTCGAGTACTCACCGTTGTTTCATCTCTGTGGTTGTTTGATGTTTTGTGTTCACGGAGATGTTGCACTGATGAGTTAGGACTGAACAAATAATTTGTCTTAATCGCGACGGAAGTAAGGGCGAGCATTGTGGCCACGTAAAATCGATTTAAGCCCCCCAGTGGAATTCGTTTCACTGACCGTTCCATTTTTGTTATGGTTTGTCTGAGTGTTTGTATCGCTTATATTATTTTGTTTTTTTATAGTCAATTGGTCATTTTGTGTGAAAGTTACTGTCCGTTTGGCTTTCCGCTATTGATGTTTCCAATATGCTCTGTTATTTCATGTTTGTGTCTCTTTCCCTTTGGTTTTTCTGATTGGAGCTGTGGGTTAATTGTATTGATTCCTGATCATTGCTTTCACTTCTATCTTGGTCATTTTTTGTGTGTTTGATTTGATGTTTAACGTCCTCGTCAACACTAAAAGTCATTTTGGAGACGTTGCTTCCAATTTTGTGGGTCTTTTACCAGACATTGAGATTAAATGATATCTCAAGCCCTGTCGCCCAATGAAACGAATAGGGTTTATAAGCATGGACCGCTTTGCCTGGGCAGGCTTAGATCATCTGAGCGGTTTACCAGTACTCGTGTGCGGGTCGGTTTCAGCTCTGCGAGGAAGCATTATGCAGCCCATATATTTCTTCAAGCCCCGATGGGCGGGGGCCAATTTGGTCATTTGTAAAGTCCCTAAAAAAGCGTTTGGGATCACATCGCTTAGGGAAACGGAATTCTGAAAACAGACACGCTCGATGAGGCTAACATATGCAACAAACAGTTTCAATTTGCAATTACGCGATAAACTGACGGTGAGCTACCATCCAAAGGTAATAGTCCGTTCCCTATTATGGGGGACATAACAGCTGACCCCAAGGGGGTCGCAAAAGTGTTGGGTAAGCTCAAAATACATAAGGCGTCTGGGCCAGATGGCGTGAATGCCAGGGTGCTTAAGGAATGTAGTGCTGAATTTTCTCCTGTGCTGACCTTTATTTTCAATGAATCACTTGCCCAGGGCACTGTACCAGATGACTGGCGACAAGCAAATTGTTACCCCGGTCTATAAAAAGGGCAAAAATATGATGCAGCAAATTATAGGCCAGTGTCGCTCACATGCATCTGTTGCAAAACCCTGGAGCATATATTAGTTAGCTGCATTAACAAGCACTTAGATTTTGAGAGCATTCTTGCTGACTGTCAACATGGTTTGCAAAGTCAAAGGTCTTGCGAAACTCAACTAGTACAATTCTTCCATGACATTATGAGCAATCTGGGTGGGACCATAAACCGTGGCCACAAACCGACTGACTTGATCATCATGGATTTCCCCAAGGCCTTTGACAAGGTACCTCACATAAGGCTATTGTACAATTTGGACTACTATGGGATAAGAGGATCCACACATGGTTGGATTAGCTCAGGGCGCTCTCAACAAGTTGTACTTGATGGTCAAGCGTCTGATCCAGTCCCTGTTTTATCCAGTGTCCCACAAGGTTCGGTCCTTGGACCGGTCCTCTTTTTCGTATTCATCAGTGATCTCCCTGATAATATCAGGTCATCTGTCCGTCTGTTTGCTGGCGATTGTGTCCTGTATAGAGACATGTATTCTCCTTCTGACTGTCGCTTTTTACAAGATGACCTGGATAGACTTGCACAATGGGAGGCAGAAGTTCAATGTGGCCAAATACCATTCAATGAGGGTGTCACCTTCCGGACGAGCAAATTAAGTTTGATTTTACACTTCACCAGCAAATTTTGGAGCAGGTTCATTCCGCCAAATATCTTGGTATCACCAGCACTGACGATCTCGATTGGGGTCAACATATCTCGGAGATAAGATCTAAAGCAACTAGGGCCTTAGGATTCCTTAGACGTAATTTGGCTTTTGCACCTCAGCAGACAAAGGATGTTGCATATAAAACATCCCTCAACTTGAATATGCATAACCCATTTGGCATCCCTATGTCAAAACTCAGATTCAACAGGTGGAGAAGGTGCGGCGGACAGCTGCTCGATGGACCTGCAAACGATGGCGAAATAGAAGTAGCGTCGGTGACATGCTTGATGAGCTAGAGTGGTCATCCCTGGAGACCCGTCGTGAGCAGTCCTCCTTAACTTTCTACAAGATACACTCTGTTACAGTATTAATTTACTTGACCACTGCAACAGTGTCAACCCAAACAAGGGCTCAAAAGCAAATAACTCTCAGTATCGTAGGTTCCAGTCCGATAGCGATGCCCTGAAAAATTCTTTCATCCCTGGAACTATTCATCAGTGCAATAGTCTTCCCCCTTCTGCGGTGAATGTCAAGACCGCAAAGGAATTCAAAGCTCGCACAGAATTAGATTGAGACTCAGATGTATGCGTTTTAGGATACCTCTGTCTTCGGATTGTAAATAGTTTTAAGGGCTCATCCAGTGATGATTTTTTAAATTTATTTTAAGCTAACATGCATCGGTCGCTAGCATGCATCTGTTTCAAAACCCAGGAGCATATGTTAGTAAGCAATATCAACAAGCACTTAGCCTTTGAGAGCATTCTTGCTGACTGTCAACATGGTTTCCGGAGTCAAAGGTCTTGTGAAACGCAACTAGTTCAATTTCACCATGAAATTGTTAGCTATCTGGATGGGGCCATAAACCGTGGCCACAAAAAGACTGACTTGATCATCATGGACTTCGCTGAGGCCTTTGACAAGGTACCTTACAGAAGGATATAATATAAACTGGAGTACTATGGGATAAGTGGATCCATACCTAGGTGGAATAGCTCATGGCTTTCTGGGCGCTCACAAGTTGTACTTGATGACCAAGCGTCTGATCCAGTCCCTGTTTTATCTGGAGTCCCCCAGGATTCGGTCCTTGGACCGGTCCTCTTCTTGGTTTTCATCAATGATCTCCCCTATAATATCAGGTATTGTTTTACAAGATGACCTGGATCAACTTGCACAGTGGGAGGCCGATTGACAGATGGAAGATCAGTGTGGCCAAATGCCATTCGGACAAGCAAATAAAGTTTGACTATACACTTCACCAGCAAATTCTGAAGTTCTATCTGCCAAATATCTTGGTATCACCATCACTGACAATCTTGATTGGGGTCAACATATCTCCAAGATTACATCTAAAGCAACAATGACTTTAGGATTCCTTAGACGTTATTTGGCCTTTTCACCTAGGCAGACAAAGGATGTTGCTTATAAAACATTGGTTCTTCCCCAACTTGAATATGCAACACCCATTGGCATCCCTATGTTAAAACTCGGATCCAGCAGTTGGAGAAGGTGCAGAGGACAGCTGCTCGATGGACCTGCAGGCGATGGCGAAATAGAAGTAGCGTCGGTGACATGCTTAATGAGCTAGAGTGCCGTCCCTGGAGGCCCGTAGTGAGCAGTCCTCTTTAACATTTTTCTATTAGATAAACTCTGATACAGTATCTGATAAAGATAGATACTTGACACGTAACAGCGTCAACCCAAACAAGGGCATCAAATGTAAACAACTCACAATATCGTAGGTATCAGTCCCATAGTTTTGCCCTGAAGAACTTCTTTCCTAGAAATATTCCTCAATTGAATAGTCTTCCCTCCTCTGCGATGAATGGCAAGTCCGCAGAAGAGTTCAAAGCCCGTAAATTGTAAGATTGAGATTCAGAGGTATACGTTTTAGGATACCTCTGTTATGCAGATTGTAAATAGTTTTAAGGGTGCATCCAGTGCCTCTTCTTCTCAGCTAAATTCTAAATTTAGCCACCCAACCAACTAAGGTAATGGCCATATATGACCGACTAAGTATAAGAAGATAGATAGATAGATAGATAGATAGATAGATAGATAGATAGATAGATAGATAGATAGATAGATAGATTCTAAATTTAGCCGCCCACCTAACTGAGGTAATGGCCAAAGATGACCAATTCAGTATGAGAATATAGATAGATAGATTATTCACTTAATCTACATTGCAATAAAAGCGCAAATAAAATTGTTCCAGCTTACAAAAGATATGTTATACATGTATATTGGATTTAAATACAATTTTCTAATGTTTTCCCGTATAAATATATGTTTGTGCTTTTTGGTATTTTTATGTGCTTTCCGGTATTCTTGTTGCTTTCCGGTATTTTTTTTATTTTCTGTAATTCTATGCACAGGGAGAGTCTCCAAATATCTTATTTTAGGATGACCGATGCAGAAAAGCATAAATAAATCTTAACTAAGTCATTAATATTAATACTGTGGATCATTTTCGATAAAAAATGTCCTTTTCGCTATTTAGGCTAAAGTCCTTTTCTTACTTTTCGCTATTAAGGGGAATCCGTTATGACGTCACTTTTCCGGCACCAAAAAGGCGTCGGGTAATGTTAGATGAAATCATGGCACGAATTAACATATAACATGTACAAGTTGGCTTCCTTAAAAAGAATCCCAAGGAAAGGTCTGCTGCTTTCTAGTCAGCAGAATAACCAGTGCCGGCGTTTATGAAACACTTTGTCGACAGCTTCTTGAGTTATATAGTTTTTTTTTAGATAACTTGCTTACAAGGTTAAAATGCTGAAAATTTCAAAGGGCTATAACTCAAGAACATTTCAGAATTTTTAATTAGGTTTGTCAGGTCATCTGTTTCGCACCATCTATCAACCTATCAAGTTTCAAAGCATCAGAATAAATAGTTGTTGAGCTGTCTTTAATACAAGGTTAAATTGCCCAAATTTACAAAGAGCCAAAACTCAAGATTTTTTTTCACGAATCCATGCAGAATTTAACGAGGTCATCTACTCATCAACCTGTATTTATCCATCAAGTTTCTATCTTTAACACCTTATGGGATACGTTGCTTACAAGGTAAAATGCCCAAATTTGCAAAGGGCCATTACTCATGAAGTATTTTTCTGAACATCACTTGAACAAGTCCGTGAAATGAACACCCCAAGACCCCACTATATACAGAAAACTGTGGTTTATGAGGGTATACCTTTTTTACTTATTTCTGCTCCAAGACATGAGTTGTGGGTACTCGTTAGAACCGCGTCATCGAGGCGGTTCTAACGGGCACCCAAAACCTATATTTCAAATATAATAGGAAAGTTGTCACAAATTTTCAACCAGAAAATTAATCGTTTTTGAGATATGAAAGAATGCACTATGTCGCATGGGAATGTTGTCGTAATGATTATTGAAAAGTAAATCAGTGCATCTACCCATCACTTGCAATCTAATCACTAAATATCAAGGTTCTAGCTCTTATGGTTTTGATATGTTTTTCTGACAAGGTAGACATACCCAAATTTACAAATGGTCATAACTCACAGGCCATCTTCTCATTACTACCAATCTAGTCACCAAATATAAAAGCTAAGCTCCAATGGATTTTTAGATATTCTGCTGACAAGATAAAACTGTCAAAATTTACAAAGGGCCATCTGCCACATGACTGGAACTATACACAGTCTATCTTTAAGTAATACCAGTTAGAAAGTGACGGACATTCATACAGTATCAGTCTTATTTCATAGTCACAGCAGTTTTCGAAAGATGCATTTTGAATCTCATCCCCATTCAAAATCCTGACAGATCAAATTTGACCTTGTCCAAAGACAGGTCACGGTCAACCTAGGGTCACCAATGTTATACTCGGTCACCTAAAGCTACACACTAATTTTCAAGCAATTGACTAAAAAGGTTCTGAAAAAAAATTATTTAGGGGTTTTACCATATTTAGGCATGCCGGTCGTTTCTGTCATGTGACTGAACCATTCGAATAAACTTTCATTCTGCCATTGTCAGTAAGCTGCATATAAAACTGACGTTGGCTCCGCAGTTTCAGAGAACATGTCATTTTAAATGTCAATGCACCTGCAATCCAAGTGATATAGGGCAAATGTCATCGAATGCCATTGACCAATGACATTCATAGACATTCATATTGCACATACTCTCGTGTCATAGACCACAATAGTTTAAAAAAAAATGCATTGTTTTACGTTTTTCCCATAGTAAAGCCTAGGGAACCAAATATGACCTTTGCGTAAATCGGGTCTTTGTTTTCATAAACCTGGTAATACTCAATCGCCCAGTGCTAAATACCAGGATTCAAACCAATCGGCCCAGTGGTTCTGGAGGAGAAGATTTATTAAGGTTTTAAGCATATTTGGGTATGGCGCCCCTCTTGATAAAGTGCCCTGGACCATTGGAACAAATTTGCTCTTTCTCACTGTCCTAAGGTCACTTGTAAAATTTAAATGAAATTGAAAACCTGGCAAAGCTAATAAAATATTGCTGGCGGTTTGAAAGTGATAACGTCTGTGTCATTTAGTGAAAACTATGCCTCTGTGAGGCTATTTATAACGTAATTGGGCATTAGATAATCCCGAGACTTTTTGTCAGTATCTATCTGCATGTCAAAATTTATCGACATACTTTTAGCTGTTTGAAAGTAAGTTGTCCATAAATTAGTTGGTGAAAATTGTTGGCATTGTCTTCTGGATCTGTAATAGAGTAGGGATGAAATGAAAGTTTGGAGCTCGTTTATTTGTCAACACAAAAAAGAAAATGGTGCGATGTTCTGCTTCGTTGTCTAGGGTTAACGAATTACATATACATTGTAAACATACAATGAAATAAGCAATGCAAATGTCAATCTAGGCTTAGCAACCCTTACGGGTGCAGAACGTTCCAGTACTGAACAGCACACATTTAATACTGATTTGAATGCACTTTACTATTCCCATATGAATAGCATACAAGCATGCACCCACACACGCGCACACACGCACACATTCATACACAAACAAGAACCAGGGCGATGTACCCACATCCTTGACCCTTGGTATTGGATTCTTTTTTTAAAGTGCAAACTTGTACATTTAATTTTATGTAATGTAGTGCTTGATTCTCTGTCTCTGGTCGGGACCATCAGAGTCTAACTGTTGATTCTCATTTGCTCCAGCGTTTCAGTGTGTTCTTGCTGTCGAGTCCTCACCGTTGTTTTATCTCTGTGGTTGTTCGATTTTTGTGTTCTCGTATATGTTGCACTAATGAGTTAGGAGGCCTTCCTTCATGCGGTCTGAACAAATTATTTGTCTAAATCGCGACTGAAGTAAGGGTTTTTTTGTTATGTGTGTGAGTGTGTGTATCGTTTATATATTTTTTTTGTTTTGGATAGCCAATTGGTCCTTTTGTTTGAAAGTAACGTTTGGCTTTCCGCTATTGATGTTTCCATTAGGGTCTAGTTAGTTCATGTTGGTATTTCTTTCCCTTTTGTGTCTCTTATGGGAGCTGTTGGTTAATTGTATCGATTCCTGATCATTGCCTTCTCTTCTTTTTACGAAGAAATCAGGCATTAGACAATCTCATTTGTTAGGTTTCGCCAATATATATTTGAATGCCAAATATAATCAAAATATTTCTTTGAGTTCAAAAGTTATATGTCTATAATCAGTTTGTGAATGTTTCGCTTTTGCGTGGCTATTTGTATTTAGAAATCTGGTATTAAACAATATCACTGATTAGAACTTTTCAATATACATCTGTTTGTCAAAAAATATAAAATTATTCCTAACAGTTTGAAAGTTATACGCCCGTGTCAGTAAGTTAAAAAGGACGGGTTACAGTTTAGCCATATTTGTTCCTATGCTGGATCTGGATGAAACGTATATGCAATAAAGTCCAACATATGCGCGTTCATATGACAACAATATTTAATTAACCATGACATGTGCAGTCACGTGACTTCCGTTTTTCTATAAGTGGGGTAAATGTCAGTATTTGGTGATTTGCCAAAGTAATATGACATTTTTTAACAATTAACCGCATTAAAGCGTGCTAATCTACATGTCCATATCATAATCTATGTTTCTTGTATCCCGTGACACAATATTATGTACAGTATGTGCATAAGAAATTTATATTGTGTTGAAGTTATATGTATTTAGTATAATATGTTAGAAGTTTTATAATACGGAATGTATTTTCGATTCTGAAATATATATTTAAAATGTTGGCAGAAAGACAACAGCAGTACAATATATCATTACAACATACAGCAGACTTGATTCGATCTTGGTGACCTTGACCTCATTTTCAAGGTCACAGCAACCCAAAAACAGTCATTTTTAGGCAAAAAATGGCTTGTCTGTACTCTGTCTCAATAACGAATTGATTAATTTTAATCAAACTTGGAACAATATATCACTACAACATACCGGAAATTTGATTAGATTTTGGTGACCTAGACATTTTTTTCAAGGTCACAGGCCCCCAAAAACTGTCAATTTTGGGCCAACAATGGCTTGTCTGCACTCTATCTTATTTTGTCAAACTTGGTACAATATATCAATATAACATGCCGCAGATCGAGTTAGATTTTGGTGACCTTGACCTTTTTCAAGGTCACAGGCCCTCAAAGACAATCAATTTTTGGCCAAAAAAGGCTTGTCTGCACTCTATCTCATTGATAAATTGCTTAATTTAAGTCAAACTTAGTACAATATAACATTACAACATGACGCAGATTTGATTATATTTTATCGACCTTGACCTTTTTTCAAGGTCACAGGCTCCCAAAACAGACAATTTGGGGACAAAAAAGGCTTGACTGCACAATTTCTTATAAACAAATTGCATTCCAACTTGGTATAATATACCATTACAACATACCACAGATTTGATTAGATTTTGGTGACCTTGACTGTTTTTCAAGGTCACAGTCACCCCCCACCCCCTACCAAAAAAAAAAAAAAAAAAACAGTAAATTTTGGGCCAAAAATGTCTAAGGATAACCCTTTCTACAACTTATTTAACGTCACTGCAGCTGGTTTCTCGGAATGTGTGGCGGCTCTAAAAAGTCTCCCTGCTCTACATAATAGTGTAGTTTACATTTTCTTTTCCTTTTGGGATCATTGATTCCATTGTTGAATTTTGAAAATATTTTAGGGTCACTGATGAAGCCAAATTGGCCAAAACTAGCTAGTGTGACCCAGAAAACATGTACACTCCATATTTTCCAGTTCTGTTGTGTATTCCTTGCTTCCAAAGGATAACCCTTTCTGCAACTTATTGTCTGCACTCTAAGGCCAAGGTCTCCCGAAACCTGTTCTTTTAGGGCCAATAATGGCTTATCTGTATACTATATCATTTAAGAATTTATGAATGTTGGTCAAAATCGGTACAATATTTAATTGCACTATACCAAATTTGTCTGGTGATCTGAGCTTTTTAATGACTTTTTGTTTTTTTTAAGGTCATAGGCTCCCACAAAAACTGTCAGCTTTTGACCAAAAATGGCTGGTTTGTAGCTTACATTTTGTTGACGTTAATCTACTTATTAAAGTCAAATGGGTGTTTAAGATACATTTATGGTGAGGGGACATTGTTTTCCTCTGAAAACATTTTTATTTATACCAGCATTCAGGGTATGTCTGGAGAAAATATGAAATGTTACATACCCTGTAAAAAATATAAGACAGAAACTGGTAATGGAAGGTAAACATGAATGTATGTCATACAAGTAACATGCACAGCATGTGACAGCAGTTACATCATAGTCCTTTAATTCATCAATGAAAAGCATTCCCGTTTGCCCAACAAGGATTGATGGTCGTGCTCATACAGATGGCCAGCCGCTGTCCTTCTGTATATGTAGACTATATTGACTTTTTCCTGTGCGAGTATGCACAGTACTTTGATTACATTGATTTTCTCACCTTATTTTATCGATAAAAGTTTATTTTTCAACATCCTCCACATCGTTAACCGCCAAAACATCAGCATTTTTGAAAGCATTATTGTTTCTGAAATAAAGTGGTGTGTAGTTTTTTCTGGTTAACAATGTGGACGACCATGCAATTTTCCTTTGAACACCACAGGGGTCGTCACTTTTTCCATAGGCGCAATGTTACACATGACTAGTAGTGCATGTATTCAACCGGAAATTGTGTTACGAAAATGCATGCGGATGAAAAAGTAAATATTTGTCCAACAAACCAGAGATATTTGGTCGCCTTATGAGTGTATTTTGATCAGTTTTTGTTGACTTAAAGAATTAGCTCTTTCAGTAGGCACTTTGCAATAGAAAACTGTAACCCGTCCTTTGCACCGGCGACGCTTTTTGTAAAGAAATCAAGCATAAGACAATCTCATTGGTTAGGTCTTGTCAATATCTTCTGCATGCCAAAATTATCAAAATATCCCAAGCGGCTATACTCCATATTCAGCTTCTGAAAATTTTGCATCCGTGATGCTATCTATAAAGAATTCTGGCATAAGGCTATCTCATTTATTTTTGCTTCGGCTGATAAAGAACGTTTCCTTGTTAGAGAAGAGACAGCTGATTACTTCCCTTTCCGTTGTGTTTGTACTGTATATGTATTATTTGGTTTGCTCTACCTCTTTGTGCCATTGGTAGCCTGGTGTCTTTGATGTCGCTCTTTCTGGTCACCTTGATTTGTATTTCGCTTTGTGTCAGCTCACGTGCATTGCAAATCGGCGTCACACATACGAAAAGGGTTTGCCAGACGGTTCTATAAGTTGCGGAAGGATACGGTATTCTACGAATGTTGTGCCACTTGCTAGCGAAGTGCAAGCTGTTTGTAAAAACTCATACTTGTATTTGGTATTTTTCGTTCATTTCGGCAAATAGACATACCGCATCGAACAGTGAAGCCTCCCTTCGAATTTTCGACTGGTTTCACATTTTTCCTCGCGTCGACCGTGATTGCAAATAGCAAGTTGTAGACAGAAGTCTGCACTGGAGCGAAAACGCTTCAAATTTCACATGAAAACTGCGGAAAGGTCTTTCCAATAAGTGACTAAGCTAGAAAACAATTAAAATTATGATTAATTACAATAAAAATATAAAATAAATAGATAGAAAAAAAAACATAAGCAAATATTTATAACTGCAGTGAAATGTAATAAAATCCAAAACATACATGTAATATAGCCGGTATAAACTCAGCAGTCATAATCTATGTGCGTGTGTGTCTGAGTTTTTCGTCCCATCAACAGCTAGGGTCATATGGAGACGGGACCTCGGTCAAAAGAAAGTCTGAAGAAGCCATGGATCGAACCCGCGATCCCTGGGTTATGAGGCGAGTAGCATAACCGCTTCACTATTCTTATCTGTAGCCTAATTAAAAAGATTGTAAAAATACGCTGGCAATATTTTATCTTTGTTTTATTTTTATACTGTGTGTGGGGGAAGGGTGGGGGTGACAACTTTCCAAAAATAATTAAATAAAATGTCTAAGACTGATAGGGTAAATTTGATGGCGCTGGTGACAAATAAGTTTTCTTACAACTTTTCGACCGAGAATGCTCCCTGCAGTGGAATTTTAAATACAAAATACCAAATAGGATACAACATGAGTGTACTCTCATCTTGTTTTTCAGCGCAGGAAATGACATGGCGTATTGTACTCTCAAATTGCAACTAATTGAACGAGATGAACAAGTGTCTTGACGTGATGTGTCGTTCAACTACAACATGTCGTCTACGTTTCAGGCTGAATATAGGCTAGTTTATGAAATGTCTAGACGTGTTGTGCCGTTAAAGTACAACATGTCGATTGCGTTTCAGGCTGAATATAGGCCGTTAATAGTTTTCAAATGAGACGTGTTGTGTCGTTAAACTACAACATGTCGATTATGTTTCGAGCTGAATATAGGCTATTCACAGTAACCAGTGTAGGAAGCACCCAGGCGCGCTGTGTCGTTAAAATACAACATGTCGAGAAAGTTGTCACAGTTTTCAGGAAAGGTCTAGACGTATTGTGCCGTTAAAATACAAAATGTTTTAGAAGCCTCCGTGGTTATGCTACTTGCCTAAAAACCCACGGGTCATGGTTTCGATCCCGGGCTTCTCCAGACTTTCGGAGACTTTAAGTTTAGGAAATGTCTAGGAAATGTCCAGACGTGTTGTGCCAATAAAATACAACATGTCAAGTGGATGTCAGCCTCGATAGCGCAGTGGGTAACGCGTTCGACCTATGATCGAGAGGTTGTGCGTTCAAATCCGGTCACCGGTATCGAGGTGTGTCCTTGGGCAAGACACGTAATGACACTGCCCCACTCCACCTAGGTGTAAATGGGTAGCAGTGGTGTAAAAGCCACTGCCTCTCTCTCGCGCGCGCGAGAAAACACCCGGGATGAGTGTTCGAGAGCGATTCAATAAGCTTGAAGCTTTCATCGCAATCGAACTAAAATAAATTAGTATAAACTATAAGTGCATTTCAGGCTGAATATAGGCTGTTCACATTTACCAGCTTAGGAAATATCTGGACGTGCTGTGCCAATAAAAGGCTGAAATATTTAGTCTTTGTTTGAAGAAAATATACAATATCTAGAATAATGTGTAGCTTACACAGTATTTGCCTATACGTACATAATCATAGGGGCTTGAATCATGAAAAAAATGCAAAAAAAAAAAAAAAAAAAAAATTTTTTTTTTTTTTTTTTTTGGTACTATATTAGAGACAAGGGGGGAAACTTCAGCTCAATTTTTTTGGGGGTTACCTCATTTTACTCAGTGTTTCTTTTTCGCAAATGAAGTTTTTCACCTGCTTATTATGAATTATACAAGTTAAATAAGTCCACTTTGCAAAAATAATCCGCCTCTGTCTGCCACTTGCAGGAAACATGTTTTTCTCGCATGGATTAACTCAACAAAGCAAAATTCGGCATAAACTTGTGACAAAAATTTTCAGGTTTTCATCAATCACAACCGAACTTGTGATACGGGGGGAACTTTTTTCGCTTTCACCCGTTGTCTTTCATTTAACTTTAGCTCTCTTTGCCAATTTGATTAAAAAAAGATGTACTCGCTGCTCTAAATTTTGATTTTGCTTCTTTTTCTTCGAATTCCGCAGTGTTCTGTCAATGATCGGTAAAGAAACCCGGGCGCTTGCCATAATCGTCGTGTTTAAAAAAACGGGACGTACAGGACAGATATAATCCGGAACTTTGGAAACTACGTCCGGCAGTGGAGTAGCTGTTGTTACTGTTAAAATGTGTGTAATAGCCTTGATTTCGCCTTTGATTTATTTTTTCAATGTAACATATTCTGCTAGGACTACGTATACACGTATTACGCAGATAAAAGGCTGGATGGTGTTTCTACGTATAATGGGCTGTGCTCTGGTAATTTTGTATTGTATCGCTTTTCGGTCAACTTCCAATTAGCCGCTGTAACTTTTTTGACACATGCGCAGAAAAGGACATAAAATGTTTACTGAAAAGCAGAAGACGGCCTTAGATCTGATAAAAAAAACAAGACACAACTGCCTTGTTTATATCCAGGCTGGGACGGGCATAACCCACGTTATCGAGGAGATTGCTAGAATGCTCCGTATTGAAGGGAAATGTTTGTCAGTTTCTTGCACAACAGGTATCGTATAAAATCTATGCGTTTTTTGGCAGAGTCCTAAAGAACGTGTGTACATGACGTCGTCACCTTGTGTTTAAACGCTCGTTCCCGGTACACGGCGACGGTTAGCTAAGCAAAAAAAAAAAAAAAAAAAAAAAAAACAACAACAAATGCAGCAGTGTTAAGCCAAACGGTTCAGAATATAAGTTAAAAGAGATACGCCTAGAAATAACTTGAAATTATTTTACAAAGTTGGATTCATAGTGGTCGGAATGACTAGCGACTTTAAGCGTGTGTTCTAATAGTGTTACCTGAATAGCAATGGCTGTTTTGGTGCCAATAGGCCTATATGACTTTTCCTTCTTTTCTTTTCTTTGTGATAAGTTGAAACCAAGGAAAAAGCGTTTCAATAGATATTTTGTCTAATGTTTGCTGTTCTCTCTCTCTCTCTCTCTCGCTCTCTCTCTCTCTCTCTCTCTCTCTCTCTCTCTCTCTCTCTCTCTCTCTCTCTCTCTCTCTCAGACATTTGTAAGAAATTTGTAGAGGTCTTAAGATTAAGTAGAGGGGTATGGAAATATTGTGTGCTGTCCATTCCAGAGGTAAGAAGAACAGTGTACAGACCTAAACTGCACTAACCTGGCCCAAGGATTATAAAACTTTTTTTTCATGCTCAACTGATAGTGCATGATATTTATCCGGCTCATAATTAAAAAAATATAATGTAAACACGTAGAAAACAGTGTAGTTCATACTTCCGTGAACGCATCGAGTCACATGATTTTCAGTGACGTCAAGTGACGTCATTCTAAACCATGGTTCTCTACGGGCGTCGGAGAGGTCAACGGTGTTCCTCTTTTTGTAGTAAAATGGCGTGTAAATGTTTTTCAGTTAAAAAAGTTTGCCCTATAAGCATTATTTTTCGCCCAGTGATGAGGGGCAAAGAATGTAATTATAAATCAATAAACTTAATTTTTCTGCTTTTCATGAAAATATGAACGACAGCGACTCGCTAACAAAGTTCTCATGAACCCCTTCGGGGTTCACTTACTTTGCACACAACCCACTGCGTTCGTGCTATCATGAACAGCAGAAAAATAAATTTCATTTCTTAAGTGTTTGTTTTCTTTGCCTCATATTGCTGCCTCACTCTAGGGTTTATTAGCTATCTCATCATGTCAATCATTGCAAAACACCCACATTGAGCCGGAGGTAATTTTGTTTTCAAAACCGTCTTCTGTAGCATGTTTTGTTATCTGTGCGATTAGGGGAGCAGCTTCTCAGTTTCTCCTTAAATGTACATTTGTAACAGTCAGGATGACATGTCTTTATCAACTTTTAATGAAATGGACATTCAATTTGTCATCAAACTGCTGACAAGTGTCAAAGAAAGCAGGTCATGAAATGTACATGCACTGGTAGCACTTTACATGTAAACGGATGCTTTAGACACAAACTTTAGCGGCTCACTGGAAAAATGATGACGATTTTCTTCAGGAGGTATGAATATTAAAATACTAACAATTTGTTGCGATACATTTGTGTGAATGTGCTTTATCGCTTATTAATTTCTGTATATTTGTGCAGTCTTTGCATCCGCAACGCATTCTTTAAAGTTTTCGGACCCGCCCATCGGGGCTTAAAGAAATAGATGGGCTACGTGACGCTTCCAAGCAGAGCTGAAAACGACCGCACGCGAGAACTGCTAAACCGCTCAGATAATCTATGCCTGCCCAGGCAAAGCGGTGCGAGTCAGACCGTTCATGCTTATAAACCCTTTTGGTTTCATTGGGCGACAGGGCTTGAGAAGTCAATTCATCTCAATGTCGAGTAAAAGTCCCACAAAATGGATTCAACGTCTCCAAAATGACCTGTTGATGGGCACTTTAAACATCTAATCAAACAAATAAATTCCTTAAAGTGTTTGGGTGAGGAAAATAATTAATATTGCGGTCTTGGCCTCGGGCTCGTTTTCAGTGAATTAAAGTCTCATGCTCGACAAAACCCCACATGATACTTAACTAAACTGAAAACTTGCTTGAAAATTCCTTGTTTCGGCCTCAATTCCGTCATACATTCTATTATTCAGTTCTTATCTAAGCAGGAAACGCCCC
Source organism: Lucinisca nassula (assembly GCA_963580285.1). NCBI lineage: Eukaryota > Metazoa > Mollusca > Bivalvia > Lucinida > Lucinidae > Lucinisca > Lucinisca nassula. The sequence continues at coordinate 39,512,246 of OY757017.1, forward strand.
CCCCCCCCCCGCCCATCGGGGCATGAAGAAATGATGCTTCCACGCAGAGCTGAAACCGACCCGCACACGAGTACTGTTAATCCGTTAAGAGGATCTAAGCCTGCATGCCCAGGCAAAGCGGTGCGAGTCGGCCCGTTCATGTTAATTAACCCTATTGGTTCATTGGGCGGCAGGGCTTGAGATGTCATTTCATCTTAAGGTCGGGTAAAAGTCCCACAAAATTGGAAGCTACGTCTCCAAAATGACCTTTGCAGTGTTGACGGGGACGTTAAACCCCAAATCAAACAAGCAAATCTAAGCAGGAAAATTGCCTGAACTGTTATTATTTGTAAATAGCGAGCATTATAAATTTAACGCTCGGCTGAATTGGGCATGAAAAACGTTTTATAACCTTTAAATAACCTGGTCGAGAAACACTAAGATTGGATTGCCGCTTTACTCAACAGCACCAAAATTTTTAAATGGCCTATATATTGACAAGGCCCCGTTTCTCACTTACTCTAGGCTAATACAAGTACATTTTCAACAGATCCATTAAAGCACTTCACAATCAAACCTTTCATAAGTCATCTATTTTAAGGCATTCAAGAGTTCTGCAACGGAAGGCCAGGTGTTTTTTTTTTTACCGGATACTACGGTATTCGACCACATGTGCTTAACGATCGGCTCGATATGAGTTAAATAAACTCGAAAGGACTGTAAAATGATCCCCGCTATGCACCCCCTCACCCCTCCCCACCCCCCCCCCCCCCCCCCCCCCAAAAAAAAAAAAAATAAAAATAAAATAAAAATAAAATAAAATCAAGGTTGATATGCTCTATAGCTTATTCTGACCTTTTTTGTTTGCTGTGTTGTGGTGAGTTGTGGTGCCTATTCAGATTAATACAAACTTGCTGAGAAGAAAAATTGAGCAATATTTTTTTTTACCAAAGTCCCTATATACATCAATTGATTTGGCCGAATTCATAAATAGAAGCGTCCACTTCAGAAACGCGCGGATGAGAGAGCATGTGTGTGCTGCACTGTAGGGGTTCTGTCCCCTTAAATCCCTGTTGGAAAAGGACTCAATGGGCCCAACCTAAATAGTGCTTATTGTCATTTACTGGCCATTAGCGACCCAGGATCAAAATTTCAAAACATAGAAAGGAATATGTTGCAATAGGGAACAAATTGTTTACATGCTGCATCATTTTGAACATTTACGTATTGGTGGCATTTTTAACAAGCTGGCTGTTTTTTTTTTTTTTTTTTTGTTTTTTTTTTTTTTTCATTTCTGTCTACACAAGCAAAAACGTCCACGATTTCAACAAAAAATACATCTCACTTTTTCTATAAGGAGATAACTACGGCTAATCCCTGCCTTCCTAAATTTAGCAATCCACCTAGCTCAGTGGTTAGTCCCTTTGCCTCAGATGTTAAAGGTCCCAGGTTCGATCCCCAGCAGCGGTGACAAAATTTCGGCGTCAGAACACGTTCCATTGGCATCATTTGCAGGTATGAATGTCAAAAAGTGCATCGCCCTTCGAATCTGGACGTTAACTGGAGCCCCCCCCCCCCACCCCCACCCCCCTGTGCAGGGAGAACCATCTCCTGTGCAGGTTTAAGAACCCTACCGTAATACTCTTTCATCCTTCAAAACTGGAGTATATGCAGTATACAACGTCTGTGTCCCCTCTTGGGGTTTAGTTGAAAATGGAAGAAAAATAGCAATAATGCTCATTTGTCACTACTTCGAACGGTTTAAAAGTAAACAGCACCGGTCGTTCCGGTCGTTAGTTCATCGATAGAGTAGCCCGGAATCAGCAGAAAACCAAGCTTCGCGACGATTGTTTTCTTGATCTGTTACAGAAAGTGGTGTAAATGTAGCAAAACCTAAATTTAGAGCTGCAAATACATCATTTTGGATTCAAATTGGTCAAGAGAGGTTCATTTTAATGAAAGACATCAGTTGAAAGCGAAAAAGGTTTACTCCGTAACACCAGTTCGCTTGTGATTGATGAAAACCTGAAAATTTTTGTCACACGTTTATGCCGAATTTTGCTTTGTTGAGTTAATCCATGCGAGAAAAACATGTTTCCTGCAAGTGACAGACAGAGGCGGGTTATTGTTGCAAAGTGGACATATTTAACTTGTATAATTCATAATAAGCAGGTGAACAACTGCATTTGCGAAAAAGATACACTGGGTAAACTGAGGTAACCCCCACAAAAATGTAGCCGAAGTTTCCCCCCTTGTCTCTAATATAGTACCCCACCAAAAAAAAAAAAAAAAAAAAAAAATTTTTTTTTTTTTTTTTGCATTTTTTTCATGATTCAAGCCCCTATGGTACATAATATACATCTACCTATTCAAGGAGCGGAACTCTATAAGCATATGCTTTCGTTCTTATCCTTTCTATTGTTCGCAAAATTGTATATTTGTATTTACTGTATTTGTACTAATGAAATAAATATGTTTAAACCAATAAAGAGCAACGTTTTCAGGAGCCTCTGTAGTGTAGTAGTTATGCTACTTGCCTTAAACACCAAGGGTCGTGGTTTCGATCTCGGCCTTCTCAAGACTTTCGGATGAGTCTTTAAACAAAGGTCCCGTCCCCGTATGACCTTATCTGTTTGTGGGAGGTAAATCTACACACACACTCACACATATGTTAAAGGTCCCTGGACATTTCGGCCCATCCCAAAATCGGCCAATACAAAATCGGCCCATAGCAATTTCGATTTAACGATGGTAAAATTAAGTACTATGTTTTGCATATAATTGATTTGCTTGCACAGCCAATTAAATCAGTAGCATGTAAGTCGAAAATTTGATAAAAAGAAAAATATGTTCAGTTTGAGAAATTAATATTCTTTCCTCTAATGATAAAAACATCACATCATGTTAACAAGTCCGAGAGAATAATATCGCCCTTAACCGCACTTTATATCGTTTTTTAGGGTTTAAGGGGTATATGTTATTATGCTTATTTCTGATCCAAGACATATGTTGTAGGTACTCGCTGGAACCGCCACCGTATGCTCAGGGTATAAATAAGACAAATATTACTTTTTTTGTCGGAAAAGTAGTCATTTTGGAGGAAAGAATGCACTGTGTCACACGGGTGTGTTTTCGTAATGGATACATAAGAAAGACAATGCACTCGAATTTTCTGGTTTATGATATTCGATGTTTTCATTGCAGGCAATGGTTAGAAAACTGACATAACAAGCGTTGTTCAGAGTCACATTGGGTTTATGAAATTGTTAAAAGTTTCGTTGTGCCCATTGTATTTCTTATTTCTGCATTTCAACAATGGAATACGCCATGAATAAGAGGCGCATTGATTAGTTTTCAACAGAAAATCTTCAATTTTATTACAGGAATCATGCATAGGTTTTCATGCATTAACATTTGTCGGGTCCCAAGGAAGCCGTTTGAACATTAGGCCGATTGAAACACAAAGGAAATAAACAAACATTCAGTATATTAATTTTGTTTCTTATCTTCCATTACAAAGTTTGCATTGCGAGAAGAATCACATCTGAGGGAGGTAATTATTGAAAATAATGATCGAATGCCGAGCGGTGAAAAGGGGCAAATAAAAGGTAAATTGTATATACATGTATTTTATCCATCACGAAAACACGCCTATATAATTTTGACCCCCTTGAACCCCACTTTTATTAGCTCACCTGTCACGTAGTGACAAGGTGAGCTTTTGGGATCACTTTTTGTCCGTCGTCCGTCGTGCGTCCGTAAACTTTTTCTTCAAACAACATCTCCTAAACCACTGATCGGATTTTGACCAAACTTCACAGGAATGATCCTTAGGTGGTCCCCTTTCAAAGTTGTTCAAATGGTTCCGGTCTGTTGCACATCTAAGTCACAGGAGCTAAAAATAGATTTCATGTCGAACTTTAACGGACATCCAGGTAACTGCAGTCGGTTAAAGTAAATACATAGATTTATATAGGAAATTGATAATTATTTCCCTATAAAATAAATAGTAATAGCAATATCTTTTCTGTGCCAGCGGTTCATGATTCTGCATTCTTTTACGAATGCACACATGTATTTTTTATGAAGTTTTATCAACAACTTTTTGGTCCTTTTTACATATAATTGGAGGCACCCTCTAAATGTATAGAATATATAGTAAAACTACTGAATGAAGCGACAAAAACTGATGAATATATTGTCATAACTTTTTTGTAAGTTGTTATTTTTATTCTGTGCAAGCGGCAGTATGTTGGCAAATGTATTGCGAACACGTCCATATAAATTTTATAAAATAGAAATGAGAATAATTTGGTCCTTTTTGAAAATGAAATACACTACCCTCCTTTTCTATTTCCAGTTTACCTTGGTAACCAGCAGTCAGCGGTTGTTACTAAAGTAATCAATAACACTACAAGAATATATTACGCATACGACGTGCTTCTTGAACTGTATGGTTCGGGATTTTTATTTATTTATTTAGTTATTTATTTATTTAGATGTATTCTCAAATGTAAATGTTTTCGAAAAACAAAGACTTTATTACGCCTACGATATGCTTAATTATCAGTTTGAAATGGAATAATGTGTTTGTTACTTTGGTTTGACCATCATAAAACACGCTGCATAATTTTGACCCCCTTAAACCCCACTTTTATGTAGAAAAACAGGGTTTACAGTTGTACACATTTTTTTCTGCTTAAAAACATAGATTGTGTGTACCCGTTTGCAACGCCGAGAGGGTTCTAACGAGTACCCACAAACTATGTTTTGTGCCCGTTTGACCGCCTCGTCGAGGCGGTTCTGGTGAGTATCCACAAACTTTGTTTTGAGCAGAAATTAGAAAATAACGTATTTTTTAACTGATGCTTTTCATTTATAATGACTTTGTTTGTTTGTTTGACTCTTTGTTTGTGATGGATTTCACGGCCCAGTCAACACTATTTAGATCATTTTTAGTTAACCTATCTACACTAATCCTGGTCATGATTTTTCGTAGGGGGTTAACCAGTAGAGTGAACATTCTTCCTCCATAAACTGTCAACTGCCTGAATCATTTTAGTGATAAATTTTTCAATGTACATGTGTATTTGAATAGGCCTGGTTTTGTAATTGTTTAGTTTCATTAAGTGACGTTCTGTTCTAAATGTGGCTCCATATTGTATTAAATTATATTGAAGTAGACAGGGGGCAGAAAAGACAGATAATTTTATTGTTCTGAAAACTGTGAAGATTATGCAATGTTTTACAGACCTGTCACTTACTGCTCAAAACATTATCTCGTTTACACCTCGACAAACTGAAATCTAGTCAGAATGCTTTACAGATCATGACATTAACATTAAAACCGCGCCAACCTAAAGACTACTACGTCACTTGGACATTCTCTTTTCAGCTACTGACGAGTGAATATCTTTCTCTTGCAGATTTTCCAGGCGGATTACAGAGGATTTTATTTGTGTTTTAATTGTGTTTTAATTGTGTTTGTGCTATTGTGTCACTGCAATATTGGATAATTATATGTGTTTATTACAGATAACATTTGTGTTTGTGCTATTGTGCTATTGTATCAGTGTAATACTGGGATATTGGATAATTATATTTGTTTATTACAGATAACATAGAGGTTAGTGCCCTTATTCTTACCAACTATCATACACTGTTTGTTTTTATATACTCCTATATCACGTTTTTGGAAGTTATTTTATTAAAGGTAAACATGAGTATGAACATTAGCAACTCATCCCAAACCTTGGAGAACATGATCAATACCATGATCAACACCCCATTACCTGTATCTCCATGCTCCCCAAACTCTAGGGACAGCTCATACGGTCGGGGAGAAGGGGACCTGACCATCATGGTGGAAACTCCCAATACCAGCATCTCAAGTCCCGGGACTTCAATCTTGTCGGGATCCGAAACCTCTGGGTCACTTTTCCCCAACCCCTCCCAGGATAGAAGCCCGCGGACCTATGCCGAGGTCGCTTCCGGTCTAACCTCCCCTATCATGACAGAATCCCACCAGTCCCACCCACAAGGCAAGAGCCCTCAGACCATAGGGACTATGGCGCAGTCACCCTCTCAAGAGACCCCAATCCCAGCCAGTCCAGGAAGCCCAAATACCAGCTCCAGCACTCCTAAGCCCCAAAGAAGAAAAGCAACCGCCACTAGACCCACCGGGGTCACGGCGGCTGGGCCTATCATAATGGGGGGGATTAGCATAACCCACACCACCGCCAAATCCCCCAAATTTTATACCCCTAAAACCAGCCCCACAGTCAGCCTACAGTCCAATTCAATTCAAAACCCGGCTACCCCTTTAACTCTTAAAAAGAGGAAACAGGTCGACAGATCCCCCCTCTCCCCAGACGACCAGCCCAAACGAGCCAACGTAGGCATCTCCCCCATCAACCCCAATGAAGGGGACGATTCCTTTGATCGCTCCGTGCAGAATGTAGTCAATATGGCAGTCAACAACATGAGCTGCCATGGATCCAATGGAAGCCCAAACACTACACCCTCCCCAAGCCCACCCCGATCCCCACCACTATCCCCATCCCTCACCTACGTCACCATTACAAAGGTCGGGGGACCCATCTCAAAGTCAGAAAGGAAAGAAACTATCAGGGACTTCACAGCCTTTCTTAAATACGACAATATCAAATACACCCTTGGACCAGAAGGTAACCCCGGGATCACCTTCAAAATAACAAGCCAGGCCAGCCATAAAGCAAAACATTACACAGCCAACCACAGGCTGTCCTTCGAGCCAAAAGCTCAGCTGTCAAGCAGCCCCCCAGTCGGCAGAAAAAGGGGTCCAAAGACCCAAAGACCCGACCTTCCAATAAACTCCAATACCGGCACTGGCATTCTCAAAAGCACAGGCGTCATCGAAAATGTCCCCATAGCCACTGACCTACAAGAGCTGAAGGTCAAACTCAACACAAGTGGGCACAACATAATAAAAACAAAACGTGTGCTCACAAGAAACAAAAAACCAACCAGGGTAGTGAAAGTGACCTTTCAAGAAAAGGTCGCGCCCAGCATTATTAAAACAGCTGATAGGACCTACTTAATCCAACCGTGCAGGGTACCGTACATACGGTGCAACTCCTGCCAGTCTCATGGTCATTCCGCGGGGAAGTGCCCAAACAAAATAAAAGTCTGCCCCCACTGTAGCATGTGGCACTCCCATCACCAATGCCAAGTCAACTATAGATACAGGAAATGCCCAAACTGCGGGGGGCCACACGGTGCAGCTCACCCCCAGTGCCCTACCTTCCTCACATACAAAAGGAAGGTAGATACCCTTAACAGAATAACCAGGGAGGAATGGAACATTAGGCGTATACAGGAGTCCGTCGTTCATGTTGCACACCCATTAGACGATGCCCCCACTCATAACCCCACCCAAACATCTCCCACTATAACCCAGATGCAGACACGGCCCATAGCCAGCCCATCAGTACCAAATTATCCCATACCTAACCCTAATCCTAACCCTAGCCATACACCCAGCCATAACCAAACGTATGTTACAACAGAACAACTCATCACCATCCTCGTTGAGGTGATGAAATTGGATAAATTGACCCTAGCCCCAAAAGACAAAGCGAAAGCAGTGGGAAATATCGTCAGAACCCACACCCACATAAACCCACACCTGAGTACAAACATAACAGACACCCCGGCTAGACAAAAAACGCACTGCCATACAAATGCCACCAACAGGCGTATAGCAGCACTAAGAGCAGACAACCCAACTCCCATGGATACCTCAACACCCAACCCAACAAACCCGACCCCAAGCCCATAGACATTCTGACCCCCACCCACCCGACCCTATAAGGATATATAATGGCGGACTCCACTGCAAAACCACCCCCTCCACCAGCCTCCCGACTTGACGTTCTGCAGTGGAACTCCCGTAGCGCTGTCAATTTACATCAACTTAGAGCCTTTCTAGATGAAAAAACAATATACCCCCACGCTATATGCCTACAAGAAACCTGGTTCAAAGATAATAAAAGAACCCCTACGATACCGACATTCAAACTTGCCGCCATCTCCAACAGACAGGAAAAAGGAGGAGGTGGCGTAGCCATTTATATGAAAGATAACATCCCATTCGAAAAGCTAGACCTAAATATCAATGACCCCACTTTTGAATCGTGCGCTGTCACCATCCATCTGAAAAACTGTAAAGTAGCCTTGATAAACTGTTACGACCCGCCCAGCAATAAAAACGCAACAAAAGAACTAGATAGACTAAGAAAACTTTTCGACCATATCCCGCACCAAAGCTACATACTTGTAGGTGACTTTAACGCCCATGACACGCTATGGAGCCCAAAGCAGAACCCAAGGGGGAAGGCACTATCAGAGTTATTACTTGAATACGGGGCTACCATCCTCAATGATGGGGCACCAACCATGGCAGAAACTGAATCTTCACCTGACATCACCATAGCCACCCCAAACCTCTCAGCCCACTCAGAATGGTATACCCTTGACAATTCCTGTGGTAGTGACCATCTCCCCATTTTGTCCAAATATAATGCCAAATACAACACCACGGGAGCAGCCGTTTCCCAAAAATGGAACCTAAACAAGGCCGACTGGGATCTCTTTAAAAATCTCTGCTCACAAAAATTAGAAATTAGTGACAACCAAAACATAGACGAAATTGCCAACCAGTTTACGTCCACCCTAAAAGAGATCTGTGACAGTACAATTCCAACGACCTCAGTTAAACATAAAAAACTTCTCCCACCCTGGTGGAATCAAGATTGTAGGAAAGCCATAAATCAACGCGAGCAAGCGAGGAAGAAATACTTGAAAAATAGAACTTCCGAGCTTAAGAATAACTACAATAAAACTAAGGCACACGCTAGAACCACCCTTCAAATAGCACAAAAACAAGGGTGGCAAGAAATAGTCAACAAACTTAACCATAAGACCACTAGTAAGAAAATGTGGTCTACTTTTAATAAATTTAGGGGTAAACCTACTGAAAAGATAAACTGTCTCAAAATTAACGGCCAGACCATAACTAATGATAGAGAGAAAGCAGACGCCCTTGCCAACCACTACCATAATATGTCGAAAACCTCCAACCAAGATCCTGCCTTCCAAACAATAAAAGAGACCGAGGAGAGAACCTTCAACCAATCTCTCCCTGACCTCTTCAACGATGACCGAAGAAGCAGTAACCTGAACTGCGACTTCACCCTATTTGAACTTAATGAGGCTCTGCAGAGCAAACGCAGCACAGCTCCAGGAGCGGACAAAATTCATTATGAAATGCTGAAACAGCTCCCACCAGATAGCAAACAAAAACTCTTAGACCTCATAAACACTTCCTGGCGTAGAGGAGAAGTCCCCACACAATGGAAACTAGCCACAACAATCCCAATAAAAAAACCACTCAAGGATAAGCTGGATCCACAATCATATCGACCCATCTCCCTCACCTCATGCACATGTAAAACTATGGAAACCATGATCGCCAAACGCCTCTCCAACTATCTAGAAGCTAATAATATCATCTCAGACAACCAATCAGGCTTCAGGCCTAACAGATCCACAACTGATCAACTTGTCCGACTGGAATCAGAAATAAACATGGCTTTCATGGAACACAAAATCCTAGTAGCGGTAGCCCTCGATCTTGAAAAGGCCTTTGACCTCATGTGGTCAACCGGCACCATAACCAAACTAAAGGAGTACGGAATAAGCGGAAACATGCTAAAGTGGATCCATAGCTTTCTCAAGGATAGAAAAATTCAAACCCGAGTTGGGGACAATACCTCAGAGGAACTAACCCTGGAAAACGGCTGCCCCCAAGGCTCAGTACTAAGTCCAATACTCTTTAACGTAATTGTTAACACCCTTCACGAGGCCCTGAAACCACATAATAATATAGGCCTGTCACAGTTTGCCGATGATAGCGCGGTGTGGGGGAAACGCTCTACTCTAGAACTGGCGGTCAAAGACCTACAATCAGTTCTAAGAGAAATCGAAACCTGGGCACTAAGATGGGGATTCAAAGTATCAAACCTAAAGACTAAAGCAATCATATTCAGCAAACGACGAAATCTGAAGACCACTCAAAACAAACTATACCTCTTTGGTAGGGAAATAGAATGGGCCCATAACATCAAATTTCTGGGCATGATCCTCGACAAACATCTGACTTGGAGAGATCACATTAAAGATCTCAAAGAAAGATGTGAAAAAGACCTGAACCTACTACGAGTAGTGTCAGGTACCACCTTTGGAGCTGATAAAAAGACACTCCTGATCCTATACAAAACCCTTATTCTTAGTAAGCTAGACTATGGAGCCCAGGCTTACAACTCCGCGTCAGAGAATATCCTTAAAACTCTGAATATCATTCAAAACCACGCCCTCAGGATAGCAACAAGAGCATACCGATCTACCCCAATCAACGCACTAGAGGTAGAATGTGGACTTAAACCACTACATCTACGAAGGGAAGAACTCATACTAAAATACTGGGCTAGATCCTCCCCACTTGGCAAATCCCTCCCAGTGAATGATCTATTAACAGATCATGGTTGCTATTCATGTAGGAGAGCCAAGAACTACAACCCATATTGTAAGAAAGTCCGTGCCCTCCTGAAAGAGCACAACATACCCGATAAGATCCAGGCACCCAAGTACAGATCCAAATGGGATCTCAAACACAACACACCCTCCTGTTACCTCCATCAGGTCCTGGGGAGGAAAGAAGAAAATACAAATGAATACATGAAAAATAAAAGCCTCTCTTATGTTCGCACCAGCCATGCTGGGAAAACTCTAATCTACACAGATGGCAGTAAGGACCCCACAACAGGAAAAACCGGCGCCGCATTCGTTGTCCCAGAGAGAAATCTTCACGTACCGATTAAAACAAACCAACACCTCTCAGTATTCACAACTGAACTGATTGCCATTCACTGGGCCATCTCCTGGGCCATCACAGTTAAAACACCCAAAGCCACAGTACTCACGGACAGCCTTAGCGCTATCCAGGCCCTACAGTCAGGAAAATCCAAAACACGACCTGACCAAATTGACTCAATCCTGTCTAAACTAGATAAGGCAAAAAGAGAAGGGCAAGACATTGAAATCGACTTGATCCCATCCCACGTCGGCATCCCCGGTAATGAGGCGGCCGACGAAACAGCCAGATTAGCACTAGATATAGGTATTAAAGATTATACTCTCCCTTCAAAACGGGAGATCTATACAATCATAGACACCGCCATAACGAGAAAATGGCAAGCTCTATGGGATAGAAACCCAACCAACACCGGGAGGCATTACCAACTCCTCCAGCCCACAGTAGGTAAATCTGCCCACCAATTAAGCAACAACAGAAAATTAGACGTGGTAATTTCCCGTTTGAGATTTAACCATAACGGCCTAAATGCCAACCTCACTCAACTAGGAAACACAACGGGTCTATGCAGAAAATGCGATAACTATGAACTAGAAACAACACAACACATCTTGTTTGAATGTGTAACAAACGCCCATGCACGAGAAGAGATAAAATCTGAAATGTTCAAATTAGGATATGAATCGGTACACCTACAAGATCTCCTCGCTCCCCCCGAAAAACACTGCTCGGTCATAGCCGAGGTGGTTAAGAAATTCCTTAAAGACACAAATTACTGGGAAGTAATATAAGAAAAACAGCTTTTGTTACCCACACACCGCGCTTAGGCAACCATCACCTACCGTCAATCTGCACTTGGACCTGAGACGGGGGCGTCAAAGCGAGACACTGTGGTTGCGGCTCATTTGCTTTGCACTTATGGGTGCCCCGCCGAGGCTACCCCCGTCAAAGGACAAACCAATGACCCTCCCATACCTTCAACATCATAACAGACCACGGGCAAGGGTGCATCATAAGAAAATCCCATAGCCCGAAAACTCCCACGGACATGCTTGAACCTGCGGCGACAAGCCGATTCGGGACACTGTGGTTGCGGCTCATGTGCTTTGCACTTATGAGTGTTCCGATGAGGTAACATGCCGCGGCAGGACAGGCAGCCCCCATGGGAAGGGTATTCTTCACAATAACCGCGCCACCCGTTAACTTGGTTTTGAACAAGTTACCCTAAGAGCCGGACCGTGCCTTTGTGGGGGGACCCCCCTCACAAGCCCGGCCCGCCCTGTGCACAGAATGGGAAGCCAAAATATGTGACGGATGGCGGGGTCATATTAGCACAAGCACAATATGCACTAACGACTTTTGTTTGTATTACAGGTACAGGTGGGACCCCGGGGGACAAGAAACTGGACACAACTACACTGATCCGAGCGCACACATGGGGTCCCAAAGCACTAATCCGACTTTTCTATTTCAGGAACGAGAGTAGGCTCGACGGAGCCCATCAGGACAACATCCTGAGGGCACCTGGGAGAAAGCCCGTACTGGGCTCCCCCTAGGTACCAACAGAATGAAGTCCCCTGAAGTAGGCAAAGCGAAGGCATAAATACTGCCAGAACAGAGCATACAAACGGGGACAGGTCACACGCTAAATATCTTTATAGGCGGGGCAACGGCAATATCCACCATTTGCTAGGTATTTGGAAATAGGAAGTCCCTTAAAAATGCCTTTTGGAAGACCATTCAAAAATAAAAATTAGCGGGATTGCAAAACGGCTGATTAGCCTCATCACTGCCTTTCCCAAACAAACACATACCTCCAAACACATCACGAAGACACACCTGTCCCATTTTGAACCCCACTTGCATAGGCAGGTCTCCGTGATGAGAGCATGGGTACTAGGACTTTTTGCAATAGCCGGAATTGCCTGGTCTATTAGTCACCCATCCTGGCTCACTTTAGATGCCTGTTCAAAATTCAAAAATTTCATGCGTTATCACCCTTTAACAAGCATCGTGACCGAAGGCGTTTTCTTTGCCATGTCAGGGGTGGAGGCAGAGAATAATGGAAGCCAGAACTGATAATGTATGTTAGCTTTTTTCCTCGGCCAGACATTCGAAAACAGGGCTGTGCTCTGACACATTTGGCAGTCGAAATTGGCAACACGTCATCACATACTAGAGCCCGTCTTTGGTCTGATTCCTGCACTCAAAATTCTAAAATCGCTATAGAACTGTGTTTCTTAGGACAAACGCTGTACCTTGGGTGCGATTTGTGCCTTCCTCCGATTAAGAGTTCAGTATATTCCCATTGGTCAGCTGACACCTGTCGAATTGACAAGTGCCAGCACATTGGAGGCCCTGGGAAGAGCAGTTCATAAACTAATCCCATTTAGCGAGATGGGGGTAGCCCCTATGTGCTTTTAGCGCCCGGTTACCTTACAAAATCTATCAAGTCAAGACTACTAAAGGCTAGATTCTGGTAGGACTTTACATTTGGAGAAATGGACCTTAAAAACCTGTCCTGGAGTGGATAAATATTTATTAATAAAGGACAAAGATCTCTCTCATGCACATAATTGTAAGACAAACAGCTTTTTCTGGATTTATTTTGACCCCCTTAAACCCTCTTTTATATAGTAAAACTGGGATATATATTTTCTTATTTCTGCTCAAAAACCTTGATTGTGATTACTCGCTAGAACTCTACTATGTAGCCCAAATCTATGCTCTGAGCAGAAATATAAAAAAAAAATATTTGATTTGGTGGTAAAATGTTTATCGTATTTTTGCTCGTGTTACAAAAAACGTTTGAGTCCAGGATTATTCCCTGCAAACGTTTATTGTCCATTTATTGCCCTGTTGAGTAGAGCTGACAATTGATCATTTTCTTACACATCGACGCGCAGATTGGCGCGTGTCAAGCGGGCGCCTGTTAACAGTTTTTCTTCACGACTATGCAAAGATGAATCATCACGAAAACACGCCTATATAATTTTTACCTTATTAAAACCTCACTTTTATTAAGTAAAACTGGGTTTTACAGGGGTAAACATTATTTTTTCTTATTTCTGCTCAAAAACATAGATTGTGGGTACTCGTTTAAACCGCCGAAATATGAAGAATACCATTTTTTTTTCTGTGGAAAATTTTAGTGGATTTTTTTTTTCAATATATTTGAATAGGCCTGTTTTCGAAATTTCTAATATTATTTCTAAAATATAGATTGTGGGTATTTGTGATAATAATATACTAATCAAAGTCAAAAAATGAAGGTAATGATAATGATAATAATAATAATAAAAATAATAATAACAAGAATAACAATTCAGTCTGTTTTTTTTTTTGTTGTTGTTGTTTTTTTGGATCGCCTCCCTCTCTGTCCCACTTTAAGCTCGGACCCATCAGGTTTACTTAAGACTTTAATTTGATTTTTAAGAGATAAAGGCAAAATCAATAGTGTTTTTCGAGAAAATGACCTTGGCGTAACAAACCAATAATTATATTAATCCCTTTAACCCTTATTGTACCAAATGGAATGTTCCTCCTTATATATAGTACAAGTCCATTTCATGATTTAGGGGTGTCAGGCTGTGTTTTCTTCAAAATTCATTTAGAAAATGGCTGAACTTTTAGCAAACAGTGTAGGCCCTGATCAGGCGCCGCGTTCTGCGGCGTCTGATCTGGGCCTGCACTGTTTGCCAGGGTACCTGTTTTGGGGGTTTCCGGTACTAAATGGGTTAAACACCGGGTAACATCGCGAAGTCACGGGTGAAAATCATTGGAAAGGTAGACTGAGGACCGCCCGAGGCATTAAGTATATAAGAATATCACCTATTAAATGAATAGACAGCAATCAACTAGGTTGTTTTTCTAGCATTGATTTATATTATCCTCTTGCTCTTGCCAAACGCGAATCGGATAGAGGAATATCATGGGTTCCGGCTCAATATTATGACCTTATTGTGTGCAATAAAAAAGACTGGGATCAGTTTGCGAATACACGCAGTCTGGTCCGAGTCTGTTTAATTCGCCTGAGGGAGATGAGATTCTGTTACATACAGAGACCCGATGAATAATTTCACACAGATTGCGTCTTCGATTGATCGGCTAAATTTGATTTAATGTAATACCAACATGAACAATAGATTCCAGGACAAAATCCCCCCGTACATAATCCCCACCCCCCGGACAAAATCCTCCTTTTTGTAAAGGTGGACAAAATCCCAACGCCCACCCCAACATTTGTTCATGTGGACAAAATCCCCCCTGGACAACCCCCCCCCCCCCCCCCACGGACATAGTCCCCCCCTGCTGTTTATAAAGGTGGACAGTATCCCGCATACCTCCACATGTACAATTACTGGTTTTTGAAAATCAGTCTGTCGTTTTGAAAACTGCAGATTCCATATCCGATTTGGTGCAGTACTATCAAAGCTATATTGGTGCTCATGTATAAAATTATTGCCCGTCAACACTGTATAGGTCATTTTGGAGACGTTGCTTGTAAGATCAAAGTAAAAAGGACATACTTGTATTAACTTTTTGTAATTGTACATGTGTGCTTTGGGGTTTTATGGACATCTCAACCCATTAGGATTATGTCTGGCATGATCAGTTAAATTGACTTATTCCAATAACAGATTCCAATATTTTTCATATTTCTGCTCAAAAACATAGATTGTGGGTAGTGGGATTTTGTCCGCCTTTACAAAAAGGGGGGGGGGGAGGGATTTTGTCCGGGGGGGATTATGTCCGGGGGGATTTTGTTCGGCTACCGAACAATACTATCTCCCAAGCTCTGGGAATCAGTAGCAGAAGACACTTTCAAATATTTTTTTCTTAATTTCCAACGCGAATAAGGCTTGACATTTCACGTGAATCGTTTGCTGCAGACGATTCACAAGTGATATGAAACATCATTTGGGCTTAGAATTAACAACAAAAATATTTTGAAAAAAAAAAAAAAAAAAAAAACTTGATAATTAGATCATTTTCGTCGGACTAGTCATGTTGTGTTTAACAACTTTGCGTTTCTTGAGCATACGCTACTGATCGTTTTATTTTTTATTTTATCTTATTTTGTATAATATTTCATTTCAGCAATTCTTGAAAACATTATAAAATGTTCATAGCCGGCCTCGGTAGCTCAGTCGGATGCGCGTCTTACTGGTGATCAGGAGGTCGCGGGTTCGACTCCCGCCGGGGTCGGCAACATTCTTTCGTGGAGATTGATCATGAAATCTTTTCTACGGCCATTCTCTACCTTCCGCTGATTCAGGAAAGGCAGTTGTCAGTTTCTGGCGAAAGAATG
Source organism: Lucinisca nassula (assembly GCA_963580285.1). Classification (NCBI taxonomy): domain Eukaryota; kingdom Metazoa; phylum Mollusca; class Bivalvia; order Lucinida; family Lucinidae; genus Lucinisca; species Lucinisca nassula. The sequence goes on from OY757017.1 coordinate 39,528,448, forward strand.
TGCACTGTACTGGTTAACCGCTTACGTATAAGCTTGCCCAAGAAAGTGTTGATAGGTAAACTGACCGGCTCAAAAATGACCTAAATAGTGTTGACTGGGCCGTTAAACTCCAACACAATAAAATAAAATGTTCAAAACTTTGTTGCATTTTACACTGTTGGCTTGTACATTTATGTATTTCAGACTGATTTATGTCGCTAAATACAATTGATATATTTGACACTGGAAGATACTATTTGTAATTAATGTAATACATCATCTATGTTTATTCTTTTTCATTCAATTGTTTTTTGTTTTTTTTTTCAAGATACACCATAACACAACCTCCACTTTCTTAAATAAAAACAGTCACCTATATAGTATATAAAAAGCGGTCCTAAAAATGTACGATTTACAATTTGCCTGAGGCAATTTGCACAGGAGGTAGTCGAGTCCTTGGGGAGATAACCATTTATTTTCTGTCTTGTTCGCGTTAATTCCCTTGATTTTCAGCACAGCTGAGAAAGGTGATGTCCGTATAAGTTCGGTATGTTTTTTACTGAAAATCTTTGAAAAATATTCTTCTCTGAAACCGCAAGGCCCAGGTCTTTGATATTTGGTATGAAGCTTCATCTAGTGGACCTCTATCAAGATTCAAATTATAGCCCTGGGGCCAAAAATGCCCCTGCTCCGAGGGCCTTTGGTTTTACATAGGCTATATAGGGAAAATCTTTAAAAATCTTCTTCTCTGAAACCACAAGGCCCAGGTCTTTGATATTTGGTATGAAGCTTCATCTAGTGGACCTCTATCAAGATTGTTCAAATTATAGCCCTGGGGCCAAAAATGCCCCCGCCCCGGGGGGGGGCTTAGGTTTTACATAGGCTTATATAGGCAAAATCTTTAAAAATCTTCTTCTCTGAAACCGCAAGGCCCAAGTCTTTGATATTTGGTGTGAAGCTTCATCTAGTGGACCTCTATCAAGATTGTTCAAATTATAGCCCTGGGGCCAAAAATGCCCCTGCCCCGAGGGCCTTTGTTTTAGATAGGTTTATATAGGGAAAATCTTTAAACATCTTCTTCTCTGAAACCACAAGGCCCAGGTCTTTGATATTTGGTAGTGTAATAGACAGTCCCTGACAGGCATCATCACCATAATGGAAACATTAATCTCCATTCAACAGACTTCAACCTCACTTGGATTATACAACAGAGCTTATTACCACAAAGTTAATAATCTAGGATCAAAAGTGACTCAATCAAACATTTACCTGTTTTTCCAAAAGCGCACACTTGTTTACAAGAATGTACTGTTTTCCTCAGGGATTCTTCAGAGCAATCGTTTATCCACATAATATAACGTTAAGCATTATTAGTTGATCACAAGTGGTCACTAGATAACATTCAGGTCATGCCTCTATCAGTATAATTCAAGTATTTCAATATTTGTCTGACTCCAAAGTAAGATTCTGTTGTCAAGTCCGCCATTTTGGATTCAGTAGTTTGACAGCCGGTGCAGTGAAACGGGTCAAATTCTGTCCATACACTTTACCCAGTGATATATTTAGGTGTTGAGGTTTGCTGGTGTTGTTGGCAACCTGGAAGATTCATCTTCGGTGGCAGCAACACTTGTAAACTGTTCTAAAACCACATTTTAGCTGGTCTACTATGTCGTCATGGGCATCGTCTGCAGCCCGGCCCGCTTCACACCGGACTTTACAAATTACACCATACTCACTAAGACTTGGTCACAGTACCGTACATCAGACTTATCATTTTGACGGAGAAGCTGACCTCAGAGTCGAGGGCAGCCCGGAATCCTGGTGCTCACATCGAGCCGACCCGGAGACGGGCGCTTCTGATTGGTTCATCAGTTGACCGGGCTTCCCCTGGCGCTGAGTCATTGGTCATCTTTGATCATGTGGGTACATGACCGGAGACTAATATGAAATTAGGCACTGCCTAGTCACGGGCATGGTTATTACTATGTCCATTTCAACAATCAATCAACACTATGGTCAGGGATTTTCAATTTAAAATTCTCTACAAAATCATTTGTACAAAAATTAATAAAGTGGATAGTGATTGAACAACATTCTGAAGCAACTAAAGAGATTGGCTGATAACTCATGGGAATCTTAATCTCTGTATTATAGTTATAACTCTTATTTAATGCTCGGCTTAAAGTTACTAATATACCCCACCCCCCCCCCCTCCCCACCCCCACCACCAACACAGTACAATTCAAAATATCACTTTGAGCAATCAATTTTGTAAACATTAAAGGGCTATAACTCTGCTGAAAATGTATTGATGTAAAAAAAAAAGGAGTAACAAGTGAGCCCCTAAATAGGCCTATGTAAAACCAAATGGCCCCGGGGCGGGGGCGTTTTTGGCCTCAGGGCTATAATTTAAACAATCTTGATAGAGGTCCACTAGATGAAGCTTCACACCAAATATCAAAGACCTGGACCTTGCTGTTTCAGAGAAGAAGATTTTCAAAGATTACAGTATTCGCTCTGATTACCGCACCGTGCCCTTAGTTTTTTCCAAATCGTGTCAAAAAATCATGGAGAGAAATCTACCTAATTAGCGCACAGTTGATACGAAAAAATAGCTTCCGATATGATGCTGATATTTAATGGGATGGAAAAGGATCCTTAAGCATTACCTTCACTATTGAAGAAATAATGGTAATTTTTTTATAGATTTGCTTGAACTTCAAGGAAAGGTTACTGTAAAGTGTCTGCTTATGCATTTCCTTTTCAAAAATAGCTTTGGTTTGCGCTTATAGGAGCGTGTGCGGTAATTAGGGCGAATACGGTATCTCTAGTATATAAATCTAAGTAAAACCATAGGACCCGGGGGCGGGGGCATTTGTACCCCGAGGGCTATAATTTGAACAATCTTGGAAGAGGTCCAGTAGATGAAGCTCCATACCCAATATCAAAGACATGGGCCTTGCAGTTTCAGAGAAGAAGATTTTTAAAGATTTTCCTATAAAAGTCTATGTAAAACCAAAGGGTCTCGGGGCGGGGGCATTTTTGGCCCCAGGGCTATAATTTGAACAATCTTGGTAGAGGTCCACTAGATGAAATTTCAAACCAAATATCAAAGACTTACGTCTTCTGGTTTCACAGAAGAAGATTTTTAAAGATTTTCCCTATATAAGTCTATGTTAAACCAAAGGGCCCCGAGGCGGGGGCATTTTTGGTATCAGGTCTATAATTTGAACAATATTGGTAGAAGTCCACTAGATGCAGCTTCAAACCAAATGTCAAAGACCTAGGCCTTGTGTTTTAGAGAAGAAGATTTTTCAAGATTTTCCATATATTCTATGTAAAACCCAAGGGCCTCAGAGCGGGGGCATTTTTGGCCTCATGGCTATAATTTAAACAATCTTGGTAGAGGTTGACAACTTGAAGCTTCAAACCAAATATGAAAGACCTGGGCTTTGCAGTTTCAGAGAAGAAGATTTCTAAAGACTTTCCCTATATCAGCTAGTGTGCTCCATACTTATATCCTGTATCCTAGCTGTGACATGAAATTTGAATGAATCTGGCTGATTATGTTATTTTTTTTTTTTTTTTTTTTTTTTTTGTTTGGGTTTTACGGCCCTTTCAAGATTATTTCACTCATATCGAGCCGATCGTTAATCAGAGGTGGGCGAAAACAGGAGTACCCGGAGAAAAACCACCTGACCTTCCGTTGCAGAACTTGGCGCCTCACACGTGGCCCGAGCGAGGCTCGAACCTACGGCGGTGAGAGACCTAATGACTAAGAGTCAGCGCTCTTATCCACTAGGCCACGGAGGCCCGTTTCAATTTGTTTATAGTCTAACGATACACTGAACACTATTTAGAATATACAATGTATATCCAACCACTCAGGCAGTTTGCCTAACATCATTAGTTTAACAGTGTTTAAGTCGACCTGTCATGTTAGCCCCTTTTTGTACAGAATGTCCCCAAAAAGAATATCAAATGGGCAAACAGTGCATGCAATCCCAATTCAGATGTAGCAGAATGCAGATCTGATCAGGGCCATCACTGTTGATCCAATTCCGATGGCAAGCTCATATGGTGTTAGGTATCTATCTATCTATCCATCTATCTATCTATTGGATGTAAGTCTATGGTCGGGATCTTTAAATAATGTCATGTTGTGAGGTACAGAACTCCTCAGTGCAAATGATAGATAGATAGATAGATAGATAGATAGATAGATAGATAGATAGATAGATAGATAGATAGATAGATAGATAGATAGATAGATAGATAGATAGATAGATAGATAGATAGATAGATAGATAGATAGATAGATAGATAGATAGATAGATAGATAGATAGATAGATAGATAGATAGATAGATAGATAGATCAGTGGTTAGTGCACTTGTCTCTGACGCTAGAGGCCCCGGTTTTATTCCTGGTGGCAGTGATTATTTCTGGATACGAACACGCTCAGTGCATTTGCCTCATCTGCTGGGTGAATGGCAAAAAGTGCACCGTCGTTCGGATAACTGTGTAGGCTTTCATCCTACAAACCTTGTGTGTGCTAAATGTACACCTGCGAGTAATGGTCAAATGTGACCGATCACAGGATAGATAGATCAGAGGTAGTGCACTTGCCTATGGATCTAGAGGCCCCCAGTTTGATTCGTGGTGGCAGTGATTATTGACGGATGCAAACACGCTCCATTTGCATTATCTGCCGGGTGAACTTGATAGCTCAGTGGTTAGTGCACTTGCCTCTGATGCTAGAGGTCCCGGGTTCGATCCCCGGCAGCTGCGATAAAATTTCTGTGTCCGAACACGCTCCATTGGCATCATTTGCAGGGATGAATGTCATAAAGTGCACCGTCCTTCGGATCGGGACGTTAACTGTGCAGGGAGAACCATCCACTGTGCAGGTTAAAGATCCCTACCGTAATTACATGATTACTGTGTAGGCTTTCATCCTGCAAAACCTGGAGTGTATGTAATATACACCTGCGGTAATGGTCAAATGTGACCGACGCAGTATCAGAAGATAGATAGATAGAATGGCAAAAAGTGCACTGTCGTTTGGATAGATAGATAGATAGATAGATAGATAGATAGATAGATAGATAGATAGATAGATAGATAGATAGATATCTAACACCATATGAACTTGTCAGGCAATTTGTCATGATGTATGGTCTGAATCATGATTAGGAAATACCAGTGTGTGTGTTTTACAAAATCAAATGCACCCAAATCTGTGAATGAAGAATGCAGCATAGTCGTGGAAATATAGAATTTTTGACAGAAACAGCTTTTTACAAATACTTCCCCGGTTGTACAAACTAGCCTTTCAATGTCTTTCTATCAAAGTATCAAAGTATAAGCATACAAAGCGGCAAAAGCTCCAAATGAACTGTCAAAACAGTTGTTGTTGACAGGCCAAAAACTGTAACGCGCAGACGGAAGGTAAACAAAAGACTGATTCTCATTTTTGTGGAATCTTTAACGTTTATGCCTAATTAATTCTGATAAGCGCCTGAATAACGTCGATCAATGATTTAGAACCGGTCACGCATTTTTCGAACAAATGCCGGGAAAATGAACTTTTATTTTTTAAAACGCATTTATTTGTTAAAAAGGATACGTTATAGTTCTTGGAATTTAGAAAGAGCTTGAACATTTACGGAAAGAGAAAAAAATCCGGCCAAAAATGTAAGCGTTTCTCGCCAGTTTTCAATTCGCGAGATCTCGTAATTTTGGGACGGATCAGCTGAGAGAGATGGGCTAGTGAAATGCACGCGCACGTTACCTATAGGCGTGCACGCCAAAGTTGCCTTCGGCAACTTTGTCCATGCCCGTATAAATACGAGACGCGTAGGCGTTTCTGGATCTTCGGATCACAGACGGGTCGCGACGGTTTCCCGTGACCAGTAGTTGGCCATAACCAGAGTTCGACTGGCGCCAAGATTTAAACAGCCCGGGCGTCCTCCGATCAGAGCCAGTATATCAACTGTGGCCTACTAGCCTGACGTATTCCACATCAACAAGGAAAACCAGTTAACCACAGTTCTAAGTATGAATACTAGATGCTTCTATAGAGCCGGACCTGTCCGTACTCGTGTTCGTCCGGTACCCAATATTCATTGGAATGCTTTGTAAACCACCACGGCGACTTTGCGTACATGTACCCGCATGTTCCCGTCTTAAATGAATGTGATGGAATAATTGTGACCTAGTCTAAATGAGCCTTTTCCTTTGTGACGTATGAAAGATTTTATCCTGATTTCTTAAGACAATTTATTTCCATTAACTCACTTTAGTTTCATATTGCTTTTTATTGGAGTTATCTTGCATTACAATAATTACTGGCCTGAAAGACAAGAGTAAATGATCCTGACGTAAAACAAGCTCGCTTTTTCATTTCTTTATCCTGTCTCACATGCCTGGGGTGAGTACAGTTTGGGTGAAACAGAAGTGGGATAATATTTATTTAATTAAATATTGACGCTGTTTGGGACCCAATAAATAAATAAATAAATAAAAATACAAATAAATAAGTTTTTCTCAGAAGGGCATAGCTAAACCCTAAAAATGTCAGCCATAGATTCAGACTCCGAGGTGCAATTTAACACTGGGTTAAACAGGCATCCTGGAGATTACAATCCCAATGATAGCCAGGATGAAAGCGTTAATGAGAGAAACCATGAGTCACAAAGTGAGACGGAAAATAATGAAGAGCAAAGCTCCGTTATAAATGTTGAAATGGGCGTAACCAGCCAACAGCATCCTATTGAAATCAATGCGAGTCAATCTGAACCCTCACACCGTATGCCGAGATGTCCTAGTGCACGAAGGGACATCCTTAGAACCCAGCCCGACCAGCAAAGACACAGACCATCCTGCAGCCCGAGGCATAATTCCAGTGAAAAAGAGCGCTCTCGTCGTGGTTGCCGTTTTGTTGATAACCCGTATCAACATTCCCGTTCCAGTCATCCACGTGTTGACAACCCGGGTCGACAAGCCGTCAAACGAGGTTCGGTGTTGCTCACCCGGAGCAACAGAGCCGCTGCCCGAACATTTCCAACCGTCATACGAGGTCCGGTGTTGCTCACCCGGAGCAGCAGAGCCGCTGCCCGGACATTTCCAGCCGTAATCCGGACCGACGCCCGGACGAACCCTGCCACTATGTAAGCGATAAAGACGGGTATTTCCGACCGCCGTACCGAAATGATCCTGGCACCTATCGCTTTTCCGAAGGTCAGGACAAATACAACGGCCCTAAACGAACAAGTCGTTCCAACAGCTTTAGTCACGATCGCTATAGCCCTCGGCGACGTGCAAGGAATCCATCCCCGCGGTATCACAGGGCAATGCGCCACCCCCGACATCGGTCCCGACGTCCCAAGAGCCCTATGAGGCCTTATTGCAGTCCCTATAGGCCACAGAATAGTTCGGATTCTCTGTTCCCGTTGCGTAGTCCTGAAAGGGGGATCTGAATCAGAGTAACCGTCAAAGTAGACGTATACCCCATGGGCGGCCAGATTATAAGGAACACCTTGTGTCAAGACCACGTCCTCACCCAGACCCTTACGACAGCGATTCTGGTGATACCTCATCAGACGGTGAACATCACAGACCTAGGCTGGGCATTGAGGATGAGCAGGTGCACTACTCGTCTCGCTATCATGGAGTGCCAAGAATAAAGCCGGAACCGTACACTGGAAATGAGGACTGGGAGGAATACCAATCTCATTTTGAGGACTGTGCGGAATTATCGAGGTGGGATCACCGAAGTAAGGTCCTATTTTTAGCGGCTAGTTTGAAAGGGTTGGCAAGAACACACTATATGAGCCTGGACACGCAGGACAAGCGCAGCTATTCATCATTGACAAAGATTTGGAAGTAGCCGGCATGCAATAAAATGGCTAAACCAGTTGGAACTAAGGCAGCGTAAGCCCGGAGAAAGCATCACGGCCCTGGGTGATGAACTGAGACAGCTAAAAAGGCTTACCGGAACCTGGATTCAAATGCCCAAGAAACGCTGGCCCTTAACCAGTTATATAAGCTAATACCTGTAGAAATGAAGTGTCGATGCATAGATCATGACTGCCAATCTGTCCAACAGGCGGTCGAAGTTATAGAGAGGTACGAGGCTATTCTCGGAGAAGCTGGACAGAAGCGTAAGAAAAATAATGTGAGGGCTATCGACATGAAAACAGAAGTCCATAATGCAGAATCAAGCGTATCAAATATCCTTAAAAAATTAGATGCCCGCCTTGAGAAGCTCGAAAGCTTGCAACTCGCACAAAAGATTGCAGGCCCTGGAAATCCGCACTTGAGACCCAACACTGGCAGCAAGAGTAGGTGCTGTTTTCACTGCTCCTCGCCTGACCACCTCGTAAAAAGCTGTCCTGTAAAAATCCGCCAAGGCCCGAAACCGAGATATCAAGGCCCGAATAATGGCATTATACAAGCAAACAGAGCTCCGCTAAATGAAGAATTCCAAGCCGCACCAGGCATAGCCCCGTCGCAAGGCCAATTTCAGCATAAAGCACAACAGCAACAAGCAGGCTATGTACCCAACTTTAACGTCCCGCCACCGTTCGTCCCGGAAAACGGTCAGCTGTCGGCTCAGTAGGCCTTGAGTCGACAGTCGAGAAAGAAAAACGGCCTGCAGAGGATCCTCCAGAAAGAAAAATACGGTCAGGCCACATAGGGGAAACGACAATGAAAGGGGACAATGGCTTTTATACCAGAGGGTTAATTCTAAATGCACCTGTAGACTATTTGATAGACAATGGATCCACTGCTTCTCTTTTATCCTCCTGCAAATATAATGAACTTAGAAATGGACTAGACCCTTTAGTGCGACCCATTAGCTCGATTGTCTATGATGCAAGTGGCCGGGAAATTAAATCATATGGAGCAATAAACAATAATATTTGTCTAGGGGGCTGTGATTTTGAGCAAACATTAATAATTTGCGATATTCAGCAAGATGGCGTAATAGGGCAGAACTTTCTTCTTAAGTATGCCGAAAACATTAGTTATAAACATGGCCGTATCAACACTAGGGTTAACGAAATAATCTGTTGGGTAGGGGACGACACTACAGCGACACGCAGAGTAGTGGTCAGGAAAACCACTACCATACCATCACTGACCGCTACATGGCTTCCTATTGAAATCCCCGGGTCAGAGAGGTTGAGCAAATATGGATATGTAGAGGCAAGTATTACTCCAAACCCAGAACTTGCCATTATACCGGGTATAATAGATTTGCACACAACTGAGAAATGCATCAGCATAGTAAACCATTCAGAAGACCCAATAACTCTCTATGCTAAGCAACCCGTCGGCGCGTGCGAGTCATACAAAGAAAGTGAACCTGCAAATATTTTGCATGAAGAGAACACAAAGAATGCCTATTGTAGCCCATTTTCTCAAGGTCAACAGCCTGCTGATATTTCAAATAATAGATCACATGCACCGCGGTGCAATGACCCCGATCCTCCTCAAATAGAAATCTACAGTACCGACAACGGTCAACGTTGTCAGAACGCAATCTACAGTACTGACAACGATCAAAGCTGTCAGAACATAATCTACAGTACCGACAACGGTGAAAGTCAACAAAACGCATTCTACAGTACCGACAACGATCAAAGTTGTCAGAACATAATCTACAGAACCGACAACGGCCAAAGTCAACAAAACACAGTCTACAGTACCAACAACGATCAAGGTTGTCAGAACATAAGCTACAGTACGGACAACAGTCTAAATTGCCAGAAAGCAATTACAGTACCGCTGGCAGGCAACGTTTACCGAGTGCCACTGAGCTGGGAATAACAACCTCCAACATAACTCCCAAGTCGGTGCTATTACAGCCCGATCCAGACCACCACCAACGTGCGCAAAAGCAACCAGGTTCGTTATATAATACCCTCGAAGCTCAGCACCACCACCTCAAACAGTTGCTGACGAACGCTGAAGGTAGGCAGGAACCACCAATTTACAGTTCTACCAATATTCCACTTAACCAAATCAGCAGAGTAGAAAGCGAAGCTCAGAAAGAGTCGGGCAGATCCAGCTCGCCTCAACACTATGTAGAACAGCAATGTCATGAAACTTCTCATTCCTCTCCCAGCCCAAGGCACGAAATGCACAAGCCCTCTTTACTCGCTAATTGGAATGTGAGGGCCATGCAAAATATGTGTCCGCCTTCTGAAAAGGAGCCTGCAGTTGGCATTGAGCAAATCAAACCACACACTGCCGATTCTAGCCTTCCTGAAACTCTGCAAGATCTGCTCTCGAGGAGTTCGGAGCATCTAAAAGCTGAAGAGATTGAGCAACTGGCAAAACTTCTACAGGACTATCAGGATGTCTTTGCCAGATCATCCAGTGACCTTGGCCGATGCGATCGGGTCCAGCATAAGATCAATACTGGTAATGCCATCCCTGTGCGCCAGCCTGCACGACGCTTGCCCTTTGGTAAGAGGCTTGCCGAGCAAGCCGAGATCAAGAAGATGCTTGATAGAGGCGTCATTGAGCCATCTAACAGCCCCTGGAGTTCCCCGGTTGTCCTAGTAACAAAGAAAGATATCAGTTTCTGTGTGGACTACCGGGTCCTTAACAGCCTAACTGTGAAGGATGCATATCCTATCCCTAGGGTTGATGAGTGCTTAGATGCTCTATCCGGATGTAAATGGTTTAGCTCTATGGATCTGAACTCGGGGTTTTGGCAGGTGGGTCTCCACCCTGAAGACAGAGAGAAATCTGCATTTGCTACTAGTCTAGGATTATTTCAATTCACTGTTATGCCGTTAGGACTTGTAAACAGTCCTTCGATCTTCGAGAGACTTATGGAGGATGTCCCCAGAGGCCTGCAGTGGGAGGAATTATTGCTTTATATGGATGACATAGTTTCCCCAAGTGAGACTGTCGAGGAAGGCCTGCAACGTCTGCGCAACATTTTTGAAAGACTACGGGTTGCAAACCTTAAGCTCAAGCCCTCTAAATGCTCTTTTTTCCAGAAGAAAATAAGATTCCTTGGTCACATTGTATCCGAGTCTGGGGTAGCTACTGACCCGGAGAAATTATCCGCCATTAAAGACTGGCCAATCCCCCGTTCGGCCAAACAAGTGAAGAGCTTCCTAGGGCTTTGCTCCTACTATAGGCGCTATGTCAAAGATTTCGCAAAGATGGCTAGACCTCTTCACTTAGTATCGGACAAGAAAGCTAAATTTACATGGAATGAACCTTGCCAGGAAGCATTTGAACACCTGAAGAAAGCTCTTATGAGCTCCGACATACTCTCTTATCCGATTCCGGGACTCAGATTCATCCTAGACACGGATGCCAGTGATGTCAGTGTGGGTGCGGTTCTTTCACAAGAACAGGATGGCCGTGAACGGGTCATTGCTTACATGAGTAAGGCTCTCAATAAACACGAACAGTTATATTGCACTACAAGAAAAGAACTGCTGGCTGTCATTTATGCTTTGCGGTCTTTTCATTCATATCTGTATGGGCAGCCTGTCTTGTTAAGGACAGACAATTCAGCGGTCAGCTGGCTTAGACAGCTAAAAAGTCCATCTGGCCAGATAGCAAGATGGATACAGGAAGTAGAAACTTACGACCTCACCATTCAGCATCGTCCTGGCCTTAAGCATTCCAATGCTGACGCCCTCTCAAGAAGGCCATGCCAGGTCTGCAAACACCAGGAAATGCTTAGTGCCGAAGCAAAAGCAGAATTAGATAGCGACCAGGAAAGGGGTCCCAAAAGTACAGGCCTCAGTCTTGAGACTGACTCCCCAGGTGAAAACTCTGATGCTAAATCCCAGATAATTCGGGATCTTTATGTCACATCAGTTCCACGGGGTACCGAAGTTCTTTTACAGGGCTGGACAAAAGAAGATATCCACCAGGCTCAGCTGCAAGACCCTAACATTGGTCCCCTTATGACTGCAATCAAAACCAACTCCAGTCGACCTAATTGGGACCAGGTTTCCAGCGGACAAGCTTCTTTGAAGACCCTTTGGCGCCAGTGGGACCGACTAACGATTGTAGATAATCTCCTATACTGTGGTTATTATGTCAAAGACCTAGAGCAGTCCAAGAATTTGCTGGTTGTCCCCAAATGCAAGTGTGCAGACTTATTGCGGAACTTCCATGACATACCAACAGCTGGTCATTTGGGAAGTGATAAGATGCTTTATCGGCTGAGAAACACCTTTTATTGGCCTGGAATGAAGGAAGATGTCGTGCGATATTGCAATTCCTGTGACAAGTGTATTGCCCGTAAAACACCAAACCAGCCAAGTAGAGCACCTCTGAAGCCGTACCAGGTCGGGGAACCGATGGAGAAGATAGCTATGGATATCCTTGGTCCACTTCCAGTATCTGAGAAAGGCAACCGGTTTATTCTAGTGTTTGCAGACTGTTTTACCAAGTGGACTGAAGCCTACGCCATGCCGAAACAGGAATCTAGCACGATAGTAGAACTGGTCGTCAATGAGTTCATTTGTCGCTTTGGTACTCCGCTTCTAATCTTAACAGACCAAGGAACCAATTTCCAGTCCAAACTCTTCTCTGATGTATGCAACTTTCTTAAGATAGATAAGATCAAAACCAGTAGTATGAGACCCCAAGCCAATGGAATGGTGGAGCGGTTCAACAGGACCCTACAGACAATGCTCACAAGCTTTTGTGAAAATGACCAGAAGGCATGGGATAGGTACCTTCCCCCGCTGATGATGGCGTACAGAGCTTCACAACACATCACCACTCACTTGACCCCGAATCTTTTGATGCTGGGCAGAGAAGCTGTATTACCCGCAGAAGTAGAAACTGGTCTTCCCTACAGTCAACAGGACTGCAGTCTCCCAACTGATGAAGATCAGTTCGTTTTCATACTCAGAGAGCGGTTTGCTAAAGCACATGATGTAGCTCGAAAGAATATGCGGAACCACTCTGAATATCAGAAAAGGCGTTATGACCTTAAAGCTCGCAAGAAACTGCTAGAACCAGGCCAAGCAGTATGGTTATACAATCCAACCAGGAGGGTTAGTGTTAGCACCAAACTTACCTGCAAATGGAAGGGTCCTTATGTCGTGATCAGAAGACTTGATGATGTTACTTACCTTGTCAAGAACTCGCCGAAGTAGAAAGCCAAGGTCTACCATGTAGATAGGCTCCTTCCCTATCAAGGACGAAATCCACCTACATGGTTCGACAAAGGGAAATTACAAGGGAGAAGTCAATAAACAACGACAGATACATTTATTTGATTGTTTTTAAAGATACAGTTCATTAAATAAGTTTCAAATTATCAATGTTATTTGCACATGTACTAAATAATAGCTTCACAATAAACATTAATGATATCAGTTAGTCCTTGTCAAACGGTCTTCGTTCGTCAGTTGTCGTGATATTATCGTTGTGGTCATCAAGATCTTCTACATGTACCTAAAGCATATATAACAGTTTTACTTCGATGCCGTGAGAGAAGAGGTGGCGGTTCTCTGGACGCACCAGATCTCCATGGGGTATTATGAAACAGGAAGTGGATAGGACCAGGGCCTGATCAACCGCTGATCCATTCACTTGGGTTGAGCATCAACGAGCTTGAGTCCGGATAGAAAGCTAGGATGCTGAATATTTTTTCTAGAAGATGCTTTATTGGAGATGTACATGTGGAAAAAGGAGTTGACCACAGTGTCGAGTATTTTCGTCTGCGAGTAACCTAATATCGCCGTACAGATCGTGTGATGCGGAAAAATGTGGTTCATAAAGCATTTAATTATTACGAACATTTTGATTCTATTCTGTTCTGTACAAGACATTTGTTCAAAGTTATGACATAAATGAAGAGAATAAAATGGTACTCCAGCCTGTCGTAGTTGATCATGAGCTGATGGGCACTTCCGAGCAGAATACTGAACAGTTTATGGCATATAACCTGTTGACTTAAAAGTGAAGATTCATGACAACTTTAAAGAATTTCCTTTGACAACATGATGTTTTCTGTCTGTATGTTAATAGAGAACACTCAATTTAGCACTGTACAAAAACTATAACTGCTTAAATATGGCTGACAAATATATAATAGACTGAACTGTTCTAACAACGGAATGTTAGAAGGGCTCAGGCTAATGAAGTAGCACATGCTACAGGTTCCAGTAGCCCATGGATCATTATCCTTATTATTTGACCCTCCTGTGTTTTCAGAATGTCCTGTTGGCACTGCAAGGAGACCTTCCTAAACCAGAAACTCCTGAAAAACCATGTGGGCGCCATCCATGGGGGACTAACTGTTGTCTGCCCTTTCTGCAACAGAAGTGAGTTTTAAACGGGTCTCCGACTTGAAGGTCCACGCCAGAAAGTTTCATGAACAACAGGTCCAGAAACTACCTCCAGGAATCTTTTCTGAAAACAATGGTTTTTGGTGTGCCATCCATCCCAGCGACTACCGCCAGCTTATCAAGCCAGCAGCGAGATCATCTGAACCAGCTATCCAGATGAGAACCCTGATACTGGACTGGGCCAAATTAATGGGTTCGAAGGCTTCCCACTCCAGAGATGATTTCCTGCAAGGATGGAAGGAGCCTGAATCATTCTCACTGGTCGTCGAGGATGACGAGCTTGATTATCTTGACCAGGAAGAGGAGCCCAAACTCATCTTTATTAGTCTAATCCCGGGGTCCATCTTTGTAGATGTCGAGAGGGGCAACGACAAGTGCCGACTTTTCATCTTGGATAGCATCTTCAGGGACAACAACAGCATTAGAAGCCTAAGTAGGAGGATGGCTGACCTTCCCAGCACTTCCCTGCCCTTCAGTTCCCTGGATGCCAAAGAAGATACCCAGCCAGCCAATAAGGTTCATTTGTGTAAATTCCTTGGAATCATGATGATGATGATGATTTCATGTTTAACGACGCGTCAACCCTCTTTGTGGGTCATAAGCGTCAAACGGTTAATGGTTAAACGGCAAGAATAATTATGATGATATTAAAAGTAAAAAGTCAGAATGATAATGTATAAAAATCTGAAACAGTTCCCTTGGAATCAAAGGAGAGTTTGTAGAAAAGGTGCTGAGGAAACAGATTGTAATGAAGAGGATGCTGAGCTCTCCAATCCCAACTTTTTCCACCAAGAGATCAAGAGTTCCAACTGACAGTGGGAACAGACTGAGTGGTGCATCTGGGATACCAATAGATCTCTCCCCAGAACCTGCCCAACCAACCCCAGAGGATATGACCAAGTCTCTGACGACTGAGAGTCTTCCACTGGATTGGACTCAGCAAGACCGAGTTCCGGTGTCTGTGCCAGTACCTGATGACCAGTTACCAGAAGGAGGTCAAGCCGAGGCCACCATACCGCCCCTGTTCTGCCCTCCGGTTCAGCTTACCACACCCATTGGACAGAGTGTCACACCAACCAAGACCCTCAGTAAACAGAAAAGTGTGCCGCTACCACCCCTACCATCACAGTCATATAGAGCCACCAAGCTGCTGAAGATGGGAGGGATGCCCCACTGGCAGCCTGCAAGACGGGCCTGGGAGGAGGACGAAGAGGTTAGCTTGGTTGAAGGGGAGATAACTATATTCTGGCCACCTAAAGGATGGAAAAAGCTGGATGGTGACCAGAAACTGCTACAGTGGGAGTTTGCAAGCATGACCCTTTTGAAGGCCCGGGGCCGAAATATGAGCCTGCTGCAAAGAGCCGACGTTCTTGATGAATTCAATTTCTTAGCCTTGCCTGGAACAGAAGCCCACAAGTTTTCAAGGCGATCAGATCAGTATATGCTGTTGAAAAGCCGTCTTTTTAATTATGAAACCCTGCGAGCCATTGCGAATGGGGTCTTAAAGGATGATAAGTTGCTAACTATGTTAGAGGCCGGAGCTATGATGAGGGACACATCCAATGATAAGCTGTTAAAAATTTGTAATTCCGTTAAATTAAGGCTTCTTAAGGATTATAACTAATGTAATCAGCATTTAAATCTATAAATTACAGAAGTATCACAGTAACAACCAATTTATATTATATCGTGAACTCCATATCATTCCAGTCAATCATGGACCAGGAATCGTCTTTTAGTTCAAGCGGACAAAGTAGTATACAAGAAGCTTCAATTGAGTGTACTGACGGTATTCACTCCCACTTCTGGTACTGTCCAAACCATTAAATATCTGGACGATTTACTTCTGGTCAGTGAGGATAAGTTCCAGCTTCCCACACAGGAGGACATCAATCTGAATAATGAAAATTAAATAGTGTTAATTAAAAGGCCAGTCAGTACTGCTTGATCGCACCTGGGCTGACCTCAGGTCTTGACCAACAGCTGTGCTATTAACGTGAACTTTGGGGTGTGCTGTTGTTGGTCGGGATCTGTTATGCACCTCAGCTGCGATTAGCAGTCTGATAAAGGCGGAATAATAATAATAATAATAATAATGAAATCTACATATAAATAAGGAAATAGGCTACCTCAGAATACCAAAAGTGAATTCCATTATCAAAGTGTTTAATGTGAATGTGTGATGCCAGTTGGTATTGCTTGATTGCACCTGAGTTAGTCTCAGCCTTGACCAACAGCTGTGCTATTAACGTGAACTTGATTGCGTACGGTTGTTGGCCATGTTCTGTGATACACCTCAGTTGCGATTAGCAAACCAATAAAGGCATATCAAATAAGAATCTACAAGTGAAACTCAAGAAGAAAGTTATACAAGTGGACTGCATTTATTCATTATGTGGAAAATGATGCCAATTGGTATTGCTTGATCGCACCTGAGTTAGTCTCAGCCTTGACCAGCAGCTGTACAATTAACGTGAACTTGGTGGCGTACGGTTCTTGGCCATGTTCTGTGATACACCTCAGTTGCGATTAGCAAACCAATAAAGGCATATCAAATAAGAATCTACAAGTGAAATTCAAGAAGAAAGTTATACAAGTAAACTTCATTTATTCATTATGTGGAAAGTATAGGCAATATCATTAATTCAACAGTGGAAGTATATTATTTTTATTCCATAAACGGGAAACATAGTATAACAGTCTGTACAAATTCAGGAGAATTTATTTTTCAAGGGAGGGGAGAGTGTAATAGACAGTCCCTGACAGGCATCATCACCATAATGGAAACATTAATCTCCATTCAACAGACTTCATCTCCACTTGGATTATACAACAGAGCTTGTAAGGAACTGTAGAACCCAGAGGACAATGCGGTGTATCACTGATTACCACAAAGTTAATAATCTAGGATCAAAAGTGACTCAATCAAACATTTACCTGTTTTTCCAAAAGCGCACACTTGTTTACAAGAATGTACTGTTTTCCTCAGGGATTCTCCAGAGCAATCGTTTATCCACATAATATAACGTTTAGCATTATTAGTTGATCACAAGTGGTCACTAGATAACATTCAGGTTATGCCTCTATCAGTATAATTCAAGTATTTCAATATTTGTCTGACTCCAAAGTAAGATTCTGTTGTCAAGTCCGCCATTTTGGATTCAGTAGTTTGACAGCCGGTGCAGTGAAACGGGTCAAATTCTGTCCATACACTTTACCCAGTGATATATTTAGGTGTTGAGGTTTGCTGGTGTTGTTGGCAACCTGGAAGATTCATCTTCGGTGGCAGCAACACTTGTAAACTGTTCTAAAACCACATTTTAGCTGGTCTACTATGTCGTCATGGGCATCGTCTGCAGCCCGGCCCGCTTCACACCGGACTTTACAAATTACACCATACTCACTAAGACTCGGTCACAGTACCGTACATCAAACTTATCCTTGAGCCTTAAAGTTTATATCCCTGAAGGTTTCCTTTCCTTGCAGTGTTTATATTGTTTGTATTTTGACGGAGAAGCTGACCTCAGAGTCGAGGGCAGCCCGGAATCCTGGTGCTCACATCGAGGCGACCCGGAGACTGGCGCTTTCTGATTGGTTCATCAGTTGACCGGGCTTCCCCTGGCGCTGAGTCATTGGTCATCTTTGATCATGTGGGTACATGACCGGAGACTATAAATACGAGACGCGCAGGCGTTTCTGGATCTTCGGATCACAGACGGGTCGCGACGGTTTCCCTTGACCAGTAGTCGGACATAACCAGAGTTCGACTGGCGCCAAGATTTAAACAGCCCGGGCGTCTTCCGATCGGAGCCAGTATATCAACTGTGGCCTACTAGCCTGACGTATTCCACATCAACAAGGAAAACCAGTTAACCACAGTCATAAGTATGAATACTAGATGCTTCTATAGAGTCGGACCTGTCCGTACTCGTGTTCGTCCGATGCCCAATATTCATTGGAATGCTTTGTGAACCACCGCGGCGATTTTGCATACATGTACCCGCATGTTCCCGTCTTAATTGAATGTGATGGAATAATTGTGACCTAGTCTAAATGAGCCTTTTCCTTTGTGACGTATGAAAGATTTTATCCTGATTTCTTAAGACAATTTATTTCCATTAACTCACTTTAGTTTCATATTGCTTTTTATTGGAGTTATCTTGCATTACAATAATTACTGGTCTGAAAGACAAGAGTAAATGATCCTGACGTAAAACAAGCTCGCTTTTTCATTTCTTTATCCTGTCTCACATGCCTGGGGTGAGTACAGTATGAAGCTTCATCTAGTGGACCTTTACCAAGATTGTTCAAATTATAGCCCTGGGGCCAAAAATGCCCCCGCCCCGCGGGCCTTTGGTTTTACATAGGCTTATATAGGGAAAATCTTTAAAAATCTTCTTCTCTTTTACCACAAGGCCCAAGTCTTTGATATTTAGTGTGAAGCTTCATCTAGTGGACCTCTATCAAGATTGTTCAAATTATAGCCCTAGGGCCAAAAATGCCCCCGCACCGGGGCCCTTTGGTTTTACATAGGCTTATATAGGGAAAATATTTAAAAAATCTTCTTCTCTAAAACCACAAGGCCCAGGTCTTTCATATTTGGTATGAAGCTTCATCTAGTGGACCTCTTCCAAGATTGTTCAAATTATAGTCCTGGGGCCAAAAATGCTCAAGCCATGGGGGCCTTTGGTTTTACATAGGCTTATATAGGGAAAATCTTTAAAAATCTTCTTCTCTGAAACTGCAAAGCCCAGGTCTTTGATATTTGGTGTGAAGCTTCATCTAGTGGACCTCTATCATGATTGTTCAAATTATAGCCCTGGGGCCAAAAATGCCCCTGCTCCGAGGGCCTTTGGTTTTACATAGGCTATATAGGGAAAAACTTTAAAAATCTTCTTCTCTGAAACCACAAGGCCCAGGTCTTTGATATTTGGTATGAAGCTTCATCTAGTAGACCTTTACCAAGATTGTTCAAATTATAGCCCTGGGGCCAAAAATGCCCCCGCCCCGGGGCCTTTGGTTTTACATAGACTTATATAGGGGAAATCTTAAATCTTCTTCTCTGAAACCGCAAGGCCCAGTTCTTTGATATTTGGTGTGAAGCTTCATCTAGTGGACCCTTACCAAGATTGTTCAAATCATAGCCCTGGGGCCAAAAATGCTCCCACCCCGGGGGCCTTTGGTTTTACATCGACCTATATAGCGAAAATCTTTAAAAATCTTCTTCTCTGAAACCTCAAGGCCCAGTTCTTTGATATTTGGTGTGAAGCTTCATCTAGTGGACCTATATCAAGATTGTACAAATTATAGGCCTAGGGCGAAAAATGCCCCCACCTGCAGGCCCTTTGGTTTTACATAGCCCTAGGAAATAGAAGTCAAGGCAATGAAAACCTTTGAAAATCTTCTTGTCTGAAGGCAGAAGGCCAAGGTCTTTGATATTTGGTATGAAGCTTTGTCTTGTGGATTTCTACCAAGATGGTTCAAATTATAGCCCTGGGGGCAAAAATGGCCCGACCCGGGAACCCCAAGGTTTATATGGACTTATATAAGGAAAACGTTTAAAAATCTTGTCTGAAACCAGAAGTCTCCATTCTTTGACATTTGGTATGAAGCTTCACCTTTAAAACCACTACCAAGATTAATCATATTATAGCCCAGGGCCAATAATGGCTCTCCCAGGGACCCACTTGATACTCTATGGATCAGGTGAGCGATCCAGGGCCATCATGGCCCTCTTGTTAATAAAACTGGGGTTTCCGGGGGTATACCTTATTTTTCTTATTTCTGCTTCAAAATATACATTGTGGGTACTCGTTAGAACCGCCTCGATGAGGCGGTTCTAACGAGTGTCCACAATCTATATTTTGAGCAGAAATAAGAAAAATATTACAATTTTTCATCATAAAATTTTCCCATTTTCGGCGATAAAGGTGGCACTGTATTTGTATAGGCGTGTTTGCGTAATGATAAATTAACTATATATCTTTCATTTGTTTTTAATTTTGGCTGATAATTGACCCCTATAACAGCAATTGGCCGAAGTAGCTATGGGCCGATTTTGTCATGGGCCGATTTTGTTATTGGCCGAACTGACCCGGAACCATGTAAAGGGTGGTTCAGTGTGAATATATATATATAGGCTTTGCACAATTGCCAGTTTTGGAAATGACTAGACGTGATGTGCTGTTAAAATGCAACATGTACGCCGAGTGCGTTACAGGCTGAATATGGCATTTCACAGTTTTCAATTTGGGACATCTCTGGGTATGTTGTGCCATTAAAATGCAACCCGTCGAATGCGTTTCAGGTTGATTATAACCTTTCACAGTTTTCAGTTTAGGAAATGTCCAGACGTGTTATGCCCTTAAATTACAAAATGTCCAGTGCGTTTCAGCCTAAATATAGGCTATTCACAGTTACAAGTCTAGACGTGTTGTGTCATTTTGTTAGAAGCCCTCGTGGTGAGGTGGTTATGCACTTCACCGAAAAACAGGGATCACGGGTTCGCTTCCGGGATTTTCTAGACTTTCAGATGAGTCTTTAAACCGAGGTCCCGTCTCCGTATGACCTTAGCTGTTGGTGGGACGCAATAATCAAAACATATTAACTCACATGCAATCAGTCGAGTGTGTTTCAGGCTGAACAGGATTGTCACAGTTACCAGTTAAAGAAGTGTTTAGACGTGTGGTGCTGTTAAAATATAACATGTCGAGGGTTTTTCACAGTAAAAAAAAAGTTTCATGTTTGGGAATGGCTTGATTTTTGATTTTTATTTGACGTGTTGTGCTGTCAAAATACAATGTGTCTAGTGCATTATAGGCTGAATATAGCCTATTAAAAAAACACGTCTATTGAAATATTCTGAAAATTTTACCATCAAAAATGAAAATTTTCCTATAAAAGATTCTGGTATTTTCATCTTAGATTTTACGAACTCGTAAGTACCGCTTCGACGGGGTAGTTCTCACGATTACACACAACCTATATTTTTGAGCCAAAATACCCATGTTAACCCCCAGACCGCTGCTCTTTCTTTAAACTCGGACCTTGCTACCATTTCCAAATGGGCATTCGATTGGCTGAACAAAATCAAGCATACCATCCTCCTCTTATGGTGAACAATACCATTTTTTACGAATCTAATTTTCATACACACCTCGGTCTTACCTTTTCAAATACTTGTGATTGGACTTAACATATCAACAGAATTGCAGACAGCTTGAACTAGAATAAACCTCCTTAAAACTCTGAAATTTCGAATACACAGGAATGCACTTGAAAGAATCTATTTTGCTTTCATGCGTCCTTTACTTGAATATAGTGATGCAGTTTGGGATAATAGTACAGACAAATGTAAGAAGCAATTAGAGTCCATCCACAATGAGGCAGCAAGAATAGTCTGTGGGGCCACTAAGCTGTGTAGCATCCATAAACTTCTACACGAACTCGGCTGGGAAACCCTGCAAGAACGTCGATCCAAACATTAACTCGTAATCTTTTTATAAAATCTTAAATGGTCTTGCACAAGATTACCTTTCTGATTTGCTGCCTCCATTAGTAGGTAACACCAATCAACTCAGGAAATATCCAACTCTTCCGCGCTCGCACCAACCTTTTCTTCAATTCATTTTTTTTTCCTTTTATGGTTAGAGATTGGAACGATTTATCCGTAGATACCAAGGCAGCAAACTCAGTTGCAGCATTTAAATACCGCTAAAATAGAAACATAAAGAACGCCCCCCCCCCCCCCCACACACACACAACCCAATTTTAATGCTGGTTCTAGAAAAGGACAAATTTTACATGCCCGCTTGCGCATGGAATGTAGCTCTCTAAATCCGCACCTATACCGAAAGAACATTGTTCCAAGTCCTTTGTTCGAATATGGTGGCTTTGAAAGCCCATACCATTTCTTCACTCAGTGCACTAGATATTCAGCAATTAGACATACCAACCTGCAAGGTTATTTACCAAATTATTCTACCCATGACTTGCTGTTTGGTTAAGAGTCCGTCTCTGATTTGGAAAATGAAACTCTATATCTTAATATACAAGAATATATTTTAAAGTCCAAACGTTTTGGTTGAATAAGTGTGGGTACGCTTGCCTGTACACTATTAAGAAATTAAGATATACCAATTATACTCATCACGAAAGCTGGAATGGTCTCTCTCTCTCTCTCTCTCTCTCTCTCTCTCTCTCTCTCTCTCTCTCTCTCTCTCTCTCTCTCTCTCTCTCTCTCTCTCTCAGCGTATTATAGGTTTTAAGTTTCTCCATATATTATGCTTCCTAACACTTCCTGACCATTCACTGTACCTCTGTACATTTTACTGTATCCCAGGAGATGACCTTTGCACAAGCCATTGGCTTTTTTTCACATCCTGGACCATATGTATTTGTCTGTTTTTAGCTAACCAGAGCCGAAGGCTCCGTGGGGGGGGGGGGGGGGAGGACTTATAGTAAAGGCAGCGATCCGCCGTCCGTCGTCCACGTCCGCGTCTGTGTCAACATTTTCAAACGACTCCTCCTCAGAAACTACTGGGCCAATTGAAACCAAATTACATGTGGAGTCTCTGTAAGAAGGGGGAACGAAAGTTTGTTCGTGAAGACTGGATCACATGACCAATATGGCCGCCATGCCTATATATGGTAAAAAACCTTTAAAAATCTTCTTCTCAAGAACCGAATAGCCGATGATCTTGAAACTTGGTATGCAGCATCGGGGACTCAGGGCCCTACCAAATTTGTTCAAATTATGACTTTCGGTTGACCAAGACCTGTTTTACGTCAAGGTCAAATTTGGTCACTTAGACATTTATATGGCAAAAAAGGCGAAACAGTGGATTTTTCTGATTGCATGATAGCTAGTGGCATCAGAAATGGTATTTGCCATCAGCTGAATGGAAGTTTATAAGTTCCAAAGGTCAATGTCATTTCCCGACCTTTGTCCAGGACGGCTCAGATTCAGTATTTTCATCTTCTTCTTCACTTAAACTACTCAACCAATTGAAACCAAACTATATGTGGAGCCTCTATGGAATGGGGGAACGAAAGATTGTTCGTGAGGACAGGGTCACATGACCAATATGGCCACCATGCCCATATATGGTTAAAAACCTTTAAAAATCTTCTTCTCAAGAACCGAATAGCCGATGATCTTGAAACTTGGTATGCAGCATCGGGGACTCTGGCCCTACCAAGTTTGTTCAAATTATGACCTTTGGTTGACCTTGACCTGTTTTACGTCAAGGTCAAATTTGGCAACTTAGACATTTGTTTGGAAAAAAAGGCAAAACAGTGGTTTTTCTGATTGCATGGTACCTAGTGGCATCACTAATGGTATTTGCAATCAGCTGAATGGAAGTTTATAAGTTCCAAAGGTCAAGGTCATTTACCGACCTTTGTCCAGGACGGCTCAGAATCAGTATTTTCATCTTCTTCTTCACTTAAGCTACTTGGCCAATTGAAACCAAATTACATATGGACCTCTATGGACTGGAGGAACGAAAGTATGTTTGTGAGGACTGGGTCACATGACAAATATGGCCACCATGCCCATATATGGTAAAAGCCTTTTAAAATCTTCTTCTCAAGAACCGAATAGCCGATAATCTGAAACTTGGTATGCAGCATCGGGGACTCGGACCCTACCAAATTTGTTCAAAGTATGACCTTTGGTTGACCTTGACCTGTTTAACGTCAAGGTCAACTTTGGTCAATTAGTCATTTGTATGGAAAAAAGGCAAAACAGTGAATTTTTCTGTTTGCACGGTAGCTAGTGGCATCAGAAATGGTATTTGCAATCAGCTGAATGGAAGTTTATAAGTTCCAAAAGTCAAGGTCATTTCCTGACCTTTGTCCAGGACGGCTCAGATTCAGTATTTTCATCTTTTTCTTCACTTAAACTACTCGGCCAATTGAAACCAAATTACATGAGGAGCCTCTATGGAATGGAGGAACGGAAGTTTGTTCGTGAGGACTGGGTCACATGACCAATATGGCCACCATGCCCATATATGGTAAAAACCTTTAAAAATCTTCTTCTCAAGAACCGAACAGCTGATGATCTTGAAACTTGGTATGCAGCATCGGGGCCTCGGGCCCTACCAAGTTTATTCAAATTATGACCTTTGGTTGACCTTGACCTGTTTTACGTCAAGGTGAAAGTTCGTCACTTAGACATTTGTATGGAAAAAGGTAAAACAGTGGATTTTTCTGATGCATGGTAGCTAGTTGCATCAGAAATGTTATTTGCTGAATGGAAGTTATAAGGTCCAAAGGTCAAGGTCATTTCCCGACCTTTGTCCAGGATGGCTCAGATTCAGTATTTATATCTTCTTCACTTAAACTACTTGGTCATTTGAAACCAAATTACATGTGGAGCCTCTAGGGAATGGGGTAATGAAAGTTTGTTTGTGAGGACTGGGTCACATGACCAATATGGCCGCCATGCCCATGTATGGTTAAAAACCTTTGAATATCTTCTTCTCAAAAACCGAATGGTCGATGATCTTGAAACTTGGTATGCAGCATCGGGGACTCTGGCCCTACCAAGTTTGTTCAAATGATGACTTTTGTTTGACCTTCACCTATTTTATGTCAAGGTCAAATTTGGTCACTTAGACATGTGTATGGAAAAAAGGCAAAATAGTTAATATTTCTGATTGCCTGGTAGGCTGTGACATCAAAAATGATACTTGCAGTTAGCTGAATGGAAGTTTATCAATTCCAAAGGTCAAGGTCATTTACTGACCTTTATCCTGGATGCCTCAGATTCAGTTATTTTTTTATCTTCTTCTCAACTTAAACTGGTGGGATGATTGAAACCAAATTACATTTGGAGCCTCTATGGGTAGGGGGAATGGAATTTGTATGTTCTGACTGGGTCACCTGACCAATGTTGTTTGCCATGCTCATATATGGTAAAAACAAATTAAGAATTTTCTTCTCAGGAACCAAATAGCCGATGACCTTGAAATTTGGTATGTAGCATTGGGGGCTCAGGCCCTACCAAATTTATTCAACTGATGACCTTTAGCTGACCTTGACCTGTTTACGTCAAGGTCAAATTTGGTCACTTAGACATTTGTATCGAAAAAGAGCAAGGCAGTGGATTTTACTGATTGCATGGCAGTCGGTCCCGTCATAAACAGATGAATGGAAGTTAATCATTTCCAAAGGTTAAGGTCACTACTGACCTTTGTCTTGGATAGCTCAGATTCAGTATTTTTATCTTCTTCTCCAGTAAAAGAGCTGTGCTGATTGGAGCCAAATTACATTAAAAGCCTCTATAGGGATGACCGGATGAGGCAATTGAACATTATTCGTGGTATTGTTATCACATGACCAAGATGAGCACCTAGCCTGTATATGGTGTAAACTACATGACCTCTGGTGAGCGTAGTGGCCCATGGGCCTCTTGTTTATCCTTGTATGTGAAACAATCAAAATAAAGTTTAAACCAACCCCAGCTTTATTATATAAAACATAACGATTACGAGTTTATGTTTGGGTGTTTGTGTCGCTTATATTATTTTATTTAATTTGAATAGTCTATTGGCCATTTTGTGGGAAAGAAACTGCCCTTTTGGCTTTCCGCTATTGATGTTTCCATTAGGTCTGTTGTTTCATGTTTGTTTTTCTTTCCCTTTGGTGTCTCTGATGGGAGCTGTGGGTTGATTGTATCTATTCCTGATCATTGCCTCCACTTCTATTTAGGGTGTCACGATTACATAGGCATGTTTTCGTGAGGAGTTAAGGAAAGGTTTTGACGTGTTGTGCTATTGAATGCAATATGTGAAGTGCATTTCAGGCTGAATATAGCCTTTCATAGTTTTCAGTTTAGGAAATGTCTGGCCGTGTTGTGACTTTAAACTACAACATGTCACATACGTTTCAGGTTGAATATAGACTTTTCGCAGTACAAGTTTAGGAAATGTCTAGGCGTGTTGTGTAGTCAAAAAACACAGCATGTCGGGTTCGTTTCAGGCTGAATATAAGGTATTCACAGTTACAAGTTTAGGAAATATCTATAGTCTTTCAAAGCGCAGTGAGAGGTGACTGCACTTTTAGTTTTGGACTCGTCCGTGTTTTAGGTAAGTCGCCTTTAGTTAGAATTTTAGACTGGGTGATACAGTTCAGTGAGATTCGTAGTACATCACATTAACCACTTGGCAACGACTTCTACATAATGGCATTATCAAACAAAA
Source organism: Lucinisca nassula (assembly GCA_963580285.1). Classification (NCBI taxonomy): domain Eukaryota; kingdom Metazoa; phylum Mollusca; class Bivalvia; order Lucinida; family Lucinidae; genus Lucinisca; species Lucinisca nassula. The sequence goes on from OY757017.1 coordinate 39,554,986, forward strand.
AATATATTCTTAAAATCCTGTGAAATAGATATCCGAAACCTGCTTCCCCTAAAACACGGAATGGTCTTGTAACGCTTAAACTATGAACTCTCCAAGGTCGTTGATAAACTATAAATACAGGTTGTTCTGGAAATGTGACGTTAAAATAAACATGTTAGAAACGACCGCGTTGTAGTGATTATGCTACTCGCCTTAAGAAAAACAGATGCCATGGGTTCGATCCCGGACGTCTCCAAACTTTCGGGTGAGTCTTTAAATCCCGTCTCCCTGTGACCTATCTATCTCTTGAATCTATCTCTTGAATCTATCTCTTGAATACTGCCGACCCCTCTCTCGAGTGTTATTTGCAGGAGGTGCGCGTTGGAGTATGTAAAGACTAAAGTGAGAAGACTAAGAGACCTGGCATAGGGTGTCAGCTGGGTGAAAAAAAGATAAAGATTTATGGTTAAAATGTTAGTAGGTGAGAGCATAGTAAAAGATGGGTTAAAAAGTAGTTTAGCTCGTAGTACCAAAGCGTTAATCCAAAATCATTAGTCCATAGACAAAATGGCAAATATCAATGTTCAGACCAACACACATGGACTCCAGAAGAGTGTAATCAGGCGTCCGCGGATAGTAAGCATTACTTGGTAAGCAAGCTTCGCCCACCATGCCCATCGACCCGAACGAAGAAAAGGTGTTAATGCCGAGAAGGGTATGTCCGAGATTTTGGAAGTCTTCCTATGGCTTCCATGGGCAAACATATCAAAAATAATTCTGGAAATTGCCACATTGTACGGATCAACAAGATCATGGTGCCTCCCATAGAACTTCTTAAGTGTTGATACCAGTTTGGTTTTTTGATACCCCCGGCATAACAACCTGGTAGAGAGCACATTCCCACGTTCCATAAAGTCCTGATACTTGGAACAGGCTCTAGCATAACGGAGTAACTGTGAAACGTAAACTCCATATGCTGGTGCAGACGGGATATTACTGCTCAGGAAGGGAAAGTTAACAATGGGAAAATTGAAGTCATCTCGTTTATCGTACAGCCTAGTAGTAAGCTTCCCGTTGTCAATAAAGAGATAACAATCCAAGTATGAGGAGGAGGTTGCAGTCTCTGTTGTTTCCTTAATTTCAAGTTCACGTGGTTAGATGAATTCCAAGTACTCTGCGAATTTAGCATTTTTCAGAGACATTAAATCATCTATATATCTGTAGGTGAGATCGAATTGTTGTGCATGGCGTTTCTTGCCTGCTTTGAGGAGACCTTGTACAAGCTCCGTCTCATACGAGTACAAGAACAAGTCGGCAAGCAACGGTGCACAATTAGTACCCCATTGGTATGTCAATTGTTTGCTGAAATAATAGGTCACTTAACTCCACAAAAATATTGTTAATTAGATATTCCAGCATCCTTATGACATCTGCATCAGTGTACTTTTGTGGTGCATCAGAGTGATCACGAACAAAGTATGTTTCTTTGTAGCCAAGGACAACATACTGGTAGCGACCGTTACCATTCTTGTGGAAAAAACATTGATTTATGATTTCCTTGAGTTAAGATTTCAATTTATCATGAGGAATAGTTGTGTAGAGTGTTGAGAAATCGAAAGATTTTATGCTGTTTACTGAGAGAAAAGACTGTGATTGAAGATGTTCTAGAAGCTCTTTGGAGTTTTTCAAGATCCACATCTGATTCACACCACTCCTGGCATATGCAGTGTCACAATATTTCTGAAGGCTATCTCTAACTGCAGTAAGGATTCGTGTTAGGATCTGTGAAAGAGGCTTGGTTGAGCACTTAGCTGAACCCGCGATATATCTCTGCTTGCACGGATTCTTGTGAAGCTTTTAGAAATCCAGTACAACTTTGGAAGTTCCATATCTTCCTCCGGGAGGGAAATTCCAAACTAAAGCATCACCGATTGGTGATTCCGCAGAATTTCATCTTTGGACAAAGAAGAAAGATTATATGTTGGGTTGCCTGTCATAGTGCTCAAACCAAGCTCTTCTTTTAAGCAGTTTATATAGTGTGTTTTGCAAACAAACACAATATTGTTAGATGCCTTGCCAGCTGGAACAACGACAAACTTCTGATCGATTTCAGCTAACTCAGCAGCAACATCTGGATTATCAAACACCGAATAATGTCGGCGAGACATGGTTCTGCTGAGTACTGTATTACCAAGGTCATTACTGATTTTACCCATTCGGAGAGGGTGTCAACCTCCGCATCCTCTTTCCTAGCCAAGCGCCGTGCATACTCTTCAACAGAATCCAAAATTAATTTGGAATTCTGTTTCCAAGTAAACGATTTTGGTTCCCTGTATTTGGGGCCTTTTGAAAGAATGGCTTGAAGTTTGTCATCCCTAACAATTTTGAGGTCTCCTGTAATGATGTGACCTGCTGGATTGTAACAAAAAATCTGAGACATTACATGAACATTCGGAGGGGTTTTGGGCAATGGTCTCGGCATCTAGACCTTGCAGTATGATAAACGCGATGACTTTGATTTTGAGATTGTAAATTTTCCTTTTTTGGATGGTGATGTTCCTCGTGCGCCATCCTATGGCGTTTATATTTCGCAATTAAATCGATTTGCTAGAGTGTGTAGTCATGTAACTGACTTTGGTGTCTTTTATGGATGGAGTAAGTTAATTGTATCAATTCCTGATCTTTGTTTTACTTCTACTTTTCAACACTCGTAATAAATTATTAACGGCTAAACTCCTTAATCAGGGTTATCGGTACCATAAACTACGCAAAGCCTTTTCAAAATTTTATAGACGCCATTCTGATTTTACTTCAAAATTCAATATTGGACTTAAATCTCTTCTGCAACAAGGTTCTTCGGAACCCGAATTTTATGGTGACTTAGTATATAAATTCAGAAAAATATATAACCGCAATGACTTCAGCACCCAATTTCGTAAAATCATTCTTCGATATAAAAAGATTGGGTACAACATGGACATTATACGACAGACTGCATGCATGGTAGTTAACCCAATCACGGTTGGCAACTTTGCTTCCCTCTTTAATTGCACGCCGGTGGGTCAGGCCTCAGATTCTATGACGGCTCCAAAGTAAAGGCTTATTGAAAATTAGAGAGATAATGTTGGTTGGTGCCTGATGCTCTGTCTCTGGTCGGGCTCATCGGAGTCTAACTGTTGGTTTTCTTTTGCTCCAGCATTTCAGCGGTTTCTTGCTGTCGAGTCCTCACCGTTGTCTCACCTCTGTGGTTCTTTGATTTTTGTGTTCACGGAGATGTTGCACTGATGAGTTAGGAGGCCTTCATGCGGACTGAACAAATTATTTGTCTAAATCGCGACGGAAGTGAGGGCGAGGATTGTGGCCACGTAAAATCGATTTAAGCCCCCCAGTGGAAATCTTCCACTGACCGATCCAAGGCGGCTCTTCTGTGGCGATTTATTTATGTTGTTGTTTGTTACTTACTGTGTGTATCACTTGTGTCTTTTGGTTTTGGATGGCCATATGGCCATTTTGTGGGAAAGTAACTGTCCTTATGGCCTTCCTTTGTTTAGGTTTCCATTATGGTCTGGTCGCTTAATGTTTGTATTTCTTTCCCTTTGGTGTCTTTTATGGGTGGAGTAAGTTAATTGTATCAATTCCTGATCTTTGTTTTACTTCTACTTTGCATATCAGGGCTGTTTTGTTTGTGCCGTGTGGCGGCTGTAAAAGGTCTCCCCGTACATGCATTTAATGCTCTTATTTCTCCAATCCTCAGGGATTGCTTATACAATTGCTTTTCACTGTTCCATCAATTGACATCCTTTAGATACCTGTTGAAGGTCATTATTAAACCGATGTTCGTTCCTCGTTGTATAACAACTGCTTGTTTGACATCCCTGTACTTTAAGTAGACTAAGATGTTTTGTGGGCTTTTGTTGTACCTTCCTTCTATTCGAAAGAATCTTCTTCAGTATTTTTTTATTTATTTAATAACCGGTATGAACATCGCTTTAGTTTTGACGGTATCACAACCTTATTAACCAAAATGAGTAATACAAATACATTTAAAATATCAATATCACCCCTTAGGTTACACTCTGCTTCTTCTGTACGGATTCCCCATTCTATTAAGAACTTTCATACTATGTTGCCTTCGGTATTGGTTAGACCCTTAAATTTGTCTTCTGTAACTTCAGTTAATCTCAAAGGAGCAGGAAATACCAATGTTTTTGGGAGTAGTCTTCGTATAAGACTATCTCCTCTCAAATCGCCCAGCCTTCGAAAATATACTAATCCGTGGAAAAGAAGTGGAATGTATCCTAGTATTTCTAAGTGCAATGCCAAGAGGTGCAGATGTTGTTCGCATTTAAGCACTGCGTCTACCGTTACTTCATCTGTAAACGGTAGACGCTTCTCTGTAGTTAACATGTCTGATTTGACATGACAGTCTACAGATTTAATTTATCTAATTACTTGACGTGCTGCAAACTGTAATATGCAGTACGTCGGTCAAACTAACCGCATGCTTAAAACTAGATTGAACGAGCATTATCGTAGAATGAGTAAGCCTAAGAAAACTGACACTTTCTTGTACCGTCACTTTCGCATACAGGTCATTCTGTAAATAACATTGTTATACAACCAGTGGAAAAACTTTATTACGATGCAAATTCTACATCTAGATTCAAAATAATCAAAAGACATGATTCGAAGCTGAACTGAAATGGATTAAATTTTTACAGACCCCTTTTCCACTGGGATTTAATGACAACATTTATCATGAGGGTAATATTTCCAGAATGTCGGACTTTGATATTTTCTCACTCCTGGAATGTCGAAAACGCAGAACTAGATCTCACGGCACCAGGAAAAATGGTAACTTTAAACGTAAATCCCGTGCGTTTACACGAAACAATACTAGACTGAAGTGACTGTCAATTATATTATTAAATCATGGACGCCACTCTATGCGTTCATTTTTAAGTTCATTACCCGTTTCTGTTTTACGTCTTCTGGACACCGAGGCGAATAAATTCTACGATAGTTCTCATCACTTATATGATGCGGCTCTCTTAACTAGAGGCTATACTCAGCATACTCTCCGTCCTTACATTGATTCTGAAATTAATCATAAACGCCATTTCTTCAAAATATCCTTCATTAATAAGGGTATGGATTTTTATAGATTTGCCCAGTATCTTCCGTGAGAGATCGGTGCTTTCTTCCATTCCTGCTTATTTTCAAAATACTGAAACACCTATAATTTGCTATAAATATAACAAACCTGTTAGATCTATCATTTTTAATTTCAATAAACTTGTTTCAGATCTTGATATTGATACTAATACTCCTGATTCATGTGATTGTAAAAACTCAAAGTATTGCTATCCTGCTGCTGGTCATGTAATTACTGGCAATTTGAAAATTATTCCTGATTCTAGGATAAGGAATATAATTTCTAAAGGACCGAAATATCGGTTTCCTTCTAAAATTGATTTCAGTAAATGTAGAGATGAAATCGCTGCTTCCTTGAATGAATTCGGTAATCGATGGTGTAAGCGAGAGTATGTTGAGCATAAAGCCCTTAAGGACTGGAACCTAAGCATTTTAAAACTAGTGAATAAACGCATTTCTTTCTATTCTCAAAATACTAACTTATTACCTCCTAAGCCCAAGACGTCTTTACGTCATCTTAAACTAGGTATTCAAGAATTTCATAAGAAGTTTGTTTTGGCCTCTGCAGACAAGGCCGCTAACAATGTCGTCGTTGTGTGACGGCTCCACTATGTTAACACGCTTAAGCAGGAGCTTGGTGGTACTAAGGCCTATGAACTTCAGCCTTTAGCTGAAGAGAGAGCTATAGTAGATAAACATGTTTATCTTTCAGCCACCAAGTTTGCTGTGTGTTTTAACGAAGGCCAAGACAAGCTTCCTACGCTATACTGGTTACCAAAACTTCATAAAAAAAACCCTTACAAAGCACGGTTTATTGCAAATTCTAGCTCTTGCACTACCACTGAACTTTCTAAATTATTAACTTCCTGTCTTACTGCTATTAAAACGCATGTAATTAAATATTGTGATAAAGTCTTTGAAAGATCAGGAAGAAATCTGTTTTGGTCTATAAAAAATTCGAATGCGGTTTTAAATAAATTGAAATCTAGACATTTTCGTGCTTCTAGTCTGTCAACCTACGATTTTTCCACTCTTTACACTACACTTCCTCATAATCTTATAAAAGAAAAGCTTAATGATTTAATTGAATGGGCTTTTCACAGGGAAGATTCTCTCTATCTTGCATGTAATGTCAGAAATGCATTTTTCACTTCTAAAGCGCATAAGAATTATACACTTTGGTCATGTCAGAAAGTGTGTGATGCCCTCACCTTTCTACTTGACAATATTTATATTAGATTCGGTACTAAGTTATTTAGACAAATTGTGGGTATTCCGATGGGTACTAATTGCGGAACTCTTGTGGCTGATCTGTTCTTGTATTGTTATGAAAGAGACTTCATTTTGTCGCTTTCCATTGATAACCAATCTGAAATTATTGAAGCTTTTAGCTCTACTTCTAGATATTTAGATGATTTATTAAATATTGATAATACCTATTTTGATGGTTTGATCAGTCAGATTTACCCCCTAGAACTTCAGTTAAATAAAGCAAATTCTTCTGATACCGAGGCCCCGTTTTTGGATTTACATCTATCTATTGTAGATGGATTTGTTTCGTGCAAAATTTATGATAAACGCGATGACTTTGATTTTGAGATTGTAAATTTTCCTTTTTTGGATGGTGATGTTCCTCGTGCGCCATCCTATGGCGTTTATATTTCGCAATTAATTCGATTTGCTAGAGTGTGTAGTCATGTAACTGACTTCAACACTCGTAATAAATTATTAACGGCTAAACTCCTTAATCAGGGTTATCGGTACCATAAACTACGCAAAGCCTTTTCAAAATTTTATAGACGCCATTCTGATTTAATTTCAAAATTCAATATTGGACTTAAATCTCTTCTGCAACAAGGTCTATCGGAACCCGAATTTTATGGTGACTAAGTATATAAATTCAGAAAAATATATAACCGCAATGACTTCAGCACCCAATTTCGTAAAATCGTTCTTCGATATAAAAAGATTGGGTACAACATGGATATTATACGACAGACTGCATGCATGGTAGTTAACCCTATCACGGTTGGCAACTTTGCTTCCCTCTTTGATTGCACGCCGTTGGGTCAGGCCTCAGATTCTATGACGGCTCCAACGTAAAGGCTTATTGAGAATTAGAGAGACAACGTTGGTTGGTGTCTGATGCTCTGTCTCTGGTAGGGCTCATCGGAGTCTAACTGTTGGTTTTCTTTTGCTCCAGCGTTTCAGTGGTTTCTTGCTGTCGAGTCCTCACCGTTGTCTCACCTCTGTGGTTCTTTGATTTTTGTGTTCACGGAGATGTTGCACTGATGAGTTAGGAGGCCTTCATGCGGACTGAACAAATTATTTGTCTAAATCGCGACGGAAGTGAGGGCGAGGATTGTGGCCACGTAAAATCGATTTAAGCCCCCCAGTGGAAATCTTCCACTGACCGTTCCAAGGCGGCTCTTCTGTGGCGATTTATTTATGTTGTTGTTTGTTACTTACTGTGTGTATCACTTGTGTCTTTTGGTTTTGGATGGCCATATGGCCATTTTGTGGGAAAGTAACTGTCCTTATGGCCTTCCTTTGTTTAGATTTCCATTATGGTCTGGTCGCTTAATGTTTGTATTTCTTTCCCTTTGGTATCTTTTATGGGTGGAGTAAGTTAATTGTATCAATTCCGGATCTTTGTTTTACTTCTACTTTTTATAATTGAATATTTTGGGTGCAATCGGAGTAGAATAACTGTAGGAAACAATTGGTGGGCTCTTGTTTTTTAAATAAGCTGGGACGTTTGAAGTCACTGTTTTATTGTTTAGAATATTGCCAATGTTAACAGCGTCAAGACCTTTATTTCTGAATTCAAGCTTCAGAAAGTCACGAGGTGGAGTCTCTTCTGGAGAAACTGTTTGTACTAGCTTGTATTTATCACGGCAATGGAAAGGTTTATTCCAACAAAAATGACCAAAGCCAAGTATAGTGCACCATGGATCGATAACACGATCAAACGCCTCCTTAGAAGACGTAATAGGATGTATTTTCGTGCTCGCAAGTCTAGCAGCCCTGACATTAAGAACCATTACAAAAGGCTCAGAGCACATGTACAAAAGGTAATTAGAGATGCATATTGGAAGCATGTTTCCAGCATATTTACCTTCGAAGATGACAACATAGATCCCGATAGCCCCCAGAAGAATAGTAAGGTTAAAAAGTTTTGGTCATTTGTAAAATCCCTAAAAAAGGACGCATTTGGGATCACTTCGCTAAGGGAAAACGGAATTCTGAAAACAGACTCGCGCGATAAGGCCAACATATGCAACAAACAGTTTCAATCTGCATTTACGCGAGAAACTGACGGTGGGCTACCATCTAAAGGTATTGTTCGTTCCCTACTATGGGGTACATAACAGTTGACCCCAAGGGGGGGGGGGGGGCGCTAAACTGTTGGATAAGCTCAAAATACATAAGGCATCTGAGCAAGATGATAAGAATGCCAGGGTGCTTAAGGAACGTAGTGCTGAAATTTCTCCTGTGCTGGCCTTTATTTTCAATGAATCATTTGCCCAGGGCACTGTACCAGATGATTGGCGACAAGCAAATTTATATTACCCCGGTCTATAAACAAGGTGAAAAATACGATGCAGCAAATTATAGACCGGTGTCGCTAACATGCATCTGTTGCAAAACCCTGGAGCATATATTACTCAGCAGCATTAACAAGCACTTAGCCTTTGAGAGCATTCTTGCTGACTGTCCCCATGGTTTCCTAAGTCAAAGGTCTTGCGAAACTCAACTAGTGCAATTCTTCCATGACATTGTGAGTAATCTGGATGGGGCCACAAACAGACTGACTTGATCATCATGGATTTCGCCAAGGCCTTTGACAAGGTACCTCACAGAAGGCTATTGTACAAATTGGACTACTATGGGATAAGAGGATCCACATATAATTGGATTAGCTCATGGCTCTCTTGGCGCTCTCAACAAGTTGTACTTGATGGCCAAGCGTCTGATCCAGTCCCTGTTCTATCTGGTGTCCCGCAAGGTTCGGTCCTTGGACCGGTCCTCTTTTTGGTATTCATCAATGATCTCCCTGATAATATCAGGTCATCTGTCCGTATGTTTGCTGACGATTGTGTCCTGTATAGGGACATATATTCTCCTTCTCACTGTCGCATTTTACAAGATGACCTGGATCGACTTGCACAATGGGAAGCAGATTGGCAGATGAAGTTCAACGTAGCCAAATGCCATTCAATGAGGGTGTCACGACACCTTCAGGACATGCAAATTAAGTATGATTACACACTACACCAGCAAACTTTGGAGCAAGTTCATTCCGCCAAATATCTTGGTATCACTATCACTGACGATCTCGATTGGGGTCAATATATCTCTGAAATAAAATTTAAAGCAACTAGGACCTTAGGATTCCTTAGACGTAATTTGGCTTTTGCACTTCGGCAGACAAAGGATGTTGCATATAAAACATCGGTTCGCCCTCAGCTTGAATATGCATCACCCATTTGGCATCCATATGTTAAAACTCAGATTCTGCAGGTGGAGGTGGTGCAGAGGACAGCTGCTCGATGGACCTGCAGACGATGGCGAAATAGAAGTAGCGTCGGTGACATGCTTGATGAGCTAGAGTGGCCATCCCTGGAGACCCGTCGTGAGAAGTCCTCCTTAACTTTCTTCTACAAGATACATTCTGGTACAGTATCAATTAACAAGGATAGGTACTTGACCCCTACAACAGTGTCAACCCGGACAATTGCATAGAGAGCAAATAACTCACAGTATCATAGGTACCAGTCCCATAGTGATGCCCTGAAAAACGCTTTCTTCCCTAGAACTATTCCTCAGTGGAATAGTCTTCCATCTTCTGCGGTGAATGCCAAGACCGCAGAGGAGTTCAAAGCCCGCACAGTATAAGATTGAGACTCAGAGGTATGCGTTTTAGGATACCTCTGCGTTTGGATTGTAAATAGTTTTAAGGACTCATCCAGAGGAGAGATCAAGACCAAGATATTTGCATCAGAGACAGATTCGAGGACTTGACCATGGAGTTTATACTCGTGCTTAATAACATCTCTGTTTCGTGTTATATGTAGCACCTGACATTTTGAGGGATTAACTCCATGTCCCAGTCACGCTCCCACTCCTGCAATCTATCTAGGTCTTGTTGGAGAGATTCACAGTCAGATAGAGAGTTTATAGGAAGATTGTCGTGTCATCGGCAAAAAGACGCACCTGAGATTTGGAGACAGAAGAGGGAAGTTCACTGATATAGGCAAGAAAGAGGAGGGGCCAAGGACTGATCCTTGGGGAACCCCAGAAGTGACAGGAACCTCAGTCAAACAGTCGCCATCAAGAAAAACAGACTGACTCCTGCCAGAGAGGAAAGATCGAATCCAGTTGAGGATTTGTGGTGAGACGCCATATTCCTGTAGGATTAGCAGCAGTTTCTGATGGTTGACCTTGTCGAAAGCCTTAGCCGTTGGTGGGACGTAAAAATCAAACATACACATACAACATGTCCCGTGAGTTTCAGGCTGAATATATAAATGGGCTACATGATGCTTCCATGCAGAGCTGAATCCGACCGCAGACTAGTACTGGTAAACCGCTTAGAGGATCTAAGCCTGCCAGGCAAAGCGGTGTGAGTCAGACCATCCATGCTTATAAACCCTTTTGGTTTCAATGGGCGACAGGGCTTGAGAAGTCATTTCATCAGAGTTTATACCAGCTATATATAGTTAGGTTTTAGATTATACAATTTACTGCAGTTATAAATATTTATTTATTTATTTTAGATTTTAATTGTAATTTATCATTTTTTTTTTAAATTGCTTACTTTAGCAACAACACTGTTAAGGACTTAACAAGCGCTTTCACTCCTCATGCTCTGATTTGGATAACAGTCACTTGTTAGAAATTGAATCTAGAGCTCGAACTTGGTATCGCAAAGACTGCAAAGTAGAAGTAAAACAAAGATCAGGAATCGATACAATTAACTTACTCCACCCATCAAAGACACCAAAGGGAAAGAAACACAAACATTAAGCGACCAGACCATAATGGAAACCTAAACAAAGGAAGGCCATAAGGACAGTTACTTTCCCACAAAATGGCCATATGGCCATCCAAAATAAAAAGACACAAGTGATACACACAGTAAGTAACAAACAACACCATAAACAAACCGTCACAGAAGAACCGCCATAGAACGGTCAGTGGAAAGATTTCCACTGGGGGGCTTAAATCGATTTTACGGGGCCACAATCCTCGCCCTTACTTCCGAGGCGATTTAGACAAATAATTTGTTCAGTCCGCATGAAGGCCTCCTCACTCATCAGTGCAACATCTCCGTGAACACAAAAAATCAAAGAACCACAGAGGTGAGACAACGGTGAGGACTCGACAGCAAGAAACCACTGAAATGCTGGAGCAAAAGAAAACCAACAGTTAGACTCCGATGGGCCCAACCAGAGACAGAGCATCAGGCACCAACTAACATTACCTTGAATTAGATCTCTCTAATTCTCAATAAGCCTTTACGTTGGAGCCGTCATAGAATCTGAGGCCTGACCCACCGGCGTGCAATCAAAGAGGGAAGCAAAGTTGCCAACCGTGATTGGGTTAACTACCATGCATGCAGTCTGTCGTATAACATCCATGTTGTACCCAATCTTTTTATATCGAAGAATGATTTTACGAAATTGGGTGCTGAAGTCATTGCGGTTATATATTTTTCTGAATTTATATACCAAGTCACCATGAAATTCGGGTTCCGATAGACCTTGTTGCGGAAGAGATTTAAGTCCAGTATTGAATTTTGAAATTAAATCAGAATAGCGTCTATAAAATTTTGAAAAGGCTTTACGTAGTTTATGGTACCGATAACCCTGATTAAGGAGTTTAGCCGTTAATAATTTATTACGACTGTTGAAGTCAATTACATGACTACACACTTTAGCAAATCGAATTAATTGCGAAATATAAACGCCATAGGATGGCGCACGAGGAACATCACCATCCAAAAAAGGAAAATTTACAATCTCAAAATCAAAGTCATCGCGTTTATCATAAATTTTGCACGAAACAAACCCGTCTACAATAGAAAGATGTAAATCCAAAAACGGGGCCTCGGTATCAGAAGAAAAGCTGACTGTGGTTTTTGCAGTGGTGCTGTCCTTAATGGCCACAAAGCCGCCCAGTGTGATCAATGTGAAATGTGGATACACACTGAATGTTCCTTCATTTCAGATGCAGAATATGGCACTTTGGTAAACTCAAGCTGCCACTGGATATGTTTAAAATGTGAGGGTTGTAACTTTTCAGACTCCTTCTTTAATGAATATGTAGAACTGAGTAAGCCAAACAAATTAGAACCTCTGTCAGAGGATAAGAGAGACAAATCTTCGACTGCTGATGAAACTAATTCAAGTTTTGTAAAATGTTTGAAACTTTTCAGTATAAACATAAATGGAATTAGAGGAACAAATTCTTGAACTTTTAGCTTTCCTCGATATATCTCAACCTCATATTGTTGCTATTCAGGAAACAAAGATTGACAGTTCAATTACCACATCTGAGCTTTTCCCTGAAACTTGTCAGTACTGTGTCTACAGAAAAGATAGGAACTCTCATGGCGGTGGGTTATGTTGCTCATTCAAAGAGACATCCCTCACATGCCTTTCATGTAACTGGAAAATGACACCGAATCGGTCTGGGTTAAGGTTTTAGCAAATAAAACACCCCACTTCGTAGCAAGTTGGTATCGACCACCAAATGGTACGCTCGAAAATTTCCAGTTGTTTAAAGACAACTTGATTGCATTAAATCGCAGCACAAGGGTAAAAAACTCCCGGCTGTACATGTTCTAGGTGACCTAAACTTCAGAGACATTGCTTGGCCCGACAGGCTCAGCAAACAAGACACAATGCTGAGTCAGTCCGAAGGACAAATATTAATTGACATTATGAACGATCATTGCCTGGAATAAATTGTTAACATCCCCACTCGTGATAAGAACACATTGGATGTGATCCTTACGACTTTGCCAGGACAATTCGAAAACATTCATTCCCCAGATAAACTAAGTGACCACCATATTGTCTCCGGATATTTAAAAAATCACATACCACCAATAAAGAAACCTGGAAGAAAGGTGTACTCATATCAGAAAGGTGACTATGAAACCATGAGGAAGGATGCACGCAAAGGAGGAATACTTTAATGGTAATTCAAATGCTCGGTCTGCACAGGAGAACTTTGATTTGATAACTTCTTTCATTAATACTTTCATTCATACTTCGGCCGAAAATCATATCCCCTCAAAAACTAGTAGGTCTGTATCTTCTATTCCCTGGATCACTCCAGAGATAAGAAGAAAAATAGGCAGAAGGTATAAGATTCATGCAAAGGCAAACAACAAAAAAGACGGGAAATGGTCAACTCCGGACAAAATTTGAAAACTTGAGAAGTGAAATCAAGACTGATATAAAAAAAATCAGGATGATTTGTATGTGAATAACTTGGTAGGTGATGTAAAGGCCAAAGAATGGCTCTTAGCAAACATCTGCCCACACTTCAAAAAAGGAGATGGGGCTCTTGCCCGTAATTATCGCCCTGTGTCTCTGACTTGTGTGCTTTGTTAATTGCTGGAACATGTAGTCTGCTCAAACATCATGGCCCACTTGGACGAACATAAACTTTTGTCAGACAGACAACATGCATTTAGGAAAAGGCAAAGTTTTGAAACTCAGCTAAGCACAGTCATTAATGACTGGGCAAAAATCTTGGACAAAGGGGGACAAGTGGACACATTTATTCTGGACTTCGAGAAGGCTTATGACACATCTCCTCATGAACTACTTAAATCTAAGTTATTTGGTTATGGAATTTGGGGAAAGACCCTCAAATGGATAGATTCCTTTCTTTGCTACAGAAAACAACGGGTTGTTGTTAATGGTGAATCTTCAGAGTGGGCTCCAGTTTTGTCTGGAGTCCCGCAAGGGGCCTTTCTTGGTCCACTTTCGTTCTCCCTTTACATCAATGATATTTCCACCGACATTGACTCAGAAATAAGACTGTTCGCAGGTGACTGTGTTTGTTACCGGGAAATTAGAGATACAGATGACTCATTGAAACTTCAGGCTGACATAGATAGATTAGGATGTTGGGCCCAAAATGGGGCATGAGATTTCAGCCAGGTAAATGCAATATTACGCAGATAACTAGGAAGATATCTAATAAAGTTGAGGCTTCTTACACCTAACAGGGAACGGTCCTCGAAAATGTGGACTCCATTAAATATCTTGGAGTGACAATCTCACACAACTTGAGATGGAATACTCATATTAGCAATATCCGGATATTTAAAAAGTCACATCCCACCAATAAAGAACCCTCGGAGGAAGGTGTACTCATATCAGAAAGGTGACTATGAAACTATGAGGAAGGATGCACTCAGATTTGCAAAGGAGAAATACTTTAATGGTCATTCAGATGCTCGGTCTATACAGGAGAACTTTGATTTGATAACTTCTTTCATTCATACTTCGGCCGAAAACCATATCCCCTCAAAAACTAGTAGGTCTGTATCTTCAATTCCCTGGATCACTCCAGAGATAAGAATAAAAATTCGCAGAAGGAATAGGGTTCATGCAAAGGCAAAAAAGACGGGAAGTGGTAAACTCCGGACAAAATTTGAAAACTTGAGAAGTGAAATCAAGACTGATATAAAAAAAAAAATCAGCATGCTTTGTATGTGAATAACTTGGTAGTTGATGTAAAGGCAAATCCCAGGGACTTCTACAGATATATCAATAGCCAGAAGAAAGACAGGCAAGGTATCCCGCACCTTAATAAAAGAGGAGGGAACGGGGTTGCTGAATCAGACTCTGAAAGGGCAGGGGAACTAGTTGGTCAATTCAATGATGCGTTTAATTAAACTGGGTTCACGGAGGTTCCATTGACTGGAACATCGGCCCCATTCATGAATAATATTGTTGTGACAGCTGCAGGAGTGATCAAGTTACTTCAAGGCTTAAACCCCAGTAAGGCCTTAGGACCTGATGAGTTTCATCCTAGAGTCCTGAAGGAACTAGTAGATGAGTTGGGTCCAGTCTTTTGCACACTTGTTTCAACAGTCTCTTGATACGGGTGAAATCCCCAAAGAATGGCTCTTAGCAAACATCTGTTCACTCTTCAAAAATGGAGATAGGGCTCATGCCCTTAATTATCGCCCTGTGTCTCTGACTTGTGTGCTTTGTTAATTGCTGGAACATGTAGTCTGCTCAAACATCATGGCCCACTTGGACGAACATAAACTTTTGTCAGACAGACAACATGCATTTAGAAAAAGGCATAGTTTTGAAACTCAGCTAAGCACAGTTATTAATTACTGGGCAAAATCTTGAACAAGGGGGGGCAAGTGGACACATTTATTCTAGACTTCGAGAAGGCTTTTGACACCCCTCCTCATGAACTACTTAAATCTAAGTTATTTGGTTATGGAATTGGTGGAAAGACCCTCAAATGGATAGATTCCTTTCTTTGCTACAGAAAACAGCGGGTTGTTGTTAATGGTCCTCGAGAATGTGGACTCCATTAAATACCTTGAAGTGACAATCTCACACAACTTGAGATGGAATACTCATATTAGCAACATGTGCACTAAGGTAAATAGAACGCTTGGTTTCCTGAGGCGAAATCCTTATCAGTGCCCTCAGGATGTAAAAAAGAGGCAGTATATAAAGGTCTTGTTCGCCCAATCTTGGAATATGGTAGTTGTTTCTGGGACCCCAGTCGAGTGGTCCTTAACGAAGAAATTGAGAAAGTTCAGAATAGAGCTGCTAGATTTGTAACAGGCAATTACTGCTTTGAAACTGGGAGCATGACTGGAAAACTTGGAAAATTTGAAATGGGAGTCTCTCAAGAAAAGGAGAAAATACAGTAGGCTAATCCTTTTATACAAAGGTCTAAATGGTGCTGTCAGCATCCAACAGATGACCTTGTTCCCCCAGCTAGACACTGTAGAAATCACCATTCGTTGACGTTTCAGACCCTTACTGCAAGAACTGACATTTTTAAAGAGTCGTTCTTCCCCAGAACCATTAGAGATTGGACCCAAGGTTCCCGATTCGATTAGTTCGACAATTGAAGGTGCTGATGATTTTCTGTCTAAATTTACCTCTTTGGTTAGAGCTAGGGACTAACTTCCCACATCACAGGTCCTGGTGTATGAATGTCATTTGACGTGTCACCAGTAACAATTCTGATTCTGATTCCGATGTGTACTAAGGCAAATAGAACGCTTGGTTTCCTGAGGCAAAATCTTCATCAGTGCCCTCAGGATGTAAATGAGACAACATATAAAGGTCTTGTTCGTCCAATCTTGGAATATGGTAGTTGTATCTGGGACCCCAGTTGAGTGGTCCTTAACGAAGAAATTGAGAAAGTTCAGAATAGAGCTGCTAGATTTGTAACAGGCAATTATTGCTTTGAAACTGGGAGCATGACTGGAATACTTGGAAAATTGAAATGGGAGTCTCTCAAGAAAAGGAGAAAAGACAGTAGGCTAATCCTTTTATACAAAGGTCTAAAGGGTGCTGCCAGCATTCCAACAGATGACCTTGTTCTCCCCAGCTAGATACTGTAGAAATTACCATTCATTTGCGTTTCAGACCCTTACTGCAAGAACTGACATTTTTAAAGAGTTGTTCTTCCCCAAAACCATTAGAGATTAGAATGCCCTTCTAAGAATGCCCTTCCCGATTCGATTATTTCGACAGCTGAAGGTGCTGATGATTGTGTAGCTAAATTTACCTCTTTGGTTAGAGCTAGGGACTAACGGTTCCGGGTCATTTCGGCCCATAACAAAATCGGCCCATGTCAAAATCGGCCCATAGCAATTTCGGCCCATAAATGATTTCAAGGCTGTTATAGGGGTCAATTATCAGCCAAAATTAAAACAAAATGAAAGATATAGTTAATTATGATAAAATATATGTATTTATGCTCCGCATAAATTTCAATAATTACCTGCCTCAGATATGAGTCTTCTCGCAATGCAAACTTTGTAATAAAAGATAAGAAATACACATAATATAAAAGAGGGTGTGCTTATTTAGAGAATGTATATTTATGAACTTGGAAATTGTAGCTCTGGGGTCATTGTTTATTTGTTTGTATGCAAAATGATCAATAATCACTTTACGTTGTTACCTTTATCGACACGTGCCTTAGAGTAACAAACAGAACGATTATCATATTACTCAGTAATTAGTGAGGCACGTGTCAATCAGCCATAAGTTCATCACGAAAACACACCTATACAATTCTGCCCCCCCCCCCCCGAACCCACTTTTATATAGTAAAACTGTGGTTTACAGGGGTAAAGTAGAAGTAAAACAAAGATAAGGAATCGATACAATTAACTTACTCCACCCATAAAAGACACCAAAGGGAAAGAAACACATACATGAAGCGACCAGACAATAATGGAAACCTAAACAAAGGAAGGCCATAAGGACAGTTACTTTCCCACAAAATGGCCAAATGGCCATTTTTTTTCTTATTTCTGCTCTAGAATATAGATTGTGGGTAGTCGTTAAATCGAGGCGGCTTTAACGTGTACCCTCAATCTATATTTTGGTCAGAATTAAGAAAAATATCACAATTTTTATCCGAAAATTTTCATTTTTGGGCGGTAAATTTATTATGTAGTAGTATAAAGGCGTGTTTTCATAATGCATGTCTCCTAAGGCGTGTCTTTAATTCTTTCTTTGTTTCTTGCTTTCGTTTTTGTTTTATGACTGTAACTGGGCAGGGGCGCATCGATAGCTACATGTGGGCCTAGCGCCGGTTCCCAACGAAGACTCACATCAGCCTGTGCATCCCCGCAGTCTGATTTGTAACAATGAATCATAAAGTAGCCAAAGCTACCTCATGCCTCCAGCGATCATGACCATACTGTGCGGCTGAGCAAGCTGATCTGTGTATGCTGGGCTCGTGAAGTGGTCAACGTTTCATCACGCATTCAGCGATCATGACTATACTGTGCGGCTGAGCAAGCTGATCTGTGTATGCTGGGCTCCTGAAGTGGTCAAAGCTTCATCACGCATTCAGCGATCATGACTATACTGTGCGGCTGATGTTTGTTTGTTTGATTTGCGTGGAAGCATCATGCAGCCCATATATTTCTTCAAGCCCCGATGCGGCTGAGCAAGCTGGTCTGTGTATGCTCGCCGAATTGTGGAAATTGCTGGGCCCTTGCTTACTTATTTACAATGTGTTTCAACCGGCCTAATATTCAAACGGTTCCTTGGGGCCCCGGTATATTTTAATCCACGAAAACCTATGGGTGATTCCTGTAATAAAATTGAAGATTTTTCTACTGAAAACTAATCAGTGCGCCTCTTATTCCTAACGTATTCCATCGGGAATGCCCTTCCCGATTCGATTATTTCGACAGCTGAAGGTGCTGATGATTGTGTAGCTAAATTTACCTCTTTGGTTAGAGCTAGGGACTAACTTCCCACATCACAGGTCCTGAATGTCATTTGACGTGTCACCAGTAACAATTCGGATTCTGATTACGTAAATGGAAGTGTTGAAAAGCAGAAAAAAGAAAAAACAATGCATTCAACGAAACCCATAACGATTTCATAAGCCTAATGTGACTGTGTCGTTTTTCTAACCCTTGCCAAACTGCAGTGAAAACAATCTAATATAATAAACCCTTAAGCATTTTCAAAATTCTTGAGTGTTTTTTTTTTCTTCTTCTTCTTCTTTCTTATAAATCCATTACGAAAACAAACCCGTGTTTCTCCAAAAATAATTACTTTTCCGACAAAAAATGTGATATTTGTCTTATTTATACTCCGAGCATACGGTGGCGGTTCTAGAGAGTACCCACAACATATATCTTGGGTCAGAAATAAGCATAATAACATATTATACCCCTTTAAACCCCAAAATTCCCCATATAAAGTTGGGTTTAGGGCGATATTATTTTCTCGGACTTGTTAACATGATGTGATTTTTTATCATTTGAGAAAATAATATTAATTTCTCAAGCTGAACATATTTTTCACTTTATCCCATTTTTCGACTTATATTGTTCTTATTTGGCCGTGCAAGCAAACCAATTATATGCAAACATAGTACTTATACCATCATTAAATTGCTATGGGCCGATTTTGTATGGGCCGAATTTGTTATGGGCCGATTTTGTTATGGGCCGAACTGTCCAGGGACCGGACTTACTTGCCACATTACAGGTCCTGGTATATGAATGTCATTTGACGTGTCACCAGTAACAATTCTGATTCTGACAAGCTTAGTCACTTATGTATCAGAATCAGAATCAGAATTGTTACTGGTCAAATGTCAAATGACATTCATACACCAGGACCTGTTATGTGGGAAGTTAGTCCCTAGCTCTAACCAAAGAGGTAAATTTATCTACACAATCATCAGCACCTTCAGCTGTCGAAATAATCGAATCGGGAAGGGCATTCCAATCTCTAATGGTTCTGGGGAAGAACGACTCTTTATAAATGTCAGTTCTTGATCTAAGGGTCTGAAACGCCAACGAATGGTGATTTCTACAGTGTCTAGCTGGGGGAACAAGGTCATCTGTTGGAATGCTGGCAGCACCCTTTAGACCTTTGTATAAAAGGATTAGCCTACTGTCTTTTTTCCTTTTCTTGAGAGACTCCCATTTTAATTTTCCAAGTATTCCCGTCATGCTCCCAGTTTCAAAGCAGTAATTGCCTGTTACAAATCTAGCAGCTCTATTCTGAACTTTCTCAATCTCATCTTTAAGGACCACTCCATTGGGGTCCCAGATACAACTACCATATTCCAAGATTGGGCGAACAAGACCTTTATATGCTGCCTCTTTTACATCCTGGGGGCACTGATGAAGATTTCGCCTCAGGAAACCAAGCGTTCTATTTGCCTTAGTACACATGTTGCTTATATGAGTATTCCATCTCAAGTTGCGTGAGATTGTCACTCCAAGGTATTTAATGGAGTCCACATTCTCGAGGACCGTTCCCTCTAAGGTGTAAGAAGCGTCAACTTTATAAGATCTCTTCCTAGTTATCTGCATAATATTGCATTTAACTGGCTGAAATCTCATGCCCCATTTACGTGCCCAACATCCTAATCTATCTATGTCAGCCTGAAGTTTTAATGAGTCATCTGTATCTCTAATTTCCCGGTAACAAACACAGTCATCTGCGAACAGTCTTATTTCTGAGTCAATGTCAGTGGAAATATCATTGATGTACAGGGAGAACAAAAGTGGACCAAGAACGGTCCCTTGCGGGACTCCATACAAAACTGGAGCCCACCCCGAAGATTCACCATTAACAGCAACCCGCTGTTTTCTGTAGCAAAGAAAGGAATCTATCCATTTGAGGGTCTTTCCCCCAATTCCATAACCAAATAACTTAGATTTAAGTAGTTTATGAGAAGGGGTGTCAAAAGCCTTCTCGAAGTCCAGAATAAACGTGTCCACCTGTCCCCCTTTGTCCAAGATTTTTGCCCAGTCATTAATAACTGTGCTTAGCTGAGTTTCACAATGGTGCCTTTTCCTTAATGCATGTTGTCTGTCTGACAAAAGTTTATGTTCGTCAAGGTGGGCCATGCTGTTCGAGCAGACTATATGTTCCAGCAATTTACACAGAACACAAGTCAGAGACACAGGGCGATAATTACGGGCAACAGCCCTATCTCCTTTTTTGAAGAGTGGACAGATGATTGAGGATTTGGGGATTGTACTCCGAGTATACATGGGTCGGGTATAAAAGCCAAGGCCGCGCCGGGCCGGGCCGAGCCGCCGAGCCTGCCAAAAGTTTATTTTTAGTCTCTAGATACAAGTAAGATATATATTTTGGTGAATGTGGGATTAAATTATTATAAATTTGATATGTTATAACTACAAGAAGTTTCACGTATCTACATTGCTTATTTATCTTTTAATAACTGTTTTCCGAAATCCAGGGGTATAAAAGCCAAGGCGGCGAAAGAGAATTGGCAATTCCGAATTTCTTTCAAATTCATCGGTTAAATTACTTCTTTTTGGCCTAACGATATTCGAAATTGATTATACTTATTATGTGTTCGTGATAAAATTAAATATACTCACCAGAATCACCTTAATTGGTCGAATTTCTTATTTTATTTTTGTTTCTATTTTTAGAATTACCTTATTACAGGAAACGACCGAAAAGGACAGAAAGGGAAGGCACACAGCGAACGAAATGGTCCGAATCTAATGACGACCCATCAGACTGTTATCCTAGTGGACAAAGTTTGTATTTGCGACGTTGTTTTAACGATTGGTCAAGGACTTCAGGGTTTAACGACGTTGATTCGACGTCGTCAAAACGGCACTGGGATACTTTGTAAGGGAAATAAACAATCTGGTCCACCAAACTTTTTTCAGAAAAAAAGTAAAAAAAAATTGTTCCCAGCAGGCATTCCACGTTGAAACAAAGTTGATTCAATGTTGTGTGCCTGCAGGGTTCTGTTTTCTGTTTACTGCCAGTAGGAGCTGTTTAGTGGCTGAGGATCAGGAGGATGCGGGTTCGATACCTGCTGAGGTCGGCAGCATTCTTTCGTGTAGATTGAACATGAAATATTTTCTTCAGTCTTTCTCTCCCTCCACTGATTCAAGAAGGGCAGTTGTCAGTTTTTGGCGAAGGAATGTGCACTTTACTGGTTAACCGCTTACGTATAAGCCTGCTCTTGGAAAAATGTGGATAGGTAAAATTTATTATTCGGCAATACACGCCAAATGCGTTTAGTCTTCGCCGAGGCATTATCTTTGTCTTTTGGCGAGTTATCTGCAGGTATGCAAATTGCATCGTTTTTGTTGCAAACCTTTCTTTTTAAAGTGACAGGCTGAGATCTAAAACAGTTAGATGAGTCAATTAATGCACTAATCACTTACTGACTGAAGCATATAAATAAGCAATAATAATACAATAGGTAAGTATCAAAACATAATTAATATGTCTAAAACACGATTAAGAAATATGATGCGTTTCATAAAGCTCTATCTTTAGTTCCTACCATTCAGATAGAAAAATAGAACGGGAAAAGCCCTGGCCGTCAACTGTCGTATTGCTTCAAGGCAGTGGTACAGATAAAATGTTAATTACAGCGTAAAACAGTAGAATTCTTTTAAACTTTTGACGAATTCTAATGTAAGATAATGAGATAAACACTGATATGCTGCCAGTTGTGAAATTTTGCATCACGAAATATGCCTATACAAATATATTATCAATTTTGATACTTTTCTTATTTTTGCTCAAAACATAGAATGTAGGGACTCGATAGAGCCGTCACGATGAGGCGGTTCTATCGAGTATCCACAATCTACCATTTTGAGCAGAAATAAGAAAAAAATAATGTTTATCCCTGTAAACCCCAGTTTTACTATATAAAAGTGGAGTTTTAGAGGGTCAAATTCGCATAGGCTTGTTTTCATGATGGCAAATCCAAAGTGTTATTTTTTTTAGTTAACTGCTTTTACAGATATATTGTACGTACGACCCAACAGGTTCCTCTCTCTCTCTTTCTCTCTCTCTGAGAGTGTCGTGGCCTACATGCTCTCTCTCTCCCTCTCCCTCTCTCTCTCTCTTAGCGTACCAGCAATTAGCGAGCGTAGGTAAATGTAAATTTCAGTTTGTCGCTAAATAACTCCATGTCAACTAACATGTAACGTGTCAATAACGTCGTGTCTACATCAAACTAACATCAAAGCGATGCATTGAATTTGACTTTGCAACGTCGATGAAACGTCAGAACGTTGCGTTGGCGATAATACGGCGTTGCTTAATAAAATGTCATTTGCCCAGTGCTCGGACCCATCAAGACTCAGTGGGATTGGAACATTAAATTCAAACCAAACATTGAACACCCTTTCAGTGCATGAGAATGAAACACTCCTTCGCAAAGGCAAGATTTTACAGTAAAATCTGGTAGATTTGTTCAATCTGCCCAGTAGCCCCCGTCAATGGGGGCTTGAAGAAATACACGAGCTGCATTATGCTTCCACGCAGAGCTGAAACCGACCCGCACATGAGTACTGGTAAACCGCTTAGAGGATCTAAGCCTGCCCAGGCAATGCGGTGCGAGTCGGTCCGTCAATGCTAACAAGTCCTATATTGGTTTCATTGGGCGGCAGGGCTTGAGATGTCTTTTCATGTCAGTGTCGGGTAAAAATCCCATAAAATTTGAAGCAACGTCTCCAAAATGACCTTTCCAGTGTTAACGGGGACGTTAAACCTCAAGTCAAACAAAATCAACATGCCCAGTCCTTACATTAACCCATTTGGTCGCGGAAACCCAAAAGGGGTAAATGGCAAACAGTGCAGGCCCAGATCAGACGCTGCAGAACGCGGCGTCTATCAGGGCCTACACTATTGCAAGAAGTTTAGATATTTTCCAAATAAATTTTGAAGAAAATATACCCGGAATCTTCAATTTATTCAAACATTTTTTAACTGCACTTCTAGACAGATCGTTGAACTTTTTTTTTTTCTTTTTTTTTTTAATTGCACATGTAGACAGATCGTTGGAGAGAGAGAGAGAGAGAGAGAGAGAGAGAGAGAGAGAGAGAGAGAGAGATCAAAGTTCTGTTCGTATGTGATAGTGAATAGAACGAAAAACTACGTAAAAACTTATTTTGTAAGTAAGCTTTCGTGAATAACAGTATCTCAAGCCATTGATATGGGTCATTCACGAAGAGATTTTCGACAATTAAAAACGGACCCAGGATAAATGAATTTCAGTTATAAAAGCAAAATATCATTCTTTCTTTCTCGAGGAATAATTTCAATGTAAACGGGTATATTTTCTCTCAAAATGTCTGAATATTGTTAGCATTTTAAGTTCCGCCAATACATTTGAATAGCGATGGCCGTTTCAACTGACGGCCAGTGCTTTGCGCATGCGCAAGAATGACGTCATAAACGGAATTCCTAAAACCTCCTATATTTAAATGCCCTTATCATTTTTCTGACATTGCCGTCCGTTGCGGTTCATTACGACGTGGCCTACATAAAACCACCAAAAATAAGGTTATTACAGATACTAAAAGGAATTGGCTGGAATTATTACCATAAAAGGTTTAGAAAATACTTATTTGGGGTTGTCATGTACATTTTTTCACACATCCCTGTCTATTTCATTAAAATTCGATCAAAGCGTACGATAAAAACGATGGAGCGTGATAGCTCAGTGGTTAGTGTACTTGCCTCTGATGCTAGAGGTCCCGGGTTCGATCCCCGGCAGCGGCGATAAAATTTCGGTGTCCGAACTCGCTCCATTGGCATCATTTGCAGGGATGAATGTCATAAAGTGCACCGTCCTTCGGATCGGGACGTTAACTGGAGGCCCCCTGTGCAGGGAGAACCATTCCCTGTGCAGGTTAAAGATCCCTACCGTAATTACATGATTACTGTGTAGGCTTTCATCCTGCAAACCTGGAGTGTATGTAAGGTACACCTGCGGTAATGGTCAAATGTGACCGACGCAGTATCAGTAGATAGATAGATAGATAGATAAAAACCGCCTTGTTGTTGTTGTTGTTGTGTATAATTTCTGCCAGTAGAGGCACACCTCCAGCAGGAGTATCTTCTTGAGTTAATCTCGGTTGTTGGCGATATTTACAGGGACTAAAATGGCAACCTCTTCTTGCCACTCTATTTACACTCTAAATAGCTTCTTTTAAAAACAAGATTAAAAGTCTTTGTGTTTACGGCTTCATGTGCTGCTGCCCACCCTCGCTGTTCCAGTTCTAATTGTTCGACGACTTGGAATGAGGGAAAGTCTCTTATAGCGTTCTATATGGAGTGCCTGACACAAGCGCTTAGCATGTCTGTCAATATCTGCCAGGATCCTTGCATCAGTAGAAGAACAAGAAGTATCTAGGATTAGCTGCACCAGATTTCTCTGAATTTCCTCAGGTGCAAAATGTTGTTGGCATACTTCAATGAAGATATCTAGTATAGGTTTTCTCACTTGATCCAGTGCTGTGCAGTAGACCAGAAAATGTTCTACGGTTTCTGGCTCTTGTTCACAAAGCATACATATGGGATTAACTAGTGCTTGATTGAAGGCAGCTCTATTACTCTGTAGTATGTATGTCCCTGTTGCTAGCTTCAGTCTCGTTATAACACGAGGAATGTCCCTTTGTCCGTTAACATTTAGAATAAGAGGATGTTTCCTCCCTGGCCAGTACTCGTCTGTAGAGAGAAACTTTAGGGATGAATAACACTTTGCAGATTGTCTCACCATTGCTGCCCAGTGGCCGTTGACCTGTTTGTTAACCATCTTTCTCCACTGCAATTTCTTAGGGGGATTATCCAAGAGGTCCCAGCACTGCGGTAAGTCATATCTGATAAGGAATTTCTTTATTTCGACAAACCAGCTGAAACTGTTGAGATGTTTAACTGTAAGTTGTCTCCTGGCTAGCTGCTTTTCAACTGAGTCTTCTCCTAGCCGACACACACTACCGAATAGTATCAGCGCTCTTTTGTGGATGACACCTTCTATTGGGAGAGCACCGGAGAGTACATAGATGGCAGCATCAGCAACTGTACTCGTCAGAGATAGAATTTGTTTTAGCATCTTCTTATAAACCATACTGACCTTATCCACGAGGACTGACTTTGGTAAGACCACCTCCAGACCATAAACTAACACTGGAAGGATATATGTCTGCAAAAGGTGTATACACGTTTCAGGATCTAGGCCATTTTCTCCATGCAAGCCAGATGCCATAAGACTATATAATGTACGCTTGGCTTTAAGGGTATTCTCCTTGACTGCTGTTTCCTGGGTATTACTAGATCTAAGGATCCCCATATGCATTGTTTCGTGTACCACTGGCATAGGCTCTCCATTCAGTGTTACAGTAGGTGCCATCGATGTCCCCCTTTTTGTATTTGGGATATATAGCAGAACACTCTTTGTTGGTTGGAGCAGGTATCTTTCCATTTGGCTATTGTCTACAGCAATGTGCAGAAGAGATTGTAGCGCATCTGCGTCATCTGCCAACACCACCATATCATCAGCACATGTTGGTACCGTGCAGCAGACTTCCCCTACATGGCATCCTTTACCTGATTTTACCATTCTGTCAAGCTGTGCATTGCCGTATACTTTGAATAGATCTGTACTAAGGATCCCGCCCTGGCGGACACCCTGGTTGACTTTAAATGGCTGTGAGTGAGTTCCCTGCCATTTGACGACTGATTCAACTCTGTCATGAAGTGAATGAATGAGAGACCATATTTGACCTTCAATTCCTGTATGGTACAGCTTCCTAAGGAGGCTATGGTGTGAAACAACATCAAATGCAGATTTTATGTCCAAAAAGGCCGCATAGACTGGTTGCCCCCTATCTTTCCTATCACGGATGACCTCTTCCAGAATAAGTGAACAGTTCATTGGTGAGGAATGCTTGGTAAAACCCCGCTGCAGGCTATTTTGTTCATGCTCAATAGAAGGTTGTATCTGATCTTTGATAATTGATTCCAGGATCTTTGATATTACTGGGAGGACAGTGATTCCTCTGTAATTCCTTGCTTCTGTACTTGAACCCTTCTTCTTGAAGACTGGAGTGAGAGTTCCTATCTTCATAGCCTCTGTTACTTCACCGAACTGGAACAGGGCTTTGATTATATGTGTGGTAATTTGGATCAAGGATTCACCCCCATTGCGGAAATGCTCGGCTGTGACACCATAATAATCTGCTGCCTTGCCTGTATTCAACGACTTTACAGCCTTCTTGACCTGATTGGGCGTTACTATCACACCTTTTGAATTTTTACAAAGATCACCAATCACAGAGACTTCAAGACTGACCTGTTTCGCATACTTCTCATCAAAATCCTTATTATCACTAGGTGTCGCTAGTGATTGAAAATGGTCTCTCCAACCAGTTAGTATGCCATCATCTGTTCTATATACCTGTCCATTGGCGGTTAGTTCATTGACACACACCCCGTGGTTCCATCTTTGTTTGTTGACAAGTTTATGGAAGAGCTTACTGTCAGTGGACCTTGCGTCCAGTATCTCCTGTCTTGATGATTGTCTCTCTTTAGCTGACTCTATCCTACATAGTTTCCGTAGATAACTGGTGGTTAGCTTCTTGTTGATAACCAGAATATTGTCTTTATCCAGCGGCCTTGTACCTTCCTTCCATTGCCAGAAAGCTTCTTTCTTTGCCTTTATGGCTTGCTTAATTTCAGGACTATGTACTTTCAGCTTAGCTTTTCTGTGACGCCTTATCTTCTTAGGTGCAAGGTCGTATGCTGCTCCAACCAAGACCTCATTCAATTTTCTTATCTCAATGTCCAATGAACCAAGAGATTGTGTGCTGGTTCTCATTACAGAAAGTCGCTTTGAAACAGATGAGTTATATGCATCTTTATCTATTTTTTCCCACTTTACTTTAGACGACTGCTTTAGGGATACAGATGAACCCAAGACTTTCCGTAACTCTACATCCACCATGCAAATTACTGGGTAGTGATCAGAGACATTTGACTCTAGATTTATGATGGACTGAATACATTTAATTTTCCCCTCTAGACTTATGTTATAGAAGACATAGTCAATCATACTGGTTTCGACTCCATTAGGGCTAATATACGTTCTGCTTGTGGTTCTTGTTGTCAGTTGATTTTCTTTTAGGAACACATTCAGACCGGTTTGCCGTCTTCCAGCCTTGTGCACGGAAAGATCCTCATTGAAGTCACCACCTACTATAACATGGTGTGTATTACCATACTTCTGTAAGATTTCGTGTAGCTGTGCCAGACAATCCTCATATTCTTCAATATTCTCCCCAACTCCCCGACATGGCATGTAAACAGATATCAGCAACATAGGTCTTATACCCGAGACCTCTATCCCCTGTATCCTATTACCACCTTCTGGGATCGGTGAGATCAGATGGCTAATACTTTTCTTCCAGAGGATGGCTACACCACCATAGCCTCTCGGCATCTGGATTGGGAGTATGGGATCACATGTGTCCACAGCCTTTCCAACGCCCGTCATAAACTCGTTGAGACCCTCCAGTTTACTCAACTGGCAATCGAAGTACCAATGCTCTTGCAATAGAATAACATCAGCATGTCCGGATAGTTCACCCAGAGCATGTAGGGCTGTCTCCGCATTTTACAGTTGTATGTGACCACACTAAAATGAGCATCATTCCTTGCAACGACTGTCTTATCGACTGCTATATTCTGCTTCTTTGTGGGCTGGTGTTTAACAAAAAATGCTCCTGGTTAGCGTCAGGTTGACGTGTGGATCCTTTTGCACCACCATTAAGACTCCTAACATTGCTATAGAAAACTGGCTGTCCTGAGGCCCATGTGGCCGCTGCATTGTAGTTTCCTTCTTGCCTGGATCTCTTGGTATGGGTATCGTGCCTGGACCCTTTGACATTGCTAGAAGTAATCAATCTCTCACCACAACTTTTTCCGGGTTGACCTCGCTGGCTGTAACTATGTGGTTCATATGGTTGACTATGAGGCCATGTCATATCCTTTGGTTGCTTAACTTCACCCCCCTCCCTCTCTGCAATGGCAGCTGCCTGGTACTTTTGACAATCAACCACCCCCCCCCCCCCTGCCCTTCCGGGATCTTGGTTTATTGTTTGTTCGATTTTTACACTCCAATCAGGTTTCAGGACATGTGAATTAGCAAATACGGACTGGCTTCCTGACTCATCATAAGTTGGAAAGCCTCCGTTATTGCTGGGATGAACTGTACTTAGGGTCTCCATAGGTCTTGATAGCCCAACATTAGGTATATATTGACTTGTACATGTCATCTCCAGGTCCATCATTTCCATGCGGTTAATCTGCTGTGATACTTTGCGGAGTAGGTAGGCCGTAACTTGCTTCTGAATTCCATTCATCAACTCAGTAATGTGACAAAACAGTCATCCGCATAGCCCCATTACGGTATATTCACATTGTTCAAGCTTAATCACAAAAACGGATTGAAAATGCCTAAACCATATCCAATCAAATTGCCCAGACAGTAACCAATTGATAATCACCTTATAGTTTTTATCATCCAATCAATGTAACGTTTAGAATAACCAATCAGATATTTATCCTAGGTATATAAGGGGTATTTCACAGTTATCAAGTCAGAACAGCGTCAGCAACGAGTTAATCAAGATTAAATATAACAGCTTCAAGGTAAATATCTACAGAGTGAAGGAGTTGGCTGAAACACGCCTACCTAGCTTTGTAGAATATAATATTTTATATCATTCTAAGCCATTAAGGAGTGAGCCAAACTTTCGAAACTTAGTAGATCTGAGCCAATTGAGCTGTGCATTTTTGTTCATTTAATTACACTGTCTTTCATAACTTGTTATATGCGTATAGTGCTTTTTATTGCTCCAATCATTTCATTTTAATATGCTTTGTAAATTTGAGCTTTACCTTAGTAAGTTATCTAAGGGGACCCATACTAATCATATTTTGGAGTAGGTAACTCTGTCTAAATTGGGAATAATCATTTTGAGCCGCTGTAAGTTTGAAGAGCAGCTCACTTTAGTGTTTAAATACTTAACTTGTAAAATAGATCTTGAATGGTGAGCCAGTCGAGCTCATCTTATATCACTTGTTTTAGCCGCTCGGAACACATCGCACGTTACAGTATCACTATTATTGTACATCTGTGGTAGCACACCTGTCGCCACATTACTAGCTTCTTGGGAGGCATAATTGGCTCTCATATGGATCCCATCATAGTTGTTACTATGCTGAGACTGGTTCAATGGCCCTTGGATAGTCTCATTCTGACTGATATTACTTGGGCTAACTTTTGTTGTGGCTAGATTGGGAGTTTGTTCCAGAAGTGTGATTCTTCGGTGCAGGGTTCTGACTGTAGACTCAAGCTCCAGATTCCTGGCTTCTGTCCTCTGCAGGTAGTCTTCCATCCTTTTGTAGTCAGCGTCTGAGCACATAACTTTGGCTTCACGCAACTTCAGCTCTTCCTCCCATTTCTTTAGTTTGGCTTCCATCTGTCTAACTTCCCTCATCTTCACTGAGTTGTCTGGCTGTACTTGGCCATCTTCTTTCTTCTTTACTGGCCTGGTTCCAGCTTTTGTGGTTACTATAGATTTCTGTTCTGTGGGTCGTGCATGACTGGCGATGGTGACATTTGGATCTTCCATACACTGGCTAATAGATTTTATCTCTTTTCTGTTCTGTCTATCATTCATTGAGCATTGCTGCTCACCGGAAGAATTAGCTATTTCATTCTGGGATTGTGGGTCTTGACTTTTGGGATTGCCACCCATAGAAGCGGCCTTCGCGCTATTGGTATGCACTTCCTTCTTTTCTTGCTGGCATGTTGATGTAGTTTCCTCTTGTATACTACTATTTCCAGGTGTTTGCTGGATTTGTAGTTGTGATGCAGCACAATTCATACATATCTCAGTAACATCGCCATTGTGACCTGAGTGCATACACTTCTCATGGCAAGGACCAAAGCACATTTCACACCTATTTCCACCGCCGACATCCAGATGACATACCACACATAACTGACTATCCTCTTCCTGCAACAAAATCTCTGCTGTCGTACACTCTATCTGATTCTCCACATCTGACCGCGACCTACATGGCATTTCAAGAATACGAATATTACCATTAATAGTCTTGGCTTTTATACCCCTAAAAATTTGAAAAATTGCAATAAAACAAAAATTAGGGCACCAAAGAGAACAAAAATTATGCTGAGTATCACATTTGATACAATTAACATCATCATATTAAAATTTACCACTAACATTTCTTCTTCGGTTAGAATTCCGAAAAATAAAATCTTCGGATCGGCAATTTTTGGCTCGGCGGCTCGGCCTGCCCGGCGCGGGGTGCACACTAATGTCCGGGAATTGTCCGGGAAATGTCCGGGAATTCGCCGGGAAATGTCCGGGATATTGGAGGTAGTGGTGTGTTGTCGCTAATATCTCCACTTCGGGTTGTCAGAAATTAATTAAATTAGTATCAAATAAAAATTTTAGCTCTATTATAAAAGATAAAAAAATAATAATTTACTTTTTTAACGTTTTAGAGGTTAATTTTTTAAGTTAATTTGTCCGGGAAATTCTCGGATTTTGTCCTGGATTTTGGGGTAGTGGTGCGTTAACCCTAATATCTCGACTTTAGGTGGTCAGAAAATAATAAAATTAGTATCAATTAAAAATTTTAGCTCAATTTTAAAAGATAGTTAAAAGATATTTTTCATTTTGAATATTTTAGGGGTCCATTTCTGAAGTTAATTTGTCCGGGAAATTCCCGAATGTGTCCTGGATCTTGCGGTAGTTGTGCGTTTTCATAATATCTCGGTTTGTGGTGATCACTTATTGATAACAATTGATATATATGTTAAAATTTTAAGTTCAATTCTAAAATAAATATAAAAAAAATCTCTTTATACACCTCAATGAGGCAGTTCTAATGAGTACCCACAACCCGGATTGTATCCAGGATGCCGGGGTATTGGTTTGTTTTCTTTAATATATCGACTTGTGAGAACGAAAGAAAGACTGCACAACCCTTGTAAATCCTACTTTTCTCTGTATAAAGTTGGATTTACATGGGTTTCAATTACACAGCTTTCTATGATGTCACACATGTTGCTGCTCACAAGACGGACACTGCCATTGATTTGATGATGAATTCAGACCTAAACATATTCTATAAAACCAAATTTTGCACTTACGATTTTCACAGAAAATCATGTCATCAATATACTCAGACATTTTGCAGAATCACCAGACTGGTATTTTTACGATTTTTCAAGTGAATGAATGAAGTCTTTCTACTAGTTCAATCCAGGTAAGCAGCACACGCCAAATTATTATGAGTTAAAGCAATTAACTTAACACATTTTTAATCTCGTTAGAAAATTAATGGCCTGTATAATCGCTCAAAGTCCGTGCACCTAATTCATCGTCAGGAAGAAATGGATGCGCTTAAATTTCGTTGTTTAAGCAAACAGTACAGAACCAGATCAGATGTCGCATTTTGCGGCCGAGATCAGACGCCAAGTTTTGCAGCGTCTGAGCATCATGGTCCGTCAAATCAGTCAAAGTCCGTACATCTAATTCATTGCCAGCAAGAAATGTCGTCGTTGATTAAGCAAACAGTGTAGACCGAGATCAGACGTCGCACTTAGCGGCCCAGATCAGACGCCAAGGTTTGCGCAGCTACTGAACATAATGGTCCGTCAAAGTCCGTACACCTAATTCATTGCTAGCAAGAAATGGATGCGGTTAAATTTCCTCGTTGTTTAAGCAAATAGTGTAGAACCAGATCAGATGTAGCATTTTGCGGTCCAGATCAGACGACACGTTTTGCAGCGTCTGATCATTTGAGTCTACACTGACTATGTCCCACAAATGGGACGCTAGGCATATATGGATGAAATATCTGGGTTAAATATCTGATTTGCCAGTGGATCTACACTATCTGCCAATGTCCCACAAGTGGGACTCAAGGCATATATGGGTTAAACCTTTGATCAAGATCTACACTGTTTGCCAATGGCCCAACAATGGGGCGCTAGACATATATGTGTTAAACCGTTGACCAAGTTCTACACTGTTTGCCGTAATTAAAGATTCTATGAGATCTTCTATAAATTAGTCATGTTGTGTGCACTCATTAGAACTGCCTCAATGAAGGTGTATGAAAAGATTTTTTTATATTCTTTTAAAACTGAACTTAAATTTTAATATATATCAATCGTTATCAATTTGTGATCACCACAAACAGAGATACTATGAAAATGCACAACTACCCCAACATCCAGGACATAACCGGGAATTTCCCGGACAAATTAACTTCAGAAATGGACCCCTAAAATATTCAAAATGAAAAATATCTTTTAATAATCTTTTAGAATGGAGCTAAAAATTTTATTTGATACTAATTTTATTAATTTCTGACCACCCGAAGTTTAGATATTAGGGTTAACGCACCACTACCCCAAAATCCAGGACAAAATCCGAGAATTTCCCGGACAAATTAACTAAATAAATGGACCCCTAAAACGTTTAAAAAGTAAATTATTTTTAATAATCTTTTAGAAAGGAGCTTAAAATTTTATTTGATACTAATTTTATTAATTTCTGACTACCCGAAGTGGAGATATTAGGGATAACGCATCACTACCCCCCATTTCCCGGCGATTTCCCGGCGATTTCCCGGACAATTCCCGGACATTAGTGTTCGCCCCGGCGCGGCCTTGGCTTTTATACCCGACCGTATACATGTTATTTTGTGAATTCGTGCCATGAGTTTATCCGACACCTTATGAATATTTATGACCTTACCCAAAATGAAAGTAGGCCTAAAGTGACATGCTGTGAAAATTAAAACGTTGTATAAACAGTAAAGAAATAATTCACAACAAGCCTTGAAGTAAGGTAAGAACTATCGTCCAGTGCAGCCTCCCTGCATGTTGACAATGGCAGCCTTGACAATTTACAGAAACTGTGTATAAAATAATTCATAAACAGAGGCTTTCTTTTCTTTTTTTCTGTGGGGTCAAAAAACTCATACCAACAGAAAATGCCTTATCCAGCAATAGACATATCCAAAGTCTACGTCACACAAGGTCAAAGGTCATTAGCCTCGTTTTATCTGGTGGGCAAAAAAACTTCAGGTTCCGTACGCTACCGTTGATTTTGTTTGTTTGTTTGATTTGAGTTTTAACGTCCCCGTCAACACTGTAAAGGTCATTTTGGAGACGTTGCTTCCAATTTTGTGGGACTTTTACCCGACATTGAGATGAAATGACATCTCAAGCCCTGTCGCCCAATGAAACCAATAGGGTTTATTAGCATGGTTGGTCCGCCTCACATCGCTACCGTTGATGTAGCACGAATTATTTTCTATAATAACTATTGTTAAATCGACTTTCTATCAAAACTGTTTGCCACAAACCATTTTTGACATTAAACTGATTCTTTTGCTTTAATCTTATTTCCATTCGTTAAATAAAGCGCATCGACTACGTTTTGGCATGATGGTAGGAAGTTTTATAACGCTTTTTAGGCAACAAATGGTGCGATAAAATGTGAGAAGAGACTGGTTCTATATCATTTATTACTTCAAAAACACAAACTGACAACGATCAGTTACTTTTGTGGAGAAAAGATGAGTTTAATCAAACGATAAATATTCGAAATTCTCATTGACACTGTAGGCAACAGTCATGTTTTGCCAACCAGATAAAAGAGTACCTCTACAGGGGAGGTAATTGGCGCATGCGCAGTGAAATGTAAACAAGGTCACGGGTCCAAACATTGGATCCGTCTATATGCTGCTAGATATGATCTGGAAGTGGTTGTGTCTAACAATTATTTTTCTTCAGTATCAAAAAACATTTGTTCTTGCTGACTGTCAACATGGTTTCCGAAGTCAAAGGTCTTGCGAAACTCAACTAGTTCAATTCTTCCAGTCTGGATGGGGCCATAAATCGTGGCCACAAACAGACTGACTTGATCATCATGGATTTCGCCAAGGCCTTTGACAAGGTACCTCACAGGAGGCTATTGTACAAATTGGACTACTATGGGATAAGAGGATCCACACATAATTGGATTAGCTCATGGCTCTCCGGGCGCTCTCAACAAGTTGTACTTGACGGCCAAGCGTCTGATCCAGTCCCTGTTCTATCTGGTGTCCCACAAGGTTCGGTCCTTGGACCGGTCCTCTTTTTGATATTCATCAATGATCTCCCTGATAACATCAGGTCATCTGTCCGTTTGTTTGCTGATGATTGTGTCCTGTATAGGGACATATATTCTTCTTCTGACTGTCGCATTTTGCAAGATGACCTGGATCGACTTGCACAATGGGAAGCAGATTGGCAGATGAAGTTCAATGTAGCCAAATGCCATTCAATGAGGGTGTCACGACACCTTCAGGACAAGCAAATTAAGCATGACTACACACTACACCAGCAAACTTTGGAGCAAGTTCATTCCGCCAAATATCTTGGTATCACCATCACTGACGATCTCGATTGGGGTCAACATATCTATGAAATAACATCTAAAGCAACTAGGACCTTAGGATTCCTTAGACGTAATTTGGCTTTTGCACCTCGGCAGACAAAGGATGTTGCATATAGAACATTGGTTCGCCCACAGCTTGAATATGCATCACCCATTTGGTATCCATATGTTAAAACTCAGATTCAGCAGGTGGAGAAGGTGCAGAGGACAGCTGCTCGATGGACCTGCAGACGATGGCGAAATAGAAGTAGGGTCGGTGACATGCTTGATGAACTAGAGTGGCCATCTCTGGAGACCCGTCGAGAGCAGTCCTCCTTAACCTTCTTCTACAAGATACATTCTGGTACAGTATCAATTAACGGGTAGGTGTAATCCTTGGACTTAATCAGTTGGATTATTGGATATTGGTAAAATCCAACTGAATCCAAGTTGGAAAAATAGGGGTGTATTCCTTGGACTGTTCACCTGTTGGACTATATTTTGAAGATAAATTTAATTAATTTCATCATTTAATAATATGCATCTAGTTTTTCAATTTTGGAAATTAATAATTTTCAAAATTACTCTGTTTTCAGATAAAATGCATAATTACTGAAAAGTCACTTTTTTCAGTTTTTTAGCTCACCTGTCACGTAGTGACAAGGTGAGCTTTTGTGATCACATTTTGTCCGTCGTCCGTGCGTGCGTCCGTGCGTGCGTAAACAATTTCTTGTCCGCACGATAGCATCTTCATTTATAATTTGATTTTAAACAGACTTGCACACAACTTGTACCACCATGAGGTCTAGGTTCCTTTCTTGAACCAGCCATATCCCATCATGTGTTACGGAGTTACGGCCCCTGAAATGGCAAAAATTGCCTATTTTGGTCTTGTCCGCACGATAGCATCTTCATTTATGATTTGATTTTAACCAGACTTGCACACAACTTGTACAACCATGCCATCTAGGTTCCTTTCTTGAACCAGCCATATTCCATCATGTGTTACGGAGTTACGGCCCCTGAAACGGCAAAAATTGCCTTTTTTGGTCTTGTCCGCACAATAGCATCTTCATTTATGATTTGATTTTAACCAGACTTGCACACAACTTATACCACCAGGAGATCTGGGTTCCTTTCTTGAACCAGCCATATCCCATCATGTGTTACGGAGTTACGGCCCCTGAAAGGGCAAAAATTGCCTATTTTGGTCTTTTCCGCACGATAGCATCTTCATTTATGATTTGATTTTAACCAGACTTGCACACAACTTGTACCACCATGAGATCTGGGTTCCTTTCTTGAACCAGCCATATCCCATCATGTGTTGCGGAGTTACGGCCCCTGAAAGGGCAAAAATTGCCTATTTTGGTCTTGTCTGCATGATAGCTGTTTCATTTATCATTTGATTTTAACTAAACTTGCACACATTTTGTACCACCACAAAATATCTCGGTCAAGTTCGAATATGGGTCATGTTGGGTCAAAAAGTAGGTCAGTAGGTCAAATCAGAAAAAAATAAACCTTGTGAAGACACTAGAGGCCACAGTTTTGGTCCGATCATCATCAAACTAGCCCAGAATGATCATCTTGACAATATCCCAGTCAAGTTCGAATATGGGTGTTGTCGGGTCAAAAAGTAGGTCAGTAGGTCAAATCATAGAAAAACCTTCTGAACACACTAGAGGCCACAATTTATGTCCAATCATCATCAAACTTGCTCAGAATGATTATCTTGATAATATCTTGGTCACATTCGAATATGGGTCATGTCGGTTCAAAAAGTAGGTCAGTAGGTCAAATCACAGAAAAACCTTGTGAACACACTAGAGGCCACAGTTTTGGTCTGATCATCATCAAACTTGCTCAGAATGATCATCTTGACAATATCTGGGTCAAGTTTGAATATGGGTCATGTCGGGTCAAAAAGTAGGTCAGCAGGTCAAATCATAGAAAAAACGTTTTGAACACTCTAAGAGGCCACAGTTTTAGTCAAATCATCATAAAACTTGCTCAGAATGATCATTTGGACAATATCTCAGTTAAGTTCGAATATGGGTCATGTCAAATCAAAAAGTAGATCAGTAGGTTATTTTGTCATAACTTTTGAACTGTTTGAGATAGAGCCTTCATATTTAGCATATATGTTCCTTGTGACAAGAGCTTTCCACTCATATAAAGATTTGACCTGTGACGTTGACCTGTGACCTACTTTATCATAACTTTTGAACCATATGAGATAGAGCCTTCATATTTGGCATGTATGTTCCTTGTGACAAGGTTTTCTCAACCATTCAAAACTTTTGAGCCATGACCTTGACCTTTGACCTACTTTGTCATAACTTTTGGAGCATTTAAGATACAGCCTTCATATTTGGCATATAGGTTCCTTCATAGGAGTGAGTGTTTGAGTTTGAAGTCTCACCAACAGCTAAGGTCATACAGTTATGGGACCTCTGTTTAAAGACCAATCGGAAAGTCTGGAGAAGCCTGGCATCGATTCTGCTACCCTGGTTTACAAGGCAAGTAGCATGACCACTTCACCATGAAGGCTTCTAAACTTCATTGGAATGTTGTGTAGATGACCCTCTAGGAAAATAGCATAACGATTAACAAATGGTCACAAGAGCTAAAAATAGAAAACATTGTAAATTTGCTTCAAATGCTAACTCCTTCTAAACCTTTGGTCCAATTGGATTTAAAACTTCACAGGAATGTTGCCTAGGTGACTCCCTACCAAAATAGTTAATACTCATTCCACTCCAATGAACAAGATGGCTTCCAGAGCTAAAAATAAAAAATTCTTCAAACGATAATTTCTTCTGTACCCTTGGGCCAATTTCATTCAAACTTAGGTAACTCCTAGGTAACTCCCTACCAAATAAGCTAAAATCACTCTGCTGATGAACAAGATGGCAACCATAGCTAAAATAGAATGTACTCTAGACAGTGTCACACAGTTGAGCGAACCAGGGCCCTGTGGGCCCTCTTGTTTTTTTGTTTTTTTTTTTTGTTTTGCTTTTGTTTTGAAACTGATAGCCATAGCCTGAAAGCTTATTGTAAATGAATGTTGTAAATGCACCCAAAATGAGAGACAAAAAAGGAATGATTGGAATGTTAAAGGACTTTATAGTGAAGAAATATGAAAATACAGATCCTCAAAATGAGAGGAAGGAGAATAATGACTGAACCATACAAAATTTAAACCACAACAATGCTTGATTGCTTAATTCAATTGATTTAAGCCAGATATCAGCCCGGGATATCAGTTTCTACTTATCAATAGGAGCTTTTATCGTGACGTACTTCTGGTTCTAAAAATAGAACGAGAAAAGCCCTGGCTGTCATCTGTTGTATTGCTTCAAAGGCAGTGGGACAGATAAAGTGTTAATTACAGCGAAAAACAGTGGAATTCTTTTAAACTTTTGTGGAATTCTAAGGTGAGATAATGGGAGAAACACGATATGCTGCCAGATGTGAAATTTCGCATTACGAAAATGATATATTGTACATACGATAAATCTCTCTCTTAGCGCACCAACAATTAGCGAGCGCAGGCAAATGTAAATAACAGGTGTCCTTAAATGACGCTACGTCAACAGACATGTAGCGTGTCAACAACATCGTGTCTACATCAAACCAACTTCAAAGCAATGCATTGAATTTGACATTGCAACGTTGCTGAAACGTCACAACGTTTCGTTGGCGATATTCAGGCGTTGCTTAATATAATGTCATTTGCCCAGTGCTCGGACCCATAAAGACTCAGATGGATTGGAACATTAAATTCAAAACAAACGTAGAACACCCTTTCAGAGCATAAGAATGTTAAACACTCCGTTGCAAGTGCAAGATTTTACAGTAAAGTCTGGTAGATTTGTAGATTGGTTCCGCCTGCTCAGCCCTTAGGTCTACATTAACCAATTTGGTACCGGAAACCCCAAAAAGGGGTAAGTGACAAACAGTGCAGGGGCTAGCCCAGATCAGACGCCACAGAACGCGGCCTCTGATCAGGGCCTACACTGTTTGCAAAAAGTTCGGCCATTTTCCAAATAAATTTTGAAGAAAACACAACCTGACACCCCTAAATTTTGAAAATGACTCCTGGTATATATAAGGAGGAAGATTCCATTTGGTACCAAAAGGGTTATGTGCTTTTTGGATACAGGGATCAGTCAAACCATCTCAACGGTCATGTGCCATTGAAGTGAGTTGGAGTAGTTGTCGACGGCATGACGTCGAGCCAACTTTGGCTTGACGCCCGTCTGTAAGTCCACTCATTGGTTGTTTTTTTTTTCGACTGTCAGTATGTTTATTTGTCTGTCTAACAGTCCATCTGTTCGTTTGTTTGTCAGTCATTCAGTCAGTCGGTCTGTGTGTCGTCTGTCTACTGTCAGTTTGTCAGTCAAACCCCTCTCTCTCTGTCTCTCTCTCTCTCTCATGCCAATGGTCATGTGACAATCAGAAGTGAGTTGGAGTGGGTGTCGAGGGCATGACGTCGAACCGATAGATAGATAGATAGAGAGAGAGAGAGAGAGAGAGAGAGAGATAGATAGATAGATAGATAGATAGATAGATAGATAGATAGATAGATAGATAGATAGATAGATAGATAGATAGATAACCAATAAAACGAAAGTTACGTAAAAACTTATTTTGTGAATAACGGTATCTCAAGCCATTGAGATGGGTCATTCACGAAAAGATTTTCGTCAATTAAAAATGGATTTAGGATAAATGAATTTCGGTAATGAAAGTAAAATATCATTCTTTCATTCTCGAGGCATTATTACAATGAAAACGGGTATATTTTCTCTCATAATGTCTGAAAATTGTAAGCATTTTAAGTTCCGCCAATACATTTGAATAGCGATGGCCGTTTCAATTGACGGCCAGTACTTTGCGCATGCGCAAGAATGACGTCATAAACGGAATTCCTAAAACCTACTATTGATAACATTTGCATCAAAGAGATCTTTTTCAGGCAAATTTCATTTAATCAAGGACCACTCAAAAAGGTAATACTGAATTAATCCAGTGAAATCAAATTTGAATAAAGGTGGGCTATTCCTTGGACTATTTACCTGTTGGACAATAAATATATTTTGGGGGTAAAAATCATAAAAAATCATAAAAAATGTGACAGCATTAAATGCATGAACATAATGGTAACACACCCATGCAAAATAGGGCAATTTTTCATGGCTCTAAATATGGCATTTTTACTATGAAAAATTGCGATATTTTCCTTATTTCTGCTCTAAACGCAGATTGTGGGTTTTCGTTAGAACCACCTTATTGAGGCGTTTCTAATTAGTATCCACAATCTATGTTTTGAAGCAGAAATAAGAAATAATGTATACCATTGTAAACCCCACTTTTCTCTATATAAAGTGGGGTTTACCAGAGTATTGATTTCATGGACTTGTTAACATAATGGCAAATAGTTAAGACCTGATCAGACTGGTCTGATCAAGGTCTACACTATTTTCCCTTCTGTCCAAGTCTTTTGAACGCTTTATTAGCTGGTAAATTCAACTTGTTCATTTTTTAGGATAATTACAGCACATGCTCAAGGTGCCCCAATTTTTAGGATTATTACGGTAACTGAATTCAGATGCCATATAAATGATTTTTGTTTGTTTGTTTGATTTGAGGTTTATCGTCCCCGTCAACACTGTAAAGGTCATTTTGGAGACGTTGCTTCCAATTTTGTGGGACTTTTACCCGACATTGAGATGAAATGACATTTCAAGCCCTGTTGCCCAATGAAACCGATAGGGTTTATTAGCATGGACGGTCCGCCTCGCACCGCAGTTCCTGGACAGGCTTAGATCCTCTAAGCGGTTTACCAGTACTAGTGTGCGGGCCGGATTCAGCTCTGCGTGGAAGCATCATGCAGCCCATATATTTCTTCAAGCCCCTATGGGCGGGGGCCGCCATATATATGATAGTTTAGGCTTAGGCTATAGAATTTTTTATTTTCTGGTTCTCACGTCAGCCTCCCTAAACTTTTCAACAATAAAAATAAAAGTGACTGAAGGAAATTTTAGTTATATTATTTCCTCCAACTGCTCAATTTTTGGGGAAGGTATAATTTGAGGACTTTTACTGGAGGACCAGAGGACTGAGGACCAAGTCCTCTAGAGGACCAGGGGTATAATTTGAGGACCAATTACAGGAGGACCAGTGCTTTAATCAGCCATATAATGCCTATGATAATTGAAGATAATTACTGTTTATTGAAAATGGCACCTAATGGTATGGTATATCACCACATGGGCAGAAAAAAAAAAAGAAAAAAAAAAATAAATAAAATGAAAAACGTGTTATTATGCTCAGGAAATTTTTCACCATAGAATTTTATGAAATATATTTTTGGCATCTTGTTACTCTGATAAAAAATATTTAGTTGAAATTAGAATTTCCCTACTTTCTATATACTTGATATAATCCATCTGTGTTTTTTTTTTTTTTAATTCACCAACTGCATGATGCACAGTGAAGATCATGATCAGACGGCATCTTGTTACTCTTTTAAAAATGTTCACTTAAAATTAGAATTTTTCTACTTTCAATACACATGTCACTTAATATAAGCTATCTTTTAAATTCACAAACTGCATGATGAACAGTGAAGATCCTGATCAGTGATCAGATGGTATCTTGTTACTCTTTTAAAAATGTTCACTTAAAATTAGAATTTCTCTTCTTTCAATATACATGTACTTATTATAAGCCATCTGTTAAATTCACAAACTGCATGATGAACAGTGAAGATCCTGATCAGACGGCATCTTGTTACTCTTTTAAAAATGTTCACTTGAAATTAGAATTAATCTACAGTAAGTACTTTCTATATGCTTGATATAATCGTTAAATTCACAAACTGCATGATGAACAGTGAAGATCCTGATCAGATGGTTTATCTGGAGCTACACTGTTTGCAAATGTAGGGATTGTCTTGTTCAGCGGGATAGATGGAAAAAATTAAATAAATTAAAGAAAAACATGCGATAAAGAAATTCTTCACCATATAAATAAATGAGCTTGAGCATGACTGTATTTCAAAGCTGAAGATTTCTCTAATATAATTTCTTTACATTTTTGTTTGCTGGACATCAGGAAATAGTACACAACAAAATTATTTTAATTATTTTGAACTCATATTTGAACCTGCTTGTTACATTTGTCAAAATTCAGCAATTCTGCACTATGAGGAAAATTTTGAACCCTAACTTAACTTTTTTTTTATATATATCTTACAGTATTCGGCACTATGCTAAATCCATTGCTTTTACCCACCCCCCACTGCCCCATCCCAGCTCATGTTTTTTTTTTTAAGTTAGAAACTTCAAGTTGAAAACTTAGCAAAGACAGTTAAAAGGCAATTTCGTATCTTGACCAATTTATTTAAGTTTGGAAGTCGGCATGGGAATGTTTTGCATTTTAATGATTCTATATTTAATACTAAACTAAATTAGCGGTCTATTCAGGGTCTGCACTCAGTGTTTGCTATTTAAACATTAACAGTGTTTGAAAAAAAAATCCTTAAAAATTGTCCAGGGAAAATATGGTAACAGTATGCAAATGTAGGATCTTGATCATTATTACTATCAACCTTCTCCCCTTGTATGGCTACAATTTCTGAATTATAATTAGAAAGTTTGGGAAAAGTAAAATTCCCAGTACATAATATTTATAATAATATATTTGTGTTGGGTTGGGAGTGGGAATTTATTACGACTAAATATATATACTGTAAAGATCCTAAAAATTGGACAGTTTCGTTTGTGAGTTAATGAAGCTACAATCTGAACAAGTTGTGTTATACTAAAATTGTTATACATGTACTAAAATTCAGACTAATTGGCAAATACTGTAGACCTTCAGCAGTCTGGACTCAGTCTACATATTTTGCTACCCCTGTATCAGTTTGCTATTTATGGTCACCGCTATTACTGTATAATTTAACATCACTATATAAAATTTCTGAAAAAAAAATGGTCACCATTTAGAATACCATAAAATTCTAAAAATTGGGACACCATATTGCAAGTTGTACAAATTCAGGCAAAACATAGCAATACAGTAGACCAAGATGAAGCTACTTCTTGAGCAGTCTGATCTGGGTATACAATTTTTGCTTATATCTGTATATCTGTCACAGTTTTTATGATCTTCACTGTTTAACACCCGTTCTACTATAATGTTCCTACAAAACTGTTGGCTATTTTTCTTTCTATTTTTCTTT
The DNA here is from genome assembly GCA_963580285.1 of Lucinisca nassula. Classification (NCBI taxonomy): domain Eukaryota; kingdom Metazoa; phylum Mollusca; class Bivalvia; order Lucinida; family Lucinidae; genus Lucinisca; species Lucinisca nassula. The sequence continues at coordinate 39,598,419 of OY757017.1, forward strand.
CTGTCTAATATGCAATTATTCAGTTCAAATTCGGCCCCGCGCCTGCCCGGGGGGTAGAAATATGGCGGCTGCCTTCGGGAGTGTGGCAGAGTGGTAAGACCCCACCGAAAACAGTCCCATTGCCGAGACCACCCGGTGCCTCGAAATAGGTGGCTGCCTTCAGGTTCTGTGGCAGTTGGGTAAAAGCCTCCAACATACAGAACAATCGTCCGTTCAACCGGTATTATTTGGTATTTCAATTTATTCAAATGCATCTTACCAATTTTTTTACAATTCACTACGCGAGATCTATCCTTTTAAACCTTTCCTATCTCATGTTACTACCACGCTGCATTTGTACGTGTATCATCATTGTTGGTGGGTCGCGCACCACAAAGAAGAAACCTCATCTGTATATGTTTGTACTGTGTATGTGTCACTTTTTCATGCTCCTTCACTCTGCACATCAAACAATGAAAGATGCATTTTTGTATACGTTATTAGATAAGTAACTTGTCATTTCATGTTACCCCAAAGTTATTTTGTTACATCAATGTTAACAGAATTGGATACTTATCACGAAGTTCTGAAGTGTTTGTCATCATCTAACACAGCTTTATTCTTTATTAGTTTATAAAATCCTTTGTTCTCTCTGAAACTTACCACCTCAATAATTTCTTACCATAATCGTGGATCTCATATTTAGCAAAGGATCTCCTGTTTTCAGAGCCAAGCTTTTATTTAAGCAAACGTTTTCGGCCTCCCTTGTCTGTAGGGAATAAAATATACAGATCACTTTCCTTCTGTAGTGAATGGGGATGAAATTCCTTGTTGAAACAGGAGCCACTTGTTTGCCGTGAGTGGCGTCTCGTATGCTGGAAGAAGGGATCCTGATGATTGAGAAAAGCCCAGGGATCTCCAGCTTTTCAACACATCATTTTGGCCCATATTTCAGATAGAAGAGGGGTTTGGGCTAGATCCGGCCTGAATCAATCGGCTCAGTCGTGCCAAGCTCTAGAATCGCACAGCTTGTCCTTATCTTCCTTCTTTCTTTTTTACGTATCTTTATGGTACAAACCGGGTGTAATTTAGTCTTATTCCTCTATCTTTGAGTGTTATTTGATGGGCGGCGGCTGATGGATCAATCGGTGGGCTTGTACTGGGGAAATTCAGCAGAAACTTCTGTGAGGGAGAGAATACGGGTGGGGATGGATTCCAACTGTTCATCAATTTTTCTTTGAAATCTAAGTGCATAGTTGGAAGACATAAAACAGAAGTGGAGCGGAAGGACTCTGGTCCTGTCATCGAGTATAATAGCAATGTAGCCTTGGCGTTGGAAATAGGAGATCCATTTCCATTAAACGTCCCCTTGTAGGGCTCCAAGGAGGGTGGGGCGCATAGCTATCGAAACAAAAAATTCAACCATGGGATCCAACACTAGGAAAAGAGCTTTCTTAGACTTATCTGATGACGACCCGGAACCGACAACTTTCACTTTTAAAGCAAACGAAAATTTTGCTAGATTCTTGGTGATTACGAGCAACGAAGGAAAGGCTGTTACTTCTCTTTCACCGTTTGTCATAGAAAAACAAATTGAAGCACTTATCGGAACTCCTAAAAATGTTAAAAAACTAAAAAATGGTACCCTTTTGATCGAAACTAATAGAAAATCTCAAACAGAAAACCTCCTCAAAATCAATAAATTCTTTAACCTTAACGTCTCTGTCACGGAGCACAAAACCTTAAATTCATGTAAAGGAATAATCCGTGACAGAATGCTGAAACAAGAAACAGAAGCCAGTATTGTGGAATATTTAAAAGATCAAGGAGTAACAGCCTGTAAACGTTTCAAAATTAAAAAAGACGGCAATCTAATCGAAACAAATACACTTCTTCTGACTTTCAACACCACTTCGTTGCCGAAATCACTAAGGATATTTTACCGAATAATACCGGTTGAAATGTACGTACCAAATCCTCTGCGGTGTTTTAACTGTCAGAGGTTTGGTCACCATGAAAATGACTGTTCTGTCCCTGATGGGTCGGTTTGTGAGAAATGTGGTGGAACCGATCATCACACTCAAAACTGCAAGAACCCTCCAAAGTGCGTGAACTGCGGAAAAGATCATGTATCAAAATCCAACGTCTGTGAAGTGTGGAAAACAGAAAAAGAAATTATGAAAATTAAAGTCACACAAAACGTAACTTATTTGGAAGCCAAGAAAATTCAGCAAAACAAACCAGAAACCACATTCGCCAAAGTTGTTCAATCACTTACCAGCAAACCTGAAACCAAAGAAACATCAACACAATTCAACGAAAAAGATTTCGAAATTAAACCCCATTCTAAAGTCATTACTTCTACTTTTAAACCCAAAACTACATCGTCGCAACCTACTTCTACACATCAATCAAGATCTGAAATAAAACCCTCAACTTCACAGACCAGTTCACAAGCACATACCAAAAATTCAAGCAGATCTCACTCCCGACCCAAATCAGGGACAGCAGATCAAAAAGAAAAAAACGGCAAAGAAAAACATAAAGGATCAAACCCAAATAGTAAAGGGGCGTCGGCTGATCCAGTCAAATTGGCAAATCAGTACGGCACCCTAGAGGACATGGAATTGGAGGTGGACTCCTCCATGTTGTCTCAAAGTAATAGAAAATATAAGGATTAAATTCCTTATTTTAATCTTCTCTCCATTTAATCATGGATAAGAAATCAATACTACAATGGAATTGTCGAGGACTGAAAGCCAATTTTAATGAACTTTTAATTTTATCTACACTTTTTTCTCCCAATGTCATTTGTCTCCAAGAAACTTTTTTGAAAACTACAGATAATATTAATTTCAAAGGTTACAGTATGTACAATCATATCACAACGGATAATCAGAAGGCATCAGGAGGTACATCAATCCTGGTAAAATCTGACGTTCCTCATAGGAAAATAGATGTAAACACTAATTTACAAGCTGTTGCTGTAAACGTCACTTTATCCAAATCCATAACGATTTGTTCTGTCTACCTTCCACCACACTATAATTTTTCTAAACAAGAATTAGAAAATTTAACAAATCAATTACCTAGTCCTTATATATTATTAGGAGATTTTAATAGTCACAGCAAATTATGGGGTTGCTCGGATACAAATGACAAAGGAGAAATCATAGAAAATTTTATTGCTGAAAATGATTTATGTTTATTTAACGATAAACAACCAACATATCTTCATTCTCCCACAAGAAATTATTTTGCTTTAGATCTTTCAATTTGCTCTCCAAATATTTATCTAGATTTTGATTGGTCTGTTGTGGACGATCTCCATGGGAGCGATCATTTTCCGATAGTAATTGAAGAAATTGCATCGACCCATGAGGATCGTCACCCCAGATGGAATTTGAATAAAGCAAATTGGGAAAAGTTTAATCAATTATGTAATGAAAAACTCAACCCTGAACTTTTTAAAACTGCAAGTGATATACAAGATTTTACTGATGAATTGATTGATATTGCTGAAAAATGTATTCCTAAATCCTCGACTTTTTCAAAAAGAAACAGACCTTGGTTTAATGATGAAGTTAAAACTTCAATCAATAAAAGAAAATCTGCATTACGAAAATTCAATAAACAACCAACAAAAGAAAATCTTATCCATGCCAAACATATGCGAGCTAAAGCTCGCAAAACAATAAAATCGGCCAAAAAAGCATCTTGGCAGCAATACGTCTCCAAACTGAATACCAGAACACCAACTAAGAAAATATGGGACATGATTCGAAAAATTAGTGGCAAAAACAAATCAAATAAACATGTCCATATCAAATCGAACGGAAATATATGTTCAACGGCTAAAGACATTTCCAATGCCTTGGGGGAAAATTTTCAGAAAAACTCATCTAGCTCAAATTATTCAGAAAATTTCCAAAATATTAAACAAGAACAAGAGAAAAAGAATTTAAATTTTTCCTCATTAAATCATGAAACATATAATTTACCTTTCACTACTAAAGAATTATTAGATGCTCTCCATAAATCTCATGATACTGCTGTTGGTCCTGACAACATACACTATCAAATTTTAAAACATTTACCCAACAAGGCATTGGAAACATTATTAAATATTCTAAATGATATTTGGATCACTGGAAAATTCCCTGAAAACTGGAGAAAAGCTACCATTATTCCTATTCCGAAACCTAATAAAGATCATACTGAATCCACTAATTACAGACCTATTGCTTTGACAAGTTGCTTATGTAAAACAATGGAGAGAATGATTAATGATAGGTTGGTTTGGTTCTTAGAATCAAACCAGCTTATCACTAAATTTCAAGCTGGTTTTAGAAAAAACAGCTCTACTAATGATCATTTGATTCGCTTAGAATCATTTATACGTGATGCCTTTATCAAAAAAGAACATGTCGTAGCTGTATTCTTTGACCTAGAAAAGGCCTATGATACGACTTGGAAATATGGCATCATGAAAGATTTACACAACTTGGGCCTAACGGGCCTCCGTGGCCTAATGGATAAGAGCGCTGACTCTTAGTCATTAGGTCTCTCACCGCCGTGGGTTCGAGCCTCACTCGGGTCACGTGTGAGACGCCAAGTTCTGCAACGGAAGGTCAGGTGGTTTTTCTCCGGGTACTCCGGTTTTCGCCCACCTATGATTAACGATCGGCTCGATATGAGTGAAATAATCTTGAAAGGGCCGTAAAACCCAAACCAAAAAAAAAAAAAAAAAAAAAAAAACAACTTGGGCCTTAAAGGCCGATTGCCACTTTTTGTTCAAAATTTCTTGTCCGATCGAACATTTAATGTTCGCATAGGAAATACATTATCGGACACATTTGATCAAGAACAAGGTGTACCACAAGGTAGTATTTTATCACCAACCTTGTTCAGCATAAAAATTAATAATATAGTTAAATGTGTAAAAGACCCAGATTGTTCGCTTTTTGTTGACGATTTTGGAATTTTTTATCGTTCCAAAAATATGGAAACCATTGAATTTAAACTCCAAAGGTGTTTAAATAATATAGAAACTTGGGCAACAGAAAATGGTTTTAAATTTTCTAAAACAAAAACTCAGTGTGTTCATTTCTGCCAAATACGCAAGTTGCATTTAGATCCTGTACTGACTATATACGGCAGTCCAATTCCAGTCGTCACTGAGGCGAAGTTTTTGGGTCTTTTATTCGATAGCAAATTGTCTTTTATTCCTCATATCAAAGCTTTGAAAGCTAAATGTTTAAAAGCTCTTGATATTCTTAAAGTCCTGTCCAGTTCCGACTGGGGAGGAGATCGCACTGTTCTTTTAAATCTGTATAGATCTTTAATTCGTTCCAAATTGGACTATGGTTCCATAGTCTATGGATCTGCTAGGAAATCTTATTTAAAATCTTTGGATACTATACATCATCAAGGTTTACGTCTAGCACTCGGTGCATTTCGCACTTCACCTATTGAAAGTCTTTATGCTGAATCAAATGAACCATCACTTTATGTAAGAAGAGAGAAATTGTCTCTTCAATATGCTACCAAATTAGCTGCTAATCCACGAAATTCAGCATATGACTCGGTTTTTAACCCAAATTATGAAAGATTCTACAATAACAAACCATCTGCTATAAAACCTCTTGGCCTGAGAATAAAGCCGTTACTCGAAGAGGCCAATATAAATATTCAAAATATACAATCGTTTTCTTTTCCATCGAAAGAACCATGGGTGTTGAAACCACCAAGGATAATTTTAGACTTAGGAAAAAATAAAAAATCCGAAGTAGAATCTCATATATTTAAGAACGAATTTTTAGAAATCAAATCCAATTTTAAACATCACATTCCCATTTACACTGACGGTTCGAAACAGGATGAGAAAGTTGCTTGTTCTGTCATTAGTCCGAATTTCACTGATAGCATTAGATTACCCGATAATGGCTCAATTTTTACTGCTGAAGCGAAAGCAATTGATATTGCACTGTATCATATTAGAGATCAGTATGAAAAACAATTTATCATTTTTTCAGATTCTCTTTCAGTTCTAAAGGCTCTTAAAGATCAACAGCACAGAAATCCCTTAATTCAACAAATTTTAAGAAAATTCCACTATCTTTCTCTCTCCAAGGAGATCATTTTCTGTTGGATTCCCAGTCACATCAATATTCGTGGAAATGAGTTGGCGGATTTAGAAGCTAAATCTGCTTTATCTTTGAATGTTACAAATTTTAAAATTCCCTTTTCAGATTTTAAATCTAACATTAATAAATATATCAAAAACAAATGTCAATCTATTTGGGAAAAAGAAACCGATAATAAATTATTCAAAATAGAACCTAATTTTCACAGTAAATGCTCTTTCTCTAATTACAGTAGGAAAGACCAGACTAAAATTACCAGATGCCGTATTGGACACACAAGACTAACTCATTCTTACATATTACAAAACGAACAAGCACCTTTCTGTGTATCCTGTAACGAACCGTTCACAGTTAATCACTTTCTCATTTCATGTGTAGAATTTTATCATATCCGCTCAAAATATTTTAATGTTACAACAATGAAAGATCTTTTTAACGACATACCATCTTACCAATTAATCAATTTTCTTAAAGAAATCGGACTTTTTAACAAACTGTAATCATTAATATTTTAATTTTTAAACTTCAATAACAATTTTATATCTAATACCTAATTATTTTTAGACGCTATATGCCCTATTAGGGTTGAGCGTCTTTAAACAAAATATCCATCCATCCATCAGTTCAAATTCAATAATTGCACATTAGACAATGGATTATAGAAAGAAATAATCAACAGATTTGTAGGAATGTTACAGTAGAAATGGGGTAAAAATAATGTGACGAAAAGCATCTAAACATTTAAAAAGTACTGAAAAAAAAAAGAAAAAAGATCTATTTATATTTTCTGAAAAAATAAAGTCATACAGACATCTAATAGGCACCAATTACTCACATTATATTTGGAAACATGAAAATGCTTATTACCGTATTTACCCTAAGTATTCGGATACCTTAATGTCCGAAAACATAAGCCTGAGCAAACACTGTAGACCCAGATCTGAAGGAGCAGTCTGATCAGGGTCTGCACTGTTTGCAATTTAGTCAAAGTCTTTCCCCAACGAAAAGCCTTATTAACAAACTGGGATAAAGTCATGCTTATTAAAAAGTGTCCGAAAGTGTCTGAATATTTAGGATAAATACGGTAATCACATTACGTTAACATCCATGAAATGTCAACCCTTATAAAGCCCACTTTATGCAGAGAAAAGGGTATACATTATTTTCTTATTTCTTGTCCAAAACACAGATCGAGGCGGTTGTAAGGAGCACCCACAATCTATGCATTATGTTAACAAGTCTGTGAAATATATACCCTGGTAAACCCCACTTCATATAGAGAAAAGTGGGGTTTACCAGGGTGTACATTATTTTTAGCTCACCTGACCGAAGGTCATGGTGAGCTTTTGTGACAGTAAGATGTCCGGCGTCGTCGTGCGTCGTCCGTCGTCCGTCGTGCGTCGTCCGTGCGTAAACTTTTTCTTGTGAACACACTAGAGGCCACAGTTTTGGTCCAATTATCATCAAACTTGCTCAGAATGATAATCATGACAATATCTCGGTCAAGTTCGAATTTGGGTCATGTCGGGTAAAAAAGTAGGTCAGTAGGTCAAATCATAGAAAAACCTTGTGAACACTCGAGAGGCCACAATTTTGGTCCAATCATCATCAAACTTGCTCAGAATGATCATTGTGACAATATTTTAGTGAAGTTTGAATATGGATCATGTCGGCTTAAAAAGTAGGTCAGCGGGTCAAATCATAGAAAAACCTTGTGAACACCCTAGAGGCCACAATTTTGGTCCAATCATAATCAAACTTGCTCAGAATGATCATCATGACAATATCTTGGTCAAGTTCGAATATGGGTCATGTCCGGTCAAAAAGTAGGTCAGTAGGTCAAATCATAGAAAAACCTTGTGAACACTCTGAAGGCCACTGTTTTGGTCCAATTATCATGAAACTTGCTCAGAATGACCATTGTGACAATATTTCAGTCCAGTTCGAATATGGGTCATATCGGGTTAAAAAGTAGGTCAGCGGGTCAAATCATATAAAAACCTTGTGAACACCCTAGGGGCCACAATTTTGGTCCAATCATAATCAAACTTGCTCAGAATGATCATCATGACAATATCTCGGTCAAGTTTGAATATGGGTCATGTCCGGTTGAAAAGTAGGTCAGTAGGTCAAATCATAGAAAAACCTTGTGAATACTCAGGAGGCCACAAGTTTGGTTAAATCATTAATCTTGCTCAGAATGGTCATTGTGACAATATCTTGGCTAAGTTTGAATAAAGGTCTTTTCGGGTCAAAAAGTAGGTCAGTAGGTCAAATTAAAGAAAAAACTTGTGAACACTCTAGTTTAACATAGACTTATATAGGGAAAATCTTTAAAAATCCTTTTCTCTGAAACCACAAGGCCTAGGTCTTTTATATTTGGTATGAAGCTTCATCTAAAAGACCCCTAACAAGATTATTCAAATGATAGTGCTGAGGCCAAAAATGTCCCCGCCCCCGGGCCCTTTGGTTTTACATAGGCTTATATAGGGAAAATCTTTAAAAATCTTCTGCTCTGAAGCTGCAAGGCCCAGGACTTTGATATTTGGTATTAAGCTTTATCTAGTGGACCCCTACCAAGATTGTTCAAATTATAGTGCTGGGGCAAAAAATGCCCCCGTTCCGGGGCCCTTTGGTTTTACATGGCCTTATATAGGGAAAATCTTTAAAAATCTTCTTCTCTGAAACCGCAAGGTCCAGGACTTTGATATTTAGAATGAAGCTTCATCCATTGGACCTCTACCAAGATTGTTCAAATTATCGCCCTTGGGCCAAAAATGCCCCCGCTCAGGGGCCCTTTGTTTTTACATAGACTTATATAGGGAAAATCTTTAAAAATCCTTTTCTCTGAAACCACAAGGCCTAGGTCTTTTATATTTGGTATGAAGCTTCATCTAAAAGACCCCTAACAAGATTATTCAAATGATAGTGCTGAGGCCAAAAATGTCCCCACCCCCGGGCCCTTTGGTTTTACATAGGCTTATATAGGGAAAATCTTTAAAAATCTTCTGCTCTGAAACTGCAAGGCCCAGGACTTTGATATTTGGTATTAAGCTTTATCTAGTGGACCCCTACCAAGATTGTTCAAATTATAGTGCTGGGGCAAAAAAAGCCTCCACCTGGGGCCCTTTGGTTTTACATAGGCTTATATAGGGAAAATCTTTAAAAATCTTCTTCTCTGAAACCGCAAGGCCCAGGACTTTGATATTTTGTATGAAGCTTCATCTAGTGGACCCCTACCAAGATTGTTCAAATTATAGCCCTTGGGCCAAAAATCCCCCTGCTCAGGGGCCCTTTGGTTTTACATAGACTTATATAGGGAAAATCTTTAAAAATCTTCTTCTCTGAAACCGCAAGGTCCAGGACTTTGATATTTAGAATGAAGCTTCATCCAATGGACCTCTACCAAGATTGTTCAAACTATCGCCCTTGGGCCAAAAATCCCCCCGCTCAGGGGCCCTTTGTTTTTACATAGACTTATATAGGGAAAATCTTTAAAAATCCTTTTCTCTGAAACCACAAGGCCTAGGTCTTTTATATTTGGTATGAAGCTTCATCTAAAAGACCCCTAACAAGATTATTCAAATGATAGTGCTGAGGCCAAAAATGTCCCCGCCGCCGGGCCCTTTGGTTTTACATAGGCTTATATAGGGAAAATCTTTAAAAATCTTCTGCTCTGAAACTGCAAGGCCCAGGACTTTGATATTTGGAATTAAGCTTTATCTAGTGGACCCCTACCAAGATTGTTCAAATTATAGTGCTGGGGCAAAAAAAGCCTCCGACTGGGACCCTTTGGTTTTACATGGCCTTATATAGGGAAAATCTTTAAAAATCTTCTTCTCTGAAACCGCAAGGCCCAGGACTTTGATATTTTGTATGAAGCTTCATCTAGTGGACCCCTACCAAGATTGTTCAAATTATAGCCCTTGGGCCAAAAATGCCCCCGCTCAGGGGCCCTTTGGTTTTACATAGACTTATATAGGGAAAATCTTTAAAAATCTTCTTCTCTGAAACCACAAGGCCTAGGTCTTTTATATTTGGTATGAAGCTTCTTCTAAAGGACCCCTACCAAGATGATTCAAATTATAGTGCTGGGGCCAAAAGTGGCCCCGTCCCGGGGCCCTTTGGTTTTACATAGACTTATATAGGGATAATCTTTAAAAATCTTCTCTGAAACCACAAGGCCCAGGACTTTGAAATTTGGTATGAAGTTGCATCTAATGGACCTCTACCAAGATTGTTAAAATTATAGCCCTGGGGCCAAAAATGCCCCCACTCTGGGGCCCTATGGTTTTACATAGACTTACATGGGGAAAATCTTCAAAAATCTTCTTCTCTGAAACCACAAGGCCTGGGTCTTTGATATTTGGTATGAAGCTGCATCTAGTGGACCTCTATCAAAATTATTCAAATTATAGCCCTGGTACCAAAAATGTCCCCGCTCCGGGGCCCTTTGGTTTTGCATAGACTTATATAGGGAAATCTTTAAAAATCTTCTCTGAAACTGCAAGGCCAAGGCCTTTGATATTTAGTATGGAGCTTTATCTAGTGGACCTCTACCAAGATTGTTCAAATTATAGCCCTGGGGCCACAAATGCCCCCACCCCGGGCCGGGGCCCTTTGTTTTTACATAGATTTATATAGCCCTGGGGCCATTTGGTTTTGCATAGGTTTATGTAGGGAATATCTTTAAAAAAAATCTTCTTCTCTGAAACTGCAAGGCCCAGGTCTTTGAAATTTGATGTGTAGCTTTATCTAGTGGACCTTTGCCAAGATTGTTCTAATTATAGCCTTTGTTGATGTTTGGTATGAAGCTTCACCTTTAAGACCTCCCTCAACATTATGCACATTAAAACCCTGGGGCCAATAATGGCCCTCTCTGGGGCCCACTTGTTACACTATGGATCAGGTGAGCGATCCAGGGCCATCATGGCCCTCTTGTTCTTATTTCTGCTCCAAACATAGATTGTAGGTGCTCGTTAGAACCGCCTCAATGAGGCGGTTCTAACGAGCACAAACAATCTATGTTTGGAGCAGAAATAAGAGGCCTGAAATAAGAAACATATCACAAATTTTCATCCGAAAAATGCTATTTCTAGATCCATTTGATATTGCAGTATAATACATAGGCATGTTATCGTAATGTTTGGAGCAGAAATAAGAAAAATATCGCAATTTATCATATGAAAAATGCCAAATCCAAAGTCATGAAAAATTGTCCTTTTTTGCATGGCTATGTTAGCATAATGGATAATCTTTGTCCTTATGACAAACACCACAGTCCCTGATCGGGAACCACACAGGTTCCTCAGGTATTTTTACCTGAGGGTAAATGTTGAGGGTAAATCGACTGAGATATAAATGTAAGAATATTCTTTATAGTCCTGGGATAACATAGACAGTATTGTTTTTCCTAGAACAGGAACCCTTGTGAAAAAGGGAGCCTACTCATAAAGGAAAAATTGGTGCCCTTTGGAAGCAAATTCTTTTCTATAAGAGTACTCAAGTAGCCCTCAAAACTCCTTACTTAAGAGCCTTGGAAGTGTAGCAAGTCACCTTAATATGGAACCAAGGGCATTACATTAACATGTCCATGAAATGCTCACACTTGTAAACCCCACTTTATATAGAAAAAAGTGGGGTTTTCAAGGAATTTTTTTTTTCTTATTTCGGCACCAAAACATAGATTGTGGGTACTCCTTCGAACCGGCTCAATAGGTCTAAAGAGCACCCACAAGCTATGTTTGGAGCAGAAATAAGAAAAATATTGCTCATTTTACAGTCATGAAAAATTGCATTTTTTGGCATAGGTGTGTTAAAGGTAACATCCTGAAACCTGATATCATGTCTTTCCGGGCAACTAGAACAGAGGATTCATTTATTAAATTAATTTCTTTTCTTGTATTGATGCAGAAGAAATATCATATATTGCCCTATTTTATCTACTTTTAAAATATTTGGTCTGGCTATGTCCTATGACAAGAGCCATTGTTCAGTATTTTTAATCATTACTAACTGACCAAATCATTCAATTATATTTTTTTTTCACTAATAGTTTCACAAATTCTGCAAAAACAGTCCAAATATCTCGTGAACATGTTGAAGGGGGGAAAAACCACTGTTAAAATTGATCCTGTAAATTAGAAAGCACCTTGTTCACAGTTTTGTTTTTACACTTTTTTTTTTTAGAATTCCATATCTGATTTGAATTGTCAGTATTGTCCCAGTTGAACATTAAAGTTCAACGGAAACGGTAATTTTACCACCATATCTTTATTAATTATCCATGTAGCACAGATAAAAATAAGCAATTACAAAAAGTCGCGAGAATTCAAAAGGTTATATAGGGGAAGTTATAAGCCAATAAAGTTACGTGATTTACCGTTCTTTCGCACCTGTCCAAATTTAGATTTTCACGCATGCGCACTTGCGCGTGACGTCATTTGTAGACACATTTCGAAGTGACAGCTATGGCGGACAGTGCAAATCTTAGAGAGTTAGAGGAGAATGACGGTGATTCTGTTTTAGCTGGGTCAAACAGGCCGGTACAGCCGTATCAGTTTGAACCAAGAAGAGAATCTGCGCCCGATTACTCGGAAGATTCCGAATCGGACACATCTAGCGAGTCAGATTTGGAGGGCCAGCTGAGCGATAGGCTCGGCAACACAGACTGGTAAGTTAGCGAGAATAATAAACAAAAAAAATGCATGACGAGGAAAAAATAAGTTCGTCCACTTTACTACTGATTAGCCCAATTTTAGTAAGGTTCCGTTTCGTATTTTGATAGCCGAAAATAACGTAAGGAAAGGAGGAAGTAAATAAAAAAATCGGGGGGGGGGGGGGGGGGGCACTGGCTGAGACAGTGGGGGCTGACAACTGTTTTGTCATCTTTACAACCCGCAACAGGGCCAAATACTTTCAATAGAATGAGCCAGAAAGCCAAGATAATTCCTGCTCATTCATTGTTTATGAAAAGTGGAAAAATTTGCACCCCCACCCCTTGTTGAAGTGTGAAATTATTGGCTTGCTTTTGTTATTATAGTCTCTATATAGATATTTACACACCAAAAATGCCACAGATAACCTACAATGTAACAGCAAAACATTGGACTTATCTTCTTCTGTCATCCCTGGCGACAAGTGTGTGTTGAACCCAAAGTGGGGTGATACCCGGGTGTATTTTAATCATTACTGCAACAAGTAACCGGCCGGCCTCTGCAGTTCAGTCAGGCGCGCATTCGACTTGTGTACAGAGGACCAAGATTCGAGACCTGTGAGTGTCAACATAACTTTTCGTGGAGATTGATCATGAAATTACTTTAAAAACATTCTCTCCCTTCTGCTGATTCAACCAGGGTAGTTGTCAATTTTTGGCCAAAAAGTGCAATAAATTAGCCTGTCCAGGAAAAGCATGGATAGTTCATTGACATGCTCCACATAACCTAAATAGTGTTGGTTGAGTCATTAAACTAAAAATAAAAAAACAAAAGGTAAATATTTATGTGCTAGATTCAGCAAAAAAAAACTCCGGGATTAACCCATGTCCTGCTGAATATTCAGTGTAGCCACACCCATTTTACACTCATTTTTTACTTTGAGCCAATCAGGCTACTTGGATAAATTTATACCTACAAATTCATAAACTGAATGTCAGTGTAGATCCTGATCAGATGTCTTCTTCAGAAGCCATCTGATCTGGATCTACACTGTTTGCAAAGATGACTTGTGTAATAAATTAAATTGTAATTTCTGGCAACACATGCTAATGGTCCTTGCCCACAGGGCTTGAAGACATAGATTGGGTTGCATGTTGCTTCTACAAAGAACTGATCCAAACAAGGACAGGGTAAACCCTTTCGGGTTCGAAGCAAGACTTGCACCACTTTTCCGTGGCAGGCTAAGAACCTCCCAGTAGTACTCATGTGCGATTGGTTCAGGTCTGCGTGGAAGTAATATGCACCTAATCTATTTCTCCAAGCCCCAATACATGAGGGTAGTAGGCCAAAAGCAGAGTGCACAGAGAAAAAAAAAACCTCAAGTTAGCATGTAACATTGGCGTCTGACCCTATATTTGTATGCCATTTTATTTTTCAGGTGTGAATGTGGATTTTGTATTCCCATGCCATCTGTAGATGAGAGCACATGCTGCAGGGAGATTGGTCTCATTGACAACTTAGTAGAAGATCAAGACCTTCAGTGCATCACACAGCATCCTGGCTATGAAGGAAATTGTCTGAACCAGTATGTTATAGAGACATCCTTCTATGAATTCTTGGACAACTATGGTCATGTTGGTGATGATGAGCCAATTCATGAGTAAGTATGAGCCATTGAATGTGTTTACCAGCTAGGTGACGGTGTTTTACTCATCAACTCTCCTAGAAACTGTAAGCCGGTCTCAGTAGCTCAGTCGGATTTGTTTATGACTGAAGATCAGGAGGACATCGGTTTGATACCTGTGTGGTCAGCAACATTCTTTTGTGGAGGTTGATCATGAAATGATTTCCATAATCATTCTCTCTCCCTTATGCTGATTCAAGGACAGTTGTTAGTTTCCGTCAAAAAAGGTGCATAGTTCTGGTTAACCGCTGATGTGTAAGCCTGTCCATGAAAGGGTGGCTAGGTAAACTGACGGGTTAAAATGACCTAAATAGTGTTGACTGGGTATTAAAACCCGGAAACAAGCAAAATCCAACCAATTGGTTTTGGTAAGCAGCTGGTGAAACTGAGCACAAACAGAATGTATTCTATAGACCTGCATTGATGGCATACTGTAGCTGAGTCTGAGAAAGATGGCATTCTGGTACTCCAACTATATAAGATCAAGGACAGGGGCAAGAAAAATAACAGCATTATATGTACAAATATTTTTTTTATTTTTATTCTTGGTACTTACAGACATGCCCTTTCCCCATTGGGTAGGCCTGGGTAGTTCATTGGTATCCTTCGTTATACTAAGAGCCAGCGCATGACAAAATTTACAAGAAGGCTTGAGTGACCAGCAAAGACTCCAGCCTGTACATTTTTGCAGGCTGATCAGTCTTCACTGATCGCATGTACCTACTATATTCTATGATCTATGCCCGGATATGAGCAAAAGGTCTTGTCACTGTGGATGGATGATAAGGTTGATTTACCAAATGTATACAGTCCAACCTGTATTAGCAAGCGCCTCAAAACATATTCGAAATTTGCTTTCTAATGACAGGTTCTAGCTTTATACAGGTAAAATTTATGCATTCTACTTTTCAGGTAACCAATTGCTTGCTTGCTTATGACAGGCTGCTTGCTTAATAGAGGTGGCTGCTAAGACCTGTTTTACTGTACATGTTTGCTATCAAAAATAGCATATCTACATATAATATATACATACATCTATAGGAACAATCCAGCCTGTCTACAAAGATGGCACAAAGGAATGGCCAAGAGTGGTCTTTGTTCACAGGTTATGTCTGTTTGGAGGTTTACATTTTAGACAGAACAAGGCCATTAAGGTTTAACCCTTATCTTGCTGTTCTCGACAACCTCATTCGTTGGAAAAGTGTAGATCCAGATCAGAAGTCATCTGATCAGGATCCACACTGTTTGACATTCAGCTTATAAATTATTAATTTCATCGAGTAATCTGATTTATTCAAAGTCAGAAATGGGTGTGGTTAAAATATTCAGCAAGATCAGGGTTACTAGCAGACTGTGGTTGTTAACCACTTTTAATTTATAAAATTATTTACTTCCAGAATGTACCGCCATGTTGCATACAGACGTTTTACGAGATGGGTGTGGCACAGACTTGGAAGAGGAATGCGGAAGGTGATACCAGCTTGTGCTGTGAACAAGATACGTCAGAGCTGGCCATCAGAGCAATACTGTGGTTTCAAATATCAAAGAGACTATTAGTGCAAAGAGGATAACAGTTTTTCTACATATAGTCATTCTTCCCCTTCCCCCAATTCAAGACAAAGCCTACAATGTGACCATGCAGCCAGCAGACTAAAATCAACCCACTCACCCATCCACTAAGACAAGACCTTTTGCTCATTTTGGTTTACATAGACTGTAGTATATAGTAGAACTTTACATGCGACCAGCAAAGACTCTGATCAGACTGCTAAGGCGCAGGCTGATCTCAGTCTTTGCTGGCCACCCAAGCTTCTTGTAGGTTTTTTCATGAACTGTTCACAGTCTAAGTGACTGTTCTGCTTCAGGATCAAGGTTACATCTTGTTATCATACACTCAAAGGCAAACAACCCAACAGTGTTGTCAGTGCTCTGATTTCAGTCAGTTGTATTAAACAGATCTTTAACAAATGACAGTGTTCCTTCTGTTTTGTTTTATTATGTTTCGTTTTTACAGCCCTTTCAAGATTTTTTCACTAATATTAGGCAGATTGCAGAACTTGGCATCTCAGGTGACAGGAGCCAAGTTCGTTAACCTCTACCCTGCTATTGGCGACAAGCCCTATCTTTGCAAACAGTGTAGATCCAGATCAGATGGCTTCTGAATAAGCCATCTGATCAGTATCTACACTGTTTGACATTCAGTTTATGAATATGTAGAAATAAACTGTAGGGTTACTAGCAGACTGTGGTTGTTAACCACTTTCAATTTATAAAAGTATCTACTTCCAGAATGTATCGCCATGTTGCATACGTAGAAATAAACTGCATCAAGTAATCTAATTGGTTCAAAGTCATAAGTGGGTGTGGCTTAATTGACTATTCAGCAGGTTAAAGGTTAAAAACACAGGTGACCTAATAAAAGAAGTCTTGAGCTCTTACCTATTATGGCATCAAGGCCAGAGATTTATTCAGCTGTATCTAGTCTACAATTTGTTTGATTTGAGGCTCAATGCCCCTGTTAACACTGTAAAGGTCATTGTGGAGACATCTCCAGCCCTGCTGCCTAATGAAAAGAAACCAACAGTTTGTACACATGGGCAGTCACATACTTGAACCACTTCTCTTGGGCAGGCTTAGATCTGCTTTTATAGTGGTTTTCCAGAACTCCTGAGGTTGTCTACAGCTCTGCACAGAGGCATTATGCAGGCCAACCTATTTATTCAAGCCCTGATGGGTTCGGGTCGGCAACATTCTTTGTAGAGTTTGATCCTGAAATCCTTTCTATGGTCATTCTCTCCCGCTGATTCAAGAAGGGCAGTTCTCAGTTTTGGAGAAAGAATGTGCACTGTACTGGTTAACTGCATATGGATATGCTCGCCCAAACAAAAGTGTGGATCTATAGGTGAATGGAACTGCAAAAATGACCTAAATAGTGTTGACTGGACCGTTAAACCTGAATGCAAACAAAAATGCCTGATGGGCGACCAGTCCATAATAACTGAGACACTTAGGTCTATTTCACGGTGCCTTCCTCCATGACTCATGTCATTCAGCATTTTAAGTTTATTGTTGAATACTCTTGAAATGGCTGTGATCACACAAATCATGAAAACAAGTTTTAAATCATACAGAGAGGATAAGATGCAATGAAAAAGCCTCTTACTGCTAGTAAAGTCTGTTATCTTCTACTGGACAGAATATGTACCTACAGGACTGAAGGCATATTTTATTGTAAGATATCATTTTTGTTTCTAGGATTTACTGGACATAAGTCACACTGTGTGTTTGTGGTGCTGTACAAAAAATTTTGGTCCGGTAGTATAAATTAAAGATACTCTCATCATGCTCAACTGATTTGAGCATGAAATCTGTAATGCTCATAAACAAAGAAATCCAGAAAAAACATTAGCCAAACAGGCCTCATACTGACCAAGCTTTTTAACCATTATTCTGCTGGACATGACAATCCCTAACTTTGCAAACAGTGTAGATCCAGATCAGATGGCTTCTGAAGAAGCCATCAGATCAGGATCTACACTTTTTTCATGCAGTTGTGAACTGAATGTATATATAATATGAACTAAACCGATTCGTTCACAGATACAAATGTTTTTAGGCAGCAGGATATGGGGGTAAAAATAGAAATCTGAAATCTGCAGATGCCCGAAAAATATGACACCTGGGGCCCAAAACACACAGAGTTCTGCAGGATCCAGTGATTATTGTGTGGCATTTTCAACATTTATGAGCAAGACAAAGTTTCATGCTCAAATTAGCTGAGCATTTAAGACCAACAGTGGCTTCCAAGCAATGCAGTTTCTCTTGTAGCCTGCTTGCCTACAAGTACACCTAGAACTGGGTTTCTGCATGGGCTTGGATATAGTGTCTGAAGAAAAGATTCTCACTGGTTAGGTTTGCAGATGATTTTTGCAAAAATATGTTCTGCTTCTTTGTCTTTCAACTACTCACTGACGTTCTCGAATTTAAATGTATAATCCATTCAGGTTAACACGCATATTCACAGTATCCAAATACCAATCACAATTTGAATGTAACTGACACATATCTCTAGTTTCCACTAAAGGCACTTCCGAATCGTGATCTGTGGGCAGTCACAACAGCCATTTTGTTCACATTCTCATATTTGGATGACACTGGCTTTGGAGTGGCAGCAATAACAGGCTGTAAGTCCTCGAGACAGGCTTTATAGCTCTTGAGTGTTTGCCTCCTTGCAACGACTTCATTAATCAGCTGATTGACATAGTCTGAAATATAATGGATAAGATGGTATCAGTTTTTGTGAAGTCAGGTGTAAAATGTCCTCCTCCTATGGTCTAAACATACACAAGGCCTAGTGGGTCAGTGTTCTGACTCTTAGTCATTAGGTCTCTCGGTTTGAGCCTGGCTCGGGCCACGTGGAGGACGCCAAGTTCTGCAACAGAAGGTCAGGTGGTTTTTCTCCAGGTATTCTGGTTTTCGCCCACCTCTGATTAACCATTGGCTCGATATGAGTGATATAACCTATAAAGGAAAACCCGAAACAAAAAAATTAAACTTTCACTTAGATGCTAAAAATTAAGAAAATCTCACTCACCCTGCCTAAATTAAATCACAAATGTGAGGGGGCAAGTGAAATTTTACACCCCTGCAGTGGAGTAAACACGCTTGAAGACCCCTGACCAAAGATTGTACCACTAATAATAAAATTTTAAATTTTTTTTTGGTTTGGGTTTTACGGCCCTTTCAAGATTATTTCACTCATATCGAGCCGATCGTTAACCAGAGGTGGGCGAAAACCGGACTACCCGGAGAAAAACCACCTGACCTTCTGTAGCAGAACTTGGCGTCTCACACGTGGCCCAAGCGAGGCTCGAACCTACGGCGGTGAGAGACCTAATGACTAAGAGTCAGCGCTCTTATCCATTAGGCCACGGAGGCCTGTTAAAAATTTTTCAATTTATGATGTTCATAAATTCATAATGTTTTCGAGAGAAACAAAATGCAATGTATAAATTGATGATCTATAGCCCCTAAAAAGATATTTACACCAATAATGGGATCATCTTGAAAAGCAAGATAACCAATTTCAGGTAGCTATCATCCTGCAATCAAAATACTCCATAAAAATTACAGGAAGCTGACAACCTGCCAGGAAGATAACCAGGTTTGCTCTAAACAATTTCAGGCAGCTGTCACCCTGCATCTTGAAGTAGTTTTGGACTACCGGTTCACGTGGACATACTAATACGTCACCACTTGCGCAGAGAGAACAGCTGTTGACTAATTTGAGCATCATGTTAACAAGTTTATGCAATGTAGACACCCCACCCTAAACCCCACTTGATACTTGCGTCTGTTTCTAAAACACAGACAATAAAGTGGATCTAATCAACAATCTATGTTTTCGGCAGAAATGAGAGAAATCCCAAACTCTTTTTACATATTCCCAGTCTTTTCCACGGCCATAAAAGTCCCATTACATTGCAAAGACTTGTTAACGTTATGTGAGCTTGGACATCTTCCCCCAAAAGGCATTCAAAAGGTGGCATTTACCCCGTTATATGCCAAACCATATAACCGTATTTCATAGAGCTTGAAAAAATAAGGGCGAAACGACCCACCAAATCAGGGCGAACTGACCCAGGGCGAACTGACCCACGGGCGAAACGACTCACGGGCGAACTGACCCGTGACCTAGACTAACATGAGACACAGCAAAATGTGGCATCTTATCATGGTCTGCGCTGTTTGCCACTCCTCCAACTATTTTAGAAACGATTATGAGCATGGACGGACAGAGTCGCAGCAGTTTTCCTAGGGTTTAGCCCCAAGCAGATAACCAGTACTAATGTGCAGTCGGTATCATCTCTGCATGGAAGCATCATGCAGCCCAATCTATTTCTCCAAGCCCCAATGGGCGGGGGCGGATTTGGATAGGCATGTTTTGGCAATGAGAAATTGGCTAATTGAGACTGTCCATTGAGACAGACATGGATGAACTGTCTATGATCAGGGACACAACACTTTGGTCAGCATGAGGACGGAACCCACCTCTCGATCACAAATCTGATAAAATGAAATGCTGCCATTCAGGACCATTGCACCAAAAAGCTCTGAAAACAAATGTTATTTATAATCAGCATTCTGATAATCTACATTACCTCTTGTCTCTGCCGTTTCCTGTATGCCCCGCCAACTTTGGTCTGTTTTGGAGTGTTCCAGGGGTGGTTTGGTCTGGCAAAGATCGTTGGAACAGCACCTGTCTTGAGCTGAAACTTGCCTGGTTTGAATCCCAGATCCGCCGCTAGTCTTGGGCTCACAATAAAACACTCCTCCGTGAAATGAGAATCACACAATCTCGAAGTTTTTGAGTTTTCCCATAGTTTGAAAGGCTCATTTGCACTTTTCGCGCGACCCATATTCACTCTCCACTCTTTATTTAATACCGGGTCCTCCGGGAACGTAAACAAACCGCGACCAGGTGCAGGGGTATTGCCACAACCCGGTGCAACACATCGCGTCGGAATTTTTGGAATTTATTTCAGATAACAAGATGTTTTTTATCACAATTTTCTCGGACAGTCAATGTAAAATACACGCTATTTCCACTTCCGTTCTACAATTGACGTCACAGGGTTCAGAGTCACGTGACTCGGATTATCACTTCCGGTTCGCAATTGCCCACAGGTGAACCGAATGTAAATTGTTAATAAATACATAATTCCGTAACAAGAAGTACGGCGAATAGCTTATTCGAGATGTATTTTATATGCATTCAATGATAAGTCATAGAAAAAATAGCGTTGCATTTGAACTTTAAGTACTTATGTCATTTACAATTTTCCAACATATTTTATAAGCCCCCAAATTATACAATTAATCTGTTTGCATTACTCAATTTATGTTTGTAATCCAGACTGTGACATCAGTCTTTTTTATGGTTTCTGTCATTAAAACTTCAAAGATGAGTCCCTAATTAGACAAATATTTATGTTTGTAATCCAGACTGTGACATCAGTCTTTTTTATGGTTTCTGTCATTAAAACTTCAAAGATGAGTCCCTAATTAGACAAATATTTATTTTTGAGTGACCACTGGTACAACAAAAACAAGTTCTGTTTTATGTTGAAGACCATACAGATATTTTATTAATTATTAAGTACACAAACCCAATTAAGGACCCATTTAAGGAGGCATCAGTCACTAGGCTTAAAATAATTCAGGTAAATAAGCAATCACCCATTGTTAATGGATTTTTATAGTTTGACATTTTTTTCCTTTAATCCCAATGTATATTTTACATTTATCTCTTTCTCTGTTGTCATTTTATGTTTCATTTTTTTCCTTTTCTTTTCTTTTTTTATGGGGAGGGAAAGGATGATTGCAATGAACAGTTATAAGAAGGGGCAAAAACAGTATTTTCAGTTTGGTATTGTTTTTTCAGAAGACAAGAGTACTTTTGAAAACTATTACCTTTCAAAGTTGAAAAAAAATCATGCAAGTGATGCATATTATTACATGATAAATTAATTAAATCCATCTTCAAAACATGGTCCAACAGGTGAACAGTCCAAGGAATACACCCCATTTTTCCAACTTGGATTCAGTTGGATTTTTCCAATATCCAATAATCCAACTCATTTAGTCCAAGGATTACACTTACCCTCAATTAACAAGGATAGGTATTTGACCCCTGCAACAGTGTCAACCCGGACAAGGGCATCAAGAGCAAATAACTCACAGTATCGTAGGTACCAGTCCTATAGTGATGCCCTGAAAAACTCTTTCTTCCCTAGAACTATTCCTCAGCGGAATAGTCTTCCATCTTCTGCGGTGAATGCCAAGACTGCAGAGGAGTTCAAAGCCTGCACAGTATAAGATTGGGACTCAGAGGTATGCGTTTTAGGATACCTCTGTGCTTGGATTGTAAATAGTTTTAAGGACTCATCCAGAGATGATTTTTTTTTTGTGCTAAATTCTAAATTTCGCCACCCACCCAACTGAGGTAATGGCCAAATATGACCGACTCAGTATAAGAAGATAGATAGTAGCAACATAAAACAAAACATTTGTGGAGCGTGATAACTCAGTGGTTAGTGCACTTGCCTCTGATGCTAGAGGTCCTGGGTTCGATCCCCGACAGCGGCGATAAAATTTCTGTGACCAAACATGCTCCATTGGCATTTTTTGCAGGGATGAATTTCATAAAGTGCACCGTCCTTCAGATCGGGACGTTAACTGGAGGCCCCCTGTGCAGGGAGAACCATCCCCTGTGCAGGTTAAAGATCCCTACCGTAATTACATGATTACTGTGAAGGCTTTCATCCTGCAAAACCTGGAGTGTATGTAATATACACCTGCGGTAATGGTCAAATGTGACCGACGCAGTATCAGAAGATAGATAGATAGATAGCAACGTAATATGCATTGTCTAGCAATACATGCTAGATATACTTGCACTTGAAAAAACGAAATAGAACAGGCGTCACTGAAACTGAGGCAGAGCAAGCAGAGGAATTAAATGGTCAGTTTATGACATCCATAAACAAAAAAGAGCACAACAATATTCCCTAGCTTGAAAGGACGGCCCCGTTCATGGAGAACATTGTTGTAGCTAAAGAAGGTGTAATTAAACTTCTGAAAGGCCTGAACCCTCCTAAAACATTGGGACCTGATGAGTTACATCCCAGAGTCCTAACAGAACTTGCAGTTGAATTAGGTCCGGTTTTCGCACACGTTTTTTCAACAGTCACTTGATTCGGGTGAAATTCACAAGGAATTGTCTTTAGCAAATATATGCCCATTGTTCAAGAAAGGGGGAACAGTAACTGGTAATTACCAAAACGAAACCAAAATACCGGACTATTAAAAATATAGAATGAGTCCAATTTTTATTTTTTGCAATAATTTTCAGTTTTGTTTAGGTATTTTAGTAAATGAAACGCATACAGGCACAATTGGACTAATTTTGATGAAGTGGTTGAAGCTGAAAATCAGGTTAACAAGCGAAATCGCAATAAGCGTGGGGTTATTATAATGTAAAACATGCATACAGGGAATCGAAACATAAAAGAAAACTTTTTAAATTAGATAATAATCTTTTTACTCTGTTTCATAAGTTTCAACAACTAGTGAACTCAACTAAGCTACAATTTTTAACAAGCTTATCCAATATCACATAAATGATTTGACATCACTTTCTCCGCCACAACCAATCGGACCTTGGAGAAATAAAAGGGTTGCATGATGATTCCACGCAGAGCCGAAACCGACTGCACACGAGTACTGGTAAACCACTTTGAGGATCTAAGCCTGCCCAGGTGAAGCGGGGCAGGTCGGCCCATCCATGCTTATAAACCCTGTTTTTAGCTCACCTGTCACGCAGTGACAAGGTGAGCTTTTGTGATCACTTTTTGTCCGTCGTCCGTCGTGCGTGCGTCCGTGCGTCCGTGCGTGCATCCGTAAACAATTCCAAATAAGTATACCTCTAATACCCCATGGTCAATCTTGATCAAATTTCATGGGAAGCATCATCAGGTAGGGGGAAAGGCTGCATAAGGTTTTTGGGCTGATCAGATTGGAATTCTGGTTGCCATGGCAACATATAGCTCCCATAGACTATCAATGGGAAAAAATTACAATATCTTCTCTGAAACCACAGGGCCCAGAGCTTAGATATTAAGCATGTATTAACGGCCAGTGGTCACCTACATAATTCCTGCCAATCATGCCCCAGGGGTCCAAATTGGCCACACCCCGGGGCCCCTTCGCTCCCATAGACTCATAATGGAACAAAAAGCTTCAAAAATCTTCTTCTCAGAAACCACAGGGCCCAGAGCTTAGATATTTAGCATGTAGCAACAGCAAGTGGTCACCTATATAATTCCTGCCAATCATGCCCCTGGGGTCAAAATGGGCCACGCCCCGGGGCCCTTTAGCTCCTATAAACTCGTAATGGAAAAAAAGCTTAAAAAATCTTCTTCTCTGAAACCACAGGGCCCAGAGCTGGGATATTTGGCATGTAGCAAAGGCAAGTGGTCACCTACATAATTTCTGCCAATCATGCCCCTGGGGTCCAAATTGGCCACACCCCGGGGCCCCTTAGCTCCCATAGACTCATAATGGAAAAAAAGCGTAAAAAATCTTCTTCTCTGAAACCACAGGGCCCAGAGCTTAGATATTTAGAATGTAGCAACGGCCAGTGGTCACCTACATAATTCCTGCCAATCATGCCCCTGGGTTCCAAATGGGCCACGCCCCTCGGCCCCTTTGCCCCCATAGACTCATAATGGAACAAAAAAGCTTCAAAAATCTTCTTCTCTGAAACCACAGGGCCCAGAGCTTAGATATTTAGAATGTAGCAACGGCAAGTGGTCACCTACATAATTCCTGCCAATCATGCCCCTGGGGTCCAAACGGGCAACGCCCCGGGGCCCTTTAGCTCCTATAGACTCATAATGGAAAAAAGCTTCAAAAATCTTCTTCTCTGAAACCACAGGGCCCAGAGCTTAGATATTTAGCATGTAGCAATGGCAAGTGGTCACCTACATAAATCCTGCCAATCATGCCCGTGGGGTCCAAATGGGCCACGCCCCGGGGCCCCTTAGCTCCCATAGACTCATAATGGAAAAAAGATTAAAAAATCTTCTTCTCTGAAACCACAGGGCCAAGAGTTTAGATATTTAGCATGTAGCAACTGCAAGTGGTCACCTACATAATTCATGCCAATCATGCCCCTGGGGTCCAAATGAGCCATGCGCCGGGGCCCCTTAGCTCCCATAGACTCGTAATGGAAAAAAGCTTCAAAAATCTTCTTCTCTGAAACACAGGGCCCAGAGTTAAGCTATTTAGCATGTAGCAACGGCAATTGATCACCTACATAATTCCTGCCAATCATGCCCCTGAATGGGCCACATGCCAGGGCCCCTTTGCTCCCAAAGACTCATAATGGAAAAAAAACTTCAAAAATCTTCTTCTCTGAAACCAAAGGGCCCAGAGCTCAGATATTTAGTACGTAGCAATGGCAAGTGGTCATCTATATAATTCCTGCCAATCATGCCCCTGGGGTCCAAAAGGGCCATGCCCCGGGGCCCCTTAGCTCCTTTAGACTCATAATGGGAAAAAAAGCTTCAAAAATCTTCTTCTCTGAAACCACAGGGCCCAGAGCTTAGATATTTAGCATGTAGCAATAGCAAGTGGTCACCTACTTAAATCCTGCCAATCATGCCTGTGGGGTCCAAATGAGCCATGCGCCGGGGCCCCTTAGCTCCCATAGACTCGTAATGGAAAAAAGCTTCAAAAATCTTCTTCTCTGAAAAACAGGGCCCTGAGTTAAGCTATTTAGCATGTAGCAACGGCAATTGGTCACCTACATAATTCCTGCCAATCATGCCCCTGGGTTCCGAATGGGCCACATGCCAGGGCCCCTTTGCTCCCAAAGACTCATAATGGAAAAAAAACTTCAAAAATCTTCTTCTCTGAAACCAAAGGGCCCAGAGCTTAGATATTTAGTACGTAGCAATGGCAAGTGGTCACCTATATAATTCCTGCCAATCATGCCCCTGGGGTCCAAAAGGGCCATGCCCCGGGGCCCCTTAGCTCCTTTAGACTCATAATGGGAAAAAAAGCTTAAAAAATATTCTTCTCTGAAACCACAGGGCCCAGAGCTTAGATATTTAGCATGTAGCAATAGCAAGTGGTCACCTACTTAAATCCTGCCAATCATGCCTGTGGGGTCCAAATGGGCCACGCCCCGGGGCCCCTTAGCTCCCATAGACTCATAATGGAAAAAAGCTTCAAAAATCTTCTTCTCTGAAACCACAGGGCCCAGATCTTAGATATTTGGCATGTAGCGACGGCAAGTGGTCACCTACATAATTCCTGCCAATCATGCACCTGGGGTCCAAACAGGTGAGCGATATAGGGCCATAGGGCCCTCTTGTTTTATAGGGGGACAGGGCTTGAGATGTCATTTCATCTCAGTACCACAAAATTGGAAGCAATGTCTCCAAAATGATCTATACAGTGTTAAACCTCAAATCAAACAAACTAAGACATCACTTTTAAATCACGTCAGAATCAACACGTTAGCATGTCCATGAGTTATATACCCATTTAAACCCCACTTTGGATTTGAATAGGTAGGATTATGAAGAGTATTGCCCCCGCCCATTGGGGGCCTGAAGAAATAAATGGGCTGCATGATGCTTCCACCCAGAGCTGATACCGACCACACAAGAGAACTGGTAAACCGCTCAGAGAATTTAAGCCTGCCCAGGTAAAGCGGTGCGAGTTGGACTGTCAGTGCTTATAAACCCTATTGGTTTCATTTGGCGACAGGGGTTGAGATGTGATTTCATCTCAATGTCTGGTAAAAGTCCCACAAAATTGGAAGCAACGTCTCAAAAATGACCTACACAGTGTTGACAGGGACGATGAACTTCAAATCAAACAAAGAACTTATGAAGAGTATACATTATTTCAGTCAGTAATAGATCGTATATTGATTCTAATGCGGTCCTTTAAAATTTTGAATAAACAGCTTATCTAAGCCGCAGAATGTGGTATTAATGACTCTATTTTACATGTCATCATATCAATACTCGGTTAATTGGATTAAAATTAAGTAGCAATCAAGGACCTGTTAGTGCTTATGGAACGCCATAGCTGTCTGATGCTAAGAAGAAATTATGATATGCTAGCTTTAATCTACTAATGTAGTGCTGAAACATCGTTCTGTAGTGCTCACACTTTATTATATTCTGTGTGATATTAATTATGTTATGTGTCAAGTACATTATGTTTTGTATGAGCTTCATGATGTTATGTATCGACTACTTTATGTATCGTGTACATATCATTATGTTTTATGCCAATTACATTATTTATTTATTAACTTCATGATAAGGTGCATCAACTGCATTATGTATTGCATAAATCTTAGTGTGCTTTAAGTCAACTTCATTATGTTTTTCATAAACTTGTTATATGATGGGTCATCTACATTGTCTGCTGTATTAACTTTATTATGTAATGTGCAACTTTATTATGTAGTGTATAAACTTTATATGATGAGTAAACTTTATTATGTCACGTGCAAACTTTATTATATGCTGTTCAAACTTGATTATGTCATGTGCAAACTTTATTATCTGTTTTAAAAAGTTCATTATGCTACGTTGAAATATTGTTATGTGGTGTAACTTTGTTATGTGATATGAACTGTTTATTATGTGATTTATCAAATTTATTCAGTGATGTCTTAACGTTATCATTTGATGTATAAACTATATTATGTGATGTATTTGATTTATGATGTGATATATAAACTCTGTGATATGATGTATAAACTTTATGATGTACTGTATGAACTTTATATGATTACAATTCATTATGTATTAACTCCTTAATATGCGGAAACTTCTTTATATGATGTGGTTAAAATCGACCGAGTTAAAACAAATGTAACACCTATAAAATTCTATTTGCCGGAACTCAGAACCGGGTCATTTCCCCTCTTTGTAGATGGATTGTTTCGCCCCCTGCACCCCCGATTATTTTTCTTTATCTTCAGCTCACCTGTCACTACGTGACAAGGTGAGCTTTTTTCAATCACTTTTTGTGCGTCCGCAAATATTTTTTTCAAACGTCATCTCCTAAACCACAAATCAGATATTGACCAAACTTCACAAATGATCCTTAGGTGGTCCCCTTTCAAGGCTGTTCAAATGGTTCCTGTCCATTGCACGTCAAGGTCACAGGAGCTAAAAAAAACAAACATAAAATAAATCCTCTTCTCTTAAACCGCATGGCCCAGGTCTTCAATATTTTGTGTGTAGCTTCATTTCGTGGACGTCTACCGAGATTGTTCAAATTATAGCTCTGGGGCCAAAAATGCCCCCGTCCCGGGGCCCTTTGGTTTTACATAGACTTACGCAGGGAAAACCATTAAAAATCTTCTTGTCTGAAACCAGAAGGCTCAGGTGTTTGATATTTGGTATGAAGCTTCGTCTTGTTGACCTATATCAAGATTGTTCAAATTATAACCGTTGGGGCAAAAAAAGCCCCCGTCCCCGTGCCCTTTGGTTTTACATTGGCTTATCTATGGAAAACCTTTCAAACTCTTCTTGTCTGAAACCAGAAGGTTCGGGTGTTTGATTTTTGGTATGAAGCTTCGTCATGGCCCTCTATCAAGATTGTTCAAATTATAGCACTGGGGCCAAAAACGCCCCCGCCCTGGGGCCGACCGGTTTTACATTGATTTATACAGGAAAAATCTTTAAAAATCTTCTTGTCTAAAACCGCATGGCCCATGTCATTGATATTTGGTTTGTAGCTTCATCTAGTGAACCTCTATCTAGATTGTTCAAATTATAGCCCTTGCATAAAAACGCCCCACCCCTGGGCCCTTTGGGTTTACATTGACTTACGTAGGGAAAACCATTAAAATCGTCTTGTCTGAAACCAGAAGTCTCAGGTGTTTGATATTTGGTACGAAGCTTCATATTGTGGCCTTCAGTCAAGATTGTTCAAATTATAGCTTTTTGCCAAAATGCCCCCCCCCCCCCCGCCCGGGGCCCACGAGTTTTACATTGACTTATATAGGGAAAATCTTTAAAAATCTTCTCTGAAACCACAAGGCCCTTGCCATTGATATTATTTGTGTAGCTTCATCTAGTGGACCTCTACCGAGATTGTTCAAATTATAGCCCTTGCGCCAAAAATGCCCCCGCCTCGGGGCCCTTTGGTTTTACATTGACTTATATATGGAAAAACTTTAAAATAAAAATTCCTCCCTAAATCTGCAGCCCCAGATCTTCGATATTTGGTGTTAAGCTTCATCTAGTTGACTTTTATCAAGATTGTTCAAATTATAGCCCTCGGGCTAAAATGCCCCCGCCCCGGGGACATTTGGTTGCACTAATTTGTGGACCTTTATTAAGATTGTTCGAATTATAGCCATGGGGCCAACAATGCCCTGCCCCGGGGGCCCACTGGGTTTACATTGACTTATACAGGAAAAATCTTAAAAAATCTTCTCCTCTGAAACAGCAAGGCCCAGGTCATTGATATTTGGTGGGTAGCTTCATCTAGTAGACCTCTACCGAGCTTGTTCAAATTATCAAATTATAGCCCTAGCGCCAGTAATGCCCCCGCCCAGGGCTCATTGGTTTCACATATACTTTAATTGGGGAAAACCTTTAAAAATATACTTGTCTGAAACCAGAAGGCTCAGGTGTTTAATAGGAAAAATCTTAAAAATTTCTCCTTCTCTGAAACTGCTAGGCCCATCTTGTGAACCTCTATTAAGATTGTTTAAATTATAGCCCTGGGGCCGAAAATGCTCCCGCCCCGGGGCCCTTTGGTTTCAAATAGACTTATATTTGGGGAAAACCTTTAAAATCTACTTGTCTGAAACCAGAAGGCCCAGGTGTTTGATATTTGGTATGAAGCTGCATCTAGTAGACCTCTGTCAAGATTTTCAGATTATAGCCCCGGGACCAAAAATGCCCCCGCCCTGGGGCCCTTTGGTTTTACATTGACTTAAATTGGAAAAATCTTAATAAAATCTTCTCTTCAGAAACCGCAAGGCCCAGGTCTTTGATATTTTGTGTGTAGCTTCATCTAGTGGACTGTGGACCACTACTAAGATTGTTCCAATTATAGCCCTAGCGCCAAAAATGCCCCCGCCCCGGGGCCCTTTGGTTTCACATAGACTTAAATTGGGGAAACCTTTAAAAATCTACTTGTCTGAAACCAGAAGGCTCAGGGGTTTAATAGGAAAAATCTTAAAAATGTCTCCTTCTCTGAAACTGCTAGGCACATCTAGTGAACCTCTATCAAGATTGTTTAAATTATAGCTCGGGGGCCAAAAATGTCCCCGCCCCGGGGCCCTTTGGTTTCACATAGACTTATATTGGGGAAAACCTTTTAAAAATCTACTTGTCTGAAACCAGAAGGCTCAGGTGTTTGATATTTGGTATGAAGCTGCATCTAGTGGACCTCTGTCAAGATTTTTCATATTAGAGCCCCGGGACCAAAAATGTCCCCGATTGGAAAAATCTTAAAAAAAAAATCTTCTGCTCGGAAACCGCAAGGCCCAGGTCTTTGATATTTGGTTTGTAGCTTCGTCTAGTGGACCACTACTAAGATTGTTCAGATTTAAGCCCTTGCGCCAAAAATGACCCCTCCCCGGGGCCCTTTGGTTTTAAATTGACTTAAATAGGGAAAATCTTAAGAAATCTTCTGAAACCGCAAGGCCAAGGTCTTTGATATTTGGTGCGAAGATATATCCAGCAGACCTCTACCGAGATTGTTAAAATTATAGCCCTTGGGTCAAAACTTGCCCCACTCCGAGGCCCCCTGGTGTTACTTCGACTTATATATGGAAAACATTTAAAAATTCACTGACCCATAACCATCCCTCTCCCTCCCTTTGTCACCATGTGACATTTTTAGTAAAACTGAGCCGCTTTATCTCCTTCTGTTGCACTAGGACCTAAAACTCAATGTCCACAATGTGTCCAGACAGTGAAATACAAGTCAGCTCTGTATAGTCAAAAGTAATCACTGACTCATATGTCTAGCATCTTATGCCAATTCTTGCCGTCCCCGCACCCCTCCCCCACCTTCCACTCCAAACCTCCCACCCTTGTCACAACGAGGCAAGCAGCAGGGAGGGTGAATGTACCAAAACGCCTTGTCTTTTAGCAGACAAACCAGCAATTCGAGGCTCCCACGATCCGTTCCTCGGCCCCATGTCAGAAAGGGCCCCTATCATCTCAAACTCCC
Organism: Lucinisca nassula; assembly: GCA_963580285.1. NCBI lineage: Eukaryota > Metazoa > Mollusca > Bivalvia > Lucinida > Lucinidae > Lucinisca > Lucinisca nassula. The sequence continues at coordinate 39,629,675 of OY757017.1, forward strand.
CAAACGAACCACACCACCAAGTTTCGAGTAGGTTCCTTTGCCACACGGACCCCCCTTGGGAAGGCCCACAACCCACACCTGCCTGGGAGCGGGGTACTGTGGCGCCGCCCCTTGGCAGGCCAGAACGAAACCGCTCGAAACGTTGCCGTGAAGAGCCCCTCACGGACGAAAGAGCGGTGCGGCTTCTCACCAGCCTTCAAGAGGACACTTTCCTCCTTGAACACAAGTTCTTGTGGGAACGTGCCGAGGGTCGTTGGGTCCTCGAGGACAAATTTGATCCATTCCGTGGGGAGACAAAGAAGGGAAAGCCATCGTTGAGATCACTCGGGACACAAAGTCCGATGTGCTCACCGGCATCGACCGTGTGTTCTGTCAGAACGCCTACCCGGAGACGGCTGTTGCATACGGCCTCTACCCAACCTGAGACCCAGACCCTGCTAACATGCCCCGTTAAGAGATGGCGACTTTAACTATGTGACTTAGAGATTGTTGAGCATTTCAAAGGAACCATGAGAGGATAGGGTCTGATGCCTACTAGGCTACAGAAAATTTGGGATTGGGAAGAGAGGGTTCGGAAGACTGGTGCGACGGTGGAGGAAGTGGCAAAGCTGGAAAAGATTCTCAAGAGGGCGATCGTTCTGAGGGACATAGTCGGCGATGACATTTACAACAGCGACAACTTCCAATTCGGTGGTAATAATGTCAGGGGCAAAGCAGAGCCTATCTGCCACAATGGCCACGCCTGGTCCAAAGGCCTCCACTTCCCGCAGTGCAGGGAGGTCCGTTTCTAGGGAGGCGACGTTTGGCACGCCATCCGAGAGGTCACTCATGGCGAGCCATTAACGGTGTAGCTGCTTGGCGACGAAGACCACCAACTCTCAGTCGACCAGTCGGGGCTCCTGGATGGTCGCAACTTTAGGACGGAAGAGGCCCACAACAGCCTCCGTGGCAGACGTAGCTTTCGGCGAAAACCACGCGGCTAGCAGTGTGACAAAGGGGAGGAACGGCTGAAAGAGGACCCGGGCCAGCCTCCTCTCAGATATTCATTGTGGAGCACGGACTCGGCTGGCTGTGGAACTCGATGGACTACCATACGAGGGACGTCGTCAGCATCGACATGAAGGCCTGTCCAGGGCATGGGTGAAGCCAGGCCATATTTTGAGTGCTTCGGACAACCACACCCAACGCATGACCCGCATAGCAATCAAAGGCGCTCTCCCCAAAGACATTGGCACGGGCTTTGCAGAGGTCCAGGGTCGGGAGTTCGCGGCCGGCTATCACCCTGCCATCCCTGCCTGGTTTGGAAAGCATTTCGCAAATGCCTCAAGCGATGGTTAGGTCCCGACGCAACTCTTGGCCTTCCTTGTAGAGTCTGGCCTGCTGAAGTCTCTCAGAATAGAAGTGAAGGCAATGGTCAGGAATCGATACAATTAACCCACAGCTCCATTCAGAGACACCAACGGGAAAGAAACACAAACGTGAAACAACAGACCCCAATGGAAACATCGATAGCGGAAAGCCCAAAGGACAGTTACTTACCACAAAATGGCCGATTGGCTATCCAAAACAAACTATTATAAGCGATACAAACACCCATAGACAAACCATAACAAAAATAAACCTCGACAGAAGAACCGCCTTCAGAGAGAATCAGTATGAGGTCTGGCCGCCAGACAGCAGAGACCAGATCTGCGTCGTCATTGGCAAATTCACCCAGGGCAGCAAGGCTGATGGAAAAAGGCTAACTAGACGGCTCGTGACAGACCACCAGAAGGAACTTGACTTCCTCGTGCACAACACCCGCCAAAGTGGTGTTTTGGTCGGCGCCCCTCAAAGGTGCCCTCTGGGCCACATCCTTACTTACTATAACGGGTCCAAATCCCAGTACACCCACCTGGAGGCAAGTATGCTTGCCTACGCTCACATCAATCTCCTCTCGATGCTTTCACAGTTTGCGTCAGATGAGGCGGTTCGGGTTGCCCCTGATTGCATTTATGTCCGAAAACCTGCGCTGAGGAGGCTTCAAGGGGTCGAGACTTTCGTGAGCAAGCAGAAGTGCAACTGTGGGGCGAACGGGTGCTGGGCCTGTTTCCTCGGGGGAGAGTACCTCCCCTCGGTTGCCCCAGCCAAATTGCGTGAGAAGGGTGAGCAACTCTACATGCCCAGGGAGCATGGGCCTACCTCGCTGTGCCTGATCACTTTGCGCATTCAAAGGAGCTCACTTCCAGCACCGCACCCTCTACGACGACCCGCTCTCGAGGCCCAGACATACCACAGCTTCTTCCGTTGGAGTGGCGAGAAGGAGTGGACGCCCGATAGGATGGGACAGAAGTACGTTCCTCGTCTTAACATCTTGGATGAGGTTTGCATAGTGCCGATCCACTCTGGAAACCTGAGGGTCGAGGCGTTCAAGTCATCTGCTGTTGCGACTGTGGATAACCGCCTCCGATCGTCGAAGAAATGCCCCACTACTGGCTCCGCGAACGTGCCTGCCATCACGAGGAAGCCATCGTTGACTACAGGGCAAAAGACCGTTCTTAAGGACCTCGAAAGCGAATCCGCCTGCAGTGCGACAGGCCCAATGCAAAGAGATCCGAAAGGCTCTCGCTAGCCGCCTCGGGCGAGAAAGCTTCCTGGCTTCTTGGAAAGCAGGCAATCTCGTCCTGACCGAGACCGAAGCGCCGCGACTGGGTCCAGAACCTGCTGTTGGCGCGTCACAACGAGGAAGCTGTCGTTGTCAACAGGACCAAGAACCACTCTTAAGGACCTCAAAAGCGAACCCGCCTGCAGCGCGACAGGTCCAATGCAAAGAGATCCGAAAGGCTCTCGCTAGGCGCCTCGGGCAGAAACGCTTCCTGGCTACTTGGAAACCAGGCGATCTCGTCCTGACCGAGACCAAAGCGCCGCGACCGGTCCCAGCACCTGCTGTTCGTGTGCCACGAGGAGTGCTTCCTGGACACCCTGCGCCTCCTTTACACGCCCCTCAGAGCACTCGGTGGCAAACACCATTGACGGCGCCCCGGGCCCTTGCCGAAGAAGCCCCACTAACAACCACTGCACCGACCCGCGGAGCCTCTGATAGGCCACCGCGGCGTGGAACGGCCCACGAGGACGAAGCGGTGGCAGGCAACCACTGGTGCGACGTCCGCCGGCAGGTACTTTTGAGCCATGTCGGCCCCGCAGGGCCCACAGAGGTAAGTCTCCGACTGGGTCCTTTTGTCGCCCCCCGGCAGGACATCGGGATTGGGGAATTCCGGTGTATACGAGCCCGGTGAAACTTGCAATACTCCCAGAGACACCTTCTACCGCAGTGCTCTTAAGGAGCCGACGAGGAGCCATTAACAATTACGCTGGCCTTTGATGGCAATCTGGTATGTCATGATCACGCAAATGTTCAATAAGGCGCTCGACCATGATGCGCCCCGATCCAGCTCCTCGACCACTTTTGCCAGACTGGCGACCCGGGCAAACTGATCGCCGCAGCCGTTTCAGAGCCACATACTGGGCGGGCACAGTCCGCCGAGGGGCTCTTCACGGCAGCGCCACCACATCCATCCCAGGCCGTGAGGATGGTCGGTCTTCTCAAGGGGGCTGTATGGCGGAGGAACCTACTCGAAACTGAGTGGGGGTTGTTTGGGGATTTTGAGAAGATGGGGGCCTTCTCTGACCTGGAGCCGGGGAACGGATCGGTGGAGCCACGAACGGCTGATTTGTCTGCTAAAATTATAAGGCGTTTTGGTGCGTTCACCCTACCTGCTGCTAGGCATTGTTAGACTGTGCAAATTCATCTCCATGCACTAGGGCCAGGTCCTCAATGTCCAGAATATGCCCAGCTTGTAACATACAAGTCAGCTCTGTAGAAGGGAACTTTTGAAAGACTTCATTCTCAAAAAGAAAACAATTTGGAAGGAATATTCCATGTTCCATATCCACTGATAATATCAGTCACCAAAACTAAACAATAAACAAGCTTAATGCATGGTAGTTAACCCAATCACGGTTGGCAACTTTGCTTCCCTCTTTAATTGCACGCCGGTGGGTCAGGCCTCAGATTCTATGACGGCTCCAATGTAAAGGCTTATTGAGAATTAGAGAGATCTAATTCTCGGTAATGTTGGTTGGTGCCTGATACTCTGTCTCTGGTCGGGCCCATCGGAGTCTAACTGTTGGTTTTCTTTTGCTCCAGCATTTGAGTGGTTTCTTGCTGTCGAGTCCTCACCGTTGTCTCATCTCTGTGGTTCTTTGATTTTTTTAGCTCACCAGAGCCGAAGGCTCCGGGGGAGCTTATAGGATAGGCAGATGTCCGTCGTCGTCGTCTGCGTCGTCTGTGTCGTCTGCGTCAACATTTTCAAATGACATCTCCTCTGAAGCCACTGGGCCGATTCAGCCCAAATTTCATCTGTAGCATCCTTGGACAGGGGGATTGAAAGTTTGTGTTTTTAATGAAAATCGGCTCATTCGTTTGGTTGCTATGGCAACTTAGAGTTTCCATAGACTTATAATAGGGAAAATAGAAAAATGGCATTTACTACCAAGCCTCTGCAGATATTTTGACAAAACTTTCATAGCAATGTTCCATAGGTAATCTACTATCTGCCGTATGATTTTAGGCCTTCTGCTCATTTTTATTGGTTACCATGGAAACCAAAATGCAAAAAATAGACAAAAAAATACTTAAAAAATCATCTCCTCAGAAACCATATGCTCTAGGAGGCTGAGACTTTATGAAAATATTCACCATATTTGCCTTTATAGGTTTTGTGTTTTTTATGAAATTTGGCCTTTTAGTTTTGTTGCTATGGCAACTTAGAGTTTCCATTGACTTATAATGGGGAAAACTGAAAAATGGCATTTACTGCCAAGTCATTGCAGATATTTTGACAAAACTTACATAAACATGTTCCTTGAGTAAACTTCTCTCAGCCATATGCTTTTACGTCAACCTGGGGGTCCCCTAGGTTGTGCAGGGGCCATGTCCCACCCCCTCCACTTCATAAAATGCCTTATATCTCAGAAACCTTACAGATCCCAACCCCTAAACCATATATATTCTTGTTCCTTATGATAAGATGCATTAAGTGACACCAACCTGGGGGTCGCCCGGGATGTGCCGGGGACATGCCCTGCCCCCTCTTTTCCATAAAATGCCATTTATCTCAGAAACCATTCAGATCCCCACCCCTAAACTATATATATTCTTGTTCCTTATGCTAAGATGCATTAAGTGACACCAACCTGGGGGTCCCCCGGGATGTGCCGGGACCATGTCCAACCCCCTCCACTTCATAAAAGGCCAAATATTCCAGAAACCTTACAGATCCCCTGCCCTAAACCATATATATTCTTGTTCCTTATGATAAGACACATTCAGTGACACCAACCTAGGGGTCACCCAGGGTGCTCCCGGGCCATGCTTCACCCCTTGACTTAACAAAAGACCATATATCTGAGAAACTCGGACCATGCCCAACCCCCTCCTCTTCGTAAAATGCCAAATATTCCAGAAACCTTACAGATACCCACCCCTAAACAATATACATTCTTGTTCCTTATGATAAGACACATTCAGTGGCACCAACTTAGGGGTCACCCAGTGTGCGCCCGGGCCATGCTCCACCCCTTGACTTCACAAAAGACCATATATCTGAGAAACTGTTCAGAGCCCCACCCCTAAACCATATATATTCTTGTTCCTTATGATAACACCCAATCAATGACACCAGCATGCAGGTCCCCCCGGGGTGCCACAGGCCATGCCCCACCCCTTTACTTCATTAAAATCCATACATCTCAGAAACCGTTCAGATCCCCACCCCTAAACCATATATTCTCTTGTTCCTTATGATAAGACGCAATCAGTGACACCAGCATGCAGGTCCCCCGGGGTGCCACAGACAATGCCCCACCCCTTTACTTCATTAAAATCCATATATCTCAGTAACCGTTCAGATCCCCACCCCTTAACCATATTTATTCTTGTTCCTTATGATAAGACTCAACTTCATAATAGGCCATATATCTCAGAAACCATTCAAATCCCCATCCTATAATCACATATATTCTTGCTCATTGTTATTAGACACATTCAGTCACCCCTTCTTTGGGGATCCCAGGGGCCATTTCTCTCCCTGCCACTTCATAAAAGTGCCTCATATCTCAGAAACCATTCAGATCCCCACCGTTTAACCGTATATGCTCTTGGTCCTTATGATAAGACTTATTCATTGACAACAATCTTGGGCTTTTCTGGGATCTGCCCTGCCTGATTCCCTCCATTGCTTAAAAGGCCTTACATCTCAGGAACCATACATATTCCCACTGATAAACCATATATGTCTTTGTTCCTTTTGATAAGACGCATTTAGTGACACCAACCAGGGCTCCATTGGGTCCATGCCCTGATCTCTCTACGTTATAAAACACCTAATATTTCAGATACAGTCCACATGGGTGCTCATTTGGGTATGGGGTTTGTTTGGGAGACTTTATAATTGTTATAATAAAATCATATCATGTTATAATACATGGCTGCCATTGGGCAGTGTCCACCTGAGCACTGGTCTATGAACTTTGGCTCTTTGGTTTGTTTGCTATGCCAAGTTATGAGTTTCCATTGTCCTATAATGGGGAAAATTGAAAAATGACATTAATGCCTTTCAAGATATTTTGTCACACTTTCATGGCAATGTTCCTTTAATAATGTTCTTTTTTGGCCTATTTGTTGCCACAGATGGGAAATTGTCAATTGCCATCTGTTGTCCTGCAACAACACATTCAAGCGACATCGAATCTAAAGCCACTAGGCTTATTGGGTCCAAATTTTATCTGTAGCATCCTAGGGCACAGGGCTTCCATGGTTAATTAAAATACCTTGCTGCCAGTGGGCAGTGGCCCCCTGAGCTCTGGTGAGCATTGTGGCCCATGGGCCTCTTGTTTTGTGTTCACGGAGATGTTGTACTGATGAGTTAGGAGGCCTTCATGCAGACTGAACAAATTATTTGTCTAAATCGCGACGGAATTAAGGGCGAGGATTGTGGCCACGTAAAATCGATTTAAGCCCCCCAGTGGAAATCTTTCCACTGACCGTTCCAAGGCGGTTCTTCTGTGGCAGTTTATATATGTTGTTGTTTGTTACTTACTGTGTGTATCACTTGTGTCTTTTTATTTTGGATGGCCATATGGCTATTTTGTGGGAAAGTAACTTTTCTTATGGCCTTCCTTTGTTTAGGTTTCCATTATGGTCTGGTCGCTTAATGTGTGTGTTTCTTTCCCTTTGGTGTCTTTGATGGGTGGAGTAAGTTAATTGTATCGATTCCTGATCTTTGTTTTACTTCTACTTAAAATAACTTCTACTACTAAATAGGTGGACTGATTTTGATATAATTTCACAGAAATGTTCCTTGGTCACTCTCAACCAAAATGGCTCAAACCATCCACTCCACTTTATATTGCCTACCACTTAATCTGTACAATAAGGATCAGGTGAGCGATCCAGGGCCATTATGGCCCTCTTGTCTATGGGAAGAATGTATTGAAGGACGGACAGGGTGGAGCGATGGATAGATAAAGTGTTGCAAAGGAAGGAAGTTGCAAACGTCTGCACTCAGTCATATTCCACATGTTTTACTTACGTATCCGTTGCTAGACGTGATGGTTAATTTCTGGCAAAATTATTTCTATCTATCAAATATATAAAATAAAAAAGAACTACCTGCATATGCAGGGATTCGAGAAACTTTCTCAGCAGAAATGCTTTACTTGACGCCTGTCTATCTCTACAATGATCTATCACGCTGCAAGGCACTCTCCAGCCAGTACATGTTTTTATCAGAGTCTATAAATAATTTAAATAGGTGGAGAAAACACTCCTCGATGGGGATATCAGTGCTGCTGAATAATGCACCAATCTATGATTTCCCCGAGAGGGGGAGAGGCGGGCTGACCCATGGGAATAAGACATTTTTTTTTTTGAAAATTGGGAGTCTAATTTCCCACCAAGAGTCATAATTTTGTGTCAAAAATCCCCTAGGCTAGGTTTTAGATATCTAATTCCCGCCCTTGTGTCAAAATGTCCTGTCTTATTCCCAAGTGTTGCAGACCATATTGATGTCTGATCCCGAGGGTATGCCCCCACCCCGCCCTTCTGGGGGAAAACACTGATCGGTGCATAATTCGAAACACAGGAGCGAAACGACTAGTACTGAGTTCCGGCAAATAGAATTTCATAGGTGTTAATTTGATTTCACTCTGTCGATTTTAACCACATCATATAAAGAAGTTTCCGCATATAAAGGAATTGATACATATTGAATTGTAATCATATAAAGTTCATACAGTACATCATGAAGTTTATACATCATATCACAGGGTTTATATATCACATCATTAATCAAATACATCACATAGTTTATACATCAAATGATAAAGTTAAGACATCATTGAATAAATTTGATAAATCACATAACAAACAGTTCACATCACATAACAAAGTTACACCACGCTATAATATTTCCACGTAGCATAATGAACTTTTTACAACAGATAATAAAGTTTGCACATGATATTATCAAGTTTGAACATCATATAATGAAGTTTGTATGTGACATAAAAACGTTTACACATCATAAAGTTTATACACTACAAAATAAAGTTAAACATTACATAATAAAGTTAACACAGTACACAATGTAGATGACCCATCATATAACCAAGTTTATGAAATACATAATGAAGTTGACTTAAAGCATACTAAGATTTATGCAATACATAATGCAGTTGATGCACCTTATCATGAAGTTTATACAATAAATAATGTAATTGACACAAAACATAATAAGATTATACGATACATAATGCAGTCGATACATAACATCATGAAGCTCATACAAAACATTATATACATTTTGTACTTGGCACATAACATAATGAATATCACACAGAATATAATAAAATGTGAGCAATATAGAACGATATTTCAGCCCTACATAAGTAGATTAGAGCATATCATGTATTTGTGTCTAAGCATCAGACAGCTATGGCGTTCCATATAAACTGCTTTAAACCTTTTTATGAGGCATTTATTAATTTATTTTAATCTGCACATGACAAAATTTACTATAAGATTAGCGCAACCAGCGAAGACTCAGATCAACCTGTGCATACAGTCAGTCTGACCAGGCTTGGCTTGCTGCTCTCTGTGTAATCCGGATGCCTTAGAAGGCTCATACGACCAGAAAAGATTCTGATCAGATTGCGAAGATGGTGGGCGCACAGGTCGCAGGTTTTGCCACGCGCAGGTTCATTTATTTATTTATTCTACACATTTGACAAGTGAGAATCATTTACGACTAAATATGGTTAATTCTCGCACAATTTTGACTCTCCTTGTCGTTTCCTTTTACATGAGAGTTTTCGCCATTCAATTTCTTGAATCAATGTTTTTTTTTTTTGTTTTTTTTTAATTTAATGAATTTCAATACCTTTGTATATGACCTTTAAGTGAATCATTAAATTCAATGCATTATGATTTACCACAGACATTTTCCCTATATTTTAATAGTCCGTTCCGGTATTTCGGCTTCGTTCCGGTGTTTTGGTTTCGTTTTGGTAGTTACCAGTACCGCAAGAAAAGTGATCGAACTTACGCTTGAAATTACGCCCTGTATCACTCACATGTGTACCTTGCTAACTTTTGGAGCACATTGTTTGTTCAAATATACTGGCCCACCTTGACCAACATAAACTTTTATCTGATAGACAGCATGCTTTCAGAAAGAACCATAGCTGTGAAATACAACTGCTGACAGTGATAGATGATTGGGCTAAAATCTTGGATAATGGTGGACAAGTTGACACATACATCTTGGATTTTGAGAAAGCTAATTACTCGAGATTTCAGCAGGAAATGAATCATTAAAGACACATTTTTTTCCTTATATAAAAGGGGTGGCCTGTCTAATGATCTCCAATAAACATTTCCTTCGGACCATAGTGCACATCAAAGGCCTATCTTATCTAAGTGATTATGAGGTGATTATGAGCAAATTTCTTGTTTAATAGGTTGCTCAATAAGGGTACTTGAGTGATAGAATAATTTGCTGAGATTGTTACCAACAACATATTGTTTAAATAGTTTCTTTTTATTTTAAAATAAAGCAAAGAAAACACTGTTATACATTGTTTCCTTTATTCAAAAGTGCAAAGAAGTAAACAAACAAGGTACATGAATTGATTAACCTCAAAATTTAATCAATCAATTTACCTTTATTTATTTATTTATTTATTTATTATTTATTTATTTATTTTTTTTTGGTTGAAAGTATGTGATACACAACTCATATAATGTCTAAACCATTAGCATTTTATAGTTTCAGTCAAGATGGAACTATAAAACGTTCTTTGTTTTAGACACAATCATATTAGAAAAGAAAAAAAAAATAAGATTTTATTTTTCACCTTTTCAAGTTTAAAACTAAAATAACAAACCCAATTAAATTTATTTTTCTTATATTGCAAACATAGGTTGTGGGTGCTCGTTAGAGCCGCCTCATTGAGGCGGTTCAAATGAGTACCCACAACCTATGACTCAATGAGACGATTCTAACAAACACCCGCAACCTATGACTTGGAGGAGAAATAAGGAAAATAATGTAAACCCCCTTAAACCCCCATTTTCTCCATAGAAAGTGGGGTTGAGGGATGCTCCTTTTTCCTAAAAAACATATATTGTGTGTCCTCGGTAGAACTGCCTCATGGAAGCAGTTCTAACAAGCAGTCACATTGTAAAAACAAATTGTGGGTACTCTTCTGAACCGCTTCGCCGAGGTGGTTCTAATGAGTACCCACAATATATGTTTAGGGCAGAAATAATAAAGTTATCAGGATTTTATCTGAAAAAAAAAAAATCATTTTTGTTGGAAAAAAAAAAAAATACCAATATATTTGAATTGGCATTTTCTGTAATGATTATAAATAATGGCTGCTAAATATAAAATCGAAAAAAGTGCTGTTGTTTCTTCCATGCAAATCAAAATAAGGACTTAGGTGTAAATGAATAGATGTCATTTGTCAAAGTCATATCCCAAGGTAATTTATTACCCTCTCTTGGCCCCCTACCTGTATGACAGCCTGAATACCCCAATTGTATTTTATCTCAATGCTGGATTCTTTAATAAACGGTCATTAGAATGTTATGTAATCGAAAATTGTGTCTTTAACTCTATCCAATTGAAATTTATGAATTTATAGACACATTTTTTTCCTTATATAAAAGGGGTGGCTTTTCTAATGATCTCCAATAAACATTTCCTTCGGACCACAGTGCACATCAAAGACTTATCTAAGTGATTATGAGGTGATTATGAGCAGATTGCTATGTTTAATAGGGGGCTCAATAAGGGTACTTGAGTGATAGTATAATTTACTGAGATTGTTTCCAACAAAATATTGTTTTAAATTGCTTCTTTTTTATTAGCTCACCTGTCACGTAGTGACAAGGTGAGCTATTAGCTCACCTGTCACGTAGTGACAAGGTGAGCTTTTGTGGTCACTTTTTGTCCGTCGTCCGTCGTGCGCCCGTGCGTCCGTCCGTGCGTGCGTGCGTGCGTCCGTAAACAATTTCAAATAAGTATATCTCTAATACCCAATGGTCAATCTTGATCAAATTTCATGAGAAGCATCACCAGGTAGGGGGAAAGGCTGCATAAGGTTTTTGGACTGATCAGATTGGAATTCTGGTTGCTATGGCAACATACATCTCCCAAAGACTTACAATGGGAAAAAATTAAAATATTTTCTTCTCTGAAACCACAGGGCCCAGAGCTAAGATATTTAGCATGTAGCAACGGCCAGTGGTCACCTACATAATTCCTGCCAATCATGCCCCTGGGGTCCACATTGGCCACGCCCAAAGGCCCCTTCGCTCCCATAGACTGACAATGGAACAAAAAGCTTCAAAAATCTTCTTCTCGGAAACCACAGGACCCAGAGCTTAGATATTTAGCATATAGCAAGGGCAAGTGGTCATCTACATAATTCCTGCCAATCATGCTCCTGGGTTCCAAACGGACCACGTCCCGGGGCCCTTTAGCTCCTATAGACTCATAATGGAAAAAAAGCTTCAAAAATCTTCTCTGAAACCACAGGGCCCAGAGCTTAGATATTTAGCATGTAGCAACGGCAAGTGGTCACATACATAATTCCTGCCACTCATGCCCCTGGGGTCCAAACGGGCCACGCCCTGGGGCCCTTTAGCTCCTATAGACTCATAATGGATAAAAGCTTCAAAAATCTTCTTCTCTGAAACCACAGGGCCCAGAGCTGAGATATTTGGTATGTAGCAAGGGCAAGTGATCACCTACATGAATCCTGCCAATCATGTTCCTAGGTTCCAAATGGGCCACGCCTCGGGGCCCTTTAGCTCCTACAGACTCATAGTGGTAAAAAAAGCTTCAAAAATCTTCTTCTCTCAAACCACAGGGCCCAGAGTTTAGATATTTAGCATGTAGGAATACCAATTGGTCACCTACATGATTCCTGCCAATCATGCCCCTGGGTTCCAAATTGGCCACGCCCCGGGGCCCCTTCACTCCCATAGACTCATAATGGAAAAAAAGCTTAAAAAATCTTCTTCTCTGAAACCACAGCACCCAGAGCTTAGATATTTAGCACGTAGCAACGGCAAGTGGTCACCTACATAATTCCTGCCAATCATGCCCCTGGGGTCCAAAAGGGCCACGCCCCTTGGCCAGTTAGCACCTTTAGACGCATATTGAAAAAAAAAAAAGCTTCAAAAATCTTCTTCTCTGAAACCACAGGGCCCAGAGCTTAGATATTTAGCATGTAGCAACGGCAAGTGGTCACATACATAATTCCTGCCAATCATGCCCCTTGGGTCTAAACGGGCCTCGCGCCGGGGCCCTTTAGCTCCTATAGACTCATAATGGAAAAAAGCTTCAAAAATCTTCTTCTCTGAAACCACAGGGCCCAGAGCTTAGATATTTAGCATGTAGCAATGACAAGTGGTCACCTACATAAATCCTGCCAATCATGCCCCTGGGGTCCAAATGGGCCACACCCTGGGACCCCCATAGCTCCCATAGACGCATAATGAAAAAAAAAAACTTCAAAAATCTTCTTCTCTGAAAACACAGAGCCCAGAGCTTAGATATTTAGCATGTATTAACTGCAAGTGGTCTCCTACATATTTCCTGCTAATCATGCCCCTGGGGTCCAAATGGGCCACGCCCCGGGGCCCCTTCACTCCCATAGACTCATAATGGAAAAAAGCTTCAAAAATCTTCTCTTCTCAGAAACTGTGACGCACAGAACTTAGATATTTAGTGTCTAGCAACATAAAATAGCCAGCTACATAAATCCTGCTTACCCTGCCCCTGGGGCCAAAATTGGCCACGCCTGAGCTCATCACCTCCAATAGACTTATAATGGAAAAAAAAACTTAATCTTCTATGAAACCATAAGGCCCAGAGCTTAGATTTTTAGTATGTAGCAACGTCAAGTGGCCACCTACATAAATCCTGCCAGTTATGCCCCTGGGATCCAAATTGGCCACACCCCAGGGGTCTTTAGCTTCCATAGACTTACAATTGGAGAAACTTCAAAAATCTTCTCCTCTGAAACCACAGGGGCCTTATAATGAAAAAAAAAAAAAAAAAAAAAAAAACAACTAAAAAATGGGGGGAAATAAATCTTCAAAAATCTTCTTCTCTGAAACCATAAGTCCCAGAGCTTAGGTATTTAGCATGTAGCAATGTCGAGTGGTCGCCTACATGAATCCAGCCAATCATGTCTTGGGGTCCAAATCCTGTGGCCCCTTAACTCCAACAAACTTATAATGGAAAAAAGCATCAAAATTCTTTGAAACCATGCAGTACAGACCTTAGATATTTAGTATATAGTAACACAAAATGGTCGCCTACATAAATCCTGCCAACCGTGCCCTTTGGGTCAAAATTGGCCAAGCCCCAGGGCTCATTAGCTCCTATAGACTTATACTGGAAAAAACTTAAAAAAAAAATCTATTTCTCCAAAACTATAAGGCACAGATTTTGTTTGATTTGAGGTTTTACATCCCCGTCAACACTGTATAGATCATTTTGGAGATGTCTCTTCCAATTTTTTGGGACTTTTACCCGACATTGAGATGAAATTACATCTCAAGCCCTGTTGCCCAATGAAACCAGTAGGGTTTATAAGCATGGACACTGCTTCGCCTGAGCTTAGATATTTAGTATATAGCAATGTCAAGTGGTCTCCTACACTAATGCTTTTCTGGTACACAGGTGAGCGATAAAGGGCCATTGGGCCCTCTTGTTTTAAAATAAAGAAAGAAAAACACTGATATCCTTTGTTTCCTTTACTCAAAAGTGCAAAGAAGTAAACAAACAAGGTGAATGAATTGATTAACCTCAAAAGGGGGGCTTTCAAGGTATAGGAAATTTGCATTGGTTTCTGCCCACGCTTGGATTTTGATAAAATTATGCACAATAATTGCCTTGGTATAACCATTATAATTACGATGCATTCACTTTTAAACTTTATTTCCGTAGTAAATTTATTACATATTTTATGAAGTCTCTATCACAGAAGAGAGTACTCTCATATAAACTTGTTTGCAGTATTCAGAGTTTCATATATCTAATGCTGCTATGTTTTATGAATTAAAGCCATAATTGGTGAGTTTTTTTTGATACTATGAATGACCTCATATGTCTAGTAATAGTGGCTGGGCATTCGGTTTTCTTTGATGGTGTCCCAATATTTCAGCTCCTATTTTTGTAGTCGTTAAAATTTTATATGCATTTTTACCTTGTTCCAATTTTTGTCAAGACACCATTTTAGCATAAAAACTACCCACATATCTTAGGAACATGTTGATGAAATTTGATGGAAATTGAGGACCGGTAACATTGTGTTTTAACAGACTGAATACTGATTCAGGAAAATGTAAAATTATATGATTATCATGTTTTGGTCATGCTGTTTAATAATACTTTACTATTGCTTTCAATTTGGATGGCTCTAGTATAGTATGGTCTGTGTAAGTAGTTCATAGCAGAATTATAATTATTATTTCAAAACATCCATTTCGGTAAATTTGCCCCCCTATGGAACAAACTATTTTGTCTACAGAACTATACCGCAAAGGTTTTGATGACAAACGTCATCAAACGCACCCATGTAATCATGTGCACAGTTTTCTTTCTGTCTTTCTTGTCTAATTTGGTAATGGTGCTAAGGTAATGTTTCGATTTAACATTCAATCAACAACATACCAGTCACTTTAAATATTACTTCAGATTTTGTGAGATTTGTTATCCGACTCGAGATAAATGACTCTCAAGTCAAACTGTTGTTTGTTTATTTAACCCTAACTGTCCATTTAAAAAGAAAGGTTTACTCTAGGGAAAATCAATAACACTTGAGATTACTTTTTCTGGACATTAAGTTTTCAGAATTTGTATCTGCATAGGCACTAACCAATCTATCTTTTTTGTATAGCCCTTATCAACGAAATCAAACGGCTTCCTGAAGCTGTATTCCAAAGCCATTAAGGCGTAACTATACCTAATTTAGTGACATATAGGCCTTTCTGATATTTAATCTTCATCAGTGTGTCTCAACCCCAAAGTTTTGAAACCGAAACGGATGATGGACAAAACCCGGCAAACACAGCACATCCCCCTCCGAGCACACACCGACCGACGTAGCCTATGAGACAGGTCAGCTGGAGGCATCAGGCAAGAGACCATACCCGCGGACTTATAGGCGTCCCCCACCGAGCCAACATCAGCAAACATGACCCACACTCCACGGAAGTCCCGGGCATCAGGAAGGAGATGTCAAACGTTGCGAGACTTGCAAAATTTTAAATATAACAAAAAGTGTAGACCAAATCCGCTAAGATACATGTCTCACCTGACAAGTCAGTCTTAGTTTTGGAAAAAATTAGAAATTTATACTGCAAAAATTAAAGATATAATATAGTTATTTAAATCAGTACCTGAGTACTGACGTCAACACCGTCCGAAAGATCAACCTCAGCACTCAGGAACTGATACTGAGCTGATGATACCCTCGGGGACGAACGAATCATCCACCAGCAGAGATACCGACCCAGTGGTTGCAATTAAGGCGTAACTATACCTAATTTAGTGATACATATACCTTTCTGATATTTAATCTTCATCAGTGTGTCTCAACCCCAAAGTTTTGAAACCGAAACGGATGATGGACAAGCCCGGCAAAGTCATTTAAAAAGTTGCACATGTTCACAATAATTTTGCTGCTAATAAAAAAAGCAATATATGTTGTTAAGCCTAATTTGTTAATTAGAATACCTTTTGATTGAGTGTTATACTATCTTCTATTTTGGATAGATCATAGTGTATAAATGAAAGGAAAATATCAGAAATTCTTGATATTTCAATAGTTTCTATGCTAGATCAGCTCAATATGTATTCATTTTGATTTGTATAATCTCATTTTTATTACGTAAGGGTTACGAATTGCCTTTTTGTCAGGTTCTTGGAAGATATCAATTTAGAGACAGACACCAGCTCATGGAGGGAGTCAGTTAGAGTGGCCTCCTGAGTCCTACTTTTATTTATATAATTTATTAAATACATTTTTATAGGTTGTATATGCTGAGTTGTTAATATACAAAGTTTAAAGAAAAAACATGCATAGGCACAGATGAAAGTCCCCCTTTAATCAATCAATTTACCTTTATTTATTTATATTTGTTTTTTTATTTCACACATCATATAATGTGTAAAACATTAGCATTTTAGAGTTTCAGTCAAGATGGAACTATAAAATGTTCTTTGTTCTAGACACAATCAAAGTAGAAAAGAAAAAAAATATATTTTAAGAATTTATTTTTTTCACCTTTTCAAGTTTAAAACTAAAACAACAAGCACTATTAAATTTTGACCAATTATCCAATTGTCAAGCAACAACGTGTAGTATGCCAATTATACACATATGAACACCATTGCTTTAACACACCCGTGTGACATTGTGCATTTTTTCACATCTCCAAGATGGCTACTTTTTATGAAAAGCCGCGATATTTTTATTTTTTATAATGCAAACATAAGTTGTGGGTGCTCGTTAGAACAGCCTCACGGAGGCGGTTCAAACGAGTACCCACAACCTGTGACTCAATGAGACGTTTCTAACAAGCACCCACAACTTATGACTACCCCCTTAAATAATGTATACCCCCTTAAAGCCCATTTTCTCTATAGAAAGTGGGGTTATGGGGATGTTCATTTAACAGACTTGGTCACATGAAGACCACATTGTGCAAAACTGTTAGTCCCAGTTTTCTCTATATATGCTGAGGTTTTCCGGGACACTATATTTACATTAAAATGGTCTCCAAACATATATTGTGTGTCCTCGTTAGAACCGCCTCATGGAAGCAGTTCTAACGAGCAGTCACACTGTAAAAACAAATTGTGGGTACTCGTCAGAACCGTTTCGCCGGGGTGGTTCTAATGGGTACCCGCAGTATGTTCTGAGCAGAAATAATAAAATTATCAGGATTTTATCTGAAAAAAAAAAATCATTTTTGGTGGAAAAAATTTACCAATATATTTGAATTGGCATTTTATGTAATGATTATAAATAATGGCTACTAAATATAAAATCGGAAAAAAGTGTTGTTGTTTCTTCCATGCAAATCAAAATAAGGACTTAGGTGTAAATGAATAGATGTCATTTGTCAAATAAAAATCAAAAATGAGTTCCTTTAAGAGCAATGAAAACATTCATAAGAAAGAAGATGGGTCATACTACGTAGTTTCGGATAATAAAGCCTCATCAGTGACCCTATAATGATCCGGCAAAGAAAGCCAGAGGAAACATACTGCAATTTTGCGAATTTCGAATAGGCAGTCGATTTAAAGACTGATATAAATCAAAATGGGGCCCAAATAATTAAAAACCTGTCTAGAATAGGAGTCTAAACCAATAATTTATTTCTGATTTCTCAGAATATTCACGCTGATCTCAAAGGACCAAAAGTAAAATATAAACTGCACTATGGTTGATGTACGGGGGGGGGGGGGGGGGACGTTTTACGGCCGCCACACGGCACAACACCAGCTGCAGTGAAGGCAAATAAAAATCAAAAATGAGTTCCTTTAAGAGCAATGAAAACATTCATAAGAAAGAAGATGGGTCATACTACGTAGTTTCGGCTAATAAAGCCTCATCAGTGACCCTATAATGATCCGGCAAAGAAAGCCAGAGGAAACATACTGCAATTTTGCGAATTTCGAATAGGCAGTCGATTTAAAGACTGATATAAATCAAAATGGGGTCCAAATAATTAAAAACCTGTCTAGAATAGGAGTCTAAACCAATAATTTATTTCTGATTTCTCAGTCATATCCTTAGGCAATTTATTACCCGCTCTTGGTCCCCTACCTGTATGACAGCCTGAATACCCCAAGTGTATTTTATCTCACTGCTGGATTATTTAATAAACGGTCAATAGGGTGTTATGTAATCGAAAAATGTGTCTTTAATTAGGCCAAATGTGATACTGAATAACATATTTTATGGTTCATACATGTATATGTTTAACTTAGTAACATAACCAGAAAATGACTGACATTAATATTCAATAATATAGATAAACAAAAATGTATAGAGTATACAGAAAAATGGCCGCGTAAATGGTCTTTTTGTATAATTTATACATTTTGGGGATCCATCATCTTTAAAACCATGTTATATCAAAAACTGTGTTTCGGTCTATAAAAATTCGAATGAGGTTTTAAATAAATTGAAATCCAGACATTTTCGTGCTTCAAGTCTGTCTACTTTCGATTTTACCACTCTTTACACTACACTTCCTCATAATATTATAAAAGAAAAGCTTCATGATTTAACTGAATGGGCTTTTCACAGAGAAGATTCTCTCTCTCTTGCATGTAATGTTAGAAATGCATTTTTCACTTTTAAAGAGCATCAGAATTATACACTTTGGTCATGTCAGAAAGTGTGTGATGCCCTCACCTTTGTACTTGACAATATATATATTATGTTCGGTACTAAGTTATTTAGACAAATTGTGGGCATTCCGATGGGTACGAATTGCACACCTCTTGTGGCTGATCTATTCTTATATTGTTATGAAAGAGACGTCATGTTGCCGCTTTCCATTGATAACCAATCTGAAGTTATTGAAGCTTTTAACTCCACTTCTAGATATTTAGATGATTTATTAAATATTGATAATACCTATTTCGATGGTTTGATCAGTCAGATTTACCCCCAAGAACTTCAGTTAAATAAAGCAAATTCTTCTGATACCGAGGCCCCGTTTTTGTATTTACATTTATCTATTGTAGATGTGTTTGTTTCGTGCAAACTTTATGATAAACGCGATGACTTTGATTTTGAGATTGTAAATTTTCCTTTTTTGGATGGTGATGTTCCTCGTGCGCCATCCTATGGCGTTTATATTTCGCAATTAATTCGATTTGCTAGAGTGTGTAGTCATGTAACCGACTTCAACACTCGTAATAAATTATTAACGGCTAAACTTCTTAATCAGGGTTAACGGTACCATAAACTACGCAAAGCCTTATCAAAATTTTATAGACGCCATTCTGATTTGATTTCAAAATTCAATATTGGACTTAAATCTCTTCTGCAACAAGGTCTATCGGAACCCGAATTTTTTGGTGACTTAGTATATAAATTCAGAAAAATATATAACCGCAATGACTTTAGCACCCAATTTCGTAAAAGCATTCTTCGATATAAAAAGATTGGGTACAACATGGATATTATACGACAGACTGCATGCATGGTAGTTAACCCAATCACGGTTGGCAACTTTGCTTCCCTCTTTAATTGCACGCCGGTGGGTCAGGCCTCAGATTCTATGACGGCTCCAACGTAAAGGCTTATTGAGAATTAGAGAGATATAATTGAAGGTAAAGTTGGTTGGTGCCTGATGCTCTGTCTCTGGTTGGGCGCATCGGAGTCTAACTGTTGGTTTTCTTTTGCTCCAGCATTTCATTGGTTTCTTGCTGTCGAGTCCTCACCGTTGTCTCACCTCTGTGGTTCTTTGATTATTTGTGTTCACGGAAATGTTGCACTGATGAGTAAGGAAGCCTTCATGCGGACTGAACGAATTGTTTGTCTTAATCGCGACGGAAGTAAGGGCGAGGATTGTGGCCATGTAAAATCGATTTAAGCCCCCCCCCTCCCCCCATGGGAAATCTTTCCACTGACCGTTCCAAGGCGGTTCTTCTGTGGCGATTTAATTATGTTGTTGTTTGTTACTTACTGTATGTATCACTTGTGTCTTTTTATTTTGGATGGCCATATGGCCATTTTGTCGGAAAGTAACTGTCCTTAATATGGCCTTCTTTTGTTTAGGTTTCCATTATGGTTTGATCGCTTAATGTTTGTGTTTCTTTCCCTTTGGTGTCTTTAATGGGTAGAGTAAGTTAATTGTATCGATTCCTGATCTTTGTTTTACTTCTCCTTTTCAATGAAAAGTGTCAGAGGTTCACGAGTTTGCGGACGAATTTTTTGTTTAAAAAAATCGAATTAAAACTACACAAGGCCTATCAAAAGTCCAATTAAAACTACACAAGAACTATCAAAAAATCCAATTAAAACTAGATCTGCAGTCGATGGTATACCATCGCAAATACCCGCCTTTTCTATTAATAACACTAATGACTATGTATTAGCTAGCCAAAACTACATGTAAGTTAAAAAAGGTGCAAAGAACATTCTAACTGATAAGCAAAGTTTCAGAAGTGTTACTCTTATAGTTTAGAAGATATGGCAAAGTCATCCTTTTTGACCTTTGACCTTGGGGTTATGTTGAGGCCAACCTGAAGTATCCCAATTTATTCTATATTCCAACAGCCATCCAATAACCCGGTTTCAGAAGTGTAACTCCAATAGTTTAGAAAATAAGGCAAAGTTATTTTGTTTGTTTGATTTGAGGTTTAACGTCCCCGTCAACACTGTAAAGGTCATTTTGGAGACGTTGCTTCCAATTTTGTGGGACTTTTACCCGACATTGAGATGAAATGACATCTCAAGCCCTGTCGCCCAATGAAACCAATAGGGTTTATTAGCATAGACGGTCCGCCTCGCACCACGGTTCCTGGACAGGCTTAGATCCTCTTAAGCCGTTGACCAGTACTAGTGTGCGGGCCAGATTCAGCTCTGCGTGGAAGCATCATGCAACCCATATATTTCTTCAAGCCCCTATGGGCGGGGGCTTAGGCAAAGTTATACTTTTTGACCTTTGACCAAAGTTATACTTTTTGACCTTTGACCTTGGGGTCGAGGTCACACCAAAAGTAGCCCAACATATTCTATATTCCAAGGACCATTCAATAAGCCAAGTTTCAGAATTGTAACTCCAATAGTTTAGGAGATATGGCAAATCATAATTTTTGACCTTTGACCTTGGAGTCATGTTGAGGTCAAGGTCACACCAAAAGTATCCAATTTTTTTCTATATTCCAAGGGCCATCCAATAACCAAAGTTTCTGAAGTGTTTCTCTAATAGTTCAGAAGATATGGCAAAATCATACTTTTTGACCTTTGACCTTGGGGTCAAGGTCACACCAAAAGTAACCTGACATATTATATATTCCAAGGACCATCCAATAAGCGAAGTTTCAGAAGTGTAACTGACTACAATAGTTTAGGAGATGTGGCAGATCATAATTTTTTACCTTTGACCTTGGGGTCATGTTTAGGTCAAGGTCACAAAAAAGTTACCCACTGCCATCTACATTCCATGTACTATCCACATGCAAGGTTTCAAAAGTGTAACTTCAGTGGTTGCAGAGGAGATCCATTTACAAGAAATGTGACGTACAGACAGACAGACCGACTGACGCCGGAGTGAACTGTGGTACGAAAACAATATACCAGATTTTTCTTCGAAAAAGCGGGTATAACTACACAAGACCTATCTGAATAGTGGGAGATACTGTGACACCTGACCTTTTACAAGCTGAGCGTTGTGTCACTTGACCACGCTGAAGCATATAAACCCTAATAAGAAATATAGTTGTCAAGACATTGTTCTTATCCGCTGCTCCATGTGGGTTGTTTTTCAGCTCAGTCAACACTATTTAGGTGATACTGAGCTGGTCAGTTTACATATTCTCACTTTCGTGGGAAGGTTAAATACTAACATCAACTTATTTTCAGGAGGGGGAATCCGTGTCCTATGGATGCATTTCTAGTTTTTTTTTTGTTTTGTTTTTTTCAAACATTTACACTTTTATTTACTGTCAAAAGCTCATAGCAGCAAATAAGGAGGTGTAACATCCATAATTATGCCCCCAACTTTGAAAAAGTTGGAGGGGCATATTGGTTCTGGTTCGTTCGTCCGTTCGTTTTGTCTGTTACGCTTTTGATGCATAGCATAACTAAAGAACTGTGTATGCTAGGGTTTTGAAATTTCATATATGGATTCCTCATGGAAAATTAGCTGACGCGTATTTTTTTCTCGTCCGGATTATGCCCCCTTCAAGAGTTGTTGCCTTTTGAAATTTTTATGCCCCCGCCATTCGAAGAATGGTGGAAAGGGCATATAGCGTTGCCCCTGTCCGTCCGTCCGTCCTTCCGTTCGTCCGTCCGTGCGTCCAAAACTTAAAAGCAGTCAATTACTTTCTTATTTCTTGATGGATTTTAAAATTACTCGGCAGAAATGTTAACTATCATGAGACAATTTGTCACGTGCAAAACCTAGGTCCGTACCTCCAAGGTCAAGGTCGTACTTAGAGGTCAAAGGTCAAAAAAAGGGCCCGAAACTTAAACGCAGTCAATAACTTTCTTATTTCTGGATGGATTTTGAAATTACTTTATAGAAATGTTAACCATCATGAGACGATGTGTCATGTGCAAAACCCAGGTCCGTACCTCCAAGGTCATGGACATACTTAGAGGTCAAAGGAAAAAAAAATATGGTCCGAAACTTAAACGTGGTCAATAACTTTCTTATCTCTTGATGGATTTTGAAATTATTTGGCAGAAATATTGGCCATCATGAGACAATCTGCCTCACACAAAACCAAGGTCCTTACCTACAAGGTCAAGGTCATACTTAGAGGTCAAACGTGAAAAAAAAGGTCCAAAACTTAAACACGATCAATAACTTTCTATGGATGAATACGAACATAGACATATTTTCAGGCGGGGGCATCCGTGTCCTATGGATGCATTTCTAGTTTTTTTTTTTTTTTTTTTTTTCAAACATTTACCCTTTTATTTACTGTCAAAAGCTCATAGCAGCAAATAAGGAGGTGTAACATCCATAATTATGCCCCCAACTTTGAAAAAGTTGGAGGGGCATATTGGTTCTGGTTCGTTCGTCCGTTCGTTTTGTCCGTTACGCTTTTGATGCATAGCATAACTAAAGAACTGTGTATGCTAGGGTTTTGAAATTTCATATATGGATTCCTCATGGAAAATTAGCTGACGCGTATTTTTTTCTCGTCTGGATTATGCCCCCTTCAAGAGTTGTTGCCTTTTGAAATTTTTATGCCCCCGCCATTCGAAGAATGGTGGAAAGGGCATAAAGCGTTGCCCCTGTCCGTCCGTCCGTCCGGAAGTTCGTCCGTCCGTGCGTCCAAAACTTAAAAACAGTCAATTACTTCCTTATTTCTTGATGGATTTTAAAATTACTCGGCAGAAATGTTAACTATCATGAGACAATTTGTCACGTGCAAAACCTAGGTCCGTACCTCCAAGGTCAAGGTCGTACTTAGAGGTCAAAGGTCAAAAAAGGGCCCGAAACTAAACGCAGTCAATAACTTTCTTATTTCTGGATGGATTTTGAAATTACTTTATAGAAATGTTAACCATCATGAGACGATGTGTCATGTGCAAAACCCAGGTCCCTACGTCCAAGGTCAAGGTCATACTTAGAGGTCAAAGGTGAAAAAAATGGTCCGAAACTTAAACGCGGTCAATAACTTTCTTATCTCTTGATGGATTTTGAAATTATTTGGCAGAAATATGGGCCATCATGAGACAATCTGCCTCACACAAAACCAAGGTCCTTACCTACAAGGTCAAGGTCATACTTAGAGGTCAAACGTGAAAAAAAAGGTCCAAAACTTAAACACGGTCAATAACTTTCTATGGATGAATACGAACATAGAAATATTTTCAGGCGGGGGCATCCGTGTCCTATGGACGCATTTCTAGTTTTAATAAAATCTTGTCAGCAAGATATTCTAAAAAATTATTGGAGCTAGAGCCTTGAAAGTTGGTGAATATATTGGTGGTGATGAGTAGATGAACTGATTAACTTTTGACAAAATTCCGAAAAATACTTTGTGAGTTATGACCCTTTGTCATTTTGGTAATTTGTGCCCATTGTAATGTATGCTAAAAGTGATGCATAGCATAACTTTAGAACCGTGTATGCTAGGGTTTTGAAATTTCATATATGGGTTCCTTATGGAAAATTAGCTGACGCGTATTTTTTTTTCTCGTCTGGTATGTAGCTTCGCCTTGTTGACCTTTATCAAGATTGTTCAAATTATAGCACAGGGGCCAAAATTGCCCCCGCCCGAGGCCCTTTGGTTTAACATAGACTTACATAGGGAAAACCTTTAAAAATCTTCTTGTCTGAAACCAGAAGGTTCAGGTGTTTGATATATGATATGAGGCTTCGTCTTGTTGACCTTTATCAAAATTGTTAAAATTATAGCCCTGGGGCCAAAAATGCCCAGGCCCTGGGGCCCTTGGGTTTTACATTGACTTATGCAAGAAAAATCTTTAACAATCTTCTCTTCTGAAACCGCAAGGCCCAGGTCTTTGATATTTGGGTTGTAGCTTCATCTAGTGGACCTCTACCAAGATTGTTCAAATTATCAAATTATAGCACTGGAGCCAAAAATGCCTCCGCCCCAGTTTTACATAGACTTACATAGGGAAAAGCTTTAAAAATCTAATACCCTGAAACCAGAAGGCTCAGATGTTTGATATTTGGTATGAAGCTTCATCTTGTTGACCTATATCAAGATTATTCAAATTATAGCCCTGGGGCCAAAAATGTCCCTGACCTGAGACCCTTTGTTCACAGGAATGATCCTTAGGTGGTCCCCTTTCAAAGTTGTTCAAATGGTTCCAGCCTGCTGCACATCAAAATCACAGGAGCCAAAAATAGATTTTTAGCTCACCTGAGCTGAAGGCTCCGGGGGAGCTATTGTGATCGGTCTTTCGTCCGTCGTCGTTGCCGTCCGGAAGTCCGTCCACAATTTCTAGAAATGACATCTCCTCCTAAACCACTGAACAGATTTTGACCATACTTGGCGAAATGATCTGTTGGTGAAGATCTCTAAAAGTTGTTCAAAGAATTCCATTCTATGCAGAACTCTGGTTGCCATGGCAATGAAAGGAGAAAGTAAGAAAAAATCTTTAAAAATCTTCTTGTCTGAAACCAGAAAGCCCAGGTCTTTGGTATTTGGTATGAAGCTTCATATAGTGGACCTCTACCAAGATTGTTCAAATTATAGCCCTGGGGCCAAAAATGCCCCCGCGCCGAGGGCCCACTGGTTTTACATAGGCTTATATAGTGAAAACCTTTGAAAATCTTCTTGTCTGAAACCAGAAGGCTCAGGTCTTTGATATTTGATATTAAGCTTCGTCCAGTGGACCGCTACCAAGATTGCTCAAATTATAGCCCTGGGACCAAAATGCCCCTGCGCCGGGACCCACTTGTTTTACATAGGTTTATATAGGGAAACTCTTTAAAATTCTTCTTGTCTGAAACCAGAAGGCCCAGGTCTTTGATATTTGGTATGAAGCTTCATCTAGTGGACCTCTACTAAGATTGTTCAAATTACAGCCCTAGGGCCAAAAATGCCCCCGCGCCAGGGCCCACTGGTTTTGTATAGGCTTATATAAGGAAAACCTTAAAAAAATCTTCAAATCTGAAACCAGAAGGCCCATGCAGGTCTTTGATATTTGGTATGATGCTTCGTCTAGTGGACCGGTGCCAGAATTGTTCAAATTCTAGCCCTTGGGCCAAATATGCCCCTGCACCGGGGCCCACTTGTTTTACATACATGTAGGAACTCATTTTTGATTTTTATATAGGGAAAACATTGAAGAAATCTTCTTGTCTGAAACCAGAAGGCCTAGGTCTTTGATATTTGGTATGAAGCTTCGTCTAGTGGGCCTCTACCAAGGTTGTTCAGATTATAGCCCTGTGGCCAAAAATGCCCCCGCGCCGGGGCCCACTGGTTTTACATAGACTTATAATGGGGGAAACACTAGCTTCGTCTAGTTGACTTTTGTCAAGATTGTTCAAATTATAGCCCTGGGGCTAAAGATGCCCTAGCTAAGGGGCCCACTTGGTTTATATAGGCTTATACATGTATAGGGAAAATCATTAAAAATCTTCTTGTCCGAAACCAGAAGGCCCACGTCCTTGAGATTTGGTATGAAGCTTCATCTAGTGGACCTCTACTAAGATTGTTCAAATTGAAGCCCTAGGGCCAAAAATGCCCCCGCGCCAATGGGACCACTGGTTTTGTATAGGGCTAGATAGGGAAACCCTTTAAAAATCTTCTTGTCTTAAACCAGAAGGCTCAGGCCATTGATATTTGGTATGAAGCTTTGTCTAGTGGACCTCTACCAAGATTGTTCAAATTATAGCCCTGGGGCCAAAAATACCCCCCACCCCCCGCCAGGACCCATTGGTTTTACATGTACTTATAATGGGGGAAATCCTTTAGAAATCTTCTCGTCTGAAACCAGAAAGCCCAGGTCTTTGATTTTTTGGTACGAAACTTCGTCTAGTGGACCTCTACCAAGATTCTTCAAATTATAGCCCTGGGGACAAAAATGCCCCTGCGTCGGGGCCCATTTGTTTTACATAGGCTTATATAGGGAAAACCTTTAAAAATCTTCTTGTCAAAAACCAGAAGGCACAGGTCTTTGGTATTTGGTATGAAGCTTCGTTTAATTGTCTAGTGAACCGATACCAGGATTGTTCAAATTATAGCCCTAGGGCCAAAAATGCCCCGCGCCGGGGCCCACTTGTTTTACATAGACTTCAATAGGGAAAACCTTTAAAAATCTTCTTGTCAGAAACCAGAAGGCCCAGGTCTTTGATATTTGGTATGAAGCTTTGTCTAGTGGACCGATACCAAAATTATTGAAATTATTACCCTTTGGCCAAAAATACCCCCGCGTAGGGCCCCACTTATTTTACATAGGCTTATATGGGGAAAACCTTTAAAAATCGTCTTGGGTGAAACCGGAAGGTTTTTGATATTTGGTATGAAGCTTCATGTAGTGGACCTTTACCAAGATTCTGATTGTTCAAATTATAGCCCTTGGGCCAAAAATGGCCCCGCCCCATGGCCCACTGGTTTTACATAGGCTTATATAGGGAAAACCTTTAAAAATCTTCTTGTCTGAAACTAGAAGGCCCAGGTCTTTGATGTTTGGTATGAAGTTTCAACTGATGGACCTCTACCAAGATTGTTTCAATTATAGCCCTCGGACCAAAATATAGGGAATACCTTTAAAAGTATTCTTGTCTGAAACCAAAAGGCATAGATCTTGGATATTTGGTATGACGCTTGCTGCTTCATCTAGTGGACCTCTTCCAAGATTGTTCAAATTCTAGCCTAGGGGCAAAAAATGCACCCCCTCCCCACAGGGCCCGCATCTTTTACATAGGCTTATATAGGGAAAACCTTAAAGAATTTTTTATCTGAAACCAGAAGGCCCAGGCTTATGATATTTGATATTAAGCGTCATTTAGTAGACCTCTACCAAGATTGTTCAAACTATAGCCCTGAGGCCAAAAATTGTCCCGCCCAAGGACCCACATGTAAAACTCTTAGCTCAGGTGAGCGATATAGGACCAACCTGGTCCTCTTGTTTTAATAAAAAATCAAAACATCTTCTCCTCTGAAACCGCAAGGCCCAGTTCTTCAATATTTGGTGTGTAGCTTCATCTAGTGGACCCCTACCAAGATTGTTCCAATTAGATGTCTGGGTCGAAAAATGCCCCCACTCCGGGACCCTTTGTGTTTTTACATAGACTTATATAGGGAAAACCTTTTAAAATCTTCTTGTCTGAAACCAGATGGTTCAGGTGTTTGATATATGGTATGAAGTTTCGTCTTGTGGATCTCTAGCAAGATTGTTCAAATTATAGCCCTGGGGCCAAAAATGCCCCTGCCCCGGGGTCCTTGGTTTTACATGGCCTTATACATGAAAAATCTTAAAAAAAACTTCTCCTCTGAAATTGCAAGGCCCAGGTCTTTAAAATTTTGTGTGTAGCTTCATCTAGTGGACCTCTACCAAGATTGTTCAAATTATAGCCATGGGGCCAAATGCCCCTGCCCCGGGGCCTTTTGTTTTAACATAGACTTAGAAAACCTGTAAAAATCTTTTTTTGTCTGAGACCAGAAGGCTCATGAGTTTGATATTTAAGTGTGAAGCTTTGTCTTGTGAACCTCTATCAAGATTGTTCAAATTATAACCCTGGGGTAAAAAATGCCTCTGCCCCGGGCCCCTTTAGTTTTACATTGACTTATACATGTATAGGAAAAAATCTTAAAAAATCTTCTCCTATGAAACCACAAGGGCAAGGTCTTTGATATTTGGTGTACAGCTTCATCCAGTGGCCCTCTATCAAGATTGTTCAAATTATAGCCCTTGTGCCAAAAATTCCCTCGAACCGGGATCCTTTTTGATTTTACATTGACTTATTCCGGAAAAATCTTTAAAAATTTTCTTCTCTGATACCACAAGGCCAAGGTCTTTGATATTTGGCGTGAAGCTTCATCTAGTGGGCCTCTATCAAGATCAAATTATAGTCCGGGCCCTTTGGTTTTACGTTGACTTATATAGGAAATATCTTAAACAATCTTCTCGTCTGAAACCTCAAGGGCCAGGTCTTTGATATTTGGTTTGGTGTGTAGCTTCATCTAGTGGACCTCTACCAAGATTTTTTCAAATTATAGCCCTGGGACCAAAAATGTCCCCGCCCAGGGACCCTTTGCTTTCACATATACTTACATAGAGAAAACCTTTAGAATTCTTCTTGTCTGAGACCAGAAGGCTCAGGTAATTGATATTTGGTATGAAGCTTCATCTTGTGTACCTCTATCAAGATTGTTCTAATTATAGCCCTGGAGCCAAAAATTGCTCCGCCACTGGGTCAACTGGTTTTACATAGACTTATATAGGGAAAACCTTCAAAAATCTTCATGCCTGAAACCAAAAAGCTTAGGTCTTCGATATTTGGTATGAAGCTTTGTGTAGTAGACCAAGAATGTGCCCACCCTAGTGCCTGCTGGTTTTACATTGACTTATATAGGGAAAACATTTGAAAATGTTCTTGTCGGAAACCAGAAGGCCAAGATCTTTGATATATGAAGCTTAATCTAGTGGACGTCTACCAAACTTGTTCAAATTATAGCCCTTGGGCCAAAAATGCCCCCACTCGGGGCCTATTTGTTTTACATTGACTTATATTGGGAAAACCTTTGAAAATCTTCTTGTCTGAAACCAGAAGGTCAAGGTCTTTGATATTTGGAATGAAGCTTCGTCTTGTGGTTTTCTACCAAGATTGTCCAAATTATAGCCCTGGGGCCAAAAATGGTCCCGCCTCAGGGACCACAGGTTTGATATATAGACTGATGAGGCTTTATTAGCCGAAACTACGTAGTATGACCCATCTTCTTTCTTATGAATGTTTTCATTGCTCTTAAAGGAACTCATTTTTAGCTCGCCTTACGAAAGTAAGGGGGAGCTATTGCCATACCCCCGGGCGTCCGGCGTCAGCGTCGGCGTCGGCGTCCGCATTTGGTTAAAGTTTACCTGCAAGCTCTTATATGTGATGTTTTACAACTTTATTTTGAATATATATTTAATAATTGCTAAAAAAACAATATTTAACATTATCATTGTACTTCATTTTACAGGTTTTTTGGCTCAAATCGGACTTTTTGAGAAGTTAATATTTTCCTCTGTATTACCTCCCTTACTTCTCTATGTTAAAGTTTACCTGCAAGCTGCGTGAGTTCAAATCCCGGGGGAGGAACGTTTTTTTTTTTTTCTTTTCTTTTTTCTTTTTTTTTTCTTTTTAAAAACATAGCAGGTTCTGGGGCTCAAGGTCAAGGTCACTGTGGCTATTTTTAGAAAAACATTGTCATCGCTCTAGCGCCTTCATTTATTGATGAATTTTAATATAACTTCACCCAAATGTTGGGTATAATGATATCTCGAGTGACTTTGACTTTCAGGGTCTGGGGCCTAAGGTCAAGGTCACTACTTTCAGGGTCACGGGGTCAAGGTCACTGTGGCTATTTTTAGAAAAAACATTGTAATTGTTCTTGCACCTTAATTTATTGATGGATTTTAATATAACTTCACACAAATGTTGGGTATGATGATATCGCTAGCAAGTTCGACTTTCAGGTTCCAAGGCTGAAGGTCAAGGTCACTGTGGCTATTTTTAGAAAAAACTTTGTGATTGCTCTAGTGCCTTCATTTTTGGATGGATTTTAATATAACTTCACAAAAATGTTGGCAATGATAATATCTTGAGCGAGTTTGACTTTCAGTGTCTGGGGCTGAAGGTCAAGGTCACTGTGGCTATTTTCTAGTGTCCAGATTTATTGATGGATTTCAAGATAACTTCATACAAATGTTGGGTATGAACTTCAACTTTCAGGGTCTGGGGCTCAAAGTCAAGGTCACTGTGGCTATTTTTAGAAAAAACTTTGTCATCACTCTTAAGTACCTACATTTAATGATGGATATAATGTAATTCTACACAAATGCTAGGCTAGGCATTTTTAAATTTGTCTTGCTCGAGGGGATTTGTATCGTCTGTGATGCCTTGTTATTACTTGGTAGTTTGTAGAATTTTTTTTTATCAAATATAGATTTCTTTTTCATTTTTTTTTTTTTGCAGTGGAAAGGCTTGAAAACAGGATGATTAGGGGTACATTTTGGTTCTCTTTCATTTGCTGCAGTCTATTGGGCTGTTTTACAGAAGAAAATTTTTTTGATAACTTGCCCTCATCCATCTTAGGCCCCCAAAGGCGAGCTATGTTGTCTTCTGACAACTCTTGTTTATTTTTATTTGCCTTTACTGCAGCTGGTGTTGTGCCGTGTGGCGGCCGTAAAACGTCTCCCCGTACATCAACTATAGTGCAGTTTATATTTTACTTTTGGTCCTTTGAGATCAGCGTGAATATTCTGAGAAATCAGAAATAAATGATTGGTTTAGATTCATATTCTAGACAGGTTTTTAATTATTTGGACCCCATTTTGATTTATATCAGTCTTTGAATCGACTGCCTATACGAAATACGCAAAATTGCAGTATGTTTCCTCTGGCTTTCTTTGCCGGATCATTACAGGGTCACTGATGAGGCTTTATTAGCCGAAACTACGTAGTATGACCCATCTTCTTTCTTATGAATGTTTTCATTGCTCTTAAAGGAACTCATTTTTTATTTTTATTATACATATATGTATAAAGGAAACCTTTAAAAATCTTCTTGTTTGAAACCAGAAGCTCCGGTCTTTGATATTTGGTATGAAGCTTCACCTTTCAGACCTCCCTCAGGATTATGCAAATTATAGCCCTGGGGCCAATAATGTCCCTCCCGGGGCCCACTTGTTACACTATGGATCAGGTGAGCGATCCAGGGCTATCATGGCCCTCTTGTTTCAAGGTCACAGCGCCCCCAAAACAGTCAATTTCGAGCCAAAAATGGTTTGTCTGCACTCTATCTCATTAACAAATTGATTAATTTTAGTTATACTTGGTACAGTATTTCATTACAACTTACTGCAGATTGGATTAGATTTATAGACCTTGGCATTTTTTTTCAAGGTCACAGGCACCCAAAACAGTCAATTTTGTGCCACAAATGGCTTGTTTGCACTTAATCCCATTAACAAATTGATCAATTTTAGTCAAACTTTGTACAGTGTGTGTGTGCATTCGGGTTAACGTCGCTTTCAACAATTTTTCAGTCATATCACGACGGTGTCTGGTTGCGACAGGGAGCTCAATGCTCACTTTTATAGTGCTGCCTCACTGAAGTATCATGTCCCAGACACATTACATGGTACCACATCCAGTCACATTATCCTGACACTGGGTCGATCAGTCCTAGCTCTACCCCGTAAATCTGAGTGCCAAGCGAGGAGCAGCTAGTACCATTGTTAACGACTTTGGTATGTCGCGGCCCGGGATCGAACCTGTGAACTCCCGTTCCCCGGAGCGGACACTCTAACAACTGAGCTATCGGGGCCGGCAAACTTGGAACAGTATATCATTACAAAATGATGCAGATTTGATTAGATTTGGATGGCCTTGACCTTTTTTCAAAGTCACAGCCCCCCCCCCCCCCCCCCCCCAATGAGCAGACAATTTTGGGTCTGCACTATTTCTCATAAACGAATTGATTAATTTTATTCAAACTTGGTTCAATATATCATTACAACATACTGCAGGTTTGATTAGATTTGGATGACCTTGAACTTTTTATGCCCCCAACTTCGAAGAAGTTGGAGGGTCATATTGCTTCTGCCCTGTCCGTCGGTCTGTTACGCTTTAAGTACCTAGGTAAACTGCAGGCTGGCTTCAGCTAGGATCTTGAAATTTCATATATGGCATGAGCATGAAAAATAAGCGGACCCGTATTTTATTTCTTGCACGTCGGACTTGTCCTTGCAGAGTTTGCCCCTTTTTGACTTATGCATTGTGGCAATAGGGAAACCTTGTGAACTGCTCAAGCTAGGCTCATGATATTTGGCATACAGTTTGGGTCTAATGTGTAGATGACCTGATTAACGAAATTCCGTAAATATTTAACGGAGCTATGCCCCTTTTTCGACTTAAGCAGTATGAACAAAATATCTGGAGAACCACTTGAGCTAGGCTCATAATATTTGGCATACAATTTGTGTCTAATGTATAGATGACCTGAGTAACTTTTGACGAAATTATGAAAATATTTAATGGGGTTATGCCCTTTTTAGCTCACCTGTCACGTAGTGACGAGGTGAGCTTTTGGGATCACTTTTTGTCCGTCGTCCGTCGTGTGTGCGTGCGTGCGTGCGTAATGTTTTTTTTCAAACAACATCTCCTCCTAAACCACTTATTGGATTTTGACCAAACTTCACAGGAATGATCCTTAGGTGGTCCCCTTTCAAAGTTGTTCAAATGGTTCCGGTCTGTTGCACATCTAAGTCACAGGAGCTAAAAATAGATTTTTTTACTGAAAATCTTTGAAAAATCTTCTTCTCTGAAACCGCAAGGCCCAGGTCTTTGATATTTGGTATGAAGCTTCATCTAGTGGACCTCTACCAAGATTGTTCAAATTATAGCCCTGGGGCCACAAATGGCCCCGCCCCGGGGCCCACCAGTTTGACATAGGCTTATATAGGGAAAATCTTCAAAAAATCTTCTTCTCTGAAACCACAAGGCCCAAGTCTACTATATTTGGTATGAAACTTCATCTAGTGACCCTCTACCATGATTGTTCAAATTATAGCCCTGGGACCAAAAACAGCCACGCCCCGGGGCCCACCAGTTTTAGATAGGCTTATATAGGGAAAATCTTTAAAAATCTTCTTCTCTGAAACCACAAGGCCCAGGTCTTTGATATTTGGTATGACGCTTCATCTAGTGGACCTTTACCAAGATTGTTCAAATTATAGCCCTTGGGCCAAAAATGCCCCCGCCCCTGGACCCTTTGGTTTTACATAGAATGGGAAAATCTTTAAAAATCTTCTTCTCTGAAACCACATGGCCCAGGTCTTTGATATTTGGTATGAAGCTTAATTTAGTGGACCTCTACCAAGATTGTTCAAATTATAGCCCTGGGGCCAAAAATGCCCCCACCCCGGGGCCCACCAATTTTACATAGGCTTATATAGGGAAAATCTTTAAAAATCTTCTTCTCTGAAACCACAAGGCCCAGGTCTTTGATATTTAGAATGAAGCTTCATCTAGTGGACCTTTACCAAGATTGTTCAAATTATAGCCCTTGGGCCAAAAATGGCCTCGCCCCGGGGCCCACAAGTTTTACATAGGCTTATATTGGGAAAATCTTTAAAAATCTTCTTCTCTGAAACCACAAGGCCCAGGTCTTTGATATTTGGTATGAAGCTTAACCTAGTGGACCTCCACCAAGATTGTTCAAATTATAGCACTAGGGCCAAAAATGGCCCCGCCCCGGGGCCCAACCAGTTTTACATAGGCTTAAAATCCTTAAAAATCTTCTTCCCTGAAACCGCAAGGCCCAGGTCTTTGATATTAGGTATGAAGCTTCATCTAGTGGACCTCTACCAAGATTGTTCAACTTATAGCCCTGGGGCCAAAAATGCCCCCACCCTGGGGCCTACCAATTTTACATAGGCTTAAATAGGGAAAATATTTAAAAATCTTCATCTCTGAAACCGCAAGGCCCAGGTCTTTGATATTTGGTATGAAGCTTCATCTAGTGAACCTCTACCAAGTTTGTTCATATTAACGCACTGGGGCCAAAAATGCCCCCGCCCTGGGACCCTTTGGTTTTACATAGATTTTTATAGGGAAAATTTTTAAAAATCTTCTTCTCTGAAACTGCACAGCCAAGGTCTTTGATATTTGGTATGAAGCTTCATCTAGTGGACCTCTACCAAGATTGTTCAAATTATAGCCCTGGGGCCAAAAATGCCCCCCCCCCGCCCCAGGGCCCTTTGGTTTTACATAGGCTTACATAGGGAAAATCTTTAAAAAAGCTTCTTCTCTGAAACCGCAAGGCCCAGGTCTACTATATTTGGTATAAAGCATCATCTAGTGGACCTCTACCAATATTGTTCAAATTATAGCCCTGGGGCCATAAATGCCCCCGGATCAAGGCCCTTTGGTTTTACATAGGCTTATATAGGGAAAATCTTTATAAATCTTCTTCTCTGAAACCACAGTGCCCAGGTCTTTGATATTTGGTGTGAAGCTTCATCTAGTGGACCTTTACCAAGATTGTTCAAATTATAGCCATAGGGCAAAAAATGCCCTGCCCTGGGGCCCTTTGGTTTAATATAGGCTTATGTAGAGAATATCTTTAAAAATCCTCTCTCCCTAAAACCGCAAGGCCCAGGTCTTTGATATTTGGTGTGAAGCTTCATCTAGTGGACCTCTACCAAGATTGTTGAAAAATTATACCCCAGGTGCTAAAAATGCCCCCGCCCCTTGGCCTGCCAGTTTTACATAGGCTGTATAGGGCAAATCTTTAAAAATCTTCTTCTCTGAAATTGCAAGGCCCAGGTCTTTGATATTTTTGACCATAGGGTCAAAAATGCCCCTGCCCTGGGGCCCTTTGGTTTAACATAGGCTTATGTAGAGAATATCTTTAAAAATCCTCTCTCTTAAAAATCTTCTTCTCCGAAACCGCAAGGCCCAGGTCTTTGATATTTGGTATGTTGCTTCATCTAGTGCACCTCTAACAAGATTGTTGAAAAATTATAGCCCAGGGGCTAAAAATGCCCCCACCCCGGGGCCCACCAATTTTACATAGGTTTGTATAGGGAAAATCTTTATAAATCTTCTTCTCTGAAACCACAAGGCCCAGGTCTTCGATAATTGGTGTGAAGCTTCATCTAGTGGACCTCTATCAAGATTGTTTAAATTATAGCCCTAGGGCCAAAAATGCCCCACCCTGGGGCCCTTATGTTTAATATAGGCTTATGTAGAGAATATCTTTAAAAATCCTCTCTCCCTAAAACCGCAAGGCCCAGGTCTTTGATATTTGGTGTGAAGCTTCATCTAGTGGACCTCTACCAAGATTAGTGAAAAATTATACCCCAGGGGCTAAAAATGCCCCCGCCCCTTGGCCTGCCAGTTTTACATAGGCTTGTATAGGGCAAATCTTTAAAAATCTTCTTCTCTGAAATTGCAAGGCCCAGGTCTTTGATATTTGGTATGAAGCTTCATCTAGTGAACCTCTATGAAGATTGTTTAAATTAGAGCCCTAGGACCAAAATGCCTCTGCCCTGGGGCCCTTTGGTTTAACGTAGGCTTATGTAGGGAATATCTTTTAAACCTTCTTCTCTGAAATGGCAAGGCCCAGGTCTTTGATATTTGGTATGAAGACCTCAACCAAGATTGTTCAAATTATAGCCCTGGGTCCAAAACTGCCCCCACCCCAGGGCCCTTTGATTTTACATTGACTTATACAGGAAAAATCTTTAAAAATCTTCTTGTCTCAAACCTGAAGGTTCAGGTCTTTGATTTTTGGCATGAAGCTTCGTCTAGTGAACCTCTATCAAGATTTTTCAAATTATAGCCCTGGGGCCAAAATGCCCCCTTCCCTGTGGCCCACTGGTTTTACATTGACTTATATAGGAAAAATCTATATAAATATTCTTGTCTGAAACCAGAAGGCTCAGTTCTTTGATATTTGGTATGAAGCTTTGTCCAGTGGACCTTGACCAAAATAAATCAAATTTTAGCCCTGGGGCCAAAAATGGCTCTGCCCATGGGCCTACTGGTTTTACATAGACTTATTTAGGGAAAATCTTGTCGGAATCCAGAAGGCTCACGTCTTTGATATTTGATATGAAGCTTTGTCTAGTAGACCTCTACCAAGATTGTTCCAATAATAGCCCTGAGCCCAAAAATGGGCCCACCCCGGTTCCCTACTTGTTTTACACAGACTTATGTAGGGAAAACCTTTTAAAATCTTATCGTCTGAAACCAGAAGGCCAAGGTCTTTAATATTTGTTATGAAGTTTCATGTAGTGGACCTCTAACAAAATTATTCAAATTGGGGCCAAAAATGGGCCCACCCCCAAGCCCACTTGTTTTACATAGACTTATATCGGGAAAACCTTTGAAAATCTTCTTGTCTGAAATCAGAAGGCAAAGGTCTTTGATATTTGGTATGAAGTTTTGTCGTGTGGATTTCTACCAAGATTGTTCAAATTATAGCCCTGGGGCCAAAAATGGCTGCACCCGGGACCCGCAGGTTTTATATAGACTTACGTAAGGAAAACCTTTAAAAATCTTCTTGTCTGAAACTAGAAGGCTCCGTCCTTTGATATTTGGTATGAAGCCACTTCCAAGATTATGCAAATTGTAGCCATGGGGTCAATAATGGCTCTCCTCGAGGCTCACTTGTTGCCTTATGTATCAGGTGAGCGACCCAGGGCCATCATGGCCCTCTTGTTTGGACTTATGCATTGGGGCTAAAGGGAAACCTTGTGAACAAAATATCTGGAGAACCGCTTGAGCTAGGCTCATGATATTTGGCATACAGTTTGGGTCTAATGTGTAGATGACCTGATTAAGGTTCTGCCCCATCCGTCAGTCCGTCCGTTCGTTATGCTTTAAGTTCATGCAACTAGGTAAACTACATAATGACATGAGCTAGGATCTTGAAATTTCATATATTTTTCAAGGTAACATGCCCCCAAAAACAGTCAGTTTTGGCCAAAAATGGCTTTTCTGCACTCCAAGGTTAAGGGCTCTTGAAACCTGTTCTTTTGGGACCAAACAAATGGCTTATTTGTTAACTATATCATTTAAGAATTGATGATTGTTGGTCTAAATCGGTACAATATTTAATTACAGTCTACCAGATTTGTCTGCTTATCTGAGCTTTTTAATATCCCGCCGCGATGTGGAGCAGATGTTATAGGAATGGCCTTCGTCTGTCCATCAGTCAGTCCGTCCATCCGTCCCTTTGATAGATTTTCATTTAACAATTATTCGTCTCTGTGAGCTGATGTGCAGAACCCATAAATGAACCATGCAGACTCAAGGTCAAGGTCACATTTGAAGGTCACAAGTTTGAAACTTGGAATTTTATGTCCGTTGCATATCTCCTTTACCCCTGGGAGGATTTTCATTAAACTTTTGTGAAATATACCCCCACAGTGAGCTGATGTGCAGAATCCATAAATAAGCCATGCCAACTCAAGGTCAAGGTCACAGGTGAATGTCACAAGGTTGAGCCTTGATACAAAGTGTGGCGGAGGGATTTGGTTGTCCCTGAGACTGCTTTCTTGTTAATGACTGTTTTTTTTAGCTAACATGAGCCTAAGGCTACGGGGAATCTTATAGGATAGGCAGTTGTCTGTCGTCACTTTGGTCAATTATCCCAATAAGTGAGCTGATGTGCAGAACCAAACAATGAACCCTGCCGACTCAAGGTCAAGGTCACATTTGTGGGTCACGAGTTTAAAACTTTGAATTTTGTGTCCGTTCCTTATCTCATTTACCCCTCCAAGGATTTTCATTAAACTTTGGTCAATTTTCCCCTCAGTGGGCTCATGTGCAGAGCCCATAAATGAATCAAGCCAACACCAGGTCAAGGTCACATTGGAAGGTCATGAGTTTGAAACTTTGAATTTTGTGTCCATTCCATATCTTTTTTACCCTTCAAAAGATTTTCATTAAATGTTGGTCAAATATCCGCCTCAGTGAGCTGATGTGCATAACACATACACAAACTATGCTGACTCAAGGTCAAGGTCACAGTTGAAGGTCACGAGCTTGAAACTGCAACTTTTGTGTTCGTTCCATATCTCCTTTACTCCTGGAAGGATGTTCATTTAACATTCGTCAAAAATCCCGCACAGTGAGCTGATGTGCAGAACACAAAAATATACCATACCAACTCAAGTTCAAGGTCACATTTGAAGATCATGAGTTTGAAACTTAGAATTTTGTGTCCGTTGCATATGTTTTTTACCCCTGGAAGGATTTTCATTAAACTTTTGTGAAATATACCCCACAAAGAGCTCATGTGCAGAACCCATAAATAAACCATGCCAACTCAAGGACAAAGTCACAGATGAATGTCACAAGGTTGAGTCTCGATACAAAGTGTGGCAGGGGATTTGGCTGTCCCTCAGACTGCTTTCTTGTTAATGACTGTTTTTTAGCTCACGTAAGCCTAAGGATACGAGGAAGCTTATAGGATTGGCAGTTGTCTGTCATCATCTCTGCGACGTCCTCGTCTGTGTCGTCATCGTCTGGCATCAACACTTTCAAACGAAATCTCCTCTGAAGCCACTTGG
This sequence comes from Lucinisca nassula, assembly GCA_963580285.1. NCBI lineage: Eukaryota > Metazoa > Mollusca > Bivalvia > Lucinida > Lucinidae > Lucinisca > Lucinisca nassula. Next base: position 39,668,768 of record OY757017.1, read on the forward strand.
CCGATTCAGCCCAAATGTCACCTGTAGCATCCTAGGGCTTTTGTGATCACTTTTTGTCCGTCGTCCGTGCGTGCGTCAGTAAACTTTTTTCTTCAAACGACATCTCCTCCTAAACCACTGATTGGATTTGACCAAACGTCACAGGAATGATCCTTAGGTGGTCCCCTTTCAAAGTTGTTCCAATGGTTCTGGTCCGTTGCACAGCAAGGTCACAGGAGCCAAAATAATAGTTTTTTTTGTATGAAAACTTAAAAAATCTTCTCCTCTGAAACCGCAGGGCACAGGTCTTCAGTATTTGGTGTGAAGCTTCATCTAGTGGACCTCTACCAAGATTGTTCAAATAATGGCCCTGGGCCAAAAATGCCCCTGGGCCAGGGCCCACCAGTTTTACATAGACACATATGGGGAAAACCTTTAAAAATCTTTTTGTCTGAAACCAGAAGGCCCAGGCCTTTGGTATATGGTATGAAGCTTCATTGGACCTCTACAAAGATTGTTCAAAATATAGTCCTGGGGCCAAAAATGCCCCCGCGCCGGGGCCCACTGGTTTCACATAGGCGTATATATAGGGAAAACTTTAAAAATCGTCTTGTCTGAAACTGGAAGGCCCAGGTCTTTGTCTCTTTGATATTTGGCATGGAGCTTCATCTAGTGGACCTTTTCCAAGATTGTTCAAAATATAGTCCTTGGTCCAAAAATGCCCCTGCGCTGGGGCCTACTGGTTTCAAATAGCCGTATATAGGAAAAAAAACTTCTTGTCTGAAACCAGAAGGTCCAGGTCTTTGAAATTTGGCATGAAGCTTCATCTAGTGGACCTCAACCAAGATCGTTGGAAAAAAATCCCGGGGCCAAGAATGCCCCCGCGCCAGAGCCCACTGGTTTCACATAGGCATATATAGGGAAAACCTTTTTAAAAATCTTCTTGTCTGAAACCAGAAAGCCCTGGTCTTTGATATTTGGCATGAAGCTTCATCTAGTGGATCTCTACTCAGATTGTTCAAAATATAGTCCTGAGGCAAACAATGCCCCCGAGCCGGGGCCGACTGGCTTGACATAGGCGTATACGGTAATAACCTTTAAAAGTCTTCTTGTCAGAAACCAGAAGGCCCAGGTCTTTGATATTTGGTATGAAGTTTCATCTAACGGACCTCTACCAAGATTGTTCAAAAATAGCCTTGAGGCCAAAAATGTCCCTGCCCCAGGACCCACTAGTTTTACATAGGCTTATAACCGGTATGAACATCGCTTTAGTTTTGACGGTCCCACAACCTTATTAACCAAAATGAGTATTACAAATACATTTAAAATATCAATATCACCCCTTAGGTTACACTCTGCTTCTTCTGTACGGATTCCCCATTCTATTAAGACATTTAATACTATGTTGCCTTCGGTATTGGTTAGACCCTTAAATTTGTCTTCTGTAACTTCAGTTAATCTCAAAGGAGCAGGCAATACCAATGTTTTTGGGAGTAGTCTTCGTATAAGACTATCTCCTCTCAAATCGCCCATCCTTCGAAAATATACCAATCCGTGGAAAAGAAGTAGAAGTATCCTAGTATTTCTAAGTGCAATGCCAAGAGGTGCAGATGTTGTTCGCATTTAAGCACTGCGTCTACCGTTACTTCATCTGTAAACGGTAGACGCTTCTCTGTAGTTAACATGTCTGATTTGACATGACAGTCTACAGATTTAATTTATCTAATTACTTGACGTGCTGTAAACCAGGGATCGCAGGATCGATCCCGGGCATCTCCAGACTTTCGGATGAGTCTTTAAACCGAGGTCCCGTCTCCGTATGACCTTAGCTGTTGGTGGGACGTAAAACTAAAACTCACTCACTCACTTACTTGACGTGCTGCAAACTGTAATATGCAGTACGTCGGTCAAACTAACCGCATGCTTAAAACTAGATTGAACGAGCATTATCGTAGAATGAGTAAGCCTAAGAAACCTGACACTTTCTTGTACTGTCACTTTCGACGTACAGGTCATTGTGTAAATAACATTGTTATACAACCAGTGGAAAAACTTTATTACGATGCAAATTCTACATCTAGATTCAAAATAATCAAAAATGAGTGAGTGAGTTTTAGTTTTACGTCCCACCAACAGCTAAGGTCATACGGAGACGGGACCTCGGTTTAAAGACTCATCCGAAAGTCTGGAGAAGCCCGGGATCGATCCTGCGATCCCTGGTTTAAAAGGCAAGTAGCGTAACCACTGCACCACGGAGGCTTCTAAAATAATCAAAAGACATGAAGCTGAACTGAAATGGATTAAATTTTTGCAGACCCCTTTTCCACTGGGATTTAATGACAACATTTATCATGAGGGTAATATTTCCAGAATGCCGGACTTTGATATTTTCTCACTCCTGGAATGTCGAAAACGCAGAACTAGATCTCACGGCACCAGGAAAAATGGTAACTTTAAACGTAAATCACGTGCGTTTAAACGAAACAATACTAGACTGAAGTGACTGTCAATTATATTATTAAATCATGGACGATACTCTATGCTTTCATTTTTAAGTTCATTACCCGTTTCTGTTTTACGTCTTCTGGACACCGAGGCGAATAAATTCTACAATAGTTCTCATCACTTATATGATGCGGCTCTCTTAACTAGAGGCTATACTCAGCATACTCTCCGTCCTTACATTGATTCTGAAATTAATCATAAACGGCATTTCTTCAAAATATCCTTCATTAATAAGGGTATGGATTTTATAGATTTGCCCAGTATCTTCCGTGAGAGATCGGTGCTTTCTCCCATTCCTGCTTATTTTCCAAATACTGAAACACCTATAATTTGCTATAAATATAACAAACCTGTTAGATCTATCATTTTTAATTTCAATAAACTTGTTTCAGATCTTGATATTGATACTAATACTCCTGATTCATGTGATTGTAAAAACTCAAAGTGTTGCTATCCTGCTGCTGGTCATGTAATTACTGGCAATTTGAAAATTATTCCTGATTCTAGGATAAGGAATATAATTTCTAAAGGACCGAAATATCGGTTTCCTTCTAAAATTGATTTCAGTAAATGTAGAGATGAAATCGCTACTTCCTTGAATGAATTCGGTAATCGATGGTGTAAGCGAGAGTATGTGAGCATAAAGCCCTTAAGGACTGGAAACTTAGCATTTTAAAACTAGTTAATAAACGCATTTCTTTCTATTCTCAAAATACTAACTTATTACCTCCTAAGCCCACCGGCCCCGATAGCTCAGTTGGTAGAGTGTCCGCTCCGGGGAACGGGAGGTCTCGGGTTCGATCCCGGGCCGCGACATACCAAAGTCGTTAAAAATGGTACTAGCTGCTCCTCGTTTGGCACTCAGATTTACGGGCTAGAGCTAGGACTGGTCGATCCAGTGTCAGGATAATGTGACTGGGTGTGATATCATTTAATGTGTCTGGGACATGATACTTCAGTGAGGCAGCACTATAAACGTGAGCATTGAGCTCCCTGTCGCAACCAGACACCGTCGTGATATGACTGAAAAATTGTTGAAAGCGACGTTAAACCCGAATTCACACACACACACACACACACACACACACACACACACACACACACACACACACACACACACCTCCTAAGCCCAAGACGTCTTTACGTCATCTTAAACTAGGTATCAAGAATTTCATAAGAAGTTTGTTTTGGCCCCTGCAGACAAGGCCGCTAACAATGTCGTCGTCGTGTGACGGCTCCACTATGTTAACACGCTTAAGCAGGAGCTTGGTGGTACTAAGGCCTATGAACTTCAGCCTTTAGCTGAAGAGAGAGCTATAGTAGATAAACATGTTTGTCTTTCAGCCACCAAGTCTGCTGTGTGGTATACGAAGGCCAATACAAGCTTCCTACGCTATACTGGTTACCAAAACTTCATAAAAAACCTTACAAAGCACGGTTTATTGCAAATTCTAGCTCTTGCACTACCACTGAACTTTCTAAATTATTAACTTCCTGTCTTACTGCTATTAAATTGCATGTAATTAAATATTGTGATAAAGTCTTTGAAAGATCAGGAAGAAATCTGTTTTAGTCTATAAAAAATTCGAATGAGGTTTTAAATAAATTGAAATCTAGACATTTTCGTGCTTCTAGTCTGTCTACCTACGATTTTTCCACTCTTTACACTACACTTCCTCATAATCTTATAAAAGAAAAGCTGAATGATTTAATTTAATGGGCTTTTCACAGAGAAGATTCTCTCTATCTTGCATGTAATGTCAGAAATGCATTTTTCACTTCTAAAGAGCATAAGAATTATACACTTTGGTCATGTCAGAAAGTGTGTGATGCCCTCACCTTTCTACTTGACAATATTTATATTAGATTCGGTACTAAGTTATTTAGACAAATTATGGGTATTCCGATGGGTACTAATTGCGCACCTCTTGTGGCTGATCTGTTCTTGTATTGTTTTGAAAGAGACTTCATTTTGTCGCTTTCCATTGATAACCAATCTGAAATTATTGAAGCTTTTAGCTCTACTTCTAGATATTTAGATGATTTATTAAATATTGATAATACCTATTTTGATGGTTTGATCAGTCAGATTTACCCCCTAGAACTTCAGTTAAATAAAGCAAATTCTTCTGATACCGAGGCCCCGTTTTTGGATTTACATCTATCTATTGTAGATGGATTTGTTTCGTGCAAAACAATGATAAACGCGATGAGTTTGATTTTGAGATTGTAAATTTTCCTTTTTTGGATGGTGATGTTCCTCGTGCGCCATCATATGGCGTTTATTTTTCGCAATTAATTCGATTTGCTAGAGTGTGTAGTCATGTAACTGACTTCAACACTCGTAATAAATTATTAACGGCTAAACTCCTTAATCAGGATTATCGGTACCATAAACTACGCAAAGCCTTTTCAAAATTTTATAGACGCCATTCTGATTTAATTTCAAAATTCAATATTGGACTTAAATCTCTTCTGCAACAAGGTCTATCGGAACCCGAATTTTATGGTGACTTAGTATATAAATTCAGAAAAATATATAACCGCAATGACTTCAGCACCCAATTTCGTAAAATCATTCTTCGATATAAAAAGATTGGGTACAACATGGATATTATACGACAGACTGCATGCATGGTAGTTAACCCAATCACGGTTGGCAACTTTGCTTCCCTCTTTAATTGCACGCCGGTGGGTCAGGCCTCAGATTCTATGACGGCTCCAACGTAAAGGCTTATTGAAAATTAGAGAGATAATGTTGGTTGGTGCCTGATAAAAGGCTATATATCTCAGAAACATTCAGTGATAACAGCTTAGGGGTCTCCTCAGCAGCACAGGGGGCCATGCACCACCCCTCCACTTCATAAAAGGTCATATTACTTAGAAACCATTCATATCCCCACCCCTAAACCATATATGTTCTGCTTTCTTATGATAAGATGCATTCAGTGACACCAACCACGGGGTCCCCTGCGATGTGCCAGGGCCATGCCCCAACCCCCCCCCCCCTCCACTTCCTAAAAGGCCCAATATCTCAGAAACCATTCAGATCCCCACCCTCACATCATATACATTCTTGTTCCTAATTACAAGACGTATTCAGTTACACAAATCTAGGGGCTCACTGCGATGTGCTACATATTCAGTGATACAAACATAAGGGTCTCCAGGGTGCACTGGGGCCATGACCCACCCCTCCACTTCATAAAAGGCCATATATCTCAGAAACCATTCAGATCCCAATCCCGTAACCATATATGTTTCTTATGATAAGACACATTCAGTGACACCAGCCTGGAGGTCCCCTGGGATGTGCCGGGGCCATGCCCCACCCCCTCCACTTTGTAAAAGGCTCAATATCTCAGAAACCTTTCCGATCCCCACTCCTAAACCATATATTTTTAGCCCCACTGGCCGAAGGCCAGCGGGGCTATTGTCATGGTCCTGTGTCCATTGTGCCTCCAGTCGTCCGTGCGTTAACTTTTTTCTTTAAACATCTTCTCCTTCTAAATTACTGGGCCAATTGTAACCAAACTTCACAGGAATGTTCCTTACCTAGCCCTCTTCTAAATTCCTTCAAAGAATTTTGTTACACCCAGAACTCTGGTTGACATGGCAACAAAACCACACAAAAATAAAAATCTAAAAAAATCTTCTCCTTCAAAACCACCTGTTGGATTTCATTTTTATTTTGCATGAATGTTCCGTGGGTGTAGCTTTTTCAGATTCCTTGAAGAAATTTTGATCGGACAAAAAAATGGCCGCCATGGGCGGGGCTTATTTTCACTATTTAACATATAATGTAATGCTAAAAATCTTCTTCTGCAAAAGTACTGTGGGATTTCATTGTAATTTGGCATGAATGTTCCTTGGGTGGACCTTTGTCAGATTCCTTGAAAAAAAAATGATCTGACAAAAAAACGTGGCCGCCATGGGGAGACTTATTTTCACTATATAACAAATAGTGTAATGCTGAAAATATCTTCTGCAAAAGTTCATGTTTTATTTCATAGTTATTTGGCATACATGTTCCTTGACGGACCTCTGTCAGATTCCGTGAAGAAATTTTGATCCGACGAAAAACATGGCCGCTGTGGGCGGGGCTTATTTTCACTTTATAACATATAGTGTAATGTTAAAAAAGTCTTCTCTTCTTCACAAGTTCTTGTTTATTTATTTATTTATTTATTAAAATGTACCTTCCTGTATCTGAATTAATCTCCTCCGATTTTGCTGACTATCACAAATCTATAGAGGTCCACCTACAAATTATCATTCTACGTATTCAAAACATCAGAAATTTCATTTGCCCATCACACTCGTGATAGAACTGATGTTAGCAAACTCTATTTATACGACTTATGAATGTTTTCATTGCTCTTATAGGAACTCATTTTTGATTTTTATTTGCCTTCACTGCAGCTGGTGTTGTGCCGTGTGGCGGCCGTAAAACGTCTCCCCGTACATCAACCATAGTGCAGTTTATATTTTACTTTTGGTCCTTTGAGATCAGAGTGAATATTCTGAGAAATCAGAAATAAATTATTGGTTTAGACTCATATTCTAGACAGGTTTTTAATTATTTGGACCCCATTTTGATTTATATCAGTCTTTGAATCGACTGCCTATTCGAAATTCGCAAAATTGCAGTATGTTTCCTCTGGCTTTCTTTGCCGGATCATTAGAGGGTCACTGATGAGGCTTTATTAGCCGAAACTACGTAGTATGACCCATCTTTTTTCTTATGAATGTTTTCATTGCTCTTAAAGGAACTAATTATGTCCCCCCACCCGAAAGGGAGTGGGACATATTGGTTTTGGTGCGGATCCTGTCAGCGTCGGCGTTGGCGTCGGCGTTGCTTCTGGTCTGCACTCTATCTCCTGAATGGATGGAAGGATTTTGATTAAACTTACACAAACACAATATTGGGAGGGGGGAAAGTACTGATTAGATTTTGGTGACCTTGACCTAATTTTCAAGGTCACAAGGCTGAAACCATTGTCAAATTTTAGACCAAAAAAGCTTGTCTGCACTCTAACTCCTGAACCAATGGAAGGATTTGGTTCATACTTGATACATTATATCAGTTGGATGGTCTTAAGAACTGATTAGCTTTTGGTGACCTTGACCTAATTTTCAAGGTCACAACGGGAGTTAGACTTTTAAAAATTGGCCTGTCTGCACTCTTTCTCCTGAACCAATGGAAGGATTTGGTTCATACTTGATACATTATATCAGTGGGATGGTGTTAAAAACTGATTAGCTTTTGGTGACCTTGACCTAATTTTCAAGGTCACAACGGGAGTTAGACTTTTAAAAATTGGCTTGTCTGCACTCTTTCTCCTGAACCAGTGGATGAATTTTGATCAAACTTGGTACATTATATCAGTGGGCTGGTCTTAAGCACTGATTATATGTTGGTGACCTTGACCTAATTTTCAAGGTCACCACGGGATTTAGACTGTTGAAAATTGCCTTGTCTGCACTTTATCTCCTGAACCAGTGGATGGATTTGGTTCAAAAAATAATGAGTGTGGTGGGGGGACATCTGTTTTCTTAGAAAACAATTCTAGTTTTTGATTTGTATTTATGTTTCAAAATAAATTCAAAATACTGAGGGAGATTGATTTATTAGACCTAATTATACTACAGTGTCAACAGTTCTCCAGATCCCTGAGGGTTAAAATAGCTTAGTCGAAAATGGAGACATACCGAATCCGACGGAGGAAAGAAAAAATAAACAAATAAATAAATAAATAAAAACATAAATAAATAAACACAAACGAGCCTGTTCACTTTTTAGCTCCACTGGCCGAAGACCCGCGGGTCTTATGTTATGACCTTGTGTATGTCGTGCGGTCGTGAGTCAACTTTTTTCGTAAAACATCTCCTCCTTAACTACTTGGTCGATTGTAACCAAACTTCACAGGAATGTTTCTCACATAGTCCTCTTCTAAATTCCTTCAAAGAATTTTGTAACATGCAGAACTCTGGTTGCGATGGCATCGAAACCAAAAACAATATTAAAATATCTTCTCCTCGAAAACCGCTCAATGGATTTTATTCTTATTTTGCATGAATGTTCCTTGGGTGGACCTCTGTCAGATTCCTTGAAGAATTTGGATCAGACAAAAAAAATGGCCTTCATGGCCATGCCCCTTGGCTCATTAGCTTTCAAAGACTTATAAGGGGAAAAGTTTTAAAAACCTTCTCCTCCAAAGTCGCTCAGCTCAGTGGATTGCATTCTTACTTTGCATGAATGTTCCTTGGGTAGACCTCTGTCAGATTCCATGAAAAAATTTTGATCAGACAAAACTTATATGTAAGGCGGCTGAGGATAAAAACTCGGATGAGTTCGAATAACGGCCAAGTTGGCCCATTTATCATAGAGTTATAACCCTTTGATTGCTGAAAAATGCCGATTTTTGACCTTGTCATCACGGTACCCCTTCAGTTTTGATCGGATCTTTCTGAAATTTATATGTAAGGTGGCTGGGGATAAAACCCCGGATGAGTTCGAAATCCGACCAAGTCCGCCCATTTAACATAGTGTTACTTCCCTTTGATTGCTGAAAATGCCGATTTTCGACCTTGTCATCACCGCAGCCCCTTCAGTTTTGATCGGATCTTTCTGAAACTCATATGTAAGGTGGCTGGGGATAAATACTCGGAAGAGTTTGAAAACCGGCAAGTCGGCCCATTTATCATAGAGTTACATTCCTTTGATTGCTGAAAATGCCGATTTTCGACCTTGTCATCACCGCAGCCCCTCCAGTTTTGATCGGATCTTTCTGAAACTTATATGTAACGTGGCTGCGGATAAAACCTCGGAAGAGTTTGAAAACCGGCAAGTCGGCCCATTTATCATAGAGTTACATCCCTTTGATTGCTGAAAATGCCGAATTTTGACCTTGTCATCAAGGAAGCCTCTTCAGTTTTGATGGAATCTTTCTGAAACTTATATTTAAGGTGGCTAGGGATAAAAACTCGGATGAGTTTGAAAACCGACCAAGTCGGCCCGTTTATCACAGAGTTACATTCCTTTGATTGCTGAAAATGCCAATTTTTGACCTTGTTTCGTGCAAAATTTATGATAAACGCGATGACTTTGATGTTGAGATTGTAAATTTTCCTTTTTTGGATGGTGATGTTCCTCGTGCGCCATCACATGGCGTTTATATTTCGAAATTAATTCGATTTGCTAGCCTATGTAGTCATGTAACTGACACTCGTAATAAATTATTAACGGCTAAACTTCTTAATCAGGGTTATCGGTACCATAAACTACGAAAAGCCTTTTCAAAATTTTATAGACGCCATTCTGATTTAATTTCAAAATTCAATATTGGACTTAAATCTCTTCTGCAACAAGGCCTATCAGAGCCTGAATTTTATGGTGACTTAGTATATAAATTCAGAAAAATATATAGCCGCAATGACTTCAGCACCCTATTTCGTAAAATCATTCTTCAATATAAAAAAAATTGGGTACAACATGGATGTTATACAGCAGACTGCATGCATAGTAGTTAACCCAATCACGGTTGGCTACTTTGCTTCCCTCTTTAATTGCGCGCCGGTTGGTCAGGCCTCAGATTCTATGACGGTTCCAACGTAAAGGCTCATTGAGAATTAGAGAGATCTAATTCAAGGTAATGTTGGTTGGTGCCTGATGCTCTATCTCTAGTCGGGCCCATCGGAGGCTAACTGTTGGTTTTCTTTTGCTCCGGCATTTCAGTGGTTTCTTGCTGTGGAGTCCTCACCTTTGTCTCACCTCTGTGGTTCTTTGATTATTTGTGTTCACGGAGATGTTGCACTGATGAGTTAGGAGGCCTTTGTGCGGACTGAACAAATTATTTGTCTAAATCGCGACGGAAGTAAGGGCGAGGATTGTGGCCACGTAAAATCGATTTAAGCCCCCCAGAGGAAATCTTTCCACTGACCGTTCCAAGGCGGTTCTTCTGTGGCGGTTTATTTATGTTGTTGTTTGTTACTTACTGTGTGTATTACTTGTGTCTTTTTATTTTGGATGGCCATATGGCCATTTTGTTGGAAAGTGACTGTCCTTATGGCCTTCATTTGTTTAGGTTTCCATTATGGTCTGGTTACTTATTATTCGTGTTTCTTTTCTTTTGGTGTCTTTGATGGGTGGAGTAAGTTAATTGTATCGATTCCTGATCTTTGTTTTACTTCTACTTGTCATCATGGTAGCCCCTTCAGTTTTGATCGGATCTTGGAGGAGTTCGAAAACCGACCGAGTCGACCCATTTGTCATCAAGTTACGTCCCTTTAATTGCTGAAAATGCCGATTTTTAGCTCACCTCGGCCAGGGGAGCTTATAGTATAGTGGGTCCTCGTCGTCCCTCCACACTTTTGAGCAGCTTTATCTCTGCATCCGGCAGGCTGATCTCAATCATTTCTAATCTGTACCAAGCCTCTGGTGGGGCATTGATGACATAATCTTTTTTCAAAATCGCTCTAAAACTTTGGTTCCTATGGCAACCACAAGGTCCCATAGAATTAATTACTAGGGATAATGCTTTTCATCACTGTAGCGCCTTCAGTTTTGATCGGATCTTTCTGAAACTTATATGTTAGGTGACTGGGGATAAAATCACCGATGAGTTCGAAAACCGGCCAAGTCGGCCCATTTATAATAGAGTTACGTCCCTTTGATTGCTGAAAATGCCCATTTTCGACCTTGTCATCACCGTAGCCCCCTCAGTTTTGATCGGATCTTTCTGAAACTTATATGTAAGATGGCTGGGGATAAAACCTCGGATGATTTCGAAAACCGGCCAAGTCGGCCCATTTATCATAGAGTTACGTCCCTTTGATTGCTGAAAATGCCGATTTTTGACCTTGTCATCACGGTAACCCCTTCGGTTTTGATCGGATCTTTTTGAGACTTCTATGTAAGGTGGCGCGGGATAAAACCTTGGATGAGTCCGAAAACCGGCCAAGCCGGTCCATTTATCATAGAGTTACGTCCATTTGATTGCCCTGAGCTTTGATATTTCGAATGTAGCAATGTTATGTGGTCACCTACATAAATTAGGCCGACTATGCTCCTAGGATTTTAGAATAAAAGATCTTCAAAATGGTCAATTGGATGGTTCCTATTGCAATATAGAATGGACATTCCTTGGGTGGATCACTTGGGTTTTTTTTACCCATTGCATGTAGGAAAACCCTAAACGGGTACCTTGGCAAACAGTGCTGGCCCAGATCAGACGCCGCAGAACACCGTGTCTGATCAGGGCCTGCACTATTTGCTAACAGAATTTTCCATCAAAAATAGAAAAAATAGGCCTGACGCCCCTTATATGACAAATGGACTGGTCCAACATATAGCAGTAGAAGAGTCCACTAGTGTACAATTGGTTAATGTAATAAATTTGTTTGATTTGAAGTCCCCGTCAACACTGTAAAGGTAATTTTGGAGACGTTGCTTCCAATTTTGTGGGACTTTTACCCGACATTGAGATGAAATGACATCTCAAGCCCTGTCGCCCAATGAAACCAATAGGGTTTATTAGCATGGACGGTCCGCCTCGTACCGCGGTTCCTGGACAGGCTTAGATCCTCTAAGCGGTTTACGAGTACTTGTGTGTGGGCCGGATTCAGCTCTGGGTGGAAGCATCATGCAGCCCATATATGTCTGAAGTTAGCGGGTGGAGTGACAGGCCCTCTTAGGCCGCTTGTCTTGTTTCTTATGATAACACACATCCAGTGATACCAACCTAGGCGTCTCCCAGAGTGTGCTGGGGCCGTGCCCCACCCCTCCACTTCATAAAATGCCATGTATCTCAGAAGCTGTTCAGATCCCCACTCCTAACGCATGTATATTTGTGTTCCTTATTTGTGTTCCTTATGAAAAGACTCAATCAGTCACATCAACCTGGGGTATGTTCATGCTAGGGCATTGTGCTGATGCCATGGCCTGCCCTTCCACTTCATAAAAGGCCATATATCTCAGACATCATTAAGATCCCCACCTCATAATCATATATGAGCCGGGGCACAGCATTTTCTACAATTTACATGTGCGCCCAGTGAAGAATCAGATCGGCCTGTGCATCTATATAGTCTGACCAGAGACTTCTTTTGCTACATGAAAGAGCACTGGGCCCTTAGCTATCCTGAGAGTGCACAACGAAGACTGGTCAGACTGCACGGATATGCAGGCTGATCTGAGTCTTCTTTGGGTGCACATGTGAATTGTAGGAAATGCTGTGCCCCAGCTCATATTTTCTTGTTTCTTATGATAAGATACATTCAGTCACACCAACTTGGTGGTCCACATGGGCCATTTCATTCTCTTCATTTCATCAAAGGGCCTCATATCTCAGAAACATTTCAGATCCCCACGCCTAAACAATATATATTCTTGGGCCTAATGATAAATCACATTCAGAGACAACAATCTTGGCTTTCCTGTGGTCTGCCAGGGCCATGCCCCAACCCCTCCACACCTTAAAAGGCCTTATATCTCAGGAACTCTACAGGTCCCAACCCTTAAACCATGTATATTCTTGTTCCTTATGATAAGACGCATTCCGTGATACCAACCTGGACTCTTTTGGGTCCATACTCCACCCTTCCACTCCATAAAAGGCCTAATATTTCAGATACATAGTTCATATGGGTGCTCATTTGGGATTGGGGGTTCGTTTAGGAGACTTTCTAATTGATAAATTAAAATCATACATGGCTGAGAGTGGGCAGTGCCCGCCTGAGCTCTGATGAGCATAGTGGCTCATGGGCCTCTTGTTTTATGAAAATCAGGTCCTTTTGTTTGGTTGCTATGGCCACTTAGAGTTTCCATTGACTCATGATGGGGTAAAAATGAAAAATGCATTTACGACCAAGCCTTAGTGGATATTTTGGCAAAACTTTCATAGAAATATTCTTTAAGCAATCTATCTGCCATATGATTTTTGGGCTACTGCTCAGCGACATCAGAGCTCTGAAGCAACAGGAATGATTGGGCCCAAATTTGATCTCTAGTGTACTTGGGCTCAGGGCTTCCAAGTTCCAGCATGGCTGCCAGTGGGCAGTGCCCCCTGAGCTCTGTTGAGCATACTGGCCCATGGGCTACCTGTTTTTAAGGACACAGGCTCCTGAAAACTGTCAGTTTTTGGCCAAACATTGCTTGTTTGCAGCTTAAATTTTGTTGACCTTAACTTTAAGTAAGTAAGCCAAATGGGTGTTTAAGATGTATTTATGGTGGGGGACATTTTTTTCCCCTGTAAACATTTCTAGTTATCTGGAGCTTTGCTTGCCTGTTTACAGAATGGCCTCAGGTGGAGCAGGTTTGCAGCTACGGATCCATCAGTTGAAAAAGGATGTTCTACATGTGCTATCAACCCATCCAGAAGGTGTTGAGAAAAGCAAGCTGTGGAATACAGTTTCATCTGCGCTAGGGCGGAAAGTTTCTGCTGTGAATTATGGAGTTCACAAATTAAGTGATGTCTTACTCCAGTGGGGAGCAGACATAGAGGAATTTAGAAAAGATGATAAAATATTTTTAAGGACTAGGGGGTCAAGTGGTAGTTCAGAGAAACCTGCTAGTTTGATGGATAGAAATGATTTCCCTTCTCTTGAAACAGTACTGGGAAAAAGGCAATCTCCCCCTGTTGAAATGGAATCAGGTAGAAGCACAATAGAGCTTGTTGACTTTTCAAACAATGCTGATGACACTAAAATAGGTGAGTCTTCAGGAGTAAACAATGAGGCACAAATCCAAGCGAAAAAAAATTACGAAAAAGAAGTGAAAATAACAGTAACAGAAGTGTTTGCGAAACTTGGACCAGTTAAAAACTTTTCATTAAATGTTTTGTGGAAACTAGTCTGTGATGACTTAGGTCCAGTCCCTGTGGATGAGTTTAAGAAACTGCTTGAGGGTTTCAGCGACATTTTAGAAATAGCTGTTCCTGCAAGTGCAATAAATAGTGATGAAACATACCAGCTCAAAAACAATATAGCAGCTGATTTGTTACATGGAGTGCCATCTAAAATGATCTTAGAAAAACAGAGTAGCATTGACACTTCTGTAAAAAGTGGAGCAAACATAGATAAGGAGTTTGGAGGGTTTTTAAGAAACTTACTGAAGTTTTATCCAGATGGTTGTTCTGTGAATGTCATTATGCAGAATATTGAACTCCATAAACACTTTCCTGCCATAGCAAATATGAGCCCTTTTGAAATCCATAGGCTTCTCTCAAATACTGAAGGAGTATGGTTTGATGGTACTTTATGTTTTTTAAGTCTTTCTCAAGACTTAATTAGACATGTTCAGATAGCTGCATTGAGAATTATAAACAGCGGAAACTTTGCTGGTGTAATGATTCCAAATCTAGCACAGTTACTAAGAAATTCAGATTTTTCTTTTGCTGGTTTAAGTGACAAACAGGTTGCACAAGTTCTTGAAATGACCTGTGTGCCACATATATTATTCAGAAATGGTTTGGTTTACTATAGTGTGCAGAATATTAATCTTGATAAGATAATCAGTGACCTTGTAATGACACAAACTCATGGAATGGCCCATGCGCAAAAATGCCAGTCTTACAGAGATGAGTCTGATGACAGCTCAGGTGAGGAAGACAAAGAAGATAACTTCACAAATAAGAATAAAGGTGAACTTGACAACAGTGAAGTCTTTCTTTTAAGAAAAAGAATTTTTGATGTTCTCAAAAAGTTTTCAGGTTGTTTAAGAGTTTCTAAGCTTAGAAAAAAATTAAAAAAGGATATACAAATTAATGAAAACCTTTTACATAGATACTGCGGTGACCTGATAATCCAGACTGGGAGGTGTATCAGGCTAATTAACCCAGATCAGGTCACCATAGATAACACACTTTTACATAGTGATGATAAACTGGATGAAGATTCAGATAAAGAACAAGGAAACCAAGCAAGTATAAAATCCAAAAGTAATCACTTTGGACTTGCTGACCAAGAAATTGCAATGGTTAGACAAAGAGTTTGTGATGTTCTTTCAAACTGTCAGGATGGTTTAAGAATATGTGACTTGCAAAAATACTTAAGAAATTCTAATATAAATTTAAACAAAAAACAATTCATTGCATATTGTAAGGGTGTAGCAGTGAAGAGATTGGGAAAATATTACCTTAACCCAGACCTTCCAGCAAAGTCAACAGCCATGGACTTAATGTCAAATTTAAATTCTCAGGTGAAATCTACAGGTTCAAGTAGTATAGCCCAGTCACATGAGTCTGTGATTGACCTGACCGAGGATGATGATAACCCTCTGAAGCAAGACTTCATCTCTTTTAACTCTGATCCTCCTGGGCCAGTCAATCTTACTGATGATAGGTCCTATCACAGTATTGGAAATAACACACCTAGGTTTCATGGACCTGGTTCGCACTTCCCATATGGACGACTTTCCAACAACCCAGGTTTTTCAGGTGGAGCTATTCCAAGTCTTTTTTCACCAACTTTTAATCAAGGGAACACTTTCTTTCCACAGAATCGAGCTGTAAATTATCCCATTACAGCAATGGACTGTATCCCAACAAGAAATGTTACCCTACAGGGTGCTGTTAATAACCCTTTCATGGAAAGAGATTCTGAGAGTTATGGACCTGGTTTAAGGGATGTGGTTATGGATTTGAATGTGCAAACGGTCATCAAAAAAGAATTTGAAACAAAAGAAATTCTTACACAACCAGTTTATGTTCCCAGGGGCCAGAGGCCCAGCCCAGATATGGTAGACAGTGTTGCAAAAGAGTGTATAGAAGCTTTGGCAGATGCAAATGAATTTGTCTCACCAGAGAGGGTAGAAAAGTTGTTATTGCAAAGATTTGGGGTGTACAATGTCAGACAACTTGGGTTCCCCTATGCTGGCAGAATAAACTGTGTAAATGAGGCAAATAGTATGATTAATAAAATTAATGCATATATTTATGCTTTTGTGAATACTCGTTCAATGTGCACATTATTTGAGTTGCGAGAATGCATGCGGGATTTTGTTCCAAACAAAGAAGACTTTTCAAAATTGAAATTGGGTCCAATACAGAGATTTCCTGTTGTGTTTGAGCAGTTCCGTTTCCCACCAGATCAAGAAATTATTCCAGAGATAAGGGCCACTGATATTCTTGAGCACTTTCGGAACTACTTGAGTAAGAAGAATAAATGGAAGTCTCGTTTAGAACTGGAGGATTTCATGAACCATTTAGTAGAAACTTTTTCGGCTGATAATGCATACTACTTGGGAGTAAGGATACGAAGTTTGCCACTAGCTGCACAGGTATGTCTGACCATAAAATCACTGCACAAAATTCTAGAACAGGCAGCAATTTGATATCCTTAGCTTGAGATGCTGTTGAGGTTTTTTGCATGTAGGATGATAAATAATAAAAAAAAACTCCGCAACAGCCTCTGGGTCAAGTGAGCTAAGATTATCAAATTGCTTCTGGTCTAGAATTCGTCATTGTCCTTCTCTGAAACCACTGGGCAAATCAACTAAAACTTTCATATGCAGTGTCCTTGCAGTGGAAGAAAAACTGTTCAGATGGGCCAAGTTACATTATTGACTATTTCCTGAATCCAGATATTTTCAAACGCTGACCCTATGTTCACCTCAATCCATTTAAACCGGCCCCGATAGCTCAGTTGGTAGAGTGTCCGCTCCGGGGAACGGGAGGTCTCGGGTTCGATCCCGGGCCGCGACATACCAAAGTCGTTAAAAATGGTACTAGCTGCTCCTCGTTTGGCACTCAGATTTACGGGGTAGAGCTAGGACTGGTTGATCCAGTGTCAGGATAATGTGACTGGGTGTGGTATCATGTAATGTGTCTGGGACATGATACTTCAGTGAGGCAGCACTATAAACGTTAGCATTGAGCTCCCTGTCGCAACCAGACACCGTCGTGATATGACTGAAAAATTGTTGAAAGCGACGTTAAACCCGAATTCACACACACACACACACAATCCATTTAATGACAAGGTCAACTTTAATTACCATATTCAGCCAATTTGCCACACATGCTGCTATAAGCGCACACCAAAGCTATTTTTATACCCCGCCACACGATAGTGGCGGGGTATTATGTTATACCCTCCGGTGTCCGTCCGTCCGTATGTCTGTCCGTCCGTCCGCACTTCGTTTCCAATCGATAACTTGAGTATTTTTCACGAATTTTGTTCAAATTTTGCATACATATTGGCATCGAGGATGAGTGGTTTGGGATTGTTAATGGGCAAAATCCGTTAATTTTTAGCAGAGTAATTGCCCTTTTCAGTATCTGAAAAATGGTTTTTGGCCTCTAATTCCCTTACTATATGGAATATCTGGATGAAACTTCACAGATATATAGAGGACTTAACGGTTCATATTGTGGCCAAGGACTGCTACTCTGGCTGTTCCAGTTCTTGAGTTATCTGCCATTGACGTATTTAAAAAATGCATTTTAGACTGTAGTTCGTTTATCATTTACAGTATCTTGCTGAAACTTCATAGATATGTAGTAAATGAATTGTTATATACTGTGGCAAAGGAACATGACTCTGGCTTTCTTAGCGATTGAGTTATCTGCCTTTGAAATATCTGAAAAATGGTTGTGCAAGTTGGGACCTTGCCAGTTTACTACTCTGATCACATGATTATCTGGGCTGCTATCTAATAGTGAAAAAGGTGAGATAGTACATCTACCCATTCTAGAATAAATTTGTGGATTTTGTCCCTGTGAGAATGCCAAAAGATCACCCACAAACATCTTAATTTATGATTGGTTGCCATTTATGCTTAATCCTTTTCATTGAAGCCTAATCAACCTCACCCTTGGAATGTGCAGTAAAAGCCTAACCAAATAGATGCCTAAAATAAAGCCCCTTCTAAGTGGTTAACCAGTACTTAGTGCACATACTTCATGCCTGCCCTTCTTGAATCAGCGGAAGGAGCACAATGACCGTAGAAATTACTTCATGATCAGTCTGCACGAAAGAATATAGTCAGACAG
This sequence comes from Lucinisca nassula, assembly GCA_963580285.1. Lineage (NCBI taxonomy): Eukaryota > Metazoa > Mollusca > Bivalvia > Lucinida > Lucinidae > Lucinisca > Lucinisca nassula. The sequence goes on from OY757017.1 coordinate 39,687,244, forward strand.
GCAGTACATCGAAAAACATGAAATTCTTACATGTTCCACATAAAGATACATGTTCCACAGCCATTTAAGGTAAATACTTCCCTCCATAATTTTCTAATAATGTCAAGAGTTGCCTTCCCATCAAATGTCTGAAAAATGGATTTTTACATATGCTTCCTACATCTTCTAACAACTTCATCCACTCACATTAAGACATTACACCTGCGGATCATATCTCTGCTATCCCCTTTCTAGTTATTTAGCCTTGATATATTTTCAAATAAGTTACATTGCTTCGCAGTGGCGGGGTATTATGCAGTGTCTGCGGTGCTTTTATTGGAAAGAAAATGCACAAGCACATACTTTACAGTAACCTCCCTTTGAAACTCTCACAGAAATCTCGAAAACTTACCATTATTTTGTCAACAGTAAAGGCAAAATCTTAGTATCCATTTCCGTAACTCTTTAGTTAGTTCCCTTGGTTTTAGTTTTCAAATTTCACCGTTCTTGGAAAGTTTTGTAACAGCTTTCTCAGAAATTATGTATGTAGAAAGCTGAAACTTTGTATAATCAAGAACAATGAGTGGATGTATTGTGTACAGTGGAATAGGGGCCCATAAGTGCACGAGTTATGTCCCTTGAGAGGTTTTCAGATTGGAAAATGCATTTTGCTTAATAACTGTTTTGTTGTTTTTTTTTGCTTGTGGTGTAGTAGCAGAATACGGCAATTCTCCTTAAAGTTCGAACCCAATTGAAAATTTATTTTTACAACTGTTCGAGACTTTAGAATTCGAGCTGGCGAATAATACCACTGTTCGAAATTTTAAAGACCTGTCATTCGTGTTCAACTATCATTCTTGAAATCAGCATAGCTTACCAATCTTGAACTATCTTGTTAATCATTCAATACAGAAAAATCCAGTATCAGTAAGTGTGACATCTTGAAAAATACTCATTATAATACACTGCCTTCGTCAATAATTACCCAATGAAGGAAAAAACCTGATGTAACGGAAAATCACCGATGATCTAACCAAGACATTTTTCACAAGACCATTATGTCCCCCTACCAAAGGGGAGGGGTGGGTGGATTATTTTTGGTGCAGATCCCGTCGGCGTGACACTTTCTTGTGTGCAAGATATCTCATGAATAACTGGGTGGATTTTAATCAAATTTGCATGGATATAACATTGGAACAGGATGAAGAATTGATTAGGTTTTGGTGACCTTGACCTTATTTTCAAAGTCACAACTGTGCTAAACAGGTCAAGTTTAGGACAAATATAGGTTGTGTGCAATATATATCATGAACTTCTGGGTGGATTTTAATCAAATTTGCGTGCATATAACATTGGGACAGGATGATGAACTGGGTAGGTTTTGGTGCCTTTGACCTTATTTTAAGGGCACAGCCTTGCTAGAAGCCTCCATGGTGTAGTGGTTATGCTACTTGTCTTCTAAACCAGGGATCGCAGGATCGATCCCAGGCTTTTCAAGACTTTCAGATGAGTCTTTAAACCGAGGACCCATCTCCATATGACCTTAGCAGTTGGTGAGACTTTAAAAAAAACTCAAACACTCATTCGCAGCCTTGCTAATTACCCGTTGGTCAAACTTAGGCCAAATATAGGACGTGTGCAGTATATCTCATGAACTAATGGGTGGATTTTAATCAAATTTACATAGATATAACATTGGGTCAGGATGAAGAACTGGTTAGGTTTTGTGACCTTGACCACATTTTCAAGGTCACAGTGATGCTGTTAATTTAAGCTTGTTTGGAAAGGGGTATGTGGTGTGGGGACATCTGTTTTCTCAGAAAACAAGTCTAGTATATATTTTCTCCTGTGGTTTTGGGTGGTGTATGCTTAATTACGCCTATTCATCTCTAGTTGGCAATAAAATTATCACTCTATTGATGTGCCATCAATGCAAACAATGCTGGGAAATGAATAAACGTGCGATAAAGGCAAGTGTAAGTAATACCGACATGTATTTCTTATTTATACATAGTCAGTGCACTTTTATAAAAATAAAAAGTATCATTCATAAATCAAGATGCATGTAGTTCTGCAGTGGTTCTTAACAAGCTTTAACTGTACAAAAGGGCGTTTTACCAGGAAGAGGTTGATTATGTCACGTCCAGTATTAATTACAAACATTAATGGCTTATATATAAAGCCTGCGCATCCTCGCCAGAACCTTTCTGGAAAGCCTTTACGGTTCTCAGAAGAATTATATGAGGTGTGGTCATTTCTCAAAGTAAAAAAAAATAATGATGGAAAAGTCCGATCTGAGATTATTCAAAATAAACTTCTATAAAACGTCTGAGGATAGAAAAAAAAGTGTTGCATTTGATCATACCATATGAACAAGGGCGTGCAGCTTGCGAGCACACTTGGATTTTATAATCGTCTTTCTTTCGCAGCATTTACTGTTATATGTATACTCATGATTGTTTCGGAAAACCCTATCAATTATAATGGACCATATTTGATAACAAAAATAATCCTTGATGTCGTCTTCTTTTCGAGCTACTACTTATAATGTAACCCTAGCCGCTAATCCTTCACATTTCTCGTTATAAATAGTATATTAGACAGTACAGTATGAGGTTAAAAGATATCAGGGAGCAATGTTTGGTGTTCGAAATTTTAAGATGTTCTAAATTTTAGGAGAACTACGATAGTGACCAAGGTACCATAACCCTTGGAGTTATGCCCGTGGTTGGTTTTCAAATTTTGCCATTCTTTCAAATTGTAGTAACAGAATTCTCAGAAACTATGAAAGCTAGAAAGCTGAATCTTTAAATAAGCATAGACAATGACTGGCTGTATTGTGTATACCTGAATAGGGATGAAGGCTCCATAATTCTTGGAGTTATATCACTTGGTAGGTGTTCAAAAATGAAAATGCATTTTGCTAAATAATTAAGTCCCTTACAAAACACGAATATGCTGCTGATCAATATTCATTTAAGACTCCAGCTCCAGGTCTATCGGAACCCGAATTTTATGGTGACTTAGTATATAAAATCAGAAAAATATATAACCGCAATGACTTCAGCACCCAATTTCGTAAAATCATTCTTCGATGTAAAAAGATTGGGTACAACATGGATGTTATACGACAGACTGCATGCATGGTAGTTAACCCAATCATGGTTGGCAACTTTGATTCCCTCTTTAATTGCACGCCGGTGGGTCAGGCCTCAGATTCTATGACGGCTCCAACGTAAAGGCTTATTGAGAATTAGAGAGATCTAATTCAAGGTAATGTTGGTTGGTGCCTGATGCTCTGTCTCTGGTCGGGCCCATCGGAGTCTAACTGTTGGTTTTCTTTTGCTCCAGCATTTCAGTGGTTTCTTGCTGTCGAGTCCTCACCGTTGTCTCACCTCTGTGGTTCTTTGATTTTTGTGTTCACGGAGATGTTGCACTGATGAGTAAGGAGGCCTTCATGCGGATTGAACAAATTATTTGTCTAAATCGCGACGGAAGTAAGGGCGAGGATTGTGGCCACGTAAAATCGATTTAAGCCCCCCAGTGGAAATCATTCCACTGACCGTTCCAAGGCGGTTCTTCTGTGGCGGTTTATTTATTGTGTTGTTTGTTACTGTGTGTATCACTTGTGTCTTTTTATTTTGGATGGCCATATGGCCATTTTGTGGGAAAGTAACTGTCCTTATGGCCTTCCTTTGTTTAGGTTTCCATTATGGTCTGTTCGCTTAATGTTTGTGTTTCTTTCCCTTTGGTGTCTTTGATGGGTGGAGTAAGTTAATTGTATCGATTCCTGATCTTTGTTTTACTTCTACTTTGTTCGCCAACAAATAGCTGGCAGTGACGTAGCTGACTATTTGAGCTATTTTACCGTTAGCCCCATTAGCTTTGCAGTGTACAGAACAAAAACAAGTCGTGACGTCACTGTCAACTATTCCTCGACTGACAGTACCTCATAACTACCTACAAGTGATTTGTTTGTTTGTTTGATTTGTGGTTTAACATCCCTGTCAACACTGTATAGGTCATTTTGGAGACTTTGCTTCCAATTTTGTGTGACTTTTACCCGGCATTGAAATGAAATGACATTTCAAGTCCTGTCGCCCAATGAAACCAATAGGGTTTCTAAGCATGGACGGGCCGACTCGCACCACTTTGCCTGGGTGGGCTTAGATTCTCTAAGCGGTTTACCAGTACTCGTGTGCGGTTGGTTTCAGCTCTGCATGGAAGCATCATGCAGCCCATTTATTTCTTCAAGCCCTTATGGGCGGGGGCCAACCTACAAAGTGATACAGATTTATAACACATTCTTTTGTCTTTCTTAAAGAATGAAAATAAATTAATGTTTTTGTTAGCTTGAAGGTTGTGTGAAAGTTAATTGTTCAGAAATAATAAAATATGATACTGTACCACATTCTAGTGAAAATAAAAACTAAAAAAAAAACAAAAAAAAACAACTAAATAAACAATAGAATTCTAATGCAATGAAAAAGAAACCAAACTGATTAGAAAATAATCATGGTGCAAAAAATGTTAATAAGTAATCTCCGTTCTTAATCATGTTTTAGCACCACATATTTTGCAGTACTAATCATTGTCCATTTAATTAACCATAAGTAGTTTCCAGTTCGAACCAAATATAACAGATTATTTCACAAGAAACTGGCCAGTAGTAACTTCTACACCACGTCATCCTTGCTATACACAGACCAATCTACAGTCCACTTCCAGTTCTCCGAAGTTCAATCAAACAATGGAAGTCAGTCCTAGCTTTTGTTAAACAATCGGATATTTCATTACACCCATATGACTGTAATATCACCATTACTATGCAGAATGCTATTCACAAAGTAGCAGGCATTGAGACCTTCTACCAGTGCCAAAGCTTCAGCCGCAAGGGTACTCTTCACAACTCTTGATTTCACTGGAACCCCATACTACAGGACATATCCTCCCGTTTTTCCTTTTCAAAAGGATCAGATATCCACCAGCACTTGAAAACTTATCTGACAAATTTGCATAAGAAGCATCAGTGTAGAGCAACAAGTCCATATCCTCTGAGCTTTTCTAATGTCTTTGATAATCTTTGACCTGAGTTTTGCCTAACTTTTTCGCAAGTGGTAGCTAGATCAAGAACATTGAAACACAAATTAGGTCTACTCTGTTTAGCTATCCAGTGCAGTTATCCAACTATCTCGGGGTATATTACATCTTTTATGCTTCTAGAATCCATATATTTATCAACTTGCTTGATTTCCTTGGTATAGCTAGGCTGATGAAGGTATATCTGACCCTAATTTTGTCCTATGTCCAAGCCAATATGCCTAAAACTAGTATTCAGCTGTTTCCGCACCGAAATTTCAATCTGAGTGGAGAAATGACATCCTCTATGAATTGATCACTACCAGCCCAGAGAAAATATCATCGACATGCATTAAAAAGAGACCTCCAAGTTTTTCTCCTTGATGCCAGTTAAAAAAGGCTGGATCAAGCTTAGATTGTTCGCATTTCAACTTAAGCTCCTTCTTTACACTAAGAAAACAGTTCCTTGATGCATCTACTAATCCATACACACATTTGTTCAGTTTTCATACTAGTATAATCAGATTCATATTCCTTTGGTGGCTGCACATAGATTTTTACGATCTATATTTTGACCTTGTAAGAATGCAGCTTTGAATTGAATGTATATCATAACCGCTAGTTGCACAGCGAGAAATAGTCAAAGACTTTCATTATGGACAGTGGGTGAATCAGATTTGACATCTGCCTCTTCATCAAAACCTCTGACCACTAATCTAGCCTTAACTTTACGAAACCCTTCTGACTCTTTTTCAGTTTTTATGCCCCCACCATTCAAAGAATGGTCAAAGAATGGTGGAAGGGCATAAAGCGTTGTCCCTGTCTGTTCATTCGTTTGTCCGTCCGTTCGTCCGTCAGTCCGTCTGTTCATCCATCCGGAACTTAAACGCAGCCAATAACTTTCTTATATCTGGATAGACTTTGAAATTACTTTGTAGAAATGTTAAACATCATGAGACGATGTGTCACATGCAATATCCAGGTCGTTACCTCCAAGGTCAAGGTCATACTTAGAGGTCAAAGGTAAAAAAAGGTCCAAAACCTAAACGCAGTCAATAACTTTCTTATTTCTGGATTAATTTTGAAATTACTTTGTAGAAATGTTAACCATCATGGGACGATGTGTCGCGTGCAAAACCCAGGTCCGTACCTCTAAGGTCAAGGTCATACTTAGAGGTCAAAGGTCAAAAAAGGATTTGAAACTTTAACACAGTCAATAACTTGCTGATTTCTAGATGGATTTTGAAATTACTTTGTAGAAATGTTAACCATTACGAGACGATATGTCATGTGCAAATCCCAAGTCCGTACCTCCAAGGTCAGCGTCATACTTAGAGGTAAAAGATAAATAAGGGTCTGAAACTTAAACGCAGTCAATAACTTTCTTATTTCTGGATGGATTTTGAAATTACTTGGCAGAAATTTTGGCCACCATGAGACAAACCGCCTCACACAAAACCAAGGGCCTTACCTCAAAGGTCAAGGTCATACTTAGATGTCACATGTGAAAAAAAAGGTCCAAAACTTAAACACCGTCGATAACCTTTCTATGGATTAATACGAATATGGGCATATTTTAGGCGGGGGCATCCGTGTCCTATGGATGCATTTCTAGTTGTTTGTGTGAATTGGGCTTTAACGTCCCCATCAACACTATTAAGGTTATTTTGGAGACGTTGCTTCCGTTTTTGTTGGACTTTTACCCGACATTGAGATGAAGCTCAAGCCCTGCCGCCCATTGAAACCAAAAGGCTTATATGCATTGGACGGTCCGACCACTTTGCCTGGGCAGGCTTAGTCTTTCTAAGCGGTTTACCAGTACTCATGTTTGGTCAGTTTCAACTCTGCGTGGAAGCACCATGCAGCCCATCTATTTCTCCAAGCCCCGATGGGCAGGACTCTTTTTCAGTAATAACCCATCTAGTGGTCATTAACTTTTGCCCTGAATAAGTAACTTTATTGTACACTTTTCCAGTTCTGTTTGTTTAGCACTTTTTACTTGGTCTTCATTATGCCAAGAAACTGGGACAAAAGCCATATTAACTTCATTTACAGTCTCCAAAACATACCACTCCTGAACATCTTTCATAAATACTACCCCTGGCTCCTGTATGTTTAAATAAGCCCAGTTCTTTCCTGTAGCTTTACCTCCTTTACTTAATACTTTTGCCTTAACCCAGGTTCCACTGCCGTTGGTTTGACATGCTACAGACCAGCCAGCTCTAAAACATTTTTTTTTCTCCGCAGTAATAGGCTTTTTTTCTCACAGAAGAAGCGAGAATTTTCTACGAGAAGAAAAATTGCGTTTCAAAGCGGTTAATTTCTCCACGAAACGCAGCAAAATTTCTTCCACAAATAAAAACAAAGTTTTGCCCCTTTGAAAGTTTCTGTTAGCAATTTTGCCTGCAATTTAGAACCGATCAAAATTGGATCAAGCTGAAACTTGATATATAGTTGGACCAAGATGTGGAGCAGCGCAAACATTATTTCAAGGGGGTGGGGGAAGAGTCCAGAGAAGTGGTGCGACTGTTCGCGACGTGGCCGAACTGGAAAAGATTCTCAAAAAAATCAATCGTCCTGACGGACATTGCTGGTGAGGATATCTTCAACAGTGGCAGATATTAATCGCGTGGTCTACCACAACAGCCACGCTTGGTCCAAAGACCTCCACTTCCCCCAGAGTAGAGAGGTTTACATCTACGAGGGCGATGTCTGGCAGGCCATTCGGGAAGCAACCCGTGGGGAGCCGATCGCGGTTTGGCTCCTGGGTGGCGCGATTGCGGTTTGGCTCCTGGGTGGCCAAGACGCGAATGAATTTCGCAGGCTCGCGGTCGATCAGTTCGTGCTCCATGACGGCCGCACCTACAGGACGCAGGAGACCTAGTGGGCGACTCCAAGCAATCTGCGCCGAACCGGGGAATCCCGAACTCGTCGAGAGTGCCTTCGGCGAAAATCACGCGGCTAGTATTGGGGCAAAGGAAAGGAACGGTTGGAAGCCAACCCCAGCCAACCTCCTCCCAGACGTCGAGAAGGCCTGCGTAGAGCACGGCCACGGCGGTCTCTGGAACTCGATGGATTACGACACGAGGGAAGTTATCAGTATCGACATGAAAGCTTGCTACCCGGCGTCCTTCCAGGGTATGGGCGAGGCCGAGCCCTATTTCGAACGGTTCGGACACCCAACCCGCCGGATGGTCCGCGTAGCCATCAATGGCCCTCTCCCAAAAGACATAGGCACAGGCTTCGCCGAGATAAAAGAATGGGAGTTTGACGACGTCTGCCATCCTGTCATCCCTGCCTGGTTCGGGAAGCATTTCGCCTCTGATGGTTGGGTCCCGACACAACTCTTTGCCTATCTCACAGAGTATGGTTTCAGAAAGAGCCTCAAGGTTCGGGAAGCCATCATCTCCTTTAAGAAGCAAACCGATGTGTGGCTCCAAGAAGACCGAAACCAAGGCTGCAGTGTTATCGGCAAGTTCACCCAGGGCGCAAAAGCCGCTACCGACGACGACGCCGGTGGCAAAAGACTGACACGAAGGCTTAGGATTGACCCGGGCGAACTTGACTCCCTCGTGCGAGATACCCGCGAAAGCGGCACCTTGGTCGGAACTCCCGAAAGATGCCCCCCTGGGTTATATTCTCACGTACTACGACGGCTCCGAACCGCAGTACACCCATCTAAGGGCAAGCATGCTGGCCTACGCCCACATCAACCTCCTCTCCATGCTTTCGAGATTTGAACCCGATGAGGTGGTCCGAGTGGCTACCGATTCTATCTGTGTCCGGAAAGTGGCACTCTACAAACTAGAGGGGGTTGAGGCTTTCAAACCCCATGAAATGTACCCGAAAAGGGCATTGCCGCGTCTGTCTCGTCCACCACAAAGAAGAAACTCCGATGCCGCCACGAGATGGGATTGCCCCAGCCCAGTGGCGTGACAAGGGTGAGGATCTGTACATGCCCGTGTAACATGCGGCTTACCTCGCCGACCCTGAATATATAGCAAATATCAAAGACCTGCCCGATTCGTCCGCGTCACCTTATGACGATCACCTGACCCGACACCAGCTGAGTTACCTAAACGGTGATGGAGGTAGCGGCAATTCCACCCGAGCGATCGAGCTCTTCCGCGACAAGAACCCCCTCGTCTTCACCCCGACCCATCACCTGGCCAAAGAGATGCGAGCCAGGGGCGTCCAGGCCCAGGCCTATCACAGCTTCTTCCGCTGGAGTAGCCAGACAGACTGGACACCCGAAAGGATGGGGCAGAAGTTCATTCCCCACGTGAAAATTTGGGACGAGATCTGCACAGTGCCCCGCCCCACTCTGGAAATCTTCCTCGACTGGCTCGATGGTCGGGGCGTCCAGGTCATCTGTTGTGGCGACCAGGGGCAGCCGCCCCCAATCGCCGGAGAAATACTGCACAACTGGCTGCAGCGGAGAGCCGATTTTTATGAAGAGGACTGACCGACCACAGTGCAAAAGAACCGGCTCTGAAAGCTCTTAAAAAAGAGATCCGCCTCCAACCAGACTGAGTACAGTGTCGGGCTATGAGACGAGCGTTACCGGCCTGTCTTGGATGGGACAGATTCGTGGAAGCTTGGAAGCCGGGGGACTTGACCCTGACCTCGAGGCAGAAGGTTCGCGACCGGGCCCAGATGCGGCTGTTCGAGAGTCATGAGAAGCATTTCCATGACCTCCCAGTTCCTATGCTATAGGATTGTCGGCGGCAAAACATAATGGTCGCCAGCCCTGGGCCCTTGGTCGTCGATGGTGAGCGAGACAAGCAGGAGCTCGTTCTGAACGACGTTGTCGAGGTTTCCTTGCAAACCGCCCGCGAGGTCCTCGGCGGCGTATGGGGTCAGGACTGGGCTCTTAGCTATGCCATCACAGTCCATTCAAGCCAAGGTCTCACCATCGCAGACCCCCAAAAAGTCTGAATTATAGATGACTTTCTGCAGTGGTCCAATCTTGCATATTTGGCAGTGTCAAGGGTGGAGTACATGCACCAGCTGGAAAGGGTAGTCTGTCCCCAAGAGGAGCGTTCTGAGGTGCCACCCATACTCACCGAGCAGCAATATGCGGCGCATATAGTTCGACTTTCAAGGTCATGACCTCAAGGTCAAGGTCAATGTGGCTATTTTTAGAAAAACTTTGTCATCGCACAAGCGCCTACATTTTTTCACCAATTTCAATATAACTTCATACAAACGTTTCTTAAAAAAAATATCTTGAGCGAGTTCGACTTACAAGGTCATGGCCTCAAGGTCAAGATCACTATGGCTATTTTTAGAAAAACTTTGTCATCGCTCTAGGGCCTACATTTCTTTACTGATTTCAATATAACTTCACACAAAGGTTCCTTATGACAATATCTCTAGCGAGTTTCACTTTCAAGGTCAAGGTGACTGTTGCTATTTTTAGAAAAAACTATGTCATCGCTCTAGCGCTTACATTTCTTCACCGATTTCAATATTACTTCACACAAATGTTCCTTATGACAATATCTCAAGCAATTTCGACTTTCAAGGTCAAGGTCACTGTGGATATTTTTAGAAAAAAATTGTCATCGCTCTAGCACCTACATTTATTGATGGATTTTAAGAGAACTTTACACAAATGTTTCTCATGATGATATCTCGAGTAGCTTTGATTTTCAAGGCCATGACCTCAAGGTCAAGGTCACTGTGGCTATTTTAAGAAAAAACTTTGTCATCGCTCTAGGGCCTACATTTCTTCACTGATTTCAATATAACTTCACACAAAGGTGCCTTATGACAATATCTCGCGCAAGTTCGACTTGCAAGGTCATGACCTCAAGGTCAATGTGGCTATTTTTAGAAAAACTTTGTCATCGCACTAGCGCCTACATTTTTTCACCAATTTCAATATAACTTCACACAAATGTTCCTTGTAAAAAAATCTTGAGCGAGTTCGACTGTCAAGGTCATGGCCTCAAGGTCAAGGTCACTGTGGCTATTTTTAGAAAACTTTGTCATCGCTCTAGCGCTAACATTTCTTCACCGATTTCAATATAACTTCACACAAATGTTCCTTATGACAATATTAACGATTTCCACTTTCAAGGTCATGGTCACTGTGGCTTTTTTTTAGACAAAACTTTGTCATCGCTCTAGCGCTTACATTTCTTAACCGATTTCAACAAAACTTCACACAAATGTTCCTTATGACAATATCTCGAGCTATTTGGACTTTCAATGTCAAGGTCACTGTGGCTATTTTAAGAAAAACTTTGTCATCGCTCTAGCGACTACAATTCTTCACTGATTTCAATATAACTTCAAATAAATGTGCCTTATGACAATACCTCAAACGAGTTTGACTTTCAAGGTCAATGTCACTGTGGCTATTTTTAGAAAAAAAACTTTGTCATTGCCCTAGCGGTTACATTTTTTCACCAATTTCAATATGACTTCACACAAATGTTCCTTATGACAATATCTCTAGCAAGTCCCACTTTCAAGGTCAAGGTCACTGTGGCTATTTTTTGATAAACTTTGTCATCGCTCTAGCGCTTACATTCTTTCACTGATTTCAATATAACTTCACACAAATGTTCCTTATGACAATATCTCAAGTGATTTTGACTTTCAAGGTCAAGGTCACTGTGGCTTAATTTTAGAAAAACTTTGTCATCGCTCTAGTGACTACATTTCTTCACCGATTTCAATAGAACTTCACACAAATGTTCCTTATGACAATATCTCTAGCGAGTTTCACTTTCAAGGTCAAGGTCACTGTTGCTATTTTTAGAAAAAAAACTATGTCATCGCTCTAGCGCTTACATTTCTTCACCGATTTCAATATTACTTCAAACAAATGTTCCTTATGACAATATCTCAAGCAATTTCGACTTTCAAGGTCAAGGTCACTGTGGATATTTTTAGAAAAAAATTTGTCATCGCTCTAGCACCTACATTTATTGATGGATTTTAAGAGAACTTTACACAAAGGTTTCTAATGATGATATCTCGAGTAGCTTTGATTTTCAAGGCCATAACCTCAAGGCCAAGGTCACTGTGGCTTTTTTTAGAAAAAACTTTGTCATCGCTCTACCCCCTACAGATTTTAATATAACTTCACACAAAAGATGCTTATGATAATATCTTGAGCAAGATCTACTTTCGCGGTCAAGGTCAATATGGCTATTTTTAGAGTAACATTGTCATCACTCTAGAACCTACATTTATTGATGGAGTTTAAACAAACTTTACACAAATGTTGCATATGATAATATCTCAAGCAAGTAGGACTTTTGTCAGTTCAGTGTTTTCCACACACGAAGTTTTCTTGATTCAGGGGATTTGTATCGCATGCGATGCCTACTTGTAACTTATGATATGACACATTCCAAGACACAGACTTTGGGTCCCTCCGGACACCCCCGGGCCATTCTAGAGGATCGGTACAAGCCATATCGACAAAGATATATGGCTGGGGCATCTGTGTACTTTGGACACATGTCTAGATTTTTTTTTTAAATTCAGCTCCTTAGTTTCGTTGCTTTGACTACTTAGAGTTTCCATTGAGGTATTGTTTGTCTGTTTGTTTTGGAGTGAACGGCCCAGTCAACACTTTTTAGGTCAGTTTCCCATTGAGGTATAATGGGGAAAATCGCAAAATGGTATTTCCTGCCAATTAAGCCTTTGCAGATATTTTAGTTATATTCTTTTAGCTGTCATCTATCTGCCATGTGATTTTAGACTACCTGCTGACATTTACTGGTTGCCATGGAAACCAAAATGCCTCCAAAACAGAAAAGAAATAACACTTAAAAATCATCTCCTCAGAAACTATATACTTTATGAGGCTGAGACTTTATGGAAATATTCACCGTATTTGCCTGAACAGGTATTTTTTATGTCCCCGGTAGCGATAGCGGGGACATATTGTTGTTGCCCTGTCTGTTTGTTGGTTTGTTGGTTTGTACGTGGACAACTTTAACGTTGGCCATAACTGTTGAACCGTTTGAGATAGAGCTTTCATATTTGGCCTGAAGGTTCCTTGTGACAAGACCTTCACATTCATGCAAAAAAATTTGACCTGTGACCTTGACCTTAGACCTACTTAAAAGAAAAAATAACATTGGTCATAACTTTTGAACCACTTGAGATACAGCCTTCATATTTAGCATGTATATTCCTTGTGACAAAAGCTTTACATTCATGCAAAAAATTTTGACCTGTGACCTTGACCTTGACCTTTTGACCTACTTAAAATAAAAAAATACCATTTTGGTCTTAACTTTTGAACCATTTGAGATAGAGCTTTCATATTTTGCATGTAGCTTCCTTATGACAAGAGCTTTACATTCACACAAAAAATTTTGATCTGTGACCTTGACCTTTGACCTACATAAAAGAAAAACTTAACATTGGTCATAACTTTTGAACCGTTTCAGATACAGCCTTCATATTTAGCATGTATGTTTCTTGTGACAAAAGCTTTACATTCATGTCAAAGATTTTGACCTGTGACCTTGACCTTGACCTTTGACCAACTTAAAATTAAAAAATAACATTTTGGTCATAACTTTCGAATGGGTTGAGATAGAGCCTTCATATTTTGCATGTAGGTTCCTTGTGACAAGAGCTTTACATTCAGACAAAAAAATTTTGACCTGTGACCTTGACCTTTGACCTACATAAAAGAGAAATTTAACATTGGTCATAACTTTTGAACCGTTTGAGATTCAGCCTTCATATTTAGCATGTAGGTCCCTTGTGACAAATGCTTTACATTCATGCAAAAATTTTGACCTGTGACCTTGACCTTTGACCTACTTAAAAATAAACATTTTTGGTCATAACTTTCGAACCGTTTGGGATAGAGCTTTCATATTTGGCATGTAGGTTCCCTGTGATTAGAGCTTTTCATACATGTAAAATGTTTGGACCATGACCTTGACCTTTGACTTACTTAAAAGAAAAAATAAAATTGTTCATAACTTTTGAACGGTTTAAGATAGAGCCTTAATATTTGGCATGTAGGTTCCTTATGACAATAGCTTTACATTCATGCAAATGTTTTTGACCTGTGACCTTGACCTACTTTAAAGAAAAAATATTATTGTTCATAACTTTTGAACCGTTTGAGATCGAGCTTTCATATTTGGCATGTAAGTTTCTTTTGTCAAGGGCTTCCCACACAATCAAAAATCTTGAACTGTGAGCAACTTTGAATAAAAAATGGCCATGCCCGGGGACATGTTCGTGTTTCACAAACACATCTTGTTTATTTTATGAATTCCGTTCTTTAGTTTGATTGCTATGGCAGCTTAGAGTTTCCATAGACTTAAAATGGAGCAAATTGAAAATTTGCATTTACTACCAAGATATTTTGGCAAAGCGTTCATAGAAATATTCTTTAAGCAATCGTCTATGATTTAACCCTTTCCCACTCAGATACGTGTTTTGACGTGTCTGCACCACCCCCCACCTTTTAAACCCAGAAGCACCTAAAATCTGCATTTCTACCCCTGGATAGTTATGTTTGCTTTAGGATTTGTTGGGCAAAAAAGTAACCTGTTTTTTTTCGCATGCCTCCCCACTAAACATCTTCTGGGGGGATTGAAGGGGCAACGCCCCCCCCCCCCCCCCCAACATCCCGAAAAATTTTGGGTGTATGACCCAACCGGCCGCTAAAATTTATATTTGAGGGTGTCTGGGGTCAAAAATGCCTGAAAATTGATGCTGATAAAACATGCTGCAAACAGTGAAAATGGCTAGTGCCAAACACCTTCATTGTTGCCTTGACAGCTGTGTGAAGATAGAAATGTGGTCAAAAATTCATGTGAAAATACACTTTATGCCCACTTTGAGATGCCCCCTCTTTACCATGACAACAATGATCAAGTCATGAAAGCTTGCATTTGAAAGGCTACTGCCCAATGAACATTCATACCGAGATTGGTGTTTAACAGACCATCCATTATGAAACAATGGCTAGTTGAAGTTGCTGCCAGGTGCAACACTGTGAAAATCAGCGAAATTCACAAAATACCTGAGTGGTAAAGGGTTAATGAAGAAAATTCCAACTGACCAAAATAATTTTTTTTTCATCATTTTTTGCAAGAAACAATATTTCAGATATAATTAATGTATTTTAGACTAAAATCAGTATGTTCCCAGATTTCAGTTAACCCTTTCCCACTCAGATATGTGTTTTTACGTGTCTGCACCCCCCACACCTTTTAAACCCCAGTAGCACCTAAAATCTGCATTTCAACCCCTGGATAGTTATGTTTGCTTTAGGATTTGTTGGGCAAAAAAGTAACCTGTTTTTTTTTGCGGGCCTCCCCACTAAACATATTCTGGGTGGATTGAAGGGGGGCAACACCCCCCTCACATCCCGAAAAATTTTGGGTGTATGGCCCAACTGGTCGCTAAAATTTATATCTGAGGGTGTCTGGGGTCAAATGTGCCTGAAAATTGATGCTGATAAACCATGCTGCAAACAGTGAAAATGGCCAGTGCCAAACACCTTAATTGTTGCCTTGACAGCTCTGTGAAGATTAAAATGTGGTCAAAAATTCATGTGAAAACACACTTTTTGCCAACTTTGAGATGCCCCCTCTTTACCTTGACAACAATGATCAAGTCATGAAAGCTTGCATTTGAAAGGCTACTGCCCAATGAACATTCATACCGAGTTTGGTGTAAAACTGACCATCCATTATGAAACAATGGCTAGTTGAAGTTTCTGTCAGGTGCAACACTGTGAAAATCAGCGAAATTCACAAAATCCCTGAGTGGTAAAGGGTTAATGAAGAAAATCCCAACTGACCAAAATAATGTTTTTTCATCATTTTATTGCAAGAAACAATATTTCAAATATAATTAATGCATTTTAGACTAAAATTCAGTATGTTCCCAGATTTCAGCTAATGAAGAAAATCCCAACTGACTAAAATAATGTTTTTTCCTCATTTTATTGCAAGAAACAATATTTCAGATTTAATTAATGCATTTTAGACTAAAAATCAGTATGTTCCCAGATTTAGGTTAACCCTTTCCCACTCAGGTACGTGTTTTTACGTGTCTGCATCCCCCCCCCCCTCTTTTAAACCCCAGAAGCACCTAAAATCTACATTTGTACCCCTAGATAGTTATGTTTGCTTTAGGATTTGTTGGGCAAAAAAGTAACCTGTTTTTTCGCGGGCCCCCCACTAAACATATTCTGGGGGGTTGAAGGGGGGGGGGGGGGCAACTCCCCCCATACATCCCGAAAAAATTTGGGTGTATGGCCCAACCGGCCGCTAAAATTTTTTATCTGAGGGTGTCTGGGGTCAAAAATGCCTGAAAATTGATGCTGATAAAACATGCTGCAAACAGTGAAAATGGCCAGTGCCAAACACCTTAATTGTTGCCTTGACAGCTGTGTGAAGATTAAAATGTGGTCAAAAACTCATGTGAAAACACCCTTTTTGCCAATTTTGAGATGCCCCCTCTTTACCATGACCACAATGATCAAGTCATGAAAGATTGCATTTGAAAGGCTACTGCCCAATGAACATTCATAACGAGTTTGGTGTAAAACAGACCATCCATTATGAAACAATGGCTAGTTGAAGTTGCTGTCAGGTGCAACACTGTGAAAATCAGCGAAATTCACAAAATCCCTGAGTGGTAAAGGATTAAGGTTTACTGCTCATTTTTATTGGTTTTCAAACATAAATTTAAAAAAAAAACTTAAAACATTATCATCTCCTCATAAACCATATGTTCCATTAGACTGAGAAATTATGCAAATATTCACCATATTTGCCTTTACAATTTCTGTGTTTTTAATGAAATTTGGCTCTTTACTATGACAAGATAAACTTATAATATTGAAAATGGAAAAATGACATTTTCGTCTTTCAAGATATTTTGTCAAGTTTTTTATGGAAATATTCCTTAAACAATGGTCTATCTGCCATATAATTTTAGGCCTATTGCTTGCCACAGATGGGCAGTTGTCACTTGTTATCTGTTGTCTTGCAACAGCACATTCAAGCGACATCAATCCTCTGAAGCCACTAGGCCGATAAGGTCCACTGAAGCCACCAGGCTGGTAGGGTCCAAATTTCATCAGCTTCCATGGTTTATTAAAAAACATGGCTGCCAGTAGGCAGTGCCCTCTGAGCTTTGGTGAGCATAGCGGTCTATGGGCCTCTTGTTAACCATTAGATTTGAGATAGAGCCTTCATATTCCTAATGACAATGGCTTCCCACCCATACAAACAATTTGTCCTGTTACCTTGACCTTTACCTGCGACCTAATTTGTCATAACTTCGAACCATTTGAGATAGTGCCTTCATATTTGGCATGTATGTTCCACCCACCCATTCAAAAATTTTGACCTGTGACCTCGGCCTTTGACCTACTTTGCCATAACATATGAACCATTTGAGATAGAGCCTTCCCATTTGGCATGAAGGTTCCTTGTAACAACGTCTTCCCACCCACACAAAAAGTTTGACCTGTGACTTTGACCTACATTATCATAACTTTTTAGCTCGCCTTACGAAAGTAAGGGGGAGCTATTGCCATACCCCCGGGCGTCCGGCGTCAGCGTCGGCGTCGGCGTCAGCGTCAGCGTCAGCGTCGGCGTCGGCGTCGGCGTCCGCATTTGGTTAAAGTTTACCTGCATGCTCTTATATGTGATGTTTTACAACTTTATTTTGAATATATATTTAATAATTGCTAAAGAAACAATATTTAACATTATCATTGTACTTCATTTTACAGGTTTTTTGGCTCAAATTGGACTTTTTGAGAAGTTAATATTTTCCTCTGTATTACCTCCCTTACTTCTCTATGTTAAAGTTTACCTGCAAGCTGCGTGAGTTCAAATCCCGGGGGAGGAACGGTTTTTTTTTGTTTTTTTTTTCTTTTCTTTTTTCTTTTTTTTTTTCTTTTTAAAAACATAGCAGGGTCTGGGGCTCAAGGTCAAGGTCACTGTGGCTATTTTTAGAAAAACATTGTCATCGCTCTAGCGCCTTCATTTATTGATGGATTTTAATATAACTTCACCCAAATGTTGGGTATAATGATATCTCGAGTGACTTTGACTTTCAGGGTCTGGGGCCTAAGGTCAAGGTCACTACTTTCAGGGTCACGGGGTCAAGGTCACTGTGGCTATTTTTAGAAAAAACATTGTAATTGTTCTTGCACCTTAATTTATTGATGGATTTTAATATAACTTCACACAAATGTTGGGTATGATGATATCGATAGCAAGTTCGACTTTCAGGTTCCAAGGCTGAAGGTCAAGGTCACTGTGGCTATTTTTAGAAAAAACTTTGTGATTGCTCTAGTGCCTTCATTTTTGGATGGATTTTAATATAACTTCACAAAAATGTTGGCAATGATAATATCTTGAGCGAGTTTGACTTTCAGTGTCTGGGGCTGAAGGTCAAGGTCACTGTGGCTATTTTCTAGTGTCCAGATTTATTGATGGATTTCAAGATAACTTCATACAAATGTTGGGTATGAACTTCAACTTTCAGGGTCTGGGGCTCAAAGTCAAGGTCACTGTGGCTATTTTTAGAAAAAACTTTGTCATCACTCTTAAGTACCTACATTTATTGATGGATATAATGTAATTCTACACAAATGCTAGGCTAGGCTTTTTTTAATTTGTCTTGCTCGAGGGGATTTGTATCGTCTGTGATGCCTTGTTATTACTTGGTAGTTTGTAGAATTTTTTTTTATCAAATATAGATTTCTTTTTCATTTTTTTTTTTTTTTTTTTTTTTTTGCAGTGGAAAGGCTTGAAAACAGGATGATTAGGGGTACATTTTGGTTCTCTTTCATTTGCTGCAGTCTATTGGGCTGTTTTACAGAAGAAAATTTTTTTGATAACTTGCCCTCATCCATCTTAGGCCCCCAAAGGCGAGCTATGTTGTCTTCTGACAACTCTTGTTAACCATTTGAGATAGAGCCTTCATATTTTGCATGTATGTTCCTTCTGACAAGGCACCTTACTATGTCACCACTTCATTTCTGCCGGCCTTGGTAGCTCAGTCTGATTGGTGACTGGTGTCTGCCTGTTGATCAGGAGGATGCAGGTTCGGTACCTGCCAGGGTGGGCAACATTCTTTCGTGGAGATGGATCATGAAATCTTTTCTACGTTCATTCCCTCCCTTCCGCTGATTCAAGCAGGGAAGTTGTTAGTTTCTGGGAAAGAATGTGCACTGTACTGGTTAACCACATACGTATAAGCCTGCCCAGGAAAAGTGTGGATAGGTAATCTGACTGGCTCAAAAATGACCTAAAATGTTGACTGGCCATTAAACTACAATACAAAGAAATAAACCATTTCATTTCTACAGTGTCGACCAGGTGAGCGATCCAGGGCCAATATGGCCCTCTTGTTTCATGTATTTCATAATCATCCAATTAGAATCAACCAATTTTTCTTGAATTATCTTACCCTTGATAATATCATTATGAATGCTAAAGGGTCTCTCTCTCTCTCTCTCTCTCTCTCTCTCTCTCTCTCTCTCTCTCTCTCTCTCTCTCTCTCTCTCTCTCTCTCTGGCTCTCTCTGTCTGTAGCATTTTAAGCCATGCCTACACCCAAATCCATGGCCCCCGCCCATAGGGGCTTGAAGAAATATATGGGCTGCATGATGCTTCCACGCAGAGCTGAATCCGGCCCGCACACTAGTACTGGTAAACTGCTTAGAGGATCTAAGCCCGTCCAGGAACCGCGGTGCGAGGCGGACCGTCCTTGCTAATAAACCTTATTGGTTTCATTGGGTGACAGGGCTTGACATGTCATTTCATCTCAATGTCGGGTAAAAGTCCCGCAAAATTGGAAGCAACGTCTCCAAAATGACCTTTACAGTGTTGACGGGGACGTTAAACCTCAAATCAAACAAACAAACAAAAAACACCCAATCCAATGACCAATTGATATGTATATACATGTAGTATATGTTTATGTGTGATGAAATTTCTAATAAATTAATACATAAATAAATTAGAATCATTAGGTATTTCTGATGATAACATACAACAAACCATTGTTCTGTAGAAGATCAGAAAGATGTCCTTATTTCCATGCTTGCCCTGAGACCTGATTAACCCTTGTGGGAGAGAACAAATTGTCATAGTCCTAAAGGTGTTCAAGCCATTGAAGTTCCATTGTGTATGAATATCAAATATTTCAGGTACTAAAGAAAGCTCATAGAGATGCTGGAAATAGCAGAAAGGAGATCTGTGAACACTTCAAACAGAGTGTCCAATCTGAGGTTGAGGATGCTTTTCGGAAGTTTCGGGCCAGTGTTCTGGAATCTGGGGATGGGGAAGGTCTTGAGATACGAAAACACTACCTCAAGCTGAGGCCTGAGATAGCAATTACAGAAATATTTGAGAAATTTAATATACTGTTGACCTTTGGCCAGCCAAGTACAAGAGGGGAGAAGAAAAGACAGCAGAAAATTGGCTCTGTTGTTACAGTAAGTAGGATCAGTTTATTGTTTGCCTCAGCAAAGTCCAACAATCCACAAACACAAGTAGCCATATCAGTCCCTCAAAACATTTCACAATAATTATGTTTTCCTAAGCAAATGAAGGGTTTGGTTCACATTTGGTATGCTGAAAGGAGTAGATCCAAAGTGTTATTCAACAAGACCCTTACTTATGCCCATGACCTCAGCTGAAGGTCAAGGTCATTGGCTTAAACATAACATGTAATATCAAAGATGTATGTTGATGTTTAAATTCGTGAATTTTTCCAACCATATGATGGATTGGGCCCATTTCTTGGCATGCTAATAGGTGCTAGATGAAGTTTTATTCAGCTATGCCCGGCTTAAGCCCATGACCTGATGCCACCTGAAGGACAACAACATGAATAGAAAAATGTTAATTTTCATGCCCCCACCACGAAGTGGAGAAGGGCATATAGTTTTGCCCTTGTCCGTACATCTGTATGCCACGCTTTGTAGTACTATTTTTGTCTCTGCAACTCCTCCTACAGTATTTGTCTCTGCAACTCCTCCTACATTGTTTGATCAGGGCATTGGAACTTGTTATGCAGTTCAGACATGCATTGAACATGTGCTTAAAGGAAACAGGATTCTGATCCAGCCCCTTATTGCAGAATTATGCCCCCTTTGAAAGACTTAAACTTTTGGCCATATGTGTTGCACAGGAAGATAAATAGTACTGTTCATGTCTCCACAACTCCTCTTTAGATTATTTGATGCAGGGCATTGAAACTTGCAACACACTTCACCCATGCATTGAACATGTGCATGAAGGCAAGAGGATTCTGATCCAGCTCCTTATTGCAGAATAATGCCCACTTAGTTTAAAACTTTTGGCCATATGTGTAGCAATACTGTTTTTGTCTCCATACAGTATTTGATGCAGGGCATTAAAAGTTTTCGACACAGTTCAGATATGCATTTAACATGTGCATAAAGGAAATGGGATTCTGATCAAATCTAGCCCCATATTGCAGATTACCGCTTTGAAAGGCTTAAACATTTTTGCCATATGTGTAACATAGGAGGTAAAATTGTTTGTTTATCTGCAAATTCTCCTACAGCTTTTGAAGCTTGCAACACAGTTCGAACATGTATGGATCATGTGCATGAAAGAAAAAGGATTCTGATCCAGCCCCTTATTGTAGAATCTTAAACATTTTGGCCTTATGTTTCTTGGACAATTTTGCAGTTTCTACATGTATTTCAGTTAGAATATGTGCCTGTCTACTTCATATGTCAAACAACGTACTCATCTAGTGTCAGGCATACGGTGGGGCATTCATCACCTTAAGTGATTGTCTAGTTGTGCCCCCGCATAAGGTAATGCTAGGGTCATATAGTTTTTTGGTGTACGAATGTATGTCCTTCTATACGCATGTGTGTTCATACGTAGGTATGTAATCCTGTTAGACTCCGGTTATGCGGTTGTACCAGGTAGAACCTGAACTCATATTTGTTTGTTTGTTTGTTTGAGGTTAAACATCCCCATCAACACAGTATAGGTCATTTTGGAGATGTTGCTTCCAATTTTGTGGCACTTTTACCCCGACATTGAGATGAAATGACATCTCAAGCCCTGTCGCTCAAGGAAACCAACAGGGTTTATAAGCATGGACGGTCAGACTCTAGCCACTTTGCCTGGGCAGGCTTAGATCCTCTAAGTGTTTTACCAGTACTCATGTGCGGTCGGTTTCAGCTCTGTGTGGAAGCATCATGCAGCCCATCTATTACTTCAGGGCCCGATGACCCGGGGCTTTTGAACTCATATACCAAACCATGTGATGAATTGGGTTTATTAGCTTACCTGTCACGTGGTGACAAGGTGAGCTTTTGGGATCACTTTTCATCCGTTGTGCGTCCGTCCATGCGTTTATGTGTAAACTATTTCTTAAAACGACATCTCCTAAACCACTGATCGGATTTTGATCAAACTTCGCAGGAATGATCCTTAGGTGGTCCCCTTCAATGGTTTCGGTCCATTGCACATCAGGGTCACAGGAGCCAAAAATAGATTTTTTTTTTTTGAAAACTTAAAAAACTCTTCGTCTTTAAAACCGCAAGGCTCATGTCTTCGATTTTTGGTGTGTAGCTTCAGCTAATGGACCTCTACCAAGATTGTTCAAATTATAGCCCTGGGGCCAAAAATGCCCCAACCCCCAGGCCCTTTGGATTTACATACACTTATATAGAGAAAACCTTTAAAAATCTTTTTGTCTGAAACCAGAAGTGTATGAGGCTTTGTCTTGTAGAACTCTATCAAGATTGTTCACATAAAAATGCTCCCTCCCTGGGAGTCTGGGACCCATTGGTTTTTCTTAGACTTATGTAGGGAAAATGTTTAAAAATCTTCCTGTTTGAAAACAGAACCTTTGGTATGAAGCTTCGTCTTGTGAACCTCTTTCAAGATTGTTTAAATTATAGCCCTGGGGCCAAAAATGCCCCCGCCCCAGGGCCCTTTGGTTTTACATTGACTTATATAGGGAAAACCGTCTTGCCTGAAAACAGAAGACTCAGGTCTTTGATATTTGGTATGAAGCTGCGTCTAGGTGACCTCTATCAAGATTGTTCAAATTATTATACCCCTGGAACCACAAATGGCCCCACCAGGAGCCCACTGGTTTTGCATAGACTAAAAAAGAAAAAATCTTCAAAATCATCTTGTCTGAAACCAGAAGGCTCAGATGTTTGATATTTGGTATGAAGCTTCTTCTTGTGGACCTCTATCAAGATTGTTCAAATTAAAGCCCTGTGTGCAAAAAATGCTCCTGCCCCTGAGGTCTTGGTTTTGCATTGACCTAATAGGGAAAATCTTAAAAAATCTTCTTTGAAACCGCAAGGCCCAGGTCTTGGATATTTGGTATGAAGATTCATGTAGCAGATCTCCAACAAGGTTATTCAAATCATAGCACTGGGGTAAAAAATGACCCCGCCTCAGGGCCCACTGGTTTTACATAGACATAGAGGAAATCTTTAAATACCCCATTTGGCCCCCTAGAGCATAGGCTTATTATAGGGAAACCCTTTAAAACTCTTCTTGTCTGAAACCAGAAGGCCCAAGTCTTTGATATTTGGGATGAAGCTTCCTCAAGTTGCCCTCTACCAAGATTGGCCAAATTATAACCCCATGGGGTCAAAAACGGACCTGCCTGGAGCCCACTGGTTTTATGTAGGGTTAAGGCTGAGCCGATTCATCTCTGTCTGTTACACAAGGACCTGACCCTCTCCTTCTGTTGCACTGGAACCTGACACTCAATGTCCACAATGTGTCCAGACAGTGATATACAAGTCAGCTCTGTATTGTTGAAGGGAACTTTTGATAGACTTCATCCTCAGAAAGAAAACAATTTGGAAGAAATGTTCCATGGGTGACCCTCTGACAAAATTGCTCAAAATAGTGTCACTCCTCTGAACATAGTACTATAGCCACCAAAACTTAACAATAAACAAGCTTTAAAATGACTTCTGCTACTAAATACTAGTAGGTTGACTGATTTGAAATAATTTCACAGAAATGTTCCTTGGGACACTCTCAACCAAAATGGCTCAAATCATCCACTCCACCTTATAGTACATACCACTTTATCTGTACAGTAAGGATCAGGTGAGCGATCAGGGCCATTATGGCACTCTTGTATTTGGTATTATGGTAGATTTTCCAAACCATGTGATGGATTGAGTTTATATTTGGTATGATGATGAATATCGGTCCAAGGTTTTATTCAGCAGTAGCCCACAGCATCAAGGTAAAGGTCACAGACTCGGAATTATGTCTCCCCCGAAATTTTTTGTTTCGGAGAGACATATTGTTTTTCCCCCGGGCGTCTGTCTGTCTGTCCGTCTATCTGTCCATCTGTCACAAAATCGTGTCCATGCTATAACTTGAAAACCGTTCAAGCTTTTTTCACGAAACTTCATACAAATATTAATCAATTTTAGACGACGTGCAGTGTGCAAGAACTAAAACTCTCACATTCATTCTTTTTGAATTATCTCCCTAGAAAGTGTGTCGGTATGTATGTATGGGCAAATCGTGTCCGGTCAGTAACTTCCTTATTTTCAGATGGATTTTGAAATTACTTAGCAGAAATGTTAACCACCATGAGAGGGTGTTGCATGCATGACCCAGGTAGGTACATCAAAGGTCAAGGTCATACTTAGAGGTCAAAGGTAAAAAAGGGGGCATTTTTTCGTGTTTTGTCAATAACTTTCTTATTTTTAGATAGAATTTGTAATTACTTGGCAGAAATGTTAACTATCATGGGACGATGTTGGGCACGCATGATTCGGGTTGGTACCTCAAAGGTCAAGGTCATACATAGAGGTCAGAGGTAAAAAATTGGCCTTTTTTCGTGTTTGGTCAATAACTTTCTTATTTTTAGATGGATTTTGAAATTATTTGGCAGAAACGTTAACAACCATGAGTCGATGTGTTGCGTGCATGACCCAGGTTGGTACCTCAAAGGTCAAGGTCATACTTAGAGGTCAAAGTCAATAAAGGGGCCTTTTTTGTGTTTTGTCAATAACTTTCTTACTTTTAGATAGAATTTGAAATTAATTTGCAGAAATGTTAACTATCATGGGACGATCTGTTGCACACATGATTTAGGTTGGTATCTCAAAGGTCAAGGTCAACTATAGAGTTCAAAGGTAAAAAAGGGGGCTTTTTTCGTATTTGGTCAATAACTTTATTATTTTTCGATGGATTTTGAAATTACTTGGCAGAAATGTTAACCGCCATGAGATGATGTGTTGCCTGCATGACCCAGGTTGGTACCTCAAAGGTCAAGGTCATACTTAGAGGGCAAAGGTAAAAAAGGGGCCTTTTTTCGTGTTTGGTCAATAACTTTCTTATTTTTAGAAGGTTTTTGAAATTACTTGGCAGAAATGTTAACCATCATGAGACGATGTGTCTCTTGCATGAACCATATTGGTACCTCAAAGGCCAAGGTCATACATAGAGGTCAAAGGTAAAAAAGGGGCCTTTTTTAGTGTTCAGTCAATAACTTTCTTATTCCTGGATAGATTGTTAAATTACTTGGCAGAAATGTTAAACATCATAAGACGATGTGTTGCGCGCTAGACTCAGGTCTGTACCTCCAAGGTCAAGGTCACACTAGGAGGTCAAAAGTCAAAGAAAGTCTTTTTAGCTCACCTGTCACGTACTGACGAGGTGAGCTTTTGGGATCACTCTTTGTCCGTCGTCTGTTGTGCGTGCGTCCATACACAATTTCAAATAAGTATATCTATAATACACCATGGCCAATCTTGATCAAATTTCATGTGAAGCATCATCAGGTAGGGGGAAAGGCTGCATAAGGTTTTTGGGCTGATCAAAATGGAATTCTGGTTGCCGTGGCAACATATAGCTCCCATAGACTTATAAAGGGAAAATTTTTAAAAATCTTCTTCTCTGAAACCACAGGGCCCGAACGTGGATATTTAGCTTTTTACATTGCTAAGTGGTCACCTACATAAATCCTGCCAATCATGCCCCTGGGGTCCAAATTGGCCACATCCCGGGGCCCCTTAGCTCCTATAGACTCATAATGGAAAAAAAGCTCCAAAAATCTTCTTCTCTGAAACCACAGGGCCCAGAGCTTAGATATTTAGCATGTAGCAATGCGAAGTGGTACCCTACATTATCCCTGCCAATCATGCCCCTGGGTTCCAAATGGGCCACGCCCCGGGGCCCCTTCGCTCCCATAGACTCATAAAGGAAAAAAAGCTTCACAAATCTTCTCTGAAACCACAGGGCCCAGAGCTTAGACATTCAGCATGTAGCAAGGGCAAGTGGTCACCTACATACCGTAATTCCTGCCAATCATGCCCCTGGGTTCCTCATGGGCCACGCCCAGGGGCCCCTTCGCTCCCATAGACTCAAAAAGGAAAAAAAGCGTCACAAATCTTCTTCTCTGAAACCACCGGGCCCAGAGCTTATATATTTAGCATGTAGTAACGGCAAGCGGTCACCTACATAATTCCTGCCACTCATGCCTCTGGGGTCCAAACGGACCACGCCATGGGGCCCCTTAGCTCCTATAGACTAATATTGGAAAAAAAAGCTTCAAAAATCGTCTTATCTGAAACCACAGAGCCCAGAGCTTAGACATTTAGCATGTAGCAAGGGCAAGTGGACACCTACATACAGTAATCCCTGCCAATCATGCCCCTGGGTTCCAAATCGGTCACGCCCCGGGGCCCCTTCGCTCCCATAGACTCATAATGGAAAAAAGCTTCAAAAATCTTCTTTTCTGAAACCACAGGGCCCAGTGCTTAGATATTTAGCATGTAGCAATGGCAAGTGGTCACCTACATAATTCCTGCAAATCATGCCCCTGGGGTCCAAATTTGCCACTCCCCAGGGCCCCTTAGCTCCTGTATACTCATAATGGAAAAAAAGGTTCAAAAATCTTCTTCTCTGAAACCACAGGACCCAGAGCTTAGCTATTTAGCATGTAGCAACGGCAAGTGGTCATCTACAGAATTCCTGCCAATCATGCCCCTGGGTTCCAAATGGGCCATGCCCCGGTGCCCCTTCATTCCCATAGACTCATAATGGAAAAAAGCTTCAAAAATCTTCTTCTCTGAAACCACAGGGCCCAGAACTGAGATATTTAGCATGTAGCAAGGGCAAGTGGTCAACTACATAATTCCTGCCAATCATGCCCCTGGGTTCCAAATGGGCCACACCCCGGGGCACCTTCGCTCCCATAGACTCATAATGGAAAAAAGCTTCAAAACTCTTCTTCTCTGAAACCACAGGGCCAAGAGCTTAGATATTTAGCATGTAGCAATGGCAAGTGGTAACCTACATACTTTCTGCCAATCATGCCCCTTGGGTCCAAATTGGCCACAACCCGGGCCCCCTTAGCTCCTATACACGTATAATGGAAAAAATGGTTAAAAAATCTTTTTCTCTGAAACCACAGGGCCCAAAGCTTAGATATTTAGCATGTAGCAACGGCAAGTTGTCACCTACATTGACCCTCTTTCAAAATTGCCTAAATCGTTCTGCTCCTTAAACAAAATGGCCGCCAGAGCTAAAAATAGAAAAACGTTTTAATGACATCTCCTCCTAGGCAAATGGCCCGATTTGAAAAGAATTTCACAGGAATGTTCCTAGAGTGACCCTCTTTCAAAATTGCCTAAATCGTTCTGCTCCGTTAAACAAAATGGCCACCACAACTAAAAAAAAACCTTTAAATGACATCTCCTCCTAGGCAAATGGCCCGATTTGAATTTAATTTCACAGGAATGTTCCTTGAGTGACCCTCTTTCAAAATTGCCTAAATCATTCTGCTCCGTTTAACAAAATGGCCACCAGAGCTAAAAATAGAAAAACCTTTAACTGACATCTCCTCCTAGCAAATTGCCCTATTTGAAAATAATTTCACAGGATTATTCCTTGAGTGACCCTCTTTCAAAATTGTTTAAATCGTTCTGCTCCGTAAAATAAAATGGCTGCCAGAGCTAAAAATAGAAAACCTTTAACTGTCATCTCCTAGGCAAATGGGCCGATTTGAAAATATCACAGGAATGTTCCTTGATTGACCCTCTTTCAAAATTGCCTAAATAGTTCCGCTCCATTAAACAAAATGGCCACCAGAGCTAAAAATAGAAAAACCTTTAAATGACATCTACTCCTAGGCAAAGGGCCTGATTTGAAATGAAATTCACAGGAATGTTCCTAGAGTGACCCTCTTTCAAAATTGCCTAAATCGTTCTGCTCTGTAAAACAAAATGGCCACCAGAGCTAAAAATAGAAAACCTTTCAATGACATCTCCTAGGCAAATGGCCCAATTTGAAAATAATTTCACAGGAATGTGACTTGAGTGACGCTCTTTGAAAAGAGCCTAAATTGTTACGCTCCATTAATAAAATGGCCACCAGAGCTAAAAATAGAAAAACCTTTAAATGACAGCTCCTCCTAGGCAAATGGCCCGATTTGAAAAGAATTTCACAGGAATGTTCCTTGAGTGACCCTCTTTCAAAATTGCCAACATCGTTCTGCTCAGTTAAACAAAATGGCCACCAGAGCTAAAAATAGAAAAACTTTTAAATGACATTTCCTCCTAGGCAAATGGCCTGATTTGAAAATAATTTCACAGGAATGTTCCTTGAGTGACCCTCTTTCAAAATTGCCTAAATGGTTCCGCTTAGTTAAAAAAAATGGCCAATAGAGCTAAAAATAGAAAAACCTTTAAATGACATCTCCTCCTAGGCAAATTGCCCCATTTGAAAATAATTTCACAGGAATGTTCCTTGAGTGACCCTCTTTCAAAATTGCCTAAATTGTTTCACTCCGCACAAAGTGGCCGCCAGAGCTAAAAAAAGAAAAACCTTTAAACGACATTTCCACCTAGGCAAATGGCCCGATTGGAAAATAATTTCCCAGGAATGTTCCTTGTGTGACCCTCTTTCAAAATTGCTTGAACTGTTTCGCTCTGTTAAACAGAATGGACACCAGAGCATAAAATTGAAAAACCTTCAAATTCCACTACAATGAAAAATAGCCTCCAAAGATAAAAGTGTTTGGTCCACACCTCCTTAAAGCAGTGAATCCCTCATTTCCACAAGCTTTGAAACATCTTGGATTTAGGGGAGCGATTCAGGACCATCATGGCCCTCTTGTTTTTGTGTCCAGTCAATAACTTTTTATATCTGGGTGGACTTTTTAGCTCACCTGTCACGTAGTGACAAGGTGAGCTTTTGGGACCACTTTTTGTCCGTCGTCCGTCGTGCGTCCGTCCGTCCGTCCGTGCGTGCGTGCGTGCGTCCGTAAACTTTTTCTTCAAGCGACATCTCCTCCTAAACCACTGATCAGATTTTGACCAAACTTCACAGGAATGATCCTTAGGTGGTCCCCTTTCAAAGTTGTTCAAATGGTTCCGGTCCGTTGCACATATAGGTCACAGTAGCCAAAAAATAGATTTTTTTCACCGAAAACTTAAAAAATCTTCTTCTCTGAAACCGCAAGGCCCAGGTCTTTGATATTTGGTATGAAGTTTCATCTAGTGGACCCCTACCAAGATTGTTCAAATTATAGTGCTGGGGCCAAAAATGCCCCCACACCGGGGCCCTTTGGTTTTACATGGGCTTATATAGGGAAAATCTTGAAAAATCTTCTTCTCTGAAACCGCAAGGCCCAGGTCTTCGATATTTGGTATGAAGTTTCATCTAGTGGACCCCTACCAAGATTGTTCCAATTATAGTGCTGGGGCCAAAAATGCCCCCGCACCGGGGCCCTTTGGTTTTACATGGGCTTATATAGGGAAAATCTTGAAAAATCTTCTTCTCTGAAACCGCAAGGCCCAGGTCTTTGATATTTGGTATGAAGCTTCATCTAGTGGACCCCTACCAAGATTGTTCAAATTATAGTGCTGGGGCCAAAAATGCCCCCGCACAGGGGCCCTTTGGTTTTACATGGGCTTATATAGGGAAAATCTTGAAAAATCTTCTTCTCTGAAACCGCAAGGCCCAGGTCTTTGATATTTGGTATGAAGCTTCATCTAGTGGACCCGTACCAAGATTGTTCAAATTATAGTGCTGGGGCCAAAAATGCGCCCGCACCGGGGCCCTTTGGTTTTACATGGGCTTATATAGGGAAAATCTTGAAAAATCTTCTTCTCTGAAACCGCAAGGCCCAGGTCTTTGATATTTGGTATGAAGCTTCATCTAGTGGACCCCTACCAAGATTGTTCAAATTATAGTGCTGGAGCTAAAAATGCCCCCGCACGGGGGTCCTTTGGTTTTACATGGGCTTATGTAGGGAAAATCTTGAAAAATCTTCTTCTCTGAAACCGCAAGGCCCAGGTCTTTGATATTTGGTATGAAGCTTCATCTAGTGGACCCCTACCAAGATTGTTCAAATTATAGTGCTGGGGCCAAAAATGCCCCTGCACCGGGGCCCTTTTGTTTTACATAGGCTTATATAGGGAAAATCTTGAAAAATCTTCTTCTCTGAAACCGCAAGGCCCAGGTCTTTGATATTTGGTATGAAGCTTCATCTAGTGGACCCCTACCAAGATTGTTCAAATTATAGTGCTGGGGCCAAAAATGCCCCCGCACAGGGGCCCTTTGGTTTTACATGGGCTTATATAGGGAAAATCTTGAAAAATCTTCTTCTCTGAAACCGCAAGGCCCAGGTCTTTGATATTTGGTATGAAGCTTCATCTAGTGGACCCGTACCAAGATTGTTCAAATTATAGTGCTGGGGCCAAAAATGCGCCCGCACCGGGGCCCTTTGGTTTTACATGGGCTTATATAGGGAAAATCTTGAAAAATCTTCTTCTCTGAAACCGCAAGGCCCAGGTCTTTGATATTTGGTATGAAGCTTCATCTGGTGGACCCCTACCAAGATTGTTCAAATTATAGTGCTGGAGCTAAAAATGCCCCCGCACGGGGGTCCTTTGGTTTTACATGGGCTTATGTAGGGAAAATCTTGAAAAATCTTCTTCTCTGAAACCGCAAGGCCCAGGTCTTTGATATTTGGTATGAAGCTTCATCTAGTGGACCCCTACCAAGATTGTTCAAATTAAAGTGCTGGGGCCAAAAATGCCCCTGCACCGGGGCCCTTTTGTTTTACATAGGCTTATATAGGGAAACTCTTTAAAAATATTATTCTCTGAAACTGCAAGGCCCAGGTCTTTGATATTTGGTATGAAGCTTCATCTTGTGGACCTCTACCAAGATTGTTCAAATTATAGCCCTGGGGCCAAAAATGCCCCCGCTCCGGGGCCCTTTGGTTTTATATAGACTTATTTAGGGAAAATCTTTAAAAATCATCTTCTCTGAAACACAAGGCTTAGGTCTTTGATATTTGTTATGAAGCTTCAGCTAGTGGACCTCTACCAAGATTGTTCAAATTATAGCCCTGGGGCCAAAAATGCCCCCGCTCCGGGGCCCTTTGGTTTTACATAGTCTTATATTGGGAAAATCTTGTTTTACATAGACTTCTATATGCAGGGTAAACCTTTAAAATCTTCTTCTCTGAAACCACAAAGCCCAGGTCTTTCATATTCGATATGAAGCTTCATCTTGTGGACCTCTACCAAGATTGTTCAAATCATAGCCCTGGGGCCAAAATTGACCCTGCCCGGGGCCCACTTGTTATACATTGGATCAGGTGAGCGAACCAGGGCCCTCTGGGCCCTCTTGTTAAAGTAACCATGCAGAAATGTTTACCTTCAAAAGATGATTAGTTGTGTGCAAGACCAAAGTCCATCCCTCCAATATCAAGGTCATACCTAGAGGTCAAAGGTAAAAAAGGGACATTTTTGTGTACAATCAATAACTTTTTTATTCTTTGATGGATTATGAAATTATTTGGCAGAAATGTGAACCATCTTAAGGAGATGTGTTGTACTTCAGAGGTCAAGGCCATACTTTGAGGTCAAAGGTAAAAAAAGCTTTTTGTGTACGGTCAATAACTTTCTTATTTCTCCATGAACTTTTTATAGTTACCTTGCACAAATGTTCATCTTCATTATATGATGTGCTGCACACAAGACCTAGGTCCATCCCTCCAATGTCAAGGTCATACTTAGAGGTCAAAAAGGGGGAGACATCTGTGTTTTTGTAGAAAAACAAATTCTAGTTTTTTACTGTTAAAGACTCAGGTTAAGTTATTTATACCAGGTTGAACCGTAGTATTTAAGAGCTTATATCTTCCAAAACTATTTGATTTCTTTGATGCATATTTAGTATAATGATAGATATAGGTCCAAAGTTTTTTTCAGGAATACCCCACCCATGCCCAAGGTCAAGGCCACAAACTTTGAAATATTTTAATGTTAAAGACTCAGGTTAAGGTGTTTGTACCAGGTAAAACCTGACCATTTACAATTGATTAGGTTCATGTTTGACATGATGATAGATATAGGTCCAAAGTTTTCAAGAAAATGCTTGTGAATGCAACAACATTTATTTATCTTGGCCTATGATGCCCAAACTCAGACACATTGCTTAGGGACTGTAGATGTGCAGGAAAAGTGTGGATAGGTAAACTGAGTTTAACTGACCAGCTTAAAAACTCCAAAACAAAAACAAACATACATACATACATTCAAGCACGTACATACACAAACACACAGGCATGCTTGCATGTATACAGACACACTCATGCATGCATGCACACACACATGTGTGCATGCAGACCAGGGTTCAACATTCATTAACTTTTCATATAACTGGACAAGGTGGTCCTGTATCACTTGGGATGCATTGGACCTGATCTAAGTTCAACTGGACCAAAGAAATAATGTAAATCATATCATACTGAAGGATACATAATTAGTTCAACAGTCATCAGATTATTTTCTATTATTATTTATTTACATAAGTAGTAAAACTACTGCAACAAATTGAAAACAGTTAAAAACATGAGTTTTAATAAATGTGGTAGCAGAATTTCAACTGGACCATTCGGATCAGCCAGCCACTGACCTTACTAGATCTGACCAGCTTTTCACTTTTCTACCGGTTAATGTCTAACCCTACAGACTTATGCATGCATGCATGCAAACATACACTCATGCACACATGTATGCATATGCATACATGTACACATGCATGCACACACACTCATGCATGCATACATATACACACATACATGCCCACACACATTTGCATGCACACATGCATGCACACACATATACATGCATGTGCATGCACTCATGCATGCCTGCACACAAACACAAATGCATAAATGCACAAAATCCTACTTGCATGCAAGCACACATGCATGAACACATACACTCTTGCATGCATGGATGCACACGCTTGCACACACCAGGCAGGCATGCATGCACACTTACATGCATGCACACTTACATGCATGCATGCACTCACACATGCATACATGCACACACACACACATGCATGTGTGCACTCATGCATGCATGAACACACAAATACATGCACTTACATGTGCATGCAGTCATGCATGCATGCACACATACTAATGCATAAATGAACACATGCATGCAAGCACACATGCATGCACACATACACTCATGCATGCATGCAGACACACATGCATGCACACACACACACACACTCATGCAGGCATGAATGCACACATACACTTACACATGCATGCATAAACACACCCACTTGCATTCATGCACACACACACTCATGCATTTGGTTATGGCCCTTGGAAAACTGGGCATTTAGGGGCAAGCATATGGTTGGGGTCATTGTGTTTTAAAACACCATTTCTAGTTTTAAGCTCACCTGTCATGTAATGACAAGGTGAGCATTTGGGATCACTTTTCATCCGTCGTCCGTCGTCAGTCCGTGCGTGCGTCCGTCCGTCCGTAAACAATTTCTTAAAACGACATCTCCTCCTAAACCACTGATTGGATTTTGACCAAACTGCACAGGAATGATCCTTAGGTAGTCCCCTTTCAAAGTTGTTCAAATGGTTCCAGTCCATTGCACATCTAGGTCACAGGAGCCAAAAATAGATTTTTTCACCGAAAACTTAAAAAATCTTCTTCTCTGAAATCACAAGGCCCAGGTCTATGATATTTGGTATGAAGCTTCATCTAGTGGACCCCTACCAGGATTGTTCAAATTATAGTGCTGGGGCCAAAAATGCCCCCGCCCTGGGGCCCTTTGGTTTTACATGGGCTTATTTAGGGAAAATCTTCAAAAATCTTCTTCTCTGAAACCGCAAGGCCCAGGTCTTTGATATTTTGTATGAAGCTTCATCTAGTGGACCCCTACCAAGATTGTTCAAATTATAGTGCTGGGACCAAAAATGCCCCACCCCGGGGCCCTTTGATTTTACATGGGCTTATATAATGAAAACCTTTAATAATCTTCTTCTCTGAAACCGCAAGGCCCAGGTCTTTGATGTTTGGTATGAAGCTTCATCTATTGGACCCCTACCAAGATTGTTCAAATTATAGTGCTTGTGCCAAAAATGCCCCTGCCCCGGGGCCCTTTGGTTTTACATAGGCTTATACAGGGAAATCTTTAATAATCTTCTTCTCTGAAACCGCAAGGCCCAGGTCTTCGATATATGGTATGAAGCTTCATCTTGTGGACCTCTACCAAGTTTGTTCAAATTATAGCCCTGGGGCCCAAAATGCCCCCGCTCGGGGACCCTTTGGTTTTACATAGACATATATAGGGAAAATTTCGAAAAATCTTCCCTGAAACCACAAAGCCTAGGTCTTTGATATTTGGTATGAAGCTTCATCTAGTGGACCTCTACCAAGATTTTCAAATTATAGCCCTCGGGCCACAAATGCTCCCGCCCCGGAGCCTGGTTTTACATAGACTTATATAGAGATAACCTTTGAAAATCTTCTTCTCTGATAGCAAGTCCCAGGTCTTTGATATTTGGTGTGAAGCTTCATCTACTGGACCTCTATCAAGATTATTTAAATTATAGCCCTGAGGCCAAAAATGCCCGGGGCCATTTGGTTTTACATAGGCTTAAGTAGGGAATATCTTTAAAAAAATTTCTTGTATGAAACCGCAAAGGCCCAGGTCTTTGATATTTCGTGTGTATCTTTATCTAGTGGACCTATGCCAAGATTGTTTAAATTATAGCCTTTGTTGATATTTGGTATGAAGCTTCACCTTTTTAGACCTCCCTCAACATTATGCACATTATAACCCTGGGGTCAATAATGGCTCTCCCCGGGGCCCACTTGTTACTCTATGGATCAGGTGAGCGTCATCATGGCCCTCTTGTTCTTATTTCTGGTCCAAGACATAGATTGTGGGTACTCATTAGAACTGCCTCAATGTGGCGTTTCTAACAAGCACCCAATATCTATTTTGGGGGCATATATGAGAGAAATGTCACAATTTTATCAGAATAATGACCTTTTATAGTAATAAAAAATGCAGTACATCACATGGATTTGTAATTGTAATGCACACCAATCACAGGAATTCATAACAACAGTGAAACGGGACACTATGGCCAAAACATTGCTCCACTTGGCAATCTGTATCACCAATACTGTGCTGGAAGAGTCAGTGATGGAGTTACTTGCCTCTGGAGACAAACAAGAATCAAGTGAAGAACAACAACAAGAGAAAGTGGCAAAACCACCACCTAGAAAAGGTAGGTTTCCTTCAGCCCATTCCATGCTTGAGTCTTATGCACTAAGAGGTTAGGAAACATTTAGGAAATTTCAGCGAAATATTTTGGTCCAAAGTTTTGAGTTTTCCAGTATGAGCCTTGTCACTAGAAAAGCTGTCTTCAGATTTTGACCTGGTTAGGCATTAACCTGGCTGCTCAGCCATACAACCTGTTAAGGGGAATGGATACACCCTCAGGGGAGGCAGCTCTTGCAAAAGTATTTTTGTCTCCCACTTCAGTAGGGGTCAACTCTTAAAGGGAAGAATTTGTTCCAGAGAAGACCCCTTTTTCAGTGGGACAGGGCTTATAGAAAAGCAAACAGGAAGTCTCAAAAGCTGTCTCCCTTTGAAAAAGTGCATAAAAATCTGCCAGGTGTTCCGTATCCCCTTAAGTGTCTTGAAATTTTGAATATAAAAATTCCAGCTTTTGCATTACCCTATCAGGGAACATTATGGTGCAGATCAGTCTGCGCAGTTGGCTCCCTGCCAAATAGCTAAAATTGATACTTTCCAGTGAACAAGATGGCTACCAGAGATAAAAATAGAAACAAAATATATTTAAATGACAACTCCTAAACCCATTGGCCATTTCATTCAAGCTTAATAGAAATGTTGCCCAGGTGACCCTCTAGCAAAATAGCTAAACTAGTTCAACTTTAATGGACAAAATGGCCACCAGAGCTAAGAATAGATACTTTCCTTATACCTTTTGCACAATTTCAACTTCCTTGGAATGCTGCTTTGGTGACCCTGTGTTAACAAGCTGAAACTATTTCGCTCAATGAGCATGTTGGCATCCAGAGCTAAAAAAGAAAAACATTTAAATGATTATTCCTCTACCTTTGGTCCAATGTCCTTCAAACTTCACAGGAATGTTACTTTGTTGACTTTCTATCAAAATGGCTAAAACAGTTCCACTCCAGTGAACAATATGACTGTAGAAACACCTTTGAAGGACTTTGGTCTAATTAGGGCCCCGCACTGAAAGTGTGGGTGCCCTATAGTAATCACTCTGTCCGTCCGTCTGTCTGTCTGTCCGTCCGTCTGTCCATCTGTCCGTCCACAAATTTTTTTATCCTCCATAACTTTTTATTATTCCTGGATGGATTTAAATATTACTTGGCATCACTCTGTCCGTCCGTCTGTCTGTCTGTCTGTCTGTCTGTCCGTCTGTCCGTCCACAAATTTTTTTATCCTCCATAACTTTCTTATTCCTGGATGGATTTAAATATTACTTGGCAGAAATGTTAACCATAATGTGATGGAGTGTTGCGCGCAAGACTCAGGTCCGTACCTCAAAGGTCAAGGTCATACTTAGAGGTTTAAAGGTCAAAAAAGGGTCTTTCCTGTGTAACTTTTTATTATTCCTGGATGGATTTAAATATTACTTGGCATCACTCTGTCTGTCCGTCTGTCTGTCTGTCCGTCTGTCCGTCCACAAATTTTTTTATCCTCCATAACTTTCTTATTCCTGGATGGATTTAAATATTACTTGGCAGAAATGTTAACCATAATGTGATGGAGTTCAGGTCCGTACCTCAAAGGTCAAGGTCATACTTAGAGGTTTAAAGGTCAAAAAAGGGTCTTTCCTGTGTCCAATTTATAACTTTGTTATTATTCCTGGATGGATTTAAATATTACTTGGCAGAAATGTTAACCATAATGTGACGAAGTGTCACACGCAAGACCCACAACCGTACCTCAAAGGTCAAGGTCATACTTAGAGATAAAAGGTCAAAAAAGCGTCTTTTTTATTGTGTCCAATCTATAACTTTCTTATACCTGGATGGATTTAAATATTACTTAGCAGAAATATTAACCATAATGTGACAGTGTGTCACGCGCAAGACCCAGGTCCGTACCTCAAAGGTCAAGGTCATACTTAGAGGTGAAATTTAAATATTACTTGGCATCACTCTGTCCGTCCGTCTGTCTGTCTGTCCGTCTGTCCGTCCACAAATTTTTTTTATCCTCCATAACTTTCTTATTCCTGGATGGATTTAAATATTACTTGGCAGAAATGTTAACCATAATGTGATGGAGTGTTGCGCGCAAGACTCAGGTCCGTACCTCAAAGGTCAAGGTCATACTTAGAGGTTTAAAGGTCAAAAAAGGGTCTTTCCTGTGTCCAATTTATAACTTTGTTATTATTCCTGGATGGATTTAAATATTACTTGGCAGAAATGTTAACCATAATGTGACGAAGTGTCACACGCAAGACCCACAACCGTACCTCAAAGGTCAAGGTCATACTTAGAGATAAAAGGTCAAAAAAGCGTCTTTTTTATTGTGTCCAATCTATAACTTTCTTATACCTGGATGGATTTAAATATTACTTAGCAGAAATATTAACCATTATGTGACAGTGTGTCACGCGCAAGACCCAGGTCCGTACCTCAAAGGTCAAGGTCATACTTAGAGGTGAAAGGAAAAAAAAACGTCTTTTTTAACATCAACATTTTCCTACTCCTCTGATAGCGCTGCCGGGGCCCTAGTCAGTTTCACTGACAGCTCTAGTTGCATTCAAACTTCATCAGGGCTTGGAGAAGTAGATTGCACTGCAAGGTGCTACCATGCAGAGCTAAAACTGACCAAACTTCTGAGTACTGGTAAACTGTTTAGATTTAAGCCTGCCTTGGAAAAAGTGGTGCTACAGACACAAATTTGAACTTCATGAATGTTGTTTTGGTGATCCTCTACCAAATTAGCTACAACCATTCCTCTTATGAAGAAGATAATAAATTAAAAAAAAAAAAATTCTTTAGCTGACAACTTCTCTTTTAACTTTGGTCTCATTTCATGCGTATTGCCTATGAGACCCTCTATCAAAATAGCTGAAACGGCCCGCTCTGATGAAAAAATGTCCACCAGAGCTTAAAATAAAAAACAACAACTTTCAGAGGGCATCTTCTTCTTAGTCCTATATATTTGGTCCATTTCTATTCAAACTTCACAAGAATAGGTGGCTGTCAACCAAAATAGATGCAATGGTTCTGTTCTCAATAAGCAAGATGATCACCAGAGCTAAAAGTAGAAGAAAATTGAAATGCTTTGGTACTATTTCATTCAAACTAAATTTATACTAGGTGGCTTTCTACTAAAATATAAAATGGTTCTGATCCAATGAACAAGATTCTAACCAGAGCAGAAGATAGAAAAATGTTTTAAATAACAATTCTGTATGAGTCCTTAAACTGAGATACCTTATTTACCATATGTATTCGGACAGATGGGCCTGATGAAACAATGTAGACCCAGATGAGACACTGCAGAATGCAGCATCTTATCAGTGTCTACACTGTTTGCCACTCCTCCCACTATTCTTAGACACAACATTGGATATTAAATTTTTTGTTCAAATTTAGAACGAGTATGTTAAGTGGTTGAGGTGTCCGAATACTTAACCTATTGCATGCCGGAAACACCTAAAGGGGTACCTAAGCGAACAATGCAGGCCCAGATCAGATACCACAGAATGTGCCGTCTATGCAGGGCCTGCACTATTTGCTAACAGAATTTTCCATCAAAAATAGAATAAAAACGAAAATATAGGCCTGACACCCCTTATATGACAAACGGACTTGTCCAACAAATAGCAATGGAAGAGTCCACTAGCATACAATGAATTCGGCCCCAGAAATAGATGGGCTGCATGATGCTTCCAATCAGAGTAGAAACCGACCCATACACGAGTACTGGTAAACCACGTAGAGGATCTAAGCCTGCCCAGGCAAAGCGCTGCAAGTCGGCCTGTCCATGCTCATAAACCCTACTGGTTTCATTGGGTGACAGGGCTTGAGATGTCATTTTATCTCAGTGTCAGTAAAAGTCCCACAAAATTGGAAGCAGCATCTCCAAAATGACCTTTACGGTGTTGACGGGGACGTTAAACCTCAAATCAAAAGCATACAGTGGATTAAGCAGTAGAAGAGAACCCACCGATCCTAGTCAAGGAAATCCCCTTTTACAGTTATATTTTGTTTCCATATTTAGTAACTTGTACCCAGATCGGGGGGTAAAATGACCAGTTTGTGTATGTTCATAGAAATCAGTCTGTGCAAAAAGTTAGTCATCCAATCAGATAGCTTAAAACGCCATCTTTTAAAAGACATAAAGGTTAAACTTTTTACAGTTCAGAATTTTTTTTAAACGGTTTTGTTAAAGAGTTATTGATCCCCGAAGTTGATAGATTATCTCTTTTCTGTCAAAAATTTTCATGACCCCGATCGAAGTACACAAAAATCCAAGCAGGGTCTTCAAAAATATTCTGACCTGTTTTGGAGTCTCTGTCAAGGTAAATTTCCTTCATACGCATCATTGTTGTCCTGAATAGAGACATCTTAGCATTTCAAGATTCACGATTTATCTACAACTGGAGCACGAGAAATGAAAAACATGCTAAGAAAACACATCTCAGGAAAGTCGCGAACCCCTATTGTCACATGCCTCTGTACATGATAACAATAACCACAAGATAAACCAATGTGCAACCCTGAAACTAATACCAGTACTGATGTTAGTGTTTTCAACTGGTCATAGTTAAGTGACCATTTGCTTAGATGGACTGCATGATGCTTCAATGCAGAGCTGAAACTGACCCGCACATGAGTACTGGTAAACCGCTTAGAAGAACTAAGCCTGCCCAGGCAAAGCAGTGCCACTGTGCGAGTTAGACCATCCATGCTTATAAATCCGATTGGTTTCATTGGGCAGCAGGGCTTGAGATGTCATTTCATCTCAATGTCGGGTAAAAGTCCCTCAAAATTGGAAGCAATGTCTCCAAAATGACCTTTACAGTGTTGATGGGGATGTTATACCTCAAATCAAAGAAACAAAACCATTTTACTAGAAATCCTCACATAAATACCTGGCTACTATAATGTTGTCACTGTAGCTTTTACTATATGAATCCATAGAAGTCCAAAATATCCGGACATGTGAAGACTGTGTTACAGGCACTTGCAAGACTGCTCGAATATCAGTCTGATCCAGGTCTATAAAGGCAAACAGCACAAGTCAAGACCAGACCGAACCAGGAAGAACAACCTATTTTGAACCTGCATCATCAACCATGAGATCATGGAATTTTTAGGCTGCTATTTATTCAGTTCATCATCGCACCACCTTATTATTTACAATAAAGGGCACCAAAGACATACTCTGTAATTTAACAAGTTAAATAGATAACAACAAGTGTTCCAAACTTCAGGACATAGACTACTGCTGCAAATATCAGCATAAGATACACACACACCATACAGCCCCCACCCCCCACAACCAATATTCTCCAAACTTCCAAAGAGAAGCCTGATCCAGGTCTATACCCATGCAAGCAGTGTAGGTCCAGGTCAAGACCAGTGTTCCAAAGAAAAGTATGAACCCGAACTATCAAAAATGACAAGCATGCCCGAAACCAGGTTTATCATCAACGAAGCCTGGCCATCAACCATGAACTGCAATTCCTATAAACAAGATTAAATAATCTAAAAAATTCCCGAAAAGTTTCACAAACACTTTGCAAAATTTCGCAACTTTAAAAGGTAACTGACAATCACATCCATTTAAACACGTGATATTCTCAAATTTTATCGAGCATATCTCTTGGCAATAACATTTTTTTTTCTTCAAAAATCTCCGAAATAAGTGTACTCCAACATTCAGTGGTATTCACCTTCAAGTCTGTGCAGTGAACATAGCTCACAGATTCAGTCTCCCCTTGTAGAACCAAGGAATCTTCTCCCTTCCATAGGCATTTCATGGTTGAGAGATCTTAAGTGGTAAAAAGGAATTGCAAGATCTGTTGTTAAAATGTTGAAATAATTTTGATTGTAGATGTGAGGTAATCGATTCCCGATCATTGCCTTCACTTTTGTTTTATACTGTTACTCCTTCTTAAATGTACCCTATAGTTTAAACGTTTAGGAGCTTCATAAACAGGTCTCTTTTCAGATTAACTTGTGGTTCTCTATTAGTTTGGTTTTTGCAATATTTATAGGGACCACTTGTTGCAGGGACCACTTGTTGCAGCCACCCTTCTGTCTTATCTCGCCAAAATTTTCTTGTTTCTTAGAAATATTAAGGTATTGAAATTTCACCAGAAGCATACTTTTATACTTTGTTAATTGTCCCATTTGATATTCATGTTTCTCATTATTTTCATCTTTATTTACTTGACTTCATTAGACCCAAGCTTTGAAGCTTGTACTAGATGAAACCCACAGCATTTAATCCTTGAAAGGTTAAACAGAGCATATTCAAATAGCAGTGAAGGCCATGATCGAGAATAAATACAATTACCTCACACTCCCCACCCAAGACACCAAAGGGAAAGAAACACAAACATAAAATAACTTCACTATAATTGAAACGTCACAGAGTGACAGTGAAAAGTGCAGAACTTTACTTTTCCACAAAATGGCCAATTGCTATCCAAAAAAAAAAGGATATTGGCAAATATTAAACCATAACAAAAGAACCAACTTGGAACAGTCAGTTAAAAGTTATTACTGAGGGGAGGGGGAGCTTAAATCAATTTTACATGGCAACAATCCTCGCCCTTGGTTTTCTCGTCGTTTAGACAAATAATTTCAGTCCGCATGAACGATTTCTTACTCATCAGTGAAACACCTCCAACAACGTAAATCCCAAACGACTACGGAGGTAAAACAATGGTGAGGAATTAAGAGCATTAAATAACTTAAATGCTTGAGAAAACCAACAGTTGTACTGTGGTGGACTAGTTGCTAATTCGGTAACTACCAACCTACTTGTACAGGCAGGAAATTGTAATCTGCATTTTTAGCTCACCTGGGCCGAAGGCTCCAGCGGAGCTTATAGTATAGTGGGTCGTCCGTCGTCCGTCCGTCCACACTTTTGAGCAGCTATATCTCTGCAGCCTGCAGGCTGATCTCAATCATTTCTCATCTGTAGCATGCCTCTGGTGGGACATTGATGACATAAGCTTTTTTTTTTAAATCGCCTGAAAACTTTGGTTGCTATGGCAATCACAAGGTCCTATAGACTTACAATGGGAAAATGCTTTTCATCACCGTAGCCCCTTCAGTTTTAATCGAATCTTTCTGAAACTTATATGTAAGGTGGCTGGGGATAAACAGGCCAAGTCAGCCCATTTATCATAGAGTTATGTCCATTTGATGGCTGAAAATGTTGATTTTTGACCTTGTCATCACCGTAGCCCCTTCAGTTTTGATCAGATTTTTCTGAAACCTAAATGTAAGATGGCTGGGGATGAAACCTCTGATGAGTTCGAAAACTGGCCAAGTGCTAAAAATACCAAATTTTGACCTTGTCATCACCGTAGCCCCTTCAGATTTGATCGGATCTTTCTGAAACTTATATGTTAGGTGGCTGGGGATAAAACCTCGAATGAGTTTGAATACTGGCAAAGTCGGCACATTTATCATAGAGTTAAGTGCCTTTGATTGCTTAAAATGCCTATTTTCGACCTTGTTAGCACTTCAGTTTTGATCGGATCTTCATGAAACTTACAAACAAATAAGTCAGGCAGAAAAGCTCGGAGGAGTTTGAAAACTCGTGAGGTTTGCATATTTGTCACAGAGTAACATCCCTTTCATTGCAGCAGTTAATTGCTTATTTTTGAACTTGTCATCACCATAGCCTCATCAGTTTATATCGGATCTTCTTAGCAAGTAAGGAATAAAAGCTTGAATGAGTTTGAAAACTGGTGAGGTCAGCCTATTTATCATAGAGTTACATTCTACTTGATTTGCAGAAATTACTTACCCTGTCATCACCATGTCCTTCCATTAATCCTTCAGTAAAGGTTGGCATGTCCTGAAACTTTGAATCTGTTAGCTCAGGTGAGCGATACAGGACCAGCTTGGTGCTCTTGTTTGTCAATGGGACTCTGCGCTTATGAACATATGAACATATATACAGTTTTTCATAGGTCTAAAGAGGAGCCGATTTGACTTGCATTATCATCTTTATTGGTATAAATAGGGGAATAATCAACAGGAGCAATTCCCGTGGTAAACACTAAATTGGATAACCTTTGGAAGGCAGAGAGTATTATAGTTTTAGAACATTTCAAAAATTCATTCAAAATTAAAACAGAGGCATAACCAAACCCAAAACAGGATACACCTGAATTGCATTGTTCCTGAATTTTTTTACCTTTAAAAAATGCTGCTTTCTTTATATAGGAAGAACTTGTCCTTATATCTTATCTGTCCTTATATCTTGTCAGGATTATATCTTATTATTACATCTTGTTGATACTGAATATATTACTCTTACCTCTGTAAACCTCGCGAAAATATGAAAATATCGGACAACAGACAGATGATGTAATAGCCTTAAAATCTGGCCAGCAATAGATGCAGATGAAATGGCAAGCAATAAACAGTCAGACTGTTGAAGTCCCAACTTGGCATTATGCAAACATACCTAGCTGTGCAATAAAGTGTAAATTTTAAAGGTCTAAAAAGTATAAAAAAACAACAATTAAGGCATAACTATACCTAATTTAGTGACACAGAAGCCTTTCTGATATTTAATCTTCATCAGTGTGTCTCAACCCCAAAGTTTTGAAACCGAAACGGATGATGGACAAGATCCGGCAAACACAGCACATCCCCCTCCGAGCAAACACCGACCGACGTAGCCTATGAGACAGGTCAGCTAGAGGCATATAGCAATGGATGCAGATGAAATGGCAAGCAATAAACAGTCAGACTGTTGAAGTCTCAACTTGGC
This sequence comes from Lucinisca nassula, assembly GCA_963580285.1. Classification (NCBI taxonomy): domain Eukaryota; kingdom Metazoa; phylum Mollusca; class Bivalvia; order Lucinida; family Lucinidae; genus Lucinisca; species Lucinisca nassula. The sequence continues at coordinate 39,731,651 of OY757017.1, forward strand.
ATTATGCAAACATACCTTGCTGTGCAATATAGTGTAAATTTTAAAGGTCTAAAAAGAATAAAAAACAACAATTAAGGCATAACTATACCTAATTTAGTGACACAGAAGCCTTTCTGATATTTAATCTTCATCAGTGTGTCTCAACCCCAAAGTTTTGAAACCGAAACGGATGATCGACAAGACCCGGCAAACACAGCACATCCCCCTCCAAGCACACACCGACTGACGTAGCCTATGAGACAGGTCAGCTGGAGGCATCAGGCAAGAGAGCCTACCCGCGGACTTATAGGGTCCCCCACCGAGCCAACATCAGCAAACATGACCCACATTCCATGGAAGTCCCGGGCATCAGGAAGGAGATGTCCAAAGTAGCGAGACTTGCAAAAATTTAAAATATAACAAAAAGTGTAAACCAAATCCGCTAAGATACATGTCTCACCTGACAAGTCAGTCTTAGTTTTAGAACAGTTAGAATTTTATGCTGCAAAAATTAAAGATATATTATAGTTATTTAAATCAGTACTTGAGCACTGACGTCAACACTGCAGTATCAACCTCAGCACTAATGGACTGATACTGAGCTGAACAGATGAATAGTGTTGTATTTTTCTTATTTCTGCTCAAAGCATAAATTGAGGGTTCTTGTTAAAATATCACCATAAAGGCATTTCTACTGAATACCCACAGGCTACTGTATGTTATGTATATTTAAGAGCAGTTATAATAAAAACGTATGTAATACTTAATCCTGCAAACCTAGGATTTTCCTATAATTATGAAGTGGAAAGTACCAGGTTTTTTAATGCATATTAATAGGTTTGCGTTGATGGTTATTTCCTGCGGAATACATATATATCCATTATGCCATACAAAGAAAATAAACAAAGGTGCATTTTCCAAGAAAAAATTGAATTGCACAACAGACTAAGACGCTAAGTTGTCCCTGTTCGCGGACAAATGTAACACATATCAAACAACTTTACCTTGAAAGAGACTCCAAACAGGATCAAAACATTTTTGGAGGCCCCAATCGGAGTCATGTGCTCCCCATTCGGGGACATGGTAGTTTTTGACAAAAAAAAATTATCAATCAGCTTTGATAATCAATAACTTTTTAACAAAATCATTTTAAAAATTATGAACAGCAAAAACTTAGACCTTTATGTCTTTTAAAAGTTGGAGTTTTCACTATTTGAGTGAATAAGTAACATTTTGCACAAACTCAATTCTGCCCCCCCCCCCCCCCCCCCCCCCCCCGTTGCTGCGACATAAAACTAAAACGAACAAGACACATTCCCATTTTGCATCCTTTATCTGGAAGTTTGTATCTTTAACCCAATGCCTCCTGGAAACCTTGAAAATAAAAATAAAAAATGAGTTCCTTTAAGAGCAATGAAAACATTCATAAGAAAGAAAATGGGTCAAACTACGTAGTTTCGGCTAATAAAGCCTCATCAGTGACCCTGTAATGATCCGGCAAAGAAAGCCAGAAGAAACACACTGCAATTTTGCGAATTTCGAATAGGCAGTCGATTCAAAGACTGATATAAATCAAAATGGGGTCCAAATAGTTAAAAACCTGTCTAGAATATGAGTCTAAACCAATATCTTTTTTTTTATTTTTCCGATTTCTCAGAATATTCACGCTGATCTCAAAGGACAAAAAGTTAAATATAAACTGCACTATGGTTGATGTACGGGGAGACGTTTTACGGCCGCCACACGGCACAACACCAGCTGCAGTGAAGGCAAATAAAAATCAAAAATGAAAAGCATAATGATTACACATGTGATATAGTGCATTCTCTCATATCTCCAAAATTTATGATATTTTCCTTATTTTTACTCCAGACAAAGGTTGTGGGTACTCATTAGAACCACCTCATTGAGGTAGTTCAATGAGTACCAATGAAGCAGTTTTAACAAGTACCCACCCTCCATGTAACCCCCGTTTTCTCAATGTTAAGTGGGGCTTAGAGGGGTGCTAATTACAGTTTACAGACTGGTTAACCTATATGGATTTGATGTCGCATTATGATCAGGATCTTTACTGTTTCCCAACATGATTTTCCACCTAAAATGAAGTTAAATAAAAATAGACCAAACGCTCCTTACATGACAAAATTTAGTGAACTTGTCCAACATAAAACAACGGAAGAGTTGCCAGTATGCAATTGGTTTAGACTTCATTTATTTACAGAGTCATTACTGGAATCTTTGAAGAAGTACGTTGAGCGGTGTCTGAATCAGGGAGCTCTCAGTCTCAATCACCTGGACAGGATTGAAGAGAAATTACTCGAAGATTATGGCTTTGATGTTTTTCATGCCATGGGTTATGGCAGATTTTTGGAATTCATATTACGTGAAGCAAAACAGGTAAAATATTTGGTTATCTCAGACTTCAGGGGATTGGAATTTTCAGTCTGAGGTTAACTGTAGTTTTAGATAAAAGTAGTTGAAATGTTAGAAATATATAGCACATTAAACCAACACTAGTTTACCTTAAGTAGTAGTTAACCCTTTTTATACCCCGACACACGATAGTGGCGGGGTATTATGTTATACCCTCTGGTGTCCGTCCGTCCGTCCGCACTTCGTTTCCGATCGATAACTTGAGTATTTTTTCATGGATTTTGTTCAAATTTTGCATACGTATTGGTATCGGGGATGAGTGGTTTGGGATTGTTAATGGGCAAAATCCGTTAATTTTTAGCAGTTATTGCCCTTTTCAGTATCTGAAAAATGGTTTTTGGCCTCTAATTCCCTTACTATATGGAATATCTGGATGAAACTTCACAGATATATAGAGGACTAAACGGTTCATATTGTGGCCAAGGACTGCTACTCTGGCTGTTCCAGTTCTTGAATTATCTGCCCTTGACATATTTAAAAAATGCATTTTAGACTGTAGTTCGTTTATCATTTACAATATCTTGCTGAAACTTCATAGATATGTAGTAGATGAATTGTTATATACTGTGGCAAAGGAACATGACTCTGGCTTTCCCAGCGATTGAGTTATGAGCCATTGAAATATCTGAAAAATGGTTTTTGGCCTCTAGTTCCCTTACCATATGGAATATCTCGATGAAACTTCACAGATATATAGAGGACTTAATGGTTCATATCGTGGCCAAGGACCGCTACTCTGGCTATACCAGTTCTTGAGTTATCTGCCCTTAAAGTATTTAAAATGCATTTTAGACTGTAGTTCCTTTATTATTTACAATATCTTGCTGAAACTTCATAGATATGTAGTAGATTAAATGTTACATACTGTGGCAAAGGAACATGACTCTGGCTTTCCCAGCAATTGAGTTATCTGCCCTTGAAATATATAAAAAGGGATTTTGGCCTATAGTTCATTTATTATTTGAAATATATGGATAAAACTTCTACACCCTCTGCTGTCTGTCTGTCTGTCTGTCCATCCATTTGTATGTCTGTCCATCTGTCTGTCTGTCCCTTTTCAGTATCTGAAAAATAGTTTTTGGCCTCTAGTTCCCTTACTATATGAAATATTTGGATTAAACTTTACAGATATATAGAGGACTAAAGGGTACATATTGTGACCAAGGATCATATAGAGGAGTAAAGGGTACATATTGTGGCCAAGGACCACTTCTCTGGCTGTTCCAGTTCTTTAGTTATTTGCCCTTGATGTATTAAAAATCGATTTTAGACTCTAGTTCCTTTATCATTTGCAATATCTTGCTGAAATTTCATAGATGTACAGCAGACTAAATATTACATATTGTGGCAAAGGTACATGACTCTGGCTGTCCCTGCCCTTGATAAGTCTGAAAAATGGAATTTGTGTCTGTTGGTCAGTGCATACAAAACGGAATTTGTGTCTGTTGGTCAGAGCATACTTAATGGAAATCCATCGAGCCATTTGTGTTTTATTTCCAGTCAATAATTTGAACATTCTTTGCTGAAGCTGATCGAATTTCGCATACATATTTATCTAAGAGAGAAGAAATTTGTGGATGTGACTACTGTTATGTGAAGAGAATAAACAAGTGATAATATATATTACTTGTACGTGAGATGTTTGAACATTCTTCGCTGAAGCTGATCGAATTTTGCCTACATGTACAGCTAAGAGAGAAGATAGGGTCTACAGTTATGTGAAGCAGATAAACAGGTGATAATATATGTTACTTGTGCATTAGATGTATATATGGCACCCTCAAACCATGCTTTACAGATACCATATATTTAGAAAGTAGATAACCAAATGGAATCTTCCTCCTTGTATATAGCTTGGGTCCATTCGAAATTTAGGGGTGTCAGGTTGTGTTTTCTTCAAAATTTATCAGGAAAATGGCTGAACTTTTTGCAAACAGTGTAGGCCCTGATCATATGCGCATTCTTCGGCGTCTGATCTGGGCCTGCACTGTTTGCCAGGGTACCCCTTTAGGGGTTTCTGGTACTGAATGGGTTAAACCAACGCTAATTTACCTTAAGCAGTAGTTAAATGTATCAGAGTTTGTGATAACCAAAGTCAACTGCATTTGGTGATATTGTTTTTATATAAGCTCTTTATACTTTGCTAATCATAGTTAACCCTGATCATGCTTAACCCAAGATCTATTACCTTTGCAAACAGTGTAGTTCCAGATCAGATGGCTTCTGGTTGGGATTTACTCTGTCATGCAGTTTGTGAATCTGAATGAATATTATATCAAGTAATTTGATTTGCTAATAGTCAGAAAAGAATAATTTCTACTGTGATGATTTAGATATCTAGCAGATTGTGCTCTTGCCAATTGGGGCTTGAAGAAATAGATTGGTGCTGCCACGCAGTGCTTATTTTGTTTGTTTGATTTGATGTTTACCGTCCCTGTCATCACTATGTCATTTTGGAGATGTTGCTTCCAGTTTTGTGTGACTTTTACCCGACATTGAGATGAAACGACTTCTCAAGCCCTGTCGCCCAATGAAACAAATAGGGTTTATAAGCATGGACGGTCAGACACACACCACATTGTCTGGGCAGGCTTAGATCCACTAAGCGGTTTACCAGTACTCATGTGCAGGCCGGAATTCAGCTCTGGGTGGAAGCATCATGCAGCCCATTTATTTCTTCAGTCCCCAATGGGTGGGGGCCGCACGCAGTGCTTAAACTGACCAAACTTGAGTACTGGTAAACTGTTGAGAAAGTTTAAGCCTGCCATGGAAAAGTAGCGGTTTCTTTGGTAGTAGGGATTGAGATGTAAATTATTCTCAATGTCTAGTAAAAGTCCCACAAAATGGGAAGCAACGTCTCGAAAATGACCCAAATAGTGTTAATGGGGAAGTAAAACCTCAACACAAACAAACAAACACAAGAAAATTCAAAGTGTTTGGAAGTTTCAACCATATCAAATGAGCCAGCTTATGAAGAAAAGGGTTACTGTAAAATTCCTAAACTTTGGACACCTTCAGGACTTGATGTTATTCTCCTAAAATTTTAACAAGTTTATTTTGCAATCCAGAAAGTAGTCCAAAAAGTACCGGTAGAGACGGAATGACAAATGGTGTAGACCCTGATCCGACTGCTTCTTCAGGAACAGTCTGATCTGGGTCTGCACTGTTTGCTGAGGCGTCTCTTCCAATACTTAGAGTCATTACAGTATCATTGTGTAGGCCAGGTGCCATGTAATGAATACCTTGTGGGAGCTTCGTGCACGAAATCATGCATCTTGTCCAATTGCATGAACCTTCTCCCCTCAGTTATGCCTTAACCTTTACCACCTTCTGGGCTAGTTCAGCAAACATTACAGCAACATCTCCTCAAGTAATAGGTGGGATTGAGCTGAAACTTTTTTGGAGGCATCTGGGTGACATGTAGATTCAAATTTGCTGAAATTATTCTGTTCCAATATCAAAGATGGCTGCCATGACAGCCATCTTGAAATCCTCAAACTACATTGCCTCCAGAACCAAAGGGGCTGTTGAGCTGAAATTTGATGGGAGGCATCTGGGTGACATTAAGATTAAGATTGCTAAAATCCTTCTTTTCTGATATCCATGACGGTCGCCATTGGTGGCAATCTTGAAATTCTTCAAACAACATCTCTACCAGAACCAAAGGATGGATTGAGCTGAAACTTGATGGGAGGCATCAGTGTTACATAGAGATTAACATTGCTAAAATCCTTCTATTCTATACCTATGACGGTCGCCATGGTGACAATCTTGAAATTCTTTAAACAACATCTCCTCCAGAACTAACAGTCAGATTGATCTGAAACTTGATAGGAGGCATTAGGGCAACATGGAGATACAGATTTGCTAAAATCGTTCCATGCCTATATCCAAGATGGCCCCCATGGCAGCCATCTTGAAATTCTTCAAACAACATCTCCTCCAGAACCAAAGGTCAGACTGAGCTGAAACTTGATGGGAGGCATCAGGGTGACATGGAGATTCAGATTTGCTAAAATCATTCTGCTCTGATATCCAAGATGGCCGCTATTGGGGGCCATCTTGAAAGGGAGCCATCTTGAAGTTCTTCAAATGACATCTCCCGAACCAAATGCTGGATCGAGCTGAAACTGAGGCATTGGGGCGAAATGTAGATTCAGATTTGCTAAAATGGTTTGTTCCTATTTCCAAGATTTCAAACGACACCTCCTTCTGAATCAAAGGTCAGATTGAGAGCTATAACTTTATGGTAGGCATTGGGGGACATGGAGATTCAGATTTGCTAAAATCATTCCATTCAGATGTCCAAGATGGTTGCCATGGTGGCCATCTTGAAATTCTTAGAACTACATCTCCATAACCAAAGGTCTGGTCAAGCTGAAACTTGATAGGAGGCATCAGGGCACCATTGGGACTCGGATTTGCTAAAATAATTTCCAGAAGGGCGACAGTTATGGCCATCCTGAAATTCTTCTAACGACATCTCCAAAACCAAAGGTCAGATCAAGCTGAAACTTGATGGGAGGTATCGGGGTGACATGGCAATTCAAATTTCCTAAAATTGTTCCAATACCCAAGATGGCTGCCATGGTCGCCATCTTGAAATTCTTCAAACAACATCTCCTCCTGAACTGAAAAACAGATTGATCTGAAGATTGGTATGAGGCATAGAGGTGACATGGAGATTCAGATTTGCTAAAATTGTTCTGTTCTGATATCCGAGGTGTTGTCATGGAAGACATCTTGAAATTCTTCAAACAACATTCTCCTCCTAAACCAAAGCTTTGGTTGAGCTGAAACTTGATGGGAGGCATCAGGGCAGATGGAGAATCAGAATTGCTAAAACCATTCTGTTCCAATAATTATCAAAGATGGCTTCCATGGTTGCCAACTTGAAACATCTCATGTACTGAAAGTCAGATTGAGCAGAAACTTGATGATTGTCATCAGGATTCAAAAGACCAGATTGAGTCGAAACTTAATAAGAGGCATCAGGGCATATTGAGATTCAGAATCACTAAATTCATTCCATTCCGATATCAAAGATGGTAGCCATGGGGCCCATATTGAAATTCTACAAACAACATCTGTTCCCGAACTGAAGGTCTGATTGAACTGAAACTTGATGGGATGCATTTGGGCAACATGGAGATTCAAATTTGCTGAAATTATTCTGTTTCGTTACCAAAGATGGCGGCCATTGTGTTCATCTTGAAAATCTTCAAACCACATGAAGTCAAACTGAGCTGAAACTGATGGGAAGCATTGGGGTGACATGGAGATTCAGACTTGTAAGAACCATTTTCTTCTGATATCTGCGACGGTGGCCATATTGAAAACCACATTTGCTTCCGAATGGTCAGTCGGATTGAGTTGATATTTGGTGGGAGGCATTAGAGATTAAAAACTGCTAAAATTTTTCCATTTCACTATCCAAGATGTTGGTCATCTTGAAATTCTTCAAAGCACCTGTACAGTAAATGCAGATAAGATGGGCTGGGTGGTGGGGGGGGGGGGGTGCAGCTAAGGTGTTGTCAGTATATGTCAAATTTTAAAAGTCATTTTTGCAAACAGTGTGGACCCAGATCAGATCTCTACCTCTAGGAGCCTTGTCTGATCTGAGTTCACACTGTTTGCCTGTATGAAAAAAATATTTCTGAAAAGTTTGCAAGAAGATTCAACAGACGACATAAGCAGAAAACATTTTCAGATGTAGTTTTTTTCTCGGCATCTCAAATGTTAATAGAGTATTCTAAAGGCAGGTGCAGGGATAGCTGTCCCCCCCACTCCCCTGCCAAACTATACACACCTCACTCTGCATCAACACCATAATTACCAGTATAAAGAGAATCCTACCAGTAGATGACATAAGCAGAAGACATTTTCAGATGTGGTTTTTTTCCCTGCATCTCAAGGGTTAATAGAGTATTCTAAAGGCAGGTGCAAATGATAGCTCCCCACTGCCAAACTATACACGCCTCACTCTGCATCAACACCATAATTACCAGTATAAAGAGAATCCTACCAGAATCCTAAATCAGATTGAGCTGTTCAGAAACTTAATCAGAGACATCAAGACAACATGAACCTCCAGAATTGCTAAAGGCAATATGATCTGATAAACAGGATGGCCACCAGTGCACAATGCAGTCGAACCTCAATAACTAGAACACCTTTGGGACCATGACATTTTCTTCGAGATAGGGGTACTTTGAACAATTGCGGGTAACTCGTACTACCAGAACATTAGTCATAATGTAAGATGACAGTTTGATATATTTTTGACTTCTTATAAATGTATGTTATGTGTGCTCATTAGAATCGCCTCAATGAGTCGATTCTAATGAGCACACACAGCATACTTTTCAAGATAAAATCAAACAAGATTCAATAAATTAACCTAAACTCGTGGATATCTGGAGTTAAAGGAACAATTCTCTAGCGACCCAAGAGTGAGTTCGAATTATCCGAGGTAAACGAATTATCCGTATTCGAGTTGTCGAAGTTTCACTGTATTATACATGTACATCATGATCAGCCTTGTCCAGGTGAGCAATTTCTGGTCCTCTTAGGCCTCTAGTTCTTTGTTTGTTTGATTTGAGGTCATTTTGGAGACGTTGCTTCCAATTTTGTGGGACTTTTACCCAACACTGAGATGAAATGACATCTCCAGCCCTGCCGCCCAATGAAACAAATAGGGTTTATAAGCATGGACAGTCCGACACTCGCACCGCTTTGCCTGGGCAGGCTTAGATCCTCTAAGCCGTTTACCAGTACACGTGTGCGGGTCGGTTTCAGCTCTGCGTGGAAGCATCATGCAGCCCATCTAATTCTTCAAGCCCTGATAGGCGGGGGCCACCTCTAGTTCTTAACATTTTAACCCATTTTAACTCAAACTACTTTTATTTAAATCATAGATTCCATTGCCTTAGATGTTTATCTGCAGATAAATTTTTCTTGGTGCTTCAAGCTAAACAATCAAAACAAAACTTTGTCTGTTTACTGTAGGTGTTGGAAGAGAGTGGCGGGCTGACTCTGGGATCAAGTTCTGGTGGACCAGAAAGTGATGTGGGATTTAAACCTCAGCAGGCTGACCTGTTTGAGTTGATAAAGCAGTCAAGTCAGTGTGGTGTGTCACAGGTACGTACAGTCAAAACTCTTTATACTGACATTCATTATAATGACAAAACTGGTTATCACAGTAATTTCAGAGGCCGGAATGAATCCTTAGCTCAAGTCAGTCTGGTGTGTCACAGGTACATACAGTCAAAACTCTTTATACTGACATTCATTTTATGACAAAACTCATTATCACAGTAATTTCAGAGGAATAAATCCTTAGCTCAAGTCAGTGTGGTGTGTCACAGGTACATACAGTCAAAACTCTTTATACTGACATTCCTTATAATGACGAAACTCATTATCACAGTAATTTCAGAGGAATGAATCCTTAGCTCAAGTCAGTGTGGTGTGTCACAGGTACATACAGTCAAAACTCTTTATACTGACATTCCTTATAATGACGAAACTCATTATCACAGTAATTTCAGAGGAATGAATCCTTAGCTCAAGTCAGTGTGGTGTGTCACAGGTACATACAGTCAAAACTCTTTATACTGACATTCATTTTATGACAAAACTCCTTATCACAGTAATTTCAGAGGAATAAATCCTTAGCTCAAGTCAGTGTGGTGTGTCACAGGTACATACAGTCAAAACTCTTTATGCTGACATTCATTATAACAAAACTGGTTATCACAGTAATTTCATAGGCTGGAATGAATCCTTAGCTCAAGTCAGTGTGGTGTGTCACAGGTACATACAGTCAAAAATCTTTATACTGACATTCATTATAATGACGAAACTCGTTATCACAGTAATTTCAGAGGCCAGAATGAATCCTTAGCTCAAGTCAGTGTGGTGTGTCACAGGTATATACAGTCAAAACTCTTTATACTGACATTCCTTATAATGACGAAACTCATTATCACAGTAATTTCAGAGGAATGAATCCTTAGCTCAAGTCAGTGTGGTGTGTCACAGGTACATACAGTCAAAACTCTTTATACTGACATTCCTTATAATGACGAAACTCATTATCACAGTAATTTCAGAGGAATGAATCCTTAGCTCAAGTCAGTGTGGTGTGTCACAGGTACATACAGTCAAAACTCTTTATACTGACATTCCTTATAATGACGAAACTCATTATCACAGTAATTTCAGAGGAATGAATCCTTAGCTCAAGTCAGTGTGGTGTGTCACAGGTACATACAGTCAAAACTCTTTATACTGACATTCATTTTATGACAAAACTCATTATCACAGTAATTTCAGAGGAATAAATCCTTAGCTCAAGTCAGTGTGGTGTGTCACAGGTACATACAGTCAAAACTCTTTATGCTGACATTCATTATAACAAAACTGGTTATCACAGTAATTTCATAGGCTGGAATGAATCCTTAGCTCAAGTCAGTGTGGTGTGTCACAGGTACATACAGTCAAAAATCTTTATACTGACATTCATTATAATGACGAAACTCGTTATCACAGTAATTTCAGAGGCCAGAATGAATCCTTAGCTCAAGTCAGTGTGGTGTGTCACAGGTATATACAGTCAAAACTCTTTATACTGACATTCCCATATTATGACGAAACTGGTTATCACAGTAATTTCAGAGGCCGGAATGAATCCTTAGCTCAAGTCAGTGTGGTGTGTCACAGGTACATACAGTCAAAAATCTTTATACTGACATTCATTATAATGACGAAACTCGTTATCACAGTAATTTCAGAGGCCAGAATGAATCCTTAGCTCAAGTCAGTGTGGTGTGTCACAGGTACATACAGTCAAAAATCTTTATACTGACATTCTTTATAATGACGAAACTCGTTATCACAGTAATTTCAGAGGTTGGAATGAATCCTTAGCTCAAGTCAGTCTGGTGTGTCACAGGTACATACAGTCAAAACTCTTTATACTGACATTCATTTTATGACAAAACTCATTATCACAGTAATTTCAGAGGTTGGAATGAATCCTTAGCTCAAGTCAGTCTGGTGTGTCACAGGTACATACAGTCAAAACTCTTTATACTGACATTCTTTTTATGACAAAACTCATTATCACAGTAATTTCAGAGGTTGGAATGAATCCTTAGCTCAAGTCAGTCTGGTGTGTCACAGGTACATACAGTTAAAACTCTTTATACTGACATTCATTTTATGACAAAACTCATTATCACAGTAATTTCAGAGGTTGGAATGAATCCTTAGCTCAAGTCAGTCTGGTGAGTCACAGGTACATACAGTCAAAACTCTTTATACTGACATTCCTTATAATGACAAAACTCATTAGCTCAAGTCAGTTTGGTGTGTGACAGGTACATACAGTCAAAACTCTTGATACTGACATTCATTATAATGACGAAACTGGTTATCACAGTAATTTCAGAGGAATAAATCCTTAGCTCAAGATGAGACGGATTAATGGAAATATTGAAGAACATTATATTATTAATACTTCCAGTAACAAATGTTGTGGATATTTGTTAGAATTGCCTCGTCGAGGCGATTCTAACATATGTCCAAAACATTCGTTCTTTGGAGTAACAAAGGACAAAAGACACTTCAACACTCTCATTTTGACAGTAGCTTGGGGTTGTCTGATGAAAGATGATTTCAATATGATGATAATCTTTTCCGTACTTAACGTATGTTTGGCTGAATAGCATCTTCTTTCTTTTTTAGAGCAGGAATCCATTTAGTTTAATCATATTTTATTTCCATATTATACATTTACAAAATACAATATTACATGGAACAATTTGGATTAGAATGGAAGCTTAAAAGCTTTTTTTCTTCTCCAGAGAAGTCCATTTTGCAATAGACGGATCCAATGTTTTGACACGTGACCTTGTTTTCATTTCACTGCGCATGCGCCAATTACCTCCCCTGTAAAGATACTCTTTTATCTGGTTGGCAAAACATGACTGTTGCCGTACAGTGTCAATGAGAATTTCGAATATTTATCGTGTGATTGAACTCATTTCTTCTCCACAAAATTAACTGATCATTGTCAGTTTGTGTTTTTGAAGTAACAAATGATATAGAACCAGTCTCTTCTGATATTTTATCGCACATTTTGTTGCCTAAAAAGCGTTATAAAACTACCTACCATCATGCCAAAATGTAGTCGATGGGCTTTATTTAACGATGGAAATTAGATTAAAGCATGTATATTTTCTATCCAATTTTATACGAAAAAGAATCAGCTTAATGTCAAAAATGGTTTGTGGCAAACAGTTTTGATAGAAAGTCGATTTAACAATAGTTATTACAGAAAATAAGTCGTGCTACTTCAATGGTAGAGTATGGAACCAGAAGTTTTTTTGCCCACCAGATAAAACGAAGCTAATGACCTTTGACCTTGTGTGACGTAGACTTTGGATGTGTCTATTTAGAACAGCCATGTTGAGTTTCATTTAGAAACACAACTAGGAAATTGCATGTAGACATTTCTGATGTTTAATGTTGTTAACATCAACAAGTTGTTAAAAACAAGTGATGTTGTTAGTTAAATTAAATCATTTAAAATGGAAAATATGCTGATTTTTTTTTGCTGAGAAAATGTGAGCAGCTTTTGCAAATGCCAAATTTGCTCTCATTTTCTCAGCAAAAAATATTACTTTATCATACGACGTCGTTGATCAGCAGTGGATAAAGTCGTGTAATATAAATTGTATGACCACATGTCCTTGTCAACCATGCATTTTTGTGTGAAAAAATTTGTCAAATTTAAAGGCGATAAAATCCCATTTAAAGTGGTCATATGATCAACAGAATCTTACACTCGTGGTCATTTCATATGAAATTTATGAAACTCGCCAAAGGCTTGTTTAATAAATTTCATATGAAATAACCACTTGTGTAAGATCTTCTATGTATTAGATGTTGCACTTGCTAGGATAGTTAACAGTATCCGCACTATGACCAAACAATCCAATTCGCATCAATCAGTACAGGCATTGATTATAATTGGCAAACAATTGATTTTTATCCCCATACTTGTCATAACCGGTGACAAAATTGAGTACATGTACTCAATGCTCAGTCAGTCAATGATGTCCAGCCACCATCTATTTAACTTGCAATCATGCAGAGCATCCACATTGAGATCCATCACGCAATGGTATGTTAACGTAATGTGACCAGTGAGTCTGCCATCATTTGTCCACAATTTCAAATAAGTATATGATATCTCTTGCACCAAATGGCCAATCTGATCTAATTTCATGTGAAGCATTATCAGCTCTGGAGAAAGTAGAAGTAAAACAAAGATCAGGAATTGATACAATTAACTTACTCCACCCATAAAAGACACCGAAGGGAAAGAAATACAAACATTAAGCGACCAGACCATAATGGAAACGCTGCTTAAGGTTTTTGTACAGGTTGGATTGGAATTATGGTTGCCAAGGCAACATAAAGTTCCCATGGACTTTTGCCACACCCATAGGGTCTTTTGGTTGTATAGAGCAGTATAGCTAAAGAGCCCATGAGGCTCAGAGGTAAGATATTTAGAATGTAGCTTTGTTTAGTGGTTTCCTAATTAAATCCTGCCAACCATGCCCCTGGGGTCCAAATTGACCATGCCCCAGGGTAGACTTATATTGGGAAATACTTAAAAAAAATCTTCCCTGAAAACATGAGACCTACAGCTTATATAACTAGTATGTAGAAATGTTTAGTGGTCTCTAACATAAATCAAACCAACCATACCCTAGGGTCGAAATTGGCCACACACTGGGGGTCATTTATTTATTAATATAGAGCAAAACCAGTAAATATCCTTCTCTGAAACCAAATGGCCATAAACATAAATATCTAGGCTGTAGCAATGTTTTGTAGTCTCTTGCATAAATCTGGCCAACCATGCCTATTGGGTCCAAATTGGCCAAGCCCAGTGGCGGTTGTCATTTGTTGATATAGATCTATGCAGCAATAAACCTAAATGGCCTTATACTGGCATCTCAGAAACTATTCAGATCCCCACCCCTTAATCATATATTTTCTTGTTTCTTATGATAAAACAATTTGGGTGACAGTGATCTGGATTTGGGTGTGGGGATTGGGTGTCTTCACCCCTTAACTTCAAAAAGACCTAATATCTCTGAAACGGTTCAGATTCCAGCCCCTACACCATATATATTATTGTTCATTATGATAAGATGCATTCAGTTACACAGACTTTCGGTTCCCAGGGATATGCCCCACCCCCTTCACCTCATAAAAGTCTTAGTATCTCAAAAACTGGTCAGATAATAAGACACATTCAATTGAAAATGGGTAATATTAGTACCATAAAAATTTGGCTGTAAGACGGGAATTTTTACTCCCAAAATGAGCCCAGGTTTTTAGACATGTCTTATAAGAAAGGTCCTGGACCTCTTCCGAGTTTTCTGCTATCCGATTATTGGTTGTTGAGCATAACAGGGATTGTTCTTGGTCCACAGATAGTTGAGAGTAGGTTTGATACCGTCTTGACCTGTCTTTTAAATGAGTATAAGGTAAATACCACATAGGGGCCCCAGTCTTATTACT
Organism: Lucinisca nassula; assembly: GCA_963580285.1. Classification (NCBI taxonomy): domain Eukaryota; kingdom Metazoa; phylum Mollusca; class Bivalvia; order Lucinida; family Lucinidae; genus Lucinisca; species Lucinisca nassula. Next base: position 39,746,666 of record OY757017.1, read on the forward strand.
GAATCGCCTCGTCAAATATTTATAGTAAGTTGAATTTGGTGTAACATTACCTTGGTGGATAACATTAACTATCAGATGCAATTAAAGGATTCCATTAATATATTAACCTTTCTCTTGCTGAATATTCAGTTTAGCCACACCCATTTCTGACTTTGAACAAATCAGATTACTTGATGTTATTTATTCCTAGAAATTCATAAATTGAATGTGAAACAGTATAGGTCCTTATCAGATGGCAGAAGCCATCTGATCTGGAACTACACTGTTTGCAAAGAAAAGGGTTGTTGTGAACAGCAGGATAAGAGTTAAGTCATCAAATCTGTAAATGTTAAAACTTAAGTTTCTCTTTTGAGCAGTCTAGGCTCATTGGGCCTCTTGTTTTTTAAGCCTGCTCAGATGGAGGATGCCCTGTGTCATCAGTATGGTGTGAAGGATGTAAAGTTTCTTGGACATGGTAATATCAACCGTCTGTTGACTGCCGCAGAGAAACACAGGAAGCACCAATATACAGACTTCACTGTTCACTATGAGACAGCTCTTGTTGCCAAGTCTGGGTAAGTATGTTTATTTAAATGGCAGATTCAACCAGGAGTTTGAGGTTTTTGGTCCTTGCCAGGTCTGACTGGTGACCAGGCAGTCATGTTTGATCCTTGCCAGGTCTGACTGGTGACCAGGAAGTTGTCTTTGATCCTTACCAGGTCTGACTGGTGACCAGGAAGTTGTGTTTGATCCTTGCCAGGTCTGACTGGTGACCAGGAAGTCGTATTTGATCCTTGCCAGGTCTGACTGGTGACCAGGAAGTCGTATTTGATCCTTGCCAGGTCTGACTGGTGACCAGGAAGTCTTATTTGATCCTTGCCAGTTCTGACTGGTGACCAGGAAGTTGTGTTTGATCCTTGCCAGGTCTGACTGGTGACCAGGAAGTCATGTTTTGATCCTTGCCAGGTCTGACTGGTAACAAGGAAGTCATTTTTTTATCCTTGCTAGGTCTGACTGTTGACCAGGAAGTTGTGTTTGGTCCTTGCCAGGCCTGACTGGTGACCAGGAAGTCATGTTTGATCCTAGCCAGGTCTGACTGGTGACCAGGAAGTCATGTTTTGATCCTTGCCATGTCTGACTGGTGACCAGGAAGTCATGTTTGATCCTTGCCAGGTCTGACTGGTGACCAAGAAGTCATGTTTTGATCCTGGCCAGGTCTGACTGGTGACCAGGAAGTTGTATGTTTGATCATTTCCAATCCAGGAAAGTCACAAGGAAGTCTTGTTGATCCTTGCCAGGTCCAACTGGTGACCAGGCAGTCATATTTGATCCTTGCCAGGTCTGACTGGTGTCCAGGAAGTTGTCTTTGATCCTTACCAGGTCTGACTGGTGACCAGGAAGTTGTGTTTGATCCTTGCCAGGTCTGACTGGTGACCAGGAAGTCGTATTTGATCCTTGCCAGGTCTGACTGGTGACCAGGAAGTCGTATTTGATCCTTGCCAGGTCTGACTGGTGACCAGGAAGTTGTATTTGATCCTTGCCAGGTCTGACTGGTGACCAGGAAGTTGTATTTGATCCTTTCCAGGTCTGACTGGTGACCAGGAAGTTGTCTTTGATCCTTACCAGGTCTGACTGGTGACCAGGAAGTTGTGTTTGATCCTTGCCAGGTCTGACTGGTGACCAGGAAGTCGTATTTGATCCTTGCCAGGTCTGACTGGTGACCAGGAAGTCGTATTTGATCCTTGCCAGGTCTGACTGGTGACCAGGAAATCGTATTTGATCCTTGCCAGGTCTGACTGGTGACCAGGAAGTTGTATTTGATCCTTGCCAGTTCTGACTGGTGACCAGGAAGTTGTGTTTGATCCTTGCCAGGTCTGACTGGTTACCAGGAAGTCATGTTTTGATCCTTGCCATGTCTGACTGGTAAGAAGGAAGTCATTTTTTTTATCCTTGCTAGGTCTGACTGTTGACCAGGAAGTTGTGTTTGGTCCTTGCCAGGCCTGACTGGTGACCATGAAGTCATGTTTGATCCTTGCCAGGTCTGACTGGTGACCAGGAAGTCATGTTTTGATCCTTGCCATGTCTGACTGGTGACCAGGAAGTCATGTTTGATCCTTGCCAGGTCTGACTGGTGACCAAGAAGTCATGTTTTGATCCTGGCCAGGTCTGACTGGTGACCAGGAAGTTTTGTGTTTGATCATTTCCAATCAAGGCTAGTCACAAGGAAGTCTTGGTGATCCTTGCCAGGTCCAACTGGTGACCAGGCAGTCATGTTTGATCCTTGCCAGGTCTGACTGGTGTCCAGGAAGTTGTCTTTGATCCTTACTAGGTATGACTGGTGACCAGGAAGTTGTATTTGATCCTTGCCAGGTCTGACTGGTGACCAGGAAGTCGTATTTGATCCTTGCCAGGTCTGACTGGTGACCAGGAAGTCGTATTTGATCCTTGCCAGTTCTGACTGGTGACCAGGAAGTTGTATTTGATCCTTGCCAGGTCTGACTGGTGACCAGGAAGTCGTATTTGATCCTTGCCAGGTCTGACTGGTGACCAGGAAGTCGTATTTGATCCTTGCCAGGTCTGACTGGTGACCAGGAAGTTGTATTTGATCCTTGCCAGGTCTGACTGGTGACCAGAAAGTTTTGTTTGATCCTTGCCAGGTCTGACTGGTGACCAGGAAGTTGTATTTGATCCTTGCCAGGTCTGACTGGTGATCAGGAAGTCGTGTTTGATCCTTGCCAGGTCTGGCCTTTTTCATGGAGATTGATCATTAAATATTTTCTGTAGTCGTTCTAACCCCCCCCCCACTTACTTATGAAGGTTAGTTGACGGTAAATGGCAAAAGAGGTTAACAGCTTTATCAGAATTTGCATGGATATAACATTCAGTCAGGATGAAGTGGTTACCTTGACCTTATTTTCAAGGTCACAACCATGCTAAATATGTCAAATTTCGGCCAAATTTAGGTTATGTGCAGTATATCTCAGGAAATACTGGGTGAATTTTAGTCAAATTTGCATGGATATAACATTTGATCAGGCTGAAAAATGGATTAGGTTTTTGTGACCTTGATGTCACAATGGTGCTGTTAAATTAAACTTGTTTTGAAAGAGTTGTATGGTGTAGGGGGGGGGGGGGGGGTACATCTGTTTTCTCAGAAAACATGCCTAGTATTTCATTGTAATGTACTGAAATCTTGGTTAGTATTGGTGACTATGACATTAATTGCAAGGTCATAGCTCCCAAAAAGTGTCAAATTTGGGAAAAAAAAACTTATCCGCACCCTATTTCCTTGGTTCATTTATGCATTGTGATCAAACTTGGTACAATATATCATTGCAACCTACCAAGTATTTGATTATTATTTGGTAAAGCCACTGAGGCTGGACCAAGATATGAATAATACTTTAAAACACCTTCTTCATAACTGCTGGGCTAGTCGCCTCAAAACCTGGTCTGTAGTAATTACATGTACACAAATGGCTGAAAATTGGGGAGGAGTGTTGAATATTGAAATATTCAGCATGGCGAAGATTATTTTACATGAGAACTTATAGGCTGATACAAAAGTTGTTTCTCACATAGAAATAGCAGAAACATATCCCTAATGTACACCACAAACTCATTATAACACAGTTCATTATAACAAGGGTTTGGATATAACACGGTTTAAGTTTGATCCCAAAAATGTGTAGATTATATAGAAAAATGACCATTTTCTATATAGCTACACATTTTTGGTCATTTTGCTTTATAATCTACTTATTTATTTGTGGATATAACACAGTTGTGTAACTAACACATTTTCTGCTTTGGACCCCTTTTTGTACCGAATGTAATCTTGCCGGAGTCCATTCCAAAATTTAGGGGTGTCAGGTTGCGTTTTCATGTTAAAATTTATTTGGAAAATGACTGAACTTTTAGCAAACAGTGGAGGCCCTGATCAGACGCCGCATTATGTGGCATCTGAACTGGGCCTGCACTGTTTGCCAAGGTACCTCTTTAGGGGTTTCTGGTACTGAATGGGTTAATAGTGTTATAAAGAGGTTGTTTTTTTTGTTTGATTTGATGTTTAACGTCCCCGTCAACACTATAAAGGTCATTTTGGAGACATTGCTTCCAATTTTGTGGGACTTTACCCAACATTGAGATGAAATGACATCTGAAGCCCTGTCACCCAATGAAACCAATAGGGTTTATAAGCATGGATGGTCCGACTCGCACCTCTTTGCCTGGGCAGGCTTAGATCCTCTGAGCAGTCTACGAGTATCCATGTGCGGTCAGATTCAGCTCTGCATGGAAGCATCATGCAGCCCATAAAGAGGTTGTGGTTGATGCAGTAAGGTTAATGGGGAAACAACTTGGTCTTTTCATTACTTCTAGTCTACCACCCATGACAGTCACAAAAGTTGGGATGCTGGGCCATCAGACAAAAGAAGCAGCGAAGGTCTGCCTACACAATTGCCCCTTACTGGAGGACTTGGCACAATGGAGTCAGTGGGCTTTGATCTTTGAACCAGAACATGGCAAACTGAAAGACTTCATACAGAAATATGGAGGTGTTACTACAATGAATATGGAAGGTACTTAAGGGGAACCTGGAAGAAAAATAACTTTCAGACATGAAATAAATTGCTTCTTACCTTAGGATTGAAGGTATTAACACTTTCAGCCCTCTGTAAAGCAGCCAGTGTAGATTCATGTAAGAAGGCTTATCATGACTTAAGTTGACTAAGATCATTGGGCACTGTAGTTTGGAGGTAGAGTTCAGTACTCCCCTTTCTTTTCAGCCAAATAGTCAAGTAAAACTCCTATATTAAGACCCCCTTTGGGACTGTTCAAAAGTTGTCTTAAAGACCACTTTTGAACAGTCCCAAAGGTGGTCTCTGACCAGAGGACACTGTTAGCAGAAAACACAAAGGAAAAATAACTGCAACCTATTAAATAAGCTTTTTAAAACAGAATTAATCTTAACTTTAGGTGGTCTTAATAGCGGAATTTCACTGTGCTTCTCTTCTCCATCAAAGATAGATACTTGCAAACTGAATATATGTTTCAAATCAGAGTTGGTGGTCTATGTCATTTTTAGCTCACCAGAGCCGAAGGCTCAGGGGGAGCTTATAGGATGGACATTGTCCGTCGTCGTCGTCGTCTGCCTCTGCGTCGTTTGAAAGTGTTAACACTTTCAAACGACATCTCCTCTGAAGCCACTGTGCTGATTGGGCCCAAATTTTATCTGTAGCATCCTTGGACTTGGGGATGGAAAGTTTGTGTTTTTTATGAAAATCAGCTCATTAGTTTTTGGTTGCTGTGGCAACTTAGACTTTCCATAGACTTATAATGGGGAAAATTGAAAAATGGCGTTTTCTGCCAAGTCATTGCAGATGTTTTGACAAAACTTTCATAGAAATGTTCCTTAGGCAATCTACTATCTGCCATATGATTTTAGGCCTACTGCTCATTTCTATTGGTTGCCATGGAAACCAAAATAAAAAAAATAGAAAAAAAAAATACTTCAAAAATCATCTCCTCAGAAACCGAATGCTCTATTAAGCTGAGAGTTTTTGGAAATATTCACCATATTTGCCTATACAGGTTTTGTGTTTTTAATAAAATTTGGCTCTTTAGTTTGGTTGCTATGGCAAATTAGATTTTCCATAGACTTGTAATGGGGAAAATTGAAAAATGGCATTTGCTGCCAAGTTACTGCAGATATTTTGACAAAACTTTTATAGAAATGTTCCTTGGGTAAATGTCTCTCAGCCATATGCTTTAATGCCAACATGGGGGTCCCCCAGGTTAAGTCGGGGCCATGCCCCACCCCCTCCACTTCATAAAAGGCCATATAATTCGGAAACCATCCAGATCCCTACCCCAAAACCATATATATTCTTGTTCCTTATGATAAGATGTGGTCAGTGACACCAACCTGGGGGTGCCCCGGTACGTGCCGGAGTCATGCCCCATCCCCTCCATTCCATAAAAGGCCCACTATCTTGGAAACCTAACAGATCCCCACCCCTAAACCATATATATTCTTGTTCCTTATGAAAATATACATTCACTGACACCAACTTGGGGGTCTCCCGGGGTGTGCCTGTGCCTTGCCCCACCCCTTTCTTCTTCACAAAAGGCCATATATCTCAGAAACCATTTAGATCCCCACCCCATAACCATGTATATTCTGGTTTCTTATGATAAGACGCATTCAGTGACACCAACCTGGGGGTCCCCCGGGTTGTGCCGGGGTCATGCCCCAGCCCCTCCATTTCATAAAAGGCCCAATATCTTGGAAACCTTACAGATCCCCTCCCCTAAACCCTATATATTCTTGTTCTTTATAAAGAGACTCATTCATTGACACCAATTTGGGGGTCTTCCTGAGTGCGCCGGGGCCTTGCCCCACCCCTCCACTTCACAAAAGGCCATCTATCTCAGAAACCATTCAGATCCCCGCCCAAAAACCTTATATATTCTTGTTTCTTATGGTATGACGCATTCATTGACACTAACCTTGGGGTCCCCCAGGAAGTGCTGGAATCGTGCCCCACCCCTTCATTTCATTAAAGACCCAATGTCTTGGAAACCTTACAGGTCCCCACCTCTAACCATATATTTTGTTGTTCCTTATGATAAGACACATTCATTGACGTCAACCTGGAGGTCTCCTGGGTCAAGCCAGGGCCTTGCCCCTCCCCACCACTTCACAAAAAGCTATAAATCTCAGAAACTGTTCAGAGTCCCACCCCTAAACCATATATAATTACCTTCTTTGTGATAAGACATATTCAAATAACACTAGCTTGGGAGTCATCCGGACTCCTGGGTCATGCCCCACTGCTTTACTTCATTAAAAGCCATATATCTCAGAAATCATTCAGATCCCCACCCATAAACTATAATATTCTTGTTCCTTATGATAAGACTCATTCAGTCACACCAACTTGGGGGTCACTTTGTGCTAGGGCAATGCGCCCCGCACCTCCACTTTAAAAGGCCATATATTTCAGAAACCATTCAAATCCCCACCCCATAATCATATTATGTTCTCGTTCCTTATCAATAGCACACCCACTTGGGGGTTGCAGTGGCCTTTCCTCTCCTCTCCAAGTCATAGAAGGGCCTCATATATCAGCAACCATTCAGATTCCCACCCATTAACCATATATATATATTCTTGGTCCTTATAGGTTTCCTCGGATCAACAGGACATGCCCCAACCCCTCCACCGCTTAAGAGGCCTTAAGCGGTGGAGGGTTTGGGGCATGTCCTGTATACAGATCCCCACTGCTACACTATATATATTCTTATTCCTTATGATAAGACGCATTTAGTGATACCAACCAGGTCTCCATTGGGTCCATGTCCTACACCCTCTACTTAATAAAAGGTCAAATGTTTTAGATACTGAGTCCAGATGGATGCTCATTTGGATATAGGGGTTCATTTGGGAGACTTTATAATTGGTAGATTGAAATGATATCATGTTAAAATACATGGCTGTCATTGGGCAGTGCCCACCTGAGCTCTGGTGAGCATAGTGGCCAATGGGCCTCTTGTTTTACTTAACCCATAAAATGCCAATCAGGACAATTGTTGTCTGCTTTGTTGTCTGCTGGTTACTTAAAAAGTAATTTTTTTTTGCAAACTTTGTAGACCCAGATCAGACTGCTCCTATCTGTGTGCACACTATTTGCCTGTATGCAAATTTTTTTTTAAAAAAAGTTTGCAAAAAAAAAAATAAAAAAAAATCCCCAGACAACATAAGCAGACGCCATCTTCAGATGTAGTTTTTTTGGCGGTAATTAGCTAAAGTCATTATAATTGTATATAATTATAGGGTTTTATTCATGTTGAATCGTGGTATAAACTAAACAGGTTAGTCTCTTTGATAATAAAATATAATCGGTTCGCTGTGTTAATTTTATAGGGGCCCCTATAAAATTATCTATAAAGGCTCGCCGATTATATTTTATTAATATTATTAAAGACATTACCCATGTATTAAGTATATCTTAGAATATTTTTTGGAAATAAGTATACAGTAAAAAGAATATAACACGGTTGTTTTGATATCGGCCCTGTTCCGGCTCTGGCTGAGACAGGCAACTCGGGCCGAGGCCAGGGCAGATAAAAAAACATGTAATATTCTATATGTCCTGGATAGGCATGTTCAAAGATGCCCCCAGCCACAAACAATGCTTCAAACTCTAAGTCTGGTGCTCAGTGGAGTGGAAAGCTATAGATATTTTTTGCTGTCGGTGTTTTATGCATCAACTTGGTGCTGCACTTTATTGCTGGCTCCGGCAGGAGCCATTGTGCTCACTTCATACAGTAGTTCAGTCACATTTCTTTTCAGGTGGAAAGATGGCTCATATTGATGTGCTTGCCTTGGAAACAAAACCAGGTCATTTGATAAAAATAGTCGGAAACACCTCTACAGACCATTTTGCAGCTGCTCTGAATGCCCGAGATGTCACAGAAACCTGTGGTCATCTGGTATCTCTTGTTGTCAGTTCTAAGGGTACAGAAAACATGCCACTAGCTCTGCTGGCAGTACACATGAAAACAGCTCTCATACAGATGAATGCTGGGGACCAGCTGACAGAAACACCGGGTTAGTTACTCATTATCAGGTCCACTTGTTAAAAGACTCATTAGCTAAACATACCAGTTGGTGGTTAAAATGTTGAATGCTCAGGCAAGTACAATGTTTGATGCAATGGTATTTTTTGTTGAAAAATGTGAGTAGCTTTTCACATTCTTTCGGCAAAAATATTACTTTATTGTCAAAATTTTCAATGTTTTATAATGATATGTTTTAAAATGTTTTGAACAACTGAGTCCTTAGCTGTTTTATGCAAGTCAGTTAGCAGATGATACTTTTCTTATAATTTCTCTGGGTTCCATTCATAATTTAAGGAGCAAAATGTTTACATTTTAAACTGATTTGTTTTAGTTGTATTGCAATGAAAGCTTCAAGCTTACTTGAATCGCTTTCAAACGATCATTCCCGATCTTATCACCTGTGCGAGAGAGAGGCAGTGGAGGTTACATGTTGAGTGCTCTTGTGATAAGTGCTCACTAGAATGAACAGATGCGGCTCTGAAATGATATATCATTCATATGGTCAGCTTCAGAGAGGTTACATGTTGAGTGCTCTTGTGATAAGAAAAAAAAACATGCTTGAAAAAAAATGACAATTCCTTCAACAGTTAAGCCAAGTTTACAAAAGAACAAAAATCTTGCTACCAAGATGGTTACTTTCAGAGAGGTTACATGTTGAGTGCTCTTGTGATAAGTGCTCACTAGAATGAACAGATGCAGCCCTGAAATGATATATCATTTTATATGGTCAGCTTCAGAGAGGTTACATGTTGAGTTCTCTTGTGATAAGTGCTCACTAGAATGAACAGATGCAGCCCTGAAATGGGATCGCAGCTGTTGTTGTTTCTCTGGGTGATAGATAGTCACCTTCAGAGAGGTTTCATGTTGAGTGCTCTTGTGATCAGTGCTCACTAAAATGAACAGATTCATATGGTCACCTTTAGAGAAGTTTCATGTTGAGTGCTCTTGTGATAAGTGCTCACTAAAATGAACAGATGCAGCCCTGAAATGGGATCACAGCTGTTGTTGTTTCTCTTGGTGATAGATGGTCACCTTCAGAGAGGTTTCATGTTGAGTGCTCTTGTGATAAGTGTTCACTGAAGTGAACAGATGCAGCCCTGAAATGATATATATCATTCATATGGTCAGCTTCAGACAGGTTACAAGTGAGTGCTCTTGTGATAAGTGTTCACTAAAATGAACAGATGCAGCCCTGAAATGATATATATCATTCATATGGTCAGCTTCAGAGAGGTTACAAGTGAGTGCTCTTGTGATAAGTGTTCACTAAAATGAACATATGCAGCCCTGAAATGGGATCACAGCTGTTGTTGTTTCTCTGGGTGATAGTTAGTCACCTTCAGAGAGGTTACATGTTGAGTGCTCTTGTGATAAGTGTTCACTGAAATGAACAGATGCAGCCCTGAAATGATATATCATTCATATGGTCACCTTCAGAGAGGTTACATGTGAGTGCTCTTGTGGTCAGAGCTCACTAAAATGAACAGATGCAGCCCTGAAATGGGATCACAGCTGTTGTTGTTTCTCTTTGGGTGATTTTATTACATGTTTGCTTGTTTGTTTTGGAGTTAAATGGCCCAGTGAACACAGTTTAGACCAGATTGAGCTGGTCAGTTTACCGATACACACTTTCCTGGACAGGCTTATATGTATGCCAGTACAGCGCACATTCTTTAGCCAGAAATTGACAACTGACTGTCCTTCTTCAATCACTGGAAGGGAGGGAATTACCATTTTATTATGCATGTAGACAGCATTAGACTTTCACTGGGGCAGTCAATGTTCGAATCCCACTAGAAGCAGGCATTATGTGGTTATAATGCTTCTTTCTTTTGTCATGACTTTCATGTACATTTTAAATCAATTAGCTTTCACATTTCATTGCGGCTTTCTGTTTACTGTATCTTTGTCTTGTCTTGTTTCATATCACATTAGGCTTACACATGGCTACATAGGTAGCTGTTAGCTCAGAGAGGGAATTATATGCTTCTGGTTTTAATGAATTTGTCGTTGTGACAAATAGTCCTCCATGGCTTACAGCTAGCAGTTAAGAGTGCCAACAATTGTTGGGTCACTCCCCAATGTAGGGTACAGCCTTGCTCAGGTCACAAGTGAAATGTTTGGCCCCCGCCCATCGGGGCTTTAAGAAATAGATGGACTGCATGATGCTTCCACGCAGAGCTGAAACCGACCACACGCGAGTACTGGTAAACCGCTTAGAGGATCTAAGCCTGCCCAGGCAAAGAAGTTGGAGTGGGCCAGTCCATGCTTTTAAACTCTATTGGTTCATTGGGCGACAGGGCTTGAGACGTCATTTCATTTCAGTGTCGGGTAAAAGTCACATAAAATTCGAAGCAACGTCTCCAAAATGACCTATACAGTGTTGACGGGGACGTTAAACCTCAAATCAAACAAACAAACACATGTGAAATGCCAAGCTCTGCACAGTGTTTTTTGCTCAGTTCATGCTCAAGGTGAACTATTGTGATCAGTCTTTGTCCGTCGCCCGTCCGTGCGTGCGTCTGTTGTCAACTTTTGCTTTAAACAACTTCTCCAAAACTGCTGGACAGATTTTAAAATAGTTTCACAGGAATGTTCCTTGGGTGTCCCTCTACCAAAATTGCTCAAACCGATCTGCTCGGATGAACACCAGGGCTAAAAATAGAAAAACCTTTAAATGACTTCTTCTCCTTAACCAGTCGGTGGATTTCAAAATAATTTTACAGGAATGTTCCTTGGGTGACCCTCAACAAAAATTACTCAAACTGTCCTGCTTGGATGAACAAGATGGCCGCCAGAGCTAAAAATAGAAAAAAAAACATTTAAAAGACTTTTCTTCCTCAACCATTAGATGGATTTTGAAATAACTGCACAAGAATGTTCTTTGTGTGACCCTCTACCAAAATTGCTCTAACTCCGATGAACAAGATGGCCACCAGGGCTAAAAATAGAAAAAAAACTTCAAACAATTTCTGCTCCTTAACCTGTGGGTGGATTTTGATATAATTTCACAGGAATGTTCCTTGAGTGACCCTCTACCAAAATTGCTCAAACCTTTCTGCTTGGATGAACAAGATGGCCACCAGAGCTAAAAATAGAAAAAAACTTTAAAAGACTTCTCCTCCTTAACCAGTGAATGGATTTCAAAATAATTTCACAGGAATGTTCCTTGGGTGATCCTCTACCAAAATTGCTCAAACCATTCAGCTCTGATGAACAAGATGGCCATCAGAGCTAAAAATACAAAAACCTTAAAATGACATCTGCTCCTTAACCAGTGGAATGGATTTTGTAATAATTTGCCTCCAAAGCTAAAAATAGAAAAACCTTTAACCGACTTTGGGTGACCCTCTTCCAAAATAGCTCAAACCTTTGTGCTTGGATGAACAAGATGGTCACCAGAGCTAAAATTAAAAAAAACCTCCTTGGGTCAACCAAAATTGCTCAAACCCTCTACTCCACCATATATTACCTACAGTTTCATTTGTACAATATGGATCCGGTGAGCAATCCAGGGCCCTCTTGTTCTCTGAGTCTCTTCAGCTTTTGTCCCCACCTCTGGTTAATGTTAAGCTCAATATAAGTGAAATAATCCTGAAATGTTCAGTATACCAACATCATGTCAACTGTCTTTGTCACAGGTGGTCCTCCTAGCAGTGAGATGAGAGGCAGTTTAGCAACAGAGTTTGTATTGAAATGCCTTGTCAAGATCCCAACAAAGATCTGTGTTGCTTTGGCCAACAAGGTAAGTTCAAACTGGAAAGTCAGACATAGAAGTTTGAAGCAAAAGTGTAACATAGTGATCCTAGTTATAGGTCTTAAGCAAACAGTGAAGATCCAGATCAGACTGCTCCTGCAAAAAGTGATGCATCTAGCCCTATTAGTTACCTGTCCAGGCTCATCTAAAGCTTTTCTGGTTGCTTATACAATTCGTTTGATTGAGTTGAGGTTTTATGTCCCTGTCAACACTTATTAAGGTCATTTTGGAGACGTTGCTTCCAATTTTGTGGGACTTTTACCCGACGTTGAGATGAATTGACATCTCAAGCCCATAGAAACTGCTAGGGTTTAAGGAGCTATCCGACTAACATCCCTTTTCCTGGGCAGGCTTAGACCTAAGTTGTTTACCAGTACTCAATGCTTATACAATAAGTCCTGGAGAAAAAGTCAACAAAAAATTCACAGCTGTCCTATATATATCAGATTGCTATTGAAGAATTATACCATCTGATTATGGCTGTTTGATCATTTGTTTTGCTGGTAGGAGTAGATTAGGTGAGGCAAGGTAGGTATATATCTTAAGGAATCTGGGTGTCTATTATTGAAGTCCTTGAACTGATACTGTATATTTGTGTCTCAGGTTATTTCCCTTGGCATGTTATCCATTCTCATAACGTATTTTCCAGCTATTTCTGGATCCTCTGGGTCAAGCTTTGGGGTCTACCAAGTCTAAACAGCTCCTCTTACAGATGTGTACATCTGTCAATGACATGAATCATCTACTAGAACTGGGATGTCTCCTGGGTATCAGTGAGTGGACCAATGTTATTACAGCAAAGTGTCGCCTGCCTGAGGTGGACGTACAGATTCTACCTCCTGATGTTGAGGAGTTTTTCGAAACAGAAAGTCAGGTAATTGTTTTCAGCTTTTTAAAGCTTATTCAGGAGGAACTTTGCTTGTTTGTTTGAGGTTTAACGTTCCCATCAACACTGTAACGGGCATTGCTTCCATTTTTGTGGGACTTTTACCCGACATTGAGATGAAATGACATCTCAAGCCCTGCCCCCCAATGAAACCAATAGGGTTTATAAGCATGGACGGGCCGACTCGCACCGCTTTGCCTGGGCAGGCTTAGATCCTCTAAGCGGTTTACCAGTATTCGGGTGCGGTCGGTGTCAGCTCTGAGTGGAAGCATCATGCCATTTCTATTTCTTCAAGCCCCGATGGCCTGGGGCCGCATGTCAGGAGACATAATGCTTATATGAAAACCAGGTATGTTGTGTGTACTCATTAGAGTCACCTCGAAGGAAGAGGTGACTCTAATGGGTACACACAACATACCTTTTCACCATGAAATTTTTTTCAAAATTATACCCAACTATATTTTATCAGGACCTACGTAAAGCATTTTCTAGGGTCTCAGGAATGTGTTCGAATCAGCCATGGTAAACGAGACGTTGCGTTCGAGCCATCAAAGTTACACTGCATGTAGGCTAGTTGTGTCTTACCTGATTACAAACCCCAAGACAGGTTTGCTTGTGATGGGGCTAATATTTGGAAGTTGTGTCTTCGTTGCTTATGCTGAGACCTGGCAGGGGCAGGTAACTCATTCTGTGAAAGTCAGTATTTTCTATTCTAGGAAGAGGAGGATGAGAGCGAGACCGAGTCTGAGTCCTCAGAGGATACTGATGTTGACCTATCTGATGATGAGGAGAGCATGGAACCAGAGGTTACCAAGGCAACAGAGAAGAGAGAGGAAGAAGAAGAAAAGAAAGTGGAAGTTGTAGAAAAACAAGGAAAGGAGAAAGAAATCACTACTGTCGATGAGTCACAAGGTAATTTTGGTATTATTAGTCACAAGAATTTTATTTTTACTAATATTAGGGAAGCTGATTTGTTGTAATTCTGAGTCTCAACAAATATTTGCATGTGTATATCATTTATGAAAAAAAAAAACAACAAAAAAAAAACATTTTACAGAATAATTTATCTGCAGGAATGTTTGTAATGATAGAAATGGTGAAAATAAAAACATTCATCATTGCATGATATACAGTATACTATACATTCTTTAATCATGCCTAAAACAGGATCAGTGTTCAGCATTGATTGTACCCGAAATTATTTTTGCATTGCTTAAAACCCATTAAACATAATATAAATATCATTGTTAATCTTCATAAGATGAGTTTCAGTGCAAAATCTTGCCTTCATAAATAAAGGAAAGGCTGTAACACTGCCCCACCTACCACCCACTCCCTCATGTAGGATGATGTAGGATAAAATATGTTGCCTCTAGCTCACATGTCTTTAAATATTTGTCAAAGGTGACACAGTGAGCAATCAAGAGCCATCATGGCCCTCTTTGTTAGATTAAATATGGCTTGACGTTACATTTTAAATACAAGTGGTATTTGCTCTGGAAACACTTAAGAATAAACTCTAACAAAAGAACAGTTGTCTACATTCAAATTTTCCATGGCGATTTGAAGGTTAAGCATTTATTTCCTTTGATTTTGGATATTGTTCAGCAGTACCCATATTCCTTCAAGTAAAGTAGAAGTAAAACAAAGATCAGGAATTGATACAATTAACTTACTCCACCCATAAAAGACACCAAAGGGAAAGAAATACAAACATTAAGCAACCAGACCATAATGGAAACCTAAACAAAGGAAGGCCATAAGGACAGTTACTTTCCCACAAAATTGCCATATGGCCATCCAAAATTAAAAGACAAAAGTGATACACACAGTAAGTAACAAACAACAACATAAATAAATTGCCACAGAAGAGCCGCCTTGGAACGGTCAGTGGAAGATTTCCACTGGGGGGCCCAAATCGACCCTACGCGGCCACAACCCCCGCCCCTACTTCCGTCGCGATCCAGACAAATAATCCGCCCAGTCCGCATGAAGTTTTGCCTTGACCTCAAAGATGGATTTTAGAGCTTGCTGTTTTAAGGGGAATGGCTACACTTTTAGGAACGGCATCTCCTGCAAAAGTATTTTTGTCTCCCATGTCAATAGGGGTCAACTCTTAAAGGAAAGAATTTGCTCCTGAGAAGCAAATGTTTTCCTTTAAGAGTTGACCCCCTTTTCAGTTGGACAGAGTTCATAGAAAAGCAAACAGAAGTCCCGAAAGTTGTCTCCCTTTGAAACATGGTGAAAAATCTGCGAGGTGTATCCATTCCCCTTAAGGGCCAATATCTATAAACAAAGTACAAACAGGGGAGTAACTCTTTGTTTTCTCAGCTGTTGATGTCGAAACTGAGGATAAGACTGATGTCAGTATGATGACTGTTGATGAAAGTGTTGGTAGTCTTGATACACCTGATGATGTCACTGATGAGGTCACAGAGAAAGTGGACCCATGTAAACTAGTTGTTGATCAGATACGCAAGGATGAATTTGGAATAGGTGTTCACCTTAGTGAGGATGGCCAAAGACTTATGAAGGTAGGATTACTGTAAAAATGCTAGAAATGCAAACGCCTTAAGGACTTGCTGTAATTCTCCTAAAATTTTAACAAATTGGTTATGCAGTCCTGCAAGGAGTCCAAAAGATATAAACGGAATGGCAAACAGTGTAAACTCTGATCAGACTGCTCCTGGGAACAGTCTGATCTGGGTCTGCATTGTTTGCTTAGACCTATCTATCCCAATACTTAAGATTATTACGGTAACAAAAATGGTTGTCCATATACGTCTTTAAAGACTTTCATTATTTGTTCTCCTGTCAGTTCCATGTGATATTGTGAAGATGGTATTACAGTCATTTGGTAGCTTTGTTTGTATTGGAGTTTAACGGCCCAGTCAACAATATTTAGGTCATTTTTGAGCCGGTCAGTTTACCTATCCACACTTGTCCTGGGCAGGCTTCTACATAAGCGGTTGACAAGTACAGTGCACATTCTTTCGCCAGAAACTGACAACCACCCTTGAATCAGCGGAAAAGATTTCATGGTCAGTCTCCACGAGAGAATGCTGCCGACCCCAGCAGGTATCGAACCCGCGTCCTCCAGATCACCAGTCAGACACGCATCCCACTGAGCTACTGGGGCCGGCAATTTGGTAACTGTTCCATATATTGTACAGGTAGAAAATTGATGCTTATTGTAATTAGGCGGTAAAAGGGCTTCACAGACACTGTTTTGCAATGCATTTCTTTGACGTTTTGTTCATTTATATAAAATCACTTACATACTGTGAATGCTTTTATCAGATTGCATACAAGAATCTTTTTTGTACCAAATGGAATCTTCCTCCTCATATATAGCAGGAATCCATTTCAAAATTTAGGGGTATCAGGTGTTTTTAGCTCACCTGAGCAGGAAGTGCTCATGGTGAGCTATTGTGATCAGTCAAGAACCATCATGCGTTGTGAGTCGTGTGTTGTGCGTCTTGTGCCGTGCGACGTCAACAATTTGCTTTAAATGCTAACTCCTCCTTAACCCTTGAGCCTATTTCAATAAAACTTTATAGGAACATTGCTGAGGTGACCCTCTACAAAAATAGCTAAAATTGTTCCGCTCGGCTGAACAAGATGGCTGCCAGAGCTAAAAATAGAAAAATCTTTAAACGCCAACTTCTCCTGTACCTTAAGGCCAATTTCATTCAAACTTTATAGGAATGTTACTTAGATGACCCTCTACCAAAATAGCTTAAACCTTTCCGCTCCGGTGAACAAAATGGCCGCCAGAGCTAAAAATAGAAAATTCTTTAAACGACAACTCCTCCTGTACCCTTGGGCCAAATTAATTCAAACTTCATAGGAATGTTTCTTAGGTGACCCTCTACTAAAATAGCTAAAATGGTGTTGCTCTGATGAGCAAAATGGCCGCCAGAGCTAAATATAGAAAACATTGTAAATTTGCTTCAAACACAAACTCCTCCTCAACCCTTGGGCCAATTTGATTCAAACTTCAGGGGAATGTTGCCCAAATGACCCCCTACCAAAATAGCTAAAATCGTTGCGCTCTGACAAACAAGATGGCTGCCAGAGCTAAAAATAGAAAAAATCTTTAAACTACAACTCCTCCTGTACCCTTGGGCCAATTTTATTCAAACTTCATAGGAATGTTGCTTAGGTGACCATCTACCAAAATAGCTGAAAAGGTTCTGCAAAATGGCCGCCATAGCTAAAAAAAGAAAAACATTGTTAATTTGCTTCAAACACGTAGTCCTCCTTAACCCTTGGGCCAATTTGATTCAAACTTCACAGGAATGTTATGTAGATAACTCCTTAAAGAATTAGCTAAAATCATTCCGCTGTGACTAACAAGATGGCCGCCAGAGCTTAAAATAGAAAAATTCTTCAAACAACTACTCCTCCTTTACCCTTGGGCCAATTTCATTCAAATTTCATAGGAATGTGGCTTAGTTGACCCACTACCAAAATAGCTAAAACGGTTTCGCTCGGATGAGCAAACTAGCCGGCATAGCTTAAAACAGAAAAACTTTGTAAATTTACGCCAAAACACGAACTCCTCCTCAACCCTTTGGCCAATTTGATTCAAACTTCACAGGAATGTTAGTTAGGTGACTTCCTACCAAAATAGCTAAAATCGTTCAATGCGGCATACAAGATGGCAACCAGAGCTAAAAATAGAAAAAATCTTCAAACGTCAACTCCTCCTTACCCCTTGGGCCAATTTGATTCAAACTTCAGGGCTTGTAGAAATATATGGGCTGCATGATGCTTCCCACGTAGAGCTGAATCCGGCCCGCACACTAGTACTGGTAAACCGCTTAGAGGATCTAGGCCTGTCCAGGAACCGCGGTGCGAGGCGGACAGTCCATGCTAATAAACCCTATTTGTTTCATTGGGTGACAGGGCTTGGGAAGTCATTTCATCTCAATGTCGGGTAAAAGTCCCACAAAATTGGAAGCAACGTCTCCAAAATGACCTTTACAGTGTTGACGGGGACTTTAAACTTCAAATCAAAGAAAAACTTTACAGGAATATTATGTTGTTGACTCCCTACCAAAATAGCTAAAATTGTTCAGCTCTGACTAACAAGATGGCCGCCAGAGCTAAAAATAAAAAAATTCTTCAAATGACAATACCTCCTTACCCCTTGGGCCATTTTGATTCAAACTTCGCAGGAATATTATGTCGTTGACCCTCTACCATATTAGCTAAAATGATCCTGCTCCGATGAACAAAATGGCCACCAGAGCTAAAAATAGAAAAACATAGTAAATTTGCTTCAAACTTCACAGGAATGTTGCCCAGGTGACTCCCTACCAAAATAGTTAAATTCATTCCATTCTGATAAACAAGATGGCCACCAAGGCTAAAAATAGAAAAAATCTTCAAACGACAACTCCTCCTGTACCCTTGGGCCAATTACATTCAAACTTCATAGGACTGTTGCTTAGATGACTCTCTACCAAAATAGCTAAAATGGTCTTGCTCCGATGAACAATATGGCCGCCAGAGCTAAAACTAGAAAAACATTGTAAATTTGCTTCAAATGCGAACTCTTCCTAAACCCTTGGGTCAATTTTATTCAAACTTCAAAGGAATGTTGCCTAGGTGACACCCTACCAAAATAGCTAAGATCCTTCCACTCTGATCAACAAGATGGCCACCAGAGCTAAAAATAAAATGTACTAGAGACAGTGACATCCAGGTGAGCGAATCAGGGCCCTCTGGACCCTCTTGTCTTGAAACTGGCTGGACATTATGCAGACAGTGTAGGCCCTGATCAGTCGCCGCATTCTGTGGCTTCTGATCTGGGCCTGCACTGTTTGCCAGGGTACCCATTTTGGGGTTTCTAGTACAAAATGGGTTAAAATCGGTTTTACATAATCTGAGCGCACACGAGTACTGGTAAACCACTTAGAGGATCTAAGCCTGCCCAGGCAAAGCGGTGCGAGTCGGCCCGTCCATGCTTATAAATTCATTGGGCGGCAGGGCTTGAGATGCCATTACAACTCAGTGTCAGGTAAAAGTCCCACAAAATTGGAAGCAATGTCTCCAAAAGGACCTTTACAGTGTTGATGGGGACATTAAACCTCAAATCAAACAAAACATAATCTGAGGGCATTAGCTAAAAAGCTATTTACCATCTGAAAAACAAGAAATATAACTATGTAACATAACAGCCTGTAAAAAAGTACACATATAAATATCAATGCAAGATAATATCAGTTACTTTAAATAAGACTTTTCAAAAGTTGAGCACATAGAATGTCCAGATTTAGATTTGATGGATA
The DNA here is from genome assembly GCA_963580285.1 of Lucinisca nassula. NCBI lineage: Eukaryota > Metazoa > Mollusca > Bivalvia > Lucinida > Lucinidae > Lucinisca > Lucinisca nassula. Next base: position 39,766,212 of record OY757017.1, read on the forward strand.
AATAGGCTATTCCAGATTTTGGCTAGTATTTGTCTGAGTGCAGTTGTATTAATATGAAGCCCTTGTTTTCAGGTTCAACAAGAAAGGCTTGGACGCAGTATTGACAGACTGTCTAAGGACTTGTACAGTAAGGACACCCACTTTGTTCTTGAACTTGTTCAGAATGCGGATGACAACAGTTACCATGATGACCTGCTAAATGAGTCTGCAGAAGAGTGTCCTTCAGTGAAGTTTGTGATTGATAGGTGGGTAGAGGGACAACATCACATGTTTAACCCTTAACTCTTATCCTGCTGTTATGTCTGGAAACAGTGTAGATCCAGATCAGATGGCTTCTGAAGAAGCAATCTGATCAGGATCTACACTGTTTGACATTCAGTTTATGAATTTGTAGGAATAAATTACATGAAGTAATCTGATTGGTTCAAAGTCAGAAATGGGTGTGGCTAAACTGAATATTCAGCAAAAGAAGGGTTAATTAACATGCTAATAACAGCAATTATTGTTTCTACTGTGTTTTCTGCTGGTTACTTCAAAAGTTTCAAACAGTGTGGGCCCAGATCAGACTAGGAGCAGTCTAGGGTCCACATTGTTAGCCTGTATGCAAAAATATATTTGAAAACTTTGCAAGAAGATTCAACAGACAACATAAAACAGACAGCATTTTTAGATGCACTTAAGTGCTCTGAGAAAAAAATATAAAAAAAAAATTGACCATGTGGATTGATAAAGGAGTTTACCCACAGATAATGCTACTGAAAGAAATGTTATTTGTTTGTTTGATTTGAGGTTTAATGTCCCTGTCAACACTGTAAAGGTCATTTTGGAGACATTGCTTCCAATTTTGTGGGACTTTTACCCGACCTTGAGATGAAATGACATCTCAAGCCCTGGCATCCATTGAAACCAATAGGTTTAATTAGCATGGACAGGCCGACACGCACCACTTTGCCTGGGTAGGCTTAGATCCTCTAAGCGATTAACCAGTACTCGTATGCGGGTCGGTTTCAGCTCTGCTTGGAAGCATCATGCAGCCCATCTATTTCTTCCAGCCCCGATGGGTGGGTGGGTGGGTGGGTGGGGGGTTGGGGGGTGGGTTGTTAAAGCTAAATTTAACTAATTAACCCATTAAGTACCAGAAACCTCAAAATGGGTACCCTGGCAAACAGTGCAGGCCCAGATCAGACGATGCAGCATTACGATAACACATCCGTGTGATAAGTACATTTTTCAAACCTCAAAAATGGCATTTTTTCATGAAGAAAATTTGTGACATTTTTCTTATTTATAATCCAAACATAGGTTTTGGGTGCTCGTTAGAACCGCCTCATTGAGGCGGTTCTAACGAGTACCCACAACCTATGTCTTGGAGCAAAAAAAGGAAAATAATGTTTACCCCCGTAAACCCCAGTTTTCTTTATATAAAGTGGGGTTTAGGGGGGTCTTTATTTCACGGACTTGTTCACATGATGGAAAGCGGCGTCTGATCAGGGCCTCCACTGTTTGCTAAAAGTTCAGCCATTTTCAAAATAAATTTTGATGAAAACACAACCTGACACCCCTGAATTTTGAAATGAACTCCTGCTATATATAAGGAGGAAGATTCCATTTGGTACAAAAAAGGTTAATGTACATTTCCATTTTTATGTCACATTGCTACATACTGAGGAAACAATGTCAAAAAAATTGTTAAAATTTTGCAATAGTTTCATCATGTGATTGCCTAAAATCTGAATTTATTAACTCACCATACCATAGTAAGGGGTAGCTATTGCCATACCACCCTCCCACCCACCACTTTCGAACAATCCCAAAGGTGGTCTTTATATAGGAATTTACTGTACATAGAAGTGTGTCAGGTGTCTTCACTCCACATCAGTGTGCAGTGTTACATTGTATGAATTCAACTACCTTATTTCTCGTAGCAAATCTTAGCAAAAGCAGTCTCGATTTTTTTTACCAAGTCCTTGAAAGCTCATGAGGCTTTTATGAATCATTGAAATTTTCTATCATAACAGTAAACAGGATTCAAAAGAGGCTGCTTATTTGAATGGTGATCAATCCCACTGGGTCTGATACATTGATCATGAAATAGCTTTTACTGTCATTCTGTCCAGATTCTGGCAGAAGACAGCTGTCAGTTTCTGTGGAAAGGATGTGCACTATGGGTTGGTTGGATTGGTCTAAGCCTGGATAAGAAGTGTTGTTAGGTATTAGGTTGACTCGTTCCATATACACTTTATGTTGTTCACTGGGCCATCTACTAGTACAGGGGGCTATCTACTAGTACAGGGGGCTATCTACTAGTACAGGGGGCTATCTACTAGTACAGGGGGCCATCTACTAGTACAGGGGGCTATCTACTAGTACAGGGGTCATCTACTAGTACAGGGGGCTATCTACTAGTACAGGGGGCTATCTACTAGTACAGAGATTCACAGAAACAGATAAGGTGGGTATAAGTAAGGGGAATCGGAACACCTGGCACATTTTTCTGTCATTTTTCAAAGGGAGATAATTTTCGAGACACTTTTCTATAGGCTCAGTACACTTAATGTTGTTGACTGGGCCATCTACTAGTACAGGGATTCACAGAAACAGATATGGTGGGTATTTGTAAGGGGAATCGGAATACCTGGCACATCTTTCTGCCATTTTTCAAAGGAAGATAATTTTTAGAACTTCCTATACACTTTTCTATAGGCTCGGTCTTGTTGAAAAGGGGGTCTACTCTTAAAGGAAAGAATTTCCTCCTTAGGAGCAAATTCTTTCCTTTAAGAGTTGACCCCTATTGACATGGGAGACCAAAATACTTTTGAAGGAGTTGCCTCCCCTGCAGGTGTACCCAGTCCCCTTAAAGAACACTGTTTTGTCAGTTGTCCATAAAAACCTATTCTGTGGGTATTCATTTGAACAGTGTCCCCGAAGTGGTTCAAATGAATACCCACAACTTACGTTTTTATTGAGAAATAAAGAAAATTGTAACACAGCACACCTATATAGGCAATGGAAATGCAGTGTGATTTATTATTCAACAAATCACTTGTTGATAATGTCATTTAGAGCCACCATTTTATGACGTCACTCGAGATTCCTTGATGTTAGACTGAGAAACATTATGTACTCACATCAAAAACATTACATAAGGACATTTACATGTGTGATATAGTCAGTAATGTTGGTGGGATTTCTTCTAACAATGGCAGAAGGTGGGGAGAAGTTGAAGGAAACAACAAAATTATTGTTGATTTATAATGTGTTAGAATCGAAGTAGATCAGCTCTTGTCTGTGATTCATTGAGTAATAAACCACAGTTTGTCATCAGTTGTAAGTAGAGAAATCTATCTCACTATGCGCTTGTGATTTACTTTACAACTGACCTCCAGCAGCCCCCGCCCATTGGGGCTGGAAGAAATAACTTGGCCAACAACTCAGTAAATGTTTATTGTTTAGTTCTAGGATCATGGTCTTGAACAATGAGAAGGGATTCAAGGAACAGAATATCAGATACCTGTGTGATGTTGGTCGCAGTACCAAGGGAAAACACAAGTATGGATATATAGGTGGGTACATGGTGTAAAATTAACTCATTTTACATTGCAAAACAGGTCACTGGCAAACACTGCAGGCCCAGATCCTATGCCGTAAAACTTGTGAACTGATCAGGGCCTTCACTGTTTGCAGAAAGTTCAATCATTTTGTAAACAAATTTTGAAAGCTAACTGAACCTGACATCACTAAATTTCAAAATGGACTCTTCCTATATATACTACTCAAAGTTTGATAGGGATCACTTCTTATATACCAAATTTTGCACTGAAAATTTAAATTTTTTTGACAGAATTTGTACTCCGTATATTGATAAATATCTTAAGCAGAAACTCGGATGCAATTCATTACTCATGAAGGTGCACACTTCTCACACTTCGCAAATCAACTTGTGCACCCCAAAAATCTTGCGTAACACTGCATTCCAACAGAAAAATCAAACTTGTCAGTGTTGCTTTACTAAGCATAAAAAGGATTTTATTTGATCTGTGAAACTCTAAAATGCCTAGGGGACAACTAAGAAACCGTCTGAGCCCCGAAGAAATGAATCGTGGCGTCCGAGTGTTGGAATCTGGCGTCTCTGAACGTCGTGTTGCTGGGATTCTGAATGTGTCTCAGAGCGTGGTTTCCTTAACATGGAGTCGGCATCATACCCACAGAAATCCTTCACAAAGTCACAGCGGGGTCGAGAAAGGGCTACAACTCAACGTCAGGACCTTTTTTTGTTGATTCAGTCTCGATGTCAACGGTTCCTGAATGGTACCCTTTTGCATAAAGAGTCTAGGAATGGACCTGAAATATGAATTTCTACAAAAACTGTCATGAACAGGCTCCACGAGTTCGGATTCAATGCCAGAAGGCCTGCTATACCTGTACCGTTGACGAGAAAGCATGTGCAAGACCGGATGTATTTTTCCAGAACTCAAGTCAGGTGGACTGTTCGTGACAGGACACCAGTTCTGTTTACTGATGAGTTCAGATTCTGTCTAGACTTCACTGGTAAATGTCAATTACTGTGGCGAATGTCTAAAGAGCGATTCAATGACTTGATTATGGCAGAGCACGATCAGTATGCATGGAAAGGGGTCAATCATGGTTTGGGCTGGGATAATCGTGAATGGTAAATCTGACTTGTTTGTCATGGAAAACGGACGTTAATGGCAGTGAGGTACTGTCATGAGATTCTTGATCAGTTTGTGAGACCACATGCCGCTGCTATCGGCCCGGATTTTATTCTGATGGACGATAATGCTTGTCCCCACTGTGCCCACGTCACTGATGCCTATCTGGAATGTGAGATAATCGTTCGTATGGAATGGCCTGTTCGATCACCGGACTTAAGTCTGATTGATCATGCGTGGGACATGCTACAGCGTATGGTTTCAGCCCGACCTGTGCAGCCGAGGACTTTACAGGAGCTCAAAGATGCATTGGTTGCTGAATGAAGGCTGATTCCACAAAACCGGATACTAATTTTGATTACGAGCATGCGCAGGCGATGTCGTGCTGCAATTGATGCCCGTGGACGTCCTACACATTATGGGGCACGTTTGTCTAAACAAATTTGGAAATTTGTGAAAAATCAATTGTCAAAATCCCTTCGTGTTACGGCAAATTGTGTGGGTGCCAAGACGGTTGTAGTCGTCACGCTTGAATGCAGTGCTAGTTGATAAAATTAATCACAAGTCTTTGTGAAGGATATGTTTTCTATCATAATTATGAATCTAATTTGGATTCAGCTGATTAATTTATCCAAAAATTATTTTGCATTTAAAAAGTGTTTCCTATCAAATTTTGAGTAGTATATAAACGGATGATTCCATTCATTATTAAATGGGTTAAGGAAATAGTCACACCTTCAGGTGAGATAACCCTTTTAAAGGCATTCTTGTCTCCTTTAGAAATAACGGTCTTCTCTTACAGTCAAGAATATGTAAATGGTGTCTCCACCAAACTCCAAATCCGTTGACTGGCAAATCAATGGATACCAAACAAAATTCTTCACTAAAACCCCCCTCATTCTCCTATGTCATGTTGGACAAATGTTGAGGATCATCAGTCTTCATTACAGAAACATAGTGAAATGCTACAAGGACCAGCTAAAGTTGATAAATTTTTCTTTTGAAAAGATATTTTAAAGGCTTAAAGGTGTCTTTATCTTTTTTACCACCAGTGCCCTCTGGAAAGAAACCACCTTTAGGACTGTACACAAGACATAGACCATTTTCGAACAGTCCCAAAGGTGGTCTGAATAAAGGAATATTACATGCTGTTTGCCACCGCCCATCAGGGCTTTGAGAAATAGATTGAGCTGCATGGTACTTCAGCGCAGAGCTAAAGCCAACAGAACTTTTGAGATTGGGCTGCATGGTGCTTCCATGCAGAGCTGAATCTGACCACACACAAGAACTAGTAAACCGCTTAGAAGGACTAAGCCTGCCCAGGCAAAGTGATGCGTGTCAGATCATCCATTGCCTTCAGGTTTCATTGGGCAGCAGGGCTTGAGATATCATTTCATCTCAATGTCGGGTAAATGTCCCACAAAATAGGAAGCAACCTCTCCAAAATGACCTTAATAGTACTGACAGGGATGATAAACCCAATTCAAACAAACAAAACAAAACAGAACTTTTGAGTTCTGAACAAGGACTTACCCTTAAATTCCTATACTGTAAGCAAACAGTATAGACACTGTTCAGACACAAGATTCTGGTTTTACACTTTTTGCCAGATCCAACCAGATTCTGTAGATAACCCATCAGATTCTATAGATAACACTCTGACCTCACAGAGACAAGAATAGCACAGCTATTTTTTTATAAATAACTGATGTGGATTTCGGACAAGTCAGTGAAAGTCTTGTGGACTTCAGCATTGATAAGCAACTGCACTTTATGATGTTGGATTGATTGATAAATGAGCCAGCGCTCGACAAAACCTACAATAAGACATGTGTATCCAGCGATGACTCAGACAGCCTGCGCATCTATATAGTCTAACCAGAGACTTCTCTTGCTGCATGAAGGAGCATCTAGTTATCCTTAGAGCGCACAGCAAAAACTCTGATGAGACTGCATGGATGTGCAGGCTGATCTGAGTCTTTGCTGGGTGCACATGTCTTATTGTAGGTTTTGTTGTGTGCTGGCCCAAATGATCAACCAAAAAATAATTTCCCTGGTATGATTATAACATGCATACAAAAGTTCTGTCAAACACAGATTTGTGATTTTCCGTTTGTGCTAGTTTTTATCTACATATGCTTAAAAATCTGCAGGTCAGAAAGGCATTGGTTTTAAGTCAGTGTTCCGAGTGACTGATTGTCCAGAGGTTCACTCCAATGGCTTCCATATCAAGTTTGATGTGAAAAGTGGACCTATGGGATACATTCTCCCCCATTGGTTAGAGGAGGAGCCGGAAGTACTGGCAGAGTAAGTAAACTGTTATGAAAGCTTCTGTTTGGAAGGGTATACAGGATCTTACTGTAGTGTTCATGTATTATTCAATTTATTAAATGAGTTGAGGTAAAGGGATAAAATGCGAGGCTGTGCCGAACATTTTATCCATTTTCTCAAACGAGTTTAATAAATTCACTAATACATGAGCACGAATGCAAGATTCTATTTATCATATGACATTTTAAATGCTTTTTATTACCGACTGTTTTACAAAAATGTCAATATTTCGCCATTATTAAACGTGACATCAATTAGAAAGTCGTACACGAAACGTTATGGGGCGTATCTAACTAATTTGCTTTTTAATCCACTAGTGGATTGCGGAATTTATTACATGGCTTTATTACACTCTCAGACACAACATATGTGATAAATACCAATAATGTGAGCCTTATTTATCCTAAATATTTGGAAAGTGGAAACCTAAACTTCTTACCAAACTTGTTCTAAAATTTGAACATGTACAATTCACTACACAATGTTGTGTCTTAAGATAGCTGGATGAGTGGCAAATGGTGCAGATCCTGATGAGATAACATGTTGCACAGTCTCATCTGGGTGTACACTGTTTGCTGAGGCTTGTCTGTCTGAATACGTATGGTAAATAAGGTAATTTGATAACACATCAGTTCTGGGTCATTTTTTAGCTCACCTGGGCCGAAGGCTCCAGGGGAGCTTATAGTATAGTGGGTCCTCCGTCGTCCGTCGTCCGTCCGTCCGTCGTCCGTCCATCCACACTTTTGAGCAGCTATATCTCTGTATCATGCAGGCTGATCTCAATCATTTCTCATCTGTAGCATGCCTCTGGTGGGGCATTGATGACATAAACTTTTTTTTGAAATCGCTCTAAAACTTTGGTTCCTATGGCAACCACAAGGTCCCATAGACTTACTATGGGAAAATGCATGTCATCACTGTAGCGCCTTCAGTTTCGATCAGATCTTTCTGAAACTTATATGTAAGGTGACTGGGGATAAAAACTCGGATGAGTTCGAAAACCGGCCAATTCGGCCCATTTATCATAGAGTTACGTCCCTTTGATTGCTGAAAATGCCCCTTTTCGACCTTGTCATCACCGTAGCCCCTTCAGTTTTCATCGGATCTTTCTGAAACTTATATGTAAGGTGGCTGTGGATAAAATCTCGGATGAGTTCGAAAACCGACCAAGTCGGCCCTTTTATCGTAGAGTAACGTCCCTTTGATTGCTGAAAATGCTGATTTTTGACCTTGTCATCACCGTAGCCCTTTCAGTTTTGATCTGATCTTTCTGAAACTTATATGCAAGGTGGCTGGGGATAAAGCCTCGGATGAGTTCGCATACCGGCAAAGGTTGCCTATTTATCATAGAGTTAGGTCCCTTTGATTGCTGAAAATGTTGATTTTTGACCTTGTCAACTCTGTAGCCCCTCCAGTTTTGATCGGATCTTTCTGAAACTTATATGTAAGGTGGCTGGGGATAAAACCTCGGATGAGTTCGAAAACCGGCCAAGTTGCCCCGTTAACTATATAGTTATGTCCCTTTGATGGCTGAAAATGTCGATTTTTTTCCTTGTCATCACCGCAGCCCCTTCAGTTTTGATCGAATCTTTCTGAAACCTATATGTAAGGTGACTGGAGATAAAACCTAGGATGAGTTTGAATACTGGCCAAGATGGCCCATTTATCATTGATTTACGTCCCTTTGATTGCTGAAAATGCTGATTTTTAGCTCACCTGTCACGTAGTGACAAGGTGAGCTTTTGGGATCACTTTTTGTCCGTCGTCCGTCGTGCGTCCGTGCGTGCGTGCGTGCGTGCGTCCGTGCGTCCGTAAACTTTTCTTCAAACGACATCTCCTCCTAAACCACTGATCGGATTTTGACCAAACTTCACAGAAATGATCCTTAGGTGGTCCCCTTTCAAAGTTGTTCAAATGGTTCCGGTCCATTGCACATATAGGTCACAGTAGCCCAAAATAGATTTTTTTCACCGAAAACTTAAAAAATCTTCTTCTCTGAAACCGCAAGGCCCAGGTCTTTGATATTTGGTATGAAGCTTCATCTAGTGGACCCCTACCAAGATTGTTCAAATTATAGTGCTGGGGCCAAAAAGGCCCCCGCACGGGGGCCCTTTGGTTTTACATGGGCTTATATAGGGAAAATCTTTAAAAATCTTCTTCTCTGAAACCGCAAGGCCCAGATCTTTGATATTTGGTATGAAGCTTCATCTAGTGGACCCCTTCCAAGATTGTTCAAATTATAGTGCTGGGGCCAAAAATGCCCCCGCTAGGGGGCCCTTTGGTTTTACATGGGCTTATATAGGGAAAATCTTGAAAAATCTTCTTCTCTGAAACCGCAAGGCCCAGGTCTTTGATATTTGGTATGAAGCTTCATCTAGTGGACCCCTACCAAGATTGTTCAAATTATAGTGCTGGGGCCAAAAATGCCCCCGCAGGGGGGCCCTTTGGTTTTACAAGGCCTTATATAGGGAAAATCTTTAAAAATCTTCTTCTATGAAACCGCAAGGCCCAGGTCTTTGATGTTAGGTATGAAGCTTTATCTAGTGGACCCCTACCAAGATTGTTCAAATTATAGTGCTGAAGCTAAAAATGCCCCCGCACTGGGGTCCTTTGGTTTTACATGGGCTTATATAGGGAAAATCTTGAAAAATCTTCTTCTCTGAAACCGCTAGGCCCAGGTCTTTGATATTTGGTATGAAGCTTCATCTAGTGGACCCCTACCAAGATTGTTCAAATTATAGTGCTGGGGCCAAAAATGCCCCCGCACCAGGGCCCTTTTGTTTTACATAGGCTTATATAGGGAAAATCTTGAAAAATCTTCTTCTCTGAAACTGCAAGGCCCAGGTCTTTGATATTTGGTATGAAGCTTCATCTAGTGGACCCCTACCAAGATTGTTCAAATTATAGTGCTGGAGCTAAAAATGCCCCCTGCACGGGGGCCCTTTGGTTTTACATGGGCTTATATAGGGAAAATCTTGAAAAATCTTCTTCTCTGAAACCGCAAGGCCCAGGTCTTTGATATTTGGTATGAAGCTTCATCTAGTAGACCCCTACCAAGATTGTTCAAATTATAGTGCTGGGGCCAAAAATGCCCCCGCACCAGGCCCTTTTGTTTTACATAGGCTTATATTGGGAAAATCTTGAAAAATCTTCTTCTCTGAAACTGCAAGGCCCAGGTCTTTGATATTTGGTATGAAGCTTCATCTTGTGGACCTCTACCAAGATTGTTCAAATTATAGCCCTGGGGCCAAAAATGCCCCCGCTCCGGGGCCCTTTGGTTTTACATAGACTTATTTAGGGAAAATCTTTAAAAATCATCTTCTCTGAAACACAAGGCTTAGATCTTTGATATTTTTTATGAAGCTTCAGCTAGTGGACCTCTACCAAGATTGTTCAAATTATAGCCCTGGGGCCAAAAATGCCCCTGCTCCGGGGTCCTTTGGTTTAACATAGACTTATATAGGGAAAATCTTGTTTTACATAGACTTCTATATGCAGGGTAAACCTTTAAAATCTTCTTCTCTGAAACCAGAAAGCCCAGGTCTTTCATATTAGATATGAAGCTTCATCTTGTGGACCTCTACCAAGATTGTTCAAATTTTAGCCCTAGGGCCAAAATTGACCCTGCCTGGGGCCCACTTGTTATGCGTTGGATCAGGTGAGCGAACCAGGGCCCTCTGGGCCCTCTTGTTGACCTTGTCATCACCATAGCCCCTTCAGTTTTGATCGGATCTTTCTGAAACTTATATGAAAGGTGGCTGGGGATAAAATCTTGGATTAGTTCGAAAACAGGCCAAGTCAGCCTATTTATCATAGAGTTATGTCCCTTTGATGGCTGAAAATGTTGATTTTTGACCTTGTCATTACCGTAGCCCCATCAGTTTTGATTGGATTTTTCTGAAACTTATATGTAAGGTGGCTGGGGATAAAACCTCAGATGAGTTCGAAAACTGGCCAAGTCGGCTCATTTATTTTAGAGTAACATCCCTTTGATTGCTAAAAATGCCAAATTTTGACCTTGTCATCACCGTAGCCCCTTTAGTTTTGATCGGATCTTTCTGAAACTTACATGTGAGGTGGCTGGGAATAAAATCTTGGATGAGTTTGAATACTGGCCAAGTCTGATCGGATCTTTCTGAAACTTACATGTAAGGTGGCTGGGAATAAAACTTCAGGTGAGTTCGAATACCGGCCAAGTCGGCACATTTATCATAGAGTGACGTGCCTTTGATTGCTAAAAATGCCTATTTTCGACATTGTCATCACTGCTGCCCCTTTAGTTTTGAACGAATCTTCATGAAACTTACAAACAAGGAAGTCAGGCAGAAAGCTTGGAGGAGTTTGAAAACTTTTTTTTTTTTAACTTGTCATCACCATAGCCACTTCAGTTTAGATCGGATCTTCTTAGCAAGTCAGGAATAAAAGCTTGAATGAGTTTGAAAACCGGTGAGGTCAGCCTGTTTATCATAGAGTTACATTTTACTTGATTTTCAGAAAATGCTTACCCTGTCATCACCATGTCCTCCCATAAAGCCTTCAGTAAAGGTTGGCACTTCCTTAAACTTTGAATCTGTTAGCTCAGGTGAGCGATACAGGACCAAGCTAGCTTGGTCCTCTTGTTTGAATATGTTGCATATATTTCACTCACGGCACGGAATAAATTCTGTGCAAAATCATAGCATATTGTCAGACTGCTAAATCTTTGCTGCTTAAAGTTTTAAGTTTCTTGTACAGAAAAGCCACCTGAACATTCTGTCTTTATACATCACAAAAACATGCCTATATAATTCTGACTCCATTGAACCACACTTTTATAGTAAAAATGAGGCAGTTCTAACGTGCACCCACAGTCTATGTTTTGAGCAGAAACTAGAACATTGTCATAATTTTTCATCTGAAAATTGTCATTTTCTGGCAGTAAATTACTTAAAGGGGGTCTTTCATTTGTGCCCATGCATGTTTTTTCTTTAAACTTTGCATATTAATAACTCAGCATATACAACCTATAAAAATGTATTTAATAAATTATATAAATCAGAGTAGCACTCAGGAGGCCACTCTAACTGACTCCCTCCATGAGCTGGTATCTGTCTCTAGATAAGTGCATCTTAAATCTTATGTTTCATTAAGTTTCAAGATCTGTGAACTGGATTGAATGCAGAACTCGATAGGCATTCCTTTGATACTAAAAAACCTTTTGAATTAATTAAAGTTTACATTTTCTGATAAAATAATTATCAAAAATCTCATTTTTTATTTGAAATTTAAAAAAATTATCAAAATTCAATCCCTAGGATAAACATGTTCTTGTCTTTGTCAAGATTTCATTTTGCTAGGAAAACTTGCCATATGTATCTTCTTTAGCTATGCCAAATTTCATGAAAATCCAAAACCGGTAACACTGTAGTTTTACACCTTTAATGGATGTAAGTCGTTTCTGCAAAATTTACTGTTTTATTGAGATCATCCAAGAACCTTACAAAAAGGCAATTCGTAACACTTACATAATAAAAATGAGATTACACAAATCAAAATGAATACATATTGAGCTGATCTAGCTTAGAAACTATTAAAATATCATGAGTTTCTGATATTTTCCATTCATTTATACACTATGGTCTATCCAAAATAGTAGATAGTAAAACACTAAATCAAAAGGTATTCTACTCAACAAATTAGGCTTAACAACATATATTGCTTTTTTATTAGCAGCAAAATTATTGTGAACATGTGCAACTTTATTTAATGACTTTGCATAAGTCATGCTACTCAAATAAGTGTAAGGCAAGGAGATCCATTATTTTCATTTCCATACCAAGCTGGTATGCAAGGACGCAATGATCAGTGGTTTGCTGTTACTAGTAAAAATAGTTCTGTTGATAAACCCATGGCCAGATTAAGCCTTAGATATACTCTGTCTTTATGAACACTGGATTATTATCCTAACAAAAAGTTACGGTAATTATTGGTTAGTTTTTCCAAAAATCGAAATGTCACCGATATTGAAATTCTGCTGCAAAAGATATCATTGATGGATGTGGCGCAGAATATTTGGTGTAAACAAAGCTGCCCCATGACCTAGAGAAATTTTGCTGTTAGACGGGGAGAGAAACAGTTTCCTTCCTTATAGTACACATGCATAAATATCTCTTTTCTGCATTGGTATTGTAATTGTTGACGTTTCTTTAGAGTCTTATTTTTTCTATTTACTTTGTCAATATAGTGGTAAATTTATCGGAAGCGAGCTTTTAGTATTTGTTTCTGATTGTAAAACTTTCAACCACTTCTTGAATGTTTCTGCTGAATGCAAGTTCACTATTTTTTAAGCACTGTTTTTGCTTGCTTTTTGTTCATTAATAATTACCAGTACATTTCTGTGCAATGTATCTCTCAGCTTAGAAAGAGCATTGCAGTGTTTGGACAGAAAAAAACATCACAATGTATTTACTGAAAATATTTTAATATCCTATGAGTAATGCGATAACTACTCACAGATTGAATAATTATTATCAACAGTTTAAATGCTTCTTGATATCTTACATAATGTGCTTTGTAATTACTGCAACAACTGCTGAGAAAGGTAAATGAAGTGAAAGACCTATACAAATATATAGACAACACAATCATGATCACATAAGTTTTGGAACACTGACATATGTACGACCATGTGAATTCTAATAGCAAATTCAAATGCATTGGAATACAGCTTCAGGAAGCCGTTTGATTTCGTTCATAGGGGCTATACAAAAAAGATAGATTGGCTAGTGCCTATGCAGATACAAATTCTGAAAACTTAATGTCCAGGAAAAGTAATCTCAAGTGTTATTGATTTTCCCTAGAGTAAACCTTTCTTTTTAAATGGACAGTTAGGGTTAAATAAACAAACAACAGTTTGACTTGAGAGTCATTTATCTCCAGTTGGACAACAAATCTTACAAAATCTGAAGCACCATCTAAAGTGACTGGTGTGTTGTTGATTTGAATGTTAAATCTAAACATCACCTTAGCACCATTACCAAATTAGACAAGAAAGACAGAAAGAAAACTGTGCACATGATTACATGGGTGCGTTTGATGACGTAAGGGGGCAAATTTACTGAAATGGATGTTTTAAAATAATACTTATAATTATGCTATGAACTACTTTATACACAAACCATACTATACTATAGCCATCCAAATTGAAAGCAATAGTAAAGTATTATTAAACAGCATGACCAAAACATGATAATCGTATAATTTCACATTTTGCTGAATCAGGACTATCAGTATCCAGTCTGTTAAAACACAATGTTACTGGTCCTCAATTTCCATCAAAATTCATCAACACTTTCCTAAGATATGTGGGTAGTTTTTATGCTAAAATTGTGTCTTGACAAAAATTGGAACATGGTAAAAATGCATATAAATTTTGAATGAAAACAAAAATAGAAGCTGAAATATGGGGACACCATCAAAGAAAACTGAATGCCAAGCCACTATTAATAGACATATGAGGTCATTCATAGTATCAACTAAGTCACCAATTATGGCTTTATTTCATAAAACATAGCAGCATTAGGTATATGAAACTCTGAATACTGTAGACAAGTTTATATGAGAGTACTCTCTGTTGTGATAGAGACTTCATAAAATATGTAATAAATTTACTATGGAAATAAAATTTAAAAGTGAATGCAGCGTAATTATAATGGTTATACCCGAGGCAATTATTGTGCATAATTTCATCAAAATCCAAGCGTGGGCAGAAACCAATGCAAAGGACAAGTCTCCATAAGGGGGTTTTCCTGGTACCTGAATTTTTCAATAATATTTTGGGAAAATATAGCCACACAGAGGGGACATTCATCCCAGGTAAGTTGAATCAAACAGAACTCTAGTTTTGTGATAAGGGTTTATCAAAAGTGGGTGGGGTAATTCCATATCAGTTCTACCAAGGACAATTAATCAGCAATTGACTATATTAAAATAGCACACTGACAAAACTTTTTGCCATGCAATGCATAGACTGTGGGTACATATTAATGTGAAATAGGGTGATTGTATATTTTATTGAACTTTGCTAAAATATAATAATTTATTTGCACTTTGCAGATTTTCATTAATTTTTCATCTACCAACTTTGCCAAAAAGTTGAACATTTCTCTATTAAGCAACACATTCTTACCTCTTTTCTAGAAAAATACTTATCAATGATTGGCCATTGCAGAATTGTAAGGATTTTTTTATAAATGGTCTGTGACATGAGTTATGTGCCCTTGAAAAGAGAAAATTGTAGTAAAATGCGATGAAATTTTCAAAACTTTGTTTTGCCTTTTTGCTATTAGTTTACTGGCGAGATATGCTTACAGGAGTTAAATTCTAATGTATTTATCGTGTAAAAGTGTTTAACTATTGTAGCAGAGACTAAATTGGTATCAGTTAGGGTCAAAATTACTTTTACGGCTTTTAAGAACTGGATATAATTGACACACATTTGCTCATCTCATTTAGTATCACTTTCTTCTGAGGAGTCGCTGTTGGTATTCCAAACTTCAGCTGCAGTATCTGTAAGAAAATCCATGTATTTATTATGTATCTCAGGCCCTTTTGTTGCTGGCTGGTGTCGCTCAAACTCCAAATACCATAAGACTGATGCAATATGGGCACAGCAGCCCACTACTCTAGCCCCTGATTTGCATGTGCAAAACCAACGGACGATAGGTGATAAGCCTGTGCTGTATTCAATCCATAAATTATAGGTCTTACTACTGGTATGCCTTGAACGTAATAGGGACTTGAGGACACCTTCTTGCTCTTTGTTTATAAGGATTTCATATTTGGCGTCATCTGTTTGGTGTTCTTTCGTGTAGGATTTGGCCTGGCGAATCTGATAACCTCCCATCGTCATTGTCAGGTCTCTTAATTCTGCTTCGTTCAGTTCGGAGAAATCTGGCATTTCAGATGCATCCATACTTTTCCAAAAAGTGCGCCGTTTGTCCCACTAATTGTCAGTCACATTTTGTTGAAGTTTATTGGGTGACTTTGCTAAGGCCATCATTCGTTTGGCCATGACACCATCTGATTCCAAACTAGTCACCAAGGGTGGCCTGAAAGCGTTGCAAAGGGAGCAAACAATTCGCACATAATCGCCAGCAAACGGGATTTGAGAGTTGGGAAGCATGTTACTTAAAGCTTTCCATTGCTTTATACGCCCATATGCTGACTCAACAACCCATCTCACTTTGGTAACAAGCTTCCTCAGTGCTATGCTGTTTCTCTTTTTTCTTCAAGAAATGAGGCATTTCAGTATTGATCCCACAATCATTAATTCCGCCCCCGCCCAGAGGGGCTTGAAGAAATATATGGGCTGCACGATACTTCCATGCAGAGCTGAATCCGGCCCGCACACTAGTACTGGTAAACCGCTTAGAGGATCTACGCCTGTCCTGGAACCGCGGTGCGAGGCAGACCGTCCATGCTAATAAACCCTATTGGTTTCATTGGGCGACAGGGCTTGAGATGTCATAGCATCTCAATGTCGGGTGAAAGTCCCACAAAATTGGAAGCAACGTCCTTAAAATGACCTTTACAGTGTTGATGGGGACGTTAAACCTCAAATCAAACAAACAAACAAAAACAATCATTAAGTCTGTTACATCCCTAAACCCCCTATCAACAATGAAAACAACCCCTTCATTGAACCAATTTCTATTATCCTCACTGTTGCTCTTCAGCATATGCTCTGTTATCTTGGCATCTGAGTTTTTACCATCAGCCAGGTAAGGTCCAAGCACTGTAAGTATGTAGCCGCCATTTGCTACAAGCATCATCGGTTTAAGCAATGGGCGACCTTTATGGACAGAATAAGAACGCCCTTGGAATGAAAAGTCACCGCTTCACCATCAGCAACAGCAATAGCAACATCTTTCTGTGAATTAGCAAACAGCACCCTTGCAAATTCTGTAGTGTGATCTTCAATTATGTTATTTCGAAACGGCAAACAGGAAATCTAATGCACTGAATTTTGACAACGCTGATGAAATGAAAGGTGAAGACTATGTCAGACTGACAGGCATCACAAAGGATCAGTTCAATGATGTACATGAATCGCTCTCCTCGTTGCGTTCTACATCAACAAGGAGCACACGTACAGCCCTTGCCATGTTGCTTGTAAAACTTAGGACTGACAGGCATAACAAAGGATCAGTTCAATGATGTACATGAATCGCTCTCCTCGTTGCGTTCTACGTCAACAAGGAGCACTCGTACAGCCCTTGCCATGTTGCTTGTAAAACTGACAGACTGGTCTGTCCTTGGCTGTTCTTTCAACATTGTTTGGGGTGAAGAAAACTACTTGCAGTAAGGCAATCCATTCAGCCAGAGCAAGTCTAATGTCCAATTTCGTTCCAAAATATCTTGGCCTGCCACATATAGAACGAAATAAAGTAATTGAAAATCACACTACAGAATTTGCAAGGGTGTTGTTTGCTTATTCACAGAAATATGTTGCTATTGCTGTTGCTGATGGTACCTATGTGTACATAGAGAAAAGCGGTGACTTTTCATTCCAAAGGCGTTCTTATTCTGTCCATAAAGGTCGCCCATTGCTTAAACCGATGATGCTTGTAGCAACTGACGGCTACATACTTACAGTGCTTGGACCTTACCTGGCTGATGATAAAAACTCAGATGCCAAAATAACAGAGCATATGCTGAAGAGCAACAGTGAGATATAAGAAATCGGTTCAATGAAGGGGTTGTTCTCATTGTTGATAGGGGGTTTAGGGATGTAACAGACTTAATTAATGATTGTGGGATCAATACTGAAATGCCTCATTTCTTGAAGAAAAAAGAGAAACAGCATAGCACTGAGGAAGCAAATGAATCAAGACTTCGCAAAATTGCAGTATGTTTCCTCTGGCTTTCTTTGCCGGACCATTACAGGGTCACTGATGAGGCTTTATTAGCCGAAACTACGTAGTATGACCCATCTTCTTTCTTATGAATGTTTTCATTGCTCTTAAAGGAACTCATTTTTGATTTTTAATTGCCTTCACTGCAGCTGGTGTTGTGCCGTGTGGCGGCCGTAAAACGTCTCCCCGTACATCAACCATATGCAGTTTATATTTTACTTTTGTCCTCAAAAGAAGGTGTCCTCAAGTCCCTAATACGTTCAAGGCATACCAGTAGCAAGACCTATAATTTATGGATTGAATACAGCACATGCTTATAACCTATCGTCGGTTGGTTTTGCACATGCAAATCAGGGGCTAGAGTAGTGGGCTGCTGTGCCCATATTGCATCAGTCTTATGGTATTTGGATTTGAGCGACACCAGCCAGAAACAAAAGGGCCTAAGATACATAATAAATACATGGATTTTCTAACAGATGCTGCAGCTGAAGTTTGGGATACCAACAGCGACTCCTCACAAGAAAGTGATACTAAATGAGATGAGCAAATGTGTGTCAATTATATCCAACTCTTAAAACCTCTAAAAGTAATTTTGACCCTTACTGATACCAATTCAGTCTCTGCTACAATAGTTAAACCCTTTTACACGATAAATACATTAGAATTTAACTCCTCTAAGCATTTCTCGCCAGTAAACTTATAGTAAAAAGGCAAAACAAAGTTTTGATAATTTCATCGCATTTTACTGCAATTTTCTCTTTTCAAGGGCACATAACTCATGTCAAAGACTATTTATAAAAAAATCCTTACAATTCTGCAATGGCCTAGCATTGATAAGTATTTTCTAGAAAAGAGGTAAGAATGTGTTGCTTAATAGAGAAATGTTCAACTTTTTGGCAAAGTTGGTAGATGAAAAATTAATGAAAATCCGCAAAGTGCAAATAAATTATTATATTTTAGCAAAGTTCAATAAAATATACAATCACCCTATTTCACATTAATATGTACCCACAGTCTATGCATGACATGGCAAAAAGTTTTGTCAGTGCGCTATTTTAATATAGTCAATTGCTGATTAATTGTCCTTGGTAGAACTGATATGGAATTACCCTCCCCACTTTTGATAAACCCTTATCACAAAACTAGAGTTCTGTTTGATTCAAACTTACCAGGGATGAATGTCCCCTCTGTGTGGCTATATTTTCCCAAAATATTATTGAGAAATTTAGGTACCAGGAAAACCCCCTTATGGAGACTAGTCCTTTCCTATACCTTGAAAGACCCCCTTTACAATGTATTTATATAGGGGTATTTTTGTAAAGTAGATCTTAGAAGTAAATTGTTCACATAATAGCATTTTTTTTTAAATAAGGCTGCAACAGTTGTCTTTGTAAACTCTTCATGAGCAGTTCTGAAGTGGTGCACTTGAATATAACTTGGCTTCATTGTAACTCTTCCTGAGCAGTTCTGAAGTGGTGCACTTGAATATAACTCGACTTCATTGTAACTCTTCATGAGCAATTCTGAAGTGGTGCACTTGAATATAACTTAGCTTCATTGTAACACTTCCTGAGCATTTCTGAAGTGGTGCACTTGAATATAACTTGGCTTCATTGTAACTCTTCATGAGCAATTCTGAAGTGGTGCACTTGAATACAACTCCGCTTCATTGTAACTCTTCATGAGCAGTCCTGAAGTGGTGCACTTGAATATAACTTGGCTTCATTGTAACACTTCTTGTGCAGTTCTGGAGAGGTGCACTTGAATATAACTCGCCTTCATTGTAACTCTTCCTGAGCATTTCTGAAGTGGTGCACTTGAATATAACTTGGCTTCATTGTAACTCTTCATGAGCAATTCTGAAGTGGTGCACTTGAATACAACTCCGCTTCATTGTAACTCTTCATGAGCAGTCCTGAAGTGGTGCACTTGAATATAACTTGGCTTCATTGTAACTCTTCCTGAGCAGTTCTGAAGTGGTGCACTTGAATATAACTTGGCTTCATTGTAACTCTTCATGAGCAATTCTGAAGTGGTGCACTTGAATACAACTCAGCTTCCTTGTAACTCTTCCTGAGCAGTTCTGAATTTGTGCACTTGAATATAAGTTAGCTTCATTGTAACTCTTCATGAGCAATTCTGAAGTGGTGCACTTGAATACAACTCAGCTTCCTTGTAACTCTTCCTGAGCAGTTCTGAAGTGGTGCACTTGAATATAACTCAGCTTCATTGTAACTCTTCCTGAGCAGTTCTGAAGTGGTGCACTTGAATATAACTAGGCTTCATTGTAACTCTTCCTGAGCAGTTCTGAAGTGGTGCACTTGAATTTAACTTGGCTTTATTGTAACTCTTCCTGAGCATTTCTGATAGGTGCACTGGAATATAACTGGGCTTCCTTGTAACTCTTCATAAGCAGTTCTTAAGTGGTGCACACGAATATAACTCAGTTTCATTACAACTCTTCCTGAGCAGTTCTAAAGTGGTGCACTTGAATATAACTCAGCTTCAATGTTACTCTTCATGAGCAGTTCTGAAGTGGTGCACTTGAATATAACTGGGCTTCATTGTAACTCTTCCTGAGCAGTTCTGAAGTGGTGCACTTGAATATAAGTTAGCTTCATTGTAACACTTCCTGAGCAGTTCTGGAGTGGTGCACTTGAATATAACTCAGCTTTATTGTAACTCTTCCTGAGCAGTTCTGAAGTGGTGCACTTGAATATAACTCACCTTCATTGTAACTCTTCATGAGCAGTTCTGAAGTGGGGCACTTGAATATAACTCGCCTTCATTGTAACTCTTCATGAGCAGTTCTGAAGAGGTGCACTTGAATATAACTTGGATTCATTGTATGTCTTCCTGAGCAGTTCTGAAGTGGTGCACTTGAATATAACTCGCCTTCATTGTAACTCATCATGAGCAGTTCTGAAGTGGTGCACTTGAATATAAGTTAGCTTCATTGTAACTCTTCCTGAGCAGTTCTGAAGTGGTGCACTTGAATATAACTCAGCTTCATTATTACTGTTCATGAGCAGTTTTGAAGTGGTGCACTTGAATATAACTCAGCTTCATTATAACTCTTCATGAGCAGTTCTGAAGTGGTGCACTTGAACATTACTCAATTTCCAAAATATTACTAGGATGGGTTTAATGACCCCCGCCCATCAGGGATTGGAGAAATAGATTTGGTTGCATGGTGCTTCCACACATTGCTGAAACCAGCCACACATAAGTACTGGTAAACTGCTAAGAATGTCTAAGTCTGCTCAATCAAAGTGGTGATGGTCAGACCATCCCTGTTTATAAACCCTATTGGTTTCTCTGGGCTAGCAAACATGAACCCCTTCTGGATTCATTCACTTTGCGTTCATACTTTCATAAAGAGCAGAAAAATTAAATTCATTTCTTAAATGTGTGACTGCAAATAGTTTTGTTTGTTTGTTTTGGAGTTTAACGGCACAGTCAACACTATTTAGGTCATTTTTGTGCCGGTCAGTTTACCTATCCACACTTTTCTTGGGCAGGCTTATACATAAGCGGTTAACCAGTACAGTGCCTATCCTTTCGTCAGATACTGACAACTGCCCTTCTGACTGCCAATAGAATATTCATCATAGAGCAACTTTTACTTGTCATTTCCTGTAAGGTTTGTGCATTATCATTAGGCAACTCATTACATATGATGCATGCTTTACTTCATTTAAAAATGGAAAATCGTGTCTTGACTGGTGATCAGGAAATTCAAGGTTCAGTACTGGCTAGCTTGCCCAGGCAAAGCGGTGTGAGCCGGGTCCATGCTTATAAACCCTATTGGTTTCATTGAGCGACAGGGCATGAGATGTCATTTCATCTCAATGTTGGGTAAAAGTCCCACAAAACTGAAACAACGTCTTCAAAATGACCTTTACAGTGTTGAAGGGGATGTTAAATCTCAATCAATCTTACATGGGTGTGAGGGGTGGAAGGAAAAATCTGTCCCGAGGTTCACTCTCCAGCATCACAAGGCTTGCCGAGTGATGACGGACAGTGATCCTGATAGACAGATTGTGATGACACTACCATGATATTTAGTGACATCATGTAATGCTGTGATAACAGCCTTAATGACGGTGCATGTGAGGTTTTATTCAACCAGTGCATATCAAACCTGTGAGAATATTCAATTTTACCTCGACCCTGAGTTAGAACATCAGAGTTGAACACCGTGATTTTACCCTGGGATAGAAATTTATGTTCTGACGCTGGTGTTCCGACCCAAAATCGAATATAATCGCGAGTTGCACTGGTTGATTACAACCTCATATGTGTTGTTGTTAAGGTTGACGTCACAGCACGTTACGTGACATCACTAAACATTTCTCTAGTGTCATCACAATATGGCAGATGTCGGTACTCAAAGTGACTGCAGCATTAATAATCCGCGCAAAGAAATGGAATGTTTGCAAGAAAAAGAACCCTATATGGGTGTGACGGGGGGATAGAAAAATCCGTCCCTCGGTATCACTGTCCGTCATCACTCGGCAAGCCTCCTGATGCCAGACAGTGACCTTGGGACCGATTTTTCCATCCACCCCCCACATCGTATGAGATTCTTATATTCTATCCCAGGCTAAAATCATGGATTTGCTATGCAAGAACATACTTTTGTTTGATCATGAAAAACCTGTTCTTCAGTCTTTTTCTCCTTTCCAATGATTCAAGGACAAAATGATGTGCACTCTGCTACTTTACCACTTCAGTATATAACCAGTGCTTCAGCTGAAGTGCACGACCCGCCGGATGCTTTTAGCTTTATGAGTGTTACCATATATGGGTATGGCGGCCATTTTGGTCATGTGACCTGGACCTAAAACGGTTCCCCCAATACATGCGCCTTATCGTAAGGAACAAAAATATATCTTATACTTTAGTACTGTATTCTGAATCGTTTGCAGGATAAAATGCATTCTCACTTTTCCAATACAAAAGCATATGTGTCAAAGTTTGACCTAGGCACAAAGAAGGTCAAGGTCAACCCAGGGTCACCATTTTAGCAATTTATGATGGGCCTACGTCCCAGATGCTATTTATCAAGTTTCGTGGAAATCTGCCCAGTGGTTCTGGAGAAGACTATTTTTGAAGGGTTTTTACCATATATGGCTTGGCGGCCATTTTGGTCATGTGACCTGGACCCCATGAGCAAATTTTGGTTTCATCCATCCCATAGAGGCTCCATATGAAATTTGACTTCAAACGGCCCAACGGTTTCCGAGGAGAAGCGGTTCGAAAATTTTCACATTTTCGTCTCAGCGAGGCTATACTAAATGGAATGTAATATTTCGCAAGTTCATTGGTAAGATCTCATTGATATCTATCAGTATGCCAAAAATTGTTTAGATATTGCAAGCGGGTAAGTCACTATCACCAATTTTCACAAACGGGTTACGGACGGACAGACAGACAGACCATATATGGCTTGGCGGCCATTTTGGTCATGTGACCTGGACCCCATGAGCAAATTTTGGTTTCCCCCATCCCCTAGAGGCTTCATATGAAATTTTATTTCAATCGGCCCAACGGTTTCCGAGGAGAAGCAGTTCGAAAATTTTCACATTTTTCACCTTGGCGAGGCTATACTAAATGGAATGTTATATTTTGCAAGCTCATTGGTTAGATCTCATTGATATCTATCAGTATACCAAAAATTGTTTAAATATTCCAAGCGGTTAAGTCACTATCACCAATTTTCACAAACGGGTTACGGACGGACCCAAAGAAGGTCAAGGTCAACCCAGGGTCACCATTTTAGCAATTTATGATGGGTCTACGTCCCAGATGCTATTTATCAAGTTTCGTGGAAATCTGCCCAGTGGTTCTGGAGAAGACTATTTATGATGGGTTTTTACCATATATGGCTTGGCGGCCATTTTGGTCATGTGACCTGGACCCCATGAGCAAATTTTGGTTTCCCTATCCCATAGAGGCTCCATATGAAATTTGACTTGAATTGGCCCAACGGTTTCCGAGGAGAGGCAGTTCAAAAATTATCACATTTTTTGCCTCGGCGAGGCTATTCTAAATGGAATGTAATATTTCACAAGCTCATTGGTTAGATCTCATTGATATCTATCAGTATGCCAAAAATTGTTTAAAATTCCAAGCGGTTAAGTCACTATCACCAATTTTCACAAACGGGTTACGGACGAACAGACAGACAGACCATATATGGCTTGGTGGCCATTTTTGTCATGTGACCTGGACCCCATGAGCAAATTTTGGTTTCCCCCATCCCATAGAGGCTCCATATGAAATTTGACTTCAATCGGCCCAATGGTTTCGGAGGAGAAGCAGTTAAAAAATTATCACATTTTTTGCCTCGGCGAGGCTGTACTAAATGGAATGTAATATTTCGCAAGTTCATTGGTAAGATCTCATTGATATCTATCAGTATGCCAAAAATTGTTTAAATATTCCAAGCGGTTAAGTCACTATCACCAATTTTCACAAACGGGTTACGGACGGACCCAAAGAAGGTCAAGGTCAACCCAGGGTCACCTTTTTAGCAATTTATGATGGGCCTACGTCCCAGATGCTTTTTATCAAGTTTCATGGAAATCTGCCCAGTGGTTCTGGAGAAGACTATTTATGAAGGGTTTTTACCATATATGGCTTGGCGGCCATTTTGGTCATGTGACCTGGACCCCATGAGCAAATTTTGGTTTCCCTATCCCATAGAGGCTCCATATGAAATTTGACTTAAATCGGCCCAATGGTTTCCGAGGAGAAGCAGTTCAAAAATTTTCACATTTTTTGCCTCGGCGAGGCTATACTAAATGGAAAGTAATATTTCGTAAGCTCATTGGTTAGATCTAATTGATATTTATCAGTATGCCAAAAATTGTTTAAATATACCAAGCGGTTAAGTCACTATCACCAATTTTCACAAACAGGTTACGGACGGACAGACAGTCAGACCATATATGGCTTGGCGGCCATTTTGGTCATGTGACCTGGACCCAATGAGCAAGTTTTGGTTTCCCCCATCCCATAGAGGCTTCATATGAAATTTGACTTCAATCGGCCCAACGGTTTCCGAGGAGAAGCAGTTCAAAAATTTTCACATTATTTGCCTCGGCGAAATGGAATGTAATATTTTGCAAGCTCATTGGTTAGATCTCATTGATATCTATCAGTATGCCAAAAATTGTTTAAATATTCCAAGCGGTTAAGTCACTATCACCAATTTTCACAAACGGGTTACGGACAGACGGTCAGACTGACAGAATGACAGAATGACACAGTGATTATAGGGCACTCTTAGAAATCAACCGACTTCAGTCGGATGCTTTTTCTGCGGGTCGTGCAATCCTGCCCAGGAAAAGTGTAAACTGACTGGCTCTATATGACCTAAATAGTGTTGACCTGGCCATTAATTTCCAAATAATCAGACAGAAACAATGAGGTTGTTAAAAGCCCCTGTGGTGTAGTGGTTGTGCTGCTCACCTCCCAAACCAAGGGTCTATGGTTCTCCAGATTTTAGGTGTGTCTTTAACCCTTATCCTGTGTGACCTACTTTGGTCAAAGGAACACAGGAGAAAACACACTGGCTTGATGTGTTTGGTGGTCTGAGTCTTTGTTTGTCAAACAGGTCTTGAAGGAATTGTCATATGACTCAACTTTCATTGTTAAAATATTTTGTTTCAGCTGGATGACCAAGATAATACTGCCGTTGAAGGAAGACTTGCAGTTACATTCCCGAACTCTGGCTGCCAGATTCCATGATATTCATCCATCTCTCCTGCTTTTCCTACACAGACTGAGAGAAATTACCATAGAAAATAAGGTAACATAGGATACCAAAATAAGGTAACATAGGATACCAAAATAAGGTAACATAGTATACCAAAATAAGGTAACATAGGATACCAAAATAAGGTAACATAGTATACCAAATAAGGTAATATAGGATGCCAAAATAAGGTAACATAGTATACCAAAATAAAGTAACATAGTATACCAAAATAAGGTAATATAGGATACCAAAATAAGGTAACATAGTATATCAAAATAAGGTGACATAGGATACCAAAATAAGGTATCATAGTATACCAAATAAGGTAATATAGGATGCCAAAATAAGGTAACATAGTATACCAAAATAAGGTAACATAGGATACCAAAATAAGGTAACATAGTATACCAAATAAGGTAACATAGTATACCAAAATAAGGTAACATAGTATACTTAATAAGGTAACATAGTACACCAAAATAAGGTAACATAGGATGCCAAAATAGGGTAACATAGTATACTTAAATAAGGTAACATAGGATACCAAAATAAGGTAACATAGGATACCAAAATAAGGTAATATAGGATACCAAAATAAGGTAACATAGTATACCAAAATAAGGTAATATAGGATACCAAAATAAGGTAACATAGTATACCAAAATAAGGTAACATAGTTTACCAAAATAAGGTAACATAGTATACCAAATAAGGTAACATAGTATACCAAAATAAGGTAACATAGTATACCAAATTAGGTAATATAGGATGCCAAAATAAGGTAACATAGGATACCAAAATAAGCTAACATGGTATACCAAAATAAGGTAACATAGGATACCAAAATAAGGTAACATAGTATACCAAATAAGGTAACATAGTAAACCAAAATAAGGTAACATAGTATACCAAATAAGGTAACATAGTACACCAAAATAAGGTAACATAGGATACCAAAATAGGGTAACATAGTATACTAAAATAAGGTAACATAGGATACCAAAATAAAGTAACATAGTATACCAAAATAAGGTAATATAGGATACCAAAATTAGGTAACATAGTATACCAAAATAAGGTAACATAGTATACCAAAATAAGGTAACATAGAATACCCAATAAGGTAACATAGTATACCAAAATAAGGTAGCATAGGATACCAAAATAGGGTTACTTAGTATACTAAAATAAGGTCACATATGATACCAAAATAAGGTAACATAGTATACCAAAATAAGGTAATATAGGATACCAAAATAAGGTAACATAGTATACCAAAATAAGGTAACATAGTATACCAAAATAAGGTAACATAGTATACCAAATAAGGTAACATAGTGTACCAAAATAAGGTAACATAGTATACCAAATTAGGTAATATAGGATGCCAAAATAAGGTAACATAGGATACCAAAATAAGGTAACATAGTATACCAAAATAAGGTAACATAGGATACCAAAATAAGGTAACATAGGATACCAAAATAAGGTAACTTAGTATACCAAAATAAGGTAACATAGTATACCAAATAAGGTAACAAAGTATACCAAAATAAGGTAAAGTAGAAGTAAAACAAAGATCAGGAATTGATACAATTAACTTACTCCACCATAAAAGACACCAAAGGGAAAGAAATACAAACATTAAGCGACCAGACCATAATGGAAACCTAAACAAAGGAAGGCCATAAGGACAGTTACTTTCCCACAAAATGGCCATATGGCCATCCAAAATTAAAAGACACAAGTGATACACACAGTAAGTAACAAACAACAACATAAATAAATCGCCACAGAAGAGCCGCCTTGGAACGGTCAGTGGAAGATTTCCACTGGGGGGCTTAAATCGATTTTACGTGGCCACAATCCTCGCCCTTACTTCCGTCGCGATTTAGACAAATAATTTGTTCAGTCCGCATGAAGGCCACCTAACTCATCACCGCAACATCTCCGTGAACACAAAAATCAAAGAACCAGAGGTGAGACAACGGTGAGGACTTGACAGCAAGAAACCACTGAAATGCTGGAGCAAAAGAAAACCAACAGTTAGACTCCGATGAGCCCGAACAGAGAATATAGGATACCAAAATAAGGTAAAATAGGATACCAAAATAAACCTGAAAACTTTGACATCCAGTTCTTGTAATTATCCCCAAAAAATGTGGACAAAATGTTTTGCAATCTAGGGTTATCTTACCAATATGCATCATACCAAATAGTGCTGATAAATATAAGTGCATACGAGCACTGTTCAAATATGAATGCATTTAAGCACATAAAAATGATTCTGTGATAGATTTCGATGAAAAATTTATTTTGTCCCCTCAAAATATTCCCCTTTAACAGATATACAAACTTTCAGTCTTCTGATCCAATCATTGAATGCATTTTGGTAGTTACTATGAAGGCACTGGAATATTGCAGAACCGAGGTGTTTGCGCGGTACAAATTTTCGACCAGAAAGGTATTTTTTCAGCCGGGGGAACAAAAAAAAGTCACACTGGGCAAGGTCAGGGGAATACGGGGGTTGAGGGAGTTCAACAAACTTTTCCTGCTTCAGGTAGTCTTGCACAATGAACGCCTTGTGCGATGACGCATTGTCATGTAGCAATCTGACATTGGCCAAACCAGTTGCGGGTCTTCGTTCTTTGAAATATTTCTTCAAGTTTCGAAGAACTTTATTCTTGTAAAACTTCGCATTTACAGATTTGCCTTTACGCACAGCAACCTGAATAGCAGGGCCCTGATTTGAAAAGAATATGGCATACATTACCTTCTTGACGCTCATGGTCCGCTTTGCAATGCATGGTCTTTTGCAATACTTTGTTGCCCATATTTTGTTCTAAATCTTTGGTTTTGGCTCAAAAAAGTGAACCCATGTCTCGTCACCTGTGACGACATTAGCGAAAGACCGTGCATTGTAATTTGGAAACTTTTTAAGCAACTTCTTGGAGCACTGAACGCGTGTCTTTTTCTGCTCATCTATCAACAGATGGGGAATCCATCTAGCACAGATCTTTCTCATTTTCAAATTCCATTTCAGAATTGTATGAGCTGCTCCTAATGAGATGCCAACCATACTAGCTATTTGCCTATAGGTGTATTGTGCATGGGTAGCACGTATTTCTCTCACTCTAGCAACCATCTTGGCAGATGTTGCTCTTTTCGGCCGATGATCATGTGGTGCATCTTCTGTTGAGCCACAGCTGAATTTCTTACACCAACGAAAAACTGTCAGAAAAGGCATTTCATTATGCCCATAAACCAAACATATTTCATCAAAAATGTCTATTCACCATATACCAAGAATACAAAGATTCTTAATATAGGACCGTATTTCAACGGCGTACTCTGACCTTCTTCCAACCATGTTTTGTATTAGTATACAAGTGTAGACAGTGTTTATCGAACGATATACATGGCTAAAGTGAACGGATTTTAACAGGTTTGGTATCAATGT
Organism: Lucinisca nassula; assembly: GCA_963580285.1. Taxonomy (NCBI): domain Eukaryota; kingdom Metazoa; phylum Mollusca; class Bivalvia; order Lucinida; family Lucinidae; genus Lucinisca; species Lucinisca nassula. Next base: position 39,795,336 of record OY757017.1, read on the forward strand.
ATAGGTAAAATGTTTTTCTACACTGTGATATTTATTTCCAGGTGATTTTCCAATTAGTGCATGGGAAAACGTTCTACTTGCATTCATATTTGAACAGTCCTCGTAGTTTTATTAAGCAATACCACCATCCATGCCCAAGGTCAAGGTTACTGACTTGAAAATTCTATGCTTAAATTTTGTCATAATTCTTTCATATTTTCTGAACACATATGATTGATGTGGGTCATATTTAGTATTATGAAAGATATAGGTGCAAAGTTTTATTCAGCAGTACCCCTGCCCATGACCTCAAAGTCATGGCCAAGTTCTTAGAAATTCTATGCTTAACCCATTGTATGCTTGTGGACTCTTCCATTGTTGTATGTTGGACAAGTCCTTTTGTTATATAAGGTGTGTCAGGCCTATTATTTTCGTTTTTAATTTTGAAGGAAAATTTTGTTAGCAAATAGTGCAGGTCCTGAGCAGATGCCGCATTCTGCATCGTCTGATTTGGGCCGGCACTGTTTGCCAAGGTACCCTGCATGCAATGGGTTAAGTTTCATATTTAAGTTTTTCGCTCACCTGTCACATAGTGACAAGGTGAGCTTTTGTGATCACTTTTCGTCCGTCGTCAGTGTGTGCGTAAACAATTTCTTCAAACGACATCTCTTCCTAAACCACGGATTGGATTTTGACCAAACTTCACAGGAATGATCCTTAGGTGGTCCATTTCAAAGTTGTTCAAATGGTTCCGGTCCGTTGCACATCTAGGTCAAAGGAGCCAAAAATAGATTTTGTCTCACTGAAAGCTTAAAAAATCTTCTTCTCTGAAACCACAAGGCCCAGGTCTTTGATATTTGGTATGAAGCTTCATCTAGTGGACCCCTACCAAGATTGTTCAAATTATAGTGCTGGGGCCAAAAATGGCCCCTCCCCGGGTCCCTTTGGTTTTACATAGGATTATAATGGGAATACCTTTAAAAATCTTCTCTGAAACCGCATGGCCCAGGTCTTTGCTATTTGGTATGAGCTTCATCTAGTGGACCCCTACCAAGATTGTTCAAATTATAGTGCTGGGGCCAAAAATGCCCCCGTCCCGGGGCCCTTTGGTTTTACATGGGCTTATATAGGGAAAATCTTTAAAAATCTTCTTCTCTGAAACCGCAAGGCCCAGGTCTTTGACATTTCGTAAGAAGCTTCATTTTGCGGACCTCTACCAAGATTGTTCAAATTGTAGCCCTGGTGCTAAAAATGCCCCCGCTCTGGGGCCCTTTGGTTTTACGTTGACTTATATATGTATAGGGAAAATCTTGAAAAATCATCTCCTCTGAAACCACAAGGCCTAGGTCAGTGATATTTGGTATGAAGGTTCATCTAGTGGACCTCTACCAAGATTGTTCAAATTATAGCCCTTAGATGAAAAATGCCCCCAACTCGGGGCCTTTTGGTTTTATAAAGACTTATTTAGGGAAAAATCTTATTTTGTGAAACCACGATTACACTTTGATATTTGGTGTGAAATTTCATCTAGTGGACCTCTATCAAGATTGTTCAAATTATAGTGCTGGGGCCAAAAATGCCCCCGCCCCAAGACCCTTTTGGTTTTACATAGACTTATATAGGGAAATCTTTAAAAATCTTCTTCTCTGAAACTGCAAGGCCCATGTCTTTGATAGTTGGTAAGGAGCTTCATCCAGTAGACCTCTATCAAGATTATTTAAATTATAGCCCTGAGGCCAAAAATGCCCTCGCCTCGGGGCCATTTGGTTTTACATAGGCTTAAAAAAATCTTTATTTAAAAAAAATCTACTTCTCTGAAGCTGCAAGGCCCAGGTCTTTGATATTTGGTGTGTAGCTTCATCTAGTGGACCCTTGCCAAGCTTGTTCAAATTATAGCCTTTGTTGATATTTGGTATGAAGCTTCACCTTTTTAGACCGCCCTCAACATTATGCACATTATAGCCTTGGGGTCAATAATGACACTCCCCGGGGCCCACTTGTTACTGTATTGATCAGGTGAGCGATTCAGAGCCATCATGGCCCTCTTGTTTTTTAAGAGCTTAAATTTTCAAACTGTACATATTTGATATACATGTAATGATATGTGTAGGTACAATCAATATCCCACATATGCTTTTGGCCTCATGGTCATGGTCGAGGATATCAGAAACTCTGTGCTAAAATTCTATGTTAAAGTTTTTTAAGAGCTCATTTTTCTTCCAAATTGTTGGATGGATTTGGTTCATATTTGGTGTTATGATAGATATGGATATAGACCCTGATCAGACTGTTCCTCCAGGAACAGTCTGATCTGGGTCTGCACTGTTTTCTTAGGCCTGTCTGTCCCAAAACTTAGGATCATTATGGTATTTGTGTTTTAAAGGTGGAAGGTGCACTGCGCCTTCAGGAGCAGTCTGATCTGGGTCTGCACTATTTGCTTAGGCCTTTCTGTTTCAATACTCAGGATTACAATGGTATTTGTGTTTTAAAGGTGGAAGGTGCACTGCACTTTCAGGAGCAGTCTGATCTGGTTCTGCACTGTTTGCTTAGGCCTTTCTGTTTCAATACTCAGGATTACAATGGTATTTGTGTTTTAAAGGTGGAAGGTGCACTGCACTTTCAGGAGCAGTCTGATCTGGTTCTGCACTGTTTGCTTAGGCCTTTCTGTTTCAATACTCAGGATTACAATGGTATTTGTGTTTTAAAGGTGGAAGGTGCAGTGCGCTTTCAGGAGCAGTCTGATCTGAGTCTGCACTGTTTGCTTAGGCCTGTCTGTCCCAAAACTTAGGATCATTATGGTATTTTTGTTTTAAAGGTATAAGGTGCACTGCACCTTCAGGAGCAGTCTGATCTGGTTCTGCACTGTTTGCTTAGGCCTTTCTGTTTCAATACTCAGGATTACAATGGTATTTGTGTTTTAAAGGTGGAAGGTGCACTGCGCTTTCAGGAGCAGTCTGATCTGAGTCTGCACTGTTTGCTTAGGCCTGTCTGTCCCAAAACTTAGGATCATTACGGTATTTTTGTTTTAAAGGTGGAAGGTGCTGTACAAAGAATGAGAAGACATGATGTAGGAGATGATATTATAGAGATAAAACATAATGATGGCTCAGACAGATGGCTAGTAGTAAAGAAAATGCTGGATACTTCTAAAATATCATTGCAGGTACTAAGCTGATGCATAAATTCGACATTGGTTGTTGCATTGACTTATAATGGGAAAATAGAAAAAATGGAATATATTGTTATAAAGCTCTAAAGTATTGCAGATATTCTGACAAAAAGCACATGCACCACAACCCCTTTATAACACTATTAATGGGGTCCAAAGCAGAAACCGTGTTAGTTGTATCCAAACAAAAATGTGTAGATTATATAGAAAAATGACCATCTTTCCATAAGCGTGTATAATGAATCATGTTTTTATGAGGTTGTGGTGTATATTGATTGTCCCATAGGCATTGGAGTTGGCATCCACATTTACAGCCATGGATGTCAAGAAGACTGCTACAACAGCACCTAAGATTGAACCAAAGTAAAGCTGAAATAAGGACCCAAATATTGAAAGCTTACAAAGTTGTTAGGTAATAGGATGTATAACCCTTATCCTGCTGAATAAATTCATTTAGCCACACCCATTTCTGATTATCCTCCAATTAAACTACTTGATATAATGTGTTTGTTCATTTCACAAACTGCATGACAAACAGTGTAGATCCTTATCAGAAGGCTTCTGATCTGGATCTGCATTGTTTGCAAAGGTAAGGGTTGTCATGAACAGCAGGATAAGGATAAAGTACACTGACAGTTGAATATGGCGTATTTATTTTACTGGCATTTGATAAGACAGTAAAACCTGTTATGATGATAATCCCAACGGAAGAAATGAGATGGATTAATGGAAGTATTCAAAGGGTGTGGGTTTTTGTTAGAATTGCCTCAGTGAGGTTTCTTTGAGTAATTTCGGGAAAAAATGGTCATTTATTACATGTCATACTACTCGTTATTGGGATTCCTTATGGCAGTAAATTCTATATACAGACAAAATATTAGAAGCCCCTGTGGTGTAGTGGATACGCTACTTGCCTCATAAACCAGGGGTCATGGGTTCAATCCCTGGCTTCTCCAGACTTTCAGATGAGTTTTTAGCTCGGTTGTTTGCAAAGAAAACGACGAGGTATTGTCAGAGCTTTGGCGTCGTCTGCCTCATCATGCAAAAACTTGGACATTTTGTAATATCTCTGTCATTACTGAACATATTTATTGAAACTCACACTAGTTGTTCATTATGAAAAGTGGGGTGCAGCCGAGCATTGGCACCCGCATGCGGTGCTCTTGTTAAACTGAGGTCCTGTCCCTGTATGACCTTATCTGTTAGTGGGATGTAAAACTCAAACACTCTCACACACACACGCTGACAAAAGGTTTGGAAATACATAACAATAACACATCCGTGCGACATTGTGCTTTTTTTTTCTTATCTCCAAAATGGCTACTTTTCTGATGAAAACCATGATATTTTTCTTTCTTATACTGCAACATAGGTTATGGGTCCTCGTTAGAACCGTCTCATTGAGGTGGTTCTAACGAGTACCCACAGCCTATGTGTTAGAGCAGAAAAAAGAAAATTAATGTATACCCCCATAAACCCCAGTTTTGTCTATATAAAGTGGAGTTTCAGGGGTTGTGCATTTCACGGACTTGTTCAGGTGATGAATACTGTCATTATAATGAGGATCCTCTATATTACAGGCCAAGTCAGGAGTGGATGTGGAGTCTACAGAGATAGCTCTAGCTTTTCCCATGAAACCAACCGGACAGAAACTTTTATCCCAGGTTTGCCTCATTGGAAATAGCATATAAGGTGGTTTTGCCCAATTTGTATAGGAAACCTGGAAAAGGTCACTGGCAAACAGTGGAGGCCCATATGAGGTGTTTGATCTGTACCTGCACTGTTGGCCTTAATTGCTGGAAAAAAGTTCAAGCATTTTGTAAATGATTTTTATGCCCCCGCCATTCGAAGAATGGTGGAAAGGGCATATAGCGTTGCCCCTGTCCGTCCGTGCGTCCGAAACTTAACCGCAGTCAATAACTACCTTATTTCTTGATGGATTTTAAAATTACTCGGCAGAAATGTTTACCATCATGAGACGACATGTCATGTGCAAAACCCAGGTCCGTACCTCCAAGGTCATACTTAGAGGTCAAAGGTCAAAAAAAGGGTCTGAAACTTAGACCCAGTCAATAACTTATTTCTGGATGGATTTTGAAATTACTTTGAACAAATGTTAATCATCATGAGACGATGTGTCGCATGCAAACCCAGATCCATACCTCCAAGGTCAAGGCCATACTTAGAGGTCAAAGGTAAAAAAAAATGGTCTGAAACTTAAACACAGTCAATAACTTTTTTATCTCTGGATGGATTTTGAAATTACTAGGCAGAAATGTTGGCCATCATGAGACAATCTGCCTCACACAAAACCAAGGTCCTTACCTCCAAGGTCAAGGTCATACTTAGAGGTCAGATGTGAAAAAAGGGTCCAAAACTTAAACATGGTCAGTAACTTTCTATGGATGAATACGAACATAGACATATTTTTAGGCGGGGCATCCATGTCCTATGGACGCATTTCTAGTTTTAAAAATAAAATAAATCTGACCTGCTTTACTTCGGACTGGACTATTCCAATATATAAGATGGCCAATGGCATTCAGTACAAAATGGATTTAATTGAAATAATAGTTTAGATAAACAAACTCACTTGCCAGGCTTCAGGCAGCTCAATGGTCACAAGTTCAAGCCCTAGTGCAGTCAAAAGCCTTGTGCATATTGAGCTTCAAGTAACTCATCAGTTGATCCATCAGTTGGTGTGAAAAGAGCAGTTGTTAGTTGCTGATGAGTTGGCATCATTTGCAGGGGTGATTGTCAAAGTGTGCCGTCCTTTTGGATCGGGATGCTAACTGGAGGCCCCCTGTGCAGGGAGAGTGATCCCCTGTGCAGGTTAAAAAACTCTACAATAATTAAATGATTACTGTGTGGACTTTCATCCTGCAAAACTGGAGTGTAATATACACTGTCTGTGTCCCCTCCTGGGGTTAAGGCGAAACTGAAAGAAAGAAAGATTGACTAGCTGGACATTCCTTTATTGTGCTGACAGGGCTATAAAAATCTAACACAATAAATTCAGTATTGGGATATGTTTTTGAACAGTCCCCCTGTACATTTTGTAAACTACATGTTTATCTGTATGACTGTTATTATTTACAGGTACTGCCACCCAAACAGAAAGTGTTTGCATTTTTACCACTGAGAAGCTATGGATTCAGATTCATTGTACAAGGTAATATGAACTGCTTTGTTATCCTAGTAAATTTGTATTACTCACAGAAACATCACTTTCACTAGGAAATGTTTTTCTGTATTCTTTGATGCAATGACTTACAAGAAAATATTCTGCTTCCTGTGTTGAGCAAACTACAGTCCAACTTCAGTGGCGTACACACATTTATTCACCTCATTGGCATTATCTGCTGGTTCCTAGTCTGAATGTTATCAGTGTTGGAAAAACGGGTAACCAGACCCCCCTGACCTTGAAAGGGGTCTGGTTACCTGTTTTTCCAATATTGACAATGTGCAAGCTGGGAGCCAGCAAATAATGCAAAAATGGTGAATATTCAATGATAAACTCGAACATCCTTTGTTATCTTTGAATGTCATTTTTCAACATTTTCAAAAAAAAAAAGAAAAATTCTTTGAAACCTTTTAGGCTTTTATCAGTTAAATTTCATTTTCTGAAAAATTTTCACATGGTCTAGATCACATGCCCATAAATGGTAAAATCCTTTAACCCTTTTTGTACCAAATAGAATCTTCCTCCTTATATATAGCAGGAGTCCATTTCAAAATTTAGGGGGTGTCAGGTTGTGTTTTCATCAAAATTGATTTGGAAAATGACTGAATTTGTAGCAAACAGTGTAGGGTCTGATCAGATCCCGCATTCTGCGGTGTCTGTTCTGGGCCTGCACTGTTTGCCCTGGTACCTGTTTTGGGGTTGCCGGTACTAAATGGGTTAAAAAGATTGCTTCTGCAGACAGCTTGCCTGATTTCCCTGGAACTTGATATGTAGGACTGAATACATGTACTAACCCATTTGTTCAAATGATGGTCCTACTTTTAAGTTGACTTTGACCCTTTTGAACCAGGTACCCAAAAATGTCCAGCCTCAGTAGCTGTGTCGGCTTTAGGTCTGACTGGTGATCAGGAGGTCGCGGGTTCATTGCTGAGGTTGGCAACATTCTTCCAGGGAGATTGACCATGAAATCTTATTTATACAGTAGAATCTCGCTGATTTTTCGAAAGTGTGTGTCAGTCCCGATCTTTTTTGCTATTTTTTTATGTAAAAATATTACCGATTTTTCAAATTTCAATTATTTAAAAAATTCGATTTTTCAAATAGCATTGTCGGTCCGCATCAAAGAAATTCCTATTTAAATCCATCTCGATATTCGAAGTCAAAATATGTCGAGCACATTAGCCATGCTTGAAGAGCATCCCTTTTTTGAGCTTGTTCACACCCGACTGATTTCACAGTTGCATTATATTATTGTGTATACAGGTAATTAGCACCTAGTTAATCATGAGCTTCTTAATTGATATAACGGTAATTGTTAAAGAGCATCGTTAAGAAGATTATCCTGCTTGATGTTTTAATTAAAGCAACTTAGAGCATATGATAAAACTGAAAGTAGACGATTTTCAGAGAATTTCAAAGACGGTTGTAAGTGAAAATAGAAAATAAAAATGCAGTACACGAGTGACTAGAAACATGTGGTTTGCCAGCACAAACTTTAACAGTATGCTTATTGCATTCTGATTCTGATCAAGATCTTTGCTGACTGCTCCCGAGAGCCATTTCTGTCCCGCCTTTTTACTGGTACAATAATTCGTCTGTTAGAAATTTATTGCTTTACCTTACACAATTATTGTTGCGGGATGTTAAATGGTTTGTTGTTTTGTCTCCTTTTAGGTGAGGTACTTTGCTCTTGTATAGAAAGTCTGCATTCTTGCCTATGGACAAAATGCAGTCAAATATTATACCGAACGAAAACTTCTGAAAATTTCCGAAAACAACCGATTTAAAAAATTCGAACTCCCGATTATTCGAAGACAATCTGGCGGTCCCTGTCACTTCGATTTATCGAGGTTTGACTGTAGTTATTTTTAGGGCCCGCAAATTTATTTGTTGGTGCGCTATAGTAATCACCCAGTCTGTCCGTTCGTCCGTCCATCTATCCATCCACATTTTTTAGCTCACCTAATGCCCTTTAGTGACAAGGTGAGCTTTTGTGGTCACTTTTTGTCCGTCGTCCTTCGTGGGTCTGTGCGTCCGTGCGAGCGCATCCACGGGCACATGTTGGGTAGACATAAGTTGGGTACTTGCCCTTTATTCCGTTAGTGTCCGAAAAAGTAGCCAACAAATTTGATGGGACATGTTGGGTACTTGTGTTGCTATGGCAACATACAGCTCCCATAGACTTACAATGGGAAAAAATTAAAATATCTTCTTCTCTGAAACCACAGGGCCCAGAGCTAAGATATTTAGCATGTAGCAACGGCCCGTGGTCACCTACATAATTTCTGCCAATCATGCCCCTGAGGTCCACATTGGCCACGCCCCAGGGCCCCTTTGCTCCCATAGAGTCACAATGGAACAAAAAGCTTCAAAAATCTTCTTCTCAGAAACCACAGGACCCAGAGCTTAGATATTTAGCATATAGCAAGGGCAAGTGGTCACCTACATAATTCCTGCCAATCATGCCCCTTGGTTCCAAACGGAGTCTATGGGAGCTAAGGGGCCCCGGGCTGTGGCCAATTTGGACCCCAGGGGCGTGATTGGCAGGAATTATGTAGGTGACCACTTGCCTTTGCTACATGCCAAATATCGCAGCTCTGGGCCCTGTGGTTTCAGAGAAGAAGATTTTTGAAGCTTTTTTCCATTATGAGTCTATAGGAGCAAATTTCATGAGAAGCATCACCAGGTAGGGGGAAAGGCTGCATAAGGTTTTTGGGCTGATCAGATTGGAATTCTGGTTGCTATGGCAACATACAGCTCCCATAGACTTACAATGGGAAAAAATTAAAATACCTTCTTCTCTGAAACCACAGGGCCCAGAGCTAAGATATTTAGCATGTAGCAACGGCCAGTGGTCACCTACATAATTTCTGCCAATCATGCCCCTGGGGTCCACATTGGCCACGCCCCAGGGCCCCTTCGCTCCCATAGAGTCACAATGGAACAAAAAGCTTCAAAAATCTTCTTCTCAGAAACCACAGGACCAAGAGCTTAGATATTTAGCATATAGCAAGGGCAAGTGGTCACCTACATAATTCCTGCCAATCATGCCCCTTGGTTCCAAACGGGCTCCTATAGCTCCTATAGACTCATAATGGAAAAAAGCTTCAAAAATCTTCTTCTCTGAAACCACAGGGCCCAGAGCTGCGATATTTGGCATGTAGCAAAGGCAAGTGGTCACCTACATAATTCCTGCCAATCACGCCCCTGGGGTCCAAATTGGCCACAGCCCGGGGCCCCTTAGCTCCCATAGACTCATAATGGATCAAAAAGCTTCAAAAATCTTCTTCTCGGAAACCACAGGACCCACCGCTTAGATATTTAGCATATAGCAAGGGCAAGTGGTCACCTACATAATTCCTGCCAACCATGCCCCTGGGTGCCAAACGGGCCATGCCCCGGGGCCCTTTAGCTCCTATAGACTCATAATGGAAAAAAGCTTCTAAAATCTTCTTCTCAGAAACCACAGGGCCCAGAGCTGCGATATTTGGCATGTAGCAACGACAAGTGGTCACCTACTTAATTCCTGCCAATCATCACCCTGGGGTCCAAATTGGCAACACATGGGGCCCCTTAGCTCCCATAGACTGATAATGTAAAAAAAGCTTCAAAAATCTTCTTCTCTGAAACCACAGGGCCCAGAGCTTAGATATTTAGCATGTAGCAGCGGCCAGTGGCCACCTACATAATTCCTGCCAATGATGCCTCTGGGTTCCAAATGTGCGACGCCCTGGGGCCCCTTCGCTCCCTTAGACTCATAATGGAACAAAAAGCTTCAAAAATCTTCATCTCTGAAACCACAGCGCCCAGAGCTTAGATATTTAGCATGTAGCAACGGCAAGTGGTCACATACATAATTCCTGCCAATCATGCCCCTGGGGTCCAAACAGGCCACGCCCCGGGGCCCTTTAGCTCCTATAGACTCATAATGGAAAAAAAACTTCAAAAATCTTCTTCTCTGAAACACAGGGCCCAGAGCTGAGATATTTGGCATGTAGCAAGGGCAAGTGGTCACCTACATAAATCCTGCCAATCATGCCCCTAGGTTCTAAATGGGCCACGCCCCGGGGACCCTTAGCTCCCATAGACTCATAGTGGTAAAAAAAGCTTCAAAAATCTTCTCCTCTGAAACTACAGGGCCCAGAGGTTAGATATTTAGCATGTAGGAACGCCAATTGGTCACCTACATGATTCCTGCCAATCATGCCCCTGGGTTCCAAATGGGCCACGCCCCAGGGCCCCTTCACTCCCATAGACTCATAATGGAAAAAAGCTTAAAAAATCTTCTTCTCTGAAACCACAGGGCCCAGAGCTTAGATATTTAGCACGTATCAATGGCAAGTGGTCACCTACATAATTCCTGGCAATCATGCCCCTGGGGTCCAAAAGGGCCACGCCCTGGGGCCAGTTAGCTCCTATAGACTCTTATTGGAAAAAAGAGCTTCAAAAATCTTCTTCTCTGAAACCACAGGGGCCAGAGCTTAGATATTTAGCATGTAGCAACGGCAAGTGGTCACATACATAGTTCCTGCCAATCATGCCCCTGGGGTCCAAACAGGCCACGCCCCGGGGCCCTTTAGCTCCTATAGACTCATAATGGAAAAAAGTTCAAAAATCTTCTTCTCTGAAACCACAGGGCCCAGAGCTTAGATATTTTGCATGTAGCAATGACAAGTGGTCACCTACATAAATCCTGCCAATCATGCCCCTGGGGTCCAAATGGACCACACCCTGGGACCCTCATAGCTCCCATAGACGCATAATGAAAAAAAAAAACTTCAAAAATCTTCATCTCTGAAAACACAGAGCCCAGAGCTTAGATATTTAGCATGTAGCAACTGAAAGTGGTCTCCTACATATTTCCTGCTAATCATGCCCCTGGGGTCCAAATGGGCCATGCCCAGGGGCCCCTTAGCTCCCATAGACTCATAATGGAAAAAAGCTTCAAAAATCTTCTTCTCAGAAACTGTGAAGCACAGAACTTAGATATTTAGTGTCTAGCAACATAAAATAGCCAGCTACATAAATCCTGCTTACCCTGCCCCTGGGGTCAAAATTGGCCAGGCCCGAGCTCATCACCTCCAATAGACTTATAATGGAAAAAAAAAATTAAAAAATCTTCTTCTATGAAACCATAAGGCCCAGAGCTTAGATTTTTAGTATGTAGCAACGTTAAGTGGGCACCTACATAAATCCTGCCAGTTATGCCCCTGGGATCCAAATTGGCCACACCCCAGGGGTCTTTAGCTTCCCTAGACTTACAATTGGAGAAACTTCAAAAATCTTCTCCTCTGAAACCACAGGGCCCTTATAATGAAAAAAAAAAAAACTTAAAATGGGGGAAAAAATTCTTCAAAAATCTTCTCTGAAACCAAAAGTCACAGAGCTTAGGTATTTAGCATGTAGCAATGTGGAGTGGTCGCCTACATGAATCCTGCCAATCATGCCCCTGGGGTCCAAATCCTGTGGCCCCTTAACTCCAACAAACTTATAATGGAAAAAAAGCTTCAAAATTCTTTGAAACCATGAAGTACAGACCTTAGATATTTAGTATATAGCAACACAAAATGGTCGCCTACATAAATCCTGCCAACCGTGCCCTTTGGGTCAAAATTGGCCAAGCCCAGGGCTCATTAGCTCCTATAGACTTATACTGGAAAAAACTTAAAAAAAAATCTTTTTCTCCAAAACCATAAGGCACAGATTTTGTTTGATTTGAGGTTTTACATCCCCGTCAACACTGTATAGGTCATTTTGGAGATGTCTCTTCCAATTTTGTGGGACTTTTACCCGACATTGAGATGAAATTACATCTCAAGCCCTGTTGCCCAATGAAACCAGTAGGGTTTATAAGCATGGACACCGCTTTGCCTGAGCTTAGATATTTAGTATATAGCAATGTCAAGTGATCTCCTACACTAATGATTTTCTGGTACACAGGTGAGCGATATAGGGCCATTGGGCCCTCTTGTTATGTTTTTTCTAACTAACTTAAAAACCGTGAGACGCATCAACTTCAAACAATATCATTACACAATTTCATGGCAAGTAACGTAACTGTCGCTACAATACTCTCAGAGTTATGGCCCTTTGAAAAACTAAAAAATATCCACATTTTTAATGTTTTTTTTTTTTTCTTAATAACTTACAAACCGTCAAACCTATCAACTTCAAACTTTAAATATATGGTCTCATCATCATTTCACAATTTTATGGCAAGTTACCTAACGTAGCTTCAGTACTCTTAAGAGTTTTGGCCGTTTGAAAAACTTAAAAAAAAAATCAGTTTTTTTCATGTTTTTTGTTAATAACTTACAAACCGTCAAACCTATCAACTTCAAACTTTAAATATATGGTCTCAATACCATTACACAATTTTATGACAACTTACATAACTATAGTTCCAATATTCTCAGAGTTATGGCCCTTTGAAAAACTTAAAAATTCAGCTTTTTCGTTTTTTTATCTTTATTTTAAAACTGCTATAGATATTCAAATGAAACTTCCTATAGTTACTGACAGTTGCCCTTTAGTAATGCCCTGCCTGTCAAGGTTGGTCGGTAAATACCGGGGGCGGGAATTCCCACTGGTATTTACCGGTAATTACCGTCCTGGGAAATACTCCAAATTTCAGCAAAAGTGGGAAATACTGGGAAATAGTGGAAAATATGATTTTTGTATAGTTATTTCATAGAAAAACACTTTTAATATGTGTGTAATTTAATTGAAATAATGAATAGTTAGCTATTTTGCAATATCACTCCCCATACATATATGTCATATGTCTGCTATTACTCAACAAATATAAAGTTGTCTGTTGTTATGTAGGGTTCAGGGAGTTATTTAAAATCACTCCATATGCTTAAGAAGATAAAATACCATAATGATCCCAATATTTGGGACCGACAATTTCCTGGGCAAACAGTGCAGACCCAGATCAGAATCACTTAGCTTCTTCTAGAGTGTTTGCCATTGGAACTACATGTTTCATGTATGCTTTAGTTTAACACTAAACCACACAGTTCAATTTTTGGGGGATTTACAACAACTCTTTGGATGTTTGAATTTTAAGTATGTTTACACAAGAAAAAAGGTGTGTTTGCAAGTTTGTTAAGTAATCATACTCCTAATGCTAAAAGGTGTGATAATTTAATTGTTTGTTTGAGACAGGTATTAAAAGAACACAGTTAATTTAAGCATAAAAGGTTTCTTAAATTATCTACAGGTACACACCTAAGTCAAACCTGTGATAATTTTTTAACTGAGGGAGATTTGCCTTTATGATGAGGGAGATGTAAAGAATATATAGGGAAATTCTCAATTCAAATGAGGGAAACTCCAAAATTTTACTAAAATTTAGCATAAATAAGACAAACATTAGCATCAAAGTGAGGGAGTCTCCCTCCTGATGAGGGAGGTATCACAGGTATGCTAAGTATTAAAATTACATGTATTTACAAGCCAAGGGAAATAGCTGAAAGTTAAAAACTAATATTTTAGACTCACCTTTGGAAAGAAATTATATACATTCTATACGAAGGCAAGGGACTATAGATCTTTCAAGTTATTCAATATGAAAAGGGCTGGAAAATTCTTCAAATTTCACTTGTCCTACATGACTAAGTGCTTGTCAACTTTGGTAAATGTAATAAGGACTAGACAAACTTTTTACTTGTCCTTCAAATTTTTTTTGTCATTGCAAGCAGACAAGTGGAATTTTCAAGCACTGCAGGAACTTGAAATAATTTTGTTTTCAAATAACTAGGTAGTTGGGGTATATTAAGCAGTGTAATTGGTACCACCTATGTAAATATATATTTCCCATTATTTCCCGGGAATTCCCTGAATTTCCCGGGAATTCCCTGTATTTCCCGCCATCCAGGGAAATATGAGTATTTCCCGCTTTTTTGCCAACCTTGCTGTCTGTCCGTCCGTCTGTCCATCCGGCCATCTATCCATCCATCCATCCATCTGTCTGTCCATCTGACTGTCTGTCCATCAACATTTTTCATGTTTACAAATCTTCAAAAGTATCATTTTCAACCTTTAAAGGTAAGATCACAAAAACATTAAACAATTTCAAGGCAAGTGACTTAAAGCTAGCTATAAAACTCTGAGAGTTATTGCCTTTTGAAAAACAAAAAAATGGGCTTTTTTCGTCTTTTGTTTTCATCTTAATTTCAAAACCAATACAGATATACAAATGAAAATGAAGCTGAAGTTATTGACAGTTGCCATATAGTAATATCCTTTCGTTTTTATTCATAACTTACAAACCGTCAAATGCATCAACTTCAAACTTTAGATATAAGGTCACAATATCATTACACAATTACGTGGCAAGTTATGTAACTCTAGCTGGAATACTCTAGGAGTTATAGCCCCCCCCCCCCCAAAAAAAAAAAAAAAATTCAACTCCTCTGATGGCACTGCTGGGGCCCTAGTCAGTTTCACTGACAGCTCTAGTCTCCCTTCTAGGTCAGTTTCTGGTGAAAGAATGTGCACTGTACTGGTTAACCTCTTACATATTAGCCTGCCCTGGAAGTGTGGCTAGGTAAACTGGCTGACTAGACATAACCTAAATATCTGATAAATTCCAAAATAAACAAAACTATAAAATTGGTCAACAAATGGGAGTTGCTTTTGCAATAGTAGCTTTTTGCATTAAGCTGTTAACAATACAAAGAAACCAGTGTGTTAGTTATTGCACTTGCTAGAACTGATAGCCTCTTATGAGTTTGTTAAGATATTTACCCTAAGTATTAAGACACCTCAACTCCATAGCATACTTGTTCTAAAATTGAACAAGGACAATTTCCTACCCCATGTTGGAATGCTGCGTTCTATGTTCTCTCATTTTCTATCTTCTGCTGATTCAAGAAGGGCAGTTGTCAGTTACTTGAGAATGTGCACTACACTGGTAAGCAGCAACTTATCCTGCCCAGGAAGTGTGTGGGTATGTTAAATGACCACTTGAGTGAGTGAGTGAGTTTTAGTTTTACGTCCCACCAACAGCTACGGTCATACGGAGACGGGACCTCGGTTTAAAGACTCATCCTAAAGTCTGCAGAAGCCCGGGATCGATCCTGCGATCCCTGGTTTACAAGGCGAGTAGCGTAACCACTGCACCACGGAGGCTTCTAAATAACCACTTGACGTGATCATAATAGTGCTCACTCGGTTGTTAAACTCTGAAACAAAACTGATTTCTTTGTTCATGACAAGATGTGCAAACACACATGAAACTGAATTGTTAACACTTCTCTTTATACTCCACAAATTTTTTTATTATACTGCTTTGAAGTACCAAAATAGAAACTGTGCTACTTACATAAGCATGGTATATCACAACAAAAATGTATAATATAAAATCCAAAATAATTCTGACACCTTGACTTGCTGTAATTCTCCTGAAATTTTAACAAATTTGTTTCACAATCCAGCAAGGAGTTCAGAAAGTGCAGACAGAATGGCAAACAGTGTAGACACTGATCAGACTGCTCCTTCAAGAGCAGTCTTATCTGGGTCTGCACTGTTTCCTTATGCCTGTCTGTCCCAATACTTATGATCATTACAGTAAATTATATCAAAAACTACCATTTACAGCCATTTTCTGTATAATCTATATACAGTAGAATCTCAGTGATTCCAACGCCGATTTTTCGAAACTAACGGATTTTTCGAAAGTGTGAGTCGGTCCCGATCTTTTTCACTATTATTTCATGCAGAAATATTATAGATTTTTCGAATTTCGATTATTCAAAAAATTTGATATTTCGAATAAAATTGTCGGCCCCATCAAAGAAATTCCTATTAAAATCCATCTCCAAATTCGAAGTCAAAATATGCCAAGCACATTATTCAAGCTTGAAGAGCAGGTTTTCATTGAGCTTGTTCACACCCGCCTGATTTCACAGGTGCATTGACAGGTAATTGACACCTAGTTAATCCTGAGCTTCTTAATTGATATAACTGTAATTGGTAATGAGCATCGTTAAGAAGATTGTCCTGTTTGATGTTTTAAATAAAGCGACTTTAATCTGAGACCTTCTGTTCAAAGCATTAGAGCATATGGGAATTTTCGGGAAACTGAAAGTAGACGATTTTCAGAGAATTTCAAAGACAGTTGAAAGTGAAACTAGAAAAATAAAAATGCAGTACACGAGTGACTAGAAACATGTGGTTTGCAAGCACATACTTCTACAGTATGCTTATTGCATTCTGATCTAGATCTGCTGACTACTCCAGTGAGCAATTTGTCCCGTCTTTTTATTGGTACAATAGTTTGTCTGTTAGAGATTTATTGTTTTACATTACACAATTGTTGCAGGATGTTAAATGGTTCACGTTGTTTTGTTTCCTTTTAGATGAGGTAGTTTGCTCTTATATAGAAAGTCTGTGTTCTTGCCTATGGACAAAATGCAGTCAATTATTATACCGAACAAAACCTTCAGAACATTTCCGAAATCGAAAATTTGAACTCCCGATAATTCGAAGACAATCTGCTGGTCCCTGTCACTTCGAATTATCGTGGTTTGACTGTATATTTTTAGGACCTATCATTATTTTTTGAGATCCATCATTGTATTTGTGATTTATCATTAAACCATCTTAAATCCAAACCATTTTATAATGAAAAATGCTACAATGAGGTTTTATATATATGGCAGGTGATTTTGATGTGCCATCAAGTCGTGAGGATGTTGATAGGGACAGCTCCTGGAACCAGTGGTTGAGGAATGAAATACACACCCTCTTTATTGAAGCTCTGGAGGTTTTCAAAGTAAGATTCCTTAACCCATTGCAGGCGGGAAACTCCTAAAGGGGTACCTTGGCAAACAGTGCAGGCCCAGATCAGACTAATCAGGGCCTGCACTATTTGCTAACAGAATATTTTGCCAAAAATAGATTAAAAAAGAAAAAATAGACAATATGACAAATAGACTTGTCCAACAGGGATGGAAGAGTCTACTAGTATACAATGGATTAAGCTTAAAATAGTTTGCTGTATTCTGTTGCTCAGCACCAGATATGGATTAGTAAGGATAGTTTTAGTGTAATTATTTCTTTTTGTCCATGAAAGCATTTTTTGTGGTACTATCAAATGCCTATAACATTTTTGTAACAAGAAAATAAAGAAAATTATCACTTGGTTATTCTCATCACTCCCATTTATCTGTAACTGTGTGATGTTGACTGCTTTTAGATGTGTAGATACACCCATAGCCTCAAATCAGAGAGGGTATCCACAAATTATTTTTCTTATTTCTACATAAAACATAGGATGTGGGTACTCATTAGGTGCTTGTAACAAGTACCCAAAACATGTTTTCATGCAGAAACAAAACAAATATCAGTACTTTTGGGATAAAAAGGTGGCTTATCTGGAGCTATGTGGATACACCTTTAAAGGAAGCAACTCTTTAGAATTTCCCTGCCGCCTGGTTTAATTGGGCCTTCTCTAAAATGAAAAGGAACTCTCTAAAGACAAATTCCTTCTTTTTAGAGTGGATATCCTGGTTCAGACGGGGCTGGTTATATAAGGAAACAAACAACAAGGTAATATGCATTCATTGTTGTTGTTTTCCAGTTTCCCCGTGTCGCGGGTCGTCAGCTGGTGGGGTCCCAGGGAACGAATCCATGCTGGCACTACACCGTAGCCGTTCGGTGGTACCCCCATTCCCCGTTACCGGTGAACAGGGAGACCATCGCTCGGCTCCAGCCCCGTCCATCCATGTTTGTCGTCTCACGTCTCAGGTGTCTCTGAGCCCACGGGCATCCCCTTGCCCTGTAGCCAATCGCCGAGCTCCGTCCTGAGAGGTTTGTGAAACGGTGCTGTGACCTTTCCAGGTCTCGGTGGGGCTTATATTTTGTCTTCCCGTTTGCTTCAGGAGTGCATGTGTCCTGTCGCTAAAGGGCATCTTTAAATGTAGGAATTTCTGGGCTAGGCGTGCTTCATATTTCAAGGGCTGTGGATATGTTGCACAGTTCCAATGTGAGCCTTTGTTTTTGTGCAACATAGTTTAGTTGTAGTAATTTGGAACTCCATTCTAAAGGTTTGGCTACGTAATTGCACTGCGTTTAAGTTATAGCAGTGCTGTGCCTTGGGTTTTTGCGGTTTGCCGCAAAGGGGTGTGGGTTGTTTTGTGTAACAGGGTAGGCTCCGAGTTTGAACTTATCATTAAGGGGATCGTTTAGCAGTTAATTTTGTTTGAAAGTTTCATTGCGATTTGGAAGACGTTTCTAAAGATTGCTATACACGTTTCCATGTTACGTGTTATGCACCTTATATTCAATCAGGGGATTCGAGACAAAGTTTTTTAGCCATTTTGTGGTGCTCATTTGCACCACAAAATTGTAGAGTCCATCCATTTCTTTCTTCTAGCTTGTAGCTTCAGCCGCATCTACACCCTCACGCCAGCACCATGTCTATGGATGTCATCTACGCTTTTTGTATCAATTTTGATATTGGTATTTTTGTTTTTTATTTTTTTTGTTTGATTTTTGCATATTTTTGTAACGTATGTACATTTTTACATTATTTGGTCTGTGCCCCCAGCTTATTGAGTATACATGCGGGCGGATGTGCTCGCCCCGCCATGGACCTGTCGTGTTTGTTTTTCTTGTGCTTTAAAGATGGTGTTGTCCGTTTTGGGGCAAGCCCACCCGCTCTCTTATGCTGGTTAGGACAGTTTTTGTACCTGCAAGGTTGTGCTTGTAGATTATATTTTGTGATTTTTGTTTATTCTGTACATACAACATATAGTATAGTGTGACAGCCTCCGCCGTCTCGGGCCCAAGTTCGTGTTTATTTTAGTTTGTGGGTGACCTCTATCGAGGAGGATGTGGAAGTAGGTCAATCCCCTTTTCTGCATTTTTTGTTAAAGTTAGGGAAATGTGGTGCCCTCCTCCACGTAGGATGTCATATTCTGTGGGACCGTAAGTGGGTCATTCTGAGTCGCCATGTTTACATGTCATTTTCGCATCCTACGTGAAGGAAGGCACCATAGGAGGAATTGTATTCCTACCTAGTCGTTTGAGGGCCCGAGATATCGTGTGCCGATCTCGTTAGTTTGTTTGTTTGATTTGAGGTTCAACGTCCCCGTCAACAACATTTTGGAGACGTTGCTTCCAATTCTGTGGGACTTTTACCCAATATGCATTCACCTCAAACACTATCATAATGTAGTTATAGCATAGTGTCACTGTTATGTAGTAGATACTGTCATGTTAAAAAAATGAAATAGTCACTCTTGCAATAGAACATGGTTACTGGCATCATGACACTATTGATCAGTGACAACACTATATTTTATAAATAAAATAAAAATTAATAAAAATTAATTTAGATCAGCTCAACTGTTTAATTTGTTAAGTAATAAATCACAGTTTGTTGGGCAGTCGTTCTACATGCTTGTGATTTGATCTTCTTTACACCTCTAAACTGTGATTTATTCCTCAACAAATCCCGGCTAGAGCTGATCTATTTATTATTTGAATCTCAGGTGCACCCAGATTTCTCCAACATGGAGGCAGTGTCAGCTTTCCTACAGTTCGTACCAATGGAAGATGAGATTCTGGACTTCTTCAAACCAGTAGCTTCCCAGATACTGAGTAAACTGAAGGCCAGGCCATGTATCCCTACACAACCTAACACTCAAGGTATGTCAGTAACCATTATTCTGCTGAACTCTGTCTTTGCTAACAGTGTTGATCCACACCAGGTAGCTTATGAAGAAGCCATCTGACCAGGATCTACACTGTTTATCATGCAGTTTGTGAATTAAAGGAGTACATTATACCAAGTAATTTGATTGGTTGATAGTCAGAGAAGGGTGTGGCTAAGTTAATTTATTCAGCAGGATAAATGTTAATGGGAATTGATACACCTTAAAGAGATTTAATCTTTTCTAGAAAAAAATATTTTTGTGTCACTCTACCCTTTAAATGTTTGCAAAATAATGGAATTTAACCTTCAGCGTGCTGAAGGTGCCCAAGGGCGACTCTAGTTGCCCAAGTGGGTGGTCCAAATTGAGCAATTTATCACGCTCATAAGAAAGCAAGTACACTCCATCCCATGAGGTTCTCCGATGCAAGAGGGATCATTCTTACAAGGGCACAG
Organism: Lucinisca nassula; assembly: GCA_963580285.1. Lineage (NCBI taxonomy): Eukaryota > Metazoa > Mollusca > Bivalvia > Lucinida > Lucinidae > Lucinisca > Lucinisca nassula. Next base: position 39,815,790 of record OY757017.1, read on the forward strand.
GTTTTACCAACATTAACGGCTGTTGGATTTTCCAACCGGAAATGACGCTAAAAGTCGACGATTTCACAAGTATCAGTCTTCAATAGATCCCTCTTACCTGTTTCATCACAATTTGGTGCATACTAGACCCAATCCATCTTAACAACTACTGATGATAAATATATAGCCATAATATAGGTAGCTACACAAGCTATCAATTTTATCCTTCAAAGCATACACTGAGCGCTATTGTCTTGTAGTTATTTTTTGTCTTAAACAATTCCCGGTCAGATCACATGACCACCGTATAATACTCAGATAGAAATGGCTGAAGATGTCTTGCTTATATTGTTTCAAAATATAAGCAGAATCGGTTCAGGTTTAAGGAAATTATGGCTGCCGGAATAAGGGTACCCCCTCCAATGGGCGAGTATTGAATAGAACTCAGTGAGGTGATTCTAACAAATGTCTAGAACATTTTTTCTTGGAGTAACTGAGGAGAAAAAGCCCTTTTTTAACCATTATACATCTCCTTATTTGAATTCTTTTTAGCTGCAAATTCTGTAAATTCAAACTGTAAAGGAACTGCAACTGAACTGTCATAATAATGAGGTTCCTCTGTTAAAAGTATTTCTTATGCTATTCTTCACCAGGTGTTATCTCATGGAAGATGCCTTCCCAGACAGTAAGAGTTCGGGATCCACTAGTTAGAGAAGTCATCACCCCAGAACTGCTACACAAACATCTCAACTTGTTTTATCTCCATGGTGATGTGGCAGTCATGTTGAACCCGACCTTGACCTCCTGTCTAGGGATTGAGAGTTTGACCTCAGAGCACTTGTTCCAACTCGGAAAGGCCATGATTGTTGGCATGGAATCTCACTGCAGTAAGCTGAACTACATTATGTACTACATGTGAAAAATTTCTGGAAACTTTCTGAAAGTTTATAGTTTTGTTTCCAAAGTTTATTCAGTAAACTCAAATACATCACAGATGGCTAGACTCCGTAGCTTAGTCAGATATGCATCTAACTGGTGATCAGGAGGACGCAGGCTCAAAACCTGCCATAGTCAGCAACTTTGGCATTCTTTCGTAGAAATTGATCATGAGATCTTTTTACAGACATTCTCTCCCTGATCCTTTGATTCAAGAAGGACATGTGTCAGTTTCTTACGAAAGAATGTGCACTGTTCTGGTTAACCGCTTATGTACAAGCCAGCTAAAAATGACCTTAATAGTGTTGACTGGTCCATTAATCCCCAATGCAAACAAACAGATGGCTCGTTTACCTTGGCTACATGAGAAGTAGTGTGGGATAATTAAGGGGATTTTTTACTTCTTTTTGCAAATGTATGTTGTGTGTATTCATTAGAATCACCTTGATGAGGCAATTCTAATGAGTACACACAGCATTCATTTTTATTATAGAACACCAAAAAGATGTCCCAAAATTAACCCGTTATACCTCTTGGAAGAAACCCTCAGTGGCTCGAACTACCCTTGTCTCGAACAGATTTTCGTGGTCTGAAAGATATCGAGGGCATCATCCCTCGGGTTGGAAATGCCCATCTACAACAGAGCCCCATATCATTTTCATATCGTATATTCTAATACATTGCACCTATATAGGCAATGGAAATTCACAGTGCGGAAGTGACCGGGAAAGCTGCCATTTTATGACGTCATTGTAGGTTCTTTGCTGTTAAGACCCAGGAAAAGTCTTAACTTAGCTTGTTTACAACATGTATTTGGACAGACAACCCAGAGCAAACTGTATTGACACAGAGTGTGGCATCTCATCTTGGTCTATGTGCAACTCATTTAGTTAAATAGATTTTAGAACCAGCTTAGAATTTAGTTGAGGTGTCCAAATACACAGGGTAAATACAGTAACTCTTGAAGTACTAATTAGAATTATATAGCAGGCAACTTTCTGTTTGTTTCATGTGAATCGACTTGAATTTTATATGAAAAATATGCAAAAAATATTTGAAAGTTGATTGGTGCTTTAAGGTTTAAGGTATTTTTTCTGTATATTTACTCTATGATTGTCTCCTAGGTGACGAGGATGTGGTCACCGTCTCCCGCTGGCTTGCATGCATGTACAGAAGTCTGGATGAGTTCCAGCATGACTCGACAGTCCTGGATTCCCTAAAAGCCTTCAGCATGCTACCACTGTCAGACGGACAGCTAGTGTCACTGAATGAGAAGACTGTTTTCTTCCCAATTATGAAGAACTTGGAGAAACAAAGAAACAGAGGTAAGATACTGTTATCTTATATGAAACAGAGGTAAGATACTGTTATCTTATATGAAACAGAGGACAGCTAGTGTCACCGAATAAGAAGACTATTTTCTTCCTAATAATGAAGAGCTTGGAGAAACAAAGAAAGAGAGGTAAGATACTGTTATCTTACTGTTTTCTTCCCAATCATGAATCAGAATTGTTTTTTGTTACTGGTGATACGTCAAACGACATTCATACACCAGAAAGAGCTCGGAGAAAGAAAGAAACAGAGGTAAGATATTGTTATCTTACAATTTTCTTCCCAATCATGAAGAGCTTGGAGAAACAAAGAAAAATAGGTAAGATACTGTTATCTTAACAGTTTTCTTCCCAATCTTGAAGAGCTTGGAGAAAGAAAGAAACAGAGGTAAGATACTGTTATCTTACATAGTATCTTTGCAAGAGTCAGCCTTGGCGGCTCAGTCAGCTTGCACGTCTCACAGGTGATCTCGAGATTGCATATTCAGTTACATATTTTACATCATTAGATACTGTTATCTTATATGAAACAGAGGCCAGCTAGTGGCATTGAATGAGAAGACAAGTTTTCTTCCCGATCATGAAGAGCTTGGAGAAACAAAGAAACAGAGGTAAGATACTGTTATTTTACAGTTTTCTTCCCAATCATGAAGAGCTTGGAGAAACAAAGAAACAGAGGTAAGATATTGTTGCCTTACAGTTTTCTTCCCAATCATGAAGAGCTTGGCGAAACAAAGAAACAGAGGTAAGATATTGTTATCTTACAGTTTTCTTCCCGATCATGAAGAGCTTGGAGAAACAAAGAAATAGAGGTAAGATACTATTATCTTAGTTTTCTTCACAGTCAAAAAGAGCTTGGAGAAACAAAGAAACAGAGGTAAGATATTGTTATCTTACAGTTTTCTTCCCAATCATGAAGAGCTTGGAGAAACAAAGAAATAGAGGTAAGATACTATTATCTTAGTGTTCTTCACAGTCAAAAAGAGCTTGGAGAAACAAAGAAACAGAGGTAAGATATTGTTATCTTACAGTTTGCTTCCCAATCATGAAGAGCTTGGAGAAACAAAGAAACAGAGGTAAGATATTGTTATCTTACAGTTTTCTTCACAGTCAAAAAGAGCTTGGAGAAACAAAGAAACAGAGGTAAGATATTGTTATCTTCCAGTTTTCTTCACAATCATGAAGAGCTGGGAGAAACAAAGAAACAGAGATAAGATACTGTTATCTTAAAGTTTTCTTCACAGTCATGAAGAGCTTGGAGAAACAAAGAAACAGAGGTAAGATACAGTTATCTTACATTATAGTATCTTTGCAAGAGTCAGCCTTGGTGGCTCAGTCAGCTTGCATGTCTCACCGTTGATCTCGAGGTTGCGTAATCAGTTACATTTTTTTTTCATTGAGATTGATCCATGAAATATTTTTATGGTGTGGGTGCTCAGTAGGTTTGCCTGGTTGAGGCAGTTCAAACAAGTGCCCACAACATATGTAGGTATCCTTGTTACTCCTTATGTAGAGAAAAATAATCCGGGGCAAAATTATTATAGTTCCACTATAAACTTCCATTTAGCACTGGTATTTCTCAATTTCTTAAAGCTCTTACCTTTGGAATTGGAAAAAAAATAGCTGTTATTCTGCTGTTCACGACTACCCCTACCTTTGCACATAGTGTAGATCCAGATCAGATGGCTTCTGAAGAACCCATCTGATCAGGATCTACACTGTTTATCATTCTGTTTCTGAATTTGCAGGAACAGGAATAAATTATATCAAGTGACCTGATTGGTTCAAAGTCAGAAATGGGTTACATAAATTAATTATTCAGTGAGGGGAAGGGAATTCTTTCAGAAGTATATTTGTTGTTATCAAGAGGAGTATACTTTTATTGATAAGAATTTACTCTTCCACGTTCAAGTTCTTTCCTCTAAATATGACAGGCTTATCAGTTAACACTGAAAAAAAAAATTAAGTGTATGCCTCAACAGTATTTGGAACTCACTGATCTAGAGGTAAAATGCATGTGTTCTTGTGAAATGTTTTTTAAAAAAAAAGACAGAACTTGCATATTAAGAGTTATTCTTCTTAGAGAAGCAAATTCTTACATTTAGGAGTTGTTGACAATTGCAGAAGGATTCAGCAAGGGGACTAAAGTTTTGACTTTGTGTTAAAGGTGCATTATTGAGCTACCGGGTCTCAATTTTTTTTTTTCTGGCTTTTATCTTCAATTCATACTCCTTTGTCATGTGTATACTTTGGGAGCAAAATACAGCTTCAGAACTTTTTGAAAATGGTCGTTTTCATTCGTGTTTACCCTTCGCTCTGAACATGTGTTCGGAATTTCTGTTCTAAAAATAAATCTGTCACTTTACACATACATGGCGACAGTATCGTCTCTGAGTGTCGTTACTTATGGCATGGTATTCCACGTCGTATTTTTTTCCGATTCAGACATGGCCTAAGCAAACAAGGCCAAAAATAAACGTCGCATAATGTCATATATGGGGATTCTATTTTTGTCACGAACTAAATATAGATCTAACTAGTGTTCGAAACCTAGTTAGGGAATCCCTCTCAAACTCGTTTACCTGTCATCATAATTGTTCGCATTTTTGCATAAAATGCATTCATTTGTATTGTTTTAAAGAAAAATACCGGCTATATGTATTTTATTTTTGGAAGCATTTTTTACCAATAGCTCAATAACTTAATGTTAACTAATGACTTTGTTTACTTTGACCAACTTGATGTCATCATTGGTGAGAAACCCAAAGACAAGTTTTCTCATGGCATGGCATTTTTAGCTCACCTGTCATGTAGTGACAAGGTGAGCTTTTGTGATCACTTTTTGTCCTTCGTCCGTCGTGCGTGTGTCCGTCCGTCCTTGAGTCCGTGCATCCGTAAACAATTTCAAATAAGTATATTTCTAATACCCCATGGTCAATCTTGATCAAATTTCATGAGAAGCATCATCAGGTAGGGGGAAAGGCTGCATAATGTTTTTGGGCTGATCAGATTGGAATTCTGGTTGCCATAGCAACATATAGCTCCCATAGACTTACAGTAGGAAAAAATTAAAATATCTTCTCTGAAACCACAGGGCCCAGAGCTTAGATATTTAGCATGTATTAACGGCCAGTGGTCACCTACATAATTCCTGCCATTCATGCCCCTAGGGTCCAAATTGGCCACGCCCCTGGGCCCCTTCGCTCCCATAGACTCATAATGGAACAAAATGCTTCAAAAATCTTCTTCTCAGAAACCACAGGGCCCAGAGCTTAGATATTTAGCATGTAGCAATGGCAAGTGGTCACCTACATAATTCCTGCCATTCATGCCCCTGGTGTCCAAACAGGCCACGCCCCGGGGCCCTTTAGCTCCTATAGACTCATAATGGAAAAAAGCTTCAAAAATCTTCTTCTCTGAAACCACAGGGCCCAGAGCTGAGATATTTGGCATGTAGCAATGGAAAGTGGTCACCTACATAATTCCTGCCAATCATGCCCCTAGGGTCCAAATTGGCCACACCCCGGGGCCCCTAAGCTCCCAAAGACTCGTAATTGAAAAAAAAGCTTCAAAAATCTTTCTCTCTGAAACCACAGGGCCCAGAGCTTAGATATTTAGCATGTAGCAACAGCCAGTGGTCACCTACAAAATTCCTGCCAATCATGCACCTGGGTTCCAAATGGGCGACGCCCCGGGCCCCCTTCGCTCCCATAGACTCATAATGGAACAAAAAGCTTCAAAAATCTTCTTCTCGGAAACCACAGGGCCCAGAGCTTAGATATTTAGCAGGTAGCAACGGCAAGTGGTCACCTATATTATTCCTGCCAATCATGCCCCTGGGGTCCAAACGGGCCCTTTGGCTCCTATAGACTCACAATGGAAAAAAGCTTCAAAAATCTTCTACTCTGAAACCACAGGGCCCAGAGCTGAGGTATTTGGCATGTAGCAACAGCAAGTGGACACCTACATAAATCCTGCCAATCATGCCCCAAGGTCCAAATGGGCCACGCCCCGGGGCCCCTTAGCTCACATAGACTCATAATGGAAAAAAAAACCTTCAAAAATCTTCTTCTCTGAAACCACAGGGCCCAGAGCTTAGATATTTAGCATGTAGCAATGGCAAGTGGTCACCTACATAATTCCTGCCAATCATGCCCCTGGGGTCCAAACGGGCCACGCCCCGGGGCCCTTTAGCTCCTATAGACTCATAATGGAAACAAGCTTCAAAAATCTTCTTCCCTGAAACCACGGGGCTCAGAGCTTAGATATTTGGCATGTAGCAATGGCAAGTGGTCACCTATATAATTCCTGCCAATCATGCCCCTGGGGTCCAAATTGGCCACACCCCAGGGGCCCTTAGCTCCCAAAGACGCATAATGGAAAAAAAGCTTCAAAAATCTTCCTCTCTGAAACCACAGGGCCCAGAGCTTGGATATTTAGCATGTAGCAACGGCCAGTGGTCACCTACATAATTCCTGCCATATGAATTTCATATGAAATGACCACAAGTATAAGATCCTCTATGTATTATTAAACCCTGAGAGCCTGTTGTTTACATTTCCAGACCAAATTTACTACCTACAACAGGATGTGAACAGCCTCCATCCACTGTTACTACAGACACCTGACAATGAGGTTAACTCACAGGTCCACAAACTCCTGACTAGACTGGGCATCAAACAGTTGTCCCCCATGGATATCATTAACCATCATATACTGCCTGTGTTGAAGTCTGGGCAGTGGAAGGTTGGTATATTCACAGACTACTGTGAAACTTCAATAAGCACCTGTTCATCCTACTATGGCTGATTATAGCTTGTCACCCTAGGATAACAGGCCTTTACGACATAATGAATTCTTTCATATTGCTAAAGTCTTAGATGATATTATCAAAAGATGTCACATCTGAGAGTGTAATAACATGATGTAATAAATTCTGTAATCCACTAGTGGATTAAATATGCAGATTAGTTAGAAACGCCCCTTAACATAACATATTCAACCTCATTAACTATTTTGCCTTCATTGAGGTTTTCAAATCATATGATAAATAGAATCTTGTATTCGTGCTCATGAATTATTGAATTTATTAAACCTGTTGAGTAAAAGGGATAAAATGCTCAGCAAAGCCTCACATTTTATCCCTCTTTCTCAACTTGTTTAATAAATTCAATAATAACATGGTCAGTCATATAAAAGCCTCTGTTTATTTTGATGGAAATATATAATTTTTTATGCCCCTGCCATTTGTAAATATGCTGGAAAGGGCATATATATACCTTGTCTGTCTGTCCAATTTTGGCATTAACAATTTGGGTTTAGGTTTTCTTCAGTGTCACAACTAGCAGTTGAGGGCATCCTTGTCCCTTGGATACATTTCTAATTCTTACAGCTTCAAACATAAATTGTAGGTGCTTATCAGAACTGTCTCAGTGAGGTGACGCTGATTATCCACAATCTATGTTTTGGCGCAGAAATAAGAAAAATATTATTTATATATATCGATGTGAACCCCCAGTTTTCTCTATATAAGGTGGGAAATACATGGGTATACATTACATGTACTTGTTAACTTGATGTCTTGAGTCCCTAAGGAATTCTTTCCCATTACGATTACATATCCATGTGGTATATTGCATTTTTTCAAACCTCAAAAAAAAAGTAATTTTTCTGATGAAAATTTGTTACATTTTTCTTATTTATACTCCAAACATAGGTTTTGGGTGCTCGTTAGAACCCCCTCATTGTTCTAACGAGTACCCACAACCTATGTCTTGGAAAAGGAATAAGGAAAATAATGTTTACCCCCCCCTAAACCCCAGTTATCTCTATATAAAGTGGGGTTTAGGGGGGTCTTTATTTCACGGACTTGTTCACGTGATAAAAGCTCCACATAACAAATTCACCGCAACCTCTTTATAACAGTATTGTTGAGGTCCAAAACAGAAACTGTGCGAGTTAAACAGCCAAGTTATATCCAAACAAAACAGACTGTACAGAATGACCATTTATGAAAGACTACATCCTCAGAAAGAAAACAGTTTGGAAGGAATTGCTCAAATACCGTTTGACTGCACTGAACATGATTGCCACCAAAACTAAAAAATAAACCACCTATTAAATGACTTCTGTTCTTTAATAGATAGACTGATTTTGAAATAGTTTCACAGAAATATTCCTTGGTCACTGTTAACCAGAATTGCTCAAACCATCCACTCCACCTTATACGTGTTGCCTACCATTTTATTTGAACAATAAGGATCAGGTGACAGATCCAGGGCCATTATGGCCCTCTTGTTTTCTTATTTCTGTTCCAAGACCCAGATTCATTAAGTTGTGGGAACTCTTAAAGATAAATGCATCTTTCTTAGACAGTTATTTACATTTTTGCACGACTGGTGTTTGTATTGAGATATTCAGTTCCAGATATATCACTTCTGTTTCAGAAAAAGCCTACACCAGTTCTAATTTCCTATCTGGTGTATATAAAGGAGCAGACGGACAAGAAATCATCAGTTTGTAACCTCGATGACCTCAAGGATTGCGCTCAGGTGCTAACAAACAAGGGCTGGAAGAACCCCAGCAGGGAACCAGTGCACTTCACTTGTTTCTATGGCAACAGAATAGATCTTCCGAAGAAGTTTGGAGGTCAGCTTTCTTTTTTCAACTGTTCCTTACTGTGAAATTTTTATACCCAGCTTCATGGTAGTGGCAGGATAGTTAATTTTGAGGGTGGGGGGTGTTGCCCTTTCATGATTATTTTTCTTATATCAAGCCAATCGTTAATCATAGGTGGGTGAAAACCGGAGTACCTGGAGAAAAACCACCTGACATTCTGTTGCAGAACTTGGCGTCTCACATATGACCAGGCTCATATCCACAGTGGTGAGAGACCTAATGTAGAATGCGGCATCTGATCATGGCCTACACTGTTTGCAAAAAGTTCAGTCATTTTTTCTAGTAAATTTTGAATAAAATAGAAGCTGACACTCCTAAATTTTGAAATGGACTCGTGCTATATATAAAGAGGAAGATTCCATTAGGTACAAAAAGGGTATATACAAGGGAGACAACTTTAGTGACTTTCTGTTTGCTCCCCCATAAACAGAATGCTTGCAAAAAATAATGCCTAACTCATATAATAGAAAAGAATTTTCTACCCCGGTTTAACCATATCCCATGAATGCTTCTTTTTGTAGGTTATGACTGGGTGTTACTTGAGGCAAGCTATTTATCTGATGTTCAGAACCAACTCCATGTTCGCAGCTGGCATGATTTCCTGGCCAAACTTGGTGTGGAGGACTTTATATCCATCAAAACAAAAGATGAACATTTGACTAAAGCAAATATTGTAAGTATACCCACGGGTATAGTTGTATATGCTTCCAGAGAAATTTCATGTTTTTACATAAAATCCTATGAACATAGCTGTTTGAAGCTGTTCTTGAACAAGCCAGCAACAAAACCACATGTTAAAATCATGAAATTCATGTTCTGTTTGAACCTGGGTTTTGAACTTTTGATATCAGGATGGGCCTTGCTTTGTTTGCGTTATATAATGTTGTCGCCCTGAATGTAGCATTTTAAAAGTTTTATGATGATATCAGAATGTCATTGCGGAACTGATGTCATTGTTAACTACATTCTGAACTAGTGGGTATCTTGGTTTTACGGTTGCATTTGAAGAGTTTATATGGAGTTTTGGAGTGTTTGCGTGATCAGTCATAGATGTGTCATTGCAATACAATTTGCCAGGTCCCTTGAAAAATTTTTGAACACAAGGTCTAGAAGCCTTATGTTCAAAAAACTTCCTTGGTACCCAACAATTGTCAATGCTTGAGAAACCATGGGCGATCTCAGTATTTGTTTCTTCAAATGATTTTACTGTGGCTGAATTGACACTGAGGATTATTTGAGGGGAATCAATACACCTTCAGGAGAGGCAACTTTTTCAGGATATTTTCACTGTTCTTTCTCTCTTTAAAGCTCTTCTCTTAAAGGAAAGGATTTCTTATCCTATTTTATGTCAAGGTCATATTTGGTCTCTTACACATTTGTATGGGGAAAAAAAGGCAAAACCCGTGGATTTTTCTGATTACATTTGCTCACCTGAGCCGAAGGCTCTGGGGGAGCTATTGTGATCGGTTTTCGTCCGTCGTCGTCGTCTGTCCGGATGTCGGTGGATGTCGGTCCACAATTTCTATAAATGACATCTCCTCCTAAACCACTGAACAGATTTTGACCAAACTTGGCAGAAATGATCTGTAGGTGGTCCTCTCTCAAAGTTGTTCAAAGAATTCCATTCTATGCAGAACTCCGGTTGCCATGGCAACGAAAAGGAGAAAATAAGAAAAAACCTTTAAAAATCTTCTTGTCTGAAACCAGAAGGCCCAGGTCTTTGGTATTTGGTATGAAGCTTCATCTAGTGGACTTCTACCAAGTTTGTTCAAATTATAGTCCTGGGGCCAAAAATGCCCCCGTGCCAGGGCCCACTGGTTTTATATAGGCTTATATAGGGAAAAGCTTTAAAAATCTTCTTGTCTGAAACCAGAAGGCCCAGGTCTTTGATATTTGGTATGAAGCTTTGTCTAGTGGACCTCTACCAAGACTGTTCAAATGATAGCCCTGGGGCCAATAATACCCCCGCGCAGGGGCCCACTTGTTTTACATAGGCTTTAACAGGGAAACTCTTTAAAAATCTTCTTGTCTGAAACCTGAAGGCCCAGGTCTTTGATATTTGGTATGAAGCTTCATCAAGTGGATCTCTACCAAGATTGTTCAAATTATAGCCCTACTGCCTAGGGCCAAAAATGCCCCCGCGCCAGGGCTCACTGGTTTTGTATAGGCTTATATAGGGAAAATCTTTAAAAATCTTCTTGTCTGAAAGCAGAAGGCCCAGGTCTTTGATATTTGGTATGAAGCTTTGTCTATTGGACCTCTACCAAGATTGTTCAAATTATAGCCCCGGGGCCAAATATGCCCCCGCTAAGGGGCCCACTACTTTTACATAGGCTTATATAGGGAAAATCTTTAAAAATCTTCTTGTCTGAAACCAGAAGGTCCAGGTCTTTGATATTTGGTATGAAGCATTTAGTGGACCTCTACCAAGATTGTTCAAATTATAGCCCTAGGGCCAAAATGCTCCCGCGCCAGTGAGCCCACTATTTTTGTATAGGCTTAGATAGGGAAAACCTTTAAAAAATCTTCTTGTCTGAAACCAGAAGGCCAAGATCTTTGATATTTGGTATGCAGCTTTGTCTAGTGGACCTCTACCAAGATTGTTCAATTATAGCCCTGGGGCTAAAAATGCCCCCTGTCGGGGCCCACAGGTTTTACATAGACTTATAATAGGGAAAAACCTTTAAAAATCTTCTTGTCTGAAACTAGAAGGCCCATGTCTTTGATATTTGGTATGAGCTTTGTCTAGTGGACCTCTACCAAGATTGTTCAAATGATAGCCCTGGGGCCAAAAATGCCCCCTAGCCAGGGCCCATTTGTTACATAGGCTTATATAGGGAAAGCCTTTAACAATCTTCTTGACAGAAACCAGAAGGACCAGGTCTTTGATATTTGGTATGAAGCTTCGTCTAGTGGCCAGATACCAAAATTATTCAAATTATTACCCTTTGGCCAAAAATACCCTCGCGCGGGGACCCACTGATTTTACATAGGCTTATATGGGGGGAAAACCGTTATAAATCTTCTTGTTTGAAACCGGAAGGCCCAGGTCTTTGATATTTGGTATGAAGCTTCATATAGTGGACCTTTTCCAAGATTCTGATTGTTCAATTATAGCCGTGGGGCCAAAAATGGCCCCGCCCCATGGCCCAATGGTTTTACATAGGCTTATGTTGGGAAAACCTTAAAAAATCTTCTTGTCTGAAACCAGAAGGCCCAGGTCTTTGATGTTTGGTATGTTTTGTTTGTTTGATTTGAGGTTTAACGTCCCCGTCAACACTGTAAAGGTCATTTTGGAGACATGGCTTCCAATTTTGTGGGACTTTTACCCCACATTGAGATGAAATGACATCTCAAGCCCTGTCGCCCGATGAAACCAATAGGGTTTATAAGCATGGACGGTCCGCCTCGCACCGCTGTTCCTGGACAGGCTAAGATCCTCTAAGCGGTTTACCAGTACTAGTGTGCGGGCCGGATTCAGCTCTGGGTGGAAGCATCATGCAGCCCATATATTTCTTCAACTGATGGACCTCTACCAAGATTTCCAACTATAGCCCTGAAGCCAATAATGGCCATGTCCCAGTTTTTACGTAGGCAAATATAGGGAATACCTTTAAAAGTAGTCTTGTCTGAAACCAAAAGGCCTAGATCTTGGATATTTAGTATGACGCTTGCTGCTTCATCTAGTGGACCTCTTCCAAGGTTATTCAAATTCTAGCCTAGGGGCCAAAAATGCATGTAGGTTCCTTGTGACAAGAGTTTTACATTCACACAAAAAATTTTGACCTGTGACCTTGACCTTTGACCTACATAAAAGAAAAAGTTAACATTGGTCATAACTTTTGAACCGTTTGAGAAACAGCTTTCATATTTGGCATGTAGGTTCCTTGTAACAATAGCTTTACATTCATGCAAAAACATTTGACCTGTGACCTTGACCTTTGACCTACTTAAAAGAAAAAAATAACATTTTGGTCATAACTTTCGAACCGTTTGGGATAGGGCCTTCATATTTGGCATGTAGGTTCCTTGTGATAAGAGCTTTACATTCATGCAAAATGTTTTGACCTTCGACCAACTTAAAAGAACAAATAAAATTGTTCATAACTTTTGAATCGTTTAAGATAGCCTTCATATTTGCAATGTAGGTTCCTTGTGACAAAAGCTTTATATTCATGCAATTTTTTTTTACTTATGACCTACTTTAAAGAAAAAAATATTATTGTTCATAACTTTCGAACCGTTTAAGATAGAGCCTTCGTATTTGGCATGTAAGTTCCGTGTGCCAAGGGCTTCCCACTCAAACCAAAAATCTTGACCTGTGACCTTGACTTTGAACTGTGACCAACTTTGAGAAAAAAAATGACCATGCCCGGGGACATGTTCGTGTTTCACAAACACATCTTGTTCAAAGATACAGTTGCTTTAATATTGCATGATTTGTATACTTGTTTTGTTTATTTGTTTGATATGAGGTTTAACATCCCTGTCAACACTCTATTTTTAGGTCATTTTGGAGACATTGCTTCCAATTCTGTCGGACATTTAACCGACATTGAGATGAAATGACATCTCAAGCCCTGTTGCCCTATGAAACCAATAGGGTTTATAAGCACGAACTGTCCAACTCACACCCCTTTGCCTGGGCAAGCTTAGATTCTCTAAGTGGTTTACCAGTACCCATGTGTGGTCGGATTCAGCTGTGCATAGAAGCATCATGCAGCCCATCGATTTCTTCAAGCCCTGATGGGCGGAGGCAGTTTTTGTATACTTTTACATGCGCTTTAAGCCAGCCTGGTAGCTCATTCGGATGCGCGTCTGACTGGTGATCAGGAGGATGCGGGTTCAATACCTGCTGGGGTCGGCAACATTCTTTCGTGGAGATTGATCATTAAATCTTTTCTACGGTCATTCTCTCCCTTCTGCTGATTCAAGAAGGGCAGTTGTAAGTTTCTGGCGAAAGACTGTGCATTGTACTGGTTAACTGCTTATGTATAAGCCTGCCCAGGAAGAGTGTGGATAGGTGACCAGCTCAAAAATGACCTAAAATAGTGTTGACTGGGCTGTTAAACTTCAATGCAAACAAACATGCACTTTAAATGACTGTGTGATGAAATCATTTATGGGCCCAGTTTTTCAAAGCCTTGTTAGCTTAACAAGCTTGTGAGTGGTCAGAGTACATTATCGCTCCAGAAGTGCAATATCTAATAGAGTGCCATTTTTTGCTGAAAAAATGTGAGCAGAGCAGCTTTTGCATTTGCAAAAGCTGCTCACATTTGTTTTCTGCAAAAATTTTAGTACATGTATATTTGCCCAGTTGTTCGAAGCATTGTTAGCTTAACAAACTTGTGATGGTCAGAGTGCAATATTGCTCCAGAAGTGCAATATGTGAGCAGCTTTTGCATTTGCAATGGTATGTTATGTTTATTAACAACATTGTTAGTTTTGAATTACTAGTGCCTGATTCCTTTCCAGGCTCTATCACCATGGCAAGCATTTGAAAAGATTTGGCCTCCCTTGGACGAATTCATTGTAAAGGATTACTACAGCCCTGAACTAGAAGCCCTGATCAAGGATAACAAAAGTGGGTCAGGTGACAGCTATGCATTTCAGATGAGAAACTTGTGCACACTGTTAGATCAGATGTGGGAGGGTCGGTTCAGTCGCTGTTGTGCCACAGAAGTATTAGATAAAGATGGTAAAGCCTTAAAAGAGACGGAAACATCTTTTGGTCTTCTGCTTCGTACATCTGCTTGGCTACCAGCAGTTCAGACCAAGTCTATACCAGAACTGAATGGAAGTGTAAGACAAGAACAGGAAATTCTATTGAGACAGCCCTCTGATTTGTACTTGAGGTCAGAATCAGTTGAAAAATATCTGTCTCAAAAAGTGGTGTACCTGGATGTTCAGCTGTCCATGAACTCATTTTATCAGTTTCTGGGTCTCAGAAATTCTGTTACTATAGAAACAGTGAAAGAATATCTTCTTGATTGGTGCTCACGGGACAAGTCAGAGGAGCCTGCAAAGTTTTGCACATCTCTTAGTCACATGAAGAACATATATTTGTACTTAAGTAATGAGCTGAAACGTCAAGAATTTCAGGAGTTGCTGAGAGACAAACCAGTCTACTTTGTGCCAGATAGAGTTGCTGGTAAACTCTCACAGGATGAAAAGATGGAGGTATCTGGGAAAATGTTGAATCGCAACGAAATTTGGTTGGAAGATCCAACAAGATTGTTTGACAAACATAGATCATTACTGGAAGAGTTCCATTCAGAAATTTGTCGGAAACGAACAATTCTGTTATTTTACCGAGACAAAAACAATATTGTGGAACTCTTCAAAACTGAAGGTAGATTAGATATTGCACCAAAAGTTGAGGAGTATTTGGAATTACTAAGTCTTATGTGCACAACTACTACACCAAAAGACAATGAAACATTTGCAGACATTTTGTGTATCTTCACCACGATTGGTCATGCCATGGTGACTCCACCTTCTGGTATGCCAGATGAGCAGACGGCCAAGATGGCTCTTGATTCCATGAAACAAATGGTTAGGAAGAAAGTTGAAAAACAAAAGGTAAATTATTTTTATTTGATGATCTTAACTCTTCAACTACTACATAAAATCCTTGCTTAGAAAACAGTATATCTTTTTGAATTAGTTTTCAAAAGAAAATAAGGCTTTAATAGCATTACTTGTGAATTGTCTGCTACTCTGCTAAATGGTGTAACGCCCTGTCAGACACTGCCACTGGCAGCAGCCAACATGGCTCTACACTGTTTGCATAAAGTATACAATCTTTTGGTTTTAGTAAGCAGCAAGAACAAATATGGTACCTGTAAAATTAGCAAAGGTATAAAAAGTTAGTTCCAAAGTGTTCTAAATGGTTTAATTTGTTCATGATTTCCATGTTTACGTATGTATTCTGACAAACAGGCCTAAGCAAAAGGATGAGACGTCGGAGAACGCAGCATCCCATTGTATGTCTTCTGGAAGTTATTTTCAGCCCTTACCATTCAGACAGCCAGGCCTGAGCTAATAGTATAGACCTGATCAGATGTCACAAAATGCATTCAGGGTCTACACTGTTTGCTGCTTATCCAGCTATTTGTAGACGCAACATTGGGCAGTAAATGTTTGTGGTTAAAATTTCAGGAAAAGTATGGTAAGGAGTTATGATGTCCAAATACATAGGGAAACATTTTAGGAAAAATATGGTAAGGAGTTATGATGTCCAAATACTTAGGGAAACATTTTTGGAAAAATATGGTAAGGAGTTATGGTGTCCAAATACTTAGGGAAACATTTTAGTAAAAGTATGGTAAGGAGTTATGATGTACAAATACTTAGGGAAACATTTTTGGAAAAGTATGGTAAGGAGTTATGATGTCCAAATACTTAGGGAAACATTTTAGGAAAAGTATGGTAAGGAGTTATGGTGTCCAAATACTTAGGGAAACATTTTAGTAAAAGTATGGTAAGGAGTTATGATGTACAAATACTTAGGGAAACATTTTAGTAAAAGTATGGTAAGGAGTTATGATGTCCAAATACATAGGGAAATATTTTTGGAAAAGTATGGTAAGGAGTTATGATGTCCAAATACTTAGGGAAACATTTTTGGAAAAGTATGGTAAGGAGTTATGATGTCCAAATACTTAGGGAAACATTTTTGGAAAAGTATGGTAAGGAGTTATGATGTCCAAATACTTAGGGAAACATTTTTGGAAAAGTATGGTAAGGAGTTATGATGTCCAAATACTTAGGGAAATATTTTTGGAAAAGTATGTGCATAATAATCAGTAATAAGGGTGACGCAGTATCGATCGATCGATACATAGGTGCAACATAATTAGGGCCCCGCACTGAAAGTGTGGGTGCCCTATAGTAATCACTCTGTCCGTCCATCTGTCTGTCTGTCTGTCCGTCCACAAATTTTTACTCCTCTGATAGCGCTGCCGGGGCCCTAGTCAGTTTCACTGACAGCTCTAGTTACTGTTGGGGCAAAATTCTAGTCTTTGCTATCTTTAGCTGTATGGAACTTGGCTTAAGTTTGAGTACCTGCACGAGTATAGGATACAAAAACTTGGCTACCAAAACATTACATTATACTTTGGATTTCACACTACTTTGAATTTTAGCTGGCTACTGTTTGACATATAACAATTTCAGGTGTTTCCTACAAAGAAACAGATTTGGGTTAGTCTGGAAGATCGGCCAATGATTGCTGACAACAAGGAATGGGAGAAAATGTTCACAGGAAAAAAAGGTGTTCATTTTCTTGATATTGAAGATAGGTCAAGGTCAAATCAGAGAGGTTATGGGCAGCGGAGAATAATATCAAGACGTAAGTTTGTTTTCCACATACACCCAAACATCTTTATAACACTGCTGTTGTGGTGCAAAGCGAGAAATGTGTCAGTTATAACTCTGTTATTAGCTCATGAACTATTGTGATCAGTGAATGCCTGTCGTGCTTTGTCTTTTTAAATGCGAACTCCTCCCAAACCCTTGAGCCAATTTGATTCAAACTTCACAGGAATGTGACCTGGGGACTCCCTACCAAAATAGCTTAAATAATTCCACTCCGATGAACAAGATGGCCACCAGAGCTAACAAAAGAAAAAATCTTTAAGCGACAACTCCTGTATCCTTCGGCCAGTTTCATTCAAACCTCACAGGAATTTTGCTTAGGTGACCGTCTACCAAAATAGCTGAAACGTTTCTACCCTGATAAGCAAAATGGCTGCCAGTGCTGAAAATAGAAAAACTTCATAAATTTGCTTTAAATGTGAACTCCTCCCAAACCCTTTAGCCAATTTGATTCAAACTTAACAGGAATATTACCTAGGTGACTCCCTACCAAAATAGCTAAAACCGTTTTGCTCTGGCGAAGATGGCCACCAGAGCTAAAAATTGAAAAAAATCTTCAGATGCCAACTTTTTCTGTACCTTTAGGCTAATTTCATTCAAACTGCTTAGGAATGTTGCTTAGATGACCCTCTGCCCAATAACTAAAAAGATTCCACTTTGATGAGCAAAATGGACTCCAGAGCTAAAAATAGAAAAGCACTGTAAATTTGCTTCAAATGCCAACTCCTCCTTAACCCTTGAGCCAATGTGATTCAAACTTCACAGAAGCTCCCTACCAGAATAGCTAAAACCATTCTGGTCTGATAAACAAAATGGCTGCCAGTGCTAAAAATAGAAATGTAACTTTGCTTCAAACGTGAACTCCCCCTAAACACTTGGGCCATTTGATTCAAACTTCACAAGAATTTTGCCTAAGTGACTCCCCACCAATGTAGCTAAAATTGTTCCACGCAGCTCAGATGAACAAGATGGCCACCAGAGCTAAAAATAGAAAAATCTTTAAATGACAACTCCTCTACCCTTGGGCCAGTTTCATTCAAACTTCATAGGAATGTTGCTTAAGTGACTAAAATAGCTAAAACGGTTTCACTCTAATGAGCTAAATGCCGTTAAAGCTAAAAATTGCAGAACATCGTAAAGCTCCAAATGTGAACCCCTCTTAAACCCTTAGGCCAGTTTGATTCAAACTTCACAGGAATGTTGCCTAGGTGGGCTAAAATTGTTCCGCTCTGATGAACAAGATGGCCACCTTAGCTAAAGATAGAAGAATCTTCAAACGTCAACTTATCCTAAACCTTTGGGCCAGATTCATTCAATCTTCTAAGCTCACATGACCAAGTTAGCTGTCATGACCATATATTATAACAAGAGCACCGCATGCGGGTGCCAAAGCTCAGCTGCAAAAATTCTGAGTCGAAAAAGGGATATAACTGTGCCAAAACTATTTTAAGGGTTACCTCACCTATTGGTATGAACCAGTGGGCCAATTGTCTTGAAACTTAGAATGTAGTATTTGGGATTCCTGCCTATTTTCTGGTCCCCACCAATCGGGCTTGAAGAAATAGATTGGGCTGCATGATGCTTCCACGCAGAGCTGAACCAGTTGCACATGAATACTGGTAAACCACTTAGAGGTCTTAAGCCTGCCCAGAAAAAGTGGTGTGAGTCCATGCATATAAACCATATTGGTTTCATTGTGCAGCAGGGCTTGAGATGTCATGTCAATAAAAGTCCCACAAGTTGGAAGCGCAAAATGACCTATACAGTGTTGATGGGGACGTTAAACCTCAAATCAAACAAACAAATTATTATAATTTATTGAAATGATGGGTCTAGGTTGACTGCTCGACTTTGGGCTCAAATTTGGTCATTTGTGCTTTTGTAAGGGGGAAAAAGTGGGCATTGTTATTTTTTTTTCAAAACCTGTTATTGCCTGTGAGCTTAGATTATATTGACAATCACCCAAATAAGTTTATGAAGCTGCATGAGTGCCAAAGTCAAGGTCACTCATTGACCTTGGTCCAGGATCACTCAGATGCAAAATATTATTTTCTTGGGGGAAAAAAACCTAGGCGAATTTAGCCAAATTTAAAATGAATCTTTTATGGGTTTGAGGAATGAAAGTTTGTTTAAATGGTTTTGGTCACATGACCAAGATGGCTGACACAGAAATCGTCTCAGAAAACAGATGGCCGCATAAACACTCAGCAGTCAGGTGAGCGTTTCAGGACTGCTGGTCCTCTGGTTTGTCAGACTTATCTTAGTTTATACTAATTTATTTTAGTTCGATTGCGATGAAAGCTTTAAGCTTATTTAAACGCTCTCGAACGCTCATTCCGGGTGTTTTCACGCGCGCGAGAGAGAGAGGCAGTGGTTGTTACACCACTGCTACCCATTTACACCTGGGTGGAGTGGGGCAGTGTCATTACTTGTCTTGCCCAAGGACACACCTCGATACCGGTGGCGGATTCGAACGCACAACCTCTCGATCATGAGTCGAACACACTAACCACTGCGCTATCGAGACTTATCTTCTGGTCATCAACTGGATTTTGTATTATTCAGTCAAGTCTTATATCCACTTTATAGGACATAGAATTTTACACACATATTGCAACAAAAGATGTACCCAAGCACCATCTGAGTAAAACACATTCATTCTTTTTATACCAAAAAAAAGAAGAAAAAGTTTAGCTTGTAATGTAATTTAGTGATGGGTCACATTAGGGCAATGCAAATGCAGCTCTTGGCATGTAAGCTAAGCTGAAAATTACCAAACAAGATGACAGCTCTCAAGCTAGTCAATACACCACAACCTCTTTATAGCACTATTAATGGGGTCCAAAGCAGAAACCGTGTTAGTGAAACAACCGTGTTATATCTAAACAAAAATGTATAGATTATATAGAAAAATAATGACCATTTATGGTCATTTTTCTATATAATCCACACGTTTTTGGGATCCATCTTGAAAACGTATTATATCCGAACCGTGTTATATTTAACCATGTTATAACGAGGTTGTGGTGAAGTGTATACAAGCCCATTCCTAAGGTAAAATAATGGAAAAATCAAAAGTAAAGTGGTGGTATGTAGGAAAAAGAATGTTTTATATACTAAAGATTTATGTGTGATCAACTCTTGGGATGCCCTTGTTGATCATAACCTTGGCCTAGCCTCAGTTCTGATCAGCACAGGCATGCCTTGTGTTGGAAATGCCTATCATAACGAAAACAGGCCTATTGTAAACATTGAGCATTGTAAACTTCACCACCGAAAAAACGAAAAATTTATGGTGAAAAATTGTGATATTTTTCTTTTTTCTGCTCAAAGTATAGATTGTGGGTACTCGTTACAACCTCCTCGAGGCAGTTCTAATGAGTACCCGTACATGGGCTGCACGATGCTTCCACGCAGAGCTGAATTCAGCCCGCAGACTAGTACTGGTAAACCGCTTTGAAGATCTAAGCCTGTGCGAGGCAGACCGTCCATGCTAATAAACCATATTGGTTTCATTGGACGACAGGGCTTAAGATGTCATTTCATCTCAATGTCGGGTAAAAGTCCTACAAAATTGGAAGCAACGTCTCCAAAATGACCTTTACAGTGTTGACGGGGACGTTAAACCTCAAACAAACAATAATGAGTACCCACAATCTATATTTTAGAGCAGAAATAAGCAAATAAGGCTCACCCCTCTAAACCCCAGTTTAACTATATAAAAGTGGGGTTTGAGGGGTTCAACATTATATTGGCGAGTTTTCTTAATAATTGAATCCACACTCATGAAAGCATCTTGCATGCTCCTTGAAAAGTAGACCTCATTTTACTGAATGGGAAATTAAATGTATAGAAGTTTTCTCTCTTGTAAAAGTGATGGAAAATATATGATACATCCACCCTTCATAAATATTTGATGTATTTAATAACAGATCAAGATCTCCAGATGCGCCCAGACCATATTGACGTATTTATCGAAGTTTGTGGAGTAAAGAAGCTGAGTGACTGTGTGAAGACAGATGTGGCTCCTGAGTTGATTGAACCATGTCTGCAGTTGCAGCTGTACTTCCACAACATCATACCAGCCATACAGAGGTTCCTGATTGTACGTTCCAGAGATGTATATGTGGATCTCATGGAAGCTAACACAAAAGCAATGTTGGCAGATGCCAAATTTTTTCAGGTAAATAACAAATAACCCATTTTGTACCACAAACCCCAAAACGTTTGCCCTGGCAAACAGTGCGGGCCCAGATCAGACCTTAGAATGCGTTGTCCGATCAGGGCCTTCACTGTTTGCAAAAAGTTCAGCCATTTTCCAAATAAATTTTGCAGAGAACACAACTTGAAACCCCTAAATTTTGAAATGGACTCCTGCTATATATAATTAGGAATATTCCATTTGATACAAAAAGGGTCAAGAACCAAACATGACCATAGTAGACAGCATTTTCAAATATTTTTCAGAGAAAATAAGGCTTTTCATTCAATATGAATCATCTGAGAATATAAGATTTGGTATTTTATGTCATTTGTCTGCCCATAGTCCTATATGGAGGGTAATCTTCCTGAAAATATAGGTGACCTGTATTTTTTTCTTATCCAAATTATCTCCCATTTTAGAGTTATTTCCTTTTTACTAAAATAACATTGAAATCTTGTGCGCAAGATATCTCAAAAGAGCCTTGAATTTGATTGTTGTTATACTGATTTGGACTGAGGAGATTACTTGATTAAATTCTAACCAATTTAATGAAATTTTGTTAAGAGTTTGCAATATCTGGCCATTTAATTGAGCAAAGCATAACTTTAGAACCATGTATGCTAAATTTATATTTATACTAATCAATTTGACATTTTGCCGGCTCTTTTGTCATGGTCTTTAGATGTACACATGATCTTGGCATTATCATCAATTTAATTTTTGTCATTTCTCTCGACTTCTGAACACAGCCATTTTTGGTGCTTAAGTATTAGGGTCAATTTATGTTTAAGGGAAAGCATATACATCACGCTAAGCTAGGCTGATTGGGTCCAAATTTTATCTGTAGCATCCTTGGGCGCAGGGCTTCCATGGTTAATTAAAATACTTTGCTGCCAGTCGGCAGTGCCCCCTGAGCTCTGGTGAGCATAGTGGCCCATGGGCCTCTTGTTTTGCCATGGTCTTTAGATGTACACATGATCTTGGCATTATCATCAATTTAATTTTTGTCATTTCTCTCGACTTCTGAACACAGCCATTTTTGGTGCTTAAGTATTAGGGTCAATTTATGTTTAAGGGAAAGCGTATAGTTGGGGGTATAGTATTTTACAAGCACATTTTCTAGTTTGACCCTTAAGATGCCAAGAAAAAATACATCTGAAATGTTCAGAGCTCTAGATAAGAGGGAGTAAAGGTATTTCAGCATTGAAATTTTGAAAATCAGCATTGAAATCTAATTTGAGGGGTAAAATACTCAATAAAAGCTTGGATTTCAGCATTGAAATAAAATTTAGGAGGTAAAAAATGTCACCGAACTTTACATGTTGTAACAGAAAGCAATTTCTTTTGTAAGCAGTAGCAGTATACCAGATCAGAATGGGTTCAACCCTGCACATAAAGAGAAAATGAAGGTTGGCATTTCATGTGAATTGTCTGCTAAGCAGACAATTCACATGAAATGCTAACCTTTATTTTCTCAAAAAACCAAATTTACCAAAAATAGAATTTTGTATGCTACTCTTATGCTTGGTTCTTTAAAAGTTAAGCATTGCAAGTGGGCATTTAAGTATTAGGCTTTAAAGCAGCGGGTAAAATACTCATTATACCAAATTCTTATCTAGAGCACTGAATGTTGTCTGTTTATGTCGTCTGTAGCAGCTTCTTGCAAACTTTTCAAACACCTGCATACCCACTGCAGTCTGATCAATGCTGTTTGCAATGACTTTTAAAGTACCCAGCAGACAAGAAAGCAGACGGCAATTATTGTGACTGACATCTTACTGGTTAATAAAAAGTTGGAGGAAATACTACACTACATAAAAATTATTAAATCTTTGTAAAAATAGTCCAACTGCCTTGCTTGCTAAAAAGCCCAGTATACTAAAATCATATATGATGGTTGAAACGTTAGAATTGATGTCACAACATCAGTGACGTAACTTACAGCGGTTTGTCCTATCCAAAGAGTGACAACAAGATACCCAAAACCAACCATCCCTGTTTGTTAAATGATCCCTAATACAAGAAAAAATGACTGATGACAAATGTACGACAATTTGTATAAACTAATACATTTGTAATGCAATCAGCCCCCACCCACCGGGGCTTGAAGAAATAAATAGGCTGCATGATGCTTCCACGCAGAGCTGAAACTGACCACACACGAATACTGGTTAACCCCTCAGAGGATCTAAGCCTGCCCAGGCAAAGCGGTGCTAGTCGGACCGCCCATGCTTATAAACCCTATTGGTTTCATTGGGTGACAGGACTTGAGATGTCATTTTATCTCAATGTAGGGTAAATGTCCAAAAAATTGGAAGCAATGTCTCCAAAGTGACCTATACAGTGTTGACGGGGACGTTAAACCACAAATCAAACAAACAAAATTGTAATGCAGTAGAACAGCTCTCAAGGATAACAATGAACTACTGACAATACTTCAGTCACCCTTACTTATGCTATGAACAGTCTTAGAGCTCTGCCAATACCCAGCAGTAAAACAGGCTAGCTTTTGTTGGCACACAATAAAAACCAGGGTCTACTGGCTTTGAAGAACCCCACTGAAACAAAAATAAACTATTAAAAATATTCATACAAGAAAAAGTAAGAAATAGTACATTCTGTCACCCATCTGGGCTTGAAGAAATATATGGGCTGCATGATGCTTCCATGCAGAGCTGAAACCGACTGCACACGAATACTGGTAAACCACTTAGAGGATCTAAGCCTGACCAGCCAAAGTGGTGTGTGTCCATGCTTAAAAACCCTATTGGTTTTATTGGGCAACAGGGCTTGAGATGTCATTTCATCTCAATGTCCAGTAAAAGTCCCACAAAATTGGAAGCAAGGTCTTCAAAAAGACCAATACGGTGTTGATGGGTCCGTTAAACCCAAAACAAACAAACATGTACATGTACATTCTGCCAAAGCCTATATGTTATGAACTTGACATTTTGTTATTTTCAGTCAAACCGGTTATTCAGAACCTCTTGATTTTATGAATCAGTGAAAAATGTTTGAAGAGCATTAAAGCTGTGTAAATAAATAAAAATAAACAAGTAAAATCATGTACATTCAAACAGACTTATAGTTTAAGATGTCCTTTTACAGGCTGCAAAGTTGGATGTGACATACCGCCTATCAAATCTGAAAGAAGATACGTTTGAAGTGAGAGCAGAGAAATGTGTCATCTCACCTCCGATATTCTACTTCCACAGAGACTACTTAACCTCAGTGTCAGAGATTAACCGTGAAATAGCTAGGCACTTCAGTGGCAAGGATACAAACTGTTCTGCTTCATTGAGGTAAACTGTGTCAGTTTAAACTTGTAATTTCCAAAGAAATGAACTGTTCCTCTTTGTTAAGTTTACTGTCAGTTTAAGCTTACAAACTGTTCCTCTTTGTTGATTTAAGCTCGTAATTCCCAAGGATATGAACTGTTCCATAAATAATTCCAAAGACTATGAACTGTTCTCTTTGTTTAGGTGAACTGTCTGTTTAAGCTTGTAATTTCCAAGAATAAAACTATCTACCTTGATTGAGGTAAACTGTCAGTTTAAGCTTTGTTTGTTTGATTTGAGGTTTAAGGTCCCCGTCAACACTGTAAAGGTCACTTTGGAGACATTGCTTCCAATTTTGGTGGATTTTTACCGGATGTTGAGATGAAATGACATCTCAAGCCCTGTCGCCCAATGAAACCAATAGGGTTTATATGCATGGACGGTCTGACCCACTTTGCCTGGGCAGGCTTAGATCCTCTAAGCGGTCTACCAGTACTCATGTGCGGGTCGGATTTAGCTCTGCGTGGAAGCATCATGCAGCCCATATATTTCTTCAAGCCCCGATGGGCGGGGGCTGGTCAGTTTAAACTAGTAATTCCCAAGGATACAACTGTCCCTCTTTGTTGAAGTAAACTAGTTTAAGCTAGTAAATCAAGGATACAAATTTTTCCTCTTTGTTGAGGTAAACTATCAGTTTAAACTAGTAATTCCCAAGGATACAAACTGTTCCTCTTTGTTGAGGTAAACTGTCAGTTTAAGCTAGTGATTCCCAAGGATACAAATTTTCCCTCTTTGTTGAGGTAAACTATCAGTTTAAACTAGTAATTCCCAAGGATACAACTGTCCCTCTTTGTTGAAGTAAACTGTCAGTTTAAGCTAGTAAATCAAGGATACAAATTTTTCCTCTTTGTTGAGGTAAACTAGCAGTTTAAACTAGTAATTCCCAAGGATACAACTGTCCCTCTTTGTTGAAGTAAACTGTCAGTTTAAGCTAGTAAATCAAGGATACAAATTTTTCCTCTTTGTTGAGGTAAACTATCAGTTTAAACTAGTAATTCCCAAGGATACAAACTGTTCCTCTTTGTTGAAGTAAACTGTCAGCTTAAGCTAGTGATTCCCAAGGATACAAATTTTCCCTCTTTGTTGAGGTAAACTATCAGTTTAAACTAGTAATTCCCAAGGATACAACTGTCCCTCTTTGTTGAAGTAAACTGTCAGTTTAAACTAGTAATTCCCAAGAGTACAACTGTTCCTCTTTGTTGAGGTAAACTGTCAGTTTAAGCTAGTAAACCAAGGATACAAATTTTTCCTCTTTGTTGAGGTAAACTGTCAGTTTAAGCTAGTAATTCCCAAGGATACAACTGTCCCTCTTTGTTGAAGTAAACTGTCAGTTTAAGCTAGTAAACCAAGGATACAAATTTGTCCTCTTTGTTGAGGTAAACTATCAGTTTAAACTAGTAATTGTTGAGGTAAACTGTCAGTTTAAGCTAGTGATTAACAAAGGATACAAAGTTTCCCTCTTTTTTGAGGTAAACTGTCAGTTTAAGCTAGTAAACCAAGGATACAAATTTTTCCTCTTTGTTGAGGTAAACTGTCAGTTTAAACTAGTAATTCCCAACGATACAACTGTCCCTCTGTGTTGATGTAAACTGTCAGTTTAGGCTAGTAATTCCCAACGATACAACTGTCCCTCTGTGTTGATGTAAACTGTCAGTTTAGGCTAGTAATTCCCAACGATACAACTGTCCCTCTGTGTTGATGTAAACTGTCAGTTTAGGCTAGTAATTCCCAACGATACAACTGTCCCTCTGTGTTGATGTAAACTGTCAGTTTAGGCTAGTAATTCCCAACGATACAACTGTCCCTCTGTGTTGATGTAAACTGTCAGTTTAGGCTAGTAATTCCCACTGATACAACTGTCCCTCTGTGTTGATGTAAACTGTCAGTTTAGGCTAGTAATTCCCAACGATACAACTGTCCCTCTTTGTTGAGGTAAACTGTCAGTTTAAACTAGTAATTCCCAACGATACAACTGTCCCTCTTTGTTGAGGTAAACTGTCAGTTTAGGCTAGTAATTCCCAACGATACAACTGTCCCTCTTTGTTGAAGTAAACTGTCAGTTTAGGCTAGTAATTCCCAAGGATACAACTGTCCCTCTTTGTTGAAGTAAACTGTCAGTTTATGCTAGTAATTCCCAAGAGTACAACTGTCCCTCTTTGTTGAGGTAAACTGTCAGTTTATGCTAGTAATTCCCAAGAGTACAACTGTTCCTCTTTGTTGAGGTAAACTGTCAGTTTATGCTAGTAATTCCCAAGAGTACAACTGTCTCTCTTTGTTGAGGTAAACTGTCAGTTTATGCTAGTAATTCCCAAGAGTACAACTGTCCCTCTTTGTTGAGGTAAACTGTCAGTTTATGCTAGTAATTCCCAAGAGTACAACTGTTCCTCTTTGTTGAGGTAAACTGTCAGTTTATGCTAGTAATTCCCAAGAGTACAACTGTCCCTCTTTGTTGAGGTAAACTGTCAGTTTATGCTAGTAATTCCCAAGAGTACAACTGTCCCTCTTTGTTGAGGTAAACTGTCAGTTTATGCTAGTAATTCCCAAGAGTACAACTGTCCCTCTTTGTTGAGGTAAACTGTCAGTTTATGCTAGTAATTCCCAAGAGTACAACTGTTCCTTTTTGTTGAGGTAAACTGTCACTTGACAGCAGTTTGATGACACACTGAATGTCCATTTCATTTAAAGTTGATCAAGGACGTGACATTTTGGCAGTTAAAATGCTTCCCTAATCATATGGGTGACAGACCTTGCAATAAAGGACAGTAACTGTTGTAAAAAAAAAAAGGTCCCATTTCAATATGTAGTAAATACATGGTTAGTGTCTTTAATACTAAAATATAATTGGTGAGCCTTGGACAGTTTAATAGGGGCGAGCTTTATTGCCATTCAGTGCCATGGCGCGCACACGTAGTATAACTTGATGTCAACGAGTGCAAAGTTTCTGACGTCACCTCGCCACAAAGACGTAAGAAACAACATGGACGCTCAAATAAAATGAAAAGTAGGTCCTGTCTACAAACGGTCACAGGACGTTTTATAGGTCAGTAGAAGGTATTATAGGTCACTACCGATTATAGAGTGCAGTTATTCGACCCCCTTTATTAGGTTACTAGAATGCCTGATTGCTTTATAAATAAGTTTTTCAGTAATAAGCAATGATTGGCAGATTGAGACAGCTAATAAACCCTAAGCTGAGACAATAGTATGAGACGAAGAAATCATACACTCTCATACAAAGGGATATTCTTGTCACTTGTGTGAGAAATCAAGTTCTGTAATGGAAGGTCAGATGGTTTTCACGAGGTACTCTGGTTTTCGCCTACCTATGATCAACAATCAGCTTAACAGCTTATGAAATAAGGTTACAGCTTGGTCATAATGTTTTATACTCAAAATGATTATATGATTGACAGGAGTTTCCTGATAGAACTAGGTTACAGCTTGGTCATAATGTTTTACACTCAAAATGTTTATATGATTGACAGTAGTTTCCTAACAGAACTAGGTTACAGCTTTGTCATAATGTTTTACACTCAACATGTTTATATGATTGACAGGAGTTTCCTGACAGAACTGTCTAATATTGTAAACAATCCAGCGGATGACACAGTTATGGAACTACTTCAGAGATACAATGCCGACCAACTACAGATACCAGAGGAGGAATTATGGCTGGTGGAGGCTCCAGTCATACCAGAACCTGAACCAGAACCCGAACCAGGTATTTTGCTGTTTTTATGTTTAGGTTGATTGTCAATCAGCCCAAAGTTAAACATTTACTCAAGATTCAATGAAAATGCACCACTAGTACTATACCTCAAATTTTAATTGATTCACAATATTTCTAGCATTTTATCACGTTTAATGAATTAACACTAACTTATCCACAGGCTCGCTACAGAGTTACAGCATTTCATTGGGTGCAGAGATATTGAGACTCGAATAAGTCCACACCCGAAAAATCAAAATCACATAATTAGGGCCCCGCACTGAAAGTGTGGGTGCCCTATAGTAATCACTCTGTCCGTCCGTCCGTCCGTCTGTCCGTCCACAATTTTTTTTATCCTCCATAACTTTTTATTATTCCTGGATGGATTTAAATATTTCTTGGCATCATTCTGTCCGTCCGTCTGTCTGTCTGTCCGTCTGTCCGTCCACAAATTTTTTTATCCTCCATAACTTTCTTATTCCTGGATGGATTTAAATATTACTTGGCAGAAATGTTAACCATAATGTGATGGAGTGTTGCGCGCAAGACTCAGGTCCGTACCTCAAAGGTCAAGGTCATACTTAGAGGTTAAAGGTCAAAAAAGGGTCTTTCCTGTGTCCAATTAATAACTTTGTTATTATTCCTGGATGGATTTAAATATTACTTGGCAGAAATGTTAACCATAATGTGACGAAGTGTCACACGCAAGACCCACAGCCGTACCTCAAAGGTCAAGGTCATACTTAGAGATAAAAGGTCAAAAAAGCGTCTTTTTCATTGTGTCCAATCTATAACTTTCTTATACCTGGATGGATTTAAATATTACTTAGCAGAAATATTAACCATAATGTGACAGTGTGTCACGCGCAAGACCCAGGTCCGTACCTCAAAGGTCAAGGTCATACTTAGAGGTGAAAGAAAAAAAAAACGTATTTTTTAACATCAACATTTTCCTACTCCTCTGATAGCGCTGCCGGGGCCCTAGTCAGTTTCACTGACAGCTCTAGTTTTATCCTAATACCAGGTATGTCCACCATTAGCATCAAGTGTTGCTTGGCATAGACGCCTCATGCTTCGAATTAAATGCTGCATCTGGTCTTGTGTGATACTGTCCCTTTCTTCCTGTAGACCCATGGCAAGCTGCTGACAGTTGATTTGCGGATGATGTCGGCTGTACACACGTTTTCCGTGCTGGTCCCAAAGGTGCTCAATTGGGTTTAAATCCGGCGAAAACGCAGACCAAGGAAAATTTTGCACACCATTTTAATTGAAAAAGTCCATTGTTAGCCTCACAGAATCAGCACGTGCAATGTCCTGTTGGAAAAGCATAACGTCACCATTATTGCGTAAGAAACGGTACCACCTCAGGCTCTGAGATTTCGCCGATGTGCCGTCAAATTGCCATCAACAACGATGAGTTGGATTTTGTGGTGCCATGAGATATCTCCCCACACCATTATGCTACCACCACCCCAACTTGACACCTGTTTAAGACAACAGTCTTGAAATCGCTCCGCACGTCGACACCATACTTTACCCCGCCTATCGAACATTTCAACACAAAAACGGGACTGTTCCGTGAACAGTACACCACACCAACGCTGTTGTGTCCATTGTATACGCTGCCATCACCAATTAAAGCAACTGATTTGCTGTTCCGCCTTTGAAATGTTCCCCATATGTCTTATGGCTAGAAATACCGCTTTCCTGGAGAGGCCGCCGTGCAGTTAAGGCACTTATGCCTAGCTTATTGGTTCCCACTGTCTCATGGGCAGTTTCCACAGACATCCTGAATAGTCGCGTAAATGACTCGAAACAATGTACCAGTCCTGCTGACGTGTAGTAACACATGCACGTCCAGGGCGTTGTCTATCGTCCACAGACCCCGTAGTGTTGTGTCTTTCAACCAATCGTGCAGTCATAGTGTGCAAACAACCCATACGCTCTGCAACTTGGTGGTATGAAAGCCCACAGTCAGCCATATTGAGGGCTCGATGACGATCGATGTTACTTAGACGTCCACTTGGCTTGTTCTTATGAAATGTTTTGCTGGCTTTTTAACGTAAAGAATCCTAATCTTATAATGACAGTAAAGAAAGTGCCAAAAATATCGTTATAACGAAAATTGTGCAGTTTTGGCATTTTGCATGTGCACATGCACATCATGAAAATCACGCAGTATTCGTGTCGAACAAACTCATGCTTCAGTGACAACTTTACAATACAGTATTTATCAGTTGAAAAAGTCAAAATTATATATCTGTGGTGCATTTTCATAGAATCTGAGTATACATAAGCTTTATACTGCTGTTGTCCATGTCACTACCACTAACCAATTAATTTAAACCTCATGTTTAACCGTTTCATTGACCAATATATTCTTCCAGCCAAGGGCTTTGGAGAGGTCCAGTTACAATATATAGAGTGTCAGGCTTATTTTTTACACCAAAAGTGTAGGAGCTGCAAGAAGACACGGAATTGATCAGGAAATATTTTTCTAGCATCATTAACCCCACTGTTTCAAGAAGGCAGTTGTCAGGTTAACTGACTGCTCCAAATCTTAATACTGCCCCCACCCATCATGGCTTGAAGAAATAGATGGACTGCATGATGCTTCCACGCAGAGCTGAAACCGACCGCACACAAGGACTGGTAAACTGCTTAGAAAATCTAATCCTGCCCAGGCAGAGTGGTGATTATAAACCTATTGGCTTCATTGGGCGACAGGGCTTGAGATGTCATTCCATCTCAGTGTCGGATTTAAGTCCCACAAAATTGGAAGCAATGTATTCAAATGACCTATACACTGTTGACAGGGACATTAAAATCTCACATCAAACAAACAAATCTTAATAGTTTGGACTGGATTATTAAATTGCAAAACCAATAAAAAAATTACAGGAGCACATTGTTTTTAGGTGGCCAGTAGGAAAACGTAAGTGATAGCTGTTCAAGTAGAAGAAATGTTTCACTTAACTATTAGGAGTACAGATACACTTTCAAGGGAGGCAATTCTTTCAGTTACTTTTCTTTTTTAAATATATCCCTTATAAGAGCTCACATTTTTGAATCCCCACTATCTGACAACATTCCTCTGTGTAGGTTAATCATGAAATATATTCTTTGGTCATCAGGCTTGGGGCCAATTACATCTGAAAGTAATTGATTAAATTACAATTACTTTGCCCTAAAATGTATTTGATTAAATTACAATTACAATATCATATGAATGTAATTGATTAATTACAATTACTTTTGCAATGTAATTGATTAAATTACAATTACTTTTGCAATTTATTATCTAGAAGTACTACAGGTATGACACTATAACTCACGTTAATACTACCAAATACTACCAATAACAATGAATAGATGTTCATTGAAACTACATGTTTAAAATGAAGCACAATCTCAAACAAGCTTAACTAAAAACTAAATTTCTTTAAGCTCTCTTTTAGCTTCTGTCAAGTTCTACCAATACTTTTGAGTTGATATAGTAATTTGTGAACAATGCTCTAGTTCTCAATTCACTATCCGAATTACCCTTTATCATCATCAGCTTTTCAAAAGTTGCATCTTTCAGTCTACACAGCCAGACAGAATGGACAAAAAGTGTTGACCCAGATCAGGCTGCTCTTGGAGGAGCAGTCTTCATTGTAGGAGCAGTTTGTCCAACCTGTCTACATAATTTGGGCACAATTAATAAAATGCAGTTAATATTTTCAGATGATCTATGTGAAGTGTTAGGATTTCAGTTTGTAAATCAGTCTCAATGGTCAATATGTGATTAAAAACTAGCTTTATCAACAGGAACCTATAGGCAAAATTGGAGTTGATATTGTTTTTCACAGTTACATGACAAACAAAAGAGTGACTGGCAATAGTTATGTATTTTTTCACACCTGAGTGTAGATGGTTACTCAACAGATCAATAGATACAATGTAAATTATAGATACTCATACATTGTACAATTTACCTGTGGAAAAAAAACGTAAAATATATATAAAAAAATAGACATCTGAAAAGTTTGTTAAAGTCACCTTGAAATTTACAAAAAGATATCTTTTCTAAGGAGAAATGCATAAAAAAGTAAATTAAAAGGCAAACAGTGTGTACCCAGATCAGAGTGCTCATCTAGACAGTCTTATCTGAGTATGCACTGTTTGACCAGGCCTGCCTGTCCAATACCTTAGGATCATTATGGTAGTTGATAAAAATACTATGACTGCACAGCTTTACCCCATTCTCTGTTCTATCCATAACTTACACACAAGGGAGACAACTATATGATCAACTTGCACTTGTGCAGTCTTTATAAACTGATTTGAAAAACATTCAGCACATCTATTAACTTTTATGAAAGGTAACAGTTTGAAATGTTTATTGCAGTGTATTAGGAATTACTGATATTATGATGAGTATACATGCTAGCAGAAGTATATAAAAGAATTGGTCTGTTGTCCAGAAACCTGATATTTTTACACCATTTCACAATTTATACATCTATATGAACAGAAATGTAATCAAATTGTAATCAGAAAATAATCATGATTACAGGCCAAAATATGCGAGTAATTGATTAAATTAAATTACTTGTAATCAGAAAAATGTCTGATTTCTGATTACATCAGATTGCTTGAAAATATGTAATCGATTACAGCTGATTACGATTACAGATTATGATTACCCCAAGCCTGTTGGTCATTCTCTTTCATTCCACTGCTTCAAGAATGGCAGTTGTCAGTTACCTATTAAGTCTTGACCAGGAAAAGTGTCGTACCAGGAGCCAGTTGTTCAAAATTAATGATATTAGTTAACATATTGTTAAAATTTGATCATTTAATGTGGCAAATATACCAATACTTTTGCCGAAAAAAAATGTGAGAAGCTTTTGCAAGTGTAAGCTGCTCACATTACAGTAAGTGCAAAAGCTACTCACATTTTTCTGCATGGTCCCCACCCATCTGGGCTTGAAGAAATAGATGGGCTGCATGCTGCTTCCATGCAGAGCTGAAACCCCCACACGAGTACTGGTAAGCCACTTAGAGGATCTAAGCCTGCCCAGGCAAAGCGGTGCGAGTCGGACCGTCCATGCTTACAAACTCTATTGGTTGCATTGGGCGACAGGACTTGAGATGTCATTTCATTGCAATGTTGGGTAAAAGTCCCACAAAATTGGAAGCAACCTCTCCAAAATGACCTATACAGTGTTAATGGGGACATTAAACCTCAAATCAACCCACCAACCAACCATTTTTCAGCAAAAATATCTGTTTTAGATTATAAACTTAGTAGAACAGTTAGCACCTTGATTACTAACAAGTATATTAAGCTAACAAGACTTTGAAGAACTGATCTCAACTCAATAGTGTTACACTGGTTGTTAAACTCAGAACAAAAGAAAAAAATCAACACCTTTTTTTTTTTACAGAACCAGAACTCCAGGCATTTGAGGAGGCTCCAGTGGCTGCAGGTAAAGTGAAGACTGAAGATGGAACATATGAACTACGATCATGGCCCCCAGTTGCCCTCAACCAGAACACTAATCAACCCAGGAAAGGTAAGAATTACGGCAAAATAAAAAATATGTAATAAATTTTATGGTTGACTATTTCGTCACTATTTTGCTGTGACACTATTTCATCAGATGGAGACATTTTACAAACATAACTCCAAATGCAGACTGTTTCTCTCATCCAGGTCTTATTACATCTTCAGTATGATACTCTGTTATGTTCAGATGTATGCATAGTAAAATCTTAGCTTTTATTCAAAGATTCACCAATATAAGATTGGGCTGCATGATGCTTTCACACACAGCTGAAACCGGCCGCATGAGTACTGGTAAACTGCCTAGGGGTCTAGGCCTGCCCAAGCAAATTGGTGCGGGTCTGACCGTCCATGCATTGTAGTTTGTTTGGATGACAGGGATTGAGATGTCATTTCATCTCAGTGTTGGGTGTAAGTCCCACGAAATTGGAACCAATGTCTCCAAAATGACCTAAATAGTGTTGACGGGGATGTTAAACCTCAGTTCAAATAAACGAACAAACAGTTTTTGCTGATTTTGCCTCAGTGTGAGAGCGATTATTATATGGCACAATGCAACATACAGTGTAGATTTCATTGTTACCCATGGTGAAAGAGATGACTGACAAAGTTAAATACAGTGTCTCTTTAGTTTACACAAAAAATCAGTACAGAAAATGACTTCAAATTACTGAAAAGTAGCAGTCTGATTCCTAAAAGGTTGATTTTGGAGTTGGCACCTGTGCTGAAGGGGTTTGAAAAGTACTGTGTTTATGTTTTTGGAGAGACAGGACTGAGCAAACAGTGTAGACCCAAATGAGACGTCACAGAACATGTCTGCACTGTATGCCACTCATCCAGCTGTTTTATGCACAACATCGGGTAATAAATTATACTTTTTTCAAATTTTAAAACAAGTGCGGTGAGAAGTTGAGGTGTCTGAATACTTCAAGTACATACAGTATTGAGTTCCAATTTCTCCCCATGGTATACCTATATTTCATGAAGCAGGGTGTGGGTCTGAGTCTTCTTCAGAAAAAACAGTCTCCCTGTTTCATAACAAGCCGGGGAAGGCTTTTGGCAGCTAAAAGAGA
Source organism: Lucinisca nassula (assembly GCA_963580285.1). Classification (NCBI taxonomy): domain Eukaryota; kingdom Metazoa; phylum Mollusca; class Bivalvia; order Lucinida; family Lucinidae; genus Lucinisca; species Lucinisca nassula. The sequence goes on from OY757017.1 coordinate 39,850,968, forward strand.
GAACTGAATATTGTCTTTCATTTGCTTGCCCCAAGGTTATAAAAAGCTTTTCCATGCTAAACTTACTTGAGCATGAAATTTGTCCTGCCCTTAAATTTTAGATTGCCAACAAAGTAAAACCTGAGCGCAAACAAACAATTAAACAAAACAGTAACTAAATACTAATTCTGCATAAATTTTCCCAAAGCAATGACACATTTTTTCCTACAGTTTATCTTTCCTAACCATGTGTCACCAATATTGCCTCTAATCAATGTGCACATTCACGCAGTTATATCTTTGCTGTTGTCCCTCAGTCATCAAAATCAGACTGAATGTTTTTTTCTATAATTACATAATTTTTACTGTACCTAGATTATTATTTGGTTGTATTTTATCGTGTGACTAACATCTTTGGTAGTAGCATAGTGTCATTTAAAATTTTCCGTCTGTAACGTATTTGTGCTAACATATGAGAAATGTACACTTTGCTACATGGGTAACTAACAAAGACTCAGAGCTATCATATCAAAATGTCTGAGAAATGAACACCTTTGTAAATCCCACTATAGTATATAGAGAAAACTGGGGTTGACAGGGGTATACATTATTTTAAGCTCACCTGTCACCTAGTGACAAGGTGAGCTTTTGTGATCACTTTTTGTCCGTCGTGCGTGCGTCCGTCCATAAACAATTTCAAATGAGTGTATCTCTAATACCCCATGGTCAGTCTTGATCAAATTTCATGAGAAGCATCATCAGGTAGGGGGAAAGGCTGCGTAAGGTTTTTGGGCTGATCAGATTGGAATTCTGGTTGCCATGGCAACATATAGCTCCCATAGACTTACAATGGGAAAAATTAAAATATCTTCTACTCTGAAACCACAGGGCCCTGAGCTTAGATATTTAGCATGTAGCAACGGCCAGTGGTCACCTACATAATTCCTGCCAATCATGCCCCTGGGGTCCAAATTGGCCACGCCCCGGGGCCCCTTCGCCCCCATAGTCTCAAAATGGAACAAAAAGCTTCAAAAATCTTCTTCTCGGAAACCACAGGGCCCAGAGCTTAGATATTTAGCATGTAGCAATGGGAAGTGTTCACCTACATAATTCCTGCCAATCATGCCCCTGGGGTCCAAAAGGGCCACGCCCCGGGGCCCTTTAGCTATTATAGACTCATAATGGAAAAAAGCTTCAAAAATCTTCTTCTCTGAAACCACAGGGCCCAGAGCTTAGGTATAAAGCATGTAACAACGGCCAGTGGTCACCTACATAATTCCTGCCAATCATGCCCCTGGGTTCCAAATGGGGGACGCTCCTGCCCCTGGGGTCCAAATTGGCCACACCCGGTGTCCCTTAGCTCCCATAGACTCATAATGGAAAAAAAGCTTCAAAAATCTTCTTCTCTGAAACCAAAGGGCCCAGAGCTTAGGTATAAAGCATGTAACAACGGCCAGTGGTCACCTACATAATTCCTGCAAATCATGCCCCTGGGTTCCAAATGGGGGACGCTCCGGGGCCTTTTAGCTCCCATAGACTCTTAATGGAACAAAAAGCTTCAAAAATCTTCTTCTCGGAAACCACAGGGCCCAGAGCTTAGATATTTAGCATGTAGCAACGGCAAGTGGTCACCTACATAATTCCTGCCAATCATGCCCCTAGGGTCCAAATGGGCCACGCCTTGGGGCCCTTTAGCTCCTGTAGACTCATAATGGAAAAAAGCTAAAAAAAATCTCCTTCTCTGAAACCACAGGGCCCAGAGCTGAGATATTTGGCATGTAGCAAGGGTAAGTGGTCACCTACATAATTCCTGCCAATCATTTCCCCGGGGTTCCAAATTGGCCACACCTCGGGGCCCCTTAGCTCCCATAGACTCATAATGGAAAAAAAGCTTCAAAAATCTTCTTCTCTGAAACCAATGGGCCCAGAGCTTAGATATTTAGCATGAAGCAATGGCCAGTGGTCACCTACATAATTCCTGCCAATCATGCCCCTGGGTTCCAAATGGGCGACACCCCGGGGCCCCTTCGCTCCCATAGACTCTAAATGGAAAAAAAGCTTCAAAAATCTTCTTCTCTGAAACGAATGGGCCCAGAGCTTAGATATTTGGCATGTAACAACGGCAAGCGGTCACCTACATAATTCCTGCCAATCATGCCCCTGGGGTCCAAACGGGCCACGCCTAGGGGCCCTTTAGCTCCTATAGACTCATAATGGAAAAAAGCTTAAAAAATCTTCTTCTCTGAAACCACAGGGCCCAGAGCTGAGATATTTGGCATGTAGCAACGGCAAGTGGTCACCTACATAATTCCTGCCAATCATTTCCCCGGGATCCAAATTGGCCACACCTCAGGGCCCCTTAGCTCCCATAGACTCATAATGGTAAAAAAGCTTCAAAAATCTTCTTCTCTGAAATCAATGGGCCCAGAGCTTAGATATTTAGCATGAAGCAATGGCCAGTGGTCACCTACATAATTCCTGCTAATCATGCCCCTGGGTTCCAAATGGGCCACCCCCCGGGGCCCTTTCGCTCCCATAGACTCTTAATGGAACAAAAAGCTTCAAAAATCTTCTTCACGGAAACCAAAGGTCCCAGAGCTTAGATATTTAGCATGTAGCAACGGCAAGTGGTCACCTACATCATAATTCCTGCCAGTCATGCCCCTGAGATCCAAAAGGGCCACGCCCCGGGGCCTTTAGCTCCTATAGACTCATAATGGAAAAAAAAGCTTCAAAATCTTCTTCTCTGAAACCACAGGGCCCAGAGCAGAGGTATTAGGCATGTAGCAACGGCAAGTGGTCACCTACATAAATCCTGCAAATCATGCCCCTAGGGTCCAAATGGGCCAGGCCCCCGGGCCCCTTAGCTCCCATAGACATATAATGGAAAAAAAAGCTTCAAAAATCTTCTTCTCTGAAACCACAGGGCCCAGAGTTTAGATATTTAGCATGTAGCAACAGCCAGTGGTCACCTGTATAATTCCTGCCAATCATGCCCCTGAGTTCCAAATGGGCCATGCACCGGGGCCCCTTCGCTCCCATAGACTCCTAATGGAAAAAAGCTTTAAAAATCTTCTTCTCTGAAACCACAGCGCCCAGAGCTTAGATATAAAGCATGTAGCAACAGCCAGTGGTCATCTACACAATTCCTGCCAATCATGCCCCTGGGTTTCAAATGGGGGACACCCTTGGGCCCCTTCGCTCCCATAGACTCATAATGGAACAAAAAGCTTCAAAAATCTTCTTCTCAGAAACCACAGGGCCCAGAGCTTAGATATTTAGCATGTTGCAACAAGCAGTGGTCACCTACATAATTCCTGCCAATCATGCCCCTGGGTTCCAAATGGGCAACTCCCCGGGGCCCCTTCGCTCCCATAGACTCCTAATTGAACAAAAAGCTTCAAAATTCTTCTTCTCGGAAACCACAGGGCCCAGAGCTTAGATATTTAGCATGTGGCAACGGCAAGTGGTCAACTACATAATTCCTGTCAATCATGCCCCTGGGGTCCAAACGGGCAACGCCCTGGGGACCTTTAGCTCCTATAGACTCATAATGGAAAAAAGCTTCAAAAATCTTCTTCTCTGAAACCACAGGGCCCAGAGCTGAGGTATTTGGCATGTAGCAACGGCAAGTGGTCACCTACATAAATCCTGCCAATCATGCCTCTAGGGTCCAAATGGGCCACGCCCCGGGGCCCCTTAGCTCCCATAGACTCATAATGGAAAAAAAAAAGCTTCAAAAATCTTCTTCTCTGAAACCACAGGGCCCAGAGTTTAGATATTTAGCATGTAGCAACGACAATTGGTCACCTACATAATCCTGCCAATCATGCCCCTGGGGTCCAAATGGGCCACGCGCCGGGGCCCCTTTGCTCCCATAGACTCATTATGGAAAAAAGCTTAAAAAATCTTCTTCTCCGAAACCACAGTGCCCAAAGCTGAGATATTTAGCACGTAGCAATGGCAAGTGGTCACCTACATAATTCCTGCCAATTATGCCCCTGGGGTCCAAAAGGGCCACGCCCAGAGCCCCTTAGCTCCTGTAGACTCATAATGATAAAAAAGCTTCAAAAATCTTCTTCTATGAAACCACAGGGCCCAGAGCTTAGATATATAGCATGTAGCAATGACAAGTGGTCACCTACATAAATCCTGCCAATCATGCCCGTGGGACCCAAATGGGCCACGCCCCGGGGCCTTTTAGCTCCCATTGACTCAAAATGGGAAAAAGCTTCAAAAATCTTCTTCTCTGAAACCACAGGGCCCAGAGCTGAGATATTTAGCATATAGCAATGACAAGTGGTCACCTATATAAATCCTGCCAACCATGCCCCTGGGGTTAAAATGGGCAACACCCTGGGACCCCCTTAGCTCCCATAGACTCATAATGGAAAAAAAACTTCAAAAACTTTCTTCTCTGAAACCACAGCGCCAAGAGCTTAGATATTTAGCATGTAGCAACGGAAAGTGGTCACCTTCATATTTGTCAATCATGCTCCTGGGTTCCAAATGGGTCATGCGCCGGGGCCCCTTAGCTCTCATAGACTCATAATGGAAAAAAGATCCAAAATCTTCTTCTCAGAAACTGTGAAGCACAGAACTTAGATATTAAGTATCTAGCAACATAAAATAGCCAGCTACATAAATCCTGCTAACCCTGCCCCTGGGGTCAAAACTGGCCTCGCTTGAGCTCATCACCTCCAATAGACTTATAATGGAAAAAAACTTAAAAAATCTTCTATGAAATCATATGGCCCAGAGCTTAGAATTTTAGTATGTAGCAACGTCAAGTGGCCACCTACATAAATCCTGCCAGTTATGCCCCTGGGATCCAAATTGGCCCCACCCCAGATCCTTTAGCTTCCATAGACTAACAATACGAGAAACTTCAAAAATCGTCTTCTCTGAAACCACAGGGCCCTTATAATGAAAAAAAAAGCAACTTAAAATGGGGAAAAAATCTTAAAAAATCTTCTTCTCTGAAACCATTAGTCCCAGAGCTAAGGTAATTTAGCATGTAGCAATGTCAAGTGGTCGCCTACATGAATCCTGCCAATCATGCCCCTGGGGTCCAAATCCTGTGGCCCCTCAAGTCCAACAAACTTATAATGGAAAAAGCTTCAAACATCTTCTTTTAAACCATGAAGTACAGACCTTAGATATTTAGTATATAGCAACACAAAATGGTTGCCTACATAAATCCTGCCAACCGTGCCCTTTGGGGCAAAATTGGCCAAGCCCCAGGGCTCATTAGCTCCTATAGACTTATACTGGAAGAAACTTAAAAAAATCTTTTTCTCCAAAACCATAAGGCACAGATTTTGTTTGATTTGAGGTTTTACATTCCCGTCAACACTGTATAGGTCATTTTGGAGATGTCTCTTCCAATTTTGTGCGACTTTTACCAGACTTAGAGATGAAATTACATCTCAAGCCCGGTCGCCCAATGAAACCAGTAGGGTTTATAAGCATGGACACCGCTTTGCCTGAGCTTAGATATTTAGTATGTAGCAATGTCAAGTGGTCACCTAATGATTTTCTGGTACACAAGTGAGCGATATAGGGCCATTGGGCCCTCTTGTTCTTATTTCTGCTCCAAGACATAGGTTGTAGGTACTCATTAGAACCACATCAACATACATTACGGGCATTCATAAGTGAAATATCACAATTTTTTCATAAGAAAGTAACCCTTTATCAGATATGAAAGTTTCTGTTTGAATTGAGGTTTAACATTCCCGTCAACACTATACAGATCATTTTGGAGAGAAGTTGCTTCCAGTTTTGTGCGACTATTACCCAACATTGAGATGAAATGACATCTCAATCCCTACTGCCCAATGAAACCAATAGGGTTTATATGCATGGAAGGTCCGACTCACACCACTTTTCCTGGGCAGGCTCACTGATGAGGCCTAATTGGCCAAAACTAGCTAGTCTGGCCCAGAAAACATGTACACTTCATATTTTCCAGTTCTGTGGTGTATTCCTTGCTTCCAAAGGATAACCCTTTCTAGAACATATTTAACGCCACTACAGCTGGTGTCTGGGAATGTGTGGCGGCCATAAAAAGTCTGCCTGTCCTACATCATAGTGTAGTTTATATTTTCTTGTCCTTTGGGATCATTGATTCCATTGTTGAGTTTTGAAAATATTTGAGGGTCACTGATGAGGCCTAATTGGCCGAAACTAACAAGTATGGCCCAGAAAACATGTACACTTCATATTTTCCAGTTCTGTGGTGTATTCCTTGCTTCCAAAGGATAACCCTTTCTAGAACATATCAGACCTCTGAGCAGTTAACTAATGTGCGATCGGTTTCAGCTCTGTGAGATATGAAAGAATACATTATGTTATCATAATACTACACATTAGCACAATCTCACCAGAGTCATTGCTGCACTCAGATATTTGGAAGAAACTGTGAGCAATAGAAAGAATTTTCTCTAGTGATGACGTTATCAGAGTTGATTGTTTTTGGATAGCGTTGGTAGCTTAACCCATTTTATCATATGACGTCGCGTCTGAGAGTGTAATGAGGCCATGTAATATTTTCGATAATCCACTGGTGGATTAAATATGCAAATTAGCTAGATACGGCCCATAACGTTACATGTACGACGTTCTTAACAACGTCACGTTAACTTATGGTGGAATATTGACATTTTTGTAAACAATTGTGAATAAAACACTTTTTAAATGTCATATGATAAAAAGAATCTTGCATTCGTGCTCATGTATTATTGAATTTATTAAACTCGTTGAGGAAAAGGGATAAAATGCTCGGCATAGCCTCGCATTTTATCCGTTTTCCTCAACTCGTTTAATAAATTCAATAATACATGAGCACTCATGTAAGATCCTCTATGTATACTAGTGGACTTTTCCATTGCTATATGCTGGACAAGTCCTTTTTGTCATATAAGGGGTGCCAGGTCTATTTTTTTCGTTTTTATTCTTTTTTTGACGGAAAATTCAGAAAACAAATAGTGCAGGCCCTGATTAGATGCCACGGAACGCGGCGTCTGATCTGGGCCTGCACTGTTTGCCAAGATACACTTGCGTTATGAATTTCTTCTACAAAGTTGACTCCTGTAAGATCTCCGTATTTAAACAGAAACACTTCATGTAAGATCTCTGTATTTTAAACAGAAACACTTCATGTAAGATCTCTGTAATTTAAACAGAAACACTTCATATAAGATCTCTGTATTTTAAACAGAAACACTTCATGTAAGATTGCTGTATTTAAACATAATCACTTCATGTAAGATCCTCGATTTAAACAGAAACACGTCATGTAAGAGCTCTGTATCTAAACAGAAACACTTCATGTAATATCTCTGTATTTAAACAGAAACACTTCATGTAAGATCTCTGTATTTAAACAGAAACACTTCATGTAAGATCTCTGTATTTAAACAGAAACACTTCATGTAAGATTGATGTATTTAAACAGAATCACTTCATGTAAGATCCTCGATTTAAACAGAAACACTTTATGTAAGATCTCTGTATTTTGAACAGAAACACCTCATGTAATATCTCTGTATTTTAAACAAAAACCCTTCATGTAAGATCTCTGTATTTTAAACAGAACCACATCATGTAAGATCTCTGTATTTTAAACACAACCACTTCATGTAAGATCTCCATATTTATACCGAAACACTTCATGTAAGATCTCTGTATTTTAAACAGAAACAATTCATGTAAGTCTTTGACGCACAAACAGTTTTATTACATTTATTTTTCGCAATAATTCTTCACTATCTCCGACGTTTCGGCTTTTTACAGCCTTTATCACAGAATTGTTCTTTCAAGCTATCACATATTTTTCCTATTCATCTTTCCACCATATTGAATGTTTTTTTATGCCAAACGTTGTCACGGCGTCATGACGTCGGATTCCCGACGTCATCACGTCGCAACCCTGTTTGGCGCCAAAAACCTGTGGCCAACGTTTTGCATAACAAAAACATTCAATATGGTGGAAAGATGAATAGGAAAAATATGTGATAGCTTGAAAGAACAATTCCGTGATAAAGGCTGTAAAAAGCCGAAACCTCGGAGATAGTGAAGAATTATTGCTAAAAATAAATTCATGTAAGATCTCTGTATTTAAACTGAAACACTTCACGTAATATCTCTGTATTTTAAACAGAAACACTTCATGTGAGGTCTCTGTATTTAAACAGAAACACTTCATGTAAGATCTCTGTATTGAAACTGAAACACTTCATGTAAGATCTCTGTATTTTAAACAGAAACACTTCATGTAAGGTCTCTGTATTTAAACAGAAACACTTCATGTAAGATCTCTGTATTTAAACTGAAACACTTCATGTAAGATCTCTGTATTTAAACAGAAACACTTCATGTAAGATCTTTGTATTTAAACAGAAACACTTCATGTAATATCTCTGTATTTTAAACAGAACCAAAGGAAGAAAGACCAGCATCCAACATTTGGCCACCACCTAAATCCAAAGACTACATGAGGTCAGTCCGAGATTTACCATCAAATGTTAAAGTGGCTGAGGTAAAGACAGAAGAGGGAACCAGTACTATGGACAGTTCCAGGGAATCAGATGACAAGGGAGATAGCCACAAGGAGGGTTTAGTGAAGCAGGGACCAGACAGCAGTAAGGACACACATTTAAGACATAGAGTGGATTTATTAAGAATCAGAGGGGAAGGTGATCATGAGTAGCGGAAAGAAAGTGAATACTTCATAGCAATAAGTTGTGCACATAAAATTGGTTTAAAGACCACTTTGGAACAGTTCCAAAGGTGGTCTTAATATAGGAATTTTACTGTATCTAAACTACCTTAGGGTACTCATGCTAATTATCTCATCATTAAAGTTGTTTGTATGGCCAATTATACAAGAGTTTGACATGTGCCTTGTGTTTTGGGCTTGTAGAAATAGTTTGGACTGCATGATGCTTCTGCACAGAGCCGAAACTGGCCAAACTTTTGAGCACTGGTAAACCCCTTCGGAGGTATAAGCCTGTCCAGGAAAAGTGATGTGAGAAGCACCGCCCCTTAAACCCTAGCAGTTTCTTTGGGTGGTAGGGCTTGAGATGTCGTTTAATATTAATGTCCGGTAAAAGTCCCACAAAAATGGAATCAACGTCTCTAAAATCACCTGAATAGTGTTGACAGGGATGTAAAACCTCAACACAAACACAGCAAGCAAAAGGTTTTCATTTGAATCATCTGATATAGCTTGACATAACATGTGAGCCACCTGTTGCGTAGACAAAGCATACAAAATTTCAAGCTTGATTTACATAAAATGTCTTATTGTCCTGGAAAAATATCAAATGTCATCTGTTTTTATTTGGTGCTTAACCCATTTAGTACCAGAAACCCCAAAACGGATACCCTGGCAAACAGTGCAGGCCCAGATCAAAGGCTTGGAGACTGCATGTTTGGGACTGGTTGGATGAGCAGTTGATGTTTCTTGCATCTGATACTGGTTTACAATAGTGAATGATGTGCTATGCTTGCAGCAGATGATTGGTTAGAAGGTGCATGGTTTTATCTCTTCTGTTTCTCCACCTTGGTGCCTTTTCTCTCTCTGTCCTTTGTTACACATGGAAACAGATAAGGTGGGTATTTGGTGAGCATTACAATAACAAACCCGTGCACAGCCCACGCCCGTTTGGGGCTTGAAGAAATAGATATGCTGCATGATGCTTCCAAGCAGAGCTGAAACCAACGGCATACAAGAACTGGTAAACAGCTTAGAGGATCTAAGCCTGCCCAGGCAAAGCGATGCAAGTCGGACTCAAGATGTCCATGCTTAGAAACCATATTGGTTTCATTGGGGGACAGGGCTTGAGATGTCATTTCATCTCAATGACATAGTGCGTTTTTTCGCATCTTCAAAATGGCCACTTTTCTGATGAAAATCTGTGATACTTTTCTTATAAATACTGCTAAGAAAGGTTGTGTGCTCGTTAGAACCGCCTAATTTGAGGCGGTGCTAATGAGTACCCACAGCCCATGAACCCCAGTTTTCTCTATATAAAATGGGGTTTAGAGGGGTGTAAATTTCACAGACTTGTCAACATAACCTAATGAAAGGATAAGTTTTGTCATTCATAGACCTGTTGTGGGTATTGAGTTGAATCATCTCACTTGATGTAGGTATTCATTCATTTGAAATACCTCACTAAGGCAGTTCAGATGAATACCTACAACATAGGTTTATATAGAGAAATAAGAATAATTATCCTTCAGTTATCACCAAATACCCACTTTATCTGTTGCCATGCTGTACCTTCCATCTCTTCTCTCCCTTTGTCTTGGTTGGTGACAGAAAATGGCTGTGTAGACTTGACATGATATTAAACCCAATGCGACCTCATAAGGCAGTTCAGTGAAACTTCAGTGACTGGAACACTGATAGCTCACTTACCATGGCTGCTTTCTACTCTCTTAGGTCCTGAACGGGAATGGGAACACCGGTGTAACAGGCCTGTTCTTCCCCCTAGTCAGGGAAGAAACAGACTAGTTAGTTTCTTCCCTACCCGGTCAGTTTCTTCCCCACCTGAAATTTTTTTAAACCATAGGCGACAAGTAATTTATGCCTCACAAATTGTTAAAGATTCGAAAAGAAACAGTTTGTATTGAGTCTTTACAGCTTGAATGGCAAAATTTTCTCTTTCCCAAAATTGGTGTCTGGGGTGGGGAAAAACTGGACAGGCTTAGATCAGGAAGTTTGAGTGTGTAAGGATATGACGCAGTTTCAGAGAAAGAGCAGGTGATATGGCCAGAATGAAGGGGTCACCCATCCATTTTGGTGGCTACATTACCGAGAACATCTTGTGTATGACAGATCTCATTAGGTCTGTGATAGCTGAAAACTTTTTAACACAGGACACTGGAAGTCTTATTCAGTCAGAAACTACTAGATTAGTAAGAATTAATACATGAAATATTGCGGTAGATGAAAAAAGTTTTAAAAATCATAAATTACAGTAATGCAAGAATTTACCAGTAGAATTTGCCAAGTCTTTTGAATGGCATTCATATTTATATTTGCCAACTTATGTTGCTATGAAGTATGGTGCTTATAGTCTGCAGTCTTGCTATATTTCTGCTGCTATCACTGCTTATGTCGCCCTGCTGCTAGTCATATAACCTTTGACCTGCTGAACCAGGATAACCCCTCTGAAATCTCAATATTGTTGGCATCCCCCTCCCAATTGGGCTTGAAGAAATAGATTGGCTGCATGATACTTCCACTCAGAGCTGAAACCGACCGCACACAAGTACTGGGGAACTGCTTAATAGAGGATGGGCTGCATGATACTTCCACTCAGAGCTGAAACTGACCGCACACAAGTACTGGGGAACTGCTTAATAGAGGACCTAAGCCTGCCCAGGCAAAGCCATGCGAGTCGGACGATCCATGCTAATAAACTCTGTTGGTTTCATTGGGCCACAGGGCTTCACATGTCATTTCATCTCAATGTCGGGTAAAAGTCCCACAAAATTGGAAGCAATGTCTCCAGAATGACTTATACAGTGTTGACAGGGACGTTAAACCTGAAATCAAACAAAACCATGATAACCCCTACTTTTACAAACAGAGTTTATCCAGATCAGATGGCTTATGAAATCTAACCTGGATCTCCACTGTCTTCAGAAGCCATCTGATCTTGATCTAACATGCTTGTCATTCAGTTCGCAAATTTGAATGAACGTTGAAATGAATATATCATATCATTTGATTGGTTAATAGTTAGAAATGGGTGTGGCAAATTATTTTTTTTCAGCAGGAGAAGGGTTAAAGGGAATATCTGGCATATTCTCTAGAATAGCATCTCTTATTAGTCTCTTATTTATCCTCATTATGTCTCCTTCACCCTTATCCTGCTGAATAAATTAATTTGACAAAGCCATTTCTGACCATTAATCAGATGACTTGGTATTATGTGTAACTTCAATTTACAAACTGCATTACAAACAGTGAAGATCTGAATCAGATTGCATCTGATCTGGATCTACAGTTTGTAAAGGTAAGGCTGCCATGATCAGCAGGAACAGGGTTAACTACTGTAATGATCCAAAGTGTTGGGACACATAAGCCTTAGCAAACAGTGCAAGAACAGTCTGATCAGGGTCTACACATTTGCCATTCGGTCTACACCTTTTGGGCTCCTTGCTGGATCATGGAACAAATTTGTTAAAATTTTAGGAGAATTACAGCAAGTCCTCAAGATGTCAGATTTTTCTGGATTTGTACGGTAACAAAACTTACTTACTTAAGGCTTAGATCAGGAAGTTTGAGTGTGTAAGGATATGGCGCAGTTTCAGAGAAAGAGCAGGTGATATGACCAGAATGAAGGGGTCACCCATCCATTTTGGTGGTTACATTACCGAGAACATCTTGTGTATGACAGATCTCATTAGGTCTGTGATAGCTGAAAACTTTTTAACACAGGACACTGGAAGTCTTATTCAGTCAGAAACTACTAGATTAGTAAGAATTAATACATGAAATATTGCGGTAGATGAAAAAAGTTTTAAAAATCATAAATTACAGTAATGCAAGAATTTACAAGTAGAATTTGGCAAGTGTTTTGAATGGCATTCATATTTATATTTGCCAACTTATGTTGCTATGAAGTATGGTGCTTATAGTCTGCAGTCTTGCTATATTTCTGCTGCTATCACTGCTTATGTCGCCCTGCTGCTAGTCATTTAACCTTTGACCTGCTGAACCAGGATAACCCCTCTGAAATCTCAATATTGTTGGCATCCCCCTCCCAATGGGGCTTGAAGAAATAGATGGGCTGCATGATACTTCCACTCAGAGCTGAAACCGACCGCACACAAGTACTGGGGAACTGCTTAATAGAGGATGGGCTGCATGATACTTCCACTCAGAGCTGAAACCGACTGACACAAGTACTGGGGAACTGCTTAATAGAGGACCTAAGCCTGCCCAGGCAAAGCCATGCTAATAAACTCTGTTGGTTTCATTGGGCCACAGGGCTTCACATGTCATTTCATTTCAATGTCGGGTAAAAGTCCCACAAAATTGGAAGCAATGTCTCCAGAATGACTTATACAGTGTTGACAGGGACGTTAAACCTGAAATCAAACAAAACCATGATAACCCCTACTTTTTACAAACAGAGTTTATCCAGATCAGATGGCTTATGAAATCTAACCTGGATCTCCACTGTCTTCAGAAGCCATCTGATCTTGATCTAACATGCTTGTCATTCAGTTCGCAAATTTGAATGAACGTTGAAATGAATATATCATATCATTTGATTGGTTAATAGTTAGAAATGGGTGTGGCAAATTATTTTTATACCCCCACAAATGAAATTTGGGGGGGTATATAGGAGTGAGCTTGTCGGTCTGTCGGTCTGTCTGTCGGTCGGTCGGTCTGATGACTTGGTTTCCGGACGATAACTCAAAAAGCGCTTCACCAATTTTTATAATTTTTGGTACACTGATGTAACATCATAAAATACAGGTCAAGTTCGATTTCCACTACAATTCGTAAATTTTTGACATAGTTATGGCCCCTTTCAAGTGAAAAAATTGCAAAATGCGCTGATGTACTATCAAGGCAGTTTGCAAAATGCCCTGATGTACTATCAAGGCAGTTTTTGTGGGGGTATTCATCACCTTTAGTGATAGCTCTAGTTTTTTCAGCAGGAGAAGGGTTAAAGGGAATATCTGGCGTACTCTCTAGAATAGCATCTCTTATTAGTCTCTTATTTATCCTCATTATGTCTCCTTCACCCTTATCCTGCTGAATAAATTAATTTGACAAAGCCATTTCTGACCATTAATCAGATGACTTGGTATTATGTGTAACTTCAATTTACAAACTGCATTACAAACAGTGAAGATCTGAATCAGATTGCATCTGATCTGGATCTACAGTTTGTAAAGGTAAGGCTGCCATGTTCAGCAGGATCAGGGTTAACTACTGTAATGATCCAAAGTGTTGGGACACATAAGCCTTAGCAAACAGTGCAAGAACAGTCTGATCAGGGTCTACACAGTTTGCCATTCGGTCTACACCTTTTGGGCTCCTTGCTGGATCATGGAACAAATTTGTTAAAATTTTAGGAGAATTACAGCAAGTCCTCAAGATGTCAGATTTTTCTGGATTTGTACGGTAACAAAACTTACTTAACTCTCAGTGGCTACATGATGCTTCCACGCAGAGCTGAATCCGGCCCGCACACTAGTACTGGTAAACCGCTTAGAGGATCTAAGCCTGTCCAGGAACCGCGGTGTGAGGCGGACCGTCCATGCTAATAAACCCTATTGGTTTCATTGGGCGACAGGGCTTGAGATGTCATTTCATCTCAATGTCAGGTAAAAGTCCCACAAAATTGGAAGCAACGTCTCCAAAATGACCTTTACAGTGTTGACGGGGACGTTAAACCTCAAATCAAACAAAAACATCTCAGTGGCTAGAACTACCTCAGTCTGCAGCAAAATTTCATGGGTCCATTGTTGTTTGAGTCATTGAAGTTTGATTTGTTCTGCTTCTGCAGAACAGCTATGACATAAGAGATTGTACTACTACCGATATTGCTTTTAATAATTTCCATAGTCAGCCTTACTTTAAGCATTTTGAAATTGAATAGGCCAGGGGCAGATTAGTTTTTGTTTTTCCATTTGTGCTTAGGTATATATATGTCCTTCGGTACAAGTGTGTGTACTTGCATACTTTATCATATAACCTCAGGTTAAGGCTTTTGTACCAGGTAGAGCCTGAATTTTTATAAGCTCATTATCGACATATCATCCAAACTGTATGATATGTAGCTAAAAAGCATGGTAGCTAGTGGTAAGTGCTCTTGCCTCTGGTGCTAGAGGCCCACGAGTTCGATTCCCAGCAGATATAAGTCCAAGGTTTTAGCAGTATCAGACTTAGAAATTTCTGGCATTTAGTTTTTTAAGAGCTCATATTTTCCAAACCATGTGATGGATTTGGTTCAATTTGATATGATAATAGATGCATGCCCAAAGTTCTAGTAAGCAATACCCTTATCTATACCCATGACCTCAAGGCCAAGGACTTAGAAATCTTAAATGTTAAAGTTTTTAAGAGCTCATATTTTCCAAACCATGTGATGAATCTGGTTCATATTTGGTATGATGATAGATGCTGGTCCAACATTTTTTTTCAGCAATTCGCCCATCCATGCCCATGACCTTATGATCAAGATCATAGGCTTAGAAATTTATAATGTTAACATATTTTTAAGAGCACATACTTTCCAAACCATATGGTGGATTGGGTTCATATTTGGTATGATGATAGGTATTTGTCCAACGCAGAGCTCTAGAAAACCGATTTTTCTCGGGTCCAGACCGATTTATGAAATTAAAAACCGATTTATTTGAAATCCCAGAAAATTTTCAATGTGCCAGAATTTTGTAAATTCAAAACAGAGAAATACCTGGTTAAGTGTCAGACTGTTTATTGTCCAATTATCACAAGTGTCTGGGTTGTAGTGATGTTTGGCAGAAAACACATTTATGAGATCTCGTCAGGTAGCCTCTCGCGAGATTAAGGCTTAGGTAGCAGTACACAGTTTCCAGCCTGTGGGCATGGGGAAATTTCTTCATAAGTAAGGGTAGGGATCAAATTCAGTGTCTAAATACTGTTTGGCAATTATGAAAGCAATATCTTGAATTTAGTGTATTGTTTTTGTGTCATTGTGGAGAAATATGAATTAATCCATGGTCACATGACCAGGATATCAAGGGATGTAACTGAAAATACGAAACTACTGCTATGCTAATTTCTCGCTACACTTTCTGTTTAAAATAGCTGTCTGACTTCATTTGGATATTGCTTAAAAAGTAAACGGCTGGCAGGGGTCAATTTCTAGCCCCCTTTCATTTTTGGTAGGTGTACAATAGAGCTGAATGCTGACAATTGTCCTTGCAAATGCAGTGTGCTGCCAGGGCTCCCTTGAAAACAGCAGAAAATGGTAAAAATAAGCAGCAGAAGTGGGTGGGGTAGGATTTGTTTACATATCCACTACATTGGCTGTACAGTGTACAAGCTATAGAAACCAGATTCAAATTGTTCTGTGGCAAGTTACAATGCAGAGATAACACAAAAGAGAAGGGTTGCAAAGTGTACTATTTGTTACGGCTCAAAAAACTTTGTCCGCTGCGCGTCCGAGTCTCGCCGACAGCTGGGAATAGTGGTTTGCTACCTTAATAATCAGACAGTCAGTCAGCCAAAACGTGACTGACATGCATGCAGACCGATAAAATTCGTGCCAAAACAGTGGTGTATGCAGTGATTAACTTATTAAATTATTAATAAACATAGAACCGGTATTCAAATACAGAAGTGAAGTTTTGCAAGGCGACATTTTCTGACCAAAGCTGTTGCATGCTTTATCTTCTTGCAATGAAGTGAGTTATTTATAATTAACAGTTAAAGAAAATTATGTACCATGACATAATCCGCGGTCATCAGTGAAATAAATCTCTAGCAGCTAATTGTCAAGTGATGCATTAATATTCAATAAGGGTGGCGTCTGTCATAATTACAACAAATGACAAATCACGACTTGAATCCTAATCCACAGATTTATCGAGATGTGATCTTAAGCTGTCAGCATTAATCAACTGTTATATCACTATGTGTCGGCAATAGAAAGTTTATTAATTTATGATAACATTTATCGCAGCAGTTCACCATGTCTATATAAGCGTAAACGAATGTTGTACGATGTATTTTGCAAGTTGAAAGGTACTGACTGAATGCCCCGAAAAGAAGTCAAACTGCACAGTTCGTAAGATCACAACGGCTGTGACGAGCCTGCTGCACATAGACATACAGAAAAAAGTTACTCTCGTGTGCTGGTTCATGAATTATCAGTTGTCTTGAATGTTATGGTGCGTCATTTAGTGACCAGTTAGAGATGTACATAAGTGCAGTCCCGCCAGAGCCTTTTGCTGCACGTTGACATGCGGGAAAAAACCCTGCTCAACAAGCAAGTTCGAGGCGAACATCGAAGTTCTCCGTCACCCAAATCGCCATAAAACCCACCGTCCACAAACCGCCGCTACTGTTTTTCTGCATGCGATCGGTAAATGACTTCATCCGACCCCAGAACTCCCACACGTGTTTAACTTCATTTTATTTTTTAATGGAGCGTATTACTTTCATAAAAAAAAATGTAACGGGTAACAAAATATTTTTTCGATAGCTAAATGGTTGTGGATAGAGAACGTCGTCTTGCACAATCTCCGGAAGCTCTGTGTCAATCACCAACAAAAGCATACAGATGTGTTTACACAAATTAAAGTGTTCGACTTTTCCCCGCCAATGTCTGCTATTTTGGCGCCAAAACATAACCATGCACGAGACAGTTGATTTTGGATTAAATTTTATAATTTAGGGATAAATGCAAATTAGAGACATAACTTGAGCTTATTTTCACACCTTGTCATGCTGAAAATTGTTGGCTTATCGATAGCGCTGGAGGCTTTGTGTGTACAGTGTAGTAGACACTGATCCATGACAAATACGGTCGGCGTTTACAACTAAGACATCTGTTGGTTGGACCCGAAGTTCTTTGTTATAACGAGGTTGAGGTGTACATTGATGATGACGTCATCGGTCAGCTGGCCGAGCCCTGGTCCAACAGTTTGATTGGCATATCCCCACCTAAACTTGAGGAGACCATTTCCAGGCGAGCTATGCTGTAAGAGGCAAGGGCATCTGTGCCCTATTGACACATTTCTAGTTTTATCTACTTTTAGCAAACAGTAGGATGCATGTCTGACACATACTGGCCTCCGTGGCCCAGTAGATAAGAGCACTGACTCTTAATCATTAGGTCTCTCACCACTGTGGTTCGAGCCTGGCTCGAGATGCATGTGAGATGCGAAGTTCTGCAACATAAGGTCAGGTGGTTTTTCTACAGGTACTCCGGTTTTCACCCACCTGTGATTAACAATCGGCTCGATATGAGTGAAATAATCTTGAAAGGGCCGTACCCCCCCCCCACACACACACAAAAAAATAAAGAATGTTTGTCACAGATCCTGCCAGCTGGTTCAACTCTGCTCTCCAACAACATTGTTTCGTAAGGTTAAGTTCACTGATTGCCTAGATATGACCTTAACAGTGCTAACTGGGCCTTTATACCCCAAAACAGACAAACAAAACTAGGTACAGTAAAACTTGGAACACGGATGGCTGGTTTACCATGGCTAATTCGAACAAGTTCTGGAGTCCGTAGAGAATTCTTTCCATAGCTCCAGTCTTGTAAAGATACGTTTTGTGTACTCATTAAAATCGCCTCGAAGCGATTTTTTCGTGGCGATTTTAATGAGTACACACAACATTCCTTTATTCCACAGTAGACTAACTAGATATCCTTAAGTCATCCCTATTATACCTTACGGCTATTGTTTACACTCAGTAGTTTGAACTCCTCTAATCTCAAAAACATTTTTATGGTCCCAAAGGTATTCGAGTTATTGAAGGCTGACTGTACATCTTAATGGTTAGATTACAATGTTTGCAGACAGTTTGTAAAACGCTTTATAGGTAGAACTCAACATGTACTGGCCTCTATAACCTAGTGGGTAAGAGCACTGACTCTAATTATAAGGTGGCTTCTCTCACTGCTGTGGGATTGCACTTGGCTCAAGTCATATGTGAAATGTCAAGTCCTGCAATGGAACGTCAAGTTTTGTTGTTTTTTTTTCTGGGTACTCCGTTCTCGCCTACCTCTAATGGACTATTGGATCATAATCAGTGAAATAATCTTGGAAGGGCTGTAAAACCAAAAACCAAAACCAGCTTTTGTTTGTGGTAATGATAAGTTTTTTGCAGTTCTGTAAATATATTTTATTGTGATATTGAAGACCATGATCAGGCTGCTCCATGGGACCAAGTCAATTGACTGGCAATTGCTTAGTATGTGTCAACATTATGGTACATGCAGCTGTTGCAGTCATATATGTTTCAGATCAAAACTATATGCATAAAAAATATGCTTGTTTTCTAGCTTGGCTGTTGTCAAAGAAGACGACGAGGTATTGTCATAGCTCTGGCGTCGTCTGCGTCATCGTGCAAAAACTTGGACATTTTGTAATATCTCTGTCATTACTGAACATATTTACTTGAAACTCAGACTGGTTGTTCATTATGAAAAGGAGGTGCAGCCGAGCGTTGGCACCCGCATGTGGTGCTCTTGTTTAATTTTGGTATAGAGTAAATAGAGGATATTGTTTTTTTAAGGTGAATACCAAAAATATTTAATCAAGTATTTTGAAAACTAGCAAAGCACAGGTGAAAATTCTGGCAATTTAAACATATGAGGAAATATTTTGGTATTATTTTATGCTTGTGAAAAATTCTGATGTTTTCAACATACTTAATAAAATATTTTTAGTATTAACCACAAACCATAAAACAATCTTTTTATTTGATACAAAAAAGTAGTCCAGGCTGCTACTGTGAAAATAACATGGTCATGTGATTTTTCACGATGTGAAAATATATCTTTTCACAATGTGAAAATGTCATTTTATTTGTTTCAGATATGCTTCTGAGTATAAAATAATATGTACCAGTATATTCATGCTATAACTTTACCACATTCTCTTAAACTTTCAAGCTTAGTGCTAAAATCAGATTATTTTTGTGGGAAAGCTTCATTTAAGTGCTGTAGGCAGGCCTTCAGGGGAGGTCACTCTTTTCAAAAATATTTTTGTCTGCCTTATCAGTGGGGTCAACTTTTAAAGGAAAGAATTTGCTCAGTCGTAAACTCTCCCCTTTAAGAGTAGACCCCTTTTCAAGAGGGTCTCAATTCATAGTAAAGTAAACTGGAAATCTAAAAAATTGTATTCCTTTGAAACAAATAGCAGAAAATGTGCCAGTTGTACCAATATCCTTAACATATTTGGTACCGGAAACCCTAAAACGGGTACCCTGGCAAACGGTGAAGGCCCAGATCAGTCGCCGCAGAACCCGTCGCATGATCAGGGCCTACACTGTTTTCAAAAAGTTGAGCCATTTCCCAAATAAATTTTGAAGAAAACACAACCAGACACCCCTGCTATGTATTAGGTGGAAGATTCCATTTGGTACAAAAAGGGTTAAAACTGGAGTCACCAGAATATCAGCTAAATGATTTTGAATTTCAGGAAAACGTAAACTTTCTGAAAACCAAACCGATGAGCAGGAAGTGAAGCGCCTTTCCTCTGGGGAAGACAGATCTGGCCTTGTAGAGGTTGGAGGTCAACGGGGTCAAGGACAGCAAAGTGTCAGAAGTCAAGGAGTTTCCCAGCAAAATGTAGGTCAGGGTCAACCTGACAGAGGTGAAGGACATGCTAGGGAAGAAGCTCAGGTGATTAGTGCTGAGGCCGGTAATAGACAAGAAGGTATGAATAATAAAACTACCCATATACAGGGGACCCTCACTATAACAATATTAGTCATTTTGATTCTTAGTGGGGAACATGGGATCATATTCCCCGCCTGAGAGCAATATTTGCCGAGCTGTCAGACGAGGGCAAATATGGCTTTCAGGCGGCGAAAATGATTCCATCTTCCCCGTCAAGAATGAAAATAACGAATTTGTTATACTGCAAGCGTTTTCACGGTTTTTGTAGCAGACGTCGTGAGAAGTACATGTTTGCATCTGACTTCATCAATCATGCCGTTATGCACATATTACGTCGATAATGTTGCACGGTGGAAAAACGTTTACGATGTTAGAATGGGAGTTTTAAAACAGAAAACATCGAAAAAAGTACCGAACGAATGGAAATCAATCAAAGAAATTTTATTTATTTGTTTTTTGGTTGGAAATTATTGTGGCGCATGATATTTGTTATCAACTGCAGTAAATCCAAGATGGTGGACATCGCAGTTCAATGAAGGCAAGCGCGAGAAGGGTATATTTTTTTTGCTCTCCGGGTATATAGAAAGTAATTACCCTTGCACTGTCCAATCAAAAGCCTGTAAATTTCTTTGCAGTATAACAACAGTATTTGTTACCTAACAATTTGTGGCTATAGCGAATTTGCAGCTTTGAAGAATCACAATAAGGAGTAGTAAGATAGATAATAAAGACACTTAATTGATATAATCGCCTCTAACAACTAATCACATTTGTTTCGAGGTGAATGTTAACAAATATGCACATATGTTTCTTGGAGTATTAATTACAATATTTTGTATATCTCCATTTATTGTGTCATTCTGAGCTAAGGATTTGTTCCACTGAAATTGTTACACTCAAAGACTTGATCAGATTTTGCTGACCTTGATCTCATTTTCAATATCACAGTCTTGCAAAGACTGTCAAATTGAGCCTAAAATAGCTTTTCTGCAATTTTTCTGCTGAACAAGCTTATAATTTGCAGTCAAACTTGGTACAATATATCATTGCAATCTGTCAAAGACATGATTAGATTTTGGTGACCTGGAGCTGATTTCTAAGATCACAGTCTTCCAAAGATTGTTAAATTTTTGCTTTTCTGCACCATATCTCTTGAAGAGATTGAAGAATTCTGCCAAACTTGGTACAGCTTATCATTATTAAAGCAAAGACATGATTGTTCTTTGATAACCTTTAATTCATTTTCAAGTTCTCATAGTTTAACGAGCCAAATCTATGTGATGTTGGGTCGGGGCATATTAACTGTTGTCTTCTGAAAACACTTCTAGTTCGTAGAATTCAGAACATTTAAATACCTTTGGTTCTTGATAAATGGACTGACACCAACATGTACAGATGGATAAACAGTCAGTTCCCAGCTGTTCAAAACATTATTAGCTTAAGTTATGTGAATATTTTGCTGAAAAAATAAAGTGAGTTGCATTTGCAAAAGCTACTCAAATTTTAGCTCACCAGAGCCGAAGGTCTGGGGGGGGGGGCTTTTGGGATAGACAGTGGTCTGTGACGTCAACATTTTCAAATGACATCTCCTCTGAAACTACGAGGCCAATTGAAACCAAATTAAATCTGGAGCGTCCATGGGGAGGGGAACAAAAGTTTATTCATAGTGCTTGTGTCACATCACCAAAATGGCCACCATGCCCATATACATAAAAAACCTTTGAAAATCTTCTTCCAGTGAACAAAATGGCCTGAAAATCTTCTTTCAGTGAACAAAATGGCCAATGACCTTGAAACTTGGTACGCAGCATTGGGGACTTGAGCCCTACCAAATTTGTTCAAATGATGACCCTTAGCTGACTTTGACCTATTTTACGTGGGGTCAAATTTGGTCACTTGGGAAAATAGCAAAACAGAGGGTTCTTTTCCTGATTCTGTTGCAGCCTGTGACATTAGAGTTGATATATCATCACGCAAACATGCCTATATACTTTTGACCCCCTTGAACCTCACTTTTATACAGTAAAACTGGGGTTTACAGGGGTAAAACTTATTTTTCTTATTTCTGATCTAAAATATAGATAAAATATTAAAAATAGATAGTTGGTACTCGTTAGAACCACCTCGATGAGGCTGTTCTTACATGTACCCACAATCTAAATTTTGAGCAGAAATAAGAAAAATATCACAATATTTCATCTTAAATTTTTAGCTCAGCTGTTTTCGAAGAAAACGACATGGTATTGTCATAGCTCTGGCGTTGTTGTCGTGCAAAAACTTGGACATTTTGTAATGTCTCTGTCATCACTGAACATATTTACTTGAAACTCGGACTAGTTGTTATGCCCCCAACTCTAAAGAAGTTGATGGGGCATATTGGTTCTGCCCTGTCTGTCCGTCAGTCCGTCCGTCCGTTACGCTTTAAGTTCCTAGGTAAACTACAGAATGGCATGAGCTATGATCTTGAAATTTCATATATGGCATGAGCATGAAAAATAAGCGGACCAATATTTTTAGATCACCTGAGCATGAAGTGCTCATGGTGAGCTATTGTGATCGGTCAATGTCCGTTGTGCGTCGTGTGTCGTGCGGCGTCAACAATTTGCTTTAAATGCTAACTCCTCCTTAACCCTTGAGCCAATTTCAATAAAACTTCATAGGAATATTGCTGAGGGGACCCTCTACAAAAATAACTAAAATTGTTCCGCTCCGCTGAACAAGATGGCCGCCAGAGCTAAAAATAGAAAAATCTTTGTTACATGACTTCCGGTGAGTGGGAGGTTGAGCTAGCCCGCGGCTCCGTTCAGCCTCACACACACCCAAAGGCAGCGTGCTTCAAGATAGACGAGGGGTGGTCGAATCGAGAAAGAACAGGTCCAAGTAACACAAATATTTATTTACAACGTCACTTCAATAAAACAGTACACGTCACTTCAATAAAACAGTACACGTCACTTCAATAAAACAGTACACGTCACTTCAATAAAAACAGTACACAACACACACTCACTTACGGAAAACTTATGGCCATGTGCACAATGCTCTTAGGAGCAATAAGTTAATTCCTTATCTGTTCCCACTTTAGGATTGTAATATACGAGATGTGTTCATTTTTTTAACCAAACACGTTTAAGGAGATCTCTAATACACGGGACGCCTGTATGCCTCCTTCACACGTCCTTCATGTTGGAGATTCGTCCTCCATATAAGAGATTCGTTTCTGACTACGTCAAGTATGGATTACCCTCTTGGCTTGACAAAATAGTCGATTAGATGCTACTACGGGCCACAGGCCATTGGTAGATCATAAAGCCTTGTAGATCTCTGAAATTAACGAACATCTCATAATAATCTCTGCTCACCTCAACTTTTCAAATTCTCTCCCTGATGTGTGATGCCATGCCCGCGCAAGTGAGGGGTTGTGAAACTTCCAAGATAATTTGACCTTTGACAAATGCGATAAATGAAAGCCACCCCTCATTGCACGGGAAACCTGCATAACAGATCACTAGGAGAGGGCAAGCGAGCGTTATATCAACGTATATTTGACGTCAACGGTCATGACGTCAACGTCTATTTGACATCAACGTCAATTTGACGTCACGACGCTGCGGCCAAATACACGTGGTGGGACTGATATAACCTCAGTGCACCAAAGCTTACTACATTTAAGACAAAACTATTACACTTAAGAAACGAGCTTATACATGTACAAATAAAATACAGAAACATTACACTTTTAAATGATTGAAATTGTCCCTTAGAACGGCATTGCGCAAACAACCAATGCGTTACCATAAATATAATGTTCTTCTAACAAAACATATGGCTGAAAATGACGGTGCAAAAGTTTGCCATTGTTCCCTACTTCTGCCCAGAATACGGACCGCGCCCACACGTTAGAACAGTATCACTGCGTGAGGCCGTTCTAACGAGTACCCACAATCCGCATGCCAAAGCAGAAACACGGAAAAATGAATGCATCAACGTCATCTTAACATCGCGACAATGAATCGCTCGGAGTACTCTGATATAAGTACACTGATTCAAAACTAAGAATAAAGGGTACTAACTCATGATGACAACCAGCCGTAGATGCTGGGACTACTCGCCTTGCCAACAGACGACGAGTAAAGGACATTATTTTGTCATCCCTCATTGAGTACAGTATGCTCGCCCAGTCTTACAGGATAGAACGGTGAGCAAAATGTACTCCCCTCAAAATAACTGGAAAATCTGCTTGGAGCCATATGATTGATAAACAAGAGGGCCCAAAGGCCCTATATCGCTCACCTGTCTACCAGAAAATCATTAGTGTAGGAGACCACTTGACATTGCTACATACTAAATATCTAAGCTCAGGCAAAGTGGTGTCCATGCTTATAAACCCTACTGGTTTCATTGGGCCACAGGGCTTGAGATGTAATTTCATCTCAATGTCTGGTAAAAGTCCCACAAAATTGGATCTCCAAAATGACCTATACAGTGTTGACGGGGATGTAAAACCACAAAGCAAACAAAATCTGTGCCTTATGGTTTTGGAGAAAAATGATATTTTTAAGTTTTTTCCAATATAAGTCTATAGGAGCTAATGAGCCCTGGGGCTTGACCAATTTTGACCCAAAGGGCATGGTTGGCAGGATTTATGTAGGCGACCATTTTGTGTTGCTATATACTAAATATCTAAGGTCTGTACTTCATGGTTTCAAAGAAGATGTTTGAAGCTTTTTCCATTATAAGTTTGTTGGAGTTTAGGGGCCACAGGATTTGGACCCAGGGGCATGATTGGCAGGATTCGTGTTGGCGACAACTCGACATTGCTACATGCTAAATACCTAAGCTCTGGGACTTATGGTTTCAGAGAAGAAGATTTTTTAAGATTTTTTTCCCCATTTGAAGTTGTTTTTTTTTTCATTATAAGAGCCCTTTGGTTTCAGAGAAGAAGATTTTTTAAGTCTCTCCAATTGTAAGTCTATGGAAGCTAAAGAGCCCTGGGGTGGGGCCAATTTGGATCCCAGGGGCATAACTGGCAGGATTTATGTAGATGGCCACTTGATGTTGCTACATACTAAAAATCTAAGCTCTAGGCCTTATGGTTTCATAGGAGAAGATTTTTTAAGTTTTTTTCCATTATAAGTCTATTGGAGGTGATGAGCTGGGGCGAGGCCAATTTTGATCCCAGGGGCAGGGTTAGCAGGATTTATGTAGCTGGCTATTTTATGTTGCTAGATACTAAATATCTAAGTTCTGTGCTTCAGTTTCTGAGAAGAACATTTTTTTTGAAGCTTTTTTCCATTATGAGTCTATGGGAGCTAAGGGGCCCCGGGGCGTGGCCCATTTGGACCCCAGGGGCATGATTAGCAGGAAATATGAAGGTGACCACTTGCCGCTGCTACATGCTAAATATCTAAGCTCTGGGCGCTGTGGTTTCAGAGAAGAAGATTTTTGAAGTTTTTTTTTTCCATTATGAGTCTATGGGAGCTAAGGGATGTAGGTGACCACTTGCCATTGCTACATGCTAAATATCTAAGTAGAAGTAAAACAAAGATCAGGAATTGATATAATTAACTTACTCCATCCATAAAAGACACCAAAGGGAAAGAAATACAAACATTAAGCGACCAGACCATAATGGAAACCTAAACAAAGGAAGGCCATATGGACAGTTACTTTCCCACAAAATGGCCATATGGCCATCCAAAATTAAAAGACAAAAGTGATACACACAGTAAGTAACAAACAACAACATAAATAAATCGCCACAGAAGAGCCGCCTTGGAACGGTCAGTGGAAGATTTCCACTGGGGGGCTTAAATCGATTTTACGTGGCCACAATCCTCGCCCTTACTTCCGTCGCGATTTAGACAAATAATTTGTTCAGTCCGCATGAAGGCCTCCTAACTCATCAGTGCAACATCTCCGTGAACACAGAAATCAAAGAACCGCAGAGGTGAGACAACGGTGAGGACTCGACAGCAAAAAACCACTGAAATGCTGGAGCAAAAGAAAACCAACAGTTAGACTCCGATGAGCCCGACCAGAGACAGAGCATCAGGCACCAACCAACATTATCTCTTTAATTTTCAATAAGCCTTTACGTTGGAGCCATCATAGAATCTGAGGCCTGACCCACCGGCGTGCAATTAAAGAGGGAAGCAAAGTTGCCAACCGTGATTGGGTTAACTACCATGCATGCAGTCTGTCGTATAATATCCATGTTGTACCCAATCTTTTTATATCGAAGAATGATTTTACGAAATTGGGTGCTGAAGTCATTGCGGTTATATATTTTTCTGAATTTATATACTAAGTCACCATAAAATTCGGGTTCCGATAGACCTTGTTGCAGAAGAGATTTAAGTCCAATATTGAATTTTGAAATTAAATCAGAATGGCGTCTATAAAATTTTGAAAAGGCTTTGCGTAGTTTATGGTACCGATAACCCTGATAAAGAAGTTTAGCCGTTAATAATTTATTACGAGTGTTGAAGTCAGTTACATGACTACACACTCTAGCAAATCGAATTAATTGCGAAATATAAACGCCATAGGATGGCGCACGAGGAACATCACCATCCAAAAAAGGAAAATTTACAATCTCAAAATCAAAGTCATCGCGTTTATCATAAATTTTGCACAAAACAAATCCATCTACAATAGATAGATGTAAATCCAAAAACGGGGCCTCGGTATCAGAAGAATTTGCTTTATTTAACTGAAGTTCTAGGGGGTAAATCTGACTGATCAAACCATCAAAATAGGTATTATCAATATTTAATAAATCATCTAAATATCTAGAAGTAGAGCTAAAAGCTTCAATAATTTCAGATTGGTTATCAATGGAAAGCGACAAAATGAAGTCTCTTTCATAACAATACAAGAACAGATCAGCCACAAGAGGTGCGCAATTAGTACCCATCGGAATACCCACAACTTGTCTAAATAACTTAGTACCGAATCTAATATAAATATTGTCAAGTAGAAAGGTGAGGGCATCACACACTTTCTGACATGACCAAAGTGTATAATTCTTATGCTCTTTAGAAGTGAAAAATGCATTTCTGACATTACATGCAAGATAGAGAGAATCTTCTCTATGAAAAGCCCATTCAATTAAATCATTAAGCTTTTCTTTTATAAGATTATGAGGAAGTGTAGTGTAAAGAGTGGAAAAATCGTAGGTAGACAGACTAGAAGCACGAAACTGTCTAGATTTCAATTTATTTAAAACCTCATTCGAATTTTTTATAGACCAAAACAGATTTCTTCCTGATCTTTCAAAGACTTTATCACAATATTTAATTACATGCGTTTTAATAGCAGTAAGACAGGAAGTTAATAATTTAGAAAGTTCAGTGGTAGTGCAAGAACTAGAATTTGCAATAAACCGTGCTTTGTAAGGTTTTTTATGAAGTTTTGGTAACCAGTATAGCGTAGGAAGCTTGTCTTGGCCTTCGTTCACACACACAGCAAACTTGGTGGCTGAAAGACAAACATGTTTATCTACTATAGCTCTCTCTTCAGCCAAAGGCTGAAGTTCATAGGCCTTAGTACCACCAAGCTCCTGCTTAAGCGTGTTAACATAGTGGAGCCGTCACACAACGACGACGTTGTTAGCGGCCTTGTCTGCAGGGGCCAAAACAAACTTCTTATGAAATTCTTGAATACCTAGTTTAAGATGACGTAAAGACGTCTTGGGCTTAGGAGGTAATAAGTTAGTATTTTGAGAATAGAAAGAAATGCGTTTATTCACTAGTCTTAAAATGCTAAGTTTCCAGTCCTTTAGGGCTTTATACTCAACATACTCTCGCTTACACCATCGATTACCGAATTCATTCAAGGAAGCAGCGATTTCATCTCTACATTTACTGAAATCAATTTTAGAAGGAAACCGATATTTCGGTCCTTTAGAAATTATATCCCTTATCCTAGAATCAGGAATAATTTTCAAATTGCCAGTAATTACATGACCAGCAGCAGGATAGCAATTCTTTGAGTTTTTACAATCACATGAATCAGGAGTATTAGTATCAATATCAAGATCTGAAACAAGTTTATTGAAATTAAAAATGATAGATCTAACAGGTTTGTTATATTTATAGCAAATTATAGGTGTTTCAGTATTTTGAAAATAAGCAGGAATGGAAGAAAGCACCGATCTCTCACGGAAGATACTGGGCAAATCTATAAAATCCATACCCTTATTAATGAAGGATATTTTGAAGAAATGACGTTTATGATTAATTTCAGAATCAATGTAAGGACGGAGAGTATGCTGAGTATAGCCTCTAGTTAAGAGAGCCGCTTCATATAACTGATGAGAACTATCGTAGAATTTATTCGCCTCGGTGTCCAGAAGACGTAAAACAGAAACGGGTAATGAACTTAAAAATGAAAGCATAGGGTGGCGTCCATGATTTAATAATATAATTGACAGTCACTTCAGTCTAGTATTGTTTCGTTTAAACGCACGTGATTTACGTTTAAAGTTACCATTTTTCCTGGTGCCGTGAGATCTAGTTCTGCGTTTTCGACATTCCAGGAGTGAGAAAATATCAAAGTCCGGCATTCTGGAAATATTACCCTCATGATAAATGTTTTCATTAAATCCCAGTGGAAAAGGGGTCTGTAAAAATTTAATCCATTTCAGTTCAGCTTCATGTCTTTTGATTATTTTGAATCTAGATGTAGAATTTGCATCGTAATAAAGTTTTTCCACTGGTTGTATAATAATGTTATTTACAGAATGACCTGTACGTCGAAAGTGACGGTACAAGAAAGTGTCAGTTTTCTTAGGCTTACTCATTCTACGATAATGCTCGTTCAATCTAGTTTTAAGCATGCGGTTAGTTTGACCGACGTACTGCATATTACAGTTTGCAGCACGTCAAGTAATTAGATAAATTAAATCTGTAGACTGTCATGTCAAATCAGACATGTTAACTACAGAGAAGCGTCTACCGTTTACAGATGAAGTAACGGTAGACGCAGTGCTGGTCCCTGTGGTTTCAGAGATGAAGGTTTTTTAAGCTTTTTTTCCATTATGAGTCTTTAGGAGCTAAGGGGCCCGGGGCGTGGCCCTTTTGGATCCCAGGTGCATGATTGGCAGGAATTATGTAGGTGACCACTTGCCGTTGCTATGTGCATAATATCTAAGCTCTGGGCGCTGTGGTTTCAGAGAAGAAGATTTTTTTAAGTTTTTTTTCCATTATGAGTCTATGGGACCAAAGGGGCCCGGGGCGTGGCCCATTTAGAACCCAGGGGCATGCTTGGCAGGAATTATGTAGGTGACCAATTGCCCTTGCTACATGCTAAATATCTAAACTCTAGGCCCTGTGGTTTCAGAGAAGAAGATTTTTGAAGTTTTTTTTTTCATTATGAGTCTATTGGAGCTAAGGGGCCACGGGGCGTGGCCCATTTGGACCCTAGGGGCATGATTGGCAGGATTTATGTAGGTGATCACTTGCCGTTGCTACATGGCAAATACCTCAGCTCTGGGCCCTGTGGTTTCAGAGAAAAAGATTTTTGAAGCTTTATTCCATTATAAGTCTATAGGAGCCAAAGGGCCCCGGGGCGTGGCCTGTTTGGACCCCGGGGGCATGATTGGCAGGAACTATGTAGGTGACCACTTGCCGTTGCTACATGCTAAATATCTAAGCTCTGGGCCCTGTGGTTTCCGAGAAGAAGATTTTTGAAGCTTTTTGTTCCATTATGAGTCTGTGGGAGCGAAGGGGCCCCGGGGCGTTGCCCATTTGGAACCCAGGGGATTGATTGGCAGGAATTATGTAGGTGACCACTGGCTGCTGCTACATGCTAAATATCTAAGCTCTGGGCCCTGTTGATTTTTGAAGCTTTTTTTCCATTATGAGTCTATGGGAGCTAAGGGGCCCCGGGGTGTGGCCCATTTGGGCCCCAGGAGCATGATTGGCAGGAATTATGTAGGTGACCACTTGCTGTTGCTACATGCCAAATATCACAGCTCTGGGCCCTGTGGTTTCAGAAAAGAAGATTTTTGAAGCTGAGTCTATAGGAGCTAAAGGGCCCCGGGGCGTGGCCCGTTTAGACCCCAGGGGCATGATTGGCAGGAATTATGTAGGTGACCACTTGCCATTGCTACATGCTGAATATCTAAGCTCTGGTCCCTGTGGTTTCCGAGGAGAAGATTTTTGAAGCTTTTTGTTCTATTATGAGTCTATGGGAACGAAGGAGCCCCGGGGCGTGGCCAATTTGGCCCCCCAGGGGCATGATTGGCAGGAATTATGTAGGTGACCACTGGTCATTGCTACATGCTGAATATCTAAGCTCTGGTCCCTGTGGTTTCCGAGGAAAAGATTTTTGAAGCTTTTTGTTCTATTATGAGTCTATGGGAACGAAGGAGCCCCGTGGCGTGGCCCATTTGGAGCTAAAGGGCCCCGGGGCGTGGCCCGTTTAGACCCCAGGGGCATGATTGGCAGGAATTATGTAGGTGACCACTTGCCATTGCTACATGCTGAATATCTAAGCTCTGGTCCCTGTGGTTTCCGAAGAGAAGATTTTTGAAGCTTTTTGTTCTATTATGAGTCTATGGGAACGAAGGAGCCCCGGGGCGTGGCCCATTTGGACCCCAGGTGCATGATTGGCTGGAATTATGTAGGTTACCACTTGCCGTTGCTACAGGCCAAATATCTCAGCTCGGGACCCCGTGGTTTCAGAGAAGAAGATTTTTGAAGCTTTTTTCCATTATGAGTCTAAAGGAGCTAAAGGGCCCCGTGGCGTGGCTCGTTTGAACACCAGGGGCATGATGGGCAGGAATTATGTAAGTGACCACTTGCCATTGCTACATGCTAAATATCTGAGCTCTGGGCTTTGTGGTTTCCGAGAAGAAGATTTTTTTATGTGTCAATCGGAGTGAAGGGGCACCGGGGTGTGGTCAATTTGGGCCCCAGGGGCTTGGTTGGCAGGAATTATGTAGGTGACCACTTGCCATTGCTACATGCTAAATATCTAAGCTCTGGACCCCGTGGTTTCAGAGAAGAAGATTTTTGAAGCTTTTTTTCCATTATGTGTCTATGGGAGCTAAGGGGCCCCGGGGTGTGGCCAATTTGGGCCCCAGGAGCATGATTGGCAGGAATTATGTAGGTGACCACTTGCTGTTGCTACATGCCAAATATCTCAGCTCTGGGCCCTGTGGTTTCAGAGAAGAAGATTTTTGAAGCTTTTTTCCATTATGAGTCTATAGGAGCTAAAGGGCCCCGGGGCGTGGCCCGTTTAGACCCCAGGGGCATGATTGGCAGGAATTATGTAGGTGACCACTTGCCATTGCTACATGCTGAATATCTAAGCTCTGGGCCCTGTGGTTTCCGAGGAGAAGATTTTTGAAGCTTTTTGTTCTATAATGTGTCTATGGGAACGAAGGAGCCCCGGGCCGTGGCCAATTTGGACCCCAGGGGCATGATTGGCAGGAATTATGTAGGTGACCACTGGTCATTCCTACATGCTAAATATCTAAGCTCTGGACCCTGTGGTTTCAGAGAAGAAGATTTTTTAAGCTTTTTTTCCATTATTAGTCTATGGGAGCTAAGGGGCCCCGGGGTGTGGCCAATTTGGGCCCAAGGGGCATGATTTGCAGGAATTATGTAGGTGACCACTTGCCATTGCTACATGCTAAATATCTAAGCTCTGGGCCCTGTGGTTTCCGAGAAGACGATTTTTGAAGCTTTTTGTTCCATTATGAGTCTATGGGAGCCCCGGGACGTGGCCAATTTGGACCCCAGGAGCATGATTGGCAGGAATTATGTAGGTGACCACTGGCCGTTAATACATGCTAAATATCTAAGCTCTGGGCCTTGTGGTTTCAGAGAAGAAGATATTTTAATTTTTTCCCATTGTAAGTCTATGGGAGCTATATGTTGCCATGGCAACCACAATTCCAATCTGATCAGCCCAAAAACCTTATGCAGCCTGTCCCCCTACCTGATGATGCTTCTCGTGAAATTTGATCAAGATTGACCATGGGGTATTAAAGATATACTTATTTGAAATTGTTTACGGACGCACGGATGCACGCACGGACGCACGACGGACGACGGACAAAAAGTGACCACAAATGCTCACCTTGTCACTACGTGACAGGTGAGCTAAAAACATATCGCGCATAGACGCAGGTGGCGTCTGATCAGGGTCTACAGACCCTGGCACTATTTCATTAAAACTTACATTGAATCTGAACAATCTTCCAATGAAAGAAGAGAAAAAAAAATGTACAATAACATTTCTGCGAAAATTCAGTGCTGATCAGGACCTTCAATGCAATGAAGCGCCGATAATGATGGTATGTGTGACCTTAAACTGCGCCTGATCAGAATCTACACAAATTATATTGCAAAAAGATGCGTGCGTGCGTGCGTGCGTGCCCTATGAACAAACGCCGTCTTACACGGTATCTTTTGATCCTAACGCAGTTATCTGCCCCTACTATGAACGGTACATAGATCGCCAAAATTATCTACCCTTACAATAGATGGCGATCCATGTATGCAATAGATCCAGCGCTTAAGTTCCATTTCTTCTCTGCCCAACACTAAGGTGCCCCCCTTATGTGCTGTACAGGGAAAAGAAATGGCAATATTAACACATGAAGGATACTGACAAGCGAGAATAGCGCTGCATCTAAGAATCAAAGATAATAAATAAAAATCATTTTACTCACTGCTATCGGCCTATGCTCGATACTGCAATATCGGCTCTGGAAATAATGTCCCAAACCCGATGTTGGGCGGTCAGTTACTTATATATGGATGTACACGTGTTCAATCATGCGATGGCCTTGCCAGAATAGCTTGCAAAAGTCGGGTCGCCTGATCGACACGCCACCTGTATGGAGTATTGCACAGGCCAGCCAGCACAGAATAACAGAGGGCTCAAGAAGGTTAGTTGATTAGAAAATACGCCCTCTTAACAAGATCTGTCTGATTTGATAGACGTAACTTCCATCAAGAACATATGTTTAGGTGTGTGCAGGTCCGAGACCGTCCGAAAAGAACGAAGAAACCTACGTTTATCAAGGAAAAATAATAGGACCGTTTTCTTGACAAGGCCTAGCTACCGTAGCACCAAAAAAATATAACAATTCGGTTAACTTGTAAACATGTCAGTATTGCTCTCTTGTAAGAGAACAAGTAATTACATGCCTATAAGTTTCGGGTTGAAAAACAAGAACACCTTGTCGTGACAAAAATTCCCCCTTTGGGAGGAAAAGGATATGAAAGATTTCTTTTTTCTTAACTATCGACAAGAGGTTCTTGTTAACCTGCACACAGCTATATACAACAATACACATACACATATGTTCATGATCTACTGAGATAGTCAGCCCCTACATTATCCGGTCCTCGGATGGCTATGATTCTGAATCGTTAGGGCTGAATCTTTAATGCCCATCTCATGATACGAGGGTTAAGTCCCTTGGTGGACTGCATGTACGACAGAGGCTTATGGTCAGTTTCAAGCCAAAACTCTACCCCAAAAAGATACTTGTGGAACTTCTCAATTCCCAATACAATGGCTAAACATTCCTTCTCAATGACAGAGTAGTTGCGTTCCCTAGGTAGAAGTTTCCTACTAGCATACGCTATTGGAAGTTTACCTTCATCCTCAAACTCTTGCAGAAGGACAGCACCAATGCCCGTGTCTGACGCATCGGTTCTAAGAATAAAGGGATGACTGTCATTAAACAAGGGCAGGCGAAGAATAGGGCTAGACGTGAGCCTATTCTTCAGCGTCTGAAAAGCTTTCTCATGACAGTCTTGCCAATCCTTGATGTTGTTAGGTCTGTCCTTCTTTGTCAAATCAGTAAACGGGGAAGCAATGGTGGCGAAATTAGGGATAAACCTCCGATAAAAGCCTGCCAAGCCAAGGAAAGATCTGATCTGCTTCTTAGTTTTGGGTCTGGGTGCCTCCTTAATGGCATGAATTTTGTCTTCTTGCGGTCTTAACGTCTGCTCGACGATACTGTGACCAAGACAATCAATCTTATCAAACCCAATCATACATTTCGAAGGTTTCGCCGTCAAACCAGCTGACCTGAGGCGGTCAAGAACCTGACGTAGAGACGTCACATGCTGCCTCCATGTTTGGGTAAAAATCCACATATCATCAACAAAACTGTCAACATTGGGAAGGTCACGCAAAACCTTACACATCAGCCTACAGAAAGAAGCACTGGCATTTACCAATCCAAACAGCATGGTTTTGAATTGGAAAAGCCCTTTAGGAGTTTCAAATGCAGTGAGAGGTTTTGCCGCCTCGGCGAGGACTAACTGCCAATAACCTTTACAAAGATCCATTTTCGTGAAGTACCTATGGCCAGACATTCTATTGATAACTTCTTCCATATTCGGCATAGGTTCTGCATCTAATTCCGTAATCTTATTTAGCTTACGGAAATCGATACAAAACCGTATCGATCCGTCCTTCTTTGGTACAAGAACGATCGGCGAGGAATATGGCGAAACAGAGGGCTCAATAACATCGAACTCGAGAATTTCCTAAAGTTCCTTTTCCATGACGTCACGGGTCTTATATGGGATAGGATAACCCTTAGACCTTACTGGTTCCGTCGTTAGCAGTTTTATATCATGTTTGAATAGGTCAGTACGACCCGGTATACTCGTCAATACGTCCGGATACTGACTTATGAGCGACTTAATTTCATCTTGTTGTTCCGGCGTTAACTTATCTGAAACTTGGACTTCTTCAAATGATTCATTATCAGTTCCTAATGGGAAAATACAATCATTTAATGATAGTACGTCGCTCTCATAGTCCTCAGTGGAAGGAACCGATTCTGCTGACAAAAGGCAATGTGACGCAGTATGCCGTTTGACTTACTGCTTTTGCATATTTGCATGATATGTCTTCACTACCCCCTCTACATCAATTCTGTAGTCCATTTTATTAACTACCTCCTCAAGTACATACATGCCTTTCCATTGTAATAGCAACTTGTTGCTACTAGTGGGAATTAAGATGAGATCTTTATCTCCCACTTTAAACTGGCGCGACTTCGCGCGCGTATCATAGTACTTTTTTTGCCTGATTTGAGCCTTCCTAAGGTTTTCATGTGCTAATTTACACGTTTCCTCAATTCTATTCCTCAAATCAATAACATATTGATAAGTTGAATGCACCTGTTCGTCCTCTACCTCCTCTGACCAAAGTTCCCTCAAAATAGACATTGGGCCTTTGATATTACGACCAAACAACATTTCGAAAGGCGAGAAACCAAGACTCTCTTGAGGAACTTCTCTTACAGCAAACAACAATGCGGGTAAATACTTATCCCAATCTCTGGGTCGTTCAGCACTTAACTTGCGCAGCATCTGCTTCAGGCAAGCGTGAAATTTTTCAATTAAACCATTTGTCATCGGATGATAAATCGATGTCGTTAACTGCTGTAATGACAGTAACCTACTGACCTCCTTCATGACCTCAGAGGTAAACTGGGTTCCACAGTCTGAAAGCAACTCATCAGGTACACCAACTCTACTGAACATCTCGACAAGGGCCTCCGCTACCCGCTCAGTTTCAATACTAGGCAATGCCACCGCCTCAGGATATCGCGTGGCATAATCAATTAAGGTCAAAATGTACCGGGACTTCCGATCAGACCGAGGTTCAATGGGACCAACAATATCAACAGCCACCCTCTTGAATGGTGTATCAATAATCGGCATTCTACCTAAAGGTACCCACCGGCCCCGATAGCTCAGTTGGTAGAGTGTCCGCTCCGGGGACCGGGAGGTCTCGGGTTCGATCCCGGGCCGCGACATACCAAAGTCGTTAAAAATGGTACTAGCTGCTCCTCGCTTGGCACTCAGATTTACGGGTAGAGCTAGGACTGGTCGATCCAGTGTCAGGATAATGTGACTGGGTGTGGTATCATGTAATGTGTCTGGGACATGATACTTCAGTGAGGCAGCACTATAAACGTGAGCATTGAGCTCCCTGTCGCAACCAGACACCGTCGTGATATGACTGAAAAATTGTTGAAAGCGACGTTAAACCCGAATTCACACACACACTCACACACCTAAAGGTACCTTAGGGACACGACCCTTCGGTATGGTTCTCAGGCAAATGTCGCACGACTTACAAAACCTAGATACATCGCCACAAACACCAGGCCAATAAAACTCCAATACAACTCTTTCCAAGGTTTTTCTGATACCCAAGTGTCCTGCCAATAAAGATTCATGGGCAAGCTTAAGAACCTTTTCTCTATAACCAGAAGGAACAATAAGTTGTAATGAGGTCTTATTGCCGAGAGTGAACTGCCTATACATCAAGTCTTTCTTACTGACAAACTTAGCTTCACCCCTATTCAAGCCTCTAGTGACCGAAACTGTCCCAGATTGAACCCTACGTCTGATCAAGTGCAAACTAGAATCACTCTGCTGAGCAAGTTTGAAAGCTTCCCTGTCACCACTCAAAATCTGTTCCGGGACCTTAAGTTTTCTATACACTTTTTCTTCATCCCTAGCTTGTGACCTGGTAACCACACTAGCTGCATTAACTGCCGAGAAATGTGACATATCAGGCAGCTTAGAACCGTCAATATTACCAATAACCAAGTCGTAAAGTGTATCATCCATGCATAATGCCTCAGTAGTACCTTTGAAAAAGGGTCAATCTATATCAATTAGTGCCATAGGACAAACATTGGAAGTCTGATCAATCAATGTGACCTCAGATTCCTTATCAATCAACTGATCATCAGATACCAAACATCTACGAATTACCACACCAGTACACCCAGTATCTCGTAATACCACTACTTTTTTCCATTCACCAAACCGGGAGCTGTGGGTAACCTAGACTTCAAGAAATAACAAACCCCTTCCTTATCCTTACTCAAAGAAGTATCAAGAGCATCTTTCACTGGATAAGCACTCTGCATATCACTATCAATAAAAGAGTCACTGTTATTACTATTTGCTCTACAAAAGCTTATCTGATGATCTCCC
Source organism: Lucinisca nassula (assembly GCA_963580285.1). NCBI lineage: Eukaryota > Metazoa > Mollusca > Bivalvia > Lucinida > Lucinidae > Lucinisca > Lucinisca nassula. Next base: position 39,888,334 of record OY757017.1, read on the forward strand.
TTAGCTGTACTACTGTTTGGATTCTGATGCATTCCTCTACCGCGTCCGCGATAATCTCCTCGACCTCTTCCGCGTCCGCGGTTAGCACCACGACCAATATTATGGTCAGCCGTATTGTCAACCGTTTTATTTTCCTCTATATTCACGCTCAAACCATCTTACGGGTGGGATGGTTCCAGCACTTAAATGTTAAGTGCGCCTTACCACATATACCACACTTTATGTCCGGTTTCTTACTGGAAGTGGCATCATTATTTTTGTTTGGAATGTTGGGCTTATTTTTAGGCCCCCCTTTTCCGCCTTGTGCTGCCTTCGACACACAGCTAAGGACATCGCCTCTCGCTTCCACAAAGAGATCGGCCTCCTTTGCCATGTCAGATACACTTTCAAATTCCCTAGGCTTCAAATGAATGACAATTCCCTATTGCAACATTCCAAAAATTGATCCCTTGCCATAAAATCACAGACTGCGTCATATGATTTTGTTACATTACCAAGGGACAACCACTTATCAAAATAACTTCTCAATCTGCCACTGAACTGTATAAAAGTTTCACTCTTAACTGGTCTCTCGTATCGAAACTTTTTACGGAAACCTCTTTCAGTCATGTCAAAGTTTTTCAGCAATGCTTCTTTGAGCTTAACATAATCATTTGCATCTTCATTTGAGAGCCTATCATAAACTTCCAGGGCACGGCCTTTTAATAATGCACTCAAATTTATAGCCTTACGATCTGTTTCCAACTTATTCGCGGTCGCGTATTTCTCAAACCGCGAAATGTAACTATCCATCTTATCCTTTGCCTTGTCAAAGTAAGGCAACTTAGGATCCTTAGCGCGCGCTGATTCTCAGTCTGTTCATGCGCGATTTTAACGTTTGCCGTCAAACGTTCGCCTTCTAACCTTATGTTCAACTCCGCTATTTCCTTCTCATGGGCCAATTTAGACAACTCTAATTCTGTTTCCTTTTCTACTTGAGCTATTCTAGCCAATTCCAATTCTCTATCCTTCTCTACCTTAGCCAACTCCAATTCTCTATCCTTCTCTACCTGAGCTACTTTAGCCAACTCTAATTCTCTATCCTTCTCTCTATCCTTCTCTACCAGAGCTAATTTAGCCAACTCCAATTCTCTATCCTTTTCTACCTGAGCTAATTTAGCCGACTCCAATTCCCTTACGCGAACCCTTTCCTCCCTTTCAAATGCCTGCTGTTCCTTAACCCAATTTTGGAGTTCCTGCCCCTCATAACCAAAGCGGGTTCCTTGTTCCAATAACTTGTCCATTTTGGAATGACGTATAATTACACGGTCAAAATATAAATGGCAAATGCTATAAAACTAGCACAATATTTCACCAGTTAGATATCTTGAGAACAAGACTAGATAAAATACTGATCAAACAAGCTACTTAATTTTGTTAAGCAACCTTACTTCATAAAAAACGTCAAAATTTGAACGTCACAATTGGCGTTACGTTTATCATAGCTCACAAATAGGAACGTGACTCCAAATGATCATTACCATTGAAGCTACACCTCGCGTATTAACGCAATACCACTGATGAACGTCAATTACAACGTTATACTGACGTTATATTGACATTAGACCTACGTACGTGACGGACAAGAAAAGAATTCCAAAGGGGAAACTCAATAAAAAGCACCACGACAACAGGAAGCTATAAGGGACGTACACAACGGAACATTGAGCGGTAACACTAGGCTGACGTTAATAATTGGAAACCTCTAAACCACCATCCAAGAAAAGGATGCAGCTGTATCTCAGTATTCCCTTAAGTTACTAAATCCATACATGATTTTGATTCACGTGATTTGATTTCACAGTACTATAGCAATACTTGAACATACATGTAGCTTCATATCACAAACCACTATATCCACAAAAATATAAATGAATGGGCTCTTGGAATATGAGAACACATGCAAATGAGCCCGTTAATAACTTAAGACCTGCACTTTCTTTCAAAGACCTTATCCCACTTCTGACACCAATGTGACGTGACTTCCGGTGAGTGGGAGGTTGAGCTAGCCTGCGGCTCCGTTCAGCCTCACACACACCCAAAGGCAGCGTGCGTCAAGATAGACGAGGGGTGGTCTAATTGAGAAAGAACAAGGTCCAAGTAACACAAATATTTATTTACAACGTCACTTCAATAAAACAGTTCACGTCACTTCAATAAAACAGTACACGTCACTTCAATAAAAACAGTACACAACACACACTCACTTATGAAAAACAACAGTTACTTATGGCCATGTGCACAATGCTCTTAGGAGCAATAAGTTAATTCCTTATCTGTTCCGACTTAAGGATTGTAATATACGAGATGTGTTCATTTTTTAACCATACACGTTTAAGGAGATCTCTGATACACGGGACGCCTGTATGCCTCCTACACACGTCCTTCATGTTGGGGATTCGTCCTTCATATAAGAGATTCGTTTCTGACTACGTCAAGTATGGATTACCCTCTTGGCTTGACAAAATAGTCGATTAGATGCTACTACGGGCCACAGGCCATTGGTAGATCATAAAGCCTTGTAGATGTCTGAAATTAACGAACATCTCATAATAATCTCTGCTCACCTCAACTTTTCAAATTCTCTCCCTGATGTGTGATGCCATGCCCGCGCAAGTTGGGGGTTGTGAAACTTCCAAGATAATTTGACCTTTGACAAATGCGATAAATGAAAGCCACCCCTCATTGCACGGGAAACCTGCATAACAGATCACTAGGAGAGGGCAAGCAAGCGTTATATCAACGTATATTCGACATCAACGGTCATGACGTCAACGTCAATTTGACGTCACGACGCTGCGACCGAATACACGTGGTGGGACTGATATAACCTCACTGCACAAAAGCTTACTACATTTAAGACAAAACTATTGTACTTAAGAAACGAGCTTATACATGTACAAATAAAATATAGAAACATTACACTTTTAAATGATCGAAATTGTCCCTTAGAACTGCATTGCGCAAACAACCAATGCGTTACCATAAATATAATGTTCTTATAACAAAACATATGGCTGAAAATGACGGTGCAAAAGTTTGCCATTGTTCCCTACTTCTGCCCAGAATACGGACTGCGCCCACACGTTAGAACAGTATCATTGCGTGAGGCTGTTCTAACGAGTACCCACAATCCGCATGCCAAAGCAGAAACACGGAAAAATGAATGCATCAACGTCATCTTAACATCGCGACAATGAATCGCTCGGAGTACTCTGATATAAGTACACCGATTCAAAACTAAGAAAAAAGGGTACTAACTCATGATGACAACCAGCCGTAGATGATGGGACTACTCGCCTTGCCAACAGACGAGTAAAGGACATTATTTTGTCATCCCTCATTGAGTACAGTATGCTCGCCCAGTCTTACAGGCTAGACCCGTGAGCAAAATGTACTCCCCTCAAAATAACTGGAAAATCTGCTTGGAGCCATATGATTGATAAAAAACATATCGCGCATAGACGCAGGTGGCGTCTGATCAGGGTCTACAGACAATGCAACCTGGCACTATTTCATTAAAACTTACATTGACTCTGAACAATCTTCCAACGAAAGAAGAGAATAAAAATGTACAATAACATTACTGCGAAAATTCAGTGCTGCGTCTGATCAGGACCTTCAATGCAATGAAGCGCCGATAATGATGGTATGTGTGACCTTAAACTGCGCCTGATCAGAATCAACACAAATTATATTGCAAAAAGATGCGTGCGTGCGTGCCCTATGAACAAACGCCGTCTTACACGGTATCTTTTAATCCTAACGCAGTTATCTGCCCCTACTATGAACTGTACATAGATCGCCAAAATTATCTACCCTTACAATAGATGGCGATCCATGTATGCAATAGATCCAGCGCTTAAGTTCCATTTCTTCTCTGCCCAACACTAAGGTGCCCCCCTTATGTGCTGTACAGGGAAAAGAAATGACAATATTAACACAAGAAGGATACTGACAAGCAAGAATAGCGCTGCATCTAAGAATCAAAGATAATAAATAAAAATCATTTTACTCACTGCTATCGGCCTATGCTCGATACTGCAACATCGGCTCTGGAAATAATGTCCCACACCCGATGTTGGGCGGTCAGTTACTTATATATGGATGGGTCAGTACACGTGTTCAATCATGCGATGGTCTTGCCACAATAGCTTGCAAAAGTCGGGTCGCCTGATCGACACGCCACTTGTACGGAGTATTGCACAGGCAAGCCAGCAGAGAATAACAGAGGGTTCAAGAATGTTAGTTGATTAGAAAATACGCCCTCTTAACAAGATCTGTCTGATTTGATAGACGTAACTTCCATCAAGAACATATGTTTAGGTGTGTGCAGGTCCGAAACCGTCCGAAAAGAACGAAGAAACCTACGTTTATCAAGGAAAAATAATAGGACCGTTTTCTTGACAAGGCCTAGCTACCGTAGCACCAAAAAATATAACAATTCGGTTAACTTGTAAACATGTCAGTATTGCTCTCTTGTAAGAGAACAAGTAATTACATGCCTATAAGTTTCGGGTTGAAAAACAAGAACACCTTGTCGTGACAATCTTTAAACGACAACTTCCCCTGTACCTTAAGGCCAACTTCATTCAAACTTTATAGGAAAGTTGCTTAGGTGACCCTCTACCAAAATAGCTAAAACGTTTCCTCGCCAGTGAACAAAATGGCCTCCAGAGCTAAAAATAGAAAATTCTTTAAACGACAACTCCTGTACCCTTAGGCAAAATTAATTCAAACTTCATAGGAATGTTGCTTAGGTGACCATCTACTAAAATAGCTAAAACGGTATTGCTCTGATGAGCAAAATGGCCGCCATAGCTAAAAATAGAAAAACATCGTAAATTTGCTTCAAACACATACTCCTCCTCAACCCTTGGGCCAATTTGATTCAAACTTCACAGGAATGTTGCCCAAATGACTCCCTACCAAAATAGCTAAATTCGTTGTGCTCTGACAAACAAGATGGTCGCCAGAGCTAAAAATAGAAAAAAATCTTTAAAGGACAATTGCTCCTGTTCCCTTGGGCCAATTTAATTCAAACTTCATAGGAATGGTGCTTAGGTGACCATCTACCAAAATAGCTGAAAAGGTTCTGCTCTGATGAGCAAAATAGCCGCCATAGCCGAAAATAGAAAAACATTGTAAATTTGCTTCAAACACGAACTCCTCCTTAACCATTGGGCCAATTTGATTTAAACTTCACAGGAATGTTATGTAGGTGACTCCCTGAAGAAATAGCTAAAATCATTCCGCTCTGACTAACACGATGGCCACCAGAGCTAAAAATAGAAAAAATCTTCAAACAACTACTCCTCCTTTACCCTTGGGCCAAGTTCATTCAAACTTCATAGGAATATTGCTTAGATGACCCACTACCAAAATAGCTAAAATGTTTTCACTCTGATGAGCAAAATGGGCGCCATAGCTAAAACAGAAAAACTTTGTAAATTTATGTCAAAACGCAAACTCCTCCTCAACCTTTGGGCCAATTTGATTCAAACTTCACAGGAATGTTAGTTAGGTGACTCCCTACCAAAATAGGTAAAATTGTTCTGCTCTGACTAACAAGATGGCCGCCAGAGCTAAAAATAGAAAAATTCTTCAAACGACAATTCCTCCGTACCCCATGGGCCAATTTGATTCAAACCTCACAGGAATATTATGTCGTTCACCCTCTACCATATTAGCTAAAATGATCCAACTCCGATGAACAAAATGGCCACCAGCTAAAAATAGAAAAACATTGTAAATTTGCTTCAAACTTCACAGGAATGTTGCCCAGGTGACTCCCTACCAAAATAGTTAAAATCATTCCACTCTGATAAACAAGATGGCCACCAGGGCTAGAAATAGAAAAAAAATCTTCAAAAGACAACTCCTCCTGTACCCTTGGGCCAATTACATTCAAACTTCATAGAAATGTTGCTTAGATGACTTTCTACCAAAATAGCTAAAATCGTATCGCTGCGATGAACAATATGGCCACCAGAGCTAAAAATAGAAAAACTTTGTAAATTTGCTTCAAATGCGAACTCTTTCTAAACCCTTGGGTCAATTTGATTCAAACTTCAAAGGAATGTTGCCTAGGTGACACCCTACCAAAATAGTTAAGATCGTTCCACTCTGATGAACAAGATGGCCACCAGAGCTAAAAATAGAATGTACTAGAGACAGTGACTTTCAGGTGAGCGAATTAGGGCCTGGGCCCTCTTGTTTTTCTTTTCCGTCGGACTTGTCCTTGCGGAGTTATGCCCCTTTTTGGTCTTATGCATTGTGGCTATAGGGAAACCTTGTGAACAAAATATCTGGAGAAGTGCTTGAGCTAGGCTCATGTTATTTGGCATACAGCTTGGGTCTAATGTGTAGATGACCTGACTAACTTTTGACCAAATTCCGAAAATTTTAACGGAGTTATTCGCCTTTTTCGACTTAAGCATTGTGGCTGTGGGGAAACCTTGTGAACAAAATATCTGGAGAACCCCTTGAGCTAGGCTCATGATATTTGGCATATAGTGTGGGTCTAATGTGTAGATGACCTAATTAACTTTTGACAAAATTCCGAAAATATTTAATGGAGTTATGTCCCTTTTTGGACTTATGCATTGTGGCTATAGGGAAACCTTGTGAACAAAATATCTGGAGAACCGCTGGAGCTAGGCTCATGATATTTGGCATACAGTTTGGGTCTAATGTGTAAATGACCTGATAAAGGTTCTGCCCAAGTCCGTCCATCCGTTACGCTTTAAGTACCTAGGTAAACTACAGAATGGCTTGAGCTATGATCTTGAAATTTCATATATGGCATGAGCATGAAAAATAAGCGGACCGTATTTTTTTCTTTTCCGTCTGACTTGTCCTTGCGGAGTTATGCCCCTTTTTGGACTTATGCATTGTGGCTTTAGGGAAACATTGTGAACAAAATATCTGGAGAACTGCTTGAGCTAGGCTCATGATATTTGGCATACAGTTTGGGTCTAATGTGTAGATGACCTGATTAACTTTTGACGAAATTCCTAAAATTGTCTGTTGTCTGTCTTGCGTGCGTCCGTGCGTAAACAATTTCTTCAAACAACATCTCCTCCTAAACCACTGATCGGATTTTGACCAAACTTCACAGGAATGATCCTTAGGTGGTCCCCTTTCAAAGTTGTTCAAATGGTTCCAGTCCGTTGCACATCTAGGTCACAGGAGCCAAAAATGGATTTTTTCTTCTTCTGTGAAACCACAAGGCCCAGGTCTTTGATATTTGGTATGAACCTTCATCTAGTGGACCCCTACCAAGATTGTTCAAATTTTAGTGCTGGGGCCAAAAATGCCCCCACCCCAGGGCCCTTTGGTTTTACATGGGCTTATATAGGGAAAATCTTTAAAAATCTTCTTCTCTGAAACTGCAAGGCCCAGGTCTTTGATATTTGCTATGAAGCTTCATCTAGTGGACCCCTACCAAGATTGTTCAAATTATAGTGCTAGGGCCTAAAATGCCCCCGCCCCGGACCCTTTGGTTTTACATTGGCTTATATAGGGAAAATCTTTAAAAAATCTTCTTCTCTGAAACCGCAAGGCCCAGGTCTTTGATATTTGTATGAAGATCATCTAGTGGACCCCTACCAAGATTGTTCAAATTATAGTGCTGGGGCCAAAAATGCCTCCACCCCAGGGCCCTTTGGTTTTACATAGGCTAATATTGGGAAAATCTTTAAAAATCTTCTTCTCTGAAACCGCAAGGCCCAGGTCTTTGTTATTTGGTATGAAGCTTTATCTAGTGGACCTCTACCAAGATTGTTCAAATTATAGCCCTGGGGCCAAGAATGCCCCCGCTCTGGGGCCCTTTGGTTTTACATAGACTTATATAGGGAAAATATTTAAACACTCTTTTGTGAAACCACACGGCCTAGGTCTTTGATATTTGGTGTGAAATTTCATCTAGTGGACCACTATCAAGATTTTTCAAATTAAAGCCTTGGGGCCAAAAATGCCCCCGCCTGAGACCCTAAGGTTTTACATAGACTTATATAGGGAAATCTTTAAAAATCTTCTTCTCTGAAACTTCAAGGCCCAGGTCTTTGATATTAGGTATGGAGCTTCATCTAGTTGACCTCTACCAAGAACAAAATATCTGGAGAACCGCTTGAGCTAGGCTCATGATATTTGGTATACAGTTTGGGTCTAATGAGTAGATGACCTGATTAACTTTTGACGAAATTCTGAAAATATTTAATGGAGTTATGCCCCTTTTTGGACATACATTTTGGCTATAGGGAAACCTTGTGAACAAAATAACTGGAGAACCACTTGAGCTAGGCTCATAATATTTGGCAGTCTGTTTGCTACTAAGGCATAGATGACCTGAATTGTTTAAAATCTGTTAATATTTGACAGGTTTATTTTTAGCTCACCGTCACGTAGTGACGAGGTGAACTTTTGGGATCACTTTTTGTCCGTCGTCCGTCGTGCGTCCGTCCGTCCGGGCGTGCGTGCGTAAACAATTTCTTCAAACGACATCTCCTCCTAAACCACTGAGCGGATTTTGACCAAACTTCACAGGAATGATCCTTAGGTGGTCCCCTTTCAAGGCCCAGGTCTTTGATATTTGTATGAAGATCATCTAGTGGACCCCTACCAAGATTGTTCAAATTATAGTGCTGGGGCCAAAAATGCCCCCGCCCCGGGGCCCTTTGGTTTTACATGGGCTTATATAGGGAAAATCTTTAAAAAATCTTCTTCTCTGAAACTGCAAGGCCCAGGTCTTTGATATTTGGTATGAATCTTCATCTGTTGGACCCCTACCAAGATTGTTCAAATAATAGTGCTGGGGCCAAAGATGCCCCCGCCCCGGGGCCCTTTGGTTTTACATAGGCTTATATAGGGAAAATCTTTAAAAATCTTCTTCTCTGAAACTGCAAGGCCCAGGTCTTTGGTATTTGGTATGAAGCTTCATCCAGTGGACCCCTACCAAGATTGTTCAAATTATAGTGCTGGGGCCAAAAATGCCCCCACCCCAGGGCCCTTTGGTTTTACATGGGCTTATATAGGGAAAATCTTTAAAAATCTTCTTCTCTGAAACTGCAAGGCCCAGGTCTTTGATATTTGGTATGAATCTTCATCTTATGGACCCCTACCAAGATTGTTCAAATTATAGTGCTGGGGCCAAAAATGCCCCCGCCCTGGGGCCCTTTGGTTTTACATAGGCTTATAAAGGGAAAACCTTTAAAAATCTTCTTGTCTGAAACCGCAAGGCCCAGGTCTTTGATATTTGGTATGAAGCTTCATCTAAAGGACCCCTACCAAGATTGTTCAAATTATAGTGCTGGGGCCAAAAATGCCCCCGCCCCAGGGCCCTTTGGTTTTACATGGGCTTATATTGGGAAAATCTTTAAAAAAAAAACTCTTCTCTGAAACCGCAAGGCCCAGGTCTTTGATATTTGGTATGAAGCTTCATCTTGTGGACCTCTACCAAGATTGCTCAAATTATAGCCCTGGGGCCAAAACTGCCCCCGCTCCTGGGCCCTTTGGTTTTTCATAGACTTCTTTAGGAATAATCTTTAAAAATCTTCTACTCTGAAACCACAAGGCCTAGATCTTTGACATTTGGTATGAAGCTTCAGCTAGTGGACCTCTACCAAGATTGTTAAAATTATAGCCCTGGGGCCACAAATGCCCCCGCCCCAGGGCCCTTCGGTTTTACATAGACTTATAATAGAGATAATCTTTGAAAATCTTCTTCTCTGAATCAACAAGGCCCAGGTCTTTGATATTTGGTGTGAAGTTCATCTAGTGGACCTCTATCAAGATTGTTTAAATTATAGCCCTGAGGCCAAAAATGCCCCTGCCCCGGGGCCATTTGGTTTTACATAGGCTTATGTAAGGAATATCTTGAAAAAAATATTCTTCTCTGAAACCGCAAGGCCCAGGTCTTTGATATTTGTTGTGTAGCTTCATCTAGTAGACCTTTGCCAAGATTGTTCAAATTATAGCCTTTGTTGATATTTCGTATGAAGCTTCATCTTTTTAGACCTCCCTCAACATTATGCACATTATAACCCCAGCCCTCAACATTATGCACATTATAACCCTGGGGTCAATAACGGCCCTCCCCGGGGCCCACTTGTTACTCTATGGATCAGGTGAGCGATCCAGGGCCATCATGGTCCTCTTGTTAATACAAATGATCATGAGGTACTGTTTACTGTCCCATTTAGGGCCAAGCATATGGTTGGGGGCATAGTGTTTCACAAACACAATTTCTAGTTCATTATGAAAAGGGGAACTCATACCAATAGGTAAGATAACCCACAAAATATTTTTGCCACAGTTATGCCCCTTTTTCGACGTCGTCGTCGTACAAAAACTTGGACATTTTGTAGTATCTCTGTCATTACTGAACATATTTACTTGAAACTTGGACTAGTTGTTCATTATGAAAAGGGGAACTCATACCAATAGGTGAGGTAACCCTCAAAATACTTTTGGCACAGTTATGCCCCTTTTTCGCATTAGACTTTTTGTTTAAAAACTGTTTCAAAAACATGGACAATTTGTAATATCTCTGTCATTACGGAACATATTTATGCACAGATACGCCCCTTTTTCGACTTAGAATTTAAAGCTCTGCTGTTTTCGAAGAAAACAACGAGGTATTGTTATAGCTCTGGCATCGTCGTCGTGCAAAAACTTGGACATTTTCGTCTGCGTCATCGTCGTGCATAAACTTGGACATTTTGTAATATCTCTGTCATTACTGAACGTATTTACTTGAAACTCGGACTAGTTGTTCAATATGAAAAGGGGCTGCAGCTGAGCGTTGGCACCCCTGTGCGGTGCTCTTGTTCAATTTTACAGTGGTAAAATGTACAGTGTAGTTGTATAGGTGTGTTTGCGTAATGTACAATCAACTAAACAAACATGGGACCCTCAAATTTGACATGTTTAGCTTCTCCAACTCCACTGTGCTGATTATAACCAAATTACATATAGGCATCAATTGGGTTGAGAAATGAAAGTTTGTTTGAGGGGACTGAGTGATTGTTATGCTCATATATGGTTATTAGGATTTTAACTCATTCAGTACCAGAAACCCCTAAAGGGGTACCTTGGCAAACAGTTCAGGCCCAGATCAGAACCGCAGAACGTGGCATCTGATCATGGCCTCCACTGTTTGCAACAAGTTCAGTCATTTTCCAAATAGATTTTGAAGAAAACACAGCCTGACACCCCTAAATTTTGAAATGGACTCCGGCTATATATAAGGAGGAAGATTCCATTTGGTACAAAAAGGATTAAATTCTTCACCTCAGGAACTGAAGGACCTTGTTATGCAGCACCGGGGACTCTAGCCCTACCAAGTTTGCTCAAAGTTGACCAGGCTCTGTGTGGTGACAACAAAAACCAATGGTTGATTTCTAAATAATCAGGCCTGGGGTGGACCAGGCCATTATGATCTGTTTATTAAATATGGCCACCAGGAGTATGGGGCCTTTTATGGCAGCTTGAGCTCTGGTGGACCTAGTGGCCCATTGGCCTTTTGTTTTATGCCCCCTAAGAATGGTGGAAAGGGTATATAGTGTTATCTTTGTCTGTCCATCCGTTTCCATCAGTTTGTGTCCCAGATGGCATTAGCAATTTTGCGTTTTCATCAGTGTCACAACTACCAGGGAAAGGCATCATGTTACTTGGACTAATTTCTCGTTGTGCAAAAATATTAGCATAATTTCTGCAGTCATTGATCAAAGTTTTCATTATACATTTAAGGGGAATGGAAACATCTTCAGGGGAGGCAACTCCTGCAAAAGTAATTTTGTCCACCATGTCACCTCTTAAAGGAGAGAATTTGCTCCTTATTGCTCCTGAGGAGCAAATTCTTTCCTTTAAGAGTAGACCCCTTTTTCTTTCGGGCAGGGCCTATAGAAAAGCAAACAGGATGTCCCGAAAATTGTCTCTGAGACAATCTGCCAGGTGTTCCCATTCCTCTGAACTAACAACTTTGTTACATGTGAACAACTGGCTCTAGTTTCTATATTTAATTCTATCCTGTTTGATGCAGATATGACAAAATGGCTTGATTCTTTTATATTATCAGGTGTACCAGCAGACCAGCGAAACGATTCTGAGAGACCAATGGCAACCATTGAGGACGACCAGGAGTCACTGGACCACCAGGGAACCCAACAGGTAGAGGGCAGGAGGAAGAGATATGGCTACAGGGATGGGTTCTCACCTTCCAGTCCAAAGAAACAGACACCGCTTGCTTCAGACATGGGTAAGTAAATTTAAGTATTTAAGGAAAACTCTTTTCTTTTCATGCCCCCAGCTTCCAAGAAGTTGAGGGACATGTTGGTTTGGACCTGTCTGGTTCATCCTGGCATTTGTACATCGGACTTTTGAACTTGGCCCTTAACCAAAAAAGTAACGTCAGTCATAACTTCAAAAGGATTTTCCCTACTCTCATGAAACTTCGCACACATACCATCACAAGACCTATATTCTGACAAAGGACCATACCTATATTTCTTTTGTCCATGTGTTTGTCTTGCCTTAACCTAAAAACTTAACCTTGGTCATAACTTCAAAAGTATTTGCCTTTCTCTCATGAAAATTCACACAAATACTTACTATCACAAGACCTATCTTGTTCCACACTTCTTTGATAGCTCTATGTGGGGCCTTTTCTGACGTAGTCAGTGATTTGGTTTTTGAGGTTATGATCCAACAAATAAAAACAAAGTTATGCCCCTTTGAAAATTATTGTAAGCAATTTTGCCTGCAATTTAGAACCGATCAAGCTGAAACTTGATATAAAGTTAGACCAAGATGTGGAGCAACGCATATTTTTTCAAGGTTACAGTCCACTGAATATTTATAGAGTTATGCCCCTTTGAAAATTCCTTTTAACATTTTGTTTGTGGCTAACTCTTCCTACAGTGAACATTTAACATCAAGCTGAAACTTGATATATAGTTTGGCCACAATGTGGAGCAGTGCATATTGTTTCGAGGTTATGGCTTACCAGATATAAATAAAGTCATGCTCCTTTGCAGATTTCTGTAATTATTTTGTTTGTGGCTAACTTCTCCTTCCATTAATATCCGATGAAGCTTAAAGTTTGAACATTATATGGCACTGTGCTTATTGTTTTGAGGTTACGGTCCACCAGAAAGTAATCGAGTTATGCTACTTTGAAAATTTCTGTACACATTTTGTTTGTGCAGGTAATGTTTAATCTAGCAAAATCTTTATATTAAGTTTGACTATGATATGGAGCAGTGCATGTTTATTCAAATATTTGTATAACACTTTGAAAGTATCTGTAGACATTTTCATTTCAGGCAAACTCCTCCTACAATTTAGATCCGAACAAGCTGAAACTTGATATATAATTAGACCATTATATGGAGCAGTTCTCATTGTTTCAAGGTTACAGTCCAACAAATATTAACTTGCTACGGGCGTATAATGCCACGCTTGGGAAGCTCTTGTTAGACAGGCATTTGGCAACAGATGGTGGGTACCCTGTGTGCATGTGTTCTCATAGAGTTTTATACCAATCAGTTCGAAATGGTGCAGACTTGTAGATATGCATATGGTTTTGGCATTATTGTCAAATATATTATTGTAACTTTCTCTATAGCTCACCTATTGCTCAAGGTGAGCTATTGTGATCGGTTGTTCGTGCATCCATGTGTGCATCTGTTGTCAACTTTTGCTTTAAATGACTACTTCTCCAAAATTGCCGGACAGATTTCGAAATAATTTCACAGGAATATTCCTTGGGTGACCATTAAACGACTTCTGCTTTGCCAGTGGATGGATTTTGAAATAATTTCATTTGAATGTACTTTGGGTGACCCACTACTGTAATTGCTCATACCGTTCCACTCTGATAAATGATTTCAAAGAAATGTTTTTTTGGTGACCATCTGTTAAAATTGTTCCACTCTGCTGAAAAAGATGGTCGCAAGAACTTAAAATGGAAAAACTTTTAAAAGGCTTCTTTCTCTTTATACTTCTAATAATACTAGAATGAACTGTTTCCGGACTCTACAGTTTGTGTTTACCTACTGATTTCCACCAAACTTGATACATGGCTTTGTATCTATGACACCTCGGCCAAGTTCATTCATCCTCAAAACTTGACGCGTATCATGGGAGTAACGGCCCTTTGTTCTTCAAATAATGCTGAAATTAGCCGTTTCTGGACTCTTCAGTCTGTTTCCCAACTGATTTCAACCAAACTTGATACATGGGTTTGCATCTATGAGACTTCGGTTGCATCTATGAGACCTCGGACGAGTTCGATCACCATCAAAATCTGATGTGTATCACAGGAGTTAGGCGCTTTGTTCTTCAAATAATACTGAAATTAGCAGTTTGCAGACTCTATAGTCTGTGTTTATCTACCGATTTCCACCCAACTTGATGCATGACTTTTCATCCTTGACACCTTGCACGAGTTTGACCATTGTCAAAATGGGACGCTTTTCACAGGTGTTAGGGCCCTTTGTTTTTCACATAATGCTAAAATTAGCCATTTCCTGGCCCTACAGTCTGTGTTTACCTACCAACCCATTCCACCAAACTTAATACATGGGTTTGTACTGATGAGATTCCTCAAGAGTTTGATCATCGTTAAAATCCAACACGTAGCATTGAAGCAATGGCCCTTTATTCTCAAATAATGCTTGAATTAGCCGTTTCCGGACTCTACAGTCTGAGTTTAACTACTGATTTCTACCAAACTTGATACATGTACATGGCTTTTCATCCATGAGACCTTGCACGAGTTCGATCATCGTCAAAATCCGACTCGTGTCATGGGAGTTGTGGCCCTTTATTCATGAAATTTTATACATGTTCCTCATTTGCTCAAAAATGCTTGATATCAATTTAATTTATTGTCAGTGCTCATTGCTGGAAGGTATTTTAGTCGTCATCCAACGACATTTCAGTCTAGTTCTGAATTGAAGCAATTTCATAGGAAAGTTCCATGGGTGACCCTCTAACAAAATTGCTCAAAATATTTGGCTCCACTGAACATGATATGATGTTCACCAGAGCTGAAAATCTCAAACCTCAAAATACAAACCTCAAAATGACTTCTTCTAAACTTTGAAATAATTCCAAAGAAATATTCCTTGGGTCACTGTCAACCAAAATTGCTTAAACCCTCTACTCCACCAAATATTACCTACAATTTCATTTGTACAATATGCATCAGGTCAGCAATCCAGGGCAATCTTGTTTTACTTTTTGGCCATAGTAATGTCACATAACATGGCGGGTAATGTTTCTACAAGCAACTTCTTCATTTCTGTGTATTTTTTGCGAAATACTTATGAAAGCTTGCAATACATTTCATAGTCATTGATTTATATATTATAGCCATATGTTGTTATGCCCACTGCTTAATTTTATTGGTTACCATAGAAACAAAAATGAAAAATACTTAAAAAAATATCTCCTTAGAAACCATATGCTGTACAAGACATGAAATGCCACTCCTGGTTTTCTATGAAAACTGAAGGAAAAAATAGACTGCTTTTCAATTTTGCTTAGTGTAAAGCGCTTTGAGGTTGTAAGCCTGCCCATGAAAAGTGGTGTGAGTCGGACCATCCATGCATATAAACCCTATTGGTTTCATTGGGCAGCAGGGCTTGAGATGTCATTTCATCTCAGTGTTGGGTAAAAGTCCAACAAAATTGGAAGCAACGTCTACAAAATGACCTTTACAGTGTTGACAGGGACGTTAAACCTCAAATCAAACAACAAACAAAAGCAAAATTTTGCTTAGTGCTTTAAGGGTTAACATCCTGATGGGAGACGCTAATTATTTCTCCCCCGAAAATTTTTTTTTTCGGAGAGACATTTTGTTTTTCCCCCATGCGTCTGTCTGTCCGTCTGTCACACTTTCGTGTCCACTCTATAACTTGAAAACGGTTTGAGCTATCTTCACGAAACTTCATATAAATATTAAGCAGCATTAGACGAAGTGCAGTGCACAAGAACTATAACTCGCGCATTTACACTTTTTGAATTATCTCCCTTGGAAGTTTGTCGGTGTGTATATATGTATGGGCAAATCGTGTCCGGTCAATAACTTTCTTATTTTCAGATGGATTTTAAAAGTACTTGGCAGAAATATTAACAACCATAAGACGATGTGTGGTGCGCATAAGGAAGATCGATACCTCAAAGGTCAAGGTCATACTTGGCGGTCAAAGGTAAAAAAGGGGCCTTTTTCATGTTTGGTCAATAACTTACTTATTTTGAGATGGATTTTAAAATTACTTGGCAGAAATATTAACAACCATGAGATGATGTGTGGAGCGTATGGGGAAGGTCGGTACCTTAAAGGTCAAGGCCGTACTTAGAGGTCAAAGGTCAAAAGGGGCCTTTTTTGTGTGTTTGGTCAATAACTTTCTTATTTTGAGATGGATTTTGAAATCACTTTGCAGAAATGTTAACCATTATAATACGATGTGTTGCGTGCATGACCCAGGTTGGTACCTCAAAGGTCAAGGTCATACTTAGAGGTCAAATGTAAAAAAGGGGCCTTTTTTCGGGTTTTGTCAATAACTTGCTTATTTTTAGATAGAATTTGAAGTTACTTGGCAAAAAGGTTAACAATCCTGAGACGACGTGTTGCATGCATGATTCAGTTTGGTACCTAAAATGTCAAGGTCATACATAGAGGTCAAAGGTCAAAAAAGGGACCTTTTTTCGTGTTTGGTCAATAACTTTCTTATTTTTAGATGGATTTTGAAATTACTTGGCAGAAATGTTAACCACCATGAGATGATGTGTTGCACGCATGACCCAGTTTGGTACCTGAAAGGTCAAGGTCATACATAGAGGTTAAAGGTAAAAAAGGGTGCCCTTTTTGTGTTCTGCCAATAACTTTCTTATTTTTGATGGATTTTGAAATTACTTTGCAGAAATGTTAACCACCATGAGACGATGTGTTGCGTGCATGACCCAAGTTGGTACCTTAAATGTCAAGGTCGTACTAAGAGGTCAAAGGACAAAAAGGGGCCTTTTTTAGTGTTCAGTCAATAACTTTCTTATTCCTGGATAGACTGTGATATTACTTGGCAGAAATGTTAACCCTCACGAGACGATGTGGTGCGTGCTAGACCCAGGTCGGTACCTCCAAGATCAAGGTCATACTTAGAGGTCAGAGGTAAAAAAGTTTTTTGTTTTTTTTTGTGTCCAGTCAATAACTTTTTTATTTCTGGATGGACTTTATATGTAAAGTAACCATGCAGAAATGTTCACCATCATTAGACCAAGAGTCATGTGCAAGACCAAGGTCCATACCTCTAATGTCATGGTCATACCTAGAGGTCAAAGGTAAAAAAGGGACAGTCAATAACTTCCTTATTCTTTGATGGATTATGAAATGACTTGGCAGAAATGTTAACCATCATGAGACGATGTGTTGTACCTCAAAGGTCAAGGCTATACTTAGAGGTCAAAGGTAAGAAAGGGATTTTTTGTGTATGGCCAATAACTTTTTTATTTTTCTATGAACATTTTTAAAGTTACTTTGCAGAAATGTTCATCTTCATTAGATGATGTGTTGCTCAATACCTCCAATGTCAAGGTTATACTTAGAGGTCAAAAACGGGGGAGACATCTGTGTTTTTGTAGAAAAACAAATTCTAGTTCTCATTCCAGATTATCAAGTCCGTATCACACAGCCATTTAAGATCATAAAAGTGAAGTTATGTATCTTTATTCTTTATAGGTGACCCAGTATGGACACACTTAGCATCTGACTATACCTATGATGAGTTAGGCCTGGGTGGTAATCTCCCCTTGCCAAAAGATGTTAGCCTGGAAGATGACAGTGGTGGAACCCTAGTTGGCTACTGGGGAGAACTTCTTGTTTACCAGTATTTACAAGCACAAAAAACTGTGGGAAATATTCTGGATGTTTTCTGGTCAAACCAAGAAGGTGAAAAAGGAAATCCCTATGACTTTGAAGTCCATTTTGCAGACGAGAATGGAATTCAGACTGATTACATAGAAGTTAAAAGCACAATGTCAGATTCGAAAGAAGTGTTCCCGATATCGGTGCAGCAGATAAAGTTTGCTGATGAGAAAAAGGACAATTTCCACATCTACCGCGTCTTTAATGCTGGAAACCCGGAGAATGTGCGACTGATTCGAATCCATGATCTCAATATGAGGTTGTCACAGAAACAGGTCAAATTATGTATGATGATTTAAAAAGATAACTATAAACCTTGCTTCATGAACCTTGCTATAAGTTTGTTCATCAATAGACCAGGATACATCGGGATCCTGGTAAAACTGATTTCAAGCAGAAATGTATAGATTATGTAAGATACTTAAAGAAAGGTATTGATAATGTAGAAAAATGGCCATGCACAATTTTGCAACAAAGAGGTATCGGTGTTTGATTGATTTGGTAGATATGCATATACTTTTGGTTTTGTTTTGTTTTAGAGTTCAACACTATTTATGTTATATCAAGCCAGTCAGTTTACCTGACCACACCTCCTGGGCAGGCTTACACATTAGCGGTTAACCAGTACAGTGTACATTCTTTAGCCAGAAGCTGACAACTGCCCTTCTTGAATCAGTAGAACTTATTAAAGATTTCATGATCAACCCCTACGAAAAAGAATGTTGCCAACCCAGCAGGTATTGAACCCATGATTTCCTGATCACAGGTCAAACACGTATCTGAGCTGCCGAGGCTGGCTATGGTTATGGTTTATTCATGATATTGTTTGTCACTTTTTTGCACTTCATGGCCAACTATATCTGACATTAGCCCGATAACTTTCAACCATGACAATCGCACAGAAAGTCAATATTGGGTTGTCTCCCTTTGACTGAGGCCGACGATAGATACATATCGTGTAATCAATATTGTGTTTTAATCCGGCTGTGTGTGAAAATGACCCCGGGGGATATTGAACGATAGATACGTCTAGTTAATTTAGAACTGCGTGTTTTGGTACTTTAAGCGAGAAAAAATCTCTTTTTGTCAAACGTTTAAAATTGAGCCTTTTTGTACTTAAAATATTATCGGTTCTCATAAATCCATTTTTTCTGGAATGTAATATTCCACATTATTTTTTAAAAAAAACACACACACACACACACATTTATAGTTAATGGATGTCAGATTGCATTATTTAAAATTGCATTGTTTAGAAAAGCAACATGTTCATAAGTCAATGTACTAAAAACCCCTGTAAACCCCACTTTACATTATATACAGAAAAGAGAGGTTTAGAGGGGTTACAATGTGTGTGTTATCCGTACCAAGACATTGAATTGTTCATCATAAAAATAATGTGCTTTTTTAGCTCAACTGTCACGTAGTGACAAGGTGAGCTTTTGTGGTCACTTTTTGTCCGTCGTGCGTCCGTGCGTCCGTCCGTCCGTCCGTGCGTGCGTGCGTCCGTAAACAATTTCAAAAAAGTATATCTCTAATACCCCATGGTCAATCTTGATCAAATGTCATGAGAAGGATCACCAGGTAGGGGGAAAGGCTGCATAAGGTTTTTGGGCTGATCAGATTGGAATTCTGGTTGCTATGGCAACATACAGCTCCCAAGACTTACAATGGGAAAAAATTAAAATATCTTCTTCTCTGAAACCACAGTGCCCAGAGCTAAGATATTTTGCATGTAGCAAGGCCAGTGGTCACCTACATAATTCCTGCCAATCATGCCCCTGGGGTCCACATTGGCCACGCCCCAGGGCCCCTTCGCTCCCATAGACTCACAATGGAACATAAAGCTTCAAAAATTTCTTCTCGGAAACTACAGGACCCAGAGCTTAGATATTTAGCATATATCAAGGGCAAGTGGTCACCTACATAATTCCTGCCAATCATGCCCCTAGGTTCCAAACGGGCCACGCCCCATGGCCCTTTAGCTCCTATAGACTCATAATAGAAAAAAGCTTCAAACATCTTCTTCTCTGAAACCACAGGGCCCAGAGCTGCGATATTTGGCATGTAGCGACCACAAGTGGTCACCCTCATAATTCCTGCCAATCACGCCCCTGGGGTCCGAATTGGCCACAACCCGGGGCCCCTTAGCTCCCATAGACTCATAATGGAAAAAAAGCTTCAAAAATCTTCTTCTCTGAAACCACAGGGCCCAAAGCTTAGATATTTAGCATGTAGCACGGCCAGTGTCCACCTACATAATTCCTGCCAATCATGCCCCTGGGTTCCAAATGGGCGACGCCCTGGGGCCCCTTCGCTCCCATAGGCTCATAATGGAACAAAAAGCTTCAAAAATCTTCTTCTCTGAAACCACAGGGCCCAGAGCTTAGATATTTAGCATGTAGCAACGGCCAGTGGCCACCTACATAATTCCTGCCAATCATGCCCCTGGGTTCCAAATGGGCGACGCCCTGGGGCCCCTTCGCTCCCATAGACTCACAATGGAACATAAAGTTTCAAAAATCTTCTTCTCAGAAACCACAGGGCCCAGAGCTTATATATTTAGCATGTAGCAACGGCAAGTGGTCACATACATAATTCCTGCCAATCATGCCCCTGGAGTCCAAACGGACCACGCCAGGGGGCCCTTTAGCTCCTATAGACTCATAATTGAAAAAGCTTCAAAAATCTTCTTCTCTGAAACCACAGGGCCCAGAGCTGAGATATTTAGCATGTAGCAAGGGCAAGTGGTCACCTATATAAATCCTGCCAATCATGCCCCTAGGTTCTAAATGGGCCACGCCCCGGGGCCCCTTAGCTCCCATAGACTCATAGTGGTCAAAAAAGCTTCAAAAATCTTCTTCTCTGAAACTACAGGGCCCAGAGTTTAGATATTTAGCATGTAGGAGCTTTTGTGGTCACTTTTTGTCCGTCGTGCGTCCGTCCGTCCGTGCGTGCGTGCGTCCGTAAACAATTTCAAATAAGTATATCTCTAATACCCCATGGTCAATCTTGATCAAATTTCATGAGAAGCATCACCAGGTAGGGGGAAAGGCTGCATAAGGTTTTTGGGCTGATCAGATTGGAATTCTGGTTGCTATGGCAACATACAGCTCCCTTAGACTTACAATGGGAAAAAATTAAAATATCTTCTTCTCTGAAACCACAGGGCCCAGAGCTAAGATATTTTGCATGTAGCAACGGCCAGTGGTCACCTACATAATTAAAAATCTTCTTCTCTGAAACCACAGGGCCCAGAGCTTAGATATATAGCATGTAGTAACGGCCAGCGGCCACCTACATAATTCCTGCCAATCATGCCCCTGGGTTCCAAATGGGCGACGCCCTGGGGCCCCTTCGCTCTCATAGACTCATAATGGAACAAAAAGCTTCAAAAATCTTCCTCTCTGAAACCACAAGGCCCAGCGCTTAGATATTTAGCATGTAGCAACGGCAAGTGGTCACATACATAATTCCTGCCAATCATGCCCCTGGGGTCCAAACGGGCCACGCCCCGGGGCCCTTTGGATCCTATAGACTCATAATGGAAAAAAGCTTCAAAAATCTTCTTCCCTGAAACCACAGGGCCCAGAGCTGAGATATTTAGCATATAGCAAGGGCAAGGGGTCACCTACATAAATCCTGCCAATCATGCCCCTAGGTTCCAAATGGGCCACGCCCCGGGGCCCCTTAGCTCCCATAGACTCAAAGTGGTAAAAAAGCTTCAAAAATCTTCTTCTCTGAAACTACAGGGCCCAGAGTTTAGATATTTAGCATGTAGGTACGCCAATTGGTCACCTACATGATTCCTGCCAATCATGCCCCTGGGTTCCAAATGGGCCACGCCCCAGGGCCCCTTCACTCCCATAGACTCATAATGGAAAACAAGCTTCAGAAATCTTCTTCTCTGAAACCACAAGGCCCAGAGCTCTGCTATTAAGCACGTATCAACGGCAGGTGGTCACCTACATAATCCCGGCAATCATGCCCCTGGGGTCCAAAAGGGCCACGCCCCGGAACCAGTTAGACTTATAATGGAAAAAAAGCTTCAAAAATCTTCTTCTCTGAAACCACAGGGCCCAGAGCTTAGATATTTAGCATGTAGCAACGGCAAGTGGTCACATCATAGTTCCTGCCAATCATGCCCCTGGGGTCCAAACGGGCCACGCCCCGGGGCCCTTTAGCTCCTATAGACTCATAATGGAAAAAAAGCTTCAAAAATCTTCTTCTCTGAAACCACAGGGCCTAGAGCTTAGATATTTAGCATGTAGCAATGACAAGTGGTCACCTACATAAATCCTGCCAATCATGCCCCTGGGGTCCAAATGGGCCACACCCTAGGACCCCCGTAGCTCCCATAGACGCATAATGAAAAAAAAACTTCAAAAATCTTCTTCTCTGAAAACACAGAGCCCAGAGCTTAGATATTTAGCATGTAGCAACTGCAAGTGGTCTCCTACATATTTCCTGCTAATCATGCCCCTGGGGTCCAAATGGGCCATGCCCAGGGGCCCCTTAGCTCCCATAGACTCATAATGGAAAAAAGCTTCAAAAATCTTCTTCTCAGAAACTGTGAAGCACAGAACTTAGATATTTAGTGTCTAGCTACATAAAATAGCCAGCTACATAAATCCTGCTTACCCTGCCCCTGGGGTCAAAATTGGCCACGCCCGAGCTCATCACCTCCAATAGACTTATAATGGAAAAAAACTTAAAAAATATTCTTCTATGAAACCATAAGGCCCAGAGCTTAGATTTTTAGTATGTAGCAAAGTTAAGTGGCCACCTACATAAATCCTGCCAGTTATGCCCCTGGGATCCAAATTGGCCACACCCCAGGGGTCTTTAGCTTCCATAGACTTACAATTGGAGAAACTTCAAAAATCTTCTCCTCTGAAACCACAGGGCCCTTATAATAAAAAAAACTTAAAATGGGGGAAAAAATCTTCAAAAATCTTCTTCTCTGAAACCATAAGTCCCAGAGCTTAGGTATTTAGCATGTAGCAATGTCGAGTGGTCGCCTGCATGAATCCTGCCAATCATGCCCCTGGGGTCCAAATCCTGTGGCCCCTTAACTCCAACAAACTTATAATGGAAAAAAAGCTTCAAAATTCTTTGAAACCATGAAGTACAGACCTTAGATATTTAGTATATAGCAACACAAAATCCTGCCAACTGTGCCCTTTGGGTCAAAATTGGCCAAGCCCAGGGCTCATTAGCTCCTATAGACTAATACTGGAAAAAAACTTAAAAAATCTTTTTCTCCAAAACCATAAGGCACAGATTTTGTTTGATTTGAGGTTTTACATTCCCGTCAACATTGTATAGGTCATTTTGGAGATGTCTCTTCCAATTTTGTGGGACTTTTACCCGACATTGAGATGAAATTACATCTCAAGTCCTGTTGCCCAATGAAACCAGTAGGGTTTATAAGCATGGACACCGCTTTGCCTGAGCTTAGATATTTAGTATATAGCAATGTCAAGTGGTCTCCTACACTAATGATTTTCTGGTACACAAGTGAGAGATATAGGGCCATTGGGCCCTCTTGTTAGTATAAATTAACATTCCGAAGATAAGAAAGAAAACATTGTCACAAGGATATGTTTTCTTAATGGGTTGACAGTTTTGTTTGATTTGAGGCTTAACGTCCCCGTCAGCAATGTATAGGTCATTTTGTGGACGTTGCTTCCAATTTTGAGGGACTTTTACCCGACCCTGAGATGACATCTCAAGCCCTGCCACCCAATGAAACCAGTAGGGTTTATCTGCATGGACGGTCCAACTCGCACCACTTTTCATGGGCAGCCTTAGAGCCCCAATGCAGTTTACTAGTACTCATGTGCTGTGCAGTCAGTTTCAGCTCTGCGTGGAAGCATCATGCAGCCCAATCTATTTCTTCGCATCACGATAACACACCCGTGTGATATAGTGCTTTTTTATGCCCCCGGAATCTAAGAGATTCGGGGGCATATAGTTTTTGGTCTGTCCGTCTGTTTGTCCGTTTGTCCGTTTGTCCGTCTGCAAAAACTTTAACATTGGGCATAACTTTTGAATGGTAATAGATAGAGCTTTCATATTTCACATGTGTATACCTTATCACAAGACCTTTCCAGTGGTACCATAATTTTTGATTTCGTGACCTTGACCTTTGACCTATTTTTTTCAAAATTTTTAAAAACATTAACATTGGCGCTGTCCGGGGGCATCAGTGTTTCACAAACACATCTTGTTTCATACCTCAAAAAAGGTCATCTTTCTGATGACAATTTGTGATATTTTGTTTATTTATACTCAAAACATAGGTCGTGGGTGCTAGTTAGAACCGCCGCAATGATGCGGTTCTAACGAGTACCAACAACTTATGTCTAGGAGCAGAAATAAGAGACATAATGTATACCCCGTAAACCCCAGTTTTCAATATTTAAAGTGGGGTTTAATGGGGTGTTCATTTCACGTACTCGTTAACTTGATGAAGCCCCGTTGGGCGGAGGCCGTAATGGGTTGACAGCAAAGGCGCTGATCTAAGCTCGACGTCTGATCTGGGGCCTGAAGAAATAGATGGGCTACATGATGCTTCCACGCAGAGCTGAAACCGACCCGCACAAGAGTGCACGTAAACCGCTTAGAGGATCTAAGCCTGCCGTGGCAAAGCGGTGCGCACGAGTCGGTCCGTCTATGCTTAGAAACCCTATTGGTTTCATTGGGTAGCTGGGCTTGAGAAGTCATTTCATCTCAGTGTCGGATAAAAGTCCCACAAAATTGGAAGCAACGTCTCCAAAATGTCCTTTACAGTGTTGACGGGGACGTTACCTTTCTACCTATGTTTTTGTGTTTATTAAGTCAAAATCATACTCTAAACATAGGTTGTGTTTGCTCGGTAGAACCGGCTCATTGAGGCGGTCGTAACGAGTACCCACAACCTATGTCTTGGAGCAGAAATAAGAAAAATAATGAATACCCCTGTAAATCCCTTTTTTCTCTATATAAACTGGGGTTTAAGGGGTCTTCATTTCACGGACATGTTCACGTGATACATAAATAAATTAAAAAAAAATCAGATTGAGCTGGTTCTAAATAGAACCATCAATCAACGTATTGAGCAATAAATAAATTTTAAATAAATGAATCGTAAATAAATAAATTACGATAACACATCCGTGCGGCATAGTAGGGTATTCTTGATATCTCAAAACAGTTAATTTGTTAATGAAAACTTATCGATACTCAAAACCGGTTTTGTATTCTCGCCTCGTTAAGGTGGCTCTAACTAGTACCCACAACCTATGTCTTTGAGAAGAAATAAAAAAATAATGAATACCACAGTAAACCCCAATTTTCTTTATATAAAGCATTGTTTAAGGGGGTGTTCATTACACGGCTTGTTGCCGTGATGAAAAAAAAAAACAACAGTGACTAAAATAATATAGAAGAATAAGAAGCAAGTACTTTCGAACTATGTTTTTGTGTTATGTTAAAATCATGCTGATCCCTGATTATCCGACTGTTCAATATATAAAGTTAAGTTTTACATGCAAATTCTTTTCCCCGATATGATGGAAGGAACACCAGAAAAGGTACACCCTGATCTTAATAAATCATTTAACAGTTGAAATAAATACATAAATATAAAAATAAATACATCGGAACGAGCTGGTTCTAAATATAACCAACAATCCACGCATTGAGCAAAAATATAAACAAATAAATTAATAAATTACGACAACACATCCGTGCGGCTCAGTCAATTCTTGATTATTTGCTAATCATCACGTGAACAAGTCCGTGAAATAAAGACCCCCTATACCCCACTTCATATAGAGAAAACTGGGGTTTAGGGGTATACATTATTTTTCTTATTTTTGTTCCAAACCATAGGTTGTGGGTACTCGTTAGAACCGCCTCGATGAGGCGGTTCTAACGATCGAGGCGGTTCTAACGAGCACCCACAACCCATGTTTGCCGTATTTATAAGAAAAAGATCACTGATTTTCATCAGAAAAGTAGCCATTTTGGAGATGTGGAAAATGTACTTTATCGCACGGGTGTGTTATCGTAATGGAAATCTAAAAACAAGTTTTGTATTCTCGTTAGAACCGCCTCATTGAGGTGGCTCTACCGAGTACCCACTACCTTTGTCTTTGATAAGAAATAAAAAAAAGAATACCACGGTAAACCCCAGTTTTCTTTTCTATAAAAATCTTTCTTTCTTTCTTTCTTTATTTCTTTCAATTGTAATCTTATTACTAGCAATGTTTGTTTAAATTGCTTAGTAAGTATAAAAAATCTAATCGGTCATGAAAAATAAATAAATAAATAAATAAGACGCAGATCAGACACCGCATTTTAGATTGATAAATAAATAAATAAATAAGACGCAGATCAGACACCGCATTTTAGATTGATTTACATTCCAAAGGGATGCCCAGGCGGAGGTGTGTTCATTTCACGGTCTACGGAGAATGACACGCTTTGGGATTACACCAAGTGTAGACGATGAAGCTTTTTCTGAATAAGCTCCATATTTAATCCTAAAATGCCGCTATTAAATATAATTTTGAAATATTATAATTGCTATCAAAGTGCACAAAATTGTAACCACATTGCGTCTGATACAGGCGATTGTTTGCAATATTAACAGAAAGTGAAGATTTTAGCCGTTTAAGTAGGGTACTGTCGTTGTTTTTCCACCGTTTTGTATGTTTCATATAAGGATTAAGGGTTGTTAATTTGAAAATAAAAATGCCGGCAGCTAATTAAATAAAAAGTCCACTTATTTGATATCTTTTTGAAGGTATTTAAACTGACAATTAGATTAAATCGGAACTTTTTTGCCAAATTGAAAAATAAATAAGTTATATTTGTTTAAAAATTAGTTTCCATTAAAGCGCCTGCTATTTCCAACAAGACATTCTGTACAGGTAAGCCGAGAAGGTCAGCGCACAGTAAAAGGCTTAATCCTTTGCGCCAACGGCATAAATGTCAATAATAGTTGCGGATGTTGAACTTTGTCTTTTTGTTTTAGCTAAAATATTAGTGTACTTACAGATAGTGAATCCCCTGTGTATGCAAGGTCTCTTAACCCACAACAACCACTGCCTTTGCAAACAGTGTAGATCCAGATCAGATGGCTTCTGAATGATCAGGATCTACACTGTTTGTTATGTAGTTTGTGAATTACACCAATAGATTATATCAAGTAATTTGATTGGTTGATAATCTGCAATGGGAGTGGCTTAATTAATTTATGCAGTGGGATAAGGGTTACCATAAAAATTCGGCTATAAGATGAGGAATTTTCCCTCCAAAATGAGCCAAAAAAAATGACCCCGTCTTATAGCCGAGGTCATGGACTGCAGGCTTTTTTCCGGCAATGTCCGGCGAAGACCAGACATACGGAAAAAGCCGATCGGTGATTTTTGAATTGATATAAATCGCCGCCCACAAACCACAGCTACGATATTTCTGCACGCGATCGGTAAATGACGTCATCCGACGCCATTACCCCCACACGTGTTTAATGTCATTGCATCTATCTCTTTCATAAAAAAAAAATGTTTGGAACCGGTAAAAAATACTTTCCCGATAGCTAAGCGGTTGTGAATAGAGATGGATAGAAAATCAGTGCTTTGCACAGCTCCCGAATTATCCCCAGAAGCTAAGTGTCAATAACCAACAACAGCGTTCGACTGTTCCCACCAACATCTGCTATTTGGCGCCAAAACATAACCATTCATGAGATCGTAGACTAGCTCGATTTTATGATGCAAACATCTACCGTTAGATGTAGCTAATAGTCTGAGGAGCATTTAAATCATTTTCACATTGATTGTGGATTAAATTTTATGACTGGAGGATAAACGCAAATTAGAGACATAACTTGACCATATTTTCACACCTTATCGACACACACCGCAGGGTGGCAATTATAAGACAGGGATTAACAATAGTGTCATACTTGAACTGTAATAAATACACATATGGTTTGTCTCTGAATTGACAGAGATTTACTTACAGGTCTAGTTTTATCATATTTAAGGACTAAAAAAGACTAGCAGTTGTAGAGTAAATATGACACATAAAAACAAGATCGCATAGGAGTGCTCGACTGCGCACATGCGCAGGTGGACGCTTGTATGCGACCTACATGATTATATGAATTTGTACTAACTACATTGCTAACGAGATCGGCACACGATATCTCGGGCCCTCAAACGACTAGGTAGGAATACAATTCCTCCTATGGTGCCTTCCTTCACGTAGGTTGCGATAATGACATGTAAACATGGCGACTCAGAATGACCCACTTACGGCCCCACAGAATATGACATCCTACGTGGAGGAGGCCTTGCTAGGGGCACCACATTTTCCTAACTTTAACAAAAAATGCAGAAAGGGGATTGACCTACTTCCACATCCTCCGCGATAGAGGTCACCCACTAACTAAAATAAACACAAACTTGGGGCCGAGACGGCGGAGGCCATCACACTATACTATATGTTGTATGTACAGAATAAACAAAAATCACAAAATATAATCTACAAGCACAACCTTGCAGGTACAAAAACTGTCCTACCCAGCAATAGAGAGCGGATGGGCTTGCCCCAAAACGGACAACACCATCTTTAAAGCACAAGAAAAACAAACATGACAGGTCCGTGGCGGGGCGAGCACACCCGCCCGCATATATACTCAATAAGCTGGGGGCACAGATCAAATAATGTAAAAATGTACATACGTTACAAAAATATGCAAAAATCAAACAAAAAAATAAAAAAAAACAAAATACCAATATCAAAATTGATACAAAAAGCGTACACGACATCCATAGACATGGTGCTGGCATGAGGGTGTAGATGCGGCTGAAGCTACAAGCTAGAAGAAAGAAATGGATTGACTCTACAATTTTGTGGTGCAAATAAGCACCACAAAATGGCTAAAAACTTTGTCTCGAATCCCCTGATTGGGTATAAGGTGCATAACACGTAGCATGGAAACGTGTATAAAAATCTTTAGAAACGTCTTCCAAATCGCAATGAAACTTTCAAACAAAATTAACTGCTAAACGATCCCCTTTATGATAAGGTCAAACTCGGAGCCTACTCTGTTACACAAAACAACCCACACCCCTTTGCGGCAAACCGCAAAAACCCAAGGCACAGCACTGCTATAACTTAAACGCAGGCAATCACGTAGCCAAACCTTTAGAATGGAGTTCCAAATTACTACAACTAAACTATGTTGCACCAAAACAAAGGCTCACATTGGAACTGTGCAACACATCCACAGCCCTTGAAAAATGAAACACGCCTAGCCCAGAAACTCCAATCAATAAAGATGCCCTTTAGCGACAGGACACATGCACTCCTGAAGCAAACGGGAAGACAAAATATAAGCCCCACCGAGACCTGGAAAGGTCACGGCACCGTTTCACAAACCTCTCAGGACGGAGCTCGGCGATTGGCTACAGGGTAAGGGGATGCCCGTCGGCTCGGAGACACCTGAGACGTGAGACGACAAACATGAGACGGACGGGGCTGGAGCCGAGCGATGGTCTCCCTGTTCACCGGCAACGGGGAATGGGGGTACCACCGAACGGCTACGGTGTAGTGCCAGCATGGATTCGTTTCCTGGGACCCCACCAGCTGACGACCCGCGACACGGGGAAACTGGAAAACAACAACAGCAGTTGTAGACGATTTTTTTTGCACTTGTCCCGATCGAGGGTCATAAGGTCAAAGTGCACCTGCCCGGCGTGATTTCGGTCTTGTCCCGGACGGCCGGGAAATGGATTTGTCAGCCCCTGTCGTCTATTAAATAGAAGTCTGTGTAGCCCAAGCCAGCAAAGCATGTACCGGGCCAACAGCGATACGACGTATCGGCCCGACATTTGCCGCTATTTTGTGCTAGCTGGGGCGTTGGTTCTGAAACTGAATAGCAAGGTGTTGTGTTCCCCGATAAAAAAAAAACGTTCAGTTACTTATAAAAAAGCTGCAACGAATTTTCTAAATTTTGTGGATGGAAATGAATTTCCCCCCTTTCCCAACACTTAATAGACGTACCTATTCAGATTCAATAAGAGTTGTCTCTCTTTGAGCAACAAACCACATAGAAAACACAAATAAAAGAGACATAATATCGGAATCTAATAAACGCGCGCAACGTGAAATAAGATTCGCACAGTACTGCTCGCCACATCCAAAGTGATGGAAGACAGAGACATGTCATGGCGAAAAGGGGAACAAAGTCAACGATAGGCACTGTGGTTGCGGCTTAGCTTTGCACTTATGGGTGCCTGCCGGTGACAGCGATCCCTGGATCACTGTTGTGACAATGACAGAACGGGGCATGGACCCGCCATAAGGAAAATCCATAGCCCCGAACCACCCTCCCGAGGGGGTGTGGCAAGTGAGAGGTTAGGACGAGGAGTAGCGTTGTGGTTGCGGCCCACTGGCTTTGCACTTATGAGCGCTACACTAAAATCCTAGCTGATCAGGAGCCACACAGCCCGAAAGAGGACCACACGAGCGCACGCCAGGATTGGAAATGGATCCACCACAAGGGAAATCCATCGCCCGGGCCCTCCTGAGGGGGGTGAGGTGAACGGGAGGTTAGGACGAGATGTAACGCTGTGGTTGAGGTCCTTGGACTTTGCACTTAGGAGCGTTGCATCAAAATCCTGGCTGATCGGGAGCCACAAAACCCAAATGAGAACGGAACAACAGCACACTAGCAAACAAACGCCTTTCCTTCAGGAACGCATATAGATAAGTGGGACAGAAATAAGAAACAATACGCCTTATCACATCTCTTTTTCTTTCTTTTTTTCCGCAACTTTCGCTTTCGGATAAAGGATGTACATTATAAGGTTACCCAAACGGAATGATCTGGGGGCCCTCAAAATGACCCTTTTGTAAATACCTGACTAGCAGGAAAATCGCAAATAAACGCCCTCTCGAAGCACACATGGTACCTCTTCTTGCCCTCCCTGGACAGATGAACACGGTCCCTGTCATAATGCCTGTGGAGGCGGCCATCGCTGTCCCAAATTTGCACTCGAAAAAAATGACACGCCGCTAGAGACGCCGGCGCAGAAACTGATTAATCTGACGCCGGAACGCTTCGAACCCAGGATCGATATTGCTTCGAAATGACCCTCGAGGCAATACCCCACCAACAAGGCCAGTAATGCCCGCCGCCTCCAGAGACCCAATAAGGGACATGATCATCTGCCCGATATGCCCCTGCTGATCATAACTGATATCGTTCCCGCCTATGTGGAGAAGCACCACGTCAGGATTCCACGCCATCATTCTGTCCCACATGTCCACATCATATCTCGTCACGCGCGTACCACTACGGCCGAAAAAACGCACCTCGCCTGGTTCATCAAACAGCCCTCCGTACTGCTCTTGTCGTTTAATATAGAAATTACCAATACAGCAAGGCCCCCACCCATAGGGGCTTGAAGAAATATATGAGCTGCATAATGCTTCCACGCAGAGCTGAATCCAGCCTACACACTAGTACTGGTAAACCGCTTAGAGGATCTAAGCCGGTCCAGGAAACGCGGTGCGAGGCGGACCGTCCTTGCTAATAAACAATATTGGTTTCATTGGGCGACAGGGCTTGAGATGTCATTTCATCTCAGAGTCGGGTAAAAGTCCCACAAAATTGGAAGCAACGTCTCCAAAATGACCTTTACAGTGTTGACGGGGCCGTTAAACCTCAAATCAACCAACCAACCAACCAATAAAACAATACAGCAAATTGCGCCATGACCGTAATTAAAACGAACGGTCAAGACGGCCACATATTTATACAGATAAGGGCAATTAACTAACTAATTAGGGCATGACTTAGCGCGACCCTGAAGGAAGGCATCAACACACAACCACCCACGCAAAACTAAACAACATACAACCACCCTACGTAATGCACAAATAGGTAGATATAGCGATAGCTGTAGGGTAGGAATACCGTAGAGAGGATAGTATAGAGAAAGAGAGATTAAAAAACCTGGAGATAGAAGAAGAAGAAGAAGAGTTTTCTTCCAAAAAGCGAATTCAAACATTTTTATCTGTAAATATGAAACCTTAAAAACAAGATCGCATAGGAGCGCTCGACTGCGCACGTGCGCAGGCGGACGCTTGTATGCGACCTGATGATTATAACAATTTGTACTAACTACGTTGCTAACGAGATCGGGACATGTTGTCTCGGGCCCGCGAATGGCTAGGTAGGAATACACATTCCTCCTATGGTGCCTTCCTTCACGTAGGATGCGATAATGATATGTAAAACATGGCGGCTCAAATTGACCCACTTACGGTCCCACAGAATACGGCATCCTATGTCGAGGAGGGCACCACTTTTTCATAACTTAAGACGGCAAATGCAGAAAAGGGGATTGACCTATTTTTCACATCCTCCGCGATATGAGTCACCCACTAACTAAATCAGATACAAAATTGGGCTCGAGATGGCGGAGGCCGGCACACTATGTTATATGTTGTCTGTACAGAACAAACAAAAAATTCACAAAATATAATCTACAAGCACAATCTTGCAGGTACAAGAACTGTCCTTCCCAGCAACTGTGAGCGGTCGGGCTTGCCCGAAAACGGACAACACCATCTTTAAAGCACGAGAAATACAAACAAGACAGGTCCGTGGCGGGGCGAGCACATCCGCCCGCATATATACTCAATAAGCTGGGAGCACAGACCAAATAATGTAAAAATGTACATACGTTACAAAAATATGCAAAAATCAAATAAAAAAAAATAAAAACCAAAAATACCAATATCAAAATTGATACAAAAACACGTAGACAACATCCATCGGCAGGGTGCTGGCGTGACGGTGTAGATGCGGCTGAAGCTACATGCTAGGAGAAAGAAGAAAGAAATGGATGGACTCTACAATTTTTGGTGCAAATAAGCACCACAAAATGGCTAAAAACTTTATGTCTCGAATCATCTGATTGGATATAAGGTGCATAACACGTAACATGAAAACGTGTATAGCAATCTTAAGAAACGTCTTCCAAATCGCAATGAAACAAAATTAACTGCTAAATGATCCCCTTAATGATAAGTTCAAACTCAGAGCCTACCATGTTACACAAAACAACCCATACCCCTTTGCGACAAACCGCAAAAACCCAAGGCACAGCACTGCTATAACTTAAACGCAGAGCAATCACGTAGCCAACCCTTTAGAATGGAGTTCCAAATTATTACAACTAATCTACGTTGCACCAAACAAAAGGCTCACATTGGAACTGCGCAACACATCCACAGCCCTTGAAAAATGAAGCACGCCTAGCCCAGAAACTCCAACAAATAAAGATGCCCTTTAGCGACAGGACACATGCACTCCTGAAGCAAACGGGAAGACAAAATATAAGCCCCACCGAGACCTGGAAAGGTCACGGCACCGTTTCACAAACCCCTCAGGACGGAGCTCGGCGAATGACTACAGGGCAAGGGGATGCCCGTTGGCTCGGAGACAACTGAGACGTGAGACGACAAACACGGACGGACGGGGCTGGAGCCGAGCGATGGTCTCCCTGTTCACCGGCAACGGGGAATAGGGGTATCATCGAACGGCTACGGTGTAGTGCCAGCAAGGATTCGTTCCCTGGGACCCTACCAGCTGACGACCTGCGACATGGGGAAACTGGAAAACAACAACGGTCGAGCCAAAAGTGCCGATCCAAAGATTTTGTATTTCGTCTCTTGTCAGAATGAAGATATATATTGTAGTCAGTTTGGTATAAAATAATTATGAATAGCATATTTGATAACTGCACGAAGGTTCATCTCTCTATAAAAATGACATCAAAAATCAGCATGATCTGTATGTAAATAACTTCGTAGGTGATGTAAAGGCAAATCCCAGAGACTTCTACAGATATATCAATAGCCAGGAGAAAGATAGGCAAGGTATCTCACCCCTTAATGAAAGTGGAGGGAGCGGGGTCGCTGAATCGGACTCTGAAAGGGCAGAGGAATTGGTTGGTCAGTTCAATGATGCATTCAATAAAACTGAGTTCCACGAGGTTCCATTGCCTGGAAGATCAACCCCTTTCATGGAAAATGTATCTTCGGCGGGAGTGATCAAGTTACTTAAAGGCTTGAACCCGTCTAAAGCTTTAGGGCCTGATGTGCTTCATCCTGGAGTCCTGAAGGAACTAGCAAACGAGTTAGGTGCAGTTTATGCTCATCTTTTCCAACAATCTCTCAATACGGGTGAAATTCCCAAAGTATGGCTCCTAGCGAACATCTGTCCACTTTTCAAAAAGGAGACAGTGCTCCTGCGAAGTACAGGGGTAATTATCGCCCGGTGTCACTGACTGTTCTATGTAAATTGCTTGAACACATAGTCTGCTCAAACATCATGGCCCACTTGGATGAACATAAACTTTTGTCAGACAGACAACATGCATTTAGGAAAAGGCATAGTTGCGAAACTCAGTTGAGCACGGTTATTAATGATTGGGCAATAATCTTGGACAAGGGGGTGCAGGTGGACACATTTATTCTGGACTTTGAGAAGGCTTTTGACACCCTCATGAACTACATGTACTTTTAAAAATCCAAGTTATTTGGTTATGGAATTGGAGGGAAGACTCTCAAATGGATAGATTCCCTCCTTTGTTACAGAAAACAGCGTGTTGTTGTTAATGGTGAATCTTCTGTATGGGTGCCAGTTTTATCTGGGGTCCCCAGGGGACTGTTCTTGGTCTGCTGCTATTCTCCCTGTACATCAATGATCTTTCTACTGACATTGGCTCGGAAATAAGACTGTGTTTGCTATCGGGAAATAAGAGATACTGAGGACTCAATGAAACTTCAGAAGGATAGATTAGGATGTTGGGCACGAAAATGGGGCATGAGATTTCAACCCGTTAAATGTAATATTATGCAGATAACTAGGAAAAGAATAAATAAAATCGAGGCTTCTTACACCTCAGAGGGAACGGTCCTCGAAAATGTGAATTCCATTAAATACCTTGGTGTGACAATCTCTTACGATTTGAAATGGAATACACACATTAGCAACATGTGCACAAAGGCAAATAGAAAACTTGGTTTCCTGAGGCGAAATCTTCACCAGTGTCCTCAGGATATGAAAGAGACAACATATAGGGGACTTGTTCGCCTAGTCTTGGAATATGGTAGTTGCATCTGGGACCCAAGCGGAGTGGTCCTTAATGAAGAAATTGAAAAAGTTCAGAATACATGTATAGCTGCTAGATTTGTAACAGGAAATTACTGCTTTGAAACTGGGAGCATAACTGGAATTCTAGGAAAATTAAGATCGGAGTCTCTCAAGAATAGAAGAAGAGACAGTAGGCTCCTACTCTTATACAAAGGTCTACAGGGTGCTGCCAGCACTCCAACAGGTGACCTTGTTCCCCCAGCTAGGCACTGTAGAAAGCACCAGAAAGAAAGAAAGAAAATAACTGTATCACCTGTTTGTCGCCATTTTTCACTAAGTTTCAGAAATGGGACATAATTGTAAATGACTCTGATGCAATAGCTGTTCTACTTAACGCTTTGTCTGGGCACTGTGACAGTTATTATTATTATTATTATTATTATTATTATTATTATTATGTCAATGTTATTATTTCTATCTTTACATTATTATTGTTCTTTCTTTCTTTCTACCGATACTGCGTCAGTCACATTTGACCATTACCGCAGGTGTACATTACATACACTCCAGGTTTGCAGGATGATTATTAAAATCTGAAAATGTTTGTCCGATGATGAGCTTGTTATTAATTGTGATAGATAAACATTAAATTTGGCAAGCATATTTATTTAGCCTATCAGTTCAGCATGGTATGTACAAAGAAATATCAATTGGGGGTAATTATCTTGTTAGCAGGGCACACATAAAGGCAACGATTCTTTCAATGTTTTCGAAACACAATGAGTTGAGCAATTACCGTAATGATCCTATGTATAAGGACTGACAGGCTTCAGCAAATAAGCCAGTCCCAGATAAGACTGCTCCTGAAGCAGGGTCTACACTGTTTGTCATTTCATCTGCACCTTTTGGACTTTTTGCTGAACAGTAAAAAAATATTGTTAAAAAATTTAGGAGAATAACTGCAAGTCATCAAGATTCTGTTTTTTAGGGTTTCACAGTACTGCTATTAGTTGTTTTTCGCGACGCTTGGATTAAATGTTTTAGTACCTTTAAGCCGCAATTACATAAAGAAAGGAATGGTAAAATACGGTAAATGACCAATTAATTTGAATAGTAAAAAAATAAATACTGATCCGGGTGTTTGAATTGTTAGAAATTATCAGATCGGAAATTTATCAGTGTTCGAACGATTTGACATTACGATAACACACCCGTGCGACATAGTGCATTTTTCACATCTCCAAAATAGCTACTTTCCTCAGGAAAATCCGTGATATGTTTCTTATAAATACTGCAAACATAAGTTGTGGGTACTAGTTAGAACCGCCTCATTGAGGCGGTTCTAACGAGTACCCACAACCTATGTCTTGGAGCAAAAATAAGAATAATGTATACCCCGTAAACCCCAGTTTTCTCTATATAAAGTGGGGTTTAGGGGGGGGGGGCTGTTCATTTCACGTGATGTATGCCGAACTTGACTGGAAAATCACGATCTCAAAAATTATGTGCTTATAAAAATGAGCCTTTCTTTGAGAGAGCATGTCTTCAGAGGTGACTGCATGACAAACGGTGCAGATCCTGATCAGAAACCATCTGATATGAATCTACACTGTAGGGATTGTCGTGAACAGCGGGAAACTGTAAGTCTTCGCAGGGCATTACGTGTTAGTAATAAAAAACAACATATCAGATTCCACTGGTGCACAGGCTGACCTTTAGAGCTTCCCTGCTGGTGCGCAGTGACTATAGGTGAGTGCAGTGCAACTACCACTGCAGCTAGGGCACCGCAATTCCTTTGAATCTGTATGTGCATCGAACAGGCCGACCACGGTTGCCTTGTACACTTATGGCTTGGTTATGGTCTATTGCTCCTCTGTATGATCAGCCAGGTCTGTTCATACTGTGGATGCACACGGCACAGGCTGCTGTGATTCATCTGTCACGAGGGTGCTCATTCCTTTTTGTAGAAACTGCTGTCTTCCAGCTTTGAATGGCCGATCATGGGGTAAACAGGTACTAAACAAGAGGGCCCAATGGCCCTATATCGCTCACCTGTGAACAGAAAATCATATGTGTAGGAGACCACTTGACATTGCTACATACTAAATATCTGAGCTCTGGGCCTTATGGCTTTGGAAAAGAAGATTTTTTTTCCAGTTTAAGTCCATAGGTCAATTTTGACCCAAAGGGCATGGTTGGCAGGATTTATGTAGGCGACAATTTTA
The DNA here is from genome assembly GCA_963580285.1 of Lucinisca nassula. Classification (NCBI taxonomy): domain Eukaryota; kingdom Metazoa; phylum Mollusca; class Bivalvia; order Lucinida; family Lucinidae; genus Lucinisca; species Lucinisca nassula. Next base: position 39,925,697 of record OY757017.1, read on the forward strand.
TGTTGCTATATACTAAGTATCTAAGGTCCGTACTTCATGGTTTCAGAGAAGAAGATTTTTAAAGCTTTTTTTCCATTATAAGTTTATTGGAGTTAACAAGCCACAGGATTTGGCCAATTTGAACACCAGGGGCAAGACTCAGGCAGGATTCATGTAGGCAACAACTTCATGTTGCTACATGCTAAATACCCAAGCTCTGGGCCTTATGGTTTCACAGAAGAATATTTTTTAAGTTTTTTTTTTCCATTTTAAGTTTTTTATTCCATTTTAAGTCCATCCACGGTAGCTAATGGGCCATGGGTGTGGCCAATTTTGGCCCAAGGAGCATGTCTGGCAGGATTCATGTAGGTGACCTGGGCCCTGTGGTTTCAGAGAAGAAGATTTTTGAAGCTTTTTTTCATTAGGGGTCTATGGGAGCTAAGGGGCCCCGGGACGTGGCCCATTTGGACCCCAGGGGCATGATTGGCAGGATTTATGAAGGTGACCACTTGCCATAGCTACATGCTAAAGATCTAAGCTCTGGGCTCTGTGGTTTCAGAGAAGAAGATTTTTGAAGCTTTTTTTTTCCATTATGAGTCTATGGGAGTGAAGGGGCCCCGGGGCGTGGCCCATTTGGAACCCAGGGGCATGATTGGCAGGAATTATGTAGGTGACCACTTGCCCTTGCTACATGCTAAATATCTAAGCTCTAGGCTCTGTGGTTTCAGAGAAGAAGATTTTTCAAGCTTTTTTTCCATTATGAGTCTACAGGAGCTAAGGGGTCCCGGGGCGTGGTCCGTTTGGACCCGAGGGGCATGATTCGCAGGAATTATGTAGATGTCCACTTGCCGTTACTACATGCTAAATATATAAGCTCTGGACCCCGTGGTTTCAGAGAAGAAGATTTTTGAAGCTTTTTTTTCCATTATGAGTCTATGGGAGTGAAGGGGCCCCGGGGCGTGGCCCATTTGGAACCCAGGGGCATGATTGGCAGGAATTATGTAGGTGACCACTTGCCCTTGCTACATGCTAAATATCTAAGCTCCTGCCCCTGTGGTTTCAGAGAAGAAGATTTTTAAAGCTTTTTTCCATTATGAGTCTACAGGAGCTAAGGGGTCCCGGGGCGTGGTCCGTTTGGACCCCAAGGGCATGATTGGCAGGAATTATGTAGGTGACCACTTGCCCTTGCTACATGCTAAATATATAAGCTCTTGGCCCTGTGGTTTCAGAGAAGAGATTTTTGAAGCTTTTTTCCATTATGAGTCTATAGGAGCTAAGGGGCCCCGGGGCGTGGTCCGTTTGGACCCCAGGGGCATGATTGGCAGGAATTATGTAGGTGACCACTTGCCATTACTACTTGCTAAATATATAAGCTCTGGGCCCTGTGGTTTCAGAGAAGAAGATTTTTGAAGCTTTTTTCAATTATGAGTCTATGGGAGCTAAGGGGCCCCGGGGTGTGGCCCATTTGGAACCCAGGGGCATGATTGGCAGGAATTATGTAGGTGACCACATGCCATTGCTACATGCTAAATATCTAAGCTCTGGGCTCTGTGGTTTAAGTGAAGAAGATTTTTGAAGCTTTTTTCCATTATGAGTCTATGGGAGCGAAGGGACCCCGGGGCGTGGCCCATTTGGAACCCATGGGCATGATTGGCAGGAATTATGTAGTTGACCACTTGCTCTTGCTACATGCTAAATATCTAAGCTCTGGGCCCTGTGGTTTCAGAGAAGAAGATTTTTAAAAATTTTCCCTTTATAAGTCTATGGGAACTATATGTTGCCATGGCAACCAGAATTCCAATCTGATCAGCCCCATAACCTTATTCAGCCTTTCCCCCTACCTGAAGATGCTTCACATGAAATTTGAACGAGATTGGCCATGAGGTATTAGAGATATACTTATTTGAAATTGTTTACGGACGGACGCACGCACGCACGGACGCACGCACGACGGACGACGGACAAAAAGTTATCCCAAAAGCTCACCTTGTCACTACGTGACAGGTGAGCTAAAAACATTTGGATCCTTTTCTGCTGAGCACTGTACAGACGTATATACTAGGTCATCTTTTAATTTTGATCAGATCACATAAAAAATCTGAAAGAATTCCATGGAATTTGATTGGGCTGTGTTTAATATTTTATACAACTACGGTTTTCTTTTCCGTGGCCGTGTCAATCCGCACGTGATTAGTAGTTATAAATATCACTTATAATTTATTTCTGGCAGTGCGGTACCCTTTGATCTGAAAATAGATAAGTTGGCCACGATCAGTGTGTGCAGGGTGTCTTTGAATGCGAGTTCATCATGTAATTTTATCACCAGTTACTAGTATTAGGTTATACATTGTCATTAAATATGAACCTTTTGTAAATCTTTAAACTTAATGACGTTTACACCTATTTAACTAGTCTATCCCTACTCTATCCCATTTGTGATCTTACGAATATCAGGCGTACTTTATTTTCATCATATTAACAGAAATTGATTTGTTTGGAGCAAAAAGTTGCCAAACAGGATTTTTCAAAGAATTTCCTTTTGTATATATATATATATATATATATATATATATATATATATATATATATATATATATATATATATATATATATATATATATATATATATATACATATATATATATACATATATATATATATATATATATATATATATATATATTTTTTTTTTTTTTTTTGTTCCGGCTACACCGCAGCTACATGTATATATGGAGTGAGATGTATAAAATACGCATGTGCAGCTACCAAGTGTAGCTAGGTGCGTAGACGTCAACCTCCGTATGCCGGCCTCGGTAGCTCAGTCGGATGCGCGTCTGACTGGTGATCAGGAGGACGCGGGTTCGACTCCCGCCGGGGTCGGCAACATTCTTTCGTGGAGATTGATCATGAAATCTTTTCTACGGTCATTCTCTCCCTTCCGCTGGTTCAAGAAGGGCAGTTGTCAGTTTCTGGCGAAAGAATGTGCACTGTACTGGTTAACCGCTTACGTATAAGCCTGCCCAGGAAAGTGTGGATAGGTAAACTGACCGGCTCAAAAATGACCTAAATAGTGTTGACTGGGCCGCTAAACTCCAATACAAACAATCAAATCAACCTCCGTATATTGTGCATAGTGAAGCCTCTGGCAAGACTGCGCAGCCTTGCTTGTCAGTTCTCTGTTTACTTATAAGCTGTCTCAAATCAGCGCAGTTGCTCGTTTATAAGTGGGGAGGAGGGGGGGGGGGGGGGGGATGTACGTCCACACGGTGAAGACTGATTAAACTGTGTGGATGCAAAACCATAATATTATTTTGATAGGCAGGTAACAAGAAAAAGAAAATGCAATCATCATCATACACAAATTTAACGTGTACATTTACGACCTTCACTTTCTGCGCGATGAAACATTTCAAACCTCTTGCACATTGAAGACACAAACCAACTGCACTGACTTATCAGCCTTTTTGTACGCACATGCGCATTAAGTATTTTACTCGAGATAGGAGGTCCGAACAGACTGACCCTTGTAGTAAGTAGCTTACAATGTGTTCGTTCGCCCCCGCCCATAGGGGCTTGAAGAAATATATGGGCTGCATGATGCTTCCACGCGGAGCTGAATCCGGCCCGCACACTAGTACTGGTAAACCGCTTGGAGGATCTAAGCCTGTCCAGGAACCGCGGTGCGAGGCGGACCGTCCATGCTAATAAACCCTATTGGTTTCATTGGGCGACATGGCTTGAGAAGTCATTTCATCTCAATGTCGGGTAAAAGTCCCACAAAATGGAAGCAACGTCTCCAAAATGACCTTTACAGTGTTGACGGGGACGTTAAACCTCAAATCAAACAAACAAACAAACAATGTGTTCGTACGAACAGTACTGTTGCAAGCAGATTTGGCCACATATACAAGAGGTTAACTACACACCGTCATTTTGAATAAAATAACAACACATTTGCAAAAACACATTTGCAAAAAATAACAACACATTTCTAAGGAAGGACCGGATCAGCCTGCGCATCAAGCCAGTGTGGCCATTGTCTTCTTGTGTTGTTCTTTGATTAGTACTGAGGCCATGTAAGGCACATGCGAACAGGGAAGACTGATCAGACTGACCTGAGTCTTCGCCCATCGCACAGGTCTTATTTTCTTAACCATGTTCCTCGAAATTACTTTTATTTTCTAAATTGTCAGCTTCCCTTGCTCCTCAAAAAACCAGGGTAGCCCAACAGGTTACCTGAATTAAACTACCTTTCTGCATGCAACAACCATCATGCCGAAAGACGTACTGTGGAGAAAGGCAGGAAACTCTCACGTAAATTAATATTTAAAGGGGCGCTTATGCTATCAAAGAGGCATTGAATCAATGTCACAGCACATGGAAAAAGGGTAACTGTCACACAAATAACGATGTAAGCTCACTAGAAGGGACTGTAGAAGCTAGTCTCCAAACAGTGAGAGCAAAGCTAAAATACTTGCGTATGCAGGCCACAATGCTACACCGACTAGGTTCAGCCCACACATCATGCAAGTTGATGCAGTGTGATCAGTCTTTACTGATCCCTTAAATCTTACGAAGCCACAGGGCTCAGTGAAACCCCTTGCCTTACGTACCGGTATGTTTAGTACTTGCAGGTCGTTGAGCAACCAGGGAAGACACAGCGTACTTATTCATGCAATCTTTGTTTGTTTGATTTGAGGTTTAACGTCCCCGTCAACACAGTATATGTCATTTTGGAGACGTTGCTTCCAATTTTGTGGGAAATTTACCTGACATTGAGATGAAATGACATCTCAAGCCCTGTCACCCAATGAAATCAATTGGGTTTATAAGCATGGACGGGCCGGCTCGCACCGCGGTTCCTGGACAGGCTTAGATCCTCGAAGCGGTTTACCAGTACTAGTGTGCGGACGGTTTCAGCTCTGCGTGGAAGCATCATGCAGCCCATCTATTTCTTCATGCAATCTGATTAGAGTCTTCGCTGATCACATGAGCCTGACGCAGACGATGAGATTTTCACACCAGAAATAAGCGAAACTCCTGTTACTGACATCACGGTTGGTCTACATGTAAGCACTTGTAGTTTGTGATGCAAGTGGACTCAGTTAAGCCTGTGCTTCTCACAGTCTGATCAGTATTCGCTGATGGGATAAATCTGCCATTACCACAAGGCTATCCAAAGTGAGATAAGCGAAAACCCCTTCCTTACAGAGTGCATGTTGATCGGAGTCTTTGGAGGTCGCACATATTTCATAGAAGGGTTCTTTTTTGTGCGCTAGCTCGTACGACCAGTGAACAAGATGCAACACAATGTTGTAATGATAAACTATGTGCTTCAAAAACGGTCCAAAATGTTTGTTCAGAGAGCATTTTCCGGCATTTTTGTGTGTTTGAAGTATTAAAAATTCTGAATTCTGAAAAAATTCGGAATTAGAATTAAATGAGAAAGTTTTTAGCCATAAATTCGAAATAATTTTGGGTGTTCGAACTGCTAGGGTGTTCGAACTAATTGGTCACCTACCGTATATTAACTTATACAATATATTCTTACATGTGTATATTACTGATTGGTTATTACTTATAAGAAATAAAATTAGAAATAATTAAGCATGACTACAGCTTTTGACTATCACAGGCATAATTGTTACGACAATTATGCATTACCGATACGGCTGTGTTTATTTGCCTTATTTTTAAAATGTCAGACGAGGAAAATCTCAGTGACATTTGCATAGTCTCAAAGAAGGAACTATTCAGCATCCAGTACACCAGAAAATGATACAAGTGCTATTCAGCATTCATACCCTATATGAAATGAGAGACTAAGATTTACTACCGGATGGCTAGCCATTCTTATTTGGGTTGGCTAGCCGTCCGGTATCGCACGAGCAGACTCGCTGGCTGGTCGTCTGGTACCGGGCGGGCAGACTCATTGGCTGGTCTTCCGGTACCGGACGCCTAGCCACTGCCATAACTTTACTGAAGGAAACGACCGAAATGTACAGGGAAGGGGAAAAAGTATTGTTACTGCTAGCTGGACTTAAAGACATATAAAAATTGATTGTTATATTTGTTAACATATATGTGTATATTAAAAAGATAAAGAAGAATGTTATTAGCTCGGCTGTTTTGGAAGAAAACGAAAAGATATTGTCATAGCTCTGGCGTTGTCGTTGTCGTCGTCTGCGTACAAAAACTTGGACATTTTGTAATACCTCTGTCATTACTGAACATATTTACTTGAAACTAGGATTAGTTGTTCATTATGAAAAGAGGAAATCATTCCATTAGGTGACGTAACCCTCAAAATATTTTTGGCACAGTTTTGCCCCTTTTTAGCTCACCGTCACGTAGTGACGAGGTGAGCTTTTGGGATCACTTTTTGTCCGTCGTCCGTCGTGCGTGCGTGCGTCCGTCCGTGCGTGCGTCCGTAAACAATTTCTTTAAACGACATCTCCTCCTAAACCACTGATCGGATTTTGACCAAACTTCACAGGAATGATCCTTAGGTGGTCCCCTTTCAAAGTTGTTCAAATGGTTCCGGTCCGTTGCACATCTAGGTCACAGGAGCCAAAAATAGATTTTTTTTCACCAAAAACTTAAAAAATCTTCTTCTCTGAAACCACAAGGCCCAGGTCTTTGATATTTGGTATGAAGCTTCATCTAGTGGACCCCTACCAAGATTGTTCAAATTATAGTGCTGGGGCCAAAAATGCCCCCGCCCCGGGGCCCTTTGGTTTTACATGGGCTTATATAGGGAAAATCTTTAAAAATCTTCTTCTCTGAAACCACAAGGCCCAGGACTTTGATATTTGGTATGAAGCTTCATCTAGTGGACCCCTACCAAGATTGTTCAAATTATAGTGCTGAGACAAAAAATGCCCCCGCCACGGGGCCCTTTGGTTTAACATTGGCTTATATAGGGAAAATCTTTAAAAATCTTCTTCTCTGAAACCACAAGGCCCAGGTCTTTGATATTTGGTATGAAGCTTCATCTAGTGGACCCCTACCAAGATTGTTCAAATTATAGTGCTGGGGCCAAAAATGCCCCCGCCCCGGGGCCCTTTGGTTTTACATAGGCTTATACAGGGAAAATCTTTAAAAATCTTCTTCTCTGAAACCACAAGGCCCAGGACTTTGATATTTGGTATGAAGCTTCATCTAGTGGACCCCTACCAAGATTGTTCAAATTATAGTGCTGGGACAAAAACTGCCCCCGCCACCGGGCCCTTTGGTTTTACATTGGCTTATATAGGGAAAATCTTTAAAAATCTTCTTCTCTGAAACCACAAGGCCCAGGTCTTTGATATTTGGTATGAAGCTTCATCTAGTGGACCCCTACCAAGATTGTTCAAATTATAGTGCTGGGGCCAAAAATGCCCCTGCCCCGGGGCCCTTTGGTTTTACATATGCTTATACAGGGAAAATCTTTAAAAATCTTCTTCTCTGAAACCACAAGGCCCAGGTCTTTGATATTTGGTATGAAGCTTCATCTAGTGGACCCCTACCAAGATTGTTCAAATTATAGTGCTGGGACAAAAAATGCCCCCACCACGGGGCCCTTTGGTTTTACATTGGCTTATATAGGGAAAATCGTTAAAAATCTTCTTCTCTGAAACCACAAGGCCCAGGTCTTTGATATTTGGTATGGAGCTTCATCTAGTGGACCCCTACCAAGATTGTTCAAATTATAGTGCTGGGGCCAAACATACCCCCGCCCCGGGGCCCTTTGGTTTTACATAGGCTTATATAGGGAAAATCTTTAAAAATCTTATTCTCTGAAACCACAAGGCCCAGGACTTTGATATTTGGTATGAAGCTTCATCTAGTGGACGCCTACCAAGATTGTTCAAATTATAGTGCTTGGGCCAAAAATGCCCCCACCACGAGGCCCTTTGGTTTTACATTGGCTTATATAGGGAAAATCTTTAAAAATCTTCTTCTCTGAAACCACAAGGCCCAGGACTTTGATATTTGGTATGAAGCTTCATTTATTGGACCTCTACCAAGATTGTTCAAATTATAGCCCTTGGGCCAAAAATGTCCCCGCCCCAGGGCCCTTTGGTTTTACATAGACTTATATAGGGAAAATCTTTAAAAATCTTCTTCTCTAAAAAACCACAAGGCCTAGGTCTTTTATATTTGGTATGAAGCTTCATCTAAAGGACCCCTAACAAGATTATTCAAATTATAGTGCTGAGGCCAAAAATGTCCCCGCCCCGGGGCCCTTTGGTTTTACATAGGCTTATATAGGGAAAATCTTTAAAAATCTTCTTCTCTGAAACCGCAAGGCCCACGACTTTGATATTTGGTATGAAGCTTCATCTAGTTGACTCCTACCAAGATTGTTCAAATTATGGTGCTGGGGCAAAAAATGTCCCCGCCCGGGGCCCTTTGGTTTTACATAGGCTTATATAGGGAAAATCTTTAAAAATCTTCTTCTCTGAAACCACAAGGCCCAGGTCTTTGATATTTGGTATGAAACTTCATCTAGTGGACCCCTACAAAGATTGTTCAAATTATAGTGCTTGGGCCAAAAATGCTCCCGCCCCGGGGCCCTTTGGGTTTACATAGGCTTATATAGGGAAAATCTTTAAAAATCTTCTTCTCTGAAACCACAAGGCCCAGGACTTTGATATTTGGTATGAAGCTTCATCTAGTGGACCCCTACCAAGATTGTTCAAATTATAGTGCTGGGACAAAAAATGCCCCCGCCACCGGGCCCTTTGGTTTTACATTGGCTTATATAGGGAAAATCTTTAAAAATCTTCTTCTCTGAAACCACAAGGCCCAGGACTTTGAAATTTGGTATGAAGCTTCATCTAATGGACCTCTACCAAGATTGTTCAAATTATAGCCCTGGGGCCACAAATGCCCCCACCCCGGGGCCCTTTGGTTTTACATAGATTTATATAGCCCGGGGCCATTTGGTTTTGCATTGGCTTATATAGGGAAAATCTTTAAAAATCTTCTTCTCTGAAACCACAAGGCCCAGGTCTTTGATATTTGATGTGTAGCTTCATCTAGTGGACCTTTGCAAAGTTTGTTCAAATTATAGCCTTTGTTGATGTTTGGTATGAAGCTTCACCTTTAAGACCTCCCTCAACATTATGCACATTAAAGCCCTGGGGCCAATAATGGCCCTCTGCGGGGCCCACTTGTTACACTATGGATCAGGTGAGCGATCCAGGGCCATCATGGCCCTCTTGTGTTTTATATTAGGATCACTTTTTGTCTGTCATCCGTGCGTGAACAATTTCTTCAAACAACATCTCCTCCTAAACCACTGATCAGATTTTGACCAAACTTCACAGGAAGGATCCTTAGGTGGTCCCCTTTCAAAGTTGTTCAAATGGTTCCGGTCCGTTGCACATATAGGTCCCAGAAGCCAAAAATAGATTTTTTTCACCGAAAACTTAAAAAATGTTCTTCTCTGAAACCACAAGGCCCAGGTCTTTGATTTTTGGTATGAAGCTTCATCTAGTGGACCCCTACCAAGATTGTCCAAATAATAGTGCTGGGGCCAAAAATGTCCCCGCCGCGGGGCTCATTGGTTTGACATGGCATTATATAGGGAAAATCTGTAAAAATCTTCTTCTCTGAAACCGCAAGGCCTAGGTCTTTGATATTTGATACGAAGCTTCATCAAGTGGACCCCTACCAAGATTGTTCAAATTATAGTGCTGGGGCGAAAAATGTCCCCGCCGCGGGGCTCATTGGTTTTACATGGCATTATAGGGAAAATCTGTAAAAATCTACTTCTCTGAAACCGCAAGGCCCAGGTCTTTGATATTTGATACGAAGCTTCATCAAGTGGACCCCTACCAAGATTGTTCAAATTATAGTGCTGGGGCGAAAAATGCCCCCGCCCTGGGGCCTTTTGGTTTAACATAGGCTTATATAGGGAAAATCTTTAAAAATCTTCTTCTCTGAAACTGCAAGGCCCAGGTCTTTGCTATTTGGTATGAAGCTTCATCTAGTGGACCCCTACCAAGATTGTTAATATTATAATGCTGGGGCCAAAAATGCCCCCGCCCCGGGGCCCTTTGGTTTTACATAGGCTCATGTAGGGAAAATCTTTAAAAATCTTCTTCTCTGAAACTGCAAGGCCCAGGTCTTTGATATTTGGTATGAAGCTTCATCTTGTGGACCTCTACCAAGATTGTTCAAATTATAGCCCTGGGGCCAACCAAAAATGCCCCCCCCCCCCCCCAGGGGCCCTTTGGTTTTACATAGACTTACATAGAGAAAATCTTGAAAAATCTTCTTCTCTGAAACCACAAGGCCTATGTCTTTGATATTTGGTATGAAGCTTCAGCTAGTGGACCTCTACCAAGATTGTTCAAATTATAGCCCTGAGGCCAAAAATGCCTGGTGGCCCTTTGGTTTTGCATAGACTTATATAGAGAAAATCTTTAAAAAATTTCTTCTGTGAAACCACAAGGCCTAGGTCTTTGATATTTGGTGTGAAATTTCATCCAGTGGACCTCTATCAAGATTGTTCAAATTATAGCCCTGGGACCAAAAATGCCCCCGCCCCGAGACCCTTTGGTTTACATAGACTTATATAGCGAAATCTTTAAAAATCTTCTTCTCTGAAACTGCAAGGCCCATGGCTTTGATATTTGGTATGGAGCTTCATCTAGTGGACAATTATAGCCTTTTTTAGGGCCCCGCACTGAAAGTGTGGGTGCCCTATAGTAATCACTCTGTCCGTCCGTCTGTCCGTCCACAAATTTTTTATCCTCCATAACTTTCTTATTCCTGGATGGATTTAAATATTACTTGTCAGAAATGTTAACCATAATGTGATGGAGTGTTGCACGCAAGACTCAGGTCCGTACCTCAAAGGTCAAGGTCATACTTAGAGGTTAAAGGTCCGTCTGTCCGTCCACAAATTTTTTTATCCTCCATAACTTTCTTATTCCTGGATGGCTTTAAATATTACTTGTCAGAAATGTTAACCATAATGTGATTGAGTGTTGCGCGCAAGACTCAGGTCCGTACCTCAAAGGTCAAGGTCATACTTAGAGGTTAAAGGTCAAAAAAGGGTCTTTCCTGTGTCCAATTAATAACTTTGTTATTATTATTCCTGGATGGCAGAAGTGTTAGCCATAATGTGATGGAGTGTTGCGCGCAAGACTCAGGTCCGTACCTCAAAGGTCAAGGTCATACTTAGAGGTTAAAGGTCAAAAAAGGGTCTTTCCTGTGTCCAATTAATAACTTTGTTATTATTCCTGGATGGATTTAAATATTACTTGGCAGAAATGTTAACCATAATGTGGCCCCGCACTGAAAGTGTGGGTGCCCTATAGTAATCACTCTGTCCGTCCGTCTGTCTGTCTGTCCGTCCACAAATTTTTTTATCCTCCATAACTTTCTTATTCCTGGATGGATTTTAATATTACTTGGCAGAAATGTTAACCATAATGTGATGGAGTGTTGCGCGCAAGACTCAGGTCCGTACCTCAAAGGTCTAGAGGTTAAAGGTCAAAAAAGGGTCTTTCCTGTGTCCAATTAATAACTTTGTTATTATTCCTGGATGGATTTAAATATTACTTGGCAGAAATGTTAACCATAATGTGGCCCCGCACTGAAAGTGTGGGTGCCCTATAGTAATCACTCTGTCCGTCCTCTGTCTGTCTGTCCGTCTGTCCGTCCACAAATTTTTTTATCCTCCATAACTTTCTTATTCCTGGATGGATTTAAATATTACTTGGCAGAAATGTTAACCATAATGTGATGGAGTGTTGCGCGCAAGACTCAGGTCCGTACCTCAAAGGTCAAGGTCATACTTAGAGGTTAAAGGTCAAAAAAGGGTCTTTCCTGTGTCCAATTAATAACTTTGTTATTATTAGGGCCCCTGGGTGCCCTATAGTAATCACTCTGTCCGTCCGTCTGTCTGTCTGTCCGTCTGTCCGTCCACAAATTTTCCTACTCCTCTGATAGCGCTGCCGGGGCCCTAGTCAGTTTCACTGACAGCTCTAGTTGATATTTGGTATGAAGCTTCACCTTTTTAGACCTCCCTCAGCATTATGCACATTATAACCTTGGGGTCAATAATGGCCCTGCCGGGGCCCACTTGTTTCTGTATGGATCAGGTGAGCGATCCAGGGCCATCATGGCCCTCTTGTGATTAATATTAGGATCACATTTTGTCTGTCATCTGTCCGTAAACAATTTCTTTAAACGACATCTCCTCCTAAACCACTGATTGGATTTTGACCAAACTTCACAGGAATGATCCTTAGGTGGTCCCCTTTCAAAGTTGTTCAAATGGTTCCGGTCCGTTGCCCATCTAGGTCACAGGAGCCAAAAATAGATTTTTTTCACCAAAACTTAAAAAATCTTCTTCTCTGAAACCGCAAGGCCCAGGTCTTTGATATTTGGTATGAAGCTTCATCTAGTGGACACCTACCAAGATTGTTCAAATTATAGTGCTGGGGCCAAAAATGCCCCCGCCCCGGGGCCCTTTGGTTTTACATAGGCTTATATAGGAAAAATCTTTAAAAATCTTCTTCTCTGAAACCACAAGGCCCAGGACTTTGATATTTGGTATGAAGCTTCATCTAGTGGACCCCTACCAAGATTGTTCAAATTATAGTGCTGGGACCAAAAATGCCCCCGCCACGGGGCCCTTTGGTTTTACATAGGCTTATATAGGGAAAATCTTTAAAAATCTTCTTCTCTGAAACCACAAGGCCCAGGACTTTGATATATGGTATGAAGCTTCATCTAGTGGACTCCTACCAAGATTGTTCAAATTATAGTGCTGGGACAAAAAATGCCCCCGCCACGGGGCCCTTTGGTTTTACATTGGCTTATATAGGGAAAACCTTTAAAAATCTTCTTCTCTGAAACCACAAGGCCCAGGTCTTTGATATTTGTTATGAAGCTTTATCTAGTGGACCCCTACCAAGATTGTTCAAATTATAGTGCTGGGGCCAAAAAGTCCCCGCCCCGGGGCCCTTTGGTTTTACATTGGCTTATATTGGGAAAATCTTCTTCTCTGAAACCACAAGGCCCAGGACTTTGATATTTGGTATGAAGCTTCATTTAGTGGACCCCTACCAAGATTGTTCAAATTATAGTTCTGGGACAAAAAATGCCCCCGCCACGGGGCCCTTTGGTTTTACATTGGCTTATATTGGGAATTCTTTAAAAATCTTCTTCTCTGAAACCACAAGGCCCAGGACTTTGATATTTGGTATGAAGCTTCATTTAGTGGACCCCTACCAAGATTGTTCAAATTATAGTGCTGGGGCAAAAAATGCACCCGTCCCGGGGCCCTTTGGTTTTACATAGGCCTATATAGGGAAAATCATTAAAAATCTTCTTCTCTGAAACCGCTAGGCCCAGGTCTTTGATATTTGATGTGTAGCTTCATCTAGTGGACCTTTGCCAAGATTGTTCAAATTATAGCCTTTGTTGATGTTTGGTATGAAGCTTCACCTTTAAGACCTCCCTCAACATTATGCACATTAAAGCCCTGGGGCCAATAATGGCCCTCTCTGGGGCCCACTTGTTACACTATGGATCAGGTGAGCGATCCAGGGCCATCATGGCCCTCTTGTTCGACTTAGAATTTTTGCAGCCGAGCGTTGGCACCCGCATGCGGTGCTCTTGTTTTTATTAGCTCACCGTCACGTAGCGACGAGGTGAGCTTTTGGGATCACTTTTTGTCCGTCTTGCGTCCGTCCGTGCGTGCGTAAACAATTTCTTCAACAAACGACATCTCCTCAACCCCTGACCAAACTTCACAGAAATGATCCTAAGGTGACCCCCTTTCAAAATTGTTCAAATGGTTCCGGTCCGTTGCACATCTAGGTCACAGGAGCCAAAAATAGTTTTTTTTTTCACTGAAAAATTAAAAAATCTTCTTTTCTGAAACCAGAAGGCCCAGGTCTTTGATATTTGGTATGAAGCTTCATCTAGTGGACCCCTACCAAGATTGTTTAAATTATAGGGCCCTTTGGTTTTACATAGACTTATATAGGGAAAATCTTTAAAAATCTTCTTCTCTGAAACCACAAAGCCTAGGTCTTTGATATTTGGTACGAAGCTTCATCTAAAGGACCCCTACCAAGATTATTCAAATTATAGTGCCGGGGCCAAAAATGTCCCATGCCCTGGGGCCCTTTTGTTTTACATAGGCTTATATAGGGATAATTTTAAAAATCTTCTTCTCTAAAACCGCAAAGATCAGGACTTTGATATTTGGTATGAGGCTTCATCTAATGGACCTCTACCAAGATTGTTCAAATTATAGCCCTGGTGCCAAAAATGCCCCCGCTCCGGAGCCCTTTGGTTTTACATAGATTAATATAGGGAAACTCTTTAAAAATCTTCTTCTCTGAAACCACAAGGCCTAGGCCTTTGATATTTGGTATGAAGCTTCATCTAGTGAACCTCTATCAAGATTGTTCAAATTATAGCCCTGATACCAAAAATGTCCCCGCTCCGGGGCCCTTTGGTTTTACATATACTTATATAGGAAAAATCTTAAAAAATCTTCTTCTCTAGTCCCCTTTTAAAGTTGTTGAAATGGTTCCGGTCCGTTGCACATCTAGGTCACAGGATCCAAAAATAGATTTTTTTTTCACTGAAAAAAAATCTTCTTCTCTGAAACCACAAGTCCCAGGTCTTTGATATTTGGTATGAAGCTTCATCTAGTGGACCCTACCAAGACTGTTCAAATTATAGTGCTGGGGCAAAAAATGCCCCCGCCCCGGGGCCCTTTGTTTTTACATAGACTTATATAGTGAAAATCTTTAAAAATCTTCTTCACTGAAACAACATGGCCCAGGACTTTGAGATTTGGTATGAAGCTTCATCTAATGGACCTCTACCAAGATTGTTCAAATTATAGCCCTGGGGCCAAAAATGCCCCTCGCTCCGGGGCCCTTTGGTTTTACATAGACTAATATAGGGAAAATCTATAAATTTCTTCTTCTCTGAAACCACAAGGTCTAGGTCTTTGATATTTGGTATGAAGCTTCATCTAGTGGACCGCTATCAAGATTGTTCAAATTATAGCCCTGAAACCAAAAATGCCCCCGCTCCGGGGCCCTTTGGTTTTATATAGACTTATTAGGGAAAATCTTAAAAAAATCTTCTTCTGTGAATCCACAAGGCCAAGGTCTTTGATAATTGGAGTGAAATTTCTTCTAGTGGACCTCTATCAAGATTGTGCGAATTATAGCCCTGGGGCCAAAAATGTCGCCGCCCCAAGACCCTTTGGTTTTACAAAGACTTATAAAGGGAAATCTTTAAAAATCTTCTTCTCTGAAACTGCGAGGCCCAGGTCTTTGATATTTGGTATGGAGCTTCATCTAGTGGACCTCTACCACAATTGGTCAAATTATGGCCCTGGGGCCACAAATGCCCCCACCCCGGGACCCTTTGGTTTTACATAGACGCTATTGTGATCGGTCACCCACCGTCGTCGTCGTCCGTCCGTTCACAATTTCTTTAAACAACATCTCCTCATAAACCACTGAACAGATTTGGACAAAACTTGGCAGAGATAATCCTTAGGTGATCCTCTCTCAAAATTATTCAAAGAATTCAATGCCATGCAGAACTCAGGTTGCCATGGCAACAAAAAGGGAAAAATAGGAGTAAACCTTTAAAAATCTTCTTGTATGAAACCAGAAGGCCGTGGCCATTGATATTCGGTATGAAGCTTCATCTAGTGGACCTCTACCAAGGTTGTTCAAATTATAGCCCTGGGGCCAAAAATGGCCCCGGGCGGGGCCCACTGGTTTTACATAGGGTTATATAGGGAAAACCTTTAAAAATCTTCTTGTCTGAAACCAAAAGGCTTTGGTATGAAGCTTCATGTAGTGGACCTCTACCAAGATTGTTCAAATTAAAACCCCGGGGCCAAAAATGGTTTCAAACGGGCCCACTGGTTTTACATAGGGTTATATAGGGAAAACCTTCAAAAATCTTCTTGTCTGAAACAAAAAGGCCCAGGTCTTTGATATTTGGTGTGAAGCTTCGTCTAGTGGACCTCTACCAAGATTTATTCAAATTAAAGCCTTGGGGCCAAAAATGGCCCTGGGACGGGGCCCACTGGTTTAACATATAGTTATATTGGGAAAACCTTTAAAAATCTTGTTGTCTGACACCAAAAGGCCCAGGTCTTTGATATTTGGTATGAAGCTTCATCTAGTGGACCTCTACGAATATTGTTCAAATTATAGGGGTGCGGCCCATTGGTTTTACATTGGGTTATATAGGGAAAACTTTTAAAGATCTTTTTGTCCGAAACCGGAAGGTCCAAGTCTTTGATATTTGGTGTGGACCTCTACCAAGGTTGTTCAAATTATAGCCCTGGGTACAAAAATGGCCCCGGGGCGGGGCCCTCTCGTTTTACATAGGGTTATATAGGGAAAACCTGTAAAAATCTTCTTGTCTGAAACCAGAAGGCCCAGGTCTTTGATATTTGGTGTGAAGCTTCGTCTAGTGGACCTCTACCAAGATTGTTTAAAGGCGATCGCTATTGACAGCCGGCTGTCAATAGCGAATTCGCTATTGACAGCCAGCAAACTAAATTGATGAAAATTGGTATTTAGCATACTTATATTGCAAATTTATTGTGTTTTACTTTATATACATTTATGAACAGGTTATTTAATATAATTTATTATATAACGGCTTCAGGTACTGTGATTATCCAGTCAGTTGGTCTTTACCATGGAACTTGCATAGGTTGTGATATTACCAGCTGTTCCAATGATTTGATGACTGTATATCTTTTGATGCATATCATTTCTATGACTAAGAATATTCACAAGTTATCTATGCATCACATCATCCCCAATCATGCATATGGAAAGTGAAAACTTTTATAGGACAAACTGACAAAGTAAAACTCCCTGGCCCATAACGATTAATACTTGTCCTGCTGAATGAATTAATTTTGCCACACCCATTTCTGTCTATTAACCAAACAAATTGCAGAATATAATGAATTCGTCCAGTTCACAAACTGAATAAAAAACATTTAGATCGTGATCAGTTGGCTTATTGAGAAGCCATTTGATCAGGATCTACACTGTTTGCAGAAGGTAGGGTTTGTCATGATCATCAGAACAATGGTAAATAGTGATCTGTTGGAGATGTTGATAGGACAATCTACAATGATATTTTAGCCCCCGCCCATCGGGGCTTGAAGAAATAGATGATGCTTCCACGCAGAGCTGAAACTGACCCGCACACGAGTACTGGTAAACCGCTTAGAGGATATGAGCCTGCCCAGGCAATGCGGTCAGAAGTCCATGCTTATAAACCCTATTGGTTTCATTGGGTAGCAGGATTTCATCTCAATGCAACGTCTTCAAAATGACCTTTACAGTGTTGACGGGGTCATTAAACTTCAAATCAAACAAACAAAACAATGTTTTTTGCTTATAGCCCATTTAACGTTCCTTCAAAGCTCTAGACCCATTTTGTCTAGTCAATGGTTAAAGAACAGATACATGTCTACTGAGAATCAGACAACTGGGCCTTGGTGTGGACATCAGCTTTCCCTTGTAAGGCTTATGCCAAGGTGGGCTTAGAGGTCTAAATTTCTCTCACACTTAATGCTAAGTAAACTATTACAAAAGCCTGATGTGAAACTGAACTGTACAACAGCTCTAGGTAAGGAGGAAAACCTAGGTATATAGATAAACTTTCCTCATATCTATTAACCAAGACTGGTGTTAACCCGGCATTTCTGGTATCTGTTGGAAAAATCTCAACAAGGCAGTTCTAACATGTACCCATAACATATTTTAATACCAGAATTAATCTCGTTACTCCTTATCCAGAGCTCTAATGTGCCTTCTGCTATGTTGGGATGATAAGGCTCAATTATGTATGACATGAAATGAACAGTCTTTTCGTTTGTGCAGTAAACTCAGCTACACATTGCTCCAGATTAGCAGCTCCTAGTATATTTATCCAATTTTGGAATTAAAAGAAAGGAGGTCACATTGTTATCATAGATTCATATGCATGTATACAAGTATATTGGAACACTTTTGGGTCCAATGTTTATCAATCCACCCAAAGTTATAAAGTGCAGTTAGCTCTTCAGTGCTGAAGTGTAAATGACAATCACAGACTTGTCTGAATTGTTGTTTCCAGTTTCCCCGTGTCGCGGGTCGTCAGCTGGTGGGGTCCCAGGGAACTAATCCATTCATGCACTACACCGTAGCCGTTCGGTGCTATCCCCATTCCACGTTGCCGGTGAATGGGGAGACCATCGCCAAAACTTGTCTGAAGACCGGGTAACGCTTATTTATAGTAAATGAAAGAACTGTCAGTTGTTACAATATTCATAAAATGTGCTCAAAATTTATGTAGAGTACCCAAACTGTATATGAAATATCATGAGCCTTGCTCAAGCGGTTCTCCAGATATTTTATTCAAAAAGTTTCCCTATAGCCACAATGCATAAGCCTGAAAAGGGGCATAACTATGTTATATACGGAATTTCGTCAAAAGTTAATGAAGTCATCTACACCTTAGATCCAAACTATATACCAAATATCATGAACCTAGCTCAAGCAGTTCTCCAGATATTTTGTTCACAAGGTTTCCCTATAGCCAATGCATAAGTCCGAAAAGGGGCGTAACTCTATTATTTTAGGAATTTCGTCAGAAGTTAATTAGGTCATCTGCACCTTAGACTCAAACTGCATACCAAATATCATGAACCTAGCTCAAGCAGTTCTCCAGATATTTTGTTCACAAGGTTTCCCCATAGCCACAATGCATAAGTCCAAAAGGGGCATAACTCTGTTAAATATTTTCGGAATTTCGTCAAAAGTTAATCAGGTCATCTTCACCTTAGACCCAAACTGTATACTAAATATCATGAGCCTAGCAGTTCTCCAGATATTTTGTTCACAAGGTTTCCTTATAGCCACACTGCATAAGTCCGAAAAGGGGCATAACTCTGCAAAGACAAGTCCGACGGAAAAGAAAAAAAAAATACGGGTTCGCTTAATTTTCATGCTCATTCCATATATAAAATTTCAAGATCCTATCACAAACCATTCTTCTGTTACACATTTATAAAGCGTAACGGACAGATGGACGCACGGACTGACGGACATTCTTATGAGACGTACATTCTGGGGTTCTCAATGTTAACTCTAAGGAGATTTTAACCCCATAATGTAGCATTGTACAGCCACTAACCCCGCAATCACTCAAATTTTAACCCGATAACACCAAACTTCACGGAATAAACCTCATTATGTATCAATTGTACAGAACATAAACATATGTACCTGGGGCATGTACAGACTGACAGACTGACGGACAGGACAGAACCAATATGCCCCATCAACTTCTTCGAAGTTGGGGGCATAAAAACTATGCTGTTTTTTGTGTCTATTCTTATCGTGTTGCATAAGAGGGTTATCTAGATCGAATCAGGACTGAAATCATGGGTTTGGGCTTGGCAAACAGCATGAACCCAGGTCAGGCACTGCAGAATACGACATCTGATCAGGGTCTACTCTTTTGCTTAATAAACAGAGAATTAAAGGGCCAAACGAAACAGTATAAGCTTCAGTCCAGGACTATTTTCCTTGACAACACTCAGTCTATCCATAGGTAATCTCCGTGCTTTGATTGTCTGATTTCACAAAGCAAATGTATTTCATATGTGGTCTGTGGCCTGTTCTAACCCTCATCCTGCTGAGTAAAGAAATTTGTCACACCCATTTCTGAATATCAGTCAAACTGCTTGAAACAATGTTTTCCTGGAGACAAATAGTGTGGATCCTGATCATATGGCTTCTTCAGAAGCCAACTGATCTGAATCCAAACTGTTTGCAAAGGTAGGCTTTGTTGTATTCAGCAGGATATGGATTAATTATGGGAACTGTACCAAGGTTGTAAAATTATAGCACATGGGTCAAGAACTGCTTCCTTTAGAGAGGTATTGGGTCAAATGTTTTACACAGACTGACATGCACGAAAAAGTATGGTGTATACAGGTTTATCAAGTGGGATTTAAAGGGTTGTCAGTTGCACACTTGTTAATGTGAAGTTAACACATTTTGTATGGAACGCCCCAAAACAGGGTACATGCAAACAGTGCAGGTCTAGATCAGATGTCAAAAATGAGGCAACTGATCAGGGTGTACACTGTTTGCAAAAAAGGTCAGCCATTTTCAAAGTAAATTGTAGGTGATCGCTATTGAGGCTATTATACTATCTAAGTCGTTACGAAAACACACCTATTCAAATTTATTGAACATTTTACCACCAAAAATGAAAATTTTCAGATAAAACTTCTGATAGTTTTCATATTTCTGCTGAAAAGAGTGATTGTGCCTAATTGATGAGGCAGTTCTAACCAGTACCCACAAACTATATTTTGATCAGAAATATGGAAAAATAATGTATACCCCTGTAAACCCCAGTTTTATCACATAAAAAGTGGGGTTTCAGGGGATCAGAGGCATGTTTTTATGATGGATTGAAAGTTTTAGTTGTGATACTCACTTGGAATGATGGTACAAGATCTCTGATTTCTGACAGCTATTCAATTTAGAAAGCGGGGTAGGATAATGTAACCACAATGGAGTCTATAATGTACTAATGAAAATACTTCGCTTGACTATGACCAACAATAAGAGCCATTGTACAGTAAAATTAATTGCATATACCGGGTACATTATTTAGACTCCTTTATTTATTTATTGAGATTCTTAATAATCTATAAAACAAAAGATTTATTTATTTATTCATTTATTTGTTTATTTATTTTAGCCACAGCATGGAGTTACATCTTGTAGAGTTCCATCCATTTATGCCTTTAGTGTAATGAACACTTTAATAGGTCTTTCTCATATTTTATTATTATTCTGATAAAAAATTTCATTTGTGTGAAAAAAGTTTAATAGTTCACTTTAATATTCTATAATTATTTCATTTTAATTTATGCATTCATGTTTTTTATCAGATTATAATCATTTAAATATAAGAACATATATATCCAATATCTTACATGTAGCTGGCTGTCAATAGCGAATTCGCTATCGACAGCCCGCTGTCACTAGCAAACATTCGCTAATATGAAATTAGGCACTGTCTAGTCACGGGCATGGTTATTACTATGTCCATTTAAACAATCAATCAACACTATGGTCAGGGATTTTCTATTTAAAATTTACAAAAAAATCCTCTCTACAAAATCATTTGTACAAAAATGAATAAAGTGGATAGTGATTGAACAACACTCTGAAGCAATTTAACAGATTGGTTGTTAACTCATGCGAATCTTAATCTCTATATTATAGTTATAACTCTTATATAATGCTCGGCTTAAAGTTACTAAAATACCCCCCCCCCCCCCCCACCCTCCCCACCAACACAGTACAATTCAAAATATCACTTTGAGCAATCAATTTTTTAAACATTAAAGGGCTATAACTCTGCTGAAAATGAATTGATGTAAACAAAAACAAAAAAACAAAAAAAAAAAAATCTTGGTAGAGGTCCAGTAGATGAAGCTCCATACCAAAAATCAAAGACCTAGGCCTTGTGGTTTCACAGAAGAAGATTTTTAAAGATTTTCCTATATAAGTCTATGTAAAACCTAAGGGTCTCGGGGCGGGGGCATTTTTGGCCCCGGGGCTTTAATTTGAACAATCTTGGTAGAGGTCGACTAGATGAAATTTCACACCAAATATCAAAGACGTAGGCATTGTGGTTGCACAGAAGAAGCTTTTTAAAGATTTCTCCAATATAAGTCTATGTAACACCAAAGGGCCCCGAGGCGGGGGGCATTTTGGTCTCAGGTCTATAATTGAACAATCTTGGTAGAGGTCCACTAGATGAAGCTTCATACCAAATATCAAAGACCTAGGCCTTATGGTATCAGGGAAGAAGATTTTTCAAGATTTTCCCTATATAAGTCTGTGTAAAACCCAAGTGCCCCAGAGCGGGGGCATTTTTTGCCTCAGGGCTATAAGTTGAACAATCTTGGTAGAGGTCCACAAGATGAAGCTTCAAACCAAATATCAAAGACCTGGGCTCTGCAGTTTCAGACAAGAAGATTTTAAAGATTTCCCCTATATAAGCCTATGTCAAACCAAAGGGTCCCGGGGCAGGGGCATTTTGGCCCCAGCACTATAATTTGAACAATCTTGGTAGGGGTCCACTAGCTGAAGCTTCATACAAAATAGCAAAGACATGGGCCTTGCGGTTTCAGAGAAGAAATTGTTTTAAAGAGTTTCCCTATATAAGCCCATGTAAAACCAAAGGGCTCTGGGGCGGGGGCATTTTTACCCCAGCACTTTAATTTGAACAATCTTGGTAGGGGTCCACTAGTAGAAGATTCATACCAAATAGCAAAGGCCTGGGCCTTGCGGTTTCACAGAAGAAGATTTTTAAAGATTTTCCCTATATAAGCCCATGTAAAACCAAAAGGCCCCGGGGCGAGGCATTTTTAGCCTAGCACTTTAAGTTGAACAATCGTGGAAGGGGTCCACTTGATGAAGCTTCATACCAAATAGCAAAGACTTGGGCCTTGCGTTTTTCCCTTTATAAGCCCATGTAAAACCAAAGGTGTGTGTGTGTGGGGGGCGGGGGGGGGGGGGGGGGGGCAAGCACTATAATTTGAACAATCTTGGTAGGGGTCCACTAGATGAGCTTCACACCAAATAGCAAAGACCTGGCCTTGCGGTTTCAGAGAAGAAGATTTTTTAAAGATTTTCCCTATATAAGCCCATTAGAAACCAAAGGGCCTCGGGGCGGGGGCATTTTTGGCCCTAGCACTTTAATTTGAACAATCTTAGACGAAGCTTCTCAACAAATAGCAAAGACCTGGCCTTGCGGTTGCAGTGAAGAAGATTTTTAAAGATTTTCCCTATATAAGCCCATGTGAAACCAAAGGGCCCCGGGGCGGGTGCATTTTTGGCTACAGCCCTATAATTTGAACAATCTTTGTAGGGGTCCACTAGATAAAGCTTCATACCAAATATCAAAGACGTGGGCATTGTGGTTTCAGAGAAGAAGATTTTTTTAAGTTTTTGGTGAAAAAAGTCTAGTTTTGGTTCCTGTGACCTTGATGTGCGACAGTCCGGAACCATTTGAACAACTTTGAAAGGGGGCCACCTAAGGATCATTCTTGTGAAGTTTGGTCAAAATCCGAGCAGTGGTTTAGGAGGAGATATTGTTTGAAATACATGTAATTGTTTTCGCACGCACTGTGGACAAAAAGTGATCCCAAAAGCTCACCTC
This sequence comes from Lucinisca nassula, assembly GCA_963580285.1. Taxonomy (NCBI): domain Eukaryota; kingdom Metazoa; phylum Mollusca; class Bivalvia; order Lucinida; family Lucinidae; genus Lucinisca; species Lucinisca nassula. Next base: position 39,948,932 of record OY757017.1, read on the forward strand.
GTCACTTTCGATGCAAATTCGATGCATGTTTTATTTGCCATAAAGAAGTGTTTCTTTGAGCTTGCAGATATATTTATAAAACATGCATCGAATTTGCCATCCATTATACTCATTTGCCACAGTTTTCGTTCTTGATTAGACCATCATCTATTAAAAGACAAATCAGCTGATCTGACAACAATGAAACAGTCCCCATTAGGCTATATCTTGCCAACATAAATTCATACTCAATGTGAACCATTCAAAGCTTCTTTGGAAACTCCATCAGTACGGGTCAGAGGAAACGCCCTCCGCTGGATTCGTGCCTTCCTTGGTAACTGCTCGCAGACTGTGGTCCTTGATGGAGAGGAATCAGAATCTGTACCAGTGACTTCAGGTGTCCCACAGGGCTCTGTCAAGGGCCCGATTCTATTCTTATATACATCAATGACCTACCAGATGAGCTAATCTCAAAAGTACGTCTGAAAGGGAGCTTTCCACTAAATGTTTTCATAGGTGACAATAGTAACCTTTTACCTGCTCCATCAAAAACTACACATACAAAACTTTTCAAACCTTACTTGTTTATAGAGCCATCCTAGCCCAACAAGTTAATGAGAAAAAATCCACATGTTGATCGGCTCATTTTCAAGTTACAGTTAACCATGTTTGTTTACCTGCTAGAACGGAGTAAATAAAACCAACATTTTTAAAGGAGGGGTGACCATATAAAATCAACAAAAATTTCTTTGAGCTTGCAGATATATTTATAAAACATGCATTCCTATTTTCCCATCTTTTCTCTGTATCTGAAATGCAAATACTTTCTGGCATCATGAATGAGTTCAGATCCCATGGACAGTAAATTTGTCTGTTAGCCAAGTCATCTACATCTACCAGTCATACGCTGGGCTCTGCATCTGTCTCAATCTGGTTGTCCATGAACAGATCCAAATCAAATTAGCTGCCTTAAGGGTACACAAGAAGCATGTCAAAGAAACACTTCTTTAACTGACAATGTTTACAAATGACACGCAACAAGTGTCTTTTATGGATGTGTCCTGGTCCCAAGTCAGGCTCTAACTGCTCTCTTCTTCATCCAGACAATGAGTCTGCTGTACGAAAGGCTATCAATTTTTGATTATTTGAAAAAAGATCATTAAAGATGTTATGGATACCCGTGGAATGCTATGTTGTGACTGTTCCACCAAGTACCCACAACATTTATTTTTAGCTCACCTGTAACATAGTGACAAGGTGAGCTTTTGTGGTCACTTTTCATCCGTCGTCCATGCGTGCGTCTGTTGTACGAAAGGCTATCAATCGAATTTGCCATCCATTATACTCATTTGCCACAGTTTTTGTTCATGATTAAACCATCATCTATTAATAGACAAATCAGCTGATTGTGACAACAATGAAACAGTCACAATAAAGCTATAGCTTGCCAACATAAATTCATTCTCAAGGTGAACCACTCAAAGCTTCTTTGGAAACTCCATCAGTACGGGTCAGAGGAAACGCCCACCGCTGGATTCGTGCCTTCCTTGGTAACTGCTCGCAGACTGTGGTCCTTGATGGTGAGGAATCAGAATCTGTACCAGTGACTTCAGGTGTCCAACAGGGCTCTGTCGTGGGCCCGATTCTGTTCTTATATACATCAATGACCTACCAGATGAGCTAACCTCAAAAGTACGTCTGTGGAGTGCCTTGCGCCAGAATACTGTTTGTCTGGCAACTCTTGACTTGTTCAAGGATGCAGCTGGTAGACTACAGCATTCAAGGCCCTAGATCCAGAGGTAGTTGTTTTTAACCTGATTTTAACTTCACTTATGATCTATTTTAACCTATCATATTTTATTAACTTCACTATATTAGCTTTCCTTTTCTCATTTTACATTAACTTTCTGTCTGATCCTTGCTTGACGCGAGACCCTGGCTAGAATGTTCTTGCAGGCGTATTGCAGTGTATAGAGATAGAGAGATAATCCAAATTTTATGAAAATCAATTGTTTCCTTCTCAAGATAAATGGCAAAACTGACGTACTGCAAAAAGCTGTACAACAATCCCAAACTAGAGGTTGTTAATATCAAATCACATGCAAAATTTGTTATCAAACCATAAATTTGTTTAAAATATATTCAGGAGAAATGATGGATGGAAGGTCGGGCCCATCCGAGTGTAACTGTTGGTTTTCTTTTGCTCCAGCATTTCAGTTGTTTCTTGATGTCGAGTCCTCACCATTGTTTCATATCTGTGTTTGTTTTATTTATGTGTTCTCGGAGATGTTGCACTGATGAGTTAAGAGACCCTCATGCGGACTGAACAAATTATGTTGAAATCACGACAGAAGTGCGAGGATTGCGACCACATAAAATGGATTTAAGCCCCCCCCCCCCCTAAAAATCTCTTCACTGACTGTTCCAATGGTGGTTCTTCTGCCGCGGTTTATTTTTATATGGGTTGTCTTTGAGAATGTTTATTGTTTATATCTTTTTGTTTTGGATAGCCAATTGGCCATTTGTGGGAAAGTAACTGTCCTTTTGGCTTTCTGCTATTGATGTTTCCATTGGGGATTTTGGGGTCTAGTTATTCTTTTGATTGGAGGTGTGGTTAATTATACAATACCTGATCATTGCCTTCGCATCTTTTTTAGAACGGAATCGAACTCTGTTTGCCTGAGTTATGAGCAGAGACTCTACCATGTCCCCATGAAAGCTGGTTTATATTGCAAGACTGTCATAATACTAGCGTGCTCCATACTTATATCCTGTATCCTAGCTGTGACATGAAATTTGAATGAATCTGGCTGATTATGTTAATTTGTTTATAGTCTAACGACCCATTGAACACTATTTAGAATATACAATTTATATCCAACCACTCAGGCAGTTTGCCTAACATCATCAGTTTAATAGTGTTTAAGTCCACCTGTCATGTAAACCCCTTTCTGTACAGAATGCCCCCCAAAAAGAATATCAAATTGGCAAACAGTGCATGCAGTCCCAATTCAGATGTCGCAGAATGCAGATCTGATCAGGGCCTTCACTGTTGATCGAATTTCGATGGCAAGTTCATATGGTGTTAGGATCTATCTATCTACTGGATGTAAGTCTATGGTCGGGATCTTAAAATAATGTCATGTTGTGAGGTACAGAACTCATCAGTGATAGATAGATAGATAGATAGATAGATAGATAGATAGATAGATAGATAGATAGATAGATAGATAGATAGATAGATAGATAGATCAGTGGTTAGTGCACTTGCCTCTGACGTTAGAGGCCCCCGGTTTGATTCCTGGTGGCAGTGATTATTTCTGGATACGAACACGCTCGATTGGTATCATCTGCTGGGTGAATGGCAAAAATACACCGTCAGTCGGATAACTGTGTAGGCTTTCATCCTACCAACATTGTGTGTACTAAATGTACACCTGCGAGTAATGGTCAAATGTGACCGATCACAGGATGGATGGATAGATGGATGGATAGATAGATACATAGATAGATAGTGCATTTGCCTCTGAGGCCCCGGTTTGATTGCTGGTGGCAGTGATTATTTCTGGATACGAACACGCTGCATTGGCATCATCTGCTGGGTGAATGAATGTTCACCGTCGTTTGGATAACTGTGTAGGCTTTAATCCTACAAACCTTGTGTGTTAATGTACATCTGCGAGTAATGGTCAAATGTGACCGTGCACTTGCCTCTGGCACTAGAGCCCCCCCCCCCCCCCCCCCCCCCCCCCCCCCCGGTTTGATTCGTAGTGGCAGTGATTATTTCTGGATGCAAACACGCTCCATTTGCATCATCTGTCTGTCTGTCTGTCTGTCTACTGATACTGCGTCGGTCACATTTGACCATTACCGCAGGTGAATATTACATACACTGCAGGTTTTGCAGGATGAAATAAAAAAAAAAAATGAGTTCCTTTAAGAGCAACGAAAACATTCATAAGAAAAAAGATGGGTCATACTACGTAGTTATACTACGAAAGCCTACACAGTAATCATGTAATTACGGTAAGAATCTTTTACCTGCACAGGGGATGGTTCTCCCTGCACAGGGGGCCTCCAGTTAACGTCCCGATCCGAAGGACGGTGCACTTTATGACATTCATCCCTGCAAATGATGCCAATGGAGCGTGTTCGGACACCGAAATTTTATCGCCGCTGCCAAGGATCGAACCCGGGACCTCTACCATTAGGGGCAAGTGCACTAACCACTGAGCAATCACGCTCCACCTGCTGGGTGAATGGCAAAAAGTGCACTGTCGTTTGGATAGATAGATAGATAACTAACACCATATGAACTTGCCAGGTAATTTGTCATGATGTTTGGTCTGTATCAGGATCAGTTTAGGAAATACCAGTGTGTGTCTTTTACAAAATCAAATGCACCCAAATCTGTGAAGAATGCAGCATACTCGTTGAAATGTAGAATTTTTGACAGAAACAGCTTTGTACAAACTAGAGTTTCAATGTCTTCCTATCAAAGTATCAGAGTATAAGCGTACAAAGCGGCAAAAGCCCCAAAGGAACTGTCAAAACAATTGCTGTTGACTGGCCAAACGCGCGGACGGAAGGTAAACAAAAGACTGATCCTCATTTTTGTGGAATCTTTAACGTTTACGCCTAAATAATTCTGATAAGCGCCTGAATAACATTGATCAATCATGATTTAGAACCGGTCACGCATTTTTCGAAAAAAACGCCGGGAAAATGAATTTTATTTTTTTAAAACGCATTTATTTGTTAAAAAGGATACATGATAGTTCTTGAAATTTAGAAAGATCTTGAACATTTACGAAAAGAGAAAACAATTCGACCAAAAATGTAAGCGTTTCTCGCCAGTTTTCAATTCGCGAGATCTCGTAACTTTGGGATAGATCAGCTGAGAGAGATGGGCTGGTGAAATGCACGCGCACGTTAATTATAGGCGTGCACGCCAAAGTTGCCTTCGGCAACTTTGTCCATGCCCGTATCAACAGCTGGCTATCAATAGCCACTTCCTTGTTTGAATTATAGCCCTGGGACCAAAAATGGCCCCGGGGCAGGGCCCACTGCGCTCACATAGAGGTATAAAGGGAAAACCTTTGAAAATCTTCTTATCTGAAACCGAAAGGTCCAGGTCTTTGATATTTGGTGAACCTCTACCAAGATTGTTCAAATTATAGGTCTGGGACCAAATATGGCCTCGGTGCGGGGCCCATTGGATATATATATATTCCCGGATATTGTAAGATTATGAAATGGAGGAGGTGGGGCATGGCCCCAGCACATCCTTGGGGACCCCCAGGTTGGTTTCACTGAATGCGTCTTATCATAATGAATAATAAGATATATGGTTTAAGGGTGAGGATCTGAACAGTTTCTGAGATATATGGCCTTTTGTGAAGTGAAGGGGTGGGGCAAGGCCCCGGTGCATCCCTGAGGACCCCCAGGTTGGTGTCAATGAATGTGTCTTATCATAAGGATCAAGAATATATATGGTTTAGGGGCGGGGATCTGTAAGGTTTCCGAGATATTGGGCCTTTTATGAAATGGAGGGGGTGGGGCATTGCCCCGGCGCTTCCCGGGGACTCCCAGGTTGATGTCACTGAATGGGTGTTATCATAAGGAACAAGAATATATATGGTTAAGGGGTGGGGATCTGAATGGTTTCCAATATATTGGGCCTTTTATTAAGCGGAGGGGGTGGGGCATGGCGTCGGCGCATCCCTGAGGACCCCAGGTTGGTGTCACTGAATGCGTCTTATCAATAGGAACAAGAATATAAGTAGTATAGGGGGTCACTCTGGCAAGATTTTTGAGCGAGATTGTTTGGGTGAGTTTCTCGCTATAATTTCTTGCTCAAAAATCTCGCTCAAAAATCTCGCCAGAGTGACCCCGCCTGATCTAAGCTTGACTTGGTTAGGTTTTGGGCCTGTGGACTTAGTCTCTTGAGTGTGTAGGTATAACTTCGAATAACTTAGTTGTTCTATCATGATGCCATAAATTTTCACTTTTGTGGGATTATAGCATCATCTAGAATTGTTTCATAATGATGCCACTCTGGCGAGATTTTTGAGCGAGAGTTTTGAGCGTGAAATTATAGCGAGAAACTAACCCAAAAAATCCGACTATAATTTCTCGCTCAAAAGTCTCGCTCAAAAATCTCGCCGGAGTGGCACCGCCTGATCTTATCTTGAAAATGACTTAGTGTTTGTGTGGATTGACTTTGTCCCAATCAAATTTATAGGGACAAAGCTTATGACTAAGCCTGAAAATGACTTAGTCTTTTTTGTTGGAAATGTGTTTAACTTTCAAGAGGTCAAGGGATATCACAAGATGACATTATGCTGGTCTTGTATCTCAATACTTCATTGTGTCATGCTCATATAGTGAGGCTATCTAGTAGCAAGTTTCTATTAGAAATAAAAATCTTGTATCTCAAGACTTTATTTCTTCATCTATAGAAACGTGACTGTCCAGCGTCAAGTGGTTTGGCAAATATATTGAGGCTTGATAGTAGCAAACTTCTGGATATAGATATTGTATCTCAAGATCTATTTTGTTCATTAGTTTGACTATGAAGCGTCAGTGGTTGTTATTCCTAGCCATCTCAAGCTTAGATACTACTACCTCTTCGAAATGAAGAGGGGGTGAAAAGACAAGAAAGATTGGTGAACAGTTTTAATTTTATTTGCCCCGCTAACTAACTTGATTACGATGAACAGAGGATTAGGACCGTCCCTCTGTCATCGTTTACAATTCGAAACCTTAACGTAGCTGTGAAACTGGTTTTAATAATGTCTTTTGATTTGTCTGTGGCACAGTCTCTTCCTCGTCATAGGTAGGTGAATCATATTCATCCAGTGTCTTCTCAAAGAGGAATCTGCGTTTCTTGATGGCACAGTCCATGGATTCATCTCCATCGTAATCTTTCTCGTTCCTGAGTCGTTTTGCTGTGCTTGTGATTTTCTTATGCGCTGGATCTTTCTTCAGTGCTTCTGAATATCTAACTAATGTTCTGTAGATGCGGGCAAGCTGTTGTGTATATCTTGGTTTGAGTTCCTCATATGCCAAATTCTCAGCATCTTCTGTGTCGATATAATTATGTTCTGCCAAAGCTTCTTCCACAGTCTCATTGAATGTATCTTGTAAGGTTTCCTGGGTTTTCATAACCATTCGGTCCCACGGTCTATACTTAGATTTCATTTTGTTCTTTTTGGGTATCTCAACTTCGTCATCACTATCATCTTCCTCTGTGTATTCTTCAGAATCATTGGTATAGTCATATTTCCCAAATATTTCTTCTCCTTTTCCCAAATTATAGCGTGGGCTTGAAGACGCTACACTTTCTTCGTCATCTGACATATCTGTATTATCCTCTTTACAAACACCACTGGATCTATGTCTTCTCAAGCTGTCTGATCTTGCAAACTCTCGAAAACACTTATGACACTGATATCTCCCGATGAATGTCAAACAATGAACTGATTTTTTTCAGTCTTGTCACTCCTTTATACTCTTCCACAAAACTTTCTAACTTTCTGAGCAATTTTCTGCAACTGTCTGTGACTGTTTGTCTTCACTTTTTCTTTTACGCTTGATATTCTTTAGTGGTAAAGACGTAGGTCTCCTGGGCGTATCAGGACAGTGTTGTTTCATTTTTCTTCCTGGTTCTGTCAGACGACGTCTTTTCGGATGTCTGGTTTTCGCAAGTTGTTGAATTTCTGCGTTACATATTTTGCAGAATCTCGAGGGTCGTCATTCCCTGAGCTTATTGCTCAGAACTGTGTTAAGTCTTTTCATCAAGTACCGCATCTGTCCATAAGTTGTTTCGTATTTACTAGGTATTTGTGTCACTGGAAACTTTTTGCATTTGGCCATCTTTTTGCAGGATGTTTTTGTCTGTTTCTTTGAACTAACCATCTTATTTCCTTTCAGGAGTCTGATAAACTGACAAAGTTAGTATTAATGCAGAGTATTTATATCATGTTGAAAAAACTGTTTGTGTCTAAAGTGTAATTTAACCAAAAGATTTTCCAGTCATAAAAGGTACACTTTTACCAGTGGCTGTTTTTATGCTGATATGAACTTGGTCAATGAAAGATTTGGCTACTGGCACATAGTGCAAATTTTTTAGTTCTGTATGAAATTAAATAGAATACTTGGTATGATTAAATGGAGCAATTCTCAAAATCGGTGCCTTCACATCACCAACATTTGTAAACTCTGCAATATCTGAATATATGAAAAAGGTATCATGTGTAGCATTCAGGTCTACAATTAAAATAAATGAATCTTTTTCATTCCCAATAGGTTTTCCGAATAGAGAAGGATTGAGTCCTGATAACTTTCCAAACTCTTTGGAAAATTGTAACCTAGTTTTTTTTTCTTTCATCTTGACAAATTATTTTCATGCGTTTAGAATTTTCATCAAACACAACTCCAATGTCAACATTTACATGTTTCAAAATTCCGTTCTCAAACGCATTGATAGAAGATTGCATTTCTTGTGCCAAATGACTGGGAGAAACATAATTGCCAGGTGGGATTATCAGTTTAAATTTGTCACATGCATTCGTATTTCTACACATTTCAGTGACATTTTCGAAACCGTGTCTTCTTATGTAGCCTGGATCAAGAAAAACCAAAGAGAACAAGAAATATCTTTAAAAAAGATATGCGGCGTAGATTTAATTGGAAGGTTGTTTAGAAACCAGTGCTTCAGCTGAAGTGCACGACCCGCCGGATGCTTTTAGCTTGATGAGTGTTACCATATATGGGTATGGCGGCCATTTTGGTGATGTGACCTGGACCTAAAACGGTTCCCCCAATAAATGCGCCTTATCGTAAGGAGCAAAAATATATCTAATACTTTAGTACTGTATTCTGAATCGTTTGCAGGATAAAATGAATTCTCACTTTTCCAATACAAAAGCATATGTGTCAAAGTTTGACCTAGGCACAAAGAAGGTCAAGGTCAACCCAGGGTCACCATTTTAGCAATTTATGATGGGCCTACGTCCAAGATGTTATTTATCAAGTTTCGTGGAAATCTGCCAAGTGGTTCTGGAGAAGACTATTTTGAAGGGTTTTTACCATATATGGCTTGGCGGCCATTTTGGTCATGTGACCTGGACCCCATGAGCAAATTTTGGTTTCCTCCATCCCATAGATGCTCCATATGAAATTTGACCTTAATCGGCCCAACGGTTTCCGAGGAGAAGCAGTTCGAAAATTTTCACATTTTTCGCCTCGGCGAGGCTATACTAAATGGAATGTAATATTTCGCAAGTTCATTGGTTAGACCTCATTGATACTATCAGTATGCGAAAAATTGTTTAAATATTCCAAGCGGTTAAGTCACTATCACCAATTTTCACAAACGGGTTACGGACGGACAGACAGACAGACCATATATGGCTTGGCGGCCATTTGGGTCATGTGACCTGGACCCCATGAGCAAATTTTGGTTTCCCCCATCCCATAGAGGCTCCATATGAAATTTGACTTCAATCGGCCCAACGGTTTCCGAGGAGAAGCAGTTCGAAAATTTTCACATTTTTTCGCCTCGGCGAGCCTATACTAAATGGAATATAATATTTCGTAAGTCCATTGGTTAGATCTCATTGATATCTATCAGTATGCCAAAAATTGTTTAAATATTCCAAGCGGTTAAGTCACCATCACCAATTTTCACAAACGGGTTACGGACGGACAGACAGACTGACAGAATGACACGGTGATTTTAGGGCACTCTTAGAAAATCAACCGACTTCAGTCGGTCGCTTTTTCTGCGGGTCGTGCAATATGAGCTACAATAGTGACAGCAACAATTGTCTAGCTATGAATTGGTTTACTGTATTCAAACAATTCAGATGTCACGCGAGGAAAAATAGCTTTGCAGAGGGCGGTGTCCCGCCTGTTTGAGCTAAGGTCAATGTAAAAGGTCAAGGTTAAAAACATGACCTCATTTCAAGAGCATATGATCTCAAGTATATGCACAACAAATAAGAAAACGTTATCATTTTCTGTTTTTGAACACAAATTCTAGGGTTAACATTTCGGGTTGTCGCTATGGTGAACGTAAACGCATAGGCGGACGAACAAACGGACGAGCAGACAAACGGACGGAAACTTGATCTTATGTGCACCTAATTAAAACTCAAATTACACTTATTCCTTTTCAGAATTTATATAACATTAATGATATTCGAAAATGTCCATTTTGTGTTAAAATGGAGGACATAAAGTATGCTGAAGACAAATGATACACTGCAACTTTTATTTAGCATATATTGTAAATTAAACATCTGTCAATTTGTAATGCGATTATTACACGTTTTTGTCATGCTATATCTCTTTATTGGTTTCATTGGGCAACAGGGATTGGGTGTCATTTCATCTCAATGTCGGGTAAAAGTCCCACAAACTTGGAAGCAACGTCTCCAAAATGACCTACACAGTGTTGATGGGGACGTTAAACCTCAAATCAAACAAACAATTCCTTTCGCAGAAAATTCTTCCTTTCGCGAAAGGAACCTTCCTTTCGCGAAATGGTTCCTTTCGCTATATAGACCAACCACGTGAAATTAGGTCAAAATAGCTATTCACCGCAGCAGTTACAGAATTCACTAGAAACACAATTATACATATGACGTTTGCTCATCAAAGGACAAGACGGTGAGCAAGCCGAAACTGTATATTTTTCATTCATGTCTCACATAAAAAACGAAACATTTCCTAGGTTAAAACTTCAGTAAACTGTCGTACTTTTGAGTAGATTTATTTATGCAAATCATTGACCAATGAAATGGTCATCTCCTTGGACATGTGGTTTTATTGACCAATGGAATAACGAAAAATGTAGGACAAAAGCAAAACTATAACGGCTACGCCGTAAAAAGTTATTTTCTTCATTGATATTCAGCACTTGTGCTGAAGTCATAATTTCTACTAATGCAACTTCCCAGTTTTCGTCATTGATGTTAATGGGATGATCTAGTTTCACCGTAAAACTGTTTTCTTTGTTTGTTGGGAAAATGTCCAAGGAACTGTCGCTTAGCAGTGTAAGGTAGAAGTCATTCATTATTCAGGTGTGGCATCTGATCAGGGTCCACAATGTTTAACAATGTCCCGCTGAATATTTATATAATTTCTTTTCTACAGAATGACAGTGTTTTAGTTGTGCATTTCAGTCATTTTTAAGCAACACAAATTTAAAGTTACAATTATTATTCAATATCGTCATAAAAAAGTTAGTTTTCTTTTTTCTTACTATTTATAATTATCGGAAAACCAATCTTTTTTCCGGGAATTGGCTACTTTCAAATTCAATGGACAAAAATCGCTATTGATCGATTTTCGGAAAATCCAATGACCTGACATTTAACGGGAATGCGGTACCTTCGATATATATTCATAGTTTGCTAGTTATGGCGATACTAATAAGATCAAAGCGCCAAAGGCACTGAAATGACAGATTCCATGAGAAAATCAAAACACTGTGAAAACTTACAGACAACCTTTCTAAAAGTATCTTAAAATTTAGAAACGTAGTTCTGCAAATTCCATTGTATGATATGTTTGCAGATGTCTATTCACCGGTGGTATTACGAAATGTCATTCGATGTTTTAAATTTTGGAAAGAAACTATTTACGTTTTCAAAACCAAACATTAAAATTCAAGTTTTAACAATGCTCCTGTCAATTGGTAACATTTTTGTCTGGTCGGCTGTGGAAACCTCACCCAAAAGATACTCTATGGGAAAGAGATCGGAGGAGAAAGGCTGGTCAGTCCAGTACATGAATTCCATTGGCTTGAAGACATTTTTGAGTAAGAACAGCACTATAAACCCGCGTGTAATCCTGCCGGATTCTGAGCGTAAACAAATAAATGGAACCACGTGAGGTCGACGCACTTGATTGATGTAAGTCTCGCTGTTCAGTTAACGTCTCGCCCATGATCTTGAATGTTCTTAATGTCGCTAGCTACATGCGATAGCTCGACATACCATTTCGCTTATTCCATCCGATATGTCATGCTCTATTACGCACGCGTCGCCTCGGCATACCTTACACCTATATGTCGAAACATCCCGAAACGACAATCGGCGTGATTCACGCTGAAGTGCGATGTGTCACTGAAACGCATATCACGCGAGTCGCTTAGACGCCAATATACATGTACGTTTTTCATGCACCAGCGTAAGTGTTCCGTACTGTGTCGACGTCTTAATTTTGGTCACGACAGGGACGTCTAGCTCTCAAAAGTGCATCGCATAAGGGCGACCAACAGTGTCAGTGCTTATTAGTCGGTAGTTGAAACCCTTTGTTTTTCTACAGCTACAGTGTAGCAGATGCCGGCGGAAATCTGCTTCGCATATGCGTCTGTCGGATGAATCAATCTTGACGTACTGACGTCGGTCTTCCGCTACGTCGACGTCCACTATCGTCTTCTGTTGATAGTAAGATGTCGCTCCAACAGACAAATAGATCAGACACATGTGGCACCCAAAAATCAGAGTCAACGTCACCAGCTTTCCGATCAGCTTCTAACCGTCCATTAGAAGCCTCCGTGATGTAGTGGTTATGCTACTCGCCTTGTAAACCAGGGATCACATGATCGATCCCGGACTTCTCCAGACTTTCGGATGAGTCTTTAAACCGAGGTATCGTCTTCGTATGACCTTAGCTGTTGGTGGGACGTAAAACTCAAACATTCACTCACTCACTCTGTTCAGGGTTTAATGAAAAATGTTGCAATACGTTCTCACTTGATGCTTTTTGAGGACAAAATACATTTCCTTCTTTTCTAGGCACGACCTTACATCACACATCAAAAGTTTGATCCTGAACATGTGGTTTCTATCAGTGCTGGTGTGAAGGTGGTACACAGGATCGTTGGCCCCCGCCCATCGGGGCTTAAAGAAATAGATGGGCTGCATGATGCTTCCACGCAGAGCTAAAACCGACCCGCACACGAGTACTTGTAGTCTGCTTAGAGAATCTAAGCCTGCCCAGGCAAAGCGGTGCGAGTCGGACCGTCCATGCATATAAACCCTATTGGTTTCACTGGGCGCCCGGGCTTGAGATGTCATTTCATCTCAGTGTCGGGTAAAATTCCTACAAAATTGGAAGCAACGTCTCCAAAATGACCTATACAGTGTTGACGGGGACGTTAAACCTCAAATCAAACAAAACAAAACACAGGATCGTGACGGACTGGTAACCATACGTCACGGTTGATTGACTTAAGGGCATGGTGCCTAAGCGTGTTGTAATGATGCAATCGTTTGGTCCAGAATCAAAGCACCGAAAGTGTTGGTGGGATGTAGGTTTGGGTAAAAGTCCTGGGCTGAGATTTAAACTGTTTAATTTAACTCTGAAATTCCAAACAAATATTGTTGAAGATTTTGATAAGAAGCGCGTTCTGCAGCGACCGAACTTGGTCTACACTGTTTGCCAAGCTCACCCTATGATTCCAGGATGACCCTCTTCAGTCATATTGAATACCCTGATCTCACTGCGGCTATTTTCTGCAAGAAAAAGGTTATTCTGAGAAGTCAGTGATAGTCACGTAGACGTTAGCTGTGAATCGCTTTTCTTATTAGTAACTTCGGGTCGAATGCCAAACAATCAACCCAAACATAGCCGGGTCGTTTGTCAGTCTTGGGTACATGTAAGTGTTATCTGTAAAATCTGCACTTGAATCAAATGTTCGATCTGGCAAACAATGTAGACTAAGATCAAACGCCACAGAACACGGTGCTGATCTTGTTCTACATTTTTTTGCATCATTTACTAACATCTCAAGTTTAAACGTCCAGTCCAAGTCCTCGTTCATGACAATTTACAGACAATCGGCATGAGTGTTGTCAGTGCTTTGATTTAGTCACTGCCTTGAGTTTCTCTTCCATCACTCTGAATTTGGGCTCGTCCATTCTGCTAAATATGGCACCTAGAATTATATCACAGGACCCGCACTGTTTGCATAGGTATCTGTACCATATTCCAGGGTTGAAAGGGACAGCCTTTCTCGCAAAGTCTGATATACACCTAGTTGTAACTAACCTAGACTTGACCTCGAATGTCCGAAAACCCATTAATATTCTGGCCTGCAGCTGACCGGCTGGTCTTTAAGTATTAAATATTGACAGCACTGTTAGAAAACAGTCTAAAACCTGAGCAGACGCCTGAGCAGACCCCGCATTGATCTGGGTATACAGTCTCGCATGACGCAGCTGATTCATATAAAATGCTGAATCTATTCTCTGAAAGGTAAGATAAAATCGCCAAGTCGTCTGCTTCAAAAGTTTGTATTGCGATTATAGGATGTACAATTTTTATAACTGTGCCAAACCGGACTACATTTTGTGCGGACTCATATTTCTTTGGCGGTCAAAGCCGGAAGAAAGTCGTAAGAAAGCCGGAACTACTTTACAACACGCAGGATAGCTATAGTCCCTATAAAACACTAAGTCATTTTCAAGATTAGATCAGGCGGTGCCACTCCGGCGAGATTTTTGAGCGAGACTTTTGAGCGAGAAATTATAGTAGGATTTTTTTTTTTTTTGGTTAGTTTCTAGCTATAAGCCTTTCTCGCTCAAAAGTCTCGCTCAAAAATCTCGCCAGAGTGGCATCATTATGAAACAATTCTAGATGATGCTATAATCCCACAAAAGTGAAAATTTATGGCATCATGATAGAACAACTAAGTAATTCCAGTCCACAGGCCCAAAACCTAACCAAGTCAAGCTTAGCTCAGGCGGGGTCACCCTGGCGAGATTTTTGAGCGAGAAATTACAGCGAGAAACTCACCCAAACAATCTCGCTATAAAAACTGGCTCAAAAATCTCGCCAGAGTGACCCCCTATACTACTAATATATATGGTTTAGGGGTCGGGATCTATCTATCTATCTATCTATCTATCTTCTGATACTGCGTCGGTCACATTTGACCATTACCGCAGGTGTATATTACATACACTCCAGTTTTGAATGGCTTCTGAATGGTTTCTGTGATATATGGCCTTTTATGAAGTGGAGGGAGTGGGGCATGGCCCCGGCACAACCTGGAGGACCCTCAGGTTGGCATAAAAGCATATGGCTGAGAGAAGTTTACTCAAGAAACATTTCTATAAAAGTTTTGTCAAAATATCTGCAATGACTTGGCAGTAAATGCCATTTTTCAATTTTCCCATTATAAGTCTATGGGAACTCTAAGTTGTCATAGCAACCAAACTAATGGGCCGATTTTCATAAACAAGAGGGCCATGATGGCCCTGGATCGCTCACCTGATCCATAGAGTCACAAGTGGGCCCCGGGGAGGGCCATTATTGTCCCCAGGGTTATAATGTGCATAATGTTGAGGGAGGTCTAAAAAGGTGAAGCTTCAAACCAAATATCAACAAAGGCTATAATTTGAACAGTCTGGGCAAAGGTCCACTAGATGCACCAAATATCAAAGACCTGGGCCTTAAGGTTTCAAAGAAGAAGATTTTTTTTTTTAAGATATTCCCTACATAAGCCTATGTAAAACCAAATGGCCCCAGGGCGGGGGCATTTTTGGACTCAGGACTATAATTTAAACAATCTTGACAGAGGTCCACTAGACACCAAATATCAAAGATCTGGGCCTTGCTATTTCAGAGAAGAAGATTTTCAAAGAGAATCTTTATATAAGTCTATGTAAAACCAAAGGGCCCCGGAGTGGGGGCATTTGTGGCCCGAGGTCTATAATTTGAAAATCTTGGTAGAGGTCCACTAGATGAAGCGCCATACCAAATATCAAAGACAAGGGCCTTGCAGTTTCAGAGAAGAAGATTTTTAAAGATTTCCCTATATAAGTCTATGTAAATCCAAAGGGTCTCGGGGCGGGGGCATTCTTGGCCCCAGGGCTATAATTTGAATAATCTTGATAGAGGCCCACTAGATGAAATTTCACACCAAATATCAAAGACCTAGGCCTTGTGGTTTCATACGGAAGATTTTTAAAGATTTTCCCTATATAAGTCTATGTAAATGCAAAGGGCCACAAGGTGGGGGCATTTTTGGTCTCAGGGCAATAATTTGAACAATCTTGGTAGAGGTCCACTAGCTGAAGCTTCATACCTAATATCAAAGACCTAGGCTTTTTGGTTTCAGAGAAGAAGAATTTTTCAAGATTTTCCCTACCCTATATAAGTCTATGTAAAACCAAAGGGCCCCGGGGCAGGGGCATTTTTGGCCAAAGCACTATAATTTGAACAATCTTGGTAGGGGTCCACTAGATAAACCTTCATACCAAATGGCAAAGACCTGGGCCTTGCGGTTTCAGAAAAGAAGATTTTTAAAGATTTTCCCTATATAAGCCCATGTAAAACCAAAGGGCCTTGGGGTGGGGGCATTTTTGGCCCCAGCACTATAATTTGAACAATCTTGGTAGGGGTCCACTAGATAAAGCTTCATACCAAATATCAAAGACCTGGGCCTTGCGGTTTCAGAGAAGAAGATTTTTAAAGATTTTCCTTATATAAGCCCAACAAAAACCAAAGGGCCCCGGGGCGGGGGCATTTTTGGCCCCAGCACTATAATTTGAGCAATTTTGGTAGAGGTCCACTAGATGAAGCTTCACACCAAATATCAAAGACCTGGGCCTAGCGGTTTCAGAGAAGAAGATTTTTAAAGATTTTCCCTATATAAGCCCATGTAAAACCAAAGGGCCCCGGGGCGGGGGCATTTTTGGCCCCGGCACTATAATTTGAACAATCTTGGTAGGGGTCCACTAGATAAAGCTTCATACCAAATATCAAAGACCTGGGCCTTGCGGTTTCAGAGAAGAAGATTTTTAAAGATTTTCCTTACATAAGCCCATGTAAAACCAAAGGGCCCCGGGGCGGGGGCATTTTTGGCCCCAGCACTATAATTTGAACAATCTTGGTAAGGGTCCACTAGATGAAGCTTCATACCAAATATCAAAGACCTGGGCCTTGCGGTTTCAGAGAAGAAGATTTTTTAAGTTTTCGGTGAAAAAAATCTATTTTTGGCTCCTGTGACCTATATGTGCAAAGGACCGGAACCATTTGAACAACTTTGAAAGGGGACCACCTAAGGATCATTCCTGTGAAGTTTGGTCAAAATCCGATCAGTGGTTTAGGAGGAGATGTTGTTTAAAGAAAAAGTTTACGCACGCACACACGCACGCACACACGCACACACGCACACACGCACGCACGACGGACGACGGACAAAAAGTGATCACAAAAGCTCACCTTGTCACTTCGTGACAGGTGAGCTAAAAAACACAAACTTTCAATCCCCAAGCCCAATAATGTTACAGATAAAATTTGGGCCCAATTGGCCCAGTGGCTTCAGAGGAGAAGATGCTTAAAAGTGTTGACAGACGACGACGCATACGACACAGACGACGCAGACGACGACGGACAACTGCCTATCCTATAAGCTCCCCCGGAGCCTTCGGCTCTGGTGAGCTAAAAACAGGTCTTTTTAAGAGAAGGATGAACCACCAGGCTAACAGCACTGCTAAATTGCACCAGAGTGGGTAGCGTTACAACATAGGCAGGTAGAGCATTCCAGTGAGTACCATAGAATGCTTGCTTGGCTCATAAGTAAGGTGAAACCCTTTTTAAGCCAAGTTACTTAAATTCTGTGTTCTGAAGACATGCGGTTTAAATTGTGTTTTTGACAGATCTTTTTTCTTGAGTACAATGTATCTCTAATTCCTTTGAGATGGTTTAGAATTTGTACATCTCTTCAGTGTTCTAAAGCTTGTCGATTCTACTTTCAAAGCTATTCAGTGTATTTGCTGTAACAACTTCATTCGGCAAACTGTTCCAATCAGCAATTACACATTGAGAGAAGCTACGAAGCCGTAAACTGGTTTCACACAGTGGTTTTATTAATTTTGTATCAATGTCCACAAGTTCTTGATTCTGCAAAAGTAAAAAATCTTTCACATGGAATATCATCTAGACCTCTTATTATTTTATAACACTGTCTGATATCACCCCTTCTTCGTCTATGTACTAAACTTGGTATATTCTAAAGTTTATCCGTCTTTCAGTCCAGGAATCTGTTGAGTAAACTGCTTTTTTCGTGGGTCCATAGTTGACAAGAATGAAAAAAAAAATCACAAAAAGGAGACTAGTCAGTAGCCAGTTGCAGTACTCGGGTGGATACCAGTATCAGGGGAAGATAGGATTTAAGTAAGGCCAGCGGTGTGCCTTGGAATGTCCTGGAAAAGAAAGTGTACTTGTAGTAGTCTGTGCGGGTGTAAATCTGTTTGTATGCAAGGGGATATCCTCTAGTGTTGAGGATGAGGTACTCAGATGGGAGTATTGCAACAAGATCATAAGTGATCTTATACATACAGCGAGGCGGTTGTCAATGCAGCGTTGTTCAAGGGGGTGCCAATTTGGGTCCTTCAGCATAGCTGTATCACTTGAAGCGTAGCCCACCTGACAGCCATTCTTTGGACTGCTTCCACTTTGTATATGTCAGTGGCAGGGTGGGGATACCATACAGTGGATGCATACTCTAGCTGCAGCCTGACAAGGGTCTTAAGTCCTTCTTCAGTCATACATAGTTATATTGAACTTTTTCTGTATTGTAGTGGGTATTTTGGGATGTTTCAAATCTTATTTACCCATATTTAGAATTTTTTAGTGTGATTGGTGAAATTAGCGATTTTCCTCTTTCAGGGGCTATGAAACCCCCATCTGAGAATATGTCTTAGCCATGACAATTTCTTCTTTCTTTTCAAGTAATTTATGATACATGTACTTGCAGACCGGAGAGATTGAAGGGTGTTATTTATCAAGGTTGGTCGGTAAATACCAGTAGCCGGAATTCCCACGGGAAATTCACATGAAATGCTAAGCTTTATTTTCCCTAAAAAACAACAACAAAACCTGCATGTACAATGTCATGTAGAATGCATAAATTTGTTATCTGTGCAAGGTTAAACCCATTCTGATCTGGCTAGTATGCTTACAAAAGAATCGACGTGAAGCTCCTTGTAAAGTTTGCTGAAATTTTTACCCTGCTGAGATCCAAAATTTCTTTGTGTATTTTACCCCTCAAATTAAATTTCAATGCTGAATTACCCTTTACTCCCTTTTAACTAGAGCACTGTGATCTAAGATACCATGTGTGCAAAAAATATTACAAATATTGTTCAGCAGGACAAGGTTTTTTTCTTCTTTAAGGTTGTTGGTTTCTAGGGTACTCTATCACCATTACGAAAACACGCCTATACAAATTAATTATAAACTTTACCTCCGAAAAAACGAAAATTTTTAGATGAAAAATTGTGATAGTTTACTTATTTCTGCTCAAAATATATATTGTGGGTACTCGTTAGAACCGCCTCATCGAGGCAGTTCTAACGAGTACCCACAATCTATATTTTAGAGCAGAAATAAGAAATATAAGGTAAATATCCCTGTAAACCCCAGTTTTACTATATATAAAAGTGGGGTTCAAGGGGGTCAAAATTATATAGGTGTGTTTTTGTGATGACACACAGCTACCATATTCCTCCCATTTAGCACCCCGGGCGCTTAAAAATTGAAAAAAGAGGGGGTGCTTATTAGAGACAACATTGAGTAATACATATTAACCCTTCTCTTGCTGAATATTCAGTTTAGCCACACCCATTTCTGACTGAACCAATCAGATGACTTGATGTAATTTATTCACATAAATTCATTAATTGAATGTCAAACAGTGTAGAACCTGATCAGAAGCCATCTGATCTGGATCTACACTGTTTCCAAAGATAGGGGTTGTCGTGAACAGCAGGATAAGGGTTAGAATATGGTGGAATCTTTGACATGTAAAGTACCAAGTGGTCAACACTGAAACTCTGTGACAGCAGGGGGTTTGAAAATACCTTGCATGATATGATTTACAGCAGATACGGCAACGACTGAAAGGCTGAAATCTTTACTAAATATTTAACCAAAATATTTTTCCTCCAACAGCAGAAGGGGCGCTTATTATTTTGTTCTTGGAAAAACAATGAGGGGCGCTTATAGGAGTAGGGGCGCTAAATGGGAGAATACGGTAAGGTGATAATTTTTTGAAATCAAAAATGAAAGTAGAATATTGTTTGGGGATTTTCATGGGGAGTGTCACTGGCTTTTACAGGATGAATTAATATTCATATGATTTTCTTCAATAAAGAGAGTCAGTTTTCCTCTTAAGGTACCAATCAACAAAACTTAGCTGATCAATGTCAGACATTTATGTGTGAAGTAATTCTGGCAGGTGAGTCATGTGATATTTTACAATTTTGTGGTAGGTCTTGACCTATGCACAAGACATTGGCGTAATGTCAGATCATAAAATAATGTACACCCCTGTAAACCCCCATTTTCTCTGTATAAAGTGGGGTGTAGAGGGGTGTTCATTACATGGACACATGGACTTATTCACGTGATGTAAATGGGCAAATATCACTTTCCAAAAAAAAAGGAAATATTTAAGCAGAGTATCATATATTCAGGGTCTATTGTACCCATCACATTGAAAAAACTTAATTCAATTAGCTCTTATGGGGCGCCGTTTTACTATTTAATCCGTATTTATAAATATACATAATTATTTATGGATATCCATAATTCGAATTATGGATATCCATAATTCGAATTATGGATATCCATAATTCGAATTATGGATATCCATTATTATTTATCGATATCCATAATTATTTATGGATATCCATAATTCGAATTATGGATATCCATTATTCGGCTGATTTATGGATATCCATAAATCGAATTATGGATATCCATAATTCTCCTCCGCAAATAAACCTAATGAATAATGACTGCTCCCTTTGCAAAAAAAAAAAAAAAAAAAAAAAAAAAAAACTCGACTATTCCCGTCATGTTTCCGAGTTAGGTGTGAAATAAAGTTTCCTTTTAAAAGGAAGGCTTCCCTAGTTTGCAAAGTTGAAAATCTGCTCGCCTTTCGAAAGTAAGGGGGGGGGGGGGGGGCTATTGCCATTTCCCCGGCGTCGGGCGTCGGCGTTAGCATCTGTGTCCGCATTTGGTTGAAGATTACCTGCAAGCAATCATTTGTGCTGTTTTACAAATTTATTTTCAAGTAGAGATATCAGCTGGTAAAAAAACAATATTTTTCACATTCTTTTTCACTTGATTTCCCAGGTTTTGGGGCTTAAAAAGTTAATCATTACTTCTGTATTACCACCCTTATAATCATACATTTTGTCAAATGCATGGGCGTAGCCAACTAAAACGCATCTTCTCTTCTACATATCCGAGAGCA
The DNA here is from genome assembly GCA_963580285.1 of Lucinisca nassula. NCBI lineage: Eukaryota > Metazoa > Mollusca > Bivalvia > Lucinida > Lucinidae > Lucinisca > Lucinisca nassula. The sequence goes on from OY757017.1 coordinate 39,970,200, forward strand.
GCAAAGGCTCTGGTAAAGCTGCGCGTACTTGCAGGCTCGCCTGAGTCAGTGCTGGTCGCCTTTGTGAAAAAGACCCATGCCATGCCCATGCCAACGTCTCGACGTTGCATCGATGTCGCTCTAAATAAGCACGATTTGCCTGGTAAGGCTTTTACGGAAACTGTTTCAGTGTTAGCTGTCCGTCTTGAACCATTGAAAGGAGGACAATTTGCGTATAAACATATTCACGGACCTGGCGAGGAGAAAAACCGCAACGTCGGTGCGCATCTAAGTGTAATGGTTATATGAACAGAGAAGGCTGAATGTTGCAAGCTGCTCACTCGCACAAGTTTTATGCTGGTGGAAAATTTGTCCATGTACATGTTAAGCTTTTAAATTGTTCATTTGAAATGCGATGAACAATGGCATGTTTTGTAAAATTGACCATGTTGGTAGGATATGAGGTCTCTTTCTGCCTGAGTTCGAAGCACGATCGAGACAAGTTCTGCAATGGTTTAAAACTGTTTTTTTCTCTTCACCCACCGCTTATAAAGAAGCGGTTAATTTTGTTTGTTTGTTTGTATTGGAGTTTTACGGCCCAGTCAACACTATTTAGGTCATTTTTGAGCCGGTCAGTTTACCTATCAACACTTTCCTGGGCAGGCTTATACGTAAGCGGTTAACCAGTACAGTGCACATTCTTTCGCCAGAAACTGACAACTGCCCTTCTTGAATCAGCGGAAGGGAGAGAATGACCGTAGAAAAGATTTCATGATCAATCTCCACGAAAGAATGTTGCCGACCCCGGCGGGAGTCGAACCCGCGTCCTCCTGATCACCAGTCAGACGCGCATCCGACTGAGCCACTGAGGCCGGCAGAAGCGGTTAATAATGTTCCTAAATAAATGAAGATAAAATGACATATCACTTTCATAGAAACCACCCTACAACAAGCACACTTGATTGAATGACTTCGGAATTTTTTTTTACACAAGTTAGACAATCTGCCTGTAATTGGACTCTGCAAAACTATTTTTACTGATATCAACTGTCAGATTTTCTTCGTAAACTCGTCCTGGAAATTCTGAGTGACCATGAAAAGTTTGAGACTCTGTGAGAAGTGTGACACAAGTGACAGAATTAACTTTTGTAATCTATCGGCATTTTTTTTTTTTTTACAAATCCTTGAGAAATACTGAACAACGATTATCTTGTTTTTAAGGTAACCAGGCACTAGAAGCACATTGAGGCTGCCTCATAAGTACTGAACAACCCTATAAACCCAACTTTATATACAGAAAGTTGAGTGTACAGGGGTACAATATTTTCTTTTTTAGGGGGTTCAGAACACTGAGCACCGACACTCTATATTTGGACTAGAAAAAAAGATTTTTTTTCACATCATGAAAACACGCCTGCCTAATTTTGACCCCTAGACAGTGGTTAGTCGTTAGAACCTCTTCATCGAGGCGGTTCTAAGCAGTACCCACAATCTATATTTTTTAGAGCAGAAAGATGAAAAAATCTGATTTTTTTATCGGACAATTTTCATTTGGGTGGCAAAATTCCACGACCCGCAGAAAAAGCGACCGACTGAAGTCGGTTGATTTTCTAAGGTGCCCTAAAATCACCGTGTCATTCTGTCATTCGGTCATTCGGTCATTCTGTCAGTCTGTCAGTCTGTCCGTCCGTAACCCGTTTGTGAAAATTGGTGATAGTGACTTACCCGCTTGGAATATTTAAACAATTTTGGCATACTGATAGATATCAATGAGATCTAACCAATGAACTTGCGAAATATTATATTCCATTTAGTATAGCCTCGCCGAGGCGAAAAATGTGAAAATTTTCGAACTGCTTCTCCTCGGAAACCGTTGGGCCGATTGAAGTCAAATTTCATATGGACCCTCTATGGGATGGAGGAAACCAAAATTTGCTCATGGGGTCCATTTAGTATAGCCTCGCCGAGGCGAAAAATGTGAAAATTTTCGAACTGCTTCTCCTTGGAAACCGTTGGGCCGATTGAAGTCAAATTTCATATGGAGCCTCTATGGGATGAGGGAAACCAAAATTTGCTCATGGGGTCCAGGTCACATGACCAAAATGGCCGCCAAGCCATATATGGTAAAAACCCTTCAAAAATAGTCTTCTCCAGAACCACTGGGCAGATTTCAACGAAACTTGATAATTAGCATCTGGGACGTAGGCCCATCATAAATTGCTAAAATGGTGACCCTGGGTTGACCTTGACATTCTTTGTGCCTAGGTCAAACTTTGACACATATGCTTTTGTACTGAAAAAGTGAGAATGCATTTTATCCTGCAATCGATTCAGAATACAGTACTAAAGTATAAGATATATTTTTGCTCCTTACGATAAGGCGCATTTATTGGGGGAACCGTTTTAGGTCCAGGTCACATGACCAAAATGGCCGCCATACCCATATATGGTAACACTCATAAAGCTAAAAGCACCCGGTGGGTCGTGCACTTCAGCTGAAGCACTGGTTCTGTATATATTTGAATAGGCGTGTTTTCGTAATGAACTGAAAATGCTAGTTCAGGAGATTTTAGCACATACATGTAGACGTTTCATAATGATCCCGGTTATACAGACCATAGAGTTAGTTTCGAGTCACAACAAGTACGCTTATTACGTCGAATACGGCAATTAAGATAATTTCACCATGCATGGGGTAGGCCTACGTGGAGAATCAAGTTACATTGCTTCAATTATTGGAATACATACACCCATATATGCCTAGCGGCCCTTTTTGAGACATTGGCAAATAGTGCAGTCCCAGATCAGACGCCGCATCTGATCAAGATCTAAACTGTTTGCTCAACAAACATGCATTTTTGTAAAACTTACCACAAAAAATGGCATCTCTATGCTTAGAAATTGACCACTCCGGTGGAAATGGGTTAATTATGAGGTTACATGAAAAGGCCGAAACTGAAAGTAGGACATGTTTCTACTGTAACTTTTTTTCTTTGGTTTGACTTCTTGGAAACGCTTTATAAATAAATATCTGGAAACGCTTTATAAATAGACATCGACGGGCGCTGCATTCCTGTTTATTCCGAACGCGTTTTCACTGCGTAAATATGTGGAGAGCAGTCTTATCTGTAGGGCTTTCCTAGTTACGTCATAAGACGGTTAGAAATAATCTCTGGTATCACCAATCCAATCTAAATGGCTTCCAATCGAAATTGGAAGCCAATAAAAGCCGGATGGTGGTGGAGGTAATATAGGGTAGGCTTAGTGTTGGCCTATGGTGTGGGAGAGATATGTTTTGTTTGATTTGAGGTTTAACGTCCCCTTCAATACTATTTCGGTCATTTTGGAGATGTTGCTTCCAATTATGTTGGGCATTAAGCCTTCATTGAGATGAAATGACATCTCAATACCAGCTAAGTCGGGTGGGCGTCTGACTGGTGATCTGGAGGACGCGGGTTCGATACCTGCCAGGGTTGGCAACATTCTTTCGTGGAGATTGATCATGCAATTTTTTCTACGGCCATTCTCTCCCTTCCGCTGATTCAAGAAGGGCAATTTTGGTTTGGAGTCATCAAACAATTTGCACATCACTTTCACAAGTCCGTGAAATGAATACCCACTTACACCTACACTGTAAAAATTAATGGAAACATTACACCAAAACTGGTGGCAGCTGAGCTGCCACCAGTTTTGGTGTAAGTTATTTTCATTGTATGCTCGGTAACTTTTCACCGAATAGCCGGCTATAAATCCAGATAAATGGTGTAATTACGCACCTGAAAATCGACGGAAAGTTTACACCATAGTGTAACTGATCTTCATTAACGGGGTAAATGTGCCATCAAATTTTGAAGGAAACGTTTCCGCGTGTAACGTTTCTTTCATTCAGTCGTTGTAACATTACACCAATAATTAAGACTGGCTACACCACAGTGTACATTTGTGTAGTGTAATTATGTATTTATTTTTCATTGGTATAGAACTAATCATACTCTAATACCCATTTCTTAGGGTACCTTTGATACACTTCTTATAGGGTATCAGTTACCATTTTTCATTGGTGACAAGAAGTGTTATATTACGTTACGATGTAACAAAATACCAGTATTGGGGCAGCAAAGCACCGATAAGCTGGAGAGATAACGCTTCCAGAGTGTACTTTTTTACCTTGAACATAACAAAATATTAGGCATCATATGAAGAAATATTACACCAATACTAGTTACACTGAAAAAAGGGTAATGTTCACAGTTACACCGGCCTTCAAAAAATGTTACCCTGTATTATGACTATAATTACCCTATTTAGTAGCAAACCTTACACCATAAATAGTGTGAATATTTCAAACACCAATTGATACGAAATATAACACTTGTTTTACATAATCGTTATTACCAAACACCAACTTTGCAGCGCTACACCAAATTTTGAGTAAACTATACAAGTTATCAGTGTATTGTTACTCAAAGTTACATTTTACACCCAAAATGATGTATGGTTCGAATTCACACGAGTTTTAGTGTAAACTTTACCCTGTCTGTAGGTATAATTAACACTCATTTTTTACCGTGTAGCCTAGCCACTAGGCGTTAAAATGGATAATATGAAATTAAAATCATCCTTTGCATTAAAATAAATAGTGTATAAAGGTTTAGCTAGTCTAGTCTCTCTGGCTTAATTTTAAGATTACTAAGTTTGGGGATTCTACCACACGGGTGGTAATCAGGGGAACTAGCTCGAAAATGAGTCAATGGAAATTTGTTCCCTCGACACATCCCGGAACTCTCGAGCTAGCTCCATCACCAAGAAATAATCAAAGCGCCAAAGGCACTGAAATGACAGATTCTATGAGAAAATCAAAACACTGTGAAACCGTACGGACAACCTTTCTAAAAAGATCTTAAAATTTCGAAAAGTAGTTCTGCAAATTCCATTGTATGATATGTTTGCGGATGTCTATACACCGGTGGTATTATGAAACGCCATTCGATGTTTCAAATTTTGGAAAGAAACTATTTACGTTTTCAAAACCAAACAATAAAATTCAAGTTTTAACAATGCTACTGTCAATAAGTAACATTTGTGGATACCTCCCCCCCCCCCCCCCCCCCCCAAAAGATACTCTATGGTAAAAAGAACGGAGGAGAAAGGCTGGTCAGTCCAGTACATGAATTCCATTGGCTTGAAGACATTTTTGAGTAAGAACAGCACTATAAACCCGCGCGTAATCCTGCTGGATTAGTTATCCCGGATTCTGAGCGTAAACAAATAAATAGAACCACGTGAGGCCGACGCCCTTGCTTGATGTAACGTCTCGCTGTTCAGTTAACGTCTCAGCCATGATCTTGAATGTTCTTAATGTCGCTAGCTACATGCAATAGCTCGACATACCATTGCGCTTATTCCATCCGATATGTCATGCTCTATTACGCACGCGTGGTCTCGGCATACCTTACACCTAAATGTCGAAACATCCCGAAACGACAGTCGGCGTGATTCGCGCTGAAGTGCGATGTGTCACTGAAACGCATATCACGCGAGTCGCTCAGACGCCAATATACATGTACGTATTTCATGCACCAGCGTAAGTGTTCCGTACTGTGTCGACGTCTTATTTTGGTCACGACAGGGACGTCTAGCTCTCAAAAGTGCATCGCATAAGAGCGACGAACAGTGTCAGTGCTTTTTGGTCGGTAATTGAAACCCTTTGTTTATCTACAAGTACAGTGTAGCAGATGCCGGCGGAAATCTGCTTCGCATATGCGTCGTCGGATGAATCGATCTTGACGTACTGGCGTCGGTCTTCCGCAACGTCGACGTCCACTAGCGTCTTCTGTTGATAGTAAGATGTCGCTCCAACAGACAAATAGATCACACACATGTGGCACCCAAAAATCAGAGTCAACGCCATCTGCTTTCCGACCAGCTTCTAACCGTCCATTAGAAGCCTCCGTTGTGTAGTGGTTATGCTACTCGCCTTGTAAACCAGGGATCGCAGGATCGATCCCGGACTTCTCCAGACTTTCGGATGAGTCTTTAAACCGAGGTATCGTCTCCGTATGACCTTAGCTGTTGGTGGGACGTAAAACTCAAACACTCACTCACTCACTCACTCTAACTGTCCAGGGTTTAATGAAAAATGTTGCAATACGTTCTCACTTGATGCTTTTTGAGAACAAAATACAATTTCTTCTTTTCTAGGCACGACCTTACATCACACATCAAAAGTTTGATCCTGAACATGTGGTTTCTATCAGTGCTGGTGTGAAGGTGGTACACAGGATCGTTGGCCCCCGCCCATCGGGGCTTAAAGAAATAGATGGGCTGCATGATGCTTCCACACAGAGCTGAAACCGACCCGCATACGAGTACTGGTAATCTGCTTAGAGGATCTAAGCCTGCCCAGGCAAAGCTGTGCGAGTCGGACCGTCCCTGCATATAAACCCTATTGGTTTCATTGGGCGGCAGGGCTTGAGATGTCATTTCATCTCAGTGTCGGGGAAAGTCCCACAAAAATGGAAGCAACGTCTCCAAAATGACTTATACAGTGTTGATGGGGACATTAAACCTCAAATCAAACAAAACAAAAATAGGATCGTGGCCGGACTGGTAACCATACGTCACGGTTGATTGATTTAACCTTTTTAGCTTAAGGGCATGGTGCCTAAGCGTCTTGTAATCATGCAATCGTTTGGTTTCAGAATCAAAGCACCGAAAGTGTTGGTTGGATGTAGGTTGGGGTAAAAGCCCTGTGCTGGGATTTAAACTGTTTAATTTAACTCTGAAATTCCAAACAAATAGTGAAGATTTTGATAAGAAGCGCGTTCTGCAGCGTCCGAACTTGGTCTACACTGTTTGCAAAGCTCACCCTATGATTCCTGGATGACCCTCTTCAATCTTATGGAATACCCTGATCTCACTGCGTCTATTTTCTGCAAGAAAATGGTTATTCTGAGAAATTAGTGATAGTCGCGTAGACGTTAGCTCTGAATCGCTTTTCTTATTAGTAACTTCGGGTCGAATGCCAAACAATCAACCCAAACATAGACGGGTCGTGTGTCAGTCTTGGGTACATGTAAGTGTTATCTGTAAAATCTGCACTTGAATCAAATGTTCGATCTGGCAAACAATGTAAACTAAGATCAAACGCCACAGAACACGGTGCTGATCTTGTTCTACATTTTTTGCATCAGTTACTAACATCTTAAGTTTAAACGGATCAGTCCAAGTCCTCCTTCATGACCAGCCTGCATTTAGAGCAATCGGCATGAGTGTTGTCAGTGCTTTGATTTATTCACTGTCTTTAGTTTCTGGAGTGTACTCTTCCATCACTGAAGCTGGGCTCGTCCATTCTGCTTAATATGGCACCTAGAATTATATCACAGGACCTACACCGTTTGCATAGGTATCTGTACCATATTCCAGGGTTGAAAGGGACAGCCTTTCTCGCAAAGTCTGATATACACCTGGTTGTAACTGACCTAGACTTGACCTCGAATGTCGGTAAACCCATTTATATTCTTGTCTGCAGTTGACCGGCTGGTTTTTAAGGATTAAATATTGACAGCACTGTTAGAAAACAGTGTAAAACCTGAGCAGACGTCTGAGCAGACGCCGCATTGATCTGGATATACAGTCTCGCATGATGCAATTGATTCATATGAAATGCCAAATCTATTCTCTGAAAGGTAAGATAAAATCGTCAAGTCGTCTGCTTCAAAAGTTTGTATTGCGATTATAGGATGTACAATTTTGATAACTGCGCCAAACCAGACTACATTTTGTGCGGACTCATATTTCTTTGGCGGTCAAAGCCGGAAGAAAGTCGTAAGAAAGCCGGAACTACTTTACAACACGCAGGATAGCTAGAAATGACAGAGTGAATCTGTCATTAAAAATGATTAAACTTTGTACTCCGCTAGAATTTGCCATGGAAATTTGCAGCACTGGAGTATGAATGAAGGTAAACTTTTTATCAGGGACCTGAAAAATTGTCAATTTATGTCATTACGGAGATTTTGGCCGACGATTTTTCATTTTCCGTCAAAAGTACACCCTTCACACCAACAGCAACAACATCCCTGGTGAAATGAAACATGGAAAGTTTGAAATAAGCAAAAGAATTTGGCCGTGATTACGTAACTTGCGACTTACGACGAAATTACTGTCCGAGCTAGTCTTCTCGACAAGGAGTTAGTTCACTCGACATAAAAAAAGAAAATGAAACATTCATCAGATTCGATGTCTTTCTATGGTCCCACCCAGGTAATCTAACTGGTTTCTTTACCTCTGGCTAGTTGGGTAACAAGATGCTATGCCCCAAAGGCGTCCCCCAGTCGTTTCTCCCTGTTCGTTTCGCCCCCATTTTGCACCCCTTGTTGTTTTGCCAACAGAGCCTGGTCTTTTCGCCCCCTTAGTCATTCCGCCCACATAGTTGCTTCGCCCCCTCCCATTTGGAGCGGATCAATGGATGTTGGGAGGATGGATTGATGGAATGATTGATGGATGAAAGGATGGGTGCACTACAGAAAGGGATGAGTGGGTATTAGGATGGATTGGTCCATTGGAGGACGGATGGACGAACGAACATATAGACGGACAGACAGACGGACGGATGGATGGATGGGTCAGTGGGTAGATGGATGGAAGGATGGATGGAAAAAGAGAGAAAATATATATGCACACAAATGTCAGTGTCGTGTGAAGGTTTGATTAAATAAATGAAGTATTTGATTCCTACCGGTAATCTTTTTGATGACTTTTGTTTTACTCAGTAATCACATATTGTTCCCGCAGGTGATCTGATTATTTGTGATAAACCTAAAGTCATCGTTTAAACAAATTATGTTGTGCTGCAGTCCTAGGTTCTACATACCCAAGTTTCTTGAAATCAGCCCACTGGTTCTAGAGAAGATTTTTAATGGTTTTACCATATATGGGCGTGGTAACCATCTTGGTCATGTGACCCAGATGCCGCGAACAAACTATCGTTTCCCCTACGCATAAATGCTCAGCACAGTTTTCGACTTAATTGTTGAAAGATAAGATGGTTGTTATTAGTTGCTTAATATATCACAGACTGGAAGTCAGTCGTTAAAGTGAATAGATCATGAGCGCGAAGCGCGAGTGATCACGGACGCATACCGCGAGTGATCTCTGCACTTGTGACCGACAGACAGTGATCTATTAAGCAACTAATCACCTAACAACATGAATCTATTTCGATTAGGTATCCTGCCGGTGTGGTTCGAGCCTCTCTTGAGTCATATATGGATGTCCCAGTTCTGCAATGGAAAGTCACGTTCATAAACAGAGTCTAACAAATTTCGAAGTTTACGTCTGCATTTCTCTTGGAGCCCATAACTTCCATTTATGTTATGCTACAAAGTTGAAATTTGGTATGACGCTTACTCAGATCGTGACCTTTCAGTTCATGATACGATTGTCCCAGGGCCATGCTCCTGGGCGTGTCCGAGTGTCAGATACCATTGCCCAAAACGTAAAATTGACATACAGGCATTTGTATGGAAAACTCAAAATGTCTAATATTTTGAAAATTATTCAGCTCCCAACCCCTAAACCATATATATCATTGTTTCAGCTCCCAACCCCTAAACCATATATATCATTGTTCCTTATGATAAGACACAGTCAAAGACACAGACATTGGGTCCCTCCAGACACACCCGGGTCATGCCCCACTCCGTTCATTTCATAAAAGGCCTTATATCTTAGAGACTATTCTGATCCCCACCCAAACGGCCCCCTTCCATAGGGGCATGAAGAAATATATGGGCTGCATGATGCTTCCACGCAGAGCTGAATACGGCCCGCACACTAGTACTGGTAAACCGCTTAGAGGATCTAAGCCTGTCCAGGAACGGCGGTGCGAGGCAGACTGTCCATGCTAATAAACCCTATTGGTTTCATTGGGCGACAGGGCTTGAGATGTCATTTCATCTCAATGTCGGGTTCATCAAAAAGATTACCGGTAGGAATCAAATGCTTCATTAATTTAATCAATCCTCCACACGACACTGACATTTGTGTGCATATATATTTTCTCTCTTTTTCCATCCATCCTTCCATTCATCTACCCACCGACCCATCCATCCACCCGTCCGTCTGTCTATATGTTCGTTCGTCCATCCGTCCTCCAATGAACCAATCCATCCAAATACCCACTCATCCCTTTCTGTATAGTACCCATCCATCCATCAATCAATCCTCCCAACATCCATTGATCCGCTCCAAATGGGAGGGGGCGAAGCAACTATGTGGGCGAAATGACTGAGGGGGCGAAAAGACCATCCATCTATCCAACATCCATTGATCCGCTCCAAATGGGAGGGGGCGAAGCAACTATGTGGGCGAAATGACTTAGGGGGCGAAAAGACCAGGCTCTGTTGGCAAAACAACTAGGGAAGCAAAATGGGGGCGAAACGAACAGGGAGAAACGACTGGGGGACGCCTTTGGGGCATAGCATCTTGTTACCAAACTAGCCAGAGGTAAAGAAACCAAGTGGTTACCTGGGTAGGACCATAGAAAGACATCGAATCTGATTAATGTTTCATTTTCTTTTTTTTGAGGGGACTATCTCCATAACGAGTGAACTAGCTCCTTGTCGAGAAGACTAGCTCGGACAGTAATTTCGTCATAAGTCGCTAGTTACGTAATCACGGCCAAATTTTTTTGCCTATTTCAAACTTTCCATGTTTCATTTCACCAGGGATGTTGTTGCTGTGGGTGTGAGGGGCGTACTTTTGACGGAAAATGAAAAATCGTCGGCCAAAATAAAAAAATGACATAAATTGACAATTTTTCAGTTCCGTAATTAAAAGTTTACTTTCATTCATACTCCAGCGCTGCAAATTTCCATGGCAAATTCTAGCGGAGTACAAAGTTAAATCATTTCTATGTGGAACTGCATTGCCGGATTTTTTTATAAATAGCTTACAAAGAAAAAAATGGTGATAAAACTCTTCGAGACCTACCTTTGTTTACGAGTTTCTTGGTGATGGAGCTAGCTCGAGAGTTCCCGGATGTGTCGAGGGAACAAATTTCCATTGACTCATTCTCTTTCGCTGATTCAAGAAGAGCAGTTGTCAGTTTCTTACGTATAAGCCTGCCCAGGAAAAGTGTGGATAGGTAAACTGACCGGCTCAAATGACCTAAATTAGTGTTGACTGGGCCGTCAAACTCAAATACAAACAAACATCTCAATCCCTGTCGCCCATTGACACACACGACTTTGTCTGGACAGGCTTGGACCTTCTAAACGGCTTACCAGTACTCTCAGGTCATGCAGCCAAATCTATTTCTCCTAGTCCCAATGGGCGGGGGCCAGGAAATATATCTGAATCTGCCTGGTACTTCATACATCTCAAGTAGAGTATTATATGGATATATGTTTTGTTTGTTTGTTTGATTTGAAGTTTAACGTCCCCGTCAACACTGTAAAGGTCATTTTGGGTTGCTTCCAATTTTGTGGGACTTTTACCCGACGTTGAAAAGACATCTCAAGCCCTGTCGCCCAATGAAACCAAAAGGGTTTATAAGCATGGACGGTCCGACTCGTACCGCTTTGCCTGGGCAGGCTTAGATCCTCTAAGTGGTTTACCAGTACTCGTGTGCGGGTCGGAATTAGCTCTGCGTGGAAGCATCATGCAGCCCATATATTTCTTCAAGCCCCGATGGGTGTGTGCCAATGGATATATGTTAAGACTATATAAAACGACCATGAGCATTTTTCTCCAGAAAGCATGCACGGATTGCTTGTTTGGATCATTATAATCTTACGTCCGACTTTCAGTGTCCTTAGGTGCGCAGTCCTCATAGAGGTGATTCCAAAGGGACGGATGCGTTGCCGGAATTTCCAGATCTTACGGCTGGTTCCGATATTTAACTGCACACATGTCGGGCGTTCAGCGTATGGCGCCCGTTGCTTTTGAAGCCTTATGGGCTGAAGAGAGGCCCCTTTGACTGGCCATCATCTTCCAGCAATAATGAAGACCTTGAAGATCTTGAAGATTTTTACAATAAACAACACGTGTCTTAGAGAGAAATCATTAAACCAAACGCTTTGGCGGTGATTCATGGATATCCATAATTCGATTTATAGATATCCATAAATCAGCCGAATAATGGATATCCATAATTCGAATTATGGATATCAATTTTTCGAATTATGGAAAATCAGAGGAATAATGGATATCCATAAATCGAATTATGGATATCCATAATTCGATTTATGGATATCTATAAATACCGATTAAATAGTAAAACGGCGCCCCATAAGCTCTTTCCATAATTAGAAGTCTCCGTGGTGTAGTGGTTATGCGTGTGTGTGTGTGTGAATTCGGGTTTAACGTCGCTTTCAACAATTTTTCAGTCATATCACGACGGTGTCTGGTTGCGACAGGGAGCTCACTGCTCACGTTTATAGTGCTGCCTCACTGAAGTATCATGTCCCAGACACATTACATGATACCACACCCAGTCACATTATCCTGACACTGGGTCGACCAGTCCTAGCTCTACCCCGTAAATCTGAGTGCCAAGCGAAGAGCAGCTAGTACCATTCTTAACGACTTTGGTATGTCGCGGCCCGGGATCGAACCCGTGACCTCCCGTTCCCCGGAGCGGACACTCTACCAACTGAGCTATCGGGGCCGGTATAGTGGTTATGCTACTCGCCTTGTAAACCAGGGGTCGCAGGATCAATCCAGGGCTTCTCCAGACTTTCGGATGAGTCTTTAAACCGAGGTACCATCTCTGTATGACCTTAGTTGTAAGTGAGACGTAAAACTCAAACAAACTCACTCACTCTTCCATAATCATTTTAATAAAATGGTTGAAACAGTGATCAAACTCATCATGTCCTATAGTGTGTATTTATGTATATAATTATATATATCTTTACTTTTTTTTCCAAAGAGTCTTGTAGTGGGTATGTGTGAATGTTAGTGATAGAGTGAAAACATAATGTTTTCCTTTCTTCTGTTCATCAGTACTGTTATGATCAAGTTTAACCCATTGTATACTGGTGAACTCTTCCATTGCTATATATAGGACAAACCCATTTGTCATATAGGGTGGTGTCCGTTTTTAGCTCATCTTTCACATAGTGATGAGGTGAGCTTTTGGGATCGCCCGTCGTCCATCGTGCGTCCGTCCGTAAACAATTTCTTCAAACGACATCTCCTAAACCACTGCTCTGATTTTGACCAAACTTCACAGGAATGAACTTAGGTGGTCCACTTTCAAAGTTGTTCAAATGGTTCCAGTCCGTTGCCTATCAAGGTCACTGGAACCCACAGGTTTTAAATATCTTCTTGGTTGAAACCAGAAGGCTCTGGTCTTTGATATTTAGTATGAAGCTTCACCTTTTAGACCTCCCTCAAGATTATGCAAATTACAGCCCTGTGGCCAATAATGGCCCGCCCAGGGGCCCACTTGTTACACTATGGATCAGATGAGAGATCCAGGGTCATTATGGCCCTCTTGTTTTTTTTTTGTTTTTTTTTCTCTTGATATAAGAAAACTGTGTTGGCCCACCCGTACAAGAGACTACATCACTCGAACTCGTCCGTGAAATGAAGACCCCCATACCCCATTTTATATAGAGAAAACGGGGGTTTACGGGGATATACATTATTTTTTTAATTTTACTCCAAGACGTAGGTTGTGGGTACTCGTTAGAACTGCCCCAATGAGGCGGTTCTAACGAGCACCCATGACCTATGTTTGCAGTATTTATAAGAAAAATATCAGTGATTTTCATCAGAAAGTAGCCATTTTGGATCTGAGAAATATGCACTATGTCACACGGGTGTGTTATCGTAATGCATCTGATTTGGGTCTGCAATGTTTACCTTTTTCCCTATATCCTTATGGGATGGGGTTCTCAGGGAACAGTGGGTTATATTTGTATTTGTAGTTTGTGTAAATTTGTAAATAATCTTGTTTGCTAGTTTAGAGAGCGCCACATGGAAGATTAGTGAATACTAAATATGTCTACCCTCGTTAATATATATAAAGTCGATTATTTTTATTATTATTAACCTGGGGAGATTAACCCCATCACGAAAAGACACGCCTATATAATTTTGACCTCCCTCAACCCCACTGTTATGTAGCAATACTGGAGTTTACAGGGGTAAACCTTATTTTTTAGCTCACATGAGCACATAGTGCTCAAGATGAGCTTTTGTAATCACCATATGTCCGTGGTACGTCGTGCGTCGTCATCATTTACCTTGTGCAACTGCTAAACCTTTTATGCACCTCAGAGACGGTAGTTTTGCTTCAATCTTCATGAAACTTCACCTGAATGTTTGAAAATTGAAAAAATGGCATTTACTGCCAAGTCTCTGCAGATATTTTGACAAAACTTTCATAGAAATGTTCCTTAGGCAATCTATCTATTATCTATCTGTCTATTTATCTCTCTATTTATATATCTATCTATCTACTGAAACTGCGTCGGTCACATTTGACCATTACCGCAGGTGTACATTACATACACTCCAGGTTTTGCAGGATGAAAGCCTACACAATAACCATGTAATTACGGTAGGGATCTTTAACCTGCACAGGGGATGGTTCTTTCTGCACAGGAGGCCTCCAGTTAACGTCCCGATCCGAAGGACGATGCACTTTTATGACATTCATCCCTGCATATGATGCCAATGGAGCGTGTTCGGACACCGAAATTTTATCGCCGCTGCCGGGGATCGAACCCGGGACCTCTAGCATCAGAGGCAAGTGCACTAACCACTGAGCTATCACGCTCCATCTACTATCTGCCATATGATTTAAGGCCTACTGCTCATTTGTATTGGTTGCCGTGGAAACCAAAAAGGAAAAAAAAAAAGAAAAAAAAAAATAGAAATAAAATACTTAAAAAATCATCTCCTCAGAAACTGTATGCTCTATGAGGCTGAGAGTTTAAGGAAATATTCACTATATTTGCCTTTACAGGTTTTGTGTTTTTTTATGAAATTCGGCTGTTTAGTTTGGTTGCTATAGCAACTTAGATTTTCCATAGACTTATAATGGGGAAAATTGAAAAATGTCATTAACTGCCAAGCCTTTGCAGATATTTTGACAAAACTTTCATAGAAATGTTCCTTTAGTAAACTTCTCTCAGCCATATGCTTTTATGTCAACCTGGGGGTCCTGTAGATTGTGCCTAGGCCATGCCAAGCCCCCTCCACTTAATAAAATACCTTATATCTCGGAAACCTTACAATTCCCCACCCCTAAACCATATATATTCTTGTTCCTTATGTTAAGATGCATTTAGTGACACCAACCTGGGGGTCGGTAGGTTGTACCGGGGTCATGCCACGCCCCATCCACTTCATATAATGCCTTATATCTCGGTAACTTACAGATTCCCGTCCCTAAACCATATATATTCTTGTTCCTTATGATAAGCTGCATTAAGTGACACCAACCAGGGGGTCCGGTAAGTCGTGCCGGGGTCATGCCCCTTCCCCTCCATTTCATAAAATGCCATTTATCTCAGAAACCATTCAGATCTCCATACCTAAACCATATATATTCTTGTTCCTTATGATAATAAGCACTCAGGGACACCAACCTGGGGGTCCCCTGGGATGTGCCGCGGCCATGCCCCAACCCCTCCATTTCATAAAAAGCCCAATATCACAGAAGCCTTACAGATCCCCACCCCTAAGCCATATATATTTTTGTTCCTTATGATAAGATGCATTAAGTGACACCAACCTGGGGGACATCCGGGATATGCCGGGGCCATGCCCTACCCCCTCCACTTCATAAAAGGCCAAATATTCCAGAAATCTTACAGATCTCCACACATAAACCATATATATTCTTGTTCCTTATGATAAGATGCATTAAGTGACACCAACCTGGGGTTCTCGGGGACATGCCCCACCCCCTCCACTTCATAAATTAGCATTTATCTCAGAAACCATTCAGATCCCCACCCCTAAACCATATACATTCTTATTCCTTATAATAAGACACACTCAGTGACACCAACCCGGGGGTCCCCCATGATGTGCCGGGACCCTGCCCCACCCCTCCTCTCCATAAAAGGCCCAATATCCAAGAAACCTTACAGATCCCCACCCCTAAACCATATATATTCTCGTTCCTTATGATAAGTTGCATTCAGTGACACCAACCTTGGGGACACCCGGGATGTGCCGGGGCCATGACCAACCCCCTCCACTTCATAAAAGGCCAAATGTTCCAGAATTCTTACAGATCCCCACCCCTAAACCATATATATTCTTGTTCCTTATGATAAGATGCATTAAGTGACACTTACCTGGGGGTCCCCCCGGATGTGCCGGGGACATGCCCCATTACCTCCACTTCATAAAATGCCATTTTCTCAGAAACCATTCAGACCCACAACCCTAAACCATATGTATTCTTGTTTCTTATGATAAGACGCACTCAGTGACACAAACCTGGGGGTTCCCCGGAATGTGCTCGGGGCCATGATAAGACACATTCAGTGACACCAACCTAGGGGTCATCCAGGGCACGCACGGGCCATGCTTCACCCCTCAACTTCACAAAAGACCATATATCAGAGAAACTGTTCATAGCCCTACCCCCTAAACCATATATATTCTTGTTCCTTATGATAAGACGCAATCAGTGACACCAGCATGGGGGTCCCCCCAGAGTGCCAAGGGCCATGCCCCACCCCTTTTCTTCATTAAAATCCATATATCTCAGAAACCTTCAGATCCCCACCCCTTAACCATATATATTCTTGTTCCTTATGATAAGACCCAACTTCATTATAGGCTACATATCTCAGAAATCATTCAAATCCCCACCCCATAATCACATAATATATTCTTGTTCATTGTTATTAGACACATTCAGTTACCCCCATCTTCGGGGGTCCGCAGGGGCCATTTCTCTCCCATCCACTTCATAAAAGGGCATCATATCTCAGAAACCGTTTAGCATTCAGTGACAACAATCTTGGGCTTTTCTGGGATCCGCCATGCCCGAATCCCTCCACTGCTTAAAAGGTTTTACATCACAGGAGCCATACATATCCCCATAGCTAGACCATATATGTCTCTGTTCCTTTTGATAAGAGGCATTTAGTGATACCAACCTGGGCTTCATTGAGTTCATGCCCCTTCCTCTCTACTTCATATTCAGATACAGTCCACATGAGTTCTCATTTGGGTATGGGGTTTGTTTGGGAGACTTTACAGATTTTGGTAGATTAAAATCATATCATGTTAAAATACATGGCTGCCATTGGGCAGTGCCCACCTGAGCTCTGGTTTATGATATTTGGCTCTTTGGTTTGTTTGCTATGGCAAGTTAAGAGTTTCCATTGACTAATAATGGGGAAAATTGAAAAATGACATTTATGCCTTTCAAGAAATTTTGTCAAACTTTCATAGAAATGTTCCTTTAATAATGTTCTTTTAGGCCTATTGGTTGCCACAGATGGGAACTTGTCAATTGTCATCTGTTGTCCTGCAACAACTCATTCAAGCGACATCATACCTCTGAAGCCACTAGGCTGATTGGGTCCAATTTTTTTCTGTAGCATCCTTGGACGCAGGGCTTCCATGGATAATTAAAATACATTTCTGCTAGTGGGCAGTGCCCCCTGAGCTCTGGTGAGCATAGTGGCCCATGGGCCTATTGTTTTTTTTTGTTTTTTTTTTGTTTTTTGTTTTGGTTTTACAGCCCTTTCAAGATTATTTCACTCATATAGAGCTGATCGTCAATCAGAGGTGGGCGAAAACCGGAGAACTCGGAGAAAAACCACCTGACCTTCTGTTGCAGAACTTGGCGTCTCACATGTGACCCGAGCCAGGCTCGAACCCACAGCGATGAGAGACCTAATGATAAAGAGTCAGCGCTCTTACCTTAATAGTAGGTTATTAATTAAGACATACAGTATGTCGAAAGAATTATAAATGAAGTTGAAAAGTACATGTCCTTATATACATGTAGTTTACCAGCCTCAATGACTAAATCAGATGCAATAAGAGCCCATGGACAGTGCCATTGGAATCAATCAGTGCTCATTTAAGAGTACATACATGTACAATGAACATTTGTAGTCTTTGATAAATTTGTAGTGTTGATCATAAAGAAAAACTACCATTTTAACTTATAGTCTTTTCTATACAGTCTGTACATTTTGAAGGCAAGTTTTTTATACATGTTTTTCTAGCAGTTTTAATGATCAATGTTACTTCGAATGAACTAATTTAACCCTTCTCTTGCTGAATATTCAGTTTAGCCACACCCATTTCTGACTTTGAACCAATCAGATTACTTGATGTAATTTATTCCTACAAATTAATAAACTGAATGTCAAACAGTGTAGATCCTGATCAGATGGTTCTTCAGAAGCCATCTGATCTGGATCTACACTGTTTCAAAGATAGGGGTTGTCGTGAACAGCAAGATAAGGGTTAATATCAGTGAGCCACAAAAGTTGAGCTCACCTCTACTATACTTGTTCAGAGGTCCCTCATTATAACAGCAGTTTTTGTTCTCAAAATGTTTGTGGTTCTTAAGAATTTGATTCTATAAAGCATCCCAAATACAGACATCTAAGCAAATAAACTTTTCCTTTCTATGAAGTGAAAGGCTGACTGTTTTCTCTTAAAAAAATTACATGTGAATACCCACATCATACATGTACATTTTCTGGAGGGTATTATATAGTGCATGTATTCTTGAATTTCTCTTAGTATCAGTCCCATCTGGATCTAAGGATTTGTTTTATTCAAATCTTCGTTATAACGAATTTTGTTATGACATCAAATGTTGGTATAAAGAGGACTGACTGTATGTACATCAGAAGGTGCTGTCTCCATATGATGGCAGGATAGAAAACTCGAACACACGCACACATATACATAAAAAAAGGTCATGGATTTGAACCAACCTGGTCTGGCTACTTCTTTGCATAAAAATTGGTCATGTAATATTGTGTACAGTCATTCTCTATCTTCCATTTATTATCCTAGGATGAATAGGTTCAGGAGATATAGCGATAGGCCAGGTGGCCAGCTTAAAATTCTTCCAACCATACATCTGATTGAGCTGGCATTGGGAGGCATTCAAGTGACACATAAATTGCTAATAAATTGTTTTAATATCCAAGATTACAGCTATCTTGAAAATATTTTAACCATCACCATGACAGTTTGTCACCAGGCAGCAAAATGAGACAAACCGGAATGTCGCACTGACTGTATTGTATTTGCTTCTGAACGTTAAGTAGGCCTCTGTGGCCTATTGGATAACAACGCTGACCCTTAATCATTAGGTCTCTCACCACAGTGCATTTGAGCCCAGATTGGATCATATGTGAGACGCCAAGTTCTGCAACGTTTTCTTTTTCACGATCTCCATTTACCTATTGGCTCAATATGAGTGCAATTATCTTGAAAGGGCTGTAAAACCTACAAGAAAAGTTGAATTGAGATGAACTTGGTGGGAGGCATTAGGGTAAATTGTTTGTGTCATTGAAGTTTCATTGTTTTTCCAGATGACTGTTGAATGATGTAGGAATCCTAGAGAGTGTGGAAATTAAAGCTACAGTGAGGTATGTTTATTTGTGTACCTTGGGGCAATCGTTCAAGCATTGTTAGCATAACAAGCTTGTTAGTGGTAAAATATTAACTGTTTTAGCAAGTACAATATCTTCTACTCTGGTATGTTTGCTGAAAAAATGTGAGTGGCTTGAAAAAGCTACTCACATTTTTTTCAGCAAAAAACATTAACATACCTCCTATACTAAAGGATCAAACTCATAACAATATGTTAATTAATTTAATATTATTGTTACTAGGTCCAGTTGTTTAAAGCCTCGTTAGCTTAATGAGCTCGTTAGTGGTCAAATTGTTAAACTATTCTAGCAAGTTTAATTCTTAAAAATTTGTTATTTTTGCTGAAAAAATCTGAGCAGCTTTTGCATATGCAAAAGCTGCTCACATTTTTTTCAGCAAAAATATTAGTATATTTGCCATATTAAATGATCAGAGTTTTAACAATTTGTTAACTAATGACATCGTTAGTTTTGAACAACTGACCCCTGATCTGATTAACTTTTGAAAAAAAAAATTGAAGGATTATGCCCCTGTCTTGAGTTATGCCCCTTTGCAAAATACTTTGAAAACTTGTAAGCAAGATATCTCAAAAACTGTTTGAGCTTTTGCCCTGAAACTTTACAGACTGGCTTGGGATGATGAGTAGATGAACTGATTAACTTTTGAAAAAAAATCCACAATTTTTAGCTCACCAGAGCCGAAGGCTCCGGGGGAGCTTATAGGATAGGCAGTTGTCCGTCGTCGTCTGTCCGTCGTATGTCGTCTGGCGTCAACACTTTCAAACGACATCTCCTCTGAAGCCACTGGGCCGATTGGGCCCAAATTTTATCTATAGCATCCTTGGGCTGGGGGATTGAAAGTTTGTGTTTTTTTTTATGAAAATCGGCTCAAATAGTTTGGTTGCTATGGCAACCTGTAGTTTCCATAGACTTAAAATGGGGAAAATTGAAAATGTCATTTATTGCCAAGCCTCTGCAGATATTTTGACAAAACCTGCATAGAAATGTACTATCTGCCGTATGATTTTAGGCCTTCTGTTCATTTTTATTGGTTGCCATGGAAACCAAAATGCAAAAAATAGAAAAAAAAATACTTAAAAAATCATCTCCTCAGAAACCATATGCTCTAGGAGGCCGAAACTGTATGAAAATATTCACCATATTTACCTTTACAGGTTTTGTGTTTTTTGTGAAATTTAGCCTTTTAGTTTTGTTGCTATGGCAACTTAGAGTTTCCATTGACTTATAATTGGGAAAACTGAAAAATGACATTTACTGCCAAGTCATTGCAGATATTTTGACAAAACTTACATTGACATGTTCCTTGAGTAAACTTCTCTCAGCCATATGCTTTTATGTCAACCTGGGGGTCCCCTCGGTTGTGCCGGGGCCATGCCCCGCCCCCTCCACTTCATAAAATGCCTTATATCTCAGAAACCTTACAGATCCCAACCCCTAAACCATATATATTCTTGTTCCTTATGATAAGATGCATTAAGTGACACCAACCTGGGGGTCCCCCGGGATGTGCCGGGGACATGCCCTGCCCCCTCTATTTCATAAAATGCCATTTATCTCAGAAACCATTCAGATCTCCACCCCTAAACTATATATATTCTTCTTCCTTATGCTAAGATGCATTAAGTGACACCAACCTTGGGGTCCCCCTGGGATGTGCCGGTGACATGCCCCACCCCCTCCACTTCATAAAATGCCATTTATCTCAGAAACCATTGAGATCCGCACCCCTAAACCATATATATTCTTGTTCCTTATGATAAGACACATTCAGTGATACCAACATTGGGGTCTCTCTGGGGTGCGCTGGGGCCATGCCCCACCCTTCCACTTCATAAATGCCATATATCTCAGAAACCATTCAGATCCCCACCCCTAAACTATATATATTCTTGTTTCTTTTGATAAGACGCATTCAGTGACACCAATCTGAGGGTCCCCTAGGATGTGGCGGGGCTTATGCCCCACCCCCTCCACTTCGTAAAAGGCTGAATATCTCAGAAACCGTTCAGATCCCCACCCCTAAACCATTTAAATTCTTGTTCCTTATGATAAGATTCACTCAGTGATACCAACCTTAGGGTCTCCCTTGCCGCACAGGGGCTATGCCCGACCCCTCCACTTCATTAAAGGCCCAATATCTCAGAAACCGTTCAGATCCCCACCCCTAAACCATATAAATTCTTGTTCCTTATGCTAAGATGCATTCGGTGATATCAACCTAAGGATCTTCCAGGCCGCACCAGGGCTATGCCCCAACCTTCCACTTCATAAAAGGTGATATATCTCTGAAACCCTTCAGATCCCCACCCGAAAACCATGTATATTCTTGTTTCTTATGAAAAGACGCATTCAGTGACACCAATCTGGGGGTCCCCTAGGATGTGCCAGGGCTATGCCCCACCCCCTGCACTTAGCAAAAGCCCAATATCTCAGAAACCGTTCAGATCCCCACCCCTAAAGCATATAAATTCTTGTTACTTATGATAAGACGCATTCAGTGATACCAATCTAAGGGTCTCCCGGGCCGCACGGGGGCTGTGCCCCACAACTCCACTTCATAAAAGGTGATACGTCTCGGAAACCATTCAGATCCCCATCCCAAAACCATATATATTCTTGTTTCATATGATAAGACGCATTCATTGAAACCAACCTCGGGGTCCTCTGGGATGTGCCCTGGCCATGCCCAACCCCCTCCACTTCGTAAAAGGCTCAATATCTTAGAAACCATTCAGAACCCCCACCCCTAAACCATATATATTATTGTTCCTTATGATGAGACACATTCAGTGATACCAACCTAGGGGTCTCTGGGGGTGTGCTGGGGCTATGCCCCACCCTTCCACTTCATAAAATGCAATATATCTCAGAAACTATTCAGATCCCCACCCCTAAAATATGTATATTTGTGTTCCCTATAATAAGACTCATTCACTCACATCAATGCGTCTATGTGCTAGGGCAACATGCTGATGCCATGGCCCACGCCTCTACTTCATAAAAGGCCATATATCTCAGACACCATTAAGATCCCCACCTCATAATCATATATATTCTTGTTTCTTATGATTAGACACACTCAGTCACACAAACTTTGTGGTCCACAAGGGTCATTCCTCTCCTCATCATTTCATAAGAGGGCCTCATATCTTGGAAACTGTTCATATCCCCACCCCTAAACAATATATTTTCTAGGTCCTTATTATAAGACACATTCAGTGACAACAATCTTGGCTTTCCTGGGGTCTGCCAGGGCTATGCTCCAACCCCTTCGCAGCTTAAAAGGCCTTATATCTCAGGAACAGTACACATCCCAACCCCTAAACCATATATATTCATGTGCCTTATGATAAGATGGATTCAGTGATACCATTCAGGGTTCTGTTGGGTCCATGTCTCATCCTTCCTCCTCATAAAAGGCCTAATATTTGTTTGGGAGACTTCGATATAAAAAGATTGGGTACAACATGGATATTATACGACAGACTGCATGCATGGTAGTTAACCCAATCACGGTTGGCAACTTTGCTTCCCTCTTTAATTGCACGCCGGTGGGTCAGGCCTCAGATTCTATGACGGCTCCAACGTAAAGGCTTATTGAAAATTAAAGAGATAATGTTGGTTGGTGCCTGATGCTCTGTCTCTGGTCGGGCTCATCGGAGTCCTACTGTTGGTTTTCTTTTGCTCCAGCATTTCAGTGGTTTCTTGCTGTCGAGTCCTCACCTTTGTCTCACCTCTGTGGTTCTTTGATTTCTGTGTTCACGGAGATGTTGCACTGATGAGTTAGGAGGCCTTAATGCGGACTGAACAAATTATTTGTCTAAATCGCGACGGAAGTAAGGGCGAGGATTGTGGCCACGTAAAATCGATTTAAGCCCCCCAGTGGAAATCTTCCACTGACCGTTCCAAGGCGGCTCTTCTGTGGCGATTTATTTATGTTGTTGTTTGTTACTTACTGTGTGTATCACTTGTGTCTTTTAATTTTGGATGGCCATATGGCCATTTTGTGGGAAAGTAACTGTCCATATGGCCTTCCTTTGTTTAGGTTTCCATTATGGTCTGTTCGCTTAATGTTTGTATTTCTTTCCCTTTGGTGTCTTTTATGGATGGAGTAAGTTAATTGTATCAATTCCTGATCTTTGTTTTACTTCTACTTTATAAGCAATAAATTAAAACCTGAAACCATACATCGCTGCCAGTGGGCAGAGTCCGCCTGAGTTCTGGTGAGCATTGTGGCCCATGGGCCTCTTGTTTTCTTGAGTTATGCCCCTTTGAAATTTTTTGTGTTTTAAGCTTGTAAGCAAGATAACTAAAAACTGTTTGAGCTTTTGCCCTGAAACTTTACAGAATGGTTGGGGATGATGAGAAGATGAACTGATTAACTTTTGACAAATATTCAATTTTTAGCTCGCCATGAGAGCTTTTGTTGTCACCTCGGTTGGCGTGCGCGTGTGCGTGTGCATGTGCGTTTGCGTTCCCGTCACACTGCGTTAAATTTTTTTCAAATGCTTATATCTCAACAGTCACTCATCACAGACGACTCATATTTGGAATTTAAGTACCTGAGTGGGTCCTCTGATGTTCAAAGAGAACATACCCCTGGGTTCATGCCCCGGGATGGGGCTAGGGGTCAAAATCTAGAACACCTTTGTAATTCTGTGTTAAAGTTTTTGAAATGCTTATATCTCAACAGTCACTCATCACAAAGCATTCATATTTACAACTTGGATACCTGGGAGTGTCTTCTGAGATTCCAAGACAACACACCCCTGGGTTCATGCCTGGCAGTAGGGATGGGGTCAAAATCCAGGACACCTTTGTAATTTGTTGTATACCTTTCCATTATAGTAACAAGTTATAGACACAATTGGTTATACATCAGCCAATCAAGTGATATTGGTTCAAGTGTAAAAGGGTGAAGGTCATGGTGACCTAAATTTCACGTTCCAGTGATTTTGCCTTATATATTGAAGTCTATTTGTTGGAGAAATGTCATACCTGGGATATTAGTTCCATGTGACACCCCGATTGACCTCAAAATATATCTCGGTCACTGTGACCTATAATTCATGGTTCAGCGATTTTGCCTATTATCTCGAATACTATTTGATGCAGAAATGTCATACCTGGATTATTAGTTCCATGTGACCCGATAATTGACTGCAAAATATATCTAGGTCATGCTGACCTACATTTCACGGTCCAGTGATTTCGTCTATTATCTTGAATACTATTTGATGGAGAAATGTTATACCTGGGTTATTAGTTGCATGTGACCCCATTATTGACCTCAAAATATATCTAGGTCAGTATGACCTATATTTTATGGTTCAATGATTATGCCTATTATCTTAAATACTATTTGATAGAGAAATGTCATACTTGGATTATTAGTTCCATGTGACCCGATAATTGACCGCAAAATATATGCAGGTCAGTGTGGCCTATATTTCATGGTTCAGTGATTTTGCCTATTATCTTGAACACTATTTGATGGAGAAATGTCAAACCTGGATTATTTATTCCATGTGACCCCATGTTTGAGCTTGAATTATATCTAGGTCAGTGTGACCTATATTTCATGGTTCAGTGATTTTGCCTATTATCTTGAATACTATTTGATGGAGAAATGTCCCACCTGGATTATTAGTTCAATGTTTCCCGATGATTGACATAGAAATATATCTAGGTCTTTGTGACCTATTTTCATGGTTCAAAGATTTTGTCTTATAATTCAGACAATTTGATTCTGAAATGTAATATCTGGAATATATGTTCCATGTGACCTGATTATTGATCTCAAATATATCTAGATGAGTGTGACCTATATTTCATTGTTCATAAATTTTACCTTAAATCTTGAAGTCGCTAAACAGGCGAGCTAAGCTGTCATGCGACAGTTCTTGTTTTTTCTTGAGTAATGCCCCTTTGAAATTCTGCGCGTTTTAAGCTTGTAAGCAAGGTATCTCAAAAACTGTTTGAGCTATTGCCCTGAAACTTTAGAGGCTGGTTCAGGATGATGAGTAGATAAACTGTTTAACTTTTGAAAAAAAAATCCGAAGGATTATGCCCCTGTCTTGAATTATGCCCCTTTGCAAAATACTTTAAAATCTTGCAAGCAAGATATCTCATGAAACTTTACCGAATGGTTGGGGATGATGTGAAGATGAGCTGATTAACTTTTGACAAAAATCCAATTTTTTTCTTGAGTTATGCCCCTTTGAAATTTTGCGCGTTTTAAGCTTGTAAGCAAGATATCTCAAAAACTGTTTGAGCTATAGCCCTGAAACTTTACAGGTTGGTTCAGGATGATGAGTAGATGAACTGATTAACTTTTGAAAAAAAAAATCCGAAATTTTTTTCGTCAGTTATGGCCCTTTGAAATTTTTGTGTTTTAAGCTTGTAAGCAAGATAACTCAAAAATTGTTCAAGCTTTTGCCCTGAAACTTTACAAAATGGTTTGGGATGATGAGTAGATGAACTGTTTAACTTTTGAAAAAAAATCCGAAATTTTTTTCTTCAGTTATGGCCCTTTGAATTTTTTTGCGTTTTAAGCTTGTAAGCAAGGTAACTAAGAGACTGTTTGAGCTATTGCCCTGAAACTTTACCGAATGGTTGGGGATGATAAGAAGATGAACTGATTAACTTTTGACAAAAATCCCAGTTTTTATCTTGAGTTATGCCCCTTTGAAATTTTGCGCGTTTTAAGCTTGTAAGCAAGATATCTCAAAATCTGTTCGAGCTATAACCCTGAAACTTTACAGGCTGGTTCAGGATGATAAGTAGAAGAACTGATTAACTTTTGAAAAAAAAATCGATTTTTTTTCTTCAGTTATGGCCCTTTGAATTTTTGTGTTTTAAGCTTGTAAGCAAGATAACTCAAAAACTGTTCGAGCTATTGCCCTGAAACTTTACAGAATGGTTGGGGATGATGAGAAGGTGAACTGATTAACTTTTGACAAAAAATCCATTTTTTTTTTCTTGTGTTTAGCCCCTTTGAAATTTTGCGTGTTTTAAGCTTGTAAGCAAGAAATCTCAAAAACTGTTTGAGCTATAGCCCTGAAACTTTACAGGCTGGTTCAGGATGATAAGTAGAAGAACTGATTAACTTTTGAAAAAAAAATCGATTTTTTTTCTTCAGTTATGGCCCTTTGAATTTTTGTGTTTTAAGCTTGTAAGCAAGATAACTCAAAAACTGTTCGAGCTATTGCCCTGAAACTTTACAGAATGGTTGGGGATGATGAGAAGGTGAACTGATTAACTTTTGACAAAAAATCCATTTTTTTTTTTCTTGTGTTTAGCCCCTTTGAAATTTTGCGTGTTTTAAGCTTGTAAGCAAGAAATCTCAAAAACTGTTTGAGCTATAGCCCTGAAACTTTACAGGCTGGTTCAGGATGATAAGTAGAAGAACTGATTAACTTTTGAAAAAATTCGATTATTTTTTCTTCAGTTATGGCCCTTTGAAATTTTTGTGTTTTAAGCTTGTAAGCAAGATAACTCAAAAACTATTTGAGCTATTGCCTTGAAACTTTACAGAATGGTTGGGGATGATGAGAAGATGAACTGATTAACTTTTGACAAAAATCCAGTTATTTTTCTTAAGTTATGCCTCTTTGAAATTTTGCGTGTTTTAAGTTTGTAAGCAATATATCTCAAAAACTGTTTGAGCTATTGCCCTGAAACTTTACAGGCTGGTTCAGAATGAATAGTAGATGAACTTATTATTTTTTGAAAAAAATCCGAAGGATTATGCCCCTGTCTTGAGTTATGCCCCTTTGCAAAATACTTTGAAATCTTGTTAGCAAGATATCTAAAAAAAGGTTCGAGCTTTTGCCCTGAAATTTATAAACTGGTTTGGGATGATGAGTAGATGAACTGATTAACTTTTGAAAAAAATCGGAATTTTTTTTCTTGAGCTATGGCCCCTTGAAATTTTTTACGTTTTAAGTTTGTATGCAAGATAACTAAAAAACCGTTCCAGCTATTGCCCTGAAACTTTACAGAATGGTTGGGGATAACAGAAGATGAACTGGTAAAATTTGACAAAAAATCCATTTTTTTTTCTTGAGTTATGCCCCTTTTAAATTTTGCACGTTTTATGCTTGTAAGCATGATATCTAAAAAACGTTTCGAGCTGTAGCCATGAAACTTTACAGTCTTGTTCAGGATGATGGGTAGATGAACTGATTAACTTTTAAAAAAAATCCGAAATTTTTTTCTTCAGTTATGGCGCTTTGAAATGTTTGTCTTTTAAGCTTGTGCGCAGGATAACTCAAAAACTGTTTGAGCTATTGCACTGCAACTTTCCAGAATGGTTGAGGATGATGAGAAGATGAACTGATTAGCTTTTGACAAATTCCATTTTTTTCTTGAGTTATGCCCCTTTGAAATTTTGCGTGTTTTAAGTTTGTAAGCAAGATATCTCAAAAACTGTTTGAGCTATTTTCCTGAAACTTTACAGGCTGGTTCAGGATGATGAGTAGATAAACTGATTGAAAAAAAATCCAAAATCTTTTTCTTCAGTTATGGCCCTTTTTATTGCCCTGAAACTTTACAGAATGGTTGGGGCCGATGAGAAGACGAACTGATTAACTATTGACAAAAATCCATTTTTTTTTCAGTTATGCCACTTTGAAATTTTGCGCGTTTTAAGCTTGTTAGTAAGATATCTCAACAATTGTTTGAGCTATTGCCCTGAAACTAAAAGGAATGGTTGGGGATGATGAGTAGATGAACTGATTAACTTTCGACAAAAATCCAATTTTTTTTCTCGTCAGGATTATGCCCCTTTCTTGAGTTATGCCCCTTTGCAAAATACTTTGAAATCTTGTAAGCAAGGTATCTCAAAAACTGTTCGAGCTTTTGCCCTGAAACTTTACAGACTGGTTTGGGATGATGAGTAGATGAACGGATTAACTTTTGGAAAAATATCCAAAATTTTTTTCTTGAGTTATGGCCCTTTGAATTTTTTTGTGTTTTAAGCTTGTAAGCAGGATAACAAAAAACTGTTTGAGCTTTTGCCCTGAAATTTTACAGAATGGTTGGGGATAATGAGAAGATGAACTGATTAACTTTTGACAAAAATCCAATTTATAGCTCGCCTGTACGAAGTACATGGAGAGCTATTGTTGTCACCTCGGTTGGCGTGCGCGTATGCGTGTGCGTGTGCATTTGCGTTCGCGTCACACTGCGTTAAAGTTTTTCAAATGCTTATATCTCAACAGTCACTCATCACAGACCACTCATATTTGGAATTTAAGTACGTTGGAGGGTCCTCTGATGTTCAAAGAGAACATACCTCTGGGTTCATGCCCCGGGGACGGGCTAGGGGTCAAAATCTAGAACACCTTTGTAATTCTGTGTTAAAGTTTTTGAAATGCTTATATCTCATCGGTCACTCATCACAAAGCATTCATATTTACAACTTCGATACCTGGGAGTGTCTTCTGAGATTCCAAGACAACACACCCCTGGTTCATGCCTGGCAGTAGGGATTGGGTCAAAATCCAGGACACCTTTGTAATTTGTTGTATACCTTTCCTTTATACTAACAAGTTATAGACACAATTGGTTATACATCAGCCAATCAAGTGACATTGGTTCAAGTGTAAAAGGGTGAAGGTCATGGTGACCTACATTTCACGGTCCAGTGATTTTGCCTTATATCTTGAAGTCTATTTGTTGGAGAAATGTCATACCTGGGATATTAAATCCATGTGACTCCCCGATGGACCTCAAAATATATCTAGGTCACTGTGACCTATATTTCATGGTTCAGCGATTTTGCCTATTATCTCGAATACTATTTGATGCAGAAATGTCATACCTGGACTATTAGTTCCATGTGACCCGATAATTGACTGCAAAATATATCTAGGTCATGCTGACCTACATTTCACGGTCCAGTGATTTTGTCTATTATCTTGAATACTATTTGATGGAGAAATGTTATACCTGGGTTATTTGTTGCATATGACCCCGTTATTGACCTCAAAATATATCTAGGTCAGTATGACCTATATTTCATGGTTCAGTGATTTTGCCTATTATCTTGAATACTATTTGATAGAGAAATGTCATACTTAGATTATTAGTTCCATGTGACCTGATAATTGACCGCAAAATATATCCAGGTCAGTGTGACCTATATTTCATGGTTCAGTGATTTTGCCTATTATCTTGAACACTATTTGATGGAGAAATGTCATACCTGGATTATTTATTCCATGTGACCCCATGATTGAGCTTGAATTTTATCTAGGTCAGTGTGACCTATATCTCATGGTTAAGTGATTTTGCCTATTATCTTGAATACTATTTGATGGAGAAATGTCTCACCAGGATTATTAGTTCCATGTTTCCCGATGATTGACATAGAAATATATCTAGGTCCTTGAGACCTATTTTCATGTTTCAATAGTTTTGTCTTATAATTCAGACACAATTTGATTCTGAAATGTAATATCTGGAATATATGTTCCATGTGACCTCATTATTGATCTCAAATATATCTAGATGAGTGTGACCTATATTTCATTGTTCATAAATTTTACCTTATTTCTTGAAGTCGCGAAACAGGCGAGCTATGCTGTCATGCGACAGTTCTTGTTTTTTCTTGAGTAATGCCCCTTTGAAATTCTGCGCGTTTTAAGCTTGTAAGCAAGGTATCTAAAAAACTGTTTGAGGTGTTGCCCTGAAACTTTAGAGGCTGGTTCAGGATGATGAGTAGATGAACTGATTAACTTTTGAAAAAAATCCGAAGGATTATGCCCCTGTCTTGAGTTATGCCCCTTTGCAAAATACTTTGAAATCTTGTAAGCAAGATATCTCATAAAACTTTACAGAATGGTTTGGGATGATAAGTAGATGAACGGATTAACTTTTGAAAAAAATCCGAAATTTTTTTCTTCAGTTATGGCCCTTTGAATTTTTTTTGCGTTTAAAGCTTTTAAGCAAGGTAACTAAAAACATTTTGAACTATTGCCCTGAAACTTCACAGAATGGTTGGGGATGATTAGAAGATGAACTGATTATCTTTTGACAAAAATCCCATCTTTTTTTTTCTTGAGTTATGCCCCTATGAAATTTTGCGCGTTTTAAGCTTGTAAGCAAGATATCTCAAAAACTGTTTGACCTATAGCCCTGAAAATTAACAGGCTGGTTCAGGGTGATGAGTAGATGAATTGATAAACTTTTGACAAAAATCCATTTTTTTTCTTGAGTTATGCCGTTTTTTAAATTTTGCGCGTTTGAAGCTTGTAAGCAAGATATCTCAAAAACTGTACGAGCTATTGTCCTGAAACTTTACAGGCTGGTTCAGGATGATAAGTAGAAGAACTGATTAACTTTTGAAAAAAAAAATCGATTTTTTTTTCTTCAGTTATGGCCCTTTGAAGTTTTTGTGTTTTAAGCTTGTAAGCAAGATAACTCACAAACTGCTTGAGCTATTGCCCCGAAACTTTACAGAATGGTTGGGGATGATGAGAAGATGAACTGATTAACTTTTGACAAAAATCCATTTTTTTTTCTTGAGTTATGTTCCCTTTGACATTTTGCGCGTGTTTGAAGCTTGTTAGCAAGATATCTCAAAAAGTGTACGAGCTATTTCCCTGAAACTTTACAGGCTGGTTCAGGATGATAAGTAAATGAACTGATTAACTTTTGAAAAAAATCCGAAAGTTTTTTCTTCAGTTATGGCCCTTTGAAATTTTTTGCGTTTCAAGCTTTTAAGCAAGATAACTAAAAACTGTTTGAGCTATTGCCCTGAAACTTTACAGAATGGTTGGGGATGATGAGAAGATTAACTGATTAACTTTTGACAAAAATCCATATTTTTTCTTCAGTAATGCCACTTTGAAATTTTGCCCATTTTTAACTTGTAAGCAAGATATCACAAAAACTGTTTGAGCTATCGCCCTGAAACTTTACAGAATGGTTGGGGATGGTGAGAAGATGAACTGATTAACTTTCGACAAAAATCCATTTTTTTCTCGTCAGGATTATGCCCCTTTCTTGAGTTATGCCCCTTTGCAAAAAATACTTTGAAATCTTGTAAGCAAGATATCTCAAAAACTGTTTGAGCTTTTGCCCTGAAACTTTACAGACTGGTTTTGGATGATGAGTAGATGAACGGATTAACTTTTGAAAAAAATCCGAATTTTTTTC
This sequence comes from Lucinisca nassula, assembly GCA_963580285.1. Taxonomy (NCBI): domain Eukaryota; kingdom Metazoa; phylum Mollusca; class Bivalvia; order Lucinida; family Lucinidae; genus Lucinisca; species Lucinisca nassula. The sequence goes on from OY757017.1 coordinate 40,001,975, forward strand.
TTCAGTATTGGCCCTTTGAAATTTTTTTGGCGTTTTGAGATTGTAAGCAAGATAACCCAAAAACTGTTTGAGCTATTGCCCAAAAACTTTACAGAATGGTTGGGGATGATGAGAAGATGAACCTTTTGACAAAAATCCATTTTTTTTTTCTTGAGTTATGCCCCTTTGAAATTTTGCGCGTTTGAAGCTTGTAAGCATGATAACTAAAAAACTGTACGAGTTATTCCGCTGAAACTTTACAGGCTGGTTCAGGATGATGAGTAGATGAACTGATTAACTTTTGCAAAAAAAATCCGATTTTTTTTTCTTCAGTTATAGCCCTTTGATTTTTTTTGCGTTTTAAGTTTTAAGCAAGATAACTAAAACACTGTTGGAGCTTTTGTCCTGAAACTTTACAGAATGGTTGGGGATGATGAGAAGATGGACTGATTAACTTTTGACAAAAATCCTTTTTTTTTCTTGAGTTATGCCCCTTTGAAATTTTGCGCGTTTTAAGCTTGTAAGCAAGGTATCTCAAAAACTGTTTGAGCTATTGCCCTGAAACTTTACAGAATGGTTTGGTATGATGAGAATATGAACTGATTATGGCACCCGCCATCGGGGCTTGAAGACATAAATGGGCTGCATGATGCTTCCACGCAGAGCTGAAACCGACCCGCACACAAGTACTGGTAAACCGCTTAGAGAATCTAAGCCTGTCCAGGCAAAGCGGTGCGATTCGGCCCGTCCATGCTTATAAACCCTATTGGTTTCATTTGGCGGCAGGGTTTGAGATGTCATTTCATCTCAATGTCGGGTAAAAGTCCCACAAAATTGGAAGCAATGTCTCCAAAATGACATTTACAGTGTTGACGGGGACGTTAAACCTCAAATCAAACAAACAAATGAACTGATTAACTTTCGACAAAAATCCAATTTTTTCTCTTCAGGATTATGCCCCTTTCTTGAGTTATGCCCCTTTGCAAAAATACTTGGAAATCTTGTAAGCAAGATATCTCAAAAACTGTTCGAGCTTTTGCCCTGAATCTTTACAGACTGGTTGGACAAGTCCATTTGTCATATAAGGGTTGTCAGGCCTATTTTTAGCTCACCTGAGCCAAAGGCTCAAGGGGAGCTATTGTGATCGCTCACCGTCCGTCTGTCCGTCAGTCTGTCCGGGCGGATGATAGGACACTTGTTTGGTAGGACTATATTGGGTGCTTGCCATTTATTCCGTTGTTGTCCAAGAAAAGTAGCCAACAAAATTTATTGCTTGTTGGGTATTTTAGGGGCATTTTTGCCGATTGTTGGGTACTTTGAATGGGAAAATTAACATTTAAGTACCCAACAAATGTCCATTCGTAAACACGTCCGTCCGTCCGTCCGTAGACGCAACCTTGTGATGGCCATAACTCCTATACCATTTGAGATTCATTGATGGTTCTTGGCACAATTGTTTACAAGGCTGAGACGGCGTGTCATGCGCAAGAACCAGAACTCTAGATGCCATACTTTTTGAGTAATCTACCCTTTTAATAAAATAGAATGACTACTTTGCGATAGCCATAACTCCAATACCCTTTAAGATATATTGATGGTACCTGGCACAGTTGTTCACAAGGCCGAGACGGTGTGTCATGCACAAGAACCAAAACTCTGGGTGCCATGGTTTTTTAGTTATCTCCCCTTCCAATAAAATATAATCACTACCTTTTGATTGCCACATCTCCAACAGTCTTTGAGATATATTGATGGTACTTGGTGCAGTTGTACATGCGGTCAAGCAGGTGTGTCACGTGCAAGAACCATGGCTCTGGGTACCCTGGTTTTTGAATTATCTCCCCTGACAATATAACCTTGTGATGGCCATAACTCCAATACCCTTTGAGATATATTGATGGTACTTGGCACAATTGTATACAAAGTTGATTCGGTGCTTGATGCCTTAGAACCACAACTCTGGGTGTTATGGTATTTGAGTTATCTCCCCTTCAAATATAACAGTATGACCACCTTGTGATCACCGTACCTCCAATACCCTTTGAGACATATTGGTGGTACTTGATGCAGATGTAGTTAAGCAGGTGTTTCATGCTCAATAATTACAACTCTTGAGTGCTCTGGTTTTTCAGTTATCTCCCCTGACAATATAACCTTGTGATGGCCATAACTCCAACACTCTTTGAGATATATTAAAGGAACTATGCGCAATTGTATACAAGGTACAGAAGGGGTGTCATGTGCAAGAACCACAACTGTTGGTGCTGTGGTATTTGAGTTATCTACCCTTCCAGTATAACAGTCTGACCAGCTTGTGATCACCATATCTCCAATACCCTTCGAGACATATTTTAATGGTCATTCAAACAGAAATACATGAGCTTAAGCAGGCATGTCATGCGCAAGAACTACAATTCTGAGTGCCCTGGTTTTTAGCTCAACAGAGCCGAAGGCTCCGGGGGAGCTTATAGGATGGTTTTGTTTGTTTGATTTGAGGTTTAACGTCCCCGTCAACACTGTAAAGGTCATTTTGGAGACGTTGCTTCCAATTTTGTGTGACTTTTACCCGACATTGAGATGAAAGGACATCTCAAGTCCTGTCGCCCAATGAAACCAATAGGGTTTATAGGCATGGACGGTCCGAGTCTGCGCACCGCTTTGCCTGGGCAGGCTTAGATCCTCGTAGCGGTTAACCAGTACTTGTGTGCGGGTCGGATTCAGCTCTGCGTTGAAGCATCATGCAGCCCATATATTTCTTCAAGCGGGGGGCTTATAGGCTGGACAAGTAAATCCGTCGTCGTCTGTGTTGTCGTCGTTAACACTTTCAAACGACATCTCCTCTGAAGCCACTGGACCAATTGGGCCAAACTTTTATCTGTAGCATCCTTGGGCTGTGGGATTGAAATTTTGTGTGTGTGTGTTTTTGTTTTTTTTATGAAAATCGGCTCATTAGTTTGGTTGCTATGGCAACTTAGAGTTTCCATAGACTTATAATGGGGAAATTTGAAAAATGGCGTTTACTGCCAAGTCATTGCAGATATTTTGGCAAAACTTTTATAGAACTATTCCTTGAGTGAACTTCTTTTAGCCACATGCTTTTATACCAATCTTCGGGTCCCCCAGGGTGTGCCCCACCCCCTCCAGTGCATAAAACGCCATATATCTCAGAAACCATTCTGATCCCCACCCCTAAAGTATATATATTCTTTTTTCTTATGATAAGACGCATTCAGTGACACCAACCTGGGGGTCTCCTGGGATGTGCCCGGGCCATGCCCAACCCCCGTAAAAGGCCCAATATCTCAGAAACCGTTCAGATCCCCATCCCTAAACCATATATATTCTTGTTTCTTATGATAAGACGCATTCAATGATACCAACCTAGGTGTCTCCCGGGGTGCACTGGGGCCATACCCCACCCCTCCACTTCATAAAAGGCGATATATCTCAGAAACCCTTGAGGTCCCCACCCCAAATCATTATATATTCTTGTTTCTTATGATAAGACGCATTCAGTCACACCAACCTGGTGGTCCCCTAGGATGTGCCGGGCCATGCCCCACCCCACCACTTCCTAAAAGGCCCAATATCTCAGAAACCGTTTAGATCCCCAAACCTAAACCATATATATTCTTGTTCCTTTATACGATAAGACGCATTCAGTGATACCAACCTAGGGGTCTCCAATGGTATGCTGGGGCTATGCCCCACACCTCCACTTCATAAAAGGCGATATATCTCAGGTATGATTCAGAACCATATATATATTCTTGTCTCTTATGATTAGACACATTCAGTGACACAAACCTGGGTGTCTCCTGGGATGTGCCCAGGCCATGCCCCGGCCCCTCCACTTCATAAAAGGCCCAGTATCTCAGAAACCGTTCAGATCCCCACCCCTAAACCATATATATTCTTGTTCCTTATTATAAGACGCATTCAGTGATTCCAACCTAGGGGTCTCCAGGGGTGCGCCGGAGCCGTACCCTACACCTCCACTTTATAAAAGGCGATATATCTCAGAAACCTTTCAGATCCTCACCCTAAAACCATATATATTCTTGTCTCTTATGATAAGACGCATTCAGTGGCAGCAACCTGATGGTCCCCTGTGATGTACCCGGGCCATGCCCCACCCCCTCTATTTCATAAAAGGCATAATATCTCAGAAACCGTTTAGATCCCCACCCCTAAACCATATATATTCTTGTTCCTTACGATAAGACGCATTGAGTGATTCCAACCTAGGGGTCTCCTGGGGTGCGCCAGGGCCATGCCACACCCTCCATTTCATAAAATGTCATATATCTCAGAAACTGCTCAGATCCACACCCTTATGCATGTATATTTGTGTTCCTTATGACAAGACTCATTCAGTCACATCAACCTGGGGTCTCTTTGTGCTAGGGCAATGCGTGATACCATGGCCTGCCCTCCACTTCATAAAAGGCCATATATCTCAGACACCATTAAGATCCCCACCTCATAATCATATATATTCTTGTTTCTTGTGATTAGGCACATTCAGTCACACCAACTTTGCGGTCCACAGGGGCCATTCCTCTCCTTTTCACTTCATAAGAGGGCCTCATATCTCAGAAACAGTTCAGATCCTAACTCCTAAACAATATATTTTCTTGGTCCTTAATGATAAGACACATTCAAGGACAACAATCTTGGATTTCCTGGGGTCTGCCAGGGCCATGCTCCAACCCCTCCACAGCTTAAAGGCCTTATATCTCAGGAACTGTACAGACCCACACCCCTAAACCATATATATTCTTATTCCTTGTGATAAGACCCATTCGGTGATACCAACCTGGGCTCTGTTGGGTCCATGTCCCACTCCTCCACTTCATAAAAGGCCTAATATTTCAGATACCGAGTCCACATGGGTGCTCATTTGGAAATGGGGGTTCGTTTGGGAGACTTTTTTATCAATAAATTAAAACCATACATGGCTGCCAGTGGGCAGTACCCGCCTGAGCTCTGGTGAGCATAGTGGCCAATGGGCCTCTTGTTGAGTTATCTCCCCTGACAGTATAATCTTGTGATGGCCATAACTCCAAAACTTTTGTGATATATTGCTTGTTTAATTCTGGTGCACTTTCTATTGGTGAACAATCTTCTGAAGGCCATATTGGCTTTTGGTCGCGGGATTTGCCATCTCTTCCGATGGCTATTTTTACATTGGCAATATAGGGAATACCTTTAAAAATATTCTTGTCTGAAACCAAAAGCCCTAGATCTTTGATATTTGCTATGAAGCTTCATCTAGTGGACCTCTTTCAAGATTGTTCAATTTATAGCGTAGGGGTTTATTATATACATGTAGGGAAAACTTTTAAGAATCTTAATATCTGAAACCAGAAGGCCCCGGCCTACGACATTTGATATTAAGTTTGATTTAGTGGACTTCTACCAAGATTTAGCCCCCGCCCATCGGAGCTTGAAGAAATAGTTGGGCTGCATGATGCTTCTACGCAGAGCTGAAACCGACCCGCACACAGGTACTGGTAAACCGCTTAGAGGATCTAAGCCTGCCAAGGCAATGCGGCGCGAGTCGCCCCGTCCATGCTTATAAATCCTATTGGTTTTTATTGGGTGGCAGGGCTTGAAATGTTATTTCATCTCAATGTCAGGTAAAAGTCCCACAAAATTGGAAGCAACATCTCCAAAATGACATTTACAGTGTTGACGGGGACGTTAAACTTCAAATCAAACAAAACAAACAAATCTACCAAGATTGTTCAAATTATAGCCCAGAGGCCAAAAATTAACCCGCCTCAGGACCCACATGTATATCTCTTAACTCAGGTGAGGGATATAGGTCCTCTTGTTCATTAGCTCACCTGCTCAAGGTGAGCTATTGTGATTGGTCTTTGTCCGTCGGACGTTGTCCGTCGTCCGTCCATGCGTGCTTCCGTTCGCCGTCAACTTTTGCTTTAAACGACTTCTTCTCCACAACTGCTGGAATGTTCCTTGGGTGACCTTCTACCAAAATTGCTCAAATTGTTCCGCTCGGGTGAACAAGATGGCCACCAGAGTTAAAAATAGATAAACCTTTAAATGACTTCTCCTCCTTAACCAGTGCATGGATTTTGTGATAACCGACTGGTGACTCTCTACTAAAATTGCTCAACCGTTCTGTTCGGATGAACAAGATGGCCGCCACAGCTAAAAATAGAAAAAACCTTTAAACGACTTCTTCTCCTTAACCAGTGAATGGATTTCAAAATAATTTCACATGAATGTTCCTTGGGTGACCCTCTACCAAAATTGCTCAGACCGTTCCGCTCGGATGAACAAGATGGCCGCCAGAGCTAAAAATAGAAAAAAAACCTTTAAGCGACTTCTCCTCCTTAACCAGTGCATGGATTTTAAAATAATTTCACAGGAATGTTCCTAAGGTGACCCTCTACCAAAATTGCTCAAATCTTTTTGCTCGGGTGAACAAGATGGCCACCAGAGATAAAAATAGAATAAATCTTTAAAGACTTCTTCTCCTTAACCAGTGCATGGATTTTGAAATAATTTCACAGGAAGGTTCCTTTGGTGACTCTCTACCAAAATTGCCCAAACCGTTCCGCTCGGATGAACAAGATAGCCACCAGAGCTAAAAATAGAAAACCTTTAAACGACTTCTCCTTAACCAGTGAATGGATTTCAAAATAATTTCACAGGAATGTTACTTGGGTGACCTCTACCAAAATTGCTCAAATTGTTCTACTCGGGTGAACAAGATGGCCACCAGAGCTAAAAATAGAAAAACCTTTAAACGACTTCTCCACCTTAACCAGTGGATGGGTTTCAAAATAATTTTACAAGAATGTTCCTTGGGTGACCCTCAACAAAAATTGCTCAAAATGTCCCGCTGGGATGAACAAGATGACCGCCAGAGCTAAAAATAGAAAAATCTTTAAAAGTCTCCTCTTTCTTAAATATTGGATGGATTTTGAAATAACTGCACAAGAATGTTCCTTGATGGACCCTCTACCAAAATTGCTTAAACTGCTCTGCTCGGATGAAAAGATGGCCACCAGGGCTAAAAATAGTAATAAAAAAAACTTTAAACGACCTCTGGCCCTTTAGCAATGGATGGATTTCGATATAATTTCACAGGAATGTTTCATGGGTGACCCTCTATTAAAATTGTTCAAACAATTCTGCTGCGATGAAAAAGATGTCCGCTAGAGCTAATAATAGAAAAAAAAAACTTTTAAATAATTTCTCCTGCTTAACCAGTGGATGGATTTCGAATTAATTTCATCATAACACACCCGTGTGACATTTTTCATTTTTCATATCTCCAAAATGGCAACTTATCTGATGAAAATCCATGATATTTTTCTTATCAATGCTCAAAACATAGGTTGGTCTTTGTTAGAACTGCCTCATTGAGGCCATTCTAACGAGTACCCACAACCTATTTCTTGGAGTAGAAATAAGAAAAATAATTTATACCCCCATAAACCCCAGTTTTCTCTATATGGAGTGGGATTTATGGGGTCTTCATTTCACGGACTTGTTCACATGATGTCACAGGAATGTTCCTGTGGTGACACTCTTCCAAAATTGCTCAACCTGTTTTGCTTGGATGAACAAGATGGCTAAAATTATAAAAAAAAAAAACAACTTCCTTGGGTCAACCAAAATTGCTCAAACGCTCTACTCTACCATATATTACCTACAATTTCATTTGTACAATATGGATCAGGTGAGCGTTCCATGGCCATCATGGCCCTCTTGTTTCAAAGATTTCTCAGGAACTATAGAAATTAGAAGCGCGAAATTTGGTATGCAATGCAATAATGCTGACATATCATGTAAGAGACCATGGGCTTTCTCTACATTTTTAGCTCACCTGAGCCGAACGCTCCAGGGGAGCTATTGTGATCGGTCACCGTCCGTCGTAGTCGTCCGTCCGTTCATCCGTTCACATATTCTTTAAACAACATATCCTCCTAAACCACTGAACATATGCTGACCAAACTTGGCAGAAATGATCCTTAGGTGATCCTCTCTCAAAGGTGTTCAAAGAATTCAATTCCATACAGAACTCTGGTTGGCAACGAAAAGGGGGATAATAAGAAAACAACCTTTAAAAATCATCTTCTCTGAAACCAGAAGGCCGCGGTCGTTGATATTTGGTATGAAGCTTCATCTAGTGGACCTCTACCAAGATTGTTCAAATTACAGCCCTGGGGCCAAAAATGCCCCCGCGCCGGGGCACACTGGTTTTACATAGGCTTATATAGGGAAAACCTTTAAAAATCTTCTTGTCTGAAACCAGAAAACCCAGGTATTTGATATTTAGTATGAAGCTTCATCTATTGAACCTCTACCAAGATTGTTCAAATTATAGCCCTGGGACCAAAAGCGGCCCCGCCCCGGGGCCCACGGGTTTTATATCGGCTTGTATAGGGAAAACATATAAAAAAACTTCTTCTCTGAAACCAGAAAGCCCAGGTTTTTGATATTTGGTATGAAGTTTCATCTAGTGAACCTCTACTAAGATTGTTCAAATTATAGCCCTGGGGCCAAAAAACACCCCACGCCAGGGCCCACTGGTTTTACATAGGCTTATATAGGGAAAACATATAAAAATCTTCTTGTCTGAAACCAGAAGGCCCAGGTCTTTGATATTTGGTATGAAGCTTCATCTAGCGAACCTCTACCAAGATTGTTCAAATTATAGCCCTTGGGCCAAAACGCCCTCACGCCGGGGCCCATTGGTTTTACATAGGCTTATATAGGGAAATAATAATCAAAAATGAGTTCCTTTAAGAGCAATGAAAACATTCATAAGAAAGAAGACTTTTAAAAAGAAACCTTTAAAAAATCTTCTCTAAAATCAAAAGGCCCAGATCTTTGATATTTGGTATGAAGCTTCATCTAGTGGACCTCTACCTAGATTGTTCAAATTAAAGCCCTGGGGCCAAAAACGACCCCGCCTGGGCCAACTGGTTTTACATAGGCTTATATAGGGAAAACCTTTCAAAACTCTTCTTCTCTGAAACCAGAAGGCCCAGGTCTTTGATAATTGGTATGAAGCTTCATCTAATGGACCTCTACCAATATTGTTCAAATAATAGCCCTGGGGCAAAAAACGCCGGCGCCCCAGGGCCCACTGGTTTTACATAGGCTAATATAGTGAAAACCTTTAAAATCTTCTTCTCTGAAACCAGAAGGCCCAGGTCTTTGATATTTGGTATGAAGCTTCATCTAGTGAACCTCTACCAAGATTGTTCTTATTATAGCCATGGGGCTAAAAATTCCCCCGCGCTGACGCCAAAACTAGATTGAATGAGCATTATCGTAGAATGAGTAAGCCTAAGAAAACTGACACTTTCTTGTACCGTCACTTTCGACGTACAGGTCATTCTGTAAATAACATTGTTATACAACCAGTGTAAAAACTTTATTACGATGCAAATTCTACATCTAGATTCAAAATAATCAAAAGACATGAAGCTGAACTGAAATGGATTAATTTTTTACAGACCCCTTTTCCACAGGGATTTAATGACAACATTTATCATGAGGGTAATATTTCCAGAATGCCGAACTTTGATATTTTTTCGCTCCTGGAATGTCGAAAACGCAGAACTAGATCTCACGGCACCAGGAAAAATGGTAACTTTAAACGTAAATCACGTGCGTTTAAACGAAACAATACTAGACTGAAGTGACTGTCAATTATATTATTAAATCATGGACGCCACTCTATGCTTTCATTTTTAAGTTCATTACCCGTTTCTGTTTTACGTCTTCTGGACACCGAGGCGAATAAATTCTACCATAGTTCTCATCAGTTATATGATGCTGCTCTCTTAACTAGAGGCTATACTCAGCATACTCTCCGTCCTTACATTGATTCTGAAATTAATCATAAACGCCATTTCTTCAAAGTATCCTTCATTAATAAGGGTATGGATTTTATAGATTTGCCCAGTATCTTCCGTGAGAGATCGGTGCTTTCTTCCATTCCTGCTTATTTTCAAAATACTGAAACACCTATAATTTGCTATAAATATAACAAACCTGTTAGATCTATCATTTTTAATTTCAGTAAACTTGTTTCAGATCTTGATATTGATACTAATACTCCTGATTCATGTGATTGTAAAAACTCAAAGTATTGCTATCCTGCTTCTGGTCATGTAATTACTGGCAATTTGAAAATTATTCCTGATTCTAGGATAAGGAATATAATTTCTAAAGGACCGAAATATCGGTTTCCTTCTAAAATTGATTTCAGTAAATGTAGAGATGAAATCGCTGCTTCCTTGAATAAATTCGGTAATCGATGGTGTAAGCGAGAGTATGTTGAGCTTATGCCCTTAAGGACTGGAAACTTAGCATTTTAAAACTAGTGAATGAACGCATTTCTTTCTATTCTCAAAATACTAACTTATTACCTCCTAAGCCCAAGACGTCTTTACGTCATCTTAAACTAGGTATTCAAGAATTTCATAAGAAGTTTGTTTTGGCCCCTGCAGACAAGGCCGCTAACAACGTCGTCGTTGTGTGACGGCTCCACTATGTTAACACGCTTAAGCAGGAGCTTGGTGGTACTCAGGCCTATGAACTTCAGCCTTTAGCTGAAGAGAGAGCTATAGTAGATAAACATGTTTGTCTTTCAGCCACCAAGTTTGGTGTGTGTGTGTTAACGAAGGCCAAGACAAGCTTCCTACGCTATACTGGTTACCAAAACTTCATAAAAGACCTTGAAAAGCATGGTTTATTGCAAATTCTAGCTCTTGCACTACCACTGAACTTTCTAAATTATTAACTTCCTGTCTTACTGCTATTAACACGCATGTAATTAAATATTGTGATAAAGTCTTTGAAGTTCAGAAGAAATCTGTTTTGGTCTATAAAAAATTCGAATGAGGTTTTAAATAAATTGAAATCCAGACATTTTCGTGCTTCAAGTCTGTCTACTTACGATTTTTCCACTCTTTTCACTACACTTCCTCATAATCTTATAAAAGAAAAGCTTAATGATTTAATTGAATGGGCTTTTTACAGAGAAGATTCTCTCTATCTTGCATGTAATGTCAGAAATGCATTTTTCACTTCTAAAGAGCATAAGAATTATACACTTTGGTCAAGTCAGAAAGTGTGTGATGCCCTCACCTTTCTACTTGACAATATTTATATTAGATTCGTTACTAAGTTATTTAGACAAATTGTGGGTATTCCGATGGGTACTAATTGCGCACCTCTTGTGGCTGATCTGTTCTTGTATTGTTATGAAAGAGACTTCATTTTATCGCTTTCCATTGATAACCAATCTGAAATTATTGAAGCTTTTAGCTCCACTTCTAGATATTTAGATGATTTATTAAATATTGATAATACCTACTTTGATGGTTTGATCAGTCAGATTTACCCCCCTGAACTTCAGTTAAATAAAGCAAATTCTGCTGATACCGAGGCCCCGTTTTTGGATTTACATCTATCTATCTATTGAAGATGGATTTGTTTCGTGCAAAATTTATGATAAAAGCGATGACTTTGATTTTGAGATTGTAAATTTTCCTTTTTTGGATGGTGATGTTCCTCATGCGCCATCCAGAAGCCTCAGTGGTGCAGTGGTTACGCTACTCGCCTTGTAAACCAGGGATTGCAGGATCGATCCCGGGCTTCTCCAGACTTTCGGATGAGTCTTTAAACCGAGGTCCCGTCTCCGTATGACCTTAGCTGTTGGTGGGACGTAAAACTAAAACTCACTCACTCACTCATGCGCCATCCTATGGCGTTTATATTTCGCAATTAATTCGATTTGCCAGAGTGTGTAGTCATGTAACTGACTTCAACACTCGTAATAAATTATTAACGGCTATACTCCTTAATCAGGGTTATCGGTACCATAAACTACGCAAAGCCTTTTCAAAATTTTATAGACGCCATTCTGATTTAATTTCAAAATTCAATATTGGACTTAAATCTCTTCTGCAACAAGGTCTATCGGAACCCGAATGTTATGGTGACTTAGTATATAAATTCAGAAAAATATATAACCGCAATGACTTCAGCACCCAGTTTCGTAAAATCTTTCTTCGATATAAAAAGATTGGGTACAACATGGATGTTATTCGAGAGACTGCATGTATGGTACTTAACCCAATCACGGTTGGCAGCTTTGCTTTACTCTTTAATTGCACGCCGGTGGGTCAGGCCTCAGATTCTATGACGGCTCCAACGTAAAGGCTTATTCGAATTTGAGAGATCTAATTCAAGGTAATGTTGGTTGGTGCCTGATGCTCTGTCTCTGGTCGGGCCCATCGAAGTCTAACTGTTGGTTTTCTTTTGCTCCAGCATATCAGTGGTTTCTTGCTGTCGAGTCCTCACCGTTGTCTCACCTCTGTGGTTCTTTGATTTTTTTGTTCACGGAGATGTTGCACTGATGAGTTAGGAGGCCTTCATGCGGACTGAACAAATTATTTGTCTAAATCGCGACGGAAGTAAGGGCGGGGATTGTGGCCACGTAAAATCGATTTAAGCCCCCCAGTGGAAATCTTCCACTGACCGTTCCAAGGCGGTTCTTCTGTGGCGGTTTATTTATGGTGTTGTTTGTTACTTACTGTGTGTATCACTTGTGTCTTTTTATTTTGGATGGCCATATGGCCATTTTGTGGGAAAGTAAATGTCCTTATGGCCTTCCTTTGTTTAGGTTTCCATTATGGTCTGGTCGCTTAATGTTTGTGTTTCTTTCCCTTTGGTGTCTTTGATGGGTGGAGTAAGTTAATTGTATCGATTCCTGATCTTTGTTTTACTTCTACTTTACATAGGCTTATATTGGGAAAACCTTATAAAAATCCAGAAAGCTCAGGTCTTTGATATTTGGTATGAAGCTTTATTTAGTGGACCTCTACCAAGATTGTTCAGATTATAGCGCTGGGGCCGAAAATGCTCCTGTGCCGGGGCCCACTGGTTTTACATAGGCGATATTTGGTATGAAGCTTCATCTAATGGACATCTACCACGATCGTTCAAATCATAGCAATTGGCCATGAAATGGCACCGCCCTTGGGCCCACTGGTCTGAAGAGCATAAAAATTATACTTTATGGTCATGTCAGAAAGTGTGTGAAACTATCACCTTTCTACTTGACAATATTTACATAAGATTTATTAATAAGTTATTTAGACAAGTTGTGGGTATTCCGATGGGTACTTATTGCGCACCACTTGTGGCTGATTTGTAAGCTCACCTGAGCCGATGGCTCACAAGGTGAGCTTATAGTATAGGTAGGCATTCGGCGTCCGTCCGTCGTCCACACCTTTGAACTTGAATATCTAAGTGTCTAGCTGGCCAATCCCAATCAAATTTTATGTGTAACATCACTGGGTTGGGGATTGACTGCATTAGGTTTTGGACCACTTTTGATCAGAACTGTGGTTGCCATGGAAACAAAAAGGTTCCATATACTTATAATGGGGAAAACGACGTCTCCACTTTTTCTCGGCCATTTCTGATTCGATCTTCATCAAACTTGCAGATAACCAGGAGGGGCTTACAGTCTACGTCGAGTTCGAATTTGGGCTGCATGGGACAAACAGCTTTTGAGTTACCTGCCCTTGAGCATACATATAAGTGAAAAATGGTGTCTCCAGCTTTTCTCAGCCGTTCATGATCTGATCTTTTTGTTACTTTTCATTAACGAGGACAAGCATAAAATCTCGGACGAGTTCGAATTTGGTTTGAATCTGACCAGCGGTTTTCCAGTTACATCCCCTTGAGCGTGAAAAATTTTCCCATAGACTTATAATGGGGAAAACGACGTCCTTGAGCATAAATATAAGTGAAAAATGGTGTCTCCAGCTTTTCTCGGCCATTTTTAATTGTATCATTTTGTAACTTTTGGTAAAGAGGACAAGCATAAAATCTCGAGCGAGTTCGAAGTTGACTTGAATGTGACCAGTGGTTTTCCAGTTACATCTCCTTGACTGTGAAAGCTTTTCCCATAGACTTACAAAAACGACGTCTCCAGCTTTTCTCGACCATTTCAAATCAGATCTTCATCAAACTTGCAGATAACCAGGAGGGGCATACAGTCTATGTTGAGTTTGAATTTGGGCCACGCAGGTCAAATGACTACTGAGTTACCTGCCCTTGAGCATAAATATTAGCGAAAAATGGTGTATCCAGCTTTCCGCAACCGTTTTTGATCTGATCTTTTTGTTACTTTTGGCTTGAATCTGACCACCGGATTTCCAGTTACATCCCCTTGAGGGTGAAACATTTTCACATAGTCTAACACTGGGAAAACGATGTCTCCAACTTTGCTTGGCTATTTCTAACCTGACCTTCATCAAACTTCCAGATAACCAGAAGGAGCTTACAGTCTATGTTTAGTTCGAATGCGGGCCGCATGAGACAAAAGGCTTTCGAATTACCTGCCCTTCAGCATAAATACTAGTGAAAAATAGTGTCACCACTTTTCTCAGCCGTTTCTAATCTGATCTTTTTGAAACTTTCAGCAAACGAGAACAAGCATAAAACCTTAGATGAGTTTGAATTTGGCTTGAATCTGACATTCGGTTTTGCAGTTACAGCCCTTAGAGCACGAAATATTTTCCCATAGACTTACAATGGAAAAACGACGTTACCAACTATTCTCCGCCATTTCTTATCTGATCTTCATCAAACTTGCAGATAACCAGGAGGGACATACAGTCTACATAGAAAAGTAGAAGTAAAACAAAGATCAGGAATCGATACAATTAACTTACTCCACCCATCAAAGACATCAAAGGGAAAGAAACACATACATGAAGTGACCAGACCATAATGGAAAGCTAAACAAAGGAAGGCCATAAGGACAGTTACTTTCCCACAAAATGGCCAAATGGCCATCCAAAATAAAAAGACACAAGTGATACACACAGTAAGTAACAAACAACAACATACTTAAACCGCCACAGAATAACCGCCTTGGAACGGTCAGTGGAAAGAATTTCACTGGGTGTGTGTGTGTGGGGGGGGGGGGGGGGGGGGCTTAAATCAATTTTACTTGGCCATAATCCTCGCCCTTACCTCTGTCGCGGTATACACTAATTTTGTTTAGTCCGCATGAAGGCTTCCTAACTCATCAGTGTAACATCTCCGAGAACATACAAATAATAATAAAAAAAACTACAGAGATGAAACAAGGTTGAGGACTCGACAGCATACAACAACAGAATTGCTGGAGCAAAAGAAAACCAGCAGTTAGACTCCGAGGGGCCCGACCATAGACGGAGCATCAGGTGCCAACCAACATAAAGAATACTAAAATAATATTCCATTTATGTTTTTACGCTGGAACCGTCATATAATCTTAGGCCCGACCCACCGGTGTGCAATCAAAGAGGGAAGCAAAGTTTCCAACCGTGATTGGGTTAACCTCCATGCATGCAGTCTGTTTTATAACATTTATGTTGTACCCAATCTTCATATATCGACGAACAATTTTACGAAATTGGGTACTAAAGTCATTACAGGCATGTATTTTTCTAAATTTATATACTAAGTCACCATAGAATTCGGGTTCCGATAGGCCTTGTTGCAGAAGTGTTTTAAGTCCAACATTGAATTTTGATACCAAATCAGAATGACGTGTATAAAACTTAGAAAAGGCTTTGCCTAGTTTATGATACCGATACCCCTGATTAAGAAGTTTAGCGGTTAATAATTTATTACGAGTGTTGAAGTCAGATACATGGCTAGACACTCTAGCGAATCGAATTAACTGCGAAATATAAACCCCGTACGATGTCGCGCGAGGAACATCACCGTCCAAAAAAGGAAAATTTACAATCTCGAAATCAAAATCATCACGTTTATCATAAATTTTGCAAGAAACAATCCATCTACAATAGATAAATGTAAATCCAAAAAGGGGCCTCGGTATCAGAGGAATTTGCCTTGTTTAACTGAAGTTCTGGGGGATAAATCTGACTGATCAAACCATCAAAGCAAGTATTGTCAATATTTAATAAATAATCGAAATATCTAGAAGTAGAGCTAAAAGCTTCAATAATTTCAGATCGGTTATCAATGGAAAACGACAACATGAAGTCTCTTTCATAACAATACAAGAACAAATCAGCCACAAGAGGTGCGCAATTCGTACCCATCGGAATACCCACAATTTGTCTAAATAACTTAGTACCGAATCTAATATAAATATTGTCAAGTAGAAAGGTGAGGGCATCACACACTTTCTGACATGATCAAAGTGTATAATTCTTATGCTCTTTAGAAGTGAAAAATGCATTTCTGACATTACATGCAAGATAGAGAGAATCTTCGCTGTGAAAAGCCAATTCAATTAAATCATTAAGCTTTTCTGTTATAAGATTATGAGGAAGTGTAGTGTAAAGAGTGGAAAAATCGTAAGTAGACAGACATGAAGCACGAAAAAGTCTGGATTTCAATTTATTTAAAACCTCATTCGAATCTTTTATAGACCAAAACAGAGTTCTTCCTGATCTTTCAAAGACTTTATCACAATATTTAATCACATGCGTTTTAATAGCAGTAAGACAGGAAGTTAATAATTTAGAAAGTTCAGTGGTAGTGCAAGAGCTAGAATTTGGAATAAACCGTGCTTTGTAAGGTCTTCTATGAAGTTTTGGTAACCAGTATAGCGTAGGAAGCTTGTCTTGGCCTTCTGTAACACATACAGCAAACTTGGTGGCTGCATGACAAATATGTTCATCTACTATAGCTCTCTCTTCATAGAATAGAGTTCGAATTTCGGCTGCATGAGACAAACAACTTTGGATTTACCCGCCCATGTTTATTGATTTGAGGTTTAACATCCCTGTCAGCACAGTGTAGGTTATTTTGGAGACGTTGCTTCTAGTTTTGTGGGACTTTTTCCCGACATCTAGATGAAATTGTATCTTAAGCCCTTTCCACCCAATGAAACCAATAGGGTCATAATGCATTGAAGGTCCAACTGGCACCACTTTTCCTGGGCAGGCTTAGAACCTGTTTACCAGTACTCATGTGTGGTTGGTCCCAGCTCTGCATAGAAGTACCATGTAGCCCAGTATATTTCTTGAAGCCCCGATGGGCATTCTTAAAACAGCATTAATGATTTTCTGGTACACAGGTGAGCGATATAGGGCCATTTGGCCCTCTTGCTTTTGTTTTGTTATGAGAGAGACTTCATGATGTCTCTTTCTGCTGAAAACCAGTCTGAAATCATTGAAGCTTTTAGCTCCACTTCTAAATATTTTTATGATTTATTAAATATTGATAATACATATTTCGATGGTTTGATCAGTCAAATGTTCCCCCCAGAACTTCAGTTAAATAAAGCAAATTCTTCTGATACCGAGGCCCCGTTTTTGGATTTACATCTATCTATTGTAGATGGGTTTGTTTTGTGCAAAATTTACGATAAACGCGGTGATTTTAATTTTCAGATTGTAAATTTTCCTTTTTTGGATGGTGATGTTCCTCGTGCGCCATCCTATGGCGTTTATATTTCGCAATTAATTCGATTTGCCAGAGTGTGTAGTCATGTAACTGACTTCAACACGCGTAAAAAATTGTTAACGGCTAAACTACATAATAAGGGTTATCGGTACCATAAACTACGCAAAGCCTTTTCAAAATTTAATAGACGTCATTCTGATTTAATTTTAGAATTCAATATTGGACTTAAATCTCTTCAGCAACAAGGTCTATCGGAACCCGAATTTTATGGTGACTTAGTATATAAATTCAGAAAAATATATAACCGCAATGACTTCAGCACCCAATTTTGTAAAATTGTTCTTCGATATAAAAAGATTGGGTACAACATAAATGTTATACGACAGACTGCATGCATGGTAATTAACCCAATCACGGTTGACAACTTTGCTTCCCTCTTTAATTGCACGCCGGTGGGTCAGGCCTCAGATTCTATTACGGTTCCAGCATAAAGGCTTATTGAGAATTAGAGAGATCTTATTCAAGGTAATGTTGGTTGGTGCCTGATGCTCTATCTCTGGTCGGGCCCATCGGAGTCCTCGTGCGCCATCCTATGGCGTTTATATTTCGCAATTAATTCGATTTGCTAGAGTGTGTAGTCATGTAACTGACTTCAACACTCGTAATAAATTATTAACGGCTAAACCACTTAATCAGGGTTATCGGTACCATAAACTACGCAAAGCCTTTTCCAAATTTTATAGACGCCATTCTGATTTAATTTCTAAATTCAATATTGGACTTAGATCTCTTCTGCAACAAGGTCTATCGGAACCCGAATTTTATGGTGACTTAGTATATAAATTCAGAAAAATATATAACCGTAATGACTTCAGCACCCAATTTCGTAAAATCATTCTTCGATATAAAAAGATTGGGTACAACATGGATATTATACGACAGACTGCATGCATGGTAGTTAACCCAATTACGGTTGGCAACTTTGCTTCCCTCTTTAATTGCACGCCGGTGGGTCAGGCCTCAGATTCTATGACGGCTCCAACGTAAAGGCTTATTGAAAATTAGAGAGATAATGTTTGTTGGTGCCTGATGCTCTGTCTCTGGTCGGGCTCATCGGAGTCTAACTGTTGGTTTTCTTTTGCTCCAGGATTTCAGTGGTTTCTTGCTGTCGAGTCCTCACTGTTGTCTCACCTCTGTGGTTCTTTGATTTTTGTGTTCACGGAGATGTTGCACTGATGCGTTAGGAGGCCTTCATGCGGACTGAACAAATTATTTGTCTAAATCGCGACGGAAGTAAGGGCGAGGATTGTGGCCACGTAAAATCGATTTAAGCCCCCCAGTGGAAATCTTCCACTGACCGTTCCAAGGCGGCTCTTCTGTGGCGAATTATTTATGTTGTTGTTTGTTACTTACTGTGTGTATCACTTGTGCCTTTTGGTTTTGGATGGCCATATGGCCATTTTGTGGGAAAGTAACCGTCCTTATGGCCTTCCTTTGTTTAGGTTTCCATTATGGTCTGGTCGCTTAATGTTTGTATTTCTTTCTCTTTGGTGTCTTTTATGGGTGGAGTAAGTTTTTTTTTTTTTTTTTTTTTTTTTTGGTTTGGGTTTTACGGCCCTTTCAAGATTATTTCACTCATATCGAGCCGATCGTTAATCAGAGGTGGGCGAAAACCGGAGTACCCGGAGAAAAACCACCTGACCTTCCGTTGCAGAACTTGGCGTCTAACACGTGGCCCGAGCGAGGCTCGAACCTACGGCGGTGAGAGACCTAATGACTAAGAGTCAGCGCTCTTATCCACTAGGCCACGGAGGCCCGTAGGTGGAGTAAGTTAATTGTATCAATTCCTGATCTTTGTTTTACTTCTACTCTAACTATTTGTTTTCTTTTGCTCCAGCATTTCAGTGGTTTCTTGCTGTCGAGTCCTCACCGTTGTTTCATCTCTGTGGTTGTTTGCTTATTTGTTTTCACGGAGATGTTGCACTGATGAGTTAGGAGGTCTTCATGCGGACTGAACAAATTATTTGTCTAAATCGCGATTGAAGTAAGGGCGAGGATTGTGGCCACGTAAAATCGATTTAAGCCCCCCAGTGGAATTCGTTTCCGCTGACCGCTCCAGGGCGGTTCTTCTGTCGCGGTTTATTTTTGTTATGGTTTGTCTTTGGGTGTTAATGTCGCTTATATTATTTTATTTTGGATAACCTATTGGCCATTTTGTGGGAAATAAAGTGTCCTTTTGGCTTCCTACTATTGATGTTGTTTCATGTTTGTGTTTCTTTCCCTTTGGTGTCTCTGATGGGAGCTGTGGGTTGATTGTATCGATTCCTGATCATTGCCTCCACTTCTATTTTACAAAGACTTATGTAGAGAAAACTTTAAAAAATCTTCTTGTCCGAAACCAGAAGGCCCGTGCCTTTGATATTTGATTTTAAGCTTCATTCAGTGGACCTCTGCTTAGATTTTTCAAATTATAGACCTGGGTCCAATAATTGCACCGCCCTGGGACCTACATGTTAATCTCTTAGCTCAGGTGAGCGATATAGGACCATCGTGGTCCTCTTGTTGTTCATCTGTTCTTTCGATCTTCCTTTCCTCCATATTGGCCAGTCAAAGGTAAGAGCTGGAAGCTTTCAACTTGGTGACCGTGTACTTTGCAATGATGATGACTTATAATCATCTAAATTACAATGGGCTTTCTGACTGGTGATCAAAAGATTGTGTGTTTCTGAAAATGCTTTAAAGTGGGGGCATAGTCAGATCTTCTGTTAGGGATTCTAACATTCACTTCCAACATCTGTTTCTAATCTAATGGAAAGAAGTAGAGGACGTTACACTGTAAAGGTAATTTTGGAAACGTTGCTTCCAATTTTGTGGTACTTTTACCCGACATTGGGATGAAATGACATCTCATGCCCTGTCGCCCAATGAAACCAATAGAGTTTATAAGCATGGACGGACCGATTCGCACCACTTTACCTGGGCAGGCTTAGATCCTCTAAGCGGTTTACCAGTACTCGTGTGCGATCGGTTTCAGCTCTGCATGGAAGCATCATGCAGCCCATCTATTTCTTCAGGCCCCGATGGGAAGGGGGCGAACAAAATGCGTCCGAAACAAGTAAATAATAGATGGGTTTAATCGAGGCATGCTGCAGTCATGTAATTTTTACTATTACCTTTTATCTCCTCATTAAACATTAAAAGATGTTGAAATGTCTATTTCTGCATGGAAATTTTCAAAACAAAATTTCCAACACCTCTCCCGTTGTCTGTTACTTAAAGTGCAGTGGGTGTCAAGTGACGGAATTGATGAGATACATGTACAGGTTATTTGCAAATGTACAACTACCTTAAAGTTTATAAAAACTAAAGATTATGATAGTGAGGATGACATTCCTGAGGAAAGTAAATGTTGTGTATGCCACCTGTTTGAGCCAAAGGAATTAAAGTTTTGTGTCTCAATAGTAGGTAGTAGGCCCCCACCCATGGGGGCTTGAAGAAATAGATAGGCTGCATGATGCTTCTACGCAGAGCTGAAATTGACTGCACACAAATACTTGTAAACCGCTTAAGAGGATCTAAGCCTGCCCAGGCAAAGCAGTGCGAATCAGACCCTCCATGCTTATAAACCCTATTGGTTTCATTTTCGGACAGGGCTTGAGATGTCAATTCATCTAAATGTCGAGTAAAAGTCCCACAAAATTTGAAGCAACATCTCCTAAATGACCTACACAGTGTTGACGGGGACGTTAAACCTTAAATCAAACAAACAAAACAAACATTAGTGGGCAGTGGGCTCATTGTGATTATCCAAATTGTGGACATTGGACACACTTGAAATGTTGCTGTAGGCAAACAGTTATCAGGCTTAATGATGACATTGTTTCCCCATGTCATAACTTACTTCAACATGCAATACAAACTGTAAATATGTTCATTTAATTTGTTAAGAAATTGAAGTTACATGTTCCCAGCTGGAAACCATACATAATTTTAGATACATACGGTGAGAAATTTTGACGGTCACATGTTCACCGATTTGGGTGACGTACCTCACAGAATTTACAGTTATGTGTCAGGTAACAAGATTGGCTGTTTTCAAGTATGGTCAATAATTTTAAGATGAAATAAAAAACGAATAAATGTTTTTTAAAGGTAAGTGGCTAGGTTTACACAATTTTGTATAACAACTCATATTAAGCCGGTTGAATCCATAACCCCACCGATTTGGCTAACACGGTGCTATATTTATGACATGACATTATAAACTAAATAACAATGACTTTACGAGGACTGTTCAAATATGAATTCAACTAAGCACATAAAAATGATTCCGTGATAGATTTCGATGAAAAATTTATTTTGTCCCCTCAAAGTATTCCCCTTTAAAGACACATTTTTTTCTCTCTATAAAAGGGGTGGCCTGTTACATAATCTCCAATAATCTAGTCCTTCGGACCATAGTGCACATCGAAGGCTTATCTTACCTGAGTGATTATGAGGTGATTATGAGCAGAGACTCTCTGAGAGGTATGTTTAAAAGGGGGCTCTATAAGGGGAACTTGTGTCATGGTCTATTTTTTACTGACATTGTTTCCAACAAAATGTTGTTTTTAATTACTTCTTTTTTTTTATTTTCATTTTTAAAACAACGTAAAGGAAAACTCTGACAGTCATATGGTTTCATTGACTCAAATCTGAAAAGAAGTAAACTAAATGAATTGATTAATTCAAGATTGTGTTTGTTCGTTTGATATGAGATTTAACATCCCGGGCAACACTGTATAGGTCATTTTGAAGATGTTGCTTTCAATTTTTGGGGGACTTTTACCCGACAATGAGATGAAATGACATCTCAAGCCCTGTCGCCCAATAAAACCAATAGGGTTTATAAGCATGGATGGTCCGACTTGCACCGCGATTTAATCATTACATTAACATTTATTTATTTTGGGTTTGGAAGGGTATACATTATTTTTCTTATTTCTACTCAAAAACATACATGGTCCTCGTTAGAATCCCCTCGCAGAGGCGTTTTTTACGAGTACTTGCGATCACTATGTAAAAATATTGTATAGTAAAACTGGGGTTTAGAGGGGAAACATTATCTTTTTTAATTTCTACTCAAAAACATAAATTGGGGGTTCTCGTTAGAAGCACCTTACCGATGCGGTTCTAACAGATACCCACAATATGTTTTGAACACAAATCGTGGGTTCTCATTAGAAGCGCCTCCCTAAGGCGGTTCTAACAAGTACCCACAATATATGTTTGAGCCGAAATATTAAAGATATCAGGACTTTTATCATTTTTGGTCGTAAAATTTTACCAAGATATTTCAATAGGAATGTTTTAGTAATGATTATCAATAATGGTGACTAAAAAAATACATTTCATTGATATCAAAACCAGGACAAATTTATCAAACAAGTAAATAAGGTATTTTTTCAGCCGCGGGAACAAAAAAGTCACACGGGGCAAGGTCAGGGGAATACGGGGGGTGAGGGAGTTCAAAAACCTTTTCCTGCTTCAGATAGTCTTATTCAATGAACGCCTTGTACGATGACGCATTGTCATGTAGCAATCTGACATTGGCCAAATCAGTTGCGGGTCTTCGTTCTTTGAAATATTTCTTCAATTTTCGAAGAATTTTATTCTTGTAAAACTTCGAATTTTACAGATTTGCCTTTAGGCACGGCAACCTGAATAGCAGGGCCCTGATTTGAAAAGAATATGGCATACATTACCTTCTTGACGCTCATGGTCCGCTTTGCAATGCATGGTCTTTTGCAATACTTTGTTGCCCATATTTTGTTCTGAATCTTTCGTTTTGGCTCAAAAAAGTGAACCCATGTCTCGTCACCTGTGACGACATTAGCGAAAGGCCGTGCATTGTAATTTGGAAACTTTTTAAGCAACTTCTTGGCGCACTGAACGCGTGTCTTTTTCTGCTCATCTGTCAACAGATGGGGAATCCATCTTGCACAGATCTTTCTCATTTCAAATCCCATATCAGAATTGTATGATATTTGCCTAGTGGTGTATCGCGCATCGGTAGCAACTATTTTTTTCACTCTAGCAACCATCTTGGCAGATGTTGCTCTTTTCGGCCGACGATCATGTGGTGCATCTTCTGTTGAGCCTAGCCCACAGCTGAATTTCTTACACCAACGAAAAACTGTCGGAAAAGACATTTCATTATGCCCATAAACCGAACATATTTCTTTAAACATGTCTTTGCACCGTATACCAAAAATACAACGATTCTTAATATAGGACCGTATTTCAACGGCATACTCTGACCTTCTTCCAACCATGTTTTGTATTAGTATACAAGAGTAGACAGTGTTTATCGAACGATATACATAGCTAAAGTGCACGGATTTTAACAGGTTTGGTATCAATGTATAGGTAAAATGTTTTTCTACGCTGTGATATTTATTTCCAGGTGATTTTCGCATTAGTGCATGAAAAAACGTTCTACTTGTATTCATATTTGAACAGTCCTCGTAATACGATAAATTTATACTGGTTACTCCTATTTATCTGTTTACAGAATGGCCTCAGGAAGACCTGGTCTGCAGCTACGTATCCATCAGTTGAAAAAGGATATCTTACATGTGCTATCAACCCATCCAGAAGGTGTTGAGAAAAGCAAGCTGTGGAATACAGTTACATCTGAGCTAGGGCGGAAAGTTTCGGCTGTGAATTATGGAGTTCACAAACTAAGTGATGTCTTACTAGAGGGGGGAGCTGACATAGAGGAATTTAAAAAAGATGATAAATGTTTTTTAAGAATTAGGCAGTCAAGTGATAGTTCAGAGGAACCTCCTAGTTTAGATGATAGAAATGATTTCCCTTCTCTTGAAACGGTTCTGGGAAAAGTGAAATCTCTACCTGTTGAAATGAAATCAGGTCAAAGCGCAACAGAGGTTGGTGACTTTTCAAACAATGCTGATGACACAAAAGTAGATGAGGCTTCAGGAGGTAATAATGAGGCACAAATCAATGAGAAAATTTTTTTGAAAAAAGAAGTGAAAAGAACTGTTACAGATGTGTTTGCGAAACTTGGGCCAGTTAAAAGCATTACATTAAATGTTTTGTGGAAACTAGTCTGTGAAGACTTGGGTCCACTCCCTGTGGATAACTTTAAAAAACTTCTTGAGGATTTTAGCGACATTTTAGAAATAGATATCCCTGCAAGTGCAACAAATAGTGATGAAAAATACAAGCTCAAAAAGAACGTAGCCACTGATTTGTTACATAGAGTTCCATCTAAAATGATCTTAGAAAAACACAGGAGCACTGACACTTTCGTAAAAAGTGGAACAAACTTAGATGAGTTTGGAGGGTTTTTAAGAAACTTACTGAAACTTTATCCAGATGGTTGTTCTGTGAATGTCATTATGCAGAATATTGAACTCCATAAACACTTTCCTGTGATAGCAAATATGAGCCCTTTTGAAATCCATAAACTTCTCTCAAATACTGAAGGAGTATGGTTTGATGGAACCTTTTGTGTTTTAAGTCTTGATCAAGAGTTAATTAGACGAGTTCAGATAGCTGCACTGAAAATTATAAACAACGGAAACTTTGCTGGTGTAATGATTCCAAATCTGGCACAGGTATTAAGAAATTCAGATCTTTCTTTTGCTGGTTTAAGTGACAAACAGGTCGCACAAGTTCTTGAAATGACCTGTGTGCCACATATATTATTCAAAAATGGTTTGGTTTACTGTAGAGTGAAGAATATTAATCTTGATCAGATAATCAGTGGCCTTATGCTTCCCAGAAACCCAACAGGCGTGGACTTAATGTCAAATTTAAATGCTCAGGTGAAATCTACAGGATCAAGTAGTACAGCCCAAACACGTGAGTCTGTGATTGACCTAACTAAGGATGATGATAGCCCTCTGAAGCAAGACTTCATCTCTAATCCTCCTGGGCCAGTCAATCTTACTGATGAGAGGTCCTACCACAGTATTGGAAATAACACACGTAGGTTTCATTGTCCTGGTCCGCACTTCCCATCTGGACCACTGCCCAACCACCCAGGTTGTTCAGGTGGAGCTATTCCAAGTCTTTTTTCACCACAGAGACCAACTTTTAATCAAGGGAACACTTTCTTTCCACAGAATCGAGCTGTAAATTATCCCATTACAGCAATGGACTGTACCCCAACAAGAAATGTTATCCTTCAGGGTGCTGTTAACAATCCTTTTATGGAAAGAGACCCTGAGGGTTGTGGACCTGGTTTTAGGGATGTGGTTTTGGATTTGACTGTGCAACCAATCATTAAAAAAGATTTTGAAACAAAAGAAATTCTTGCACAACCAGTTTATGTTCCCAGGGGCCAGAGGCCCAGCCCAGATATGGTAGACAGTGTTGCAAAAGAGTGTATAGAAGCTTTGGCAGATGCAAATGAATTTGTCTCACCAGAGAGGGTAGAAAAGTTGTTATTGCAAAGATTTGGGGTGTTCAGTGTCAGGCAGCTTGGGTTCCCCAATGCTGGCAAAATAAACTGTGTAAATGAGGCAAACAGGATGATAAATAAAATTAATGCATATATTTGTGCTTTTGTGAATACTCGTTCAATGTGCACATTATTCGAGTTGCGAGAATGCATGCGGGAGTTTGTTCTGAACAATGAAGACTTTTCAAAGTTGAAATTGGGTCCAATACAGAGATTTCCTGTTGTTTTTGAGCAGTTCCGTTTCCCACCAGATCAAGAAATTATCCCAGAGATAAGAAGCACAGATGTTCTTGAGCACTTTCGGAACTACTTGAGTAAGAAGAATAAATGGAAGTCTCGTTTAGAACTGGAGGATTTCATGAACCATTTAGTAGAAACTTTCTCTGCTGATAATGCATACTACCTGGGAGTTAGGATACGGAGTTTGCCCCTAGCTGCACAGGTATGTCTGATCTTAAATTCACTGGTGTAAATTCTAGAACAGGCAGCAATTTGATATTTTTAGCTCACTTGACCGAGAGGCTGTTGAGATTTTTAGCTGACCTGGGCCTAAGGCTCCAGGTCTGAGGAGAGCTTATAGTATAGTGAGTCGTCTGCCCGTCGTCCATGCATCCACACTTTTAACCCATTATATCTGTAGATCGGTGGGGCATTGATGGCATAAGCTTATTCAGCTCACCAGAGCTTGAGGCTCCGGGGGAGCTTATAGGATAGGCAGCTGTCCATCGGCAGCGGCGTCATCTGACATTGTATGGCGTCAACACTTTCAAACAACATCTCCTCTGAACTCACTGAGCTGATTGAGCCAAAGTTTCATCTGTAGCATCCTTGGGTTGGGGGATTGAATCATTGAAAGTTTGTGTTTTAGCTCACCTTTCATGTAATGACGAGGAGAGCTTTTTGGGATCACTTTTTGTCCATCGTGCGTCCATGCGTGCGTGCGAGCGTAAACTATTTCTTCAAACGACATCTTCTCCTAAACCACTGATCAGATTTTGACCAAATTTCATAGGAATGATCCTTAGGTGGTCCCCTTTCAAAGTTGTTCAAATGGTTCCGGTCTGTTGCACATCAAGGTCACGGGAGCCAAAAATAGATTTTTTAATGAAAACTTGAAAAATCTTCTCCTCTGAAACCACAAGGCCGAGGCCTTCGAAATTTGGTGTGTAGCTTCATCTACCAAGATTATTCAAATTATAGTCCTGGGGCCAAAAATGCCCCCGCCCCGGGGCCCTTTGGTTTTACATAGACTTACGTAGGGAAAAACTTTAAAAATCTTCTTGTCTGCAACCAGAAGGCTCAGGTGTTTGATATTTGGTATGAAGCTTCGTCTTGTGGACCTCTATCAATATGTTCAAATTATAGCCATGGGGCCAAAAATGCCCCCCGCCCCGGGGCCCCTTGGTTTGACATTGATTTGTATAGGAAAAATCTTAAAAACCTTCTACTCTGAAACCACAGGACCCAGGTCTTTGATATTTGGTGTGTAGCTTCATCTATTGGACCTCTACCAAGATTGTTCAAATTATAGCCCTGGGGCTAAAAATGCCCCCCGCCCGGGCCCTTTGGTTTTACATTGACTTATATAGGGAAACCCTTTAAAAATCTTCTTGTCTGAAACCAGAAGGCTCGGGTGTTTGACATTTGGTATGAAGCTTCGTCTTGTGGACCTCTTTCAAGATTGTTTTTATTATAGCCCTGGGGCCAAAAATGTCCCCGCCCCGGGCCCCTTTAGTTTTACATTGACTTATATAGGAAAACAATCTTAAAAAATCTTCTCTGAAACCATAAGGCCCAGGTCTTTAATATTTGGTGTGAAGCTTCATCTAGTGGACCTCTATCAAGACTGTTCAAATTATAGCCCTGGGGTCAAAAAAGCCCCCGTCCCGGGGCCCTTTCGGCTTGGTTTTACATCGACTTATATAGGAAAAATCTTAAAAAATCTTCTCCTCTGAAACTGCAAGGCCCAGATCTTTGATATTGGGTGTGTAACTTCATCTAGTGGACCTGTACCACGATTTTTCAAATTATTGCCCTGGGGCCAAAAAATGCCCCCGCCCTGAAGCCCTTTGGTTTTACATTGACTTATATAGGGAAAACCTTTAAACATTTTCGTCTGAAACCAGAAAGCTCAGGTGTTTGATATTTGGTATGAAGCTTCATCCTGTGAACTTCTATCGAGATTGTTCAAATTATAGCCCTGGGGCCAAAAATGCCCCTGCCTCGGGGCCCTTTGGTTTTACATTGATTATATAGGGAAAACCTTTTAAAAATCTTCTTGCCTGAAACCAGAAATTTCTGTTCCTTGATATTTGGTATGAAGCTTTGTCTAGTGGACCTAGACTTAGACTGTTCAACTTATAGCCCTGGGTCCAAAAATGGCCCTGCCCCGGGGCCCTCAGGTTTTATTGAGACTTATATAAGGAAATTTTTTAAAAAATCTTCTTGTTTGAAACCAGAAGGGTCTGGTCTTTGATATTTGGTATGAAGCTTCACCTTTTTCAGACCTCCCTCAAGATAATGCAAATTATAGTACTGGGGCCAATAATGGCCCTCCCCAGGGCCCACTTATTACACTATGGATCAGGTGAGAGATCCAGGGCCATCATGGCCCTCTTGTTTATGAAAATCGGCTTTTAGTTTGGTTGCTATGGCAACTCGGTTTCCATAGACTTATAATGGGTAAAATAGAAAAATGGCATCTACTGCCAAACCTTTGCAGATATGTTGACATTTTTTTATAGAAATGTTTCTAGAGTAAACTTCTATCAGCCATATAGTTTTATGCCAACCTGGGGCCATTCCCCACCCCCTCGGTTTCATGAAAGGCCATATATCTTAGAAGGCATTCAGATCCCCTACCCCAAACCATATATATTCATGTTCCTTGTGATAAGATGCATTCATTGACACCAACCGAAGGGTCCCGTGGGTGTGCTGGGGCCATGCCCCATCCCCTCGACTTTGTAAAAGGCCCAATATCTCAGAAATTGTTCAGATCCCATCCCTAAACCATATATATTCTTGTTCCTTATGATAAGACACATTCAGTGATACCAAAATAGGGGTCCCCATGGATGCACTGGGGCCATGCCCCCCCCCCCACCCCACACACACACACTTCACAATAGGCTAAATATCTGAGAAACTAAT
Source organism: Lucinisca nassula (assembly GCA_963580285.1). NCBI lineage: Eukaryota > Metazoa > Mollusca > Bivalvia > Lucinida > Lucinidae > Lucinisca > Lucinisca nassula. Next base: position 40,031,019 of record OY757017.1, read on the forward strand.
CAGAGCCCTACCCCTAAAGTTAACTGTATATATTCATGATCCTTATGATAAGACGCATTCAGTGACACCCATTACAATAACACATCCATAATGCATTTTTTCACGTCTCCAAAATGGCTAATTTTCTGATGAAAATCAGTGATATTTTTCTTATTTATACTGAAAACATAGATTGTGGGTGCTGGTTGGAACCGGCTCATTAAGGCGGTTCTTACGTGTATCACACAACCTATGTCTTGGAGAAGAAATAAGAAAAATAATGTGTACCCCTGCAAAGCCCAGTTTTCTCTATATAAAGTGGGGTTTAGGAGGGTCTTTTTTCACGACTTGTTCACGTGATACCAACATGGAGGCCCATTGTGTGCCCTGGACCATGTCCCGGGTCATGCCCCACCCCTCCACTATATATAAAGCCTTATATATCAGAAACAGTTAAGATCCCAAACCCTAAATCATATATTTTCATGTTAATCCCCGCGGGGATTATAGGAATGGCCTTTGTCTGACCATCTGTCCATCCATCTGTCCATCCATCTGTCCACCCGCACCAACGAAACGACATTTAGGGGGCAAAAAATTTGGACATTTTGACACTTAAGTATATATTCGTAGGTCCAAATGGGGTTTATTCCGTTATTTGGGTACTTAAGTGGCAAAAATTCGCTCTTAGGTGGCTTGCCGCTGAAGAGCATTTGCCGCTTAAGTAGTCAATATGCCGACGTCTAGCCACTTAAGTATCCGTTCGTGAGAACGTCCGTCTGTCCGTCCGAACGGGCTAACGAAATTATGCTTATGTGACTCTCCTTCTCTAGGATTAGGTGACTCCAGTCACATGCAGTTTATTCCATCAAAGTTTCAGTCACATAAGACCCTTTTCGTTAGAAACAAAAACTGTTCTGACTGGTCACATGAAAAGTCACATAATACTTAAGTCACATAAGACACATTTCGTTAGAACATCCGTCCGTCTGTAGCTCTTGTCTGCTCCATATCTCCAGAACCCTTCGATAGATTTTCATTTAACTTTGGTCAATTATTCGTCTCAGTGAGCTGATGTGCAGAACCCATAAATGAACCATGCCGACTCAAGGTCAAGGTCACAGTTGAAGGTCACGAGTTTGAAACTTTGAATTTTGTGTCCGTTCCATATCTCCTTTACCCTTGGAAGGGTTTTCATTAAACTTTGGTCAAATATTCTTCTCAGTGAGCTGATGTGCAGAACCCATAAACGAGCCATGCCGACTCAAGGTCAAGGCCACAGTTGAAGGTCACGAGTTTGAAACTTTGAACTTTGTGTCCGTTCCATATCTCCTTTACCCTGGGAAGGATTTTCATTAAACTTTGGTCAAATATCCTTTTAAGTGAGCTGATGTGCAGAACCCATAAATGAACCATGCCGACTCAAGGTCAAGGTCACAGTTGAAGGTCACGAGATTGAAACTTTGAATTCTGTGTCCGTTCCATATCTCCTTTACCCTTGGAAGGATTTTCATTAAACTTTGGTCAAATATTCTTCTCAGTGAGCTGATGTGCAGAACCCATAAACGAGCCATGCCGACTCAAGGTCAAGGCCACAGTTGATGGTCACGAGTTTGAAACTTTGAATTTTGTGTCCGTTCCATATCTCCTTTACCCTGGGAAGGATTTTCATTGAACTTTGGTCAAATATCCTTTTAAGTGAGCTGATGTGCAGAACCCATAAATGAACCATGCCGACTCAAGGTCAAGGTCACAGTTGAAGGGTCACGAGTTTGAAACTTTGAATTTTGTGTCCGTTCCATATCTCCTATTCCCCTCAGGATTTTTATTAAACTTTGGTCAATTATCCCCCCTCAGTGAGCTCATGTGCAGAGCCCATAAATGTATCATGCAGACTCCAGGTCAAGGTCACATTGGAAGGTTACAAGTTTGAAACTTTGAATTCTGTGTCTGTTCCATATCTCCTTTACCCTTCAAAGGATTTTCATTAAACTTTGGTCAAATGTCCCCCGCAGTGAGCTGATATGCATAACACATAAACAAACCATGCTGACTCAAAGTCAAGGTCACAGTTGAAGGTCACGAGTTTGAAATATTGAATTTTGTGTCCGTTCCATATCTCCTTTACCCCTGGAAGTATTTTCATTAAACTTTCGTCAAATATCCCCCTCAGTGAGCTGATATTTGGTTTTGGTCGGGGGATTTTCCATCTCTTCTGATGGCTATTTTTGACATTGTCATCACCGTAAGTCCTTAAGTTTTGAACAGATTTCCTTGAAACTTACACATAAGTGAGTTAGGGAAAAAAGCTTGAGTTCGAAAACTAACACTCATAGTTAGTGTCATTTCCCCTTCTTTGTTGCAAATGCCTATTTTGGACCTAACATAGAAGTTGGTTGGGGATGAAATTCGGAGTTCGAAAACTGGTGATGTCGGCCTGTCTCTCAGTTATGTCCCCTTGATTGCTGATAATGCCAGTTTTTAGCTCACTAGAGCCGAAGGCTCCGTGGGAGCTTATAGGATAGGCAGTTGTCCGTCGTCGTCGCATGTCGTATGTCGTATGTCTGGTGTCAACACTTTTAAACGACTTCTCCTCTGTTACCACTGGGCCGATTGGGTCAAAATTTCATCTGTAGCATCCTTGGGCTGGGGGATTGAAAGTTTGTGTTTTTTATGAAAATTGTCTCTTTAGTTTGGTTGCTTGGGCAACTTAGAGTTTCCATAGACTTATAATGGGGAAAATTGAAAATTGGCATTTACTGCCAAGTCATTGCAGATATTTTGACCCACCCCCTCCACTTCATAAAAGGCCAAATATCTCGGAAACCTTACAGATCCCCACCCCTAAACCATATATATTATTGTTCCTTATGATAAGCTACATTCATTGACACCAACCTGGGGGCCCCGGGATGTGCCGGGGCCTTGTCCCACCCCCTCCACTTCATAAAAGGCCAAGTATCTTGGAAACCTTACAGATCCCCACCCCTAAACCATATATATTCTTGTTCCTTATGACAAGACACATTCAATTGCACTAACATGGGGGTCCGGGATGCGTCGGGGCCATGCCCCACCCCCTCCACTGCATAAAAGGCCATATATCTCAGAAACCATTCAGATCCCCTTCCCTATACCATATATTCTTGTTCCTTATGATAAGACGCATTCAGTGACACCAACCTCTGGGCCCCCGGAATGCGCCGGGGCATTGCCCCACCCCCTCCATTTCATAAAAAGTCTCTCTATCTCAGAAACCTTACAGATCCCCACCCCTAAACCATATATACTCTGGTTCCGTATGATAGGACACATTCCGTGACACCAACCTCAGGGTCTGCCAGGGTGTTGCCGGGCCATGTCCCACCCCTCCAGTTCACAAAAGGCCATACATCTGAGAAACTGTACAGAACCCCACCCCTAAACCATATATATTCATTGTTCTTATGATTAAGGACATTCAGTGACACCAACATGGGGGTGCCCTGGGCAGTGCCCCAACCTTCCTCTTCATAAAAGACCCAATATCTCGGAAACCTTACAGATCCACACCCCTAAATCAACAGGTTTTTGTTATTGAAATTCGGCTCTTAGTTTGGCTGTTATGGCAACTTAGAGTTTCCGGGAAAAATGGAAAATGGTATTCACTACCGCCTTTGCAAATATTGTGGCTAAACTTTCATAGTAATATTCTTTAAGCTATCATCTATTTGCAATATGATTTAACCTGCTCACTTTTACTGGTTGCCACGGAAACCAAAATGCCCCAATAATCTGAAAAAAAGCACTTAAAGGTCATTTACCAGAAACCATATGCTCTATATGGCTGAGAATTTATGCAAATATTCACCATATTTGCCTTTACAGGTTTTGTGTTTTAATGAAATTTGGCTCTTTAGTTTGGTTACTATGGCAAGTTAAGCATTTCCATAGACCTATAATGTTGAAAAATGGAAAAATGACATTTACCCCTTTTAAGATATTTTGTCAAACTTTTATGGAAATATTCCTTAAACAATGATCTATCTGCCATATAATTTTAGGCCTATTGATTGCCACAGATGGGCAGTCATACATGTGATAATTTTTTAACTGTATGAGGGAGATTTGCCATTGTGATGAGGGAAATGTAAAGAATATATAGGGGAATTCTTAATTCAAATGAGGGAGACTCCAAAATTTTACTAAAATTTAGCATGAATTAGGCAAAAAATAGCATCAAAATGAGGGAGACATCACAGGTATGGGCAGTCTGTTGTCTTGCAACAGCACATTCAAGCGATATCAGTCCTCTGAAGCCACTAGGCTAATTGGGTCCAAATTTCATTGGCTTCATGGTTTATTAAAAACAGCTGCCAGTGGGCAGTGCCCCGCTGAGCTCTGGTGAGCATAGTGGCCCATGGGCCTCTTGTTGACCTTGTCATCAATATAAGTACTTCAGTAACGATTGGAACTTCCTGAAACGTTGAATCTGTTAGCTCAGGTGAGCGATATAGGACCATCATGGTCCTCTTGTTACATGTAGGATGATAGCTCTAGTATCTGTTATTGTCTATTATCGTCTAAGACCTTCTCTGAAACTAATGGACTATAACTTAAATATGCCTCCTCCTTGCAGTGGACCTGTTCAGATGGGCCAAGTTACAAGTCCAATCTGGCCACAATTTCATGATAAAAATCTTCAGAACCTTAAAACTTACTATGTTACATTAGGTGACTGAGTATTACCAGATACTATATACTTTCACACAATGTTTACCTTAATCCATTTTATGGCATGATCAAATTTGATCATGTTGCCTTTTGAATGGATAAAAAAGAGATAATGTTTTTTTCTCAGACTACAGCACTGTTTGTGATTCTCCATGAATTAATTTTGCGTTTTAAAACATGGACACCGAGCAGTAACCACTTCTAAATATGGTATAAAAGGGTGTGCCTATCCTGTCAGAATGTCTTAGGCTGTGAAAGAAAATTTAGATTTTGCAATTTTCTCAACATAATCACAGCCTTTCCTAGCTGTCGCAGAGGCATACGACTTGCTGGAGAAGTTGGCGGAGGGTCAGGTCTAAAACTTTTCCATTGTGATTTATTGGCTAAAGTGAGTATTAAAAGCAAGAAACAAAACAATTGATGATTCAGATTTTCTGAATGGAGTTCGGATTATTCTGTACCAAAAAAGTCTATTTTGCTCCAATATACAAAATGGCTTTCAGAGCAAAATAAAAAAATAAAACATTTAAAGGCTACTCCCATGTACCTTTGTTCTACATTAAAATTTCTTAGCAATGTTGCATATGTTCAAAATACATGTAGCTAAAAGGGCGAATAATGGACCGTTATAGGCGCGATATAGGCGCCCGGTTTTCCGTCCGTTCGTTCGTCTGTCCGTTTGTCAAGGCGTCAACATTTGCGACCACCCTAGCGTTAACCCCAAGGGTCAAGTTTATTTCTCAAGAACTATAAGAGCTTCATTAATGATACTTGGTACAAACTTTGTATCTGGGGATGGCAACTTATGCAAGCATCCATATTTGACCTTCACCTACATTTAATGGTTCACTGACTTTGTTAAAAAATTGCGACCACCCTAGCGTTCACCCTAATGGTCAAGTTTATTTCTCAAGAACTATAAGAGCTTCATTAATGTTATTTGGTACAAACTTGAATCTGTGGATGGCAACTTAAATGCGAGCATCTATATTTGACCTTGACCTAAATTTCATGGTTCACTGACATTGTAAAATATTGCGACCACCACCCTAGCATTCACCCTAACGGTCAAGTATATTTCACAAGAACTATAAGAGCTTCATTAATGATACTTGGTACAAACTTGCATCTCGGGATGGCAACGTAAATGCAAGCATCCATATTTTACCTTGACCTACAGTTTATGGTTCACTGACTTTGTAAAATATTGCGACCACCCTAGCATTCACCCTAATGGTCAAGTTTAATTCTCAAGAACTATAAGAGCTTCATTAATGATATTTTTGTACAAACTTGAATCTGTGGATGGCAACTTAAATGCAAGCACACATATTTGACATTGACCTACATTTCATGGTTCCCTGACTTTGTAAAATATTGGGACCACCCTAGCATTCACCCTAATGGTCAAGTTAATTTCTTATGAACAATGAGAGCTTCATTAATGGCACAAACTTGTATCTCGGGATGGCAACTTAAATGCAAGCATCCATATTTGACCTTGACATAAATTTCATGGTTCCCTGACTTTGTAACCTAATGGTCAAGTTAATTTCTCGAGAACAATAAGAGCTTCATTATTGATACTTGGTACAAACTTGTATCTCGGAATGGAAACTTAAATGCAAGCATCCATTTTTGACCTTGGCCTACATTTCATGGAGTGACTTTGTAAAATATTGCAACCACCCTAGCGTTCACCCAAATGGTTAATTTCTCAAGAACTATAAGACAGACGGTCGGACGGACGGAAACTTGCACGCCTATGTCTTCCTGCTAAAGCAGGTGCGACAAAAATGACCTGAAACCTTGACATGTGACCTTCTTTATCATCACTTTTGAACCATTTGAGATAGTGCCTTCATATTTGGAATGTTTGTTCTGTATGACAAGGACTTCCCACCCATACAAAAAATTTTGACATATGACCGTGACCTTTGACCTACTTAATCATAGCTTTTGAACTATTTGAGATAGAGCCTTAATATTTGGCATGCATGCTCCTTATGACAAACGCCTCCTACCCATACACTCAGTTTTACCTGTGACCTTGACCTTTGACCTATTTCACCATAACTTTTAAGCCATTAGAGATAGAGCCTTCATATTTGGCATGTGGGCTCCTTGAGGCAAGGGCTTCCCACACATACAAAATTTTTGACCTGTCACCTTGACCTTTGACATTTTTGTCATAACTTTTGAACCATTTAAGATAGAGCCTTCATAACTGGCACGTAGGTTCCTTGTGACAAGGTCTTCACACGTCTGCAAAAAATTGACCTTGACATGTGACCTACTCAATCATAACTTTTGAACCATTTGAGATAGAGCCTTCATATTTGGCACGTATATTCCTTGTGAGAAGGGCTTCACACTCATACAAAAAGGTTGACCTTGACCTACTTTATCATTACTTTTGGACCATTTGAGATAGATCCTTCATATTTGGCATGAAAGCTCCTTCTGACAAGGCACCGTACTATATTACCCACCATTTCATTTCTTCAGTGTGGGTTAGGGGAACGATCTAGGGCATCATTATATCAAGGTTTGGATGTAACAAAATTTACAGTTTAACCAAATAAAGACTCAGCATTTTTTTTCCTGGGATTCTCACTACTTTTTTGGGCCAACCTGAACAATTGTTATAAAATGGTATTAATTTCAGCATAGATTGCTTTACCTATACATGTATTTATGAACAGGGTATTCTGAGAAAGGCAAAAAAGTTGCCTGCACAGACTATATGAAGGAGTGTAAATAGTGCTAGAAGTAATGCATATCATTGAAGAGAACTTTGTGCTTTGGGTCTGTTCAGTAGCAGTAAAACCCAGCACTGGATAAAGAGGTAGACTGGAAACATTTTAGGATATTTTTTCTAATCAAGTATTTCTACACTAAAACATGTTGCGGGTACTTTCAACAATCAGGGGTAATTGAAATCATAGCAGTGGACTTGTGGTTACAGCATTGTTTGTAAATAACCTACAACTTGCTATTTTGAAATTAAACTTGACAAAATATGTTCCTATCATTTTAATTAAGTAGTTTCAGTTCCTTTGAACATCTAAACCACAAAAAGTGACAAGAAAAAAACATTTAAACATGGCGTCAGAAAGTCTCCCTCATTGAGACCCCAATCTCCCTCATCTGAGAAGCAAATCTCCCTCATGGTCAACATAAAATTATCACAGGTATGTAATAATACTTGGTACAAACTCGTATCTGGGTGTGGCAAGATAAATGCAAGCATCCATATTTGATTTGACCTACATTTTATGGTTCACTGTCTTTGTAAAATATTGCAACCACCCTAGCGTTCACCCAAATTGTCAAGTTAATTTCTCAAGAACTATAAGAGCTCCATTAATGATATTTGGTACAAACTTGTATCTGGAGATTGAAACTTAAATGCAAGCATCCATATTTGACCTTGACCTACATTTTATGGTTCACTGACTTTGTAAAATATTGCAAGCACCCTAGCGTTCACCCTAATGGTAAGTTCATATCTCAAGAATTATTTTAACTTCATTAATGATACTTAGTACAAGCTTGCATTTAAGAATGGCAACTTTTATGCAAGTATCTATGTTTGACCTTGGCCTAGATGTCATGGTTCGGTGACTTTGCGCCCCCACAGGAGCGACATAGCCTTCGGCAGAATTCTTGTTTAAAATCCTTCTGAAATCTTAATCCTTCCAGAGGATCCAAAACTGGTTCGTGCCGGAATCAGCAAAACCGGCTTTTTCTTAAGGCCTGGTGTATATGTATTTCTTATGATAACCTTCTATAGAATATAAAAAGATTTCATGAATTATTCCTTATTTCCATGCTTATCTTGGGCCATGATTAACCCTTGGTGGAGAGAACAAATTTTCATAGTCCTTAAGGTGTTTAAGCCATTGAAGTTCCATTGTGTATGAATATCAAATATTTCAGGTACTAAAGAAGGCTCAAAGAGATGCTGGAAATAGCAGAAAGGAGATTATTGAGCACTTCAAACAGAGTGTCCGGACTGAGATAGAGGATGCTTTTCGGAAGTTCCAGGCCAGTGTTCTGGAATCTGGGGATGGGGAAGGTCTTGAGATACGGAAACACTACCTCAAGCTGAGGCCTGAGATAGCAATTACAGAAATATTTGAGAAATTTAATTTGCTGTTGACGTTTGACCAGCCAAGTACTAGAGGGGAGAAGAAAAGACAGCAGAAAATTGGCTCAGTTGTTACAGTAAGTAGGATCAGTTTATTGTTTGCCTGAGCAAAGTCCAACAATCCACAAACTCCTTTCTCCAGTAGCCATATCAGTGCCTCAAAACATTTCACAATATGTTTTCCTAAGCAAATGAAGGGTTTGGTTCACATTTGGTATGCTGAAAAAGTAAATCCAAAGTGTTATTCAGCAATGCCCTTGCCTATGCCCATGACCTGAAGGTCAAGGTCATTGGCTTAGACATACAAGTAATGTCAAAGTTGTATGTTAATGTTTAAATTTGTGAATTTTTCAAACCATATGATGGATTGGGCCCATTTCTTGGCATGCTAATAGGTGCTAGATGAAGTTTTATTCAGCTATGCCCAGCTTAAGCCCATGGCCTGATGCTACCTGAAGGTCAATAACATGAATTGAGAAATGTTAATTTTCATGCCCCCACCACGAAGTGGGGAAGGGCATATAGTTTTGCCCTTGTCCATACATCTGTATGTCACTCTTTGTAGTACTATTTTTGTCTCCGCAGCTCCTATAGTATTTGTCTCCGTAACTCCTCCTAGAGTATTTTTCTCCGCAACGCCTCCTACAGTGTTTGTCTCTGCAACACCTCCTGCAGTGTTGTCTGTCCCAGAAAACATGTACACTCTATATTTTTCACTTCTGTGGTGTATTCCTTGCTTCCAAAGGATAACCCTTTTATAGGACACATTTGTCTCCGCAGCTCCCCCTACAGTATTTGTCTCCGTAACTCCTCCTACAGTATTTGTCTCCGCAAATCCTCCTACAGTATTTGTCTCTGCAACTCCTCCTACAGTATTTGTCTCCGCAACTCCTCCTACAGTATTTGTCTCCATAACTCCTCCTACAGTATTTGTCTCCACAACTCCTTCTACAGTGTTTGATCAGGCCATTGAAACTTGTAATACAGTTCAGACATGCATTGAACATGTGCATTAAGGAAACAGGATTCTGATCCAGCCCCTTATTGCAGAATTATGCCCCCTTTGAAAGACTTAAACTTTTGGCCATATGTGTTGCACAGGAGGATAAATAGTACTGTTGGTGTCTCCACAACTCCTCTTTAGAGTATTTGATGCAGGGCATTGAAACCTGCAACCCACTTCAGACTTGCATTGAACAAGTACATGAAGGAGACAGGATTCTGATCCAGCTCCTTATTGCAGAATCATGCCCATTTAATTTCAAAGGAGGTTAAATTGTACTGTAGGTTTGTTTATCTGCAAATTCTCCAACAGCATTTGAAGCTTGAAACACAGCTCAGACATGTATTGATCATGTGCATAAAGGAAATAGGATTCTGATCCAGCCCCTTAATGTAGAATCTTAAACATTTTGACCATATGTTTCTTGGACAATTTTGCAGTTTCTACATGTTTTTCAGTTAGAATATGTGCCTGTCTACTTCATATGTCAAACAAAGTACTCATCTAGTGTCATGCAAACGGTGGGGGCATTCATCACCTTAAGTGATTGTCTAGTTGTGCCCCCGCATAAGGTGATGCTAGGGGCATATAGTTTTTCGGTGTACGAACGTTTGTTTGTCTATATGAATGTTGTGGGGGCATATTGGTTTTGCCCTGTTCGTCCGTCCGTCCTTCCGTCCGTCCCGCTTTTTACTGCATAGCATAACTTAAGAATCATGGGTGCTAGGTTTTTGAAATTAAATATGTGGATTCCTTATGAAAAAATAATTGACCTGTTTTTTTTTTTTTCTCGTAAGGATTATGCCCCTTTCTTGAGCTATGCCCCTTTGCAAAAATACTTTGAAATCTTGTAAGCAAGATATCTCAAACACTGTTTGAGCTTTTGCCCTGAAAATTTACAGATTGGTTTGGGATGAAGAGTAGATGAACTGATTACCTTTTGAAAAAAATCCGAAATTTTTTTCTTGAGTTATGGCCCTTTAAATTTTTTTGCATTTTAAAACTAAAAACTGTTTGAGCTATTGCCCTGAAACTTTACAGTGTGTGTGTGTGTGTGTGTGTGTGTGTGTGTGTGTGTGTGTGTGTGTGTGTGTGTGTGTGTGTGTGTGAATTCGGGTTTCACGTCGCTTTCAACAATTTTTCAGTCATATCACGACGGTGTCTGGTTGCGACAGGGAGCTCAATGCTCACTTTTATAGTGCTGCCTCACTGAAGTATCATGTCCCAGACACATTACATGATACCGCACCCAGTCATGTAATCCTGACACTGAGTCGACCAGTCCTAGCTCTACCCCGTAAATCTGAGTGCCAAGCGAGGAGCAGCTAGTACCATTTTTAACGACTTTTGTATGTCGCGGCCCGGGATCGAACCTGTGACCTCCCGTTCCCCGGAGCGGACACTCTGCCACTGAGCTATCGGGGCCGGTGAAACTTTACAGAATGGTTGGGGAGGATAAGAAGATGAACTGATTAACTTTTGACAAAAATGTTTTTTTTTCTTGAGTTATGCCCCTTTGAAATTTTGCACGTTTTAAGCTTGTAAGCAAGATACCTCAAAAACTGTTCGAGCTATTGCCCTGAAACTTTACAGGCTGGTTCAGGATGATGAGTAGATGAACTGATTAACTTTTGAAAAAAAATCCGAAGGATTATGCCCCTGTCTTGTGTAATGCCCCTTTGCAAAAAATACTTTGAAATCTTGTAAGCGAGATATCTCAAAAACTGTTCGAGCTTTTGCCCTGAAACTTTACAGACTGGTTTGGGATGATGGGTAGATGAACTGATTAACTTGTGAAAAAAATCCAAAAAATTTTTTTTGAGTTATGGCCCTTTGATTTTTTTTTCGTTTTAAGCTTGTAAGCAAGATAACTAAAAAACTGTTTGAGCTATTGCCCTGAAACTTTACAGAATGGTTGGGGATGATGAGAAGATGAACTGATTAACTTTTCACAAATTTCCAATTTATTTTCTCGTCAGAATTATGCCCATTTCTTGAGTTATGTCCCTTTGCAAAAAATACTTTGAAATCTTGTAAACCTGTTAGAGCTTTTGCCCTGAAACTTTACAGACTGGTTTAGGATGATGAGTAGATGAACTGATTAACTTTTGAAAAAAAACATCCGTATTTTTTTCTTGAGTTATGACCCTTTGATTTTTTTTTGCGTTGTAAGCTTGTAAGCAAAATAACTAAAAAACTGTTTAACTCTTGAAAAAAATCCGAAATATTGTTTCTTCAGTTATGGCCCTTTGAAATTTTTTTGTTAAGCTTGTAAGCAAGATAACTAAAAAACTGTTTGAACTATTGCCCTGAAACTTTACAGAATGGTTGGGGATGATGTGAAGATGAACTGATTAACTTTGGACAAAAATCCATTTTTTTTTCTTGAGTTATGCCCCTTTGAAATTTTGCGTTTCAAGCGTGTAAGCAAGTTATCTCAAAAACTGTTTGAGCTATTGCCCTGAAACTTTACAGGCTGGTTCTGTATGATGAGTAGATGAACTGATTAACTTTTGAAAAAAATCCGAAGGATTATGCTTCTGTCTTGAGTTATGCCCCTTTGCAAAATACTTTGAAATCTTGTAAGCAAGATATCTCAAAAACTGTTTGAGCTATTGCCCTGAAACTTTACAGGCTGGTTCTGTATGATGAGTAGATGAACTGATTAACTTTTGAAAAAAAAATCCGAAGGATTATGCTTCTGTCTTGAGTTATGCCCCTTTGCAAAATACTTTGAAATCTTGTAAGCAAGATATCTCAAAAACTGTTTGCGCTTTTGTCCTGAAACTTTACAGACTGATGTGTGTTATGCCCCTTTGAAATGTTGCGCGTTTTAAGCTTGTAAGCAAGATATCTCAAAATATGTTCGAGCTATAGCCCTGAATCTTTACAGGCTGGTTCAGGATGATGAGTAGATGAACTGTTTAACTTTTGAAAAAGTCTGAAATTTTTTTCTTCAGTTATGGCCGTTTGAAATTTTTGTGTTTTAAGCTTGTAAGCAAGATAACTAAAAAACTGTTTGCGCTATTGCCCTGAAACTTTACAGAATGGTTGGGGATGATGAGAAGATGAACTGATTAACTTTCGACAAAAAATCTATTTTTTTCTTCAGTTATGCCCTTTTGAAATTTTGCGCGTTTTTAGCTTGTAAGCAAGATATCTAAAAAACTGTTTGAGCTATTGCCCTTAAACTTTACAGTCTGTTTCAGGATGATGAGTAGATGAACTGATTAACTTTTGACAAAAAAAATCCGAACTTAATGCATGCTTGCTTAAGACAGGTTGCTCGCTTAATAGAGGTGGACACTAAGACAGGTTTGACTGTATCTCTAAACTTGTATGAGCTATTGTCCTGTAACTTAAAACACTGGTATGGAGTGATAAATAAATGACCTGATTAACTTCAGTTTTTCTTGTGTTATGTTCCTTCTAAAATTTCAGCATTGCAGCCAAAAAAAAAGATATCTCAATTACTGTTAGGGACAAGCAGTGTTTGGGTCAGGCAGTGTTAGGGTCAAGCTGTTCGGGGCATTGTGTTTCATAAACACTGGCTCTAGTACCAGGTCGAACCTGAACTCATATTTGTTTGTTTGTTTGTTTGAGGTTTAACGTCCCCGTCAACACAGTATAGGTCATTTTGGAGATGTTGCTTCCAATTTTGTGGGACTTTTACCCCGACATGGAGATGAAATGACATCTCAAGCCCTGTCGTCCAACGAAACCAATAGGGTTTATAAGCATGGACGGTCCGACTCGCACAACTTTGCCTGGGCAGGCTTAGCTCCTCTAAGTGGTTTACAAGTGCTCATGTGCGGTTGGTTTCAGCTCTGCGTGGAAGCATCATGCAGCCCATCAATTTCTCCAGGCCCCCATGGGCCGGGGCTGCTGAGCTCTTATACCAAACCATGTGATGAATTGGGTTTATTAGCTCATCTGTCACATGGTGACGAGGTGAGCTTTTGGGATCACTTTTCATCCGTCGTGCGCTCTTCCGTACATACATCCGTGCATTCGTGTGTAAACAATTTCTTCAAACGACATCTCCTCCTAAACCACTGATCAGATTTTGACCAAACTAAACAGGAATGATCCTTAGGTGGTCCCCTTCAACGGTTTCGGTGAATTGCACATCAAGGTCACAAGAGCCAAAAATAGATTTTTTTTATGAAAACTTAAAAAAAAATCTCCTCTAAAACCGCAAGGCCCATGTTTTGGATATTTGGTGTGTAGCTTCAGCTTATGGACCACGATTGTTCAAATTATAGCCCTGGGACCAAAAATGCCCCCACCCCCAGGCCCTTTGGTTTTACATACACTTATATAGGAAAAACCTTTAAAAATCTTCTTGTCTGAAGCCAGAAGGCTCAGGTGTTTGATATTTGATATGAAGCTTCGTCTTGTGGACCTGTATCAAGATTGTTCAAATTATAGCCCTTGGGTCAAAAATACTCCCGCCCTGGGGTCCATTTGTTTTTCATAGACTTAAATAGTGAAAATTTTTAAAAATCTTCTTGTATAAAAACAGAAGGCTCAGGTGTTTAACATTTGGTATGAAGCTTCGTCTTGTGGACCTCTATCAAGATTGTTTAAATTATAGCCCTTGGGCCAAAAATGCCCCCGCCCCAGGACCCTTTGGTTTTACATTGACTTATATAGGGAAAACCGTCTTGCCTGAAACCAGAAGGCTCAGGTCTTTGATATTTGTTATGAAGCTGCTGTCTAGTGGACCTCTATCAAGAGTGTTCAAATTATTATACCCCTGGGACCAAAAATGGCCCGGCCCCGGAGCCCACTGGTTTTACATAGACTAAAATAGAGAAATTCTTCAAAATCATCTTGTCTGAAACCAGAAGGCTCAGATGTTTGATATTTGGTATGAAGCTGCGTCTTGTGGACCTCTATCAAGATTGTTCAAATTATAGCCCTGGGACCAAAAATGTCCCTGCCCCTGGGCCCTTTGGTTTTGCATTGACCTAATAGGGAAAATCTTCTCTGAAACCGCAAGGCCCAGGTCTTTGATAGTTGGTGTGAAGATTTCTGTAGCAGACCTCTACCAAGATTATTCAAATCGTAGCCATGGGGTCAAAAATGGCCAGCCTCAGGGCCCACCGGTTTTACATAGAGGAAATCTTTAAATACCCAATTTGGCCCTCTTGAACATTGGCTTATTATAGGGAAAGTCTTTAAAAATCTTCTTGTCTGAAACCAGAAGGCCCAAGTCTTTGATATTTGGGATGAAGCTTCCTCAAGTTGCCCTCTACCAAGATTGTTCAATTATAACCCCATGGGGTCAAAAATGGACCTGCCCGGAGCCCACTGGTTTTATGTAGGGTTAAGGCTGAGCCGGTTCATCTCTGTCTGGTGCACTAGGACCTGACCCTCATTGTAATTAAGGTGCAAAGGCAGTGACATACAAGTCAGCTCTGTATTGTCAAAGGAAACCACTGACCCATAATCACCCCCATCCCTTTGTCACCATGTAACATTATTAGTAAGACAGAGCCGCTTCATCTCCTTCTGTTGCACTGGGACCTGACACTCAATGTCCACAATGTGTCCAGACAGTGATATACAAGTCAGCTCTGTATTGTAGAAGGGAACTTTTGAAAGACTTCATCCTCAGAAAGAAAACAATTTGGAAGGAATGTTCCATGGGTGACCCTCTGACAAAACTGCTCAAAATAGTTTCGTTTCACTGAACATAATAGCCACCAAAACTTAACAATAAACATGATTTAAAATGACTTCTGCTACTAAATACTAGTAGGTAGACTGATTTTGAAATAATTTCACGGAAATGTTCCTTGGGAAGTTGGAACACTCTCAACTAGAATGGCTCAAATCATCCACTCCACCTTATAGTACCTACCACTTTATCTGTACAGTAAGGATCAGGGGAGCGATCCAGGGCCATTATGGCCCTCTTGTATTTGGTATGATGATAGATTTTCCAAAACATGCGATGGATTGAGTTTATATTTGGTATGATGATGGATATCAGTCCAAAGTTTTATTCAGCAGTAACCCCACCCATGCCCACGACCTCAATGTCAAGGTCACAGACTTATGCCCCCGCCATTCGAAGAATGGCGGAAGGGCATATAGCGTTGACCCTGTCCGTCCGTCTGAAACTTAAACGCAGTCAAAAATTTCATTATTTATGGATGGATTTTGAAATTACTTTGTAGAAATGTTAAGACGATGTGTCACGTGCAAAACCCAGATCTGTACCTCCAAGGTCAAGGTCATACTTAGAGATTAAATGTCAAATAAAGATTCCTTTTAAAAGGAAAGGCTTGCCTGGTTTTAAGGGTGTTGTTCCTGGTGTAAATGTAGCCATATTGCCGCCACATGGATGTACGAGTTGATGTAGGTGAAAGTACTGGTGAGAAAGCAAGTTGCACTGTTCTTGTTAATGGGACATAGACTTTTGATGCAGTGGACTCAAAGGCAATATATGGTTTACACATTGGAATGGACAAACCCATGAGGTGTCAATTTTCTATGTGGCACTACCCTGACATTTATTGGAAGAAATATTTCAATGTTAAGGTAACTGAGGCATTGACATGTGACCCAATGATCACATTCTCACTTTTGACCAACTATGATAGTAAGGGATCATTGTGATGACCCTGTTTTATTGAAATTTGCTCAGTAGTATCTGAATAGTAGTTGGAAGAAGACATTGTTAACATACAGACAGGAGGAATAATGGACTTATGGAGCACGGACGATATGCGATTTGGCAAGTAGAAATGGACAAACAAAACAAAATAAATGGCCCCTAAAGATTTATGAGAGGCAATAATGTGGTAGAACACATCATACATACTGTTTGTTTTGCTAGGTTTTACGCCCGTTCAACAATCTTTCAGTCATATACAGGTGGGTAGTTTCCTAACCATCGTTCCTGGAAAGGAGATCTGGTGACTTGCCTGATACATATTTTCATAGTGACAAAACGCACTTGAACATGGCCGGCACGAGAAAACTCCTTCAATCCATTGACAGAGCATTTAAGGTCATCGGAACAGCAGGTCCCCAGAAATCGCTCCGAGGCTATAATCAAATCCGCAAACCCTACACAAACAGGCCATATAACCCCAACTCAAGTTTCTGTCATATATGCTCAATGAATAACCACAGTACTTTTGAATGTTGGTTTAATGGAAGAATCAATGGGAAATCGGGTACTATGAACCGATAGGGGTCCATTGGGCACGTGAAACAGAAAACTTTAGACACCAATTTGCGTCGAAGGCAAACCCCTCGAAACGCCCCGGATACCCCGTAACTGACTGACACGAAATTACGTGCCCCAAGTCACATAGATTCTTCCACAAACCATAGGATAGACACCCTTATTCAGAGTAGTACAAACTCTAACATTCAAAGCTTCGCCAAAAACGCTACCTGCCCGCCTGCTGTAAACACGTCTCAAGGCAATAACCTTGATTTCTCCTCCAAGGGCCTGCATATGTGTAACATTAATATTAGGCACCTTGTGCCTAAGATTGATGAACTGCGGGTAGTTATGGCTACTGAAAAATCGCCTGACATATTAGGATTAAGCGAAACGGTTTTGGATTCGTGTATCTGTGACGGCCAGGTGGCGTTGGATGGGTATAATATATTAGGTAAAGACAGAGCGGAAGTTTTTAACAAACGCGGAGGCGGGCTTATCATATATTTCAGAGAATCATTAAATGTTAAACGGCGACCTGAAATAGAACTTTCCAACCTAGAAACATTATGGGTGGAAATTTCGTTACCAAAAGCTAAACCATTCCTCCTGTGTGCTGTTTGTCGTCCACCCGATTCTCATGCAAACTGGATATATCTCTTTGAAGAGGAATTGTCTGCTGCCCAAGTCACTGGTTTAGAAATTATACTAATGGGTGACTTCAACATAGATTTAATCTCGTCTGCAAATAAAAATATGGTTTAATTTGGTGCAGCTGTTTGACCTATCTCAGCTTGTTTCAAAGCCAACTCGCGTGACGCAAACAACTGCAACAATAATCGATCATGTTTATACAACAAACGTTGACAATATTATCGAATGCATTGTCTCAGATTTCTCGATAAGTGATCACCTTCCGATATGCTTCACTAGAAAATTGAATTCCAAGTCTTCTTAATCGAACCACATAACTGCAACTTACCGTTGTATTACACAATTCGATGAAACATTATTCCTGATGATCTGGAAGAAGACATGAACTCATTTAATGTAAATGGGTCGCATGTCGATGACGATTTTGCTATATGGCATAATACTATAATAAAACGGTTAAATAGCCATGCACCCATGGTAAACAAGCGGGTCAAAAGTAAACGTTTACCAGACTGGTTTACACCGGAGATCATAAAAATGCAAAAACAACGGGATAATGCCAGAAAACTAAAACAGTGGGTCGAATATAAAAGGTATCGGAATAAAATCAGACTCCTTATTCGTCAAGCAAAACGCAAGTACTTTTCCGACTCTGTTAATAATTCTAAAGACTCTAAAGGTATTTGGAATCATCTGCGGGCGGTAAATAACGGTAAACAGACATCTTGTAATAATCTTCCCAGCGAGTTGACTACGAATGGCGAAACATTTACTAACACTGAAGATATCGCTTTAATGCTCAACGAGTATTTTTCAACAATCGCTGAAATAATGAGCGAACATAATGAGGAAGTACTGATGTTCGAAAATGTAAAATTAATCAATTTATAATTTCATTTATAACATGTGAACAAGTTTTATCTATTTTAAACAAACTTGATTCCTCCAAAGCTACAGGGATAGATGGCTTAGGACCAAGGATCTTAAAAATGGCAGCTCCCATATTAGCCCCATCCATAGCCAAGTTAATAAACAAAAGTATTATTACTGGATCTTTTCCGTCCCAACTGAAGCTTGCAAAAGTGTTTCCAATACATAAGGGTGGGGCTAAAGATGATCCATCTTATATCCCATATCACTTTTACCGACAATTTAAAAAATCTTTGAAAAACACGTTAATCAACATTTAATGGGTTACCTGAATAAACACAAACTTATTCATGAATCTCAGTCTGGTTTTAGACGAAAACATAGTTGCCAAACAGCCTTGGTAAAACTTGTGGTTATCATGTATTGATAAGGGAGATATAATTGGTACCGTTTTCGTAGACTTTCGTAAAGCCTTCGATCTAGTAGATCACAGCTTGCTGATAAAAAAACTGTCTTTGTACAAACTCAGTCCATTAACTCTAAGTTGGTTTCAGTCTTACTTATCGTCTCGCAAACAAGCAATAACAAGCAATGCCGGTCTTATTGATTTCGCTCATGTAGCCTCTGGTGTACCACAGGGATCAATACTAGGCCATACATTATTTCTCCTTTTTATAAACGACCTGCCCCTGTTTCTAAATAACTGTTCTGCAGATTTGTTTGCCGATGACGCAACGTTCCATACGCATAGTAATAGGTTTGAGGAAATTGAATATGACCTTGTCACCGATTTATCCGAAATGAAACAGTGGAGCAAACGTTATAAATTGCCAATCAATTATAAAAAGACTACATGTATGGCCGTAGGCACACGACAGCGACTCGGTGGCTCGCGTAAATTAGAACTGACATTGGACGGCGTTAGCATTCAAAATGTAACTAATCACAAACTTCTAGGTATTTATATAGATGAAAACCTAAATTGGTCAGCTCAAATTGATAACCTATGCTCAAACCTCTCTTCAAAAATATCTTTATTGAGGCAATTATCTGAATATGTGCCGAGCGAGGTTCAGAAACAGTATTATCAAAGCTACATTTTGCCTTTCATAGACTATGGTTCTGTCGTCTGGGCATCTACGTCCAAGACAAACCTCGAGCGACTCCACAAGCTACAAAAACGTGCAGCGAGAATAATAATCAAAGCAGACTTCCAAACAGCATCAGCAGACATGTTTAATGAGCTCGGGTGGCAGTCAGTTCCTAGCAGACTCAAATATAACAAAGCCGTTCTAACATATAAAGCTACTAATAATATTACACCTGAGTACCTTTCGAATCTGTTAAAGCCCGTCTCCCAAACACATCGTTTAAACTTGAGATCTAGCGAAAACGGGATACTAAATGTTCCAAGATCACGAACAGCACTCTATAATGGAGCATTTTCATTCTCAGCTCCTAAACTATGAAACTCTCTACCTCAATCGATTAAAAACTGTGATACAATACTTGCTTTTAAAAGAGGTCTTAGAACAGCAGTTTAGACGTACCCCCCTTTTAGTCTCAGTTTTAACTGCATCTTATCACTGCTTATCGCTACATATGTATACACAGGTTTTGTCTGTCTATGTGGATATTTTTAAAATTATACAAGTTAGCAAGAAAATGACGCGTGTTTTATGTGCCCTCATTTTATATTTTATTCATGCTTTTGTTATTATTATTTTATCGTTTATTTTCTCTTTTAATGTAAATATTTGTATGCATGCATGTATTTTATATTAGTGTGTTCAAGAGGACTACAAGGAAGACTAGCTCATGTAGCTAATTGTGTTTCCTCTTTAAATATTGTATAAATAAAAAAAGTACCAGTACTAGACTTCGATCCTCCGACACAAACTACCAAATGTTCTCACATAAACGATCATGGCCGGTAGCGGGGCTCGAACCCATGACCCTCCAGTGATTACAAGTCAGCGACCTTAATCACTGGACCATGGAGGCGGTCTTCCATACATATTGAGTATACATTCATGTCATGTGGCCAGTAAACACGTAATTGTTAGGTGACGACACAAATATACATACAAGGGAGTATAAGATTCTAAAATCAATCCAGGAATAAGAAAGATATTGATCGGACACAATAAAAAAAGACGTTTTTTTACCTTTCACCTCTAAGTATGACCTTGACCTTTGAGGTACGGACCTGGGTCTTGCGCGTGACACACTGTCACATTATGGTTAATATTTCTGCTAAGTAATATTTAAATCCATCCATGTATAAGAAAGTTATAGATTGGATACAATAAAAAGACGCTTTTTTGACCTTTTATCTCTAAGTATGACCTTGACCTTTGAGGTACGGCTGTGGGTCTTGCGCGAGACACTCCGTCACATTATGGTTAACATTTCTGTCAAGTAATATTTAAATCAATCCAGGAATAACAAAGTTATTGATTGGACACGACAAAGACCCTTTTTTGACCTTGAACCTCTAAGTATGCCCTTGACCTTTGAGGTACGGACCTGAGTCTTGCCCGCAACACTCCATCACATTATGGTTAACATTTCTACCAAGTATATATTTAAACCCATCCAGGAATAAGAAAGTTATAATGGATAAAAAAATTGTGGACGAACAGACAGACGAACGGACAGAGTGATTACTATAGAGCACCCACACTTTCAGTGCGGGGCCCTAATAAGTTTGTACATATACATTATGATTCAATGGAGGTTTCAGGCAGGTAAATCATAATTTTCAGTAAATGCTATTATTCTGATTTCTCATAAACTTAGAAATATTTTAATGTTAAAGGCTCAGGTTAAGGTATTAGTACCCGGTAGAACCTGACATTTTACTATTGATTTGGTTCATGTTTGGCATGATGATAGATATAGGTCCAAAGTTTTCAAGAAAATGCTTGTGAATGCAACAACTTTTATATATCTTGGCCTGTGATGACCAAACTCGAACACATATTGCTTAGGAACTGTAGATGTGCAGAACAAGTGTGGATAGGTAAACTGACCAGCTCAAAAATGACCTAAAATAGTGTTGACTCCAAAACAAACAAATCAAACATACATACATTCAAGCACTTACATACACAATCACACATGTATGCATGCATACAGACACACACACACACTCGTGCATGCATGCACACACACATGCATGCGTGCAGACTTATACATGCATGCATGCAAACATGCACTCATGCATACATGCACGAATGCATACATGCAGCCATGCACACATGCATGCACACACACACACACACACATTTGCATGCACACACGCATGCAGGCAGTCATACATGCATGCATACACATACATGCATGTGCATGCACTCATGCATGCCTGCACACAAACACTAATGCATAAATGCACACACACACGCATGCAGGCAGTCATACATGCATGCATACACATACATGCATGTGCATGCACTCATGCATGCCTGCACACAAACACTAATGCATAAATGCACACACTCATGCATGCAAGCACACATGCATGAACACATACACTCATGCATGCACACACACATGAACACACCAGGCAGGCATGCATACGCACTTACATACATGCATGCACTCACACATGCATACATGCACACACACACACACATGCATGAATGTAGTCATGCATGCACTCACACATACATGCATGAACACACATATGCATGCATGCACACACACATGCATACATGCACACTTGCATACATGTATTCATGCACACATGCCCTCACATTCACATGCATGCATAAACACAAACATGCATGCATGCACTCACACATTCATGCATAAACACAAACATGCATGCATGCACACACACATGCATACATGCACTAATGCATACATGTATGCATGCACACATGCATGTACAATGGCACTCATGCAGGCATGCATATACACACATGCATGCTAACACATGCCTGCATGCACATATGCATGCATGCACTCATGCATGTACACACATGCAGTCATGCATGCATGCACACACACTAATGCATAAATGCACACATGCATGCATACATGCAAGCACACATGCATGCTCACATACACTCATGCATGCATGCAGACACACATGCATGCACACACACTCTCATGCAGGTATGAATGCACACATACATGCAAGCATGCACTCACACATGCATGCATGCACAAACACACTCATACATGCATGTACAAATGCATGTCATTACACATGCATGCATGAAGACACATACTTGCATGCATACACACATGCATACATGCACTCATGCATACATGTATTCACGCACACATGCACTCACACATGCATGCATGAACACAAACATGCATGCATGCACTCACACATGCATGCATGAACACAAACATGCATGCATGCACATACACATGCATACATGCACTCATGCATACATGTATGCATGCACACATGCATGTACACTCGCACTCATGCAGGCATGCATATACACACATGCATGCACACACATGCTTGCATGCACATATGCATGCATGCACTCATGCATACATGCATGTGTGCACTAATGCATGCATGTACACACATGCAGTCATGCATGCATGCACACACACTAATGCATAAATGCACACATGCATGCATACATGCATGCATACATGCAAGCACACATGCATGTTCACATACACTCATGCATGCATGCAGACACACATGCATGCACACACACTCTCATGCAGGTAAGAATGCACACATACATGCAAGCATGCACTCACACATGCATGCATGCACAACACACACACACACACACACACACACACACACACACACACACACACACACACACACACACACACACACACACACACACACACACACACACACAATCACACACACATGCATTTGGTTATGGCCCCTGGAAACTGGGCATTTAGGGGCAAGCATTTGGTAGGGGTCATTGTGTTTTACAAACACCATTTCTAGTTTTTCTTATTTCTGCTCCAAGACATAGATTGTGTGTACTCGTTAGAACTGCCTCAATGTGGCGGTTCTAACAAGCACCAAAAATCTATTTTGGGGGCATATATGAGAGAAATGTCACAATTTTATCAAAAAATGACCTTTTTATAGTAATAAAAAAATGCAGTATATCACACGGATGTGTTATTGTAATGCACACCAGTCCAAAGTTCAGGTGAGAAACTGAAAATTATCGTTCCTTTGGATTTTCTCAGGAATTCATAACAACAGTGAAACAGGACACCATGGCCAAAACATTGCTCCACTTGGCAATATGTATCACCAATACTGTACTGGAAGAGTCAGCGATGGAGTTACTTGCCCCTGGAGACAAACAGGAGTCCAGTGAAGAGCAACAACAAGAGAAAGAGGCAAAACCACCACCTAGAAAAGGTAGGTTTCCTTCAGCCCATTCCAGGCCTGAGTCTTATGCACTAAGAGGTTAGGGAACATTTAGGAAATTTCAGCGAGACATTTTGGTCCAAAGTTTTGATTTTTGCAGCATGAGCCTTGTCATTAGAAAACCTGTCTTCAGATTTTGACTGGGTAAGACATGGACTAAGGGGAATGGGAACACCTTCAGGGAAGGCAACTCCTGCAAAAGTATTTTTCTCTCCCATGTCAGTAGGGGTCAACTCTTAAAGAAAAGGGATAGGTCTTATAGAAATGCGAACAGGAAGACCAGAAAGTTGTCTCCCATTGAAAAATGGTGGAAAAATCTGCCAGGTGTTCTGTAGCCGTTCCGGTGATTCAGATCAAGATCGTGCGATCACAACGAATGTCTTGTCACGTTCTAATAACACATCCAAAGTCTACGTCACACGAGGTCAAAGGTCATTAGCCTCGTTTTATCTGGTGGACAAAAAAACTTCCCGTTCCATAATCTACCGTTGATGTAGCTCGAATTGTTTTCCGTGATTACTATTGTTAAATCGTCGTTCTATCAAAACTGTTTGCCACAAAACATTTTGGACATTAAACTGCTTCTTTTTCGTATAAATTTGGATGTAAAATACACATGCTTTAATCATATTTCCATTCGTTAAATAATGCGCATCCACTACGTTTTGGTATGATGGTGGGTAGTTTTAAAACTCTTTTAAGCAACAAAATGTGCGATAAAATGTCAGAAGAGACTGGTCCTATATCATTTAATACTTCAAAAACACAAATTAACAAGGGTCAGTTAATTTTGTGGGTTAGGAAGGAGTTTAATTACACGATAAATATTCGAAATTCTCATTGACACTATACGGCAACAGTCATGTTTTGCCAACCAGATAAAAGAGCTACTCTACAGGGGAGGTAATTGGCGCATGCGCAGTGAAGTGTAAACAAGGTCACGTGTCAAAACATTGGATCCGTCTATAGAATTTTAATTGAAATCCAAAGTGAGGCTTACCAAAATTCTGGTAAAAGCGCTGATTGGCTAAAGCAAATATGGTAAAAAAAACATGGCGTCCAACTTGGACGAAAAAGTAAATGAAATAGTAAGAAATTTGCAATTAAATTTAAAGAGCTGGTCCCTT
Organism: Lucinisca nassula; assembly: GCA_963580285.1. Taxonomy (NCBI): domain Eukaryota; kingdom Metazoa; phylum Mollusca; class Bivalvia; order Lucinida; family Lucinidae; genus Lucinisca; species Lucinisca nassula. The sequence goes on from OY757017.1 coordinate 40,056,090, forward strand.
TGCTCCATTTCTGTTTATTGCAAAATACTTCTACTGTGTGCGCTGCGAACATGCCAGACATTGAGAAATATCTGGCACAATCGCGACTATTGAAGATCTGACGGGCGTCGCCATTATTGTTGACATCCCGTGAAGCGTTTTCAGGGTATACACGCCACCTAGCGGTCATAAAAAAAATTGAATAGAATCAAGACGTCTAGCTTTGTCTAGCGTCTGGATGATCAAGACTATGTGTTCCCGTTCACCTTAAGTGTCTTGAAAATTACAGCTTTTGCACTATCCTATTTTGGAACATTAAGGTGCAGATCAGTCTGCATAGTTGGCTCCCTGCCAAAATAGCTAAAATTGATACTTCCCAGTGAACAAGATGGCTACCAGAGATCAAAATATAAAAGGCTACCAGAGCTAAAAATAGAAAACAAAATTAAATGACAACTCCTACGCCCAAGGGCCATTTCATTCAAGCTTAACCCTTATCTTGCTGTTCACGAAACCCCTATCTTTGCAACTTTGCAAACAGCGTAGATTCAGATCAGCGCCCCCCCCCCCACCTCATCGGGGCATGAAGAAATAGTTGTGCTGCATGATGCTTCCACGCAGAGCTGAAACCGACCCGCACACGAGTACTGGTAAACTGCTTAAAGGATCTAAACTTCCCCAGGCAAAGCGGTGCGAGTCGGCCCGTCCATGCTAATAAACTCTATTGGTTTCATTGGATGGCAGGTCTTGAGATGTCTTTCCATCTTAAGGTCGGGTGAAAGTCCCACAAAATTGGAAGCAACGTCCCCAAAATGACCTTTACAGTGTTGACGGGGACGTTAAACCTCAAATCGAACAAACAAAAGATCCAGATCAGATGGCTTCTGAAGACTAAAATTGTCCCACTTTAATGAACAAAATGGCCACCAGAGCTAAGAATAGATAACTTTCCTTATACCTTTTGTGCAATTTCATTCAAACTTCCTAGGAATGTTGCTTAGATGACCCTGTGTAATTCCACTCAGTGAACATGTTGGCAGCCAGAGCTAAAAAAGAAAAACTTTTAATTGATAATTCCTCTACCTTTGGTCCAATGACTTTCAAACTTCAAAGGAATGTTGCTTTGTTGACCTTCTATCAAAATGGCTAAAACGGTTCTACTCCATTGAACAAGATGACTGCCAGAGTTGAAAATAGAAACCCTTTAAATGACACCCCCTTCTATACTTTGGTCTAATTGCATTCAAACTTCATCAGGGCTTGGAGAAATAGATTGCACTGCAAGGTGCGTCCACGCAGAGCTAAAACTGACCATACTTCTGAGTACTGGTAAACTGCTTAGAAGGTCTAAGCCTGCCTTGGAAAAAAGGTGCCACAGACACAAAATTGAACTTCACAGGAACGTTGTTTGGGTGATCCTCTACCAAAATAGCTACAACCATTCCTCTTATGAAGAAGATAATAAATTGAAAAAAAAATCTTTACCTGGCAACTTCTCGTTTAACTTTGGTCCCATTTCATTCGTATTGCCCATGTGACCCTCTACCAAAATAGCTAGAACGGTCCGCTCTGATGCAAAAATGGCCACCAGAGCTTAAAATAGAAAAAAAATCAACTTTTAAAGGGCATCTCCTTCTCAGTCCTTCTTTGGTCCAGTTTTATTCAAACTTCACAAGAATATTGCTTAGGTAGCTCTCATCCAAAATAGACGGCCACCCCCCCCCCCCCCCCCGCCCATAGGGGCTTGGAGAAATATATGAGCTGCATGATGCTTCCACGCAGAGCTGAATCCAGCCCGCACACTAGTACTGGTAAACCGCTTAGAGGATCTAAGCCTGTCCAGGAACCGCGGTGCGAGGCGGACCGTCCATGCTAATAAACCCTATTGGTTTCATTGGGCGACAGGTCTTGAGATGTCATTTCATCTCAATGTCGGGTAAAAGTCCCACAAAATTGGAAGCAACGTCTTCAAAATGACCTTTACAGTGTTGATGGGGACGTTAAACCTCAAATCAAACAAAACAAAACCAAAATAGATGCAATGGTTCTGTTCTCATAAGCAAGAAGGTCACCAGAGCTAAAAGTAGAAGAAAATTGAAATGACTTTTGGTCCCATTCCATTCAAACTTTCACAGGAAACTTGATTAGGTGGCTTTCTACTAGTTCTGGTCAAATGAACAAGATTGTAGCCAGAGCAGAAGATAGAAAAATGCTTTAAATAACAATTCCGTATGAGTCCTTAAACTGAGATACAATATTTACTGTATGTATATGGACAGACGGGCTTGATCAAACCGTGTAGACCCGGATGAGGGGCCACAGAATGCAGCATCTTATCAGTTTCTACACTGTTTGCCACTCCTCCCACTATTCTTAGACAAAACATTGGATAGTAAATTTTTTGTTCAAATTTAGAACAAGTATGTTAAGTGGTTGAGATGTCCGAATACTTAACCTATTGTTTGCCGGAAACACCTAAAGGGGTACCTAAGCCAACAATGTAGGACCAGATCAGACGCCACAGAATTTGCGTCTGACAGGGCCTGCACTATTTGCTAACAGAATTTTCCATCAAAATAGAATAAAAACGAACATATAGGCCTGACACCCCTTATATGACAAACGGACTTGTCCAACAAACAGCAATGGAAGAGTCCACAAGCATACAATGTGTTCGGCCCCAGAAATAGATGGGCTGCATGATGCTTCCAATCAGAGAGAAACCGACCCGCACAGGAGTACTGGTAAACCACTTAGAGGATCTAAGCCTGCGCAGGCAAACCGGTGCGAGTCGGCCGGTCCATGCTTATAAACCCTACTGGTTTCATTGGACGACAGGGCTTGAGATGTCATTGCATCTCAATGTCGGGTAAAAGTCCCACAGAATTGGAAGCAATGTCTCCAAAATGACCTTTACCGTGTTGACGAGGACGTTAAACCTCAAATCAAAAGATTAAGTATGACCTTACTTGTTGGTGGGACATAAAACTAAAACACACAAGACACACATTCTCAGTTTGCATCCTTTATCTGGAAGTTTGTATCTTTAACCCAATGCTTCCTGGAAACCTGGAAAGCATTATGATAACACATTCATGTGACATAGTGCATTCTCTCATATTTAAAAAATTTATGATATTTTCCTTATTTTTACTCCAGACATATTGTAGGTACACGTTAGAACTGCCTCATTGAGGCAGTTAGAATATGTACCAATGAGGGAGTTTTAACGTGTACCCACAATCTATGTCTTTGAATAGAAATAAGAAAAATATGTCTACCCCTATAAACCCCCGTTTTTATGCCCCCGGAATCTAGATTCGGGGGCATATAGTTTTGGGTCTGTCTGTCTGTTTGTCTGTCTACAAAAATCTTAGCATCGGGCATAACTTTTGAATGGTTATAGATAGAGCTCACATATTTCACACGTGTATACCTTATCACAAGACCTTTCCAGTGGTACCATAATTTTGATCTCGTGATCTTGACCTTGACCATTGATATACTTTTTTCAATTTTTTTAAAAACATTAACAATGGCCATAACTTTCGATTGGTAATTGATAGGGCTTTCATATTTCACATGTGCATTCCTTGTCACAAGATCTTTCAATTGGTACCATAATATTTGACATTGTGACCTTGACCTTGGTGTTTGAACTACTTTTTTAAAAATTAAACATTGGCCATAACGTTCGATTGGTAAGTGGTATAGGGCTTTCATATTTCACATGTGCACTCCTTGTCACAAGACCTTTCTAGTGGTACCATAATTCTTGACCTCGTGACCTTGACCTTGACGTTTGACCTACTTTTTAAAAAACTTAACATTGGCCATAACTTTCGATTGGTAAGTGGTAGTGCTTTCATATTTCTCATTTGCACTCCTTGTCACAAGACCTTTCTAGTGGTACCATAATTTTTGACCTCCTGACCTTGACCTTGACGTTTGACCTACTTTTTAAAAACTTTAACATAGTCCATAACTTTTGATTTGTAAGTGATTGGGCTTTCATATTTCACATCCGCATTCTTTTTCACAAGACCTTTCCAGTGGTACCATATTTTTTGACCTTGTGACCTTGATGTTTGACCTACTTTTTAAAAACTTTAACATTGACCATAACTTTCAATTGGTATGTGATAGGGCTATTTCACATGTGCATACTATGTCACAAGACCTTTTCAACAATCCCATAATTTTTTACCTTGTGACCTTGACCTACTTTTTTAAGACTTGAATATTGGCGATACCTTTCGATTGCTTAGTGATACTGCTTTAATATTTAACATGCGCTATCCGGGGGCAACAGTGTTTCACAAACACATCTTCTCTCTATATTAAATTGGGTTCAGAGTGGTGTTAATTACAGTACACAGACTGGTTAATCTATACTTGGAATATAATGTCGCATTATGATCACGATCTTTACTGTTTCTTAACATGATTTTCCATCTAAAATGAAATTAAATAAAAATAGACCAAACACTCCTTACATGACAAAATTTAGTGAACTGGTCCAACATATATCAACGGAAGAGTCCATCGGGATGCTATTGGTTTATTTATTTACAGAGTCATTACTGGAATCTTTGAAGAAGTATGTTGAGCGGTGTCTGAATCAGGGAGCTCTCAGTCTCAATCACCTGGACAGGATTGAAGAGAAATTACTCGAAGATTATGGCTTTGATGTTTTTCATGCCATGGGTTACGGCAGATTTTTGGAATTCATATTACGTGAAGCAAAACAGGTAAAATGTTTGGTTATTTTCGAACCATTTTTGTACCAAAAGGAATCTTCCTCCTTATATATAGCAGGAGTCCATTTCAAAATTTAGGGGTGTCAGGTTGAGTTTTCTTCTAATTTTATTTGGAAAATGGCTTAACTTTTCACAAACAGTGGAGGCCCTGATCAGACGCCGCGTTCTGCGGCGTCTGATCTGGGCATGCACTGTTTGCCAGGGTACCCGTATAGGGGTTTCCGGTCTGAAATGGGCTAAGGGCTGCTAAAAAACATTAAAAACAAAGTACAGTCGACTCTTGTTATCTCATACTTCAGGGGATTGGAATTTTCAGTCTGAGGTAACTTTAGTTTGAGATAAAAACAGGTGAAATGTTAGAAATATATAGTACACTAAACTAACGCTAGATTAGCTTAAGCAGAAGTTAAGTGTGTCAGATAACCAGAGTCAGCTGCATTTTGTGAATTTGTTTTATATAAGCCTTTTATAGTTTGCTAATTGAGCACAGTTAACCCTTATTACCCTTTACCGAACAACCCCCTACCTTTGCAAACTATAGATCCAGATCAGATGGCTTCTGATCAAGATATATACTGTCATGCAGTTTTTGAATCTGAATGAATGCATTATATTTAGTAGTTTGATTGACTAATCGTCAGAGGGGCTTGAAGAAATATATGGGCTGCATGATGCTTCCACGCAGAGCTGAATCCGGCCCGCACACTAGCACTGGTAAACCGCTTATAGGATCTAAGCCTGTCCAGGAACCGTGGTGCGAGGCCATGCTAATAAACCCTATTGGTTTCATTGGGCGACAGGGCTTGAAATGTCATTTCATCACAATGTCGGGTAAAAGTCCCACAAAATTGGAAGCAACGTCTCCAAAATGACCTTTACAGTGTTGACGGGGACGTTAAACCTCAAATCAAACAAACGAACAAAGACTTATCGTCAGAAATGGGTATGGCTAAATTAATTTATTCAGCAACATAAGTGTCAATAATTAGGGCATCACAGTAGAATCTCAATAATTTGTACTGCACTGTTTGCTTAGGCGTCTTTCCCAATACTCAGGGTCATTACAGTATTATTGTGTAGGTCAAATGACATGTAATGGAGACCGTGTGGGATCTTCTTGCACGAAGTCATGCATCTCGTCCAATTGCATGAACCTTCTCCCCTCGGGTATGCCTTAACATTTACTCCCTCTGGGCTAGTTCAGCAAACATTACATCGACATCTCCTCTCAAATAATAGCTAAAACTTTTTTGGAGGCATCTGGGTGACATGTAGATTCAGATTTGCTAAAATTGTTCTGTTCCAATATCAAAGATGGCTGCCATGACAGCCATCTTGAAATCTTCAAACTACATTGCCTCCAGAACAAAAGGGGCTGTTGAGCTGAAACTTGATGGGAGGCATCTGGGTTACATAGAGATTAACATTGCTAAAATCTTCTATTCTGTTACCCATGATGGTCGCCATGGTGGCAATCTTGAAATTCTTTAAACTACATATCCTCCTGAACCAAAGGATGGATTGAGCTGTAACTTGATAGGAGGCATCAGGGTGACATGGAGATTCAGATTTGCTAAAATCATTCCATTCCTGTAACCAAGATGGCCCCCATAGCAGCCATCTTTAAATTCTTCAAACAATATCTCCTCCAGAACCAACAGTCAGATTGATCTGAAACTTGATGGGAGGCATCAGGGTGACATGGAGATTCAGATTTGCTAAAATCATTCCGTTCTGATATCCAAGATGGCCGCTATTGGGGGGGGGGGCTATCTTAAAATACTTCAAATGACATCTCCCGAATCAAATGCTAGATCGAGCTGAAACTTGATGGGAGGCATCGGGGTGAAATGTAGATTTGCTAAAATGGTTTGTTCCTATTTCCAAGATTTCAAACGACATCTCCTTCTGAATCAAAGGTCAGATCGCGTGATGTAACTTTATTGTAGGCGTTGGGGGACATGGAGATTACAGATTTGTTAAAATCCTTCCATTCAGATATCCAAGATGATTGCCATGTTGGCCATCTTGTCATTCTTAGAACTGCATCTCCATAACCAAAGGTCTGATCAAGCTGAAACTTGATAGGATGCATCAGGGCACCATTGGGACTCAGATTTGCTAAAAATTGGTCTGTTCTGATTTCCAAGAAGGCGGCATTTATGGCCACCCTGAAATTCTTCTAACAACATCTCCAAAACTTAAGGTCAGATCAAGCTGAAACTTGATGGGAGGTATCGGGGTGACATGGCAATTCAAATTTGCTCAAATTGTTCCAATATCCAAGATGGCGGCCATCTTGACATCTTGAAATTCTTCAATCGACATCTCCTCCTGAACTGAAAACAGATTGATCTGAAGATTGGTATGAGGCATTGGGGTGACATGGAGATTCAGATTTGCTAAAATTGTTCTGTTCTGATATCTGAGGTGTTGTCATGGAGGACATCTCGAAATTATTCAAACAACATTCTCCTCCTAAACCAAAGCTTGGGTTGAGCTGAAACTTGATGGGAGGCATCAGGGCAAATGGAGAATCAGAATTGCTAAAACCATTCTGTTCCAATAATTATCAAAGATGGCTTCCATGGTGGCCAACTTGAAATATCTCATGTACTGAAAGTCAGATTGAGCAGAAACTTGATGATTGTCATCAGGATTCAAAAGACCAGATTGAGTCGAAACTTAATAAGAGGCATCAGGGCATCTTGAGATTCAGAATCACTAAATTCATCCCATTCCGATATCAAAGATGGTAGCCATGAGAGCCATATTGAAATTCTACAAACAACATCTGTTCCCGAACTGACGGTCTGATTGAACTGAAACTTGATGAGAGGCATTTGGGCGACATGGAGATTCAGATTTGCTGAAGTTGTTCTGTTTTGTTACCAAAGATGGCTGCCATTGTGACAAACTTGAAAATCTTCAAACTACATGAAGTCAAATTGAGCCGAAACTGATGGGAAGCATTGGGGTGACATGGAGATTCAGACTTGTAAGAACCATTTTCTTCTGATATCCAAGATATCTGCGACGGTGGCCATATTGAAAACCACATTTGCTTCCGAATGGTCAGTCGCATTTTGATGAAATTTGGTGAGGCATAGAGATTAAAAACAGCTAAAATTTTTCCATTTTGATATCCAAGATGTTGGTCATCTTGAAATTCTTCAAAGCACATGCACTGTAAATGCAGATAAGATTGGCAGGGTAGGGCAGCTAAGGTGTCAAATTTTAAAAGTAATTTTTGCAAACAGTGTGGACCCAGATCAGACCTCTACCTCTAGAAGCAGTCTGATCTGGGTTCACACTGTTTGCCTGTATGAAAAAAATATTTCTGAAAAGTTTGCAAGAAGATTCAGCAGATGACATAAGCAGAAGACATTTTCAGATGTAGTTTTTTTCTCTGCATCTCAAGGGTTAATATAGTATTCTAAAGGCAGGTGCAAATGATAGCTCCCCACTGCCAAACTATACACACCTCACTCTGCATCAACACCATAATTACCAGTATAAAGAGAATCCTTCCAGAATCCTAAATCAGATTGAACTGTTCAGAATCAGAATTGCCAAAGGCAATATGATCTGATAAACAGGATGACCACCAGTGCACAATACAGTCGAACCTCAATAACTAGAACACCTTTGGGACCATGAAATTTTCTTTGAGATAGGGGTACTTTGAACTATTGAGGGTAACTAGTACTACCAGAACATTAGTCATAATGTGAGATGACCGTTTGATATATTTTTGACTTCTTATAAAATAAATGTATGTTGTGTGTGCTCATTAGAATCGCATCAATGAGGTGATTCTAATGAGCACATACAACATACTTTTCAAGATAAAATCAAACAAAATTCAATAAATTAACCTAAACTCGTGGATATCTGGAGTTAAAGGAACAACTCTCTAGCGACCCAAGAGTGAGTTCGAATTATCCGAGGTAAACGAATTATCCGTATTCGAGTTGTCGAAGTTTCACTGTATATTACATCATGATCAGCCTTGTCCAGGTGAGCAATTTCTGGTCCACTTGGGCCTCTAGTACTTTGTTTGTTTGATTTCAGGTTTAATGTCCCTCTCAACACTAAGGTCATTTTGGAGATATTGCTTACAATTTTGTGGGACTTTTACCCGACACTGAAATGAATTGACATCTCAAGCCCTGTCGCCCAATGAAACCAATAGGGATTATAAGCATGGAAGGTCCGGACCACTTTGCCTGGGCAGGCTGGGATCCTTTAAGCTGTTTACCAGTACTCGTGTACGGGTCGGTTTCAGCTCTGCATGGAAGCATCATGCAGCCCATCTATTTCGTCAAGCCCCGATGGGCGGGGTCCTCTTGTTCTTCACATTTTAACCCATTTTAAGTCAAACTTCTTTCATTTAAATCATAGATTCCATTGCCTTAGAGTTTCATCTTCAAAGAATTGTTTCTTGGTGCTTCAAGCTAAACAATCAAAACAAACCTTTGTCTGTTTACTGTAGGTGTTGGAAGAGAGTGGCGGGCTGACCCTGGGAACAAGTTCTGGTGGACCAGAAAGTGATGTGGGATTTAAACCTCAGCAGGCTGACCTGTTTGAGTTGATAAAGCAGTCAAGTCAATGTGGTGTGTCACAGGTATGTACAGTCAAAACTCTTTATACTGACATTCATTATAATGACAAAACTTGTTATCACAGTAATTTCAGAGGCCGGAATGAATCCTTAGCTCAAGTCAGTGTGGTGTGTCACAGGTACATACAGTCAAAACTCTTTATACTGACATTCCTTATAATGACAAAACCTGTTATCACAGTAATTTCAGAGGCCGGAATGAATCCTTAGCTCAAGTCAGTGTGGTGTGTCACAGGTACATACAGTCAAAACTCTTTATACTGACATTCATTGTAATGACAAAACGCATTATCACAGTAATTTCAGAGGTCGGAATGAATCCTTAGCTCAAGTCAGTGTGGTGTGTCACAGGTACGTACAGTCAAAAATCTTTATACTGACATTCATTATGACAAAACTGGTTATCACAGTAATTTCAGAGGCCGTAATGAATCCTTAGCTCAAGTCAGCGTGGTGTGTCACAGGTACGTACAGTCAAAACTCTTTATACTGACATTCATTATAATGACAAAACTTGTAATCACAGTAATTTCAGAGGCCGGAATGAATCCTTAGCTCAAGTCAGTGTGGTGTGTCACAGGTACATACAGTCAAAACTCTTTATACTGACATTCATTGTAATGACAAAACTTGTTATCACAGTAATTTCAGAGGCCGGAATGAATCCTTAGCTCAAGTCAGTGTGGTGAGTCACAGGTACATACAGTCAAAACTCTTTATACTGACATTCCTTATAATGACGAAACTCATTAGCTCAAGTCAGTGTGGTGTGTGACAGGTACATACAGTCAAAACTCTTGATACTGACATTCATTATAATGACGAAACTCGTTATCACAGTAATTTCAGAGGCCGGAATGAATCCTTAGCTCAAGTCAGTGTGGTGTGTCACAGGTACATACAGTCGAAACTCTTTATACTGACATTCCTTATAATGACGAAACTCATTAGCTCAAGTCAGTTTTGTGTGTGACAGGTACATACAGTCAAAACTCTTTATACTGACATTCATTATAATGTCGAAACTCATTAGCTCAAGTCAGTTTGGTGTGTGACAGGTACATACAGTCAAAACTCTTTATACGGACATTCATTATAATGACGAAACTCGTTATCACAGTAATTTCAGAGGAATAAATCCTTAGCTCAAGATGAGACGGATTAATGGAAATATTGAAGAACATTATATTTTTAATACTTCCAGTAACAAATGTTGTGGATATTTGTTAGCATCGCCTCGTCGAGGTGATTATAACATATGTCCAAAACATTTGTTCTTTGGAGAAACCAAGGACTAAAGACACTTCAACACTCTCAATTTGACAGTAGCTTGGGGTTGTCTGATGACAGATGGTTCCAATATGATGATATTCTTTTCTGTACTTAACGTATGTTTGGCTGAATAGCATTTTCTTTCTTTTATAAAGCAGGAGTCCATTTAGTTCAAACATATTTTATTTCCATATTATGCATGTACAAAATACAATATTACATGGATCAATTTGGATTAGAATGGAAGCTTAAAAGCTTATTTTCTTCTCCAGAGGAGTCCATTTTGCAATTTAGAACAGCCATGTTGAGTTTCATTTAGAAACACAACTAGAAAATTGCATGTAGACATTTCTGATGTTTAATGTTGTTAACATCAACAAGTTGTTAAAAACTAATGATATTGTTAGTTAACTTAAATCATTTAAAATGGAAAATATGCTGATTTTTTTTGCTGAGAAAATGTGAGCAGCTTTTGCAAATGCCAAATTTGCTCTCATCTTCTCAGCAAAAATTAATTTCTTTATTAGATGTCGCACTTGCTAGAACAGTTAACAGTGTGAACACTAAAAATCATATTAAGCTAAGGATACTTTGAACAACTGACCCCAGATATTATCATTTATCAGCTAAATAAAAGTCAAACAACTTGTCCCTACAATCCTTAGAGTATGTGTAAAAATTTATTATATTCTTGGCACTAAGGTGATACGACGGACTCAGCCTGACTGCTAAATACATGTTCAAGGTTTACAATGTCAGAAATTTATTATAGCTACTAAGGTGATACGAAGGACTCAGCCTTAATGCCAAATACCTATTCAAGGTTTACAATGTCTGAAAAAAAATATACTAGATCCAAATACTTCACAGTCCGTTATTTTGCGAAATCCAGTATATCGCAAATTTGTCGTGGAACCCAAATTTACCATGAGCAAAAAAAAACAAAAAAAAAAAAAAAAAAAAAAAAACAATACGAAAACATTCAGATTGGGATATGTCGAAGTGGTAGTTTGCTGAGACACTGGTACAGTCGCGTTGATAGTTTGCCTAGACGCCGATATAAGTCACAATGGTAGTTTGCCTAGACACAGCTAATCAATCAGCAGTATTCACAGTATGACCAAACAATCCAATTAGCATCATTCAGTACAGGCATTGATTAAAATTAGCAAACAATTAATTTACATTGCCACACTTGTCATAACCAGTGACATAATTGAGTACCTGTACTCAATACTCAGTCATTGGTGTCCATCTACCATATATTTAACTTGCAATCATGCAGAACATCCTCATTGAGATCCATCACTTCTCCAACGTGAAAATAAAATAGAAAAAAAAATATAAAAGATATATAAAGTTTTCAGCAGACAGCAAATCCTTTTTTCCATGATTCCAACCTCTGGTGTTGGTTATTACAGCAGTAGAGGTAACAAGCGAAGGTAAGCAAAGCAGAGGTAACAAGCGAAGGAAAGCAACTCATATTGTCTAAACACTTAGGATATGTTAGTTACTCCCCTTCACTGTTACAGGGAGCCAGCACATCCAAAATGACGTCCTCTGTTGTCATTTCAGCGATCAGATGTTTACAAATGTAGTTTATCAGCTGGTCTAGATTGTAAGTTAATTGGTAGGCATTGAATATACTGCCACTGAGTAATTCTTAACCTACTTTAATGGTGAAATGGCCGGTAGCTTTACTGACACCATGGATTGATTAACGGCATCTCGGCAAACTACCACTGCTAGTTATATTGCGGCGTCTCGGCAAACTACCACAGCAACATATCACAGAGTCTTGGCAAATTACGACTGCAACTTATATCGAGATCCGGATATATTGCGCTAGCAGAACTTTGATCCTAAGCACTGCGATATATTGGATCTACAGTGTATAGTACATATAATACACTGTTAAGGAAATGCACCATTTTTTAGCAATAGAGAATAGCTGTGTCCTGAAAAAAACTTGAAAATGTAGCTTACAATTTCAGTGCAGAAACATCTTTCTTTTCAAACTGTTTCTCTCAGTTTTCATCTTTAGTCCTTTTTATTACGCCCCGCCTTTCGAAGAATGGTGGAAAGGGCATATAGCGTTGCCCATGTCCGTCCGTTCATCCGTGCGTCCAAAACTTAAAAGCGGTCAGTAACTTCCTTATTTCTTAATGGATCTCAAAATTACATGGCAGAAATGTTAACCATCATGAGACGACGTGCCACGGGCAAAACCCAGGTTCGTACCTCCAAGGTCAAGGTTATACTTAGAGGTCAAAGCTCCAAAAAAGGATCCGAAACTTAATCGCACTCAATAACTTTCTTATTTCTGGATGGATTTTGAAATTACTTTGAAGAAATGTTAACCATCATGAGAGATGTGTCACGTGTAAACCCAGATCCGTACCTCCAAGGTCAAGATCATACTTAGAGGTCAAAGGTAAAAAAATGGTCTGAAACTTAAACACGGTCAATAACTTTCTTATCTCTGAATGGATTTTGAAATTACTTGGCAGAAATGATGGCCATCATGAGACAATCTGCCTCACACAAAACCAAGGTCCTAACCTCCAAGGTCAAGGTCATACTTAGAGGTTAAATGTGTAAAAAGGGTCCAAAACTTTAACACGGTCAATAACTTTCTATGGATGAATACGAACATAGACATATTTTCAGGCGGGGGCATTCGTGTCCTATGGACACATTTCTAGTTGAACCAAGTTCATACTAAGTGCAATAGTGTATCTTTTCCCATAATAAGCTCACCAGAGCTGAAGGCTCAAGTCATCACATGAACAAGTCCGTGAAATGAACACCCCCCCTAAACCTACTTTATAAAGAGAAAACTGGGGTACATACGGGGGTATACATTACTTTTCTTATTTCTACTCAAAGACATAGGTTGTGGGTACTCGTTAGAACCACCTCACCCACAACCTATGTTTAAAGTATAAATAAGAAAAATATCACAGATTTTCATTAATAAAGTAGCCATTTTGGAGATGTATAAAATGCACTATGTTGCACGGGTGTGTTATCATAATGTGACCAGTGAATGTGCCAATGCTCAGGTGTCTGCCATCATTTGTCCACAATTTCAAATAAGTATATCTCTTGCATTAAATATCCAATCTGGTCAAAGTTCATGTGAAGCATAATCAGGCCAGGAGAAAGGCTGCTTAAGGTTTTTGCACCGGTTTGATTGGAATAATGGTTGCCAAGGCAACATATAGTTCCAATGGACTTTTGCCACACCCATAGGGTCTTTTGGTTGTACATGTATAGAGCAATATAGCTATAGAGCCCATGAGGCTCAGAGGTAAGTTATATTTAGTATGTAGCTTTGTTTAGTGGTTTCCTAATTAAATCCTGCCAACCATGCCCCTGGGGTCCAAATTGGCCATGCCCCAGGGTAGACTTATATTGGGAAATACTTAAAAAAATCTTCCCTAGAACCATGAGACCTACAGCTTATATAACTAGTATGTAGCAATGTTTAGTGGTCTCTAACATAAATCAAACCAACCATACCCTAGGGCCACACACTGGGGGTCATTTATTAATATAGAGAAAAACCAGTAAATATCCTTCTCTGAAACCAAATGGCCCTAAAGATAAATATCTAGCCTGTAGCAATGTTTTGCAATGTCTCTTGCATAAAACTGGCCAACCATGCCTATTGGGTCCAAATTGGCCAAGCCAAGTGGCGGATGTCATTTGTTGATATAGATCTATGCAGCTATAAACCTAAACTGCCTTATACTGGCATCTCAGAAACTATTCAGATCCCCACCCCTTAATCATATATTTTCTTGTTTCTTATGATAAAACAATTTGGGTGACAGTGATCTGGATTTGGGTGTGGGGATTGGGTGTCTTCACCACTTAACTTCATGAAGACCTAATATCTCTGAAACGGTTCAGATGCCAGCCCCTAGACCATATATATTGTTGTTCCTTATGATAAGATGCATTCATTTACACAGACTTTCGGTTCCCAGGGATATGCCCCACCCCCTCCACCTCATAAAAGTCTTAGTATCTGAAAACCTGGTCAGATAATAAGACACGTTCAATTGAAAATGGGTAATATTAGTACCATAAAAATTTGGCTATAAGACGTGAATTTTTACCCCCAAAATGAGCCCAGGTTTTTAGACAGGTCTTATAAAAAAGGTCCTGGACCTCTTCCGAGTTTTCCGCTATCCGATTATTGGTTGTTGAGCATAACAGGGATTGTTCTTGGTTCCCAGAGTAGGTCTGATACCCTCTTGACCTCTCTTTTAAATGAGTGTAAGGTAAATACCACATAAGAACCACAGAAAAGGGGCCCCCGTCTTATTACTGAATCGCCTCGTCAAATATTTATGGTAAGTTGAATTTGGTGTAACATTACCTTGGTGGATAACATTAACTATCAGATGCAATTAAAGGATTCCATTCACATATTAACCTTTCTCTTGCTGATTATTCAGTTTAGCCACACCCATTTCTGACTTTGAACCAATCAGATTACTTGATGTTATTTATTCCTAGAAATTCATAAATTGAATGTGGAACAGTGTAGATCCTGATCAGATGGCTTCTGAAGAAGCCATCTGATCTGGAACTACACTGTTAGCAAAGAAAAGGGTTGTCGTGAACAGCAGGATAAGAGTTAAGTCATCAAATCTGTAAAATGTTAAAATTTAAGTTTCTCTTTTGAGCAGTCTAGGCTCATTGGACCTCTTGTTTTTTAAGCCTGCTCAGATGGAGGATGCCGTGTGTCATCAGTATGGTGTGAAGGATGTAAAGTTTCTTGGACATGGTAATATCAACCGTCTGTTGACTGCCGCAGAGAAACACAGGAAGCACCAACATACAGACTTCACTGTTCACTATGAGACAGCTCTTGTTGCCAAGTCTGGGTAAGTATGTTTATTTAAATGGCAGATTCAACCAGGAGTTTGAGGATTTTGATCCTTGCCAGGTCTGACTGGTGACCAGGCAGTCATGTTTGATCCTTGCCAGGTCTGACTGGTAACCAGGAAGTTGTCTTTGATCCTTGCCAGGTCTGGCTTTTTTCATGGAGATTGATCATGAAATATTTTCTGTAGTCATTCTGTCCCTTCCACTTATAAAGATTAGTTGACGGTTACTGGCCAAAGAGGTTAATAGCGTTAACAGAATTTGCATGGATATAACAATCGGTCAGGATGAAGTAGTTACCTTGACCTTATTTTTAAGGTCACAACCATGCTAAATAGGTCAAATTTCGGCCAAATTTAGGTTATGTGTAGTATATCTCATGAACTACTGGGTGGATTTTAATTTGCATGGATATAACATTTGATCAGGCTGAAGAACGGATTAGGTTTTTGTGACCTTTACGTCACAATGGTGCTGTTGAATTAAACTTGTTTTGAAAGGGTTATGTGGTTTTTGGGGGTGGGGAGGGGGTTGTGTCTAGTATTTCATTGTAATTTGCCGAAATCTTAGTTAGTATTGGTGACCATGACATTAATTTCAAGGTCACAGCTCCCAAAAAGTGTCAAATTTGGGCCCGTAAAAACTTACCTGCACCCTATTTCCTTGATTCATTTATGCATTGTGATCAAACTTGGTACAATATATCATTGCAACCTACCAAGTATTTGATTATTATTTGTTAAAGCCACTGAGGCTGGACCAAGATATGAATAATACCTCAAAATACTTTCTTCATAACTGCTGGGCTAGTTGCCTCAAAACCTAGTCTGTAGTAACTACATGAATGGCTGTCACTTGGGGAGGAGTGTGGCATATTGAAATATTAAGCATGGTGAAGATTAATTTACAAGAGAATAGGCTGTTACAAATGTTGTTTCTCGCATTGAAATAGCTCCTAAATGTTCACCTCAAACTCAATATAACAGGGTTCATTATAAATTCATTATAAAATGGTTTGGATATATATCACAATTTAAGTTGGATCCCAAAAATGTGTAGATTACATGTATATAGAAAAATGACCATTTTCTATATATATACACATTTTTGGTCATTTTTCTGTATAATCTACTTATTTATGTGTGGATATAACACAGTTGTTTAACTAACATGGTTTCTGCTTTGGATCCTATTAACCCTTTTTTACAGAATGTTATCTTCTTGCCGGAGTCCATTCCAAAATTTAGGGGTGTCCGGTTGTGTTTTCATCAAAATTTATTTGGAAAATGACTGAACTTTTAGCAAACATTGGAGGCCCTGACCAGATGCCTGCATTATGTGGCGTCTGATCTGGGCCTGCACTGTTTGCCAAGGTACCCCTTTAGGGGTTTTTGGTACTTGGGTTAATAGTTGATAGTGTTATAAAGAGGTTGTGATGTATGCAGTAAGGTTAATGGAGATTGCCCACAACTTAGTCTCTTTATTACTGCAAGGCTACCACCGATGACAGTCACAAAAGTTGGGATGCTGGGCCATCAGACAAACGAAGCAGCGAAGGTCTGCCTACACAATTGCCCCTTACTTGAGGACTTGGCACAATGGAGTCAGTGGGCTTTGATCTTTGAACCAGAGCATGGCAAACTTAAAGACTTCATACAGAAATATGGAGGTGTTACTACAATGAATATGGAAGGTAATTAAGGGGAACCTGGAAGAAAAATGACTTGGAGACATTAAATAAATTGCTTCTTACCTTATGATTGAAGGTATTAACACTTTCAACCATCTGTAAAGCAGCCAGTGTAGATTCATGTAAGAAGGCTTATCATGACTTAAGTTGACTAAGGTCATTGGGCACAGTAGTTTGGAGGTAGAGTTCAGTACTCCCCTTTCTTTTCAGCCAAGTAGTCAAGTAAAACTCCTATATTAAGACCCCCTTTGGGACTGTTCAAAAGTGGTCTTTAAGACCACTTTTGAACAGTCCCAAAGGTGGTCTCTGACCAGAAGATACTGTTAGCAGAAAACACAAAGGAAAAATAACTGCAACCTACTAAATAAGCTTTTTATAACAGAATTAATCTTAATTTTGGGTCGTCTTAATAGCGGAATTTCACTGTGCTTCTCTTCTCCATCAAAGATAGATACTTGCAAACTGAATATATGTTTCAAATCAGAGTTGGTGGTCTATGTAATTTTTAGCTCACCTGTCACGTAGTGTCGAGGTGAGCTTTTGGGATTACTTTTTGTCCGTCGTGCGTGCGTCTGTGCGTGCGTCCTAGGGTGCGTTCGTGCGTGCGTGTGTCCGTAAACTTTTTCTTCAAACAACATCTCCTCCTAAACCACTGATCAGATGTTGACCAAACTTCACAGGAATGATTCTTAGGTGGTCCCCTTTCAAATCTGTTCAAATGGTACGGTCCATTGCACATCTAGGTCACAGGAGCCAAAAATAGAGTTTTTTCACCGAAAACTTAAATCTTCTTCTCTGAAACCACAAGGCCCAGATCTTTGATATTTGGTATGAAGCTTCATCTAGTGGACTCCTACCAAGATTGTTCAAATTATAGTGCTGGGGGGGAAAATGCCCCCGCCCCGGGTTGCTTTGGTTTTAAATAGGATTATATAGGGAAAATCTTTAAAAAATCTTCTTCTCTGAAACCGCAAGGCCCAGATCTTTGGTATGAAGCTTCATCTAGTTGACCCCTACCAAGATTGTTCAATTATAGTGCTTGGGCCAAAAATGCCCCCGCCCCAGGGCCCTTTGGTTTTACATTGGCTTATATATGGAAAATCTTTAAAAATCTTCCTTCTCTGAAACCGCAAGGCCCAGATCTTTGATATTTGGTATGAAGCTTCATCTAGTGGACCCCTACCAAGATTGTTCAAAATATAGCGCTGGGGTCGAAAAAGCCCCTGCCCCTGGGCCCTTTGGTTTTACATAGGCTTATATAGGAAAAATCTTCAGACAATCTTCTCTGAAACTGCCAGGCCCAGGTCTTTGATATTTGGTTTGAAGCTTCATCTAATGGACCTCTACCAAGATTGTTCAAATTATAGCCTTTGGGCCAAAAATGTCCCTGCACTGGGACCCACTAGTTTTACATAGGCATATATAGGAAAAAACCTTTAAAATTCTTCTTGTCCGAAACCAGAAGGCCCAGGTCTTTGATATCTGGTGTGAAGCTTTAACTAGTGAACCTCTATTGAGATTGGTCAAATTATAGCCCTGGCACCAAAAATGCCCACGCCCCAGGGCCCTTTGGTTTTACATAGGCTTATATAGGGAAATCCTTTAAAAGTCTTCTTTTCTGAAACTCGAAGGCCCAGGCCCAGGTCTTTGATATTTGGACTGAAGCCTTATCTAGTGGACCGCTACCAAGTTTATTCAAATTATAGCCCTTAGGCCAAGAATGTACTAGAGACACTGATACTCAGGTGAGCGATTCAGGGCCCTCTGGGCCCTCTTATTTACTTAACCCATAAAATGCCAATCACGACGATTGTTGTCTGCTTTGTCGTCTGCTGGTTACTTGAAAAGTATTTTTTTTTTGCAAACATTGTTGACCCAGATCAGACTGCTCCTGTAGTCTGATCTGTGTGCGCACTGTTTGCCTGCATGCAATTTTTTTTTTAAAAAAAGTTTGCAAAAATAAAAAATAAAAAAAAAATCAACAGACAACATAAGCAGTCGACATCTTCAGATGTAGTTTTTTTTTTGGCAGTAATCAGCTAAATTCATTATAATAGTATATAATTATAGGGTTTTATTCATGTTGAATGGCAGTATAAACTAAACAGGTTAGTGTCTTTGATAATAAAACATAATCGGTTCGCTGTGTTAATTTTATAGGGACCCCTATAAGATTATCTATAAAGGCTCGCCGATTATATTTTATTAATATTATTAAAAACATTAACCATGTATTAAGTATATCTTAGAATATTTTTTGGAAAACAGTATACAATAAAAAGAATATAACATGGTTGTTTTGATATCGGCCGTGTTCCGGCTCTGGCTGAGACAGGCAACTCGGGCCGAGGCCAGGGCAGATAAAAAACATGTAATATTCTATATGTCCTGGATAGGCATGTTCAAAGATGCCCCCAGCCACCATCAATGCTTCAAACTCTACGTCTGGTGCTCAGTGGAGTGGAAAGCTATAGATTGTTTTTGCTGTCGGTGTTTTATGCATCAACTTGGTGCTGCACTTTATTGCTGGCTCCGGCAGGAGCCATTGTGCTCACTTCATACAGTAGTCCAATGACATTTCTTTTCAGGTGGAAAGATGGCTCATATTGATGTGCTTGCCTTGGAAACAAAACCAGGTCATTTGATAAAAATAGTCGGAAACACCTCTACAGACCATTTTGCAGCTGCTCTGAATGCCCGAGATGTCACAGAAACCTGTGGTCACCTGGTATCTCTAGCTGTCAGTTCTAAGGGTACAGAAAACATGCCACTAGCTCTGCTGGCAGTACACATGAAAACAGCTCTCATACAGATGAATGCTGGGGACCAGCTGACAGAAACACCGGGTTAGTTACTCATTATCAGGTCCACTTGTTAAAAGTTGGTGGTTAAAATGTTGAATGCTCAGGCAAGTACAATGTTGAATGCAATGGTATTTTTGTTGAAAAATGTGAGTAGCTTTTCACATTCTTTCGGCAAAAATATTACTTTATTGTCAAAATTTTCAATGTTTTATAATGATATGTTTTAAAATGTTCTGAACAACTGAGTCCTTAGCTGTTTTATGCAAGTCAGTTAGCAGATTATACTTTTCTTATTATTTCTCTGGGTTCATAATTTAAGGAGCAAAATGTTTACATTTTTCAACTAATTTGTTTTAGTTGGATTGCAATGAAAGCTTCAAGCTTACTTGAATCGCTCTCAAACGATCATTCCCGATCTTATCACCTGTGCGAGAGAGAGGCAGTGACTTTTACAGCACTGCTACCCATTTACACCTGGGTGGAGTTGGACAATTGCATTACGTGTCTTGCCAAGGACACACCTCGACTCCGGTGGGCGGATTCGAACCAACGACCTTTTGATCATAAGTCAAATGCCACTGAACTATTGAGGCTGCCTAGCTATCACAGCTGCCTAGCTATTTAGACTGCCTAGCAAAGTGTTTAAAAATATCAATTTCATTTTAAGGAGTCAATTTAAATGAAATGTTAGACTCTTGTTCTACATCACGAAAACATGCCTATATAATTGTGACCCCCTTAAACCCCACTGTTATTTAGTAAAAATGGGTTTGCAGGGGCATACATGATTTTTAGCTCACCTGAGCCTTTAGGCTCATAGGTGAGCCTATAGTATAGCCATGGTCCGTCGTCCGTCCGTCCGTCCGTCCGTCCACCATTTTCAAAGATCTTCTTCTACTATACTGCTGGGCCAATCAAAGCCAAATTTCATATGGAGCCTCAGTGGGATGGGGGAACGAAAGTTTGTTCGCGGGGTCTGGATCACATGACCAAGATGGCCGCCATGCCCATATATGGTAAAAAGCCTTCAAAAATCTTCTTCTCCAGAACCATAAGGCCAGTGGCCTTGAAACTTGGCATGTAGCATATGGTACTCGGGCCCATCATGGTTTGTACAAATGGTGACCCTGGGTTGACCTTGACCTATTTTACAGCAATGTCAAATTTGTCGACTTAGGCTTTTGCATGGGGCAAAGTGAAAATAATGGATTTATAGGAAACCATTGAAGACAGTGTCACCAAAATTTGTAGATCAGGTAAAGTAACTGAATACATGAATGTATATGGATCAGAAAGGTCAAGGTCATTCATTGGCCTTGTTTGCGGGTCTGGATCACATGACCAAGATGGCCGCCATGCCCATATATGGTAAAAAGCCTTCAAAAATCTTCTTCTCCAGAACCATAAGGCCAGTGGCTTTGAAACTTGGCATGTAGCTTATGGTACTCGGGCCCATTATGGTTTGTACAAATGGTGACCCTGGGTTGACCTTGACCTATTTTACAGCAATGTCAAATTTGCCGACTTAGGCTTTTGCATGGGGCAAAGTGAAAATAATGGATTTATAGGAAACCATTGAAGACAGTGTCAACAAAATTTGTAGATCAGGTAAAGTAATTGAATACATGAAGATCTATGGGTCAGAAAGGTCAAGGTCATTCATTGGCCTTAGACCAAGGTCATTCAGGATCCATATTTCAAACATTTTTTTTCTCCAAAACTGCTGAGCCAATTTAAGTAAAAATTTAATATGGAGCCTTTGTGAGTTGAACAAATGAAAAAATGCCAATACGGTATAGATCACATGACCAAAATGGCCGACACGCCCATATATGGTAAAAAGCCTTTAAAATTCTTCTCCTCCAGAACCCTAAGGCCAGTGGCCTTGAAACTTGGCATGTAGCATATGGTACTCAGGCCCATCATAGTTTGTACAAATGGTGACCCTGAGTTGACCTTGACCTATTTTACAGCAATGTCGAATTTGCCGACTTAGGCTTTTGCATGGGAAAAAGTGAAAATAATGGATTTTTAGTAAACCATTGAAGACACTGTCACCAAAATTAGTAGATAAGGTAAAGTAGCTGAAAACATGAAGATCTATGTGTAAGAAAGGTCAAGGTCATTAATTGACCTTAGACCAAGGTCACGCAGGTTCCGTATTTCAAACATTTTTTCTCAGAAACTACTGAGCCAATTGAAGTGAAATTCAATATGGAGCCTTTGGGAGTTGAACAAATGAAAAGCTGCCAATATGGTCTAGTTCACATGACCAAGATGGCCACCACGCCGATATATGGTAAAAACACTTCGAAATTCTTCTTCTCAAGAACCTTAAGGCCAATGGCCTTGAAACTTGGCATGTAGCATATGGTACTCGGGCCTATCATAATTTGTTCAAATGGTGACCCTGGGTTGAACTTGACCTATTTTACAGTAATGTCCAATATGCTGACTTAGGCTTTTGCATAGGAAAAAGTGAAAATAATGGATTTTTAGCTCACCTGAGCCTTTAGGCTCATAGGTGAGCTTATAATATAGCCATGGTCCGTCCGTCCGTCCGTCCATCGTCCGTCAGTCCGTCTGTCCGTCCGAGCGCATCCGTGGGCACATGTTGGGTAGACATAAGTTGGGTACTAGCCGTTTATTCCGTTGTTGTCCAAGAAAAGT
Organism: Lucinisca nassula; assembly: GCA_963580285.1. Classification (NCBI taxonomy): domain Eukaryota; kingdom Metazoa; phylum Mollusca; class Bivalvia; order Lucinida; family Lucinidae; genus Lucinisca; species Lucinisca nassula. The sequence continues at coordinate 40,078,791 of OY757017.1, forward strand.
AGCCAGTAGCCTGTTGGGTATTTTGTCGCTTGTTGGGTAATTTTGAATGGGAAAATTAACACTGTAGTACCCAACAAATGTCCATCTGTAAGACGTCCGTCCGTCCGTCCGTCCGTCCGTCTGTCCACCATTTTCAAAGATCTTCTTCTCCTATACTGCAGGGCCAATCAAAGCCAAATTTCATATGGAGCCTCAGCGGGATGGGGGAACGAAAGTTTGTTCGCGGGGTCTGGATCACATGACCAAGATGGCCGCCATGCCCATTTATGGTAAAAAACCTTCAAAAATCTTCTTCTCCAGAACCATAAGGCCAGTGGCCTTGAAACTTGGCATGTAGCATATGGTACTCAGGCCCATCATGGTTTGTACAAATGGTGACCCTGGGTTGACCTTGACCTATTTCAAAGCAATGTCAAATTTGCCGACTTAGGCTTTTGCATGGGGCAAAGTGAAAATTGGAACAAGTTTTCTTTTTGTTTCATTTGCTTCTGTATACAGTATACCATTTATGTCCATGGACAGTTCCACATATTTTCCCTTTCTGTGAGCCAGGCACCGAGGTTATAAAACTTTTTTCATGCTCAACTCACTTCAGCATGAAATTTACCCTGCTCATAAGTTTTAAAATGCCAACAAGTATTGAGATGGCATTTTAAAATTTATGAGCAGGGTAAATGACATTTTCTGCTGATCTAAGTAGGAAAATTGTCACCAGACAGGTGAGCGGTTCAGGACCACTGGTCCTCTGGTTCTTATTTCTGACCAAAAACATAAGATTATGGGTACACGTTAGAACAGCCTTGCTGAAGCAGTTCCAATGAGTTCCTACAATCTATGTTATGAGTAGAAATATGAAAATATCAGAATTTCTGATCTGAAATTTTTCATTTTTTTTTTTTTGGTATAATTTTCAATATATTTGAACAGGCGTGTTTTTATATTGAGAAGAAAAAAAAACAAGCTTGAAAAAATGACAATTCCTTCAACAGTTAAGCCAAGTTTACAAAAGAACAAAAATCTTGCTACCAAGATAGATGGTTACTTTCAGAGAGGTTGCATGTTGAGTGCTCTTGTGATAAGTGCTCACTAGAATGAACAGATGCAGCCCTGAAATGATATATCATTCATATGGTCAGCTTCAGAGAGGTTATATGTTGAGTGCTCTTGTGATAAGTGCTCACTAGAATGAACAGATGCAGCCCTGAAATGATATATCATTCATATGGTCATCTTTAGGGAGGTTACATGTTGAGCGCTCTTGTGATAAGTGCTCACTAGAATGAACAGATGCAGCCCTGAAATGATATATCATTCATATGGTCAGCTTCAGAGAGGTTACATGTTGAGTGCTCTTGTGATAAGTGCTCACTAAAATGAACAGATGCAGCCCTGAAATGATATACCATTCATATGGTCATCTTTAGGGAGGTTACATGTTGAGCGCTCTTGTGATAAGTGCTCACTAGAATGAACAGATGCAGCCCTGAAATGATATATCATTCATATGGTCAGCTTCAGAGAGGTTACATGTTGAGCGCTCTTGTGATAAGTGCTCACTAGAATGAACAGATGCAGCCCTGAAATGATATATCGTTCATATGGTCAGCTTCAGAGAGGTTACATGTTGAGTGCTCTTGTGATAAGTGCTCACTAAAATGAACAGATGCAGCCCTGAAATGATATATCATTCATATGGTCACCTTTAGGGAGGTTACATGTTGAGTGCTCTTGTGAAAAGTGCTCACTAGAATGAACAGATGCAGCCCTGAAATGATATATCGTTCATATGGTCAGCTTCAGAGAGGTTACATGTTCAGTGCTCTTGTGAAAAGTGCTCACTAGAATGAACAGATGCAGCCCTGAAATGATATATCGTTCATATGGTCAGCTTCAGAGAGGTTATATGTTGAATGCTCTTGTGATAAGTGCTCACTAGAATGAACAGATGCAGCCCTGAAATGATATATCGTTCATATGGTCAGCTTCAGAGAGGTTACATGTTGAGTGCTCTTGTGAAAAGTGCTCACTAGAATGAACAGATGCGGCTCTGATATGATATATCATTCATATGGTCAGCCTCAGAGAGGTTACATGTTGAGTTCTCTTTTGATCAGTGCTCACTAAAATGAACAGATGCAGCCCTGAAATGGGATCACAGCTGTTGTTGTTTCTCTTTGGGTGATTTTATTACATATGTTTGCTTGTTTGTTTTGGAGTTAAATGGCCCGGTGAACCAGATTGAGCTGGTCAGTTTACCTATACACACTTTCCTGGGCAGGCTTATATGTATGCCAGTACAGCGCACATTCTTTAGCCAGAAACTGACAACTGACTGTCCTTCAATCACCGGAAGGGAGGGAATGACCGTTTTATTACGCATGTAGACAGCATTAGACTTTCACTGGGACAGGCAAGGTTCGAATCCCACCAGAGGCAAGCATTATGTGGTTTTATTACATACCTAGGCTACTATAGGAAAATTACATTAAAATCTTTCAATACAGGCTCTTTTTTTCGCTATTTTGATGGCACAGTCACATGATAGATTTTTGGCACTGCCTTTCCATATTGGCACTGCTCCACTCTGTTCCTATAGCAATAGAACGTTAATGCCATACTCCATATGCCTCAAAATGGCCGCAGAAAAATCACTTGAAGCAATGTCAACCCGACTTCTTGACCTAGACAGAGCGATAGAAGACAGTCATAACAATAGATTTTGAGAAAGTCTGATATTTCGTGACAAGCAGGAAAAATGAAAAACAAAATACTTTTTGAAAGAAGTTCACTCACGATTGGGAAGCATTGTGAAGGACGTTGCTTTCCAGCACAGCAGGGATGTCCTAACATTTGAAACAATAAGGTCTTGCCAACAACCTTAAACTAACAGATCCCTTCACTTATGAGGAGCTGGAAATTGTGCGGAAGAAATCTGTGGCAGGGAAAAATGTCCCAAAAATTGTCTTGTATTTTAACGTAAACAACCACCGCGACCGACTGCTACACACAGAATCATTTATGCAGTAGCTTGATGAATGACACTAAGAGCCTTTAAAATTAAAATGCTCTTCCAATTAGCACAAAACATTCTGTAAAATACCTTAAAGAGCATTCTTTGAACTAGAGAAATTCTGTATTTAAAATGGCGATTTGTTTTGAAATTTACAGTTGCGACGTCACTTGTGACGTAATATGCTGCGCACTACTATGTTACTGTATTACCGTGAGTATGGTTAGTGTAGGCCTACTAATCAGTTATATAATTTAAAAGTAATTTCTTTTTTTTATTTTCGGCGGATACCGAAAATATATCCTCAACACACTCCATGAAACGTTTCCGGCATCAACCTTTAAAAAGTAAATATTCTCTTTGCCTTCATTTCTTCACGTTTCAGTATAACTATGCTATATAAATGGCGCAATAAAGAGGTTATGATATGGTGAAGGTGTCTAAAGCCCGAGGGCCAATATGACTTCCGGTGCCAATATGACTTAGAGGCACACCTTTACCATATAATAACCTCTATATAATGCTTCTTTCTTTTGTCATGACTTTCCTGTATATTTTAAGTCAATTAGCTTTGCCACTTCATTGAGACTTTCTCTTAACTGTATCTTTGTCTTGTCTTGTTTCATAACATATAAGCTTACACAACGCTACATAGGTAGCTGTTAGCCCTGAGAGAGAATTATTTGTTTCTGGTTTTAATGAATTTGTCGTGACAAATAGTCCTCAATGGCTTATAGCTAGCAGTTAAGAGTGCAAACAATTGTTGGGTCACTCCCCACTGTCGGGTCGAGCCTTGCTCAGGTCACATGTGAAATGCCAAGCTCTGCAAAGTGTTTTAGCTCACCTTGAGCATGAAGCTATTGTGATAGGTCTGTCCGTTGTCCGTCCGTCCGTGTGTCTGTTGTCAACTTTTGCTTTAAACAACTTCTCCAAAACGGCTGGACAGATTTTAAAATAATTTCACAGGAATGTTCCTTTGGTGACCCTCTGCCCGAATTGCTCAAACCGTTCTGCTCGGATGAACAAGATGGCCACCAGAGCTAAGAATAGAAAAACCTTTAAATGACTTCTTCTCCTTAACTAGTGGATGGATTTCAGTATAATTTCACAGGAATATTCCTTGGTTGACCCTCAACCAAAATTGTTCAAACTGTCCCACTCGGATGAACAAGATGGCCATCAGAGCTAAAAATAGAAAAAAGCATTTAAAAGACTTCTCTTCCTCAACCATTAGATGGATTTTGAAATAACTGCACAAGAATGTGCCTTGTGTGACCATCTACCAAAATTGCTCAAACTGCTCTGCTCGGATGAACAAGAATGCCACCAGGGCTAAAAATGCTCCTTAACCAGTGGATGGATTTCGATCTTATTTCACAGGAATGTTCCTTGAGTGACCCTCTACCAAAATTGCTCAAACTGTCCCACTCGGATGAACAAGATGGCCATCAGAGCTAAAAATAGAAAAAGCATTTAAAAGACTTCTCTTCCTTAACCATTAGATGGATTTTGAAATAGCTGCACAAGAATGTGCCTTGTGTGACCATCTACCAAAATTGCTCAAACTGCTCTGCTCGGATGAACAAGATGGCCACCAGGGCTAAAAATGCTCCTTAACCAGTGAATGGATTTCGATCTAATTTCACAGGAATGTTCCTTGAGTGACCCTCTACCAAAATTGCTCAAACCGTTCTGCTTGGATGAACAAGATGGCCACCAGAGCTAAAAAAATAGAAAAACCTTTAAAAGACTTCTCCTCCTTAACCAGTGAATGGATTTCAAAATAATTTCACAGAAATGTTCCTTGGGTGACCGTCTACCAAAATTGCTCAAACCATTCAGCTCTGATGAACAAGATGGCCACCAGAGCTAAAAAATACAAAAACCTAAAAATGACATATGCTGCTTATGCTTGGATTTTGTAATAATTTCACAGGAATGTTTCTAAGGTGACCTCATACCAAAATTGCTCAAATCGTTCTGCTCGGATGACCAAGATGGCCTCCAGAGATGAAAATAGAAAAAAAAAACCTTTTAACGACTTCTTATCCTTAACCAGTTGATGCTTTTCAAAATAATTTCACAGGAATGTTTCTTGGATGACCCTCTATTAAGATTGTTCAAACAATTCTGCTGGGATGAAAAAGGTGGACGCCAGAACTAATAATAGAAAAAACAAGGGTTCTCCTGCTTAACCAGGGATAGATTTTGAATTAATTTCACAGAAATGTTCCTTGGGTGACCCTCATCCAAAATTGCTCAAACCGTTGTGCTTGGATGAACAAGATAGCCACCAGAGGTAAAATTAAAAAGGAACCTTTGGCTCAATCAAAATTGCTCAAACCCTATACTCCACCATATATTACCTACAATTTCATTTGTACAATATGGATCAGGTGAGTGATCCAGGGCCATCATGGCTCTCTTGTTCTCTGAGGCTCTTCAGTTTTTGTCCCCACCTCTGGTTAATGTTAAGCTCAGTATAAGTAAAATAATCCCGAAATGTTCAGTATAACTATAATAATTGTCTTTGTAACAGGTGGTCCTCCTAGCAGCGAGATGAGAGGCAGTTTAGCAGCAGAGTTCGTATCGAAATGCCTTGTCAAGATCCCGACGAAGATCTGCGTTGCTTTGGCCAACAAGGTAAGTTCAAATTGAAAAGTCAGAAATAAATGTTTTAGGCAAAATTGTAACACAGGGACCCTAAGTTTAGGTCTTAAGCAAGCTGTGAAGATCCAGATCAGACTGCTCTTGCAAGAAGAAGCCCTATAAGTTGCGCAGGCTCATCTAAATCTTTTCTGGTTGCTTATTCAATAAGTACTGGAGAAAAAGTCACAACAAAAAAAAATCACAGCTGTCTGAAATATATATCAGATTGCTATTGAAGAATTATACCATATGTTGCTATTGAAGAATTATACAATCTGTTTATGGCTGTTTGATCATTTCTTTTGCTGGTAGGAGTAGATTAGGTGAGGCAAGGTGGGTATATATCTTAAGGAATCTGGGTGTCAATTATTGAAGTCCTGGAAGTGATACTGTATATTTGTGTCTCAGGTTATTTCCCTTGGCATGTTATCCATTCTCATAACATTGTATTTTCCAGCTATTTCTGGATCCTCTGGGTCAAGCTGTGGGGTCTACCAAGTCTAAACAGCTCCTCTTACAGATGTGTACATCTGTCAATGACATGAATCACCTACTAGAACTGGGATGTCTCCTGGGTATCAGTGAGTGGACCAATGTTATTACAGCAAAGTGTCACCTGCCTGAGGTGGACGTACAGATTCTACCTCCTGATGTTGAGGAGTTCTTCGAAACAGAAAGTCAGGTAATTGTTTTCAGCTTTTTAAAGCTTATTCAGTAGGAACTTTGTTTGTTTCTTTGAGGTTTAACGTTCCCATTTAACGTTCCCATCAACACTGAAACGGTCATTTTGGAGACGTTGCTTCCAATTTTGTGGGACTTTTACCCGACATTGAGATGAAATGACATCTCAGGCCCTGCCACCCAATGAAACCAATAGGGCTTATAAGCATGGACTCGCACCGCTTTGCCTGGGCAGGCTTAGATCCTCTAAGTGGTTTACCAGTACTCGTGTGCGGTTGGTGTCAGCTCTGCGTGGAAGCATCGTGCTATTTCTATTTCTTCAAGCCCCGATGGCCTGGGGCCGCATGTCAGGAGACATAATGCTTATATGAAAACCAGGTATGTTGTGTGTACTCATTAGCGTCACCTCGAAGGAAAAGTGACTCTAATGGGTACACACAACATACCTTTTCACAATGAAATTTTTTTCAAAATTATACCCAACTATATTTTATCAGGACCTAGGTAAAGCATTTTCTAGGGACTCAGGAATGTGTTCTAAATAGCCATGGTATACGAGACGTTGGCGTTCGAGCCATCAAAGTTATACAGTGTGTAGGCCAGTTGTGTCTTACCTGATTACAAACCTCAAACATGTTGGCTTGTGATGGGGCTAATAGTTGGAAGTTGTGTCTTCGTTGCTTATGCTGAGAACTGCCAGGGGCAGGTAACTCATCCTGTGAAAGTCATCCTGCCATTTGTTAAAGGGAGACAACTTTTGGAGCTTTCTGTTTGCTTTTCTATAAGCCCTATTCAACTGGAAAAGGGATCTACTCTTAAAGGAAAGAATTTGCTCCTTAGGAGCAAATTCTTTCCTTTATGAGTTGACCCCTATTGACAAGGGAGACAAAAATACTTTTGCAGGAGTTGCCTCCCATGAAGATGTTCCCATTCCCCTTAAGATTATGTAAAAATCATAGTTAATCTTCATCCTGTGAAGTCAGTATTTTCTGTTCTAGGAAGAGGAGGATGAGAGCGAGACCGAGTCTGAGTCCTCAGATGATACTGATGTTGACCTATTCGATGATGAGGAGAGTTTGGAACCAGAAGTTACCAAGGCAACAGAGAAGAGAGAGGAAGAAGAAGAAAAGAAAGTGGAAGTTGTAGAAAAACAAGGAAAGGAGAAAGAAATCACTACTGTCGATGAGTCACAAGGTAAATTTGGTATTATTAGTCACAAGAATTTTATTTTTACGAATATTAGTGAAGCTGATTGGTTGTAATTCTGAGTCTCAACAAATATTTGCATGTATATATCATTTATGAAAAAAAAACAAAAAAAAAACATTTTACAGAATAATTTATCTGCAGGAATGTTTGTAATGATAGAAATGGTGAAAATAGAAACATTCATCGTTGATTGATATACATAATACAGTATACTATACATTCTTTAATCATGCCTAAAACAGGATCAGTTTTCAGCATTGATTGTACCCGGAATTATTTTTGCATTGCTAAAAACCCATTAAACATAATATAAATATCATTGTTAATCTTCATAAGATGAGTTTCAGTGCAAAATCTTGCCTTCATAAATAGCGGAAAGGCTGTAACACTGCCCCACCTACCACCCACTCCCTCATGTCAGCTATTGCAATGATAGCAGAAGCAGCATCACAGTTTTCAAGTTCTTCTGTGCTCCTGTGAGCTATTGTGAACTGTCTCTGCCAAGTGCCTTGTGTCATCTGTCCGCTTTTGGCTTGTGAACACCCCTGGGGTCACGTTTTAGGCCAGTCTTAACAAACTTGGTCAGACTGTTCGTATCAATGAAATCAACTAAGATCAGGTAAATTAGCTCAAGTTATTCAAAATCATTTTGAACACTTTCAGAGGTCACATTTATGAGCCAGTCTTCATCAAACTAGGCCAGATTGTATATGTAAATGAAATCTCAGATAATTTTGAAAGTGGGTCATGTGGGGTCAAAAAGTAGGTCACTGGTTCAGATTATAGAAAAACCTTGTGTACTCTCTAAAGGTTAAGTTTGCCGGTCAAACTTAATCAGAATGTTTGTATGAATGAAATCTTTGTTGAAGTTGAAAGTGGATCACATTAGTTCAAAAACTAGGCCACTTTATCAAATATCTTTAAAACCTTGTTCACCCTTTCAGGCTACTGCTTCAGTCGATGAGTTTGAATTTGGGTCATGTCGGGTCAAAACTAGGTCACCAAGACAATTTTTTTTTAAAACCTTGTATACCCAGGATGATGTAGGATAAAATATGTTGCCTCTAGCTCAAATGTCTTTAAATATTTGTCAAAGGTGACACAGTGAGCAATCAAGAGCCATCATGGCCCTCTTTGTTAGATTAAATATGGCTTGACGTTACATGTTAAATACAGACAATTTCACTCGAAGTATCAAGTGGTATTTGCTCTGGAAACATTTAAGAATAAACTCTAACAAAGGAACAGTTGTCTCCATTCAAATTTTCCATGGCGATTTGAAGGTTAAGCTTTTATTTCCTTTGATTTTGGATATTGTTCAGCAGTACCCATATTCCTTCAAGTAAAGTCAGTTTTGCCTTGACCTCAAAGATGGACTTTAGAGCTTGCTGTTTTAAGGGGAATGGATACACTTTCAGGGACGGCATCTCCTGCAAAAGTGTTTTTGTCTCCCATGTCAATAGGGGTCAACTCTTAAAGGAAAGAATTTGCTCCTGAGACGCAAATGTTTTCCTTTAAGAGTTGGCCCCCTTTTCAATGGGACAGAGTTCATAGAAAAGCGAACAGAAGTCCCGAAAGTTGTCTCCCTTTGAAACATGGCGGAAAATCTGCCAGGTGTATCCATTCCCCTTAAGGGCCAATATCTATAAACAAAGTACAAACAGGGGAGTAACTCTTTGTTTTCTCAGCTGTTGATGTCGAAACTGAGGATAAGACTGATGTCAGTATGATGACTGTTGATGAAAGTATTGGTAGTCTTGATGCACCTGATGATGTCACTGATGAGGTCACAGAGAAAGTGGACCCATGTAAACTAGTTGTTGATCAGATACGCAAGGATGAATTTGGAATAGGTGTTCACCTTAGTGAGGATGGCCAAAGACTTATGAAGGTAGGATTACTGTAAAAATGCTAGAAATGCAAACGCCTTAAGGACTTGCTGTAATTCTCCTAAAATTTTAACAAATTGGTTATGCAGTCCTGCAAGGAGTCCAAAAGATACAAACGGAATGGCAAACAGTGTAAACTCTGATCAGACTGCTCCTGGGAATAGTCTGATCTGGGTCTGCATTGTTTGCTTAGACCTATCTATCCCAATACTTAAGATTATTTCGGTAACAAAAATGGTTGTCCATATATGTCTTTAAAGACTTGCATTATTCTGTTCTCCTGTCAGTTCCATGTGTTATTGTGAAGATGGTATTACAGTAGCTTTGTTTGTATTGGAGTTTAACGGCCCAGTCAACAATATTTAGGTCATTTTTGAGCCGGTCAGTTTACCTATCCACACTTGTCCTGGGCAGGCTTCTACGTAAGCGGTTAACCAGTACATTGCACATTCTTTCGCAAGAAACTGACTACCACCCTGGAATCAGCGGAAAGATTTCATGGTCAATCACCACAAGAGAATGCTGCCGACCCCAGCAGGTATCGAACCCGCGTCCTCCTGATCACCAGTCAGACACGCATCCCACTGAGCTACAAGTACCGTTAAACCGCTTAGAGGATCTAAGCCTGCCAAGGCAAAGCGGTGCGAGTCGGCCCGTCCATGCTTATAAATTCATTGGGCGGCAGGGCTTGAGAAGTCATTACATCTCAGTGTCAGGTAAAAGTCCAACAAAATTGGAAGCAACGTCTCCAAAATGACCTTTACAGTGTTGACGGGGACGTTCAACCTCAAATCAAACAAAACATAATCTGTGGGCATTAGCTAAAAAGCTATTTATGTCTCCCCCGAATTTTTTTTTTCGGAGAGACATATTGTTTTTCCCCCGGGCGTCTGTCTATCCATCTGTCTGTCTGTCCGTCTGTCACACATTCGTGTCCGCTCTATAACTTGAAAACTGTTCGAGCTATCTTTACGAAACTTCATGTAAATATCAGCATTAGACGACGTGCAGGGCGCAAAAACTATAACTCTCGCATTTATACTTTTTGAATTATCTCCCTTGGAAGTTTGTCGGTATGTATATATGTATGGGAAAATCCTGTCCGGTCAATTACTTTCTTATTTTCAGATGGATTTTAAAATTACTTGGCAGAAATATTAACAACCATGAGACGATGTGTGGTGCGCATGAGGCAGGTCGGTACCTCAAAGGTCAAGGTCATTCTTAGAGGTCAAAGCTCAAAAAAGGGGCCTTTTTTCGTGTTTGGGTAATAACTTTCTTATTTTGAGATGGATTTTTAATGACAGATTCCATCTGTCTATTCTTGCTGTGCTGCACGTTTAAAGTAATTCAGGCTTTTTCTTCCGGCGTTGACTGCCATAGAAATATGAGTCCGCACAAAATGTAGTCCGGTTTGGCGCAGTAATCCAAATTGTACATGCGTATTAGTTATCCTGTAAGCGTAATACAAACTTTTAAAGCAGACGACTCCACGATTCAGCATTACATATGAATCAGCTGCATCATGCGACGGGTATACCGAGATCAATGCGGCGTCTGCTCTGCAGTCTGCTCAGGTGTACACTGTTTTCTATCAGTGCTGTCAATATTTAATACTTAAAGACCAGCCTGCTGTTGGACCAGGTCAGCTGTTGACAAGAATATTAATGGGTTTTCTTTCTGACTTTCGAGGTCAAGTTTAGGTCAGTTACAACTTAGGTGTATATTGCTTTGAAAAGAAAGGCTGTCCCTTTCAACCCTTGAATATGGTACAGATACTAAGTTTAGGTCCTGTGATATAATTCTAGGTGCCATATATTTAGCAGAATCGACGAGCCCAACTTCAGTGATGGAAGAGTGCACTCCAGAAACCCAAGCCAGTGAATACATCGAAGCACTAACAACACTCGTGCCAATTGTCTCTAAATGCAGGCTGGTCATGAACGGGGGCTTGGACTGATTCGTTTAAACTTAAGATGCTAGTAACTAATGCAAAAAGTGTAGAACAAGATCGGCACCGTGTTGTGTGGCTTTTGAACTGAGTTTACATTGTTTGCCAGATGCAACATTTGTTTCATGTACAGATTTTACAGATAACACTTACATGTACCCAGCACTGACAAACGACGCGGCTATGTTTTGGTTGATTGTTTTGCATTCGATCCGAAGTTACTAATAAGAAAAGCGCTTCAGTGCTAATGTCTACGTGTGTATCAATGACTTGTCAGAATAACTTTTGTCTTGTAGAAAATAGCCGCAGTGAATCGGGGTATTCCATAAGACGGAAGAGGGTTATCCTGGAATCATAGGGTGAGCTTGGCAAATAGTGTAGACCAAGATCAGACGCTACCGAATGCGTCTTCTTATCAAAATCTTCACTATTTGTTTGGAATTTCAGAGTTAAATGAGACTGTTTAAAACTCAGCTCAGGCCTATTACTTCAACCTAAACCCCACACTCTCAGTGCTTTGATTCTGAAACCAAACGATTACAGCACACTTAGGCACCATGCCCTTAAGCTAAAAAAGTCAAATCAATCAACAGTGACGTCTGGTTACCAGTCCGGCCACGTCGATCCTGTGCACCCCCTCACACCAGTACGGATAGAAACCACATGTTGAGGATCAAACTTTTGATGTGTAATTTAAAGTCGTGCCTAGAAAAGAAGAAACTGAAATTTGTTCTCAAAAAAGCATTTAGTGAGAGCGTATTGCAACATTTTTCATTAAAGGATCGTAAGCGTGCCCTTGGAAAGTTAGAAGCTGGCCGGAAAGCGGATGACGTTGAATCTGACTTTGGGTGCCACATGTGTGTGATCTATCGTCTATTGGAGCGACATCTTACTATATACAGAAGACGCTAGTGGACGTCGACGTAGCGGAAGAGATCGATTCGACCGTCAGACGCATATGCGAAACAGATTTCCGCCGGCAGCTGCTACACTGTACCTGTAGATGACTACCGACTAATAAGCACTGAAACTGATCGTCGCCCTTATGCGATGCACGTTTTGAGAGCTAGACGTCCCTGTTGTGACCAAAGCTAACGCGTCGACACAGTACGGAACACTTACGCTAGTGCATGAAATACGTAAATTGGCGTCTAAGCGACTGACATATGCGTTTCAGTCACAAATCGCACTTCAGCGTGAATCACGCCGGTTGTCGTTTCCGGGTGCTTCGACGTATAGGTGTAAGGTATGCCGAGGCGACGCGTGCGTAACAGAGCATGACATATCGGATGAAATAAGTGTAATTGTGTGGCGAGCTATTGCGTGCAGTTAGCGAACGCAGCTTAGTGTCATTAAGAACATTCAAGATCATAGCTGAGACGTGGATTGAACAGCGAGACGTTACATCAATCAAGTGCTTCAGCCTCACATGGTTCCATTTATTTGTTTACGCTCAGAATCCGGGATATCTTATCCAGCAGGATTACGAGCGGGCTCATAGTGCTGTTCTTACTCAAAAATGTCTTCAAGCCAATGGAATTCATGTACTGGACTAGCCAGCCTTTCTCCTCCGATCTCTTTCCCATAGAGTATCTTTGGGTAGAGGTGTCCACAACCGACCAGACAAAAACTGTTACTTATGGACAGTAGCATTGTTAAAACTTGAATTTTAATGTTTGGTTTTGAAAACGTAAATAGTTTCTTTCAAAAATTTGAAACAGTGAATGGCGTTTCATAATACCACCGGTCTGTAGACATCTGCAAACATATCATATATTGGAATTTGCAGAACTACCTAAATTTAAGCTCTTTTTAGAAAGGTTTTCTGTAAGTTTTCACAGTGTTATGATTTTCTCATAGAATCTGTCATTTCCGTGCCTTTGGCGCTTTGAAACAATTCCTTGGCAGAAATATTAACAACCATGAGACAATGTGTGGTGCACATGAGGCAGGTCGGTACCTCAAAGGTCAAGGTCATACTTAGAGATCAAAGGTCAAAAAAGGGGCCTTTTTCATGTTTGGTCAATAACTTTCTTATTTTGAGATGGATTTTTAAATCATTTGGTAGAAATGTTAACCAATATAAGACAATTTGTTGCGTGCATGACCCACGTTGGTACCTCAAAGGTCAAGGTCATACTTAGAGGTCAAAGGTAAAAAAGGGGCCTTTTTTCGGGTTTTGTCAATAACTTGCTTATTTTTAGATAGAATTTGAAGTTATTTGGCAAAAATGTTAACTATTATAAGACGATGTGTTGCATGCATGATTCAGTTTGGTACCTCAAATGTCAAGGTCGTACATAGAGGTAAAAGGTGAAAAAGGAGCATTTTTCGTGTTTGGTCAATAACTTTATTTTCAGATGGATTTTAAAATTGCTTGGAAGAAATGTTAACCACCATGAGATGATTTGTTGCACGCATGACCCAGTTTGGTACCTGAAAGGTCAAGGTCATACATAGAGGTTAAAGGTAAAAAAGGGGCCTTTTTGTGTTCTATCAATAAATTTCTTATATTTAGATGGATTTTGAAATTACTTGGCAGAAATGTTAACCACCATAAGACGATGTGTTTCGTGCATGACCCAAGTTGGTAACTCAAATGTCAAGGTTGTACTAAGAGGTCAAAGGACAAAAAGGGGCCTTTTTTAGTGTTCAGTCAATAACTTTCTTATTCCTGGATAGATTGAAAAATTACTTGGCAGAAATGTTAACCACCATGAGACGATGTGGTGCACACTAGACCCAGGTCGGTACCTCCAAGATCAAGGTCAGACTAAGAGGTCAGAGTTAAAAAAAGTTTGTTTTGTTTTGTGTCCAGTCAATAACTTTTTTATTTCTGGATGGACATTTCAGTAAATGTAGAGATGAAATCGCTGCTTCCTTGAATGAATTCGGTAATCGATGGTGTAAGCGAGAGTATGTTGAGTATAAAGCCCTAAAGGACTGGAAACTTAGCATTTTAAGACTAGTGAATAAACGCATTTCTTTCTATTCTCAAAATACTAACTTATTACCTCCTAAGCCCAAGACGTCTTTACGTCATCTTAAACTAGGTATTCAAGAATTTCATAAGAGGTTTGTTTTGGCCCCTGCAGACAAGGCCGCTAACAACGTCGTCGTTGTGTGACGGCTCCACTATGTTAACACGCTTAAGCAGGAGCTTGGTGGTACTAAGGCCTATTAACTTCAGCCTTTGGCTGAAGAGAGAGCTATAGTAGATAAACATGTTTGTCTTTCAGCCACCATGTTTGCTGTGTGTGTTAACGAAGGCCAAGACAAGCTTCCTACGCTATACTGGTTACCAAAACTTCATAAAAAACCTTACAAAGCACGGTTTATTGCAAATTCTAGTTCTTGCACTACCACTGAACTTTCTAAATTATTAACTTCCTGTCTTACTGCTATTAAAACGCATGTAATTAAATATTGTGATAAAGTCTTTGAAAGATCAGGAAGAAATCTGTTTTGGTCTATAAAAAATTCGAATGAGGTTTTAAATAAATTGAAATCTAGACAGTTTCGTGCTTCTAGTCTGTCTACCTACGATTTTTCCACTCTTTACACTACACTTCCTCATAATCTTATACAAGAAAAGCTTAATGATTTAATTGAATGGGCTTTTCACAGAGAAGATTCTCTCTATCTTGCATGTAATGTCAGAAATGCATTTTTCACTTCTAAAGAGCATAAGAATTATACACTTTGGTCATGTCAGAAAGTGTGTGATGCCCTCACCTTTCTACTTGACAATATTTATATTAGATTCGGTACTAAGTTATTTAGACAAATTGTGGGTATTCCGATGGGTACTAATTGCGCACCTCTTGTGGCTGATCTGTTCTTGTATTGTTATGAAAGAGACTTCATTTTGTCGCTTTCAATTGATAACCAATCTGAAATTATTGAAGCTTTTAGCTCTACTTCTAGATATTTAGATGATTTATTAAATATTGATAATACCTATTTTGATGGTTTGATCAGTCAGATTTACCCCCTAGAACTTCAGTTAAATAAAGCAAATTCTTCTGATACCGAGGCTCCGTTTTTGGATTTACATCTATCTATTGTAGATGGATTTGTTTCGTGCAAAATTTATGATAAACGCGATGACTTTGATTTTGAGATTGTAAATTTTCCTTTTTTGGATGGTGATGTTCCTCGTGCGCCTTCCTATGGCGTTTATATTTCGCAATTAATTCGATTTGCTAGAGTGTGTAGTCATGTAACTGACTTCAACACTCGTAATAAATTATTAACGGCTAAACTTCTTAATCAGGGTTATCGGTACCATAAACTACGCAACGCCTTTTCAAAATTTTATAGACGCCATTCTGATTTAATTTCAAAATTCAATATTGGACTTAAATCTCTTCTGCAACAAGGTCTATCGGAACCCGAATTTTATGGTGACTTAGTATATAAATTCAGAAAAATATATAACCGCAATGACTTCAGCACCCAATTTCGTAAAATCATTCTTCGATATAAAAAGATTGGGTACAACATGGATATTATACGAAAGACTGCATGCATGGTAGTTAACCCAATCACGGTTGGCAACTTTGCTTCCCTCTTTAATTGCACGCCAGTGGGTCAGGCCTCAGATTCTATGACGGCTCCAACGTAAAGGCTTATTGAAAATTAAAGAGATAATGTTGGTTGGTGCCTGATGCTCTGTCTCTGGTCGGGCTCATCGGAGTCTAACTGTCTAAATCGCGACGGAAGTAAGGGCGAGGATTGTGGCCACGTAAAATCGATTTAAGCCCCCCAGTGGAAATCTTCCACTGACCGTTCCAAGGCGGCTCTTCTGTGGCGGTTTGTTTGTGTTGTTGTTTGTTGCTTGCTGTGTGTGTCGCTTGTGTCTTTTAATTTTGGATGGCCATATGGCCATTTCGTGGAAAAGTAACTGTCCATATGGCCTTCCTTTGTTTAGGTTTCCATTATGGTCTGGTCGCTTAATGTTTGTATTTCTTTCCCTTTGGTGTCTTTTATTGGTGGAGTAAGTTAATTGTATCGATTCCTGATCTTTGTTTTGCTTCTGCTTTATAAAGTAACCATGCAGAAATGTTCACCCTCATTTGACCATGAGTCATGTGCAAGACCAAGGTCCATACCTCCAATGTCAAGGTCATATCTAGAGGTCAAAGGTATAAAAGGGACAGTCAATAACTTCCTTATTCTTTGATAGATTATGAAATTACTTGGCAGAAATGTTAACCATCATGAGACGATGTGCTGTACCTCAAAGGTCAAGGCTATACTTAGAGGTCAAAGGTAGAAAAGGGCTTTTTTGTGTAGGCCAATAATTTTTTGATTTCTCTATGAACATTTTTTAAGTTACTTTGCAGAAATGTTCATTTTTATTAGATTATAGTTGCACACAAGACCCAGCTCAATACCTCCAATGTCAAGGTCATACTTAGAGGTCAAAAACGGGGGAGACATCTGTGTTTTTGTAGAAAAACAAATTCTAGTTTCCATCTGAAAAACAAGTAACATAACTATGTAACACAACAGCCTGTAAAAAAATACCCATATAAATATCAATGCAAGATAATAAAAGTTACTTTAAATAAGACTTTTCAAAAGTTGAGCACATAGAATGTCCAGATTTAGATTTGATGGATAAATAGGCTATTCCAGATTTTGGCTAGTATTTGTCTGAGTGCAGCTGTATTAATATGAAGCCTTTGTTTTCAGGTTCAACAAGAAAGGCTTGGTCGCAGTATTGACAGACTGTCCAAGGACTTGTACAGTAAGGACACCCACTTTGTTCTTGAACTTGTTCAGAATGCAGATGACAACAGTTACCATGATGACCTGCTAAATGAGTCTGCAGAAGAGTGTCCTTCAGTGAAGTTTGTGATTGATAGGTGGGTTGAGGGGCAATATCATTTGTTTAACCCTTAATCCTTATCCTGCTGTTCACGAAAACCCCTATCTTTGGAAACAGTGTAGATCCAGATCAGATGATCAGGATCTACACTGTTTGACATTCAGTTTATGAATTTGTAGGAATAAAATACATCAGGTAATCTGATTGGTTCAAAGTCTGAGATGGGTGTGGCTAAACTAAATATTCAGCAAGAATGGGGTTAATTAATTATATCTCCCCCGAAAAAAATTTTTTTATGTCTCCCCCGAAAAATTGTTTTTCGGAGAGACATATTGTTTTTCCCCCGGGCGTCTGTCTGTCCGTCTGTCTGTCTGTCCGTCTGTCGTCTGTCACACATTCGTGTCCGCTCTATAACTTGAAAACTGTTCGAGCTATCTTCAAGAAACTTAGTATAAATATAAATCAGCATTAGACGACGTGCAGTGCGCAAGAACTATAACTCTCGCATTTATACTTTTTGAATTATCTCCCTTGGATGTTTGTTGGTATGTAAATATGTATGGGCAAATCGTGTCGGGTCAATAACTTTCTTATTTTCAGATGGATTTTAAAATTACTTGGCAGAAATATTAACAACCATGAGACGATGTGTGGTGTGCATGAGGCTGGCCAGTACCTCAAAGGTCAAGGTCATACTAAGAGGTCAAAGGTAAAAAGGGGCCTTTTTTCGTATTTGGTCAATATCTTTCTTATTGGTACCTCGAAGGTCAAGGTCATACTTAGAGGTCAAAGGTAAAAAAGGGGCATTTTTTTTCGTGTTTGGTCAATAACTTTCTTATTTTGAGATGGATTTTGAAATCCCTTGGCAGAAATGTTAACCAATATAAGACGATGTGTTGCGTGTATGATCTAGGTTGGTACCTCAAAGGTCAAATTCATACTTAGAGGTCAAAGGTACAAAAAAGAGGCCTTTTGCCAGGTTTTGTCAATAACTTGCTTATTTTTAGATAGAATTTGAAGCTACTTGGCAGAAATGTTAACTACCATGAGACGATGTGTTGCATGCATGATTCAAGTTCGGTTCCTCAAATGTCAAGTTCACACATAGAGGTCAAAGGTCCAAAAAGGGGCCTTTTTTCGTGTTTGGTCAATAACTTTCTTATTTTTAGATGGATTTGGAAATTGCTTGGCAGAAATGTTAATCACCATGAGATGATGTGTTGCACGCATGACCCAGTTTGGTACATGAAAGGTCAAGGTCATACATAGAGGTTAAAGGTCAAAAAGGGGCCTTTTTTGTTTTCTATCAATAACTTTCTTATTTTTAGATGGATTTTGAAATTACTTGGCCGAAATGTTAATCACCATGAGACGATGTGTTGCGTGCATGACCCAAGTTGGTACCTCAAATGTCAAGGTCGTACTAAGAGGTCAAAGGACAAAAAGGGGCCGTTTTTAGTGTTCAGTCAATAACTTTCTTATTCCTGGATGGATTAAAAAATTACTTGGCACAAATGTTAACCATCATGAGACGATGTGGTGCACGCTAGACCCAGGTCGGTACCTGCAAGATCAAGGTCATACTAAGAGGTCAGAGGTAAAAAAAGTTTGTTTTTTGTGTCCAGTCATTAACTTTTTTATTCATGAGTCATGTGCAAGACCAAGGTCCATATACCTCCAATGTCAAGGTCATACCGAGAGGTGAAAGTTAAAAAAAGGACAGTCAATAAATTCCTTATCCTTGGATGGATTATGAAATTACTTGGCAGAAATGTTAACCATCATGAGACGATGTGTTGTACCTCAAAGGTCAAGGCCATACTTAGAGGTAAAAGGTAAAAAAGGGCTTTTTGTGTATGGCCAACAACTTTTTTATTTTTCTATGAACATTTTTAAAGTTACTTTACAGAAATGTTTATCTTCATTAGATGATGTGTTGCACACAAGACCCAGCTCAATACCTCCAATGTCAAGGTTATACTTAGAGGTCAAAAACGGGGGAGACATCTGTGTTTTTGTAGCAAACAAATTCTAGTTAACATGCTAATAATAGCAATTATTGTCTCTGCTGTGTTTTCGGCTGGTTACTTCAAAAGTTTTAAACAGTGTGGGCCCAGATCAGACTAGGAGCAGTCTAGGGTCCACATTGTTAACCTGTATGCAAAAATATATTTGAAAACTTTGCAAGAAGATTCAACAGACAACATAAACAGACAGCATTTTTAGATGCACTTAAGTGCTCTGAGAAAAAAACTTCCTTTTTTGATCATGTGGATTAATAAAGGAGTTTACCCACAGATAATGCTTCAGAAAGAAATGTTATTTGTTTGTTTGATTTGAGGTATAATGTGCCCGTCAACACGGTAAAGGTCATTTTGGAGACATTGCTTCCAATTTTGTGGGTTTTTACCCGACCTTGAGATGAAATGACATCTCAAGCCCTGACATCCATTGAAACCAATAGGTTTTATTAGCACGGACGGGCCGACTTGCACCACTTTGCCTGGGTAGGCTTAGATCCTCTAAGTGGTTTACCAGTACTCCTGTGCGGGTCGGTTTCAGCTCTGGGGAAGCATCATGCAGCCCATCTATTTCTTCAAGCCCCGATGGGTGGGTGGGTGGGTAGGGTGGGGGTTGGGTTGTAAAAGCTAAATTTAACTAATTAACCCATTAAGTATCAGAAACCCCAAAATGGGTACCCTGGCACACAGTGCAGGCCCAGATCAGACGACGTTGAATGCGGCGTCTGATCAGGGCCTCCACTGTTTGCCAAAAGTTCAGTCATTTTCCAAATACATTTTGATGAAAACACAACCTGACACCCCTGAATTTTGAAATGAACTCCTGCTATATATAAGGAGGAAGATTCCATTGGTACAAAAAGGGTTAATGTACATTTCCATTTTTATGTCACATTGCTACTTACTGAGGAAACAATGTCAAAAAATGGTCAAAATTTAGCAACAGTTTTATCATGTGATTGCCTAAAATCTGACTTTATTAACACACCATACTATAGTAATAGGTAGCTATTGCCATACCACCCTCCCACCCACCACTTTTGAAGGTGGTCTTTATATAGGAATTTACTGTACATAGAAGTGTGTCAGGTGTCTTCACTCCACATCAGTGTGCAGTGTTACATTGTATGAATTCAACTACCTTATTTCTCGTAGAAATCTTAGCAAAAGCAGTCTCGATTTTTTTTACCAATGCCTTGAAAGCTCTTGAGGCTTTTATGAAACATTGAAATTTTCTATCATAACAGTAAACAGGATTCAAAAGAGGCTGCTTATTTGACTGATGATCAATCCCACTGGGTCTGATAGATTGATCATGAAATAGCTCTTACTGTAATTCTGTCCAGAAGGACAGCTGTCAGTTTCTGTGGAAAGGATGTGCGCTATGGGTTGGTTGGATTGGTATAAGCCTGCATAGGAAGTGTTGTTAGGTATTAGGTTGACTCGTTCCATATACACTTTATGTTGTTGACTGGGCTATCTACTAGTACAGGGGGCCATCTACTAGTACAGGGATTCACAGAAACAGATAAGGTGGGTATTTGTAAGGGGAATGGGAACACCTGGCACATTTTTCTGCCATTTTTCAAAGGGAGATAACTTTCAGAACTTCCTATTCACTTTTCTATAGGCTCAGTCTTGTTGAAAAGGGGGTCTACTCTTAAAGAAAAGAATTTACTCCTTAGGAGCAAATTCTTTCCTTTAAGAGTTGCCCCCAATTGACATGGGAGTACTTTTGAAGGAGTTGCCTCCGCTGCAGGTGTACCCAGTCCCCTTAAAGAACACTATTTTGTCAGTTGTCCAGAAAAACCATTCATGTGGGTTTTCATTTAACCAGTGTCCCCGAAGTGGTTCAAATGAATACCCATAACATACGTTTTTATTGAGAAATAAGAAAAATTGTAACACAGCCCAACTATATAGGCAATGGAAATGAACTGTGATTTATTATTCGACAAATCACTTGTTGATAATGTCATTTAGAGCCGCCGTTTTATGACGTCACTCGAGATTCATTATTTACTGAGAAACATTATTGACTCCCATCAAAAACATTACACAAGGACTGTGTGATATAGTCAATAATGTTGGTGGGATTTCTTCTAACAATGGCAGAAGGTGGGGAGAAGTTGAAGGAAACAACAAAATTATTGTTGATTTATAATGTGTTAGAATCGAAGTAGATCAGCTCTTGTCTGTGATTCATTGAGTAATAAACCACAGTTTGTCATCAGTTGTAAGTAGAGAAATCTATCTCACTATGCGCTTGTGATTTACTTTACAACTGACCTCCAGCAGCCCCCGCCCATTGGGGCTGGAAGAAATAACTTGGCCAACAACTCAGTAAATGTTTATTGTTTAGTTCTAGGATCATGGTCTTGAACAATGAGAAGGGATTCAAGGAACAGAATATCAGATACCTGTGTGATGTTGGTCGCAGTACCAAGGGAAAACACAAGTATGGATATATAGGTGGGTACATGGTGTAAAATTAACTCATTTTACATTGCAAAACAGGTCACTGGCAAACACTGCAGGCCCAGATCCTATGCCGTAAAACTTGTGAACTGATCAGGGCCTTCACTGTTTGCAGAAAGTTCAATCATTTTCTAAACAAATTTTGAAAGCTAACTGAACCTGACATCACTAAATTTCAAAATGGACTCTTCCTATATATACTACTCAAAGTTTGATAGGGATCACTTCTTATATACCAAATTTTGCACTGAAAATTTAAATTTTTTTGACAGAATTTGTACTCCGTATATTGATAAATATCTTAAGCAGAAACTTGGATGCAATTCATTACTCATGAAAGTGCACACTTCTCACACTTCGCAAATGAATTCATGCACCCTAAAAATCTTGCGTAACACCGCATTCCAACAGAACAATCAAACTTGTCAGTGTTGCTTTACTAAGCATAAAAAGGATTTCATTTGATCTGTGAAACTCTAAAATGCCTAGGGGACAACTAAGAAACCGTCTGAGCTCCGAAGAAATGACTCGTGGCGTCGGAATGTTGGAATCTGGTGTCTCTGAACGTCGTGTTGCTGGGATTCTGAATGTGTCTCAGAGCGTGGTTTCCCTAACGTGGAGTCGGCATCATACCCACGGAAATCCTTCACACAGACACAGTGGGGTCGAGAAAGGGCTACAACTCAATGTCAGGACCGTTTTTTGTTGATTCAGTCTCGACGTCAACGGTTCCTGAACGCTACGCTTTTGCATAAAGAGTTTAGGAACGAACTTGAAATACGAATTTCTACACAAACTGTCACGAACAGGCTCCACGAGTTCGGATTCAATGCCAGGAGACCTGCTATACGTGTACCGTTGACGAGAAAGCACACGCAAGACCGGATGTATTTTTCCAGAACTCACGTCAGGTGGACGGTTCGTGCCAGGACGCCAGTACTGTTTACTGATGTGTCCAGATTCTGTCTAGACGTCACTGGTAAACGTCAATTACTGTGGCGAATGTCTAAAGAGCGATTCGATGACTTGAGTATGGCAGAGCACGATCATCATGGAAAGGGGTCAATCATGGTTTGGGCTGGGATAATTGTGAATGGTATATCGGACTTGTATGTCGTTTCAACGACAACGGAACGTTAATGGCAGTGAGGTACTGTAATGAGATTCTTTATCAGTTTGTGAGACCACATGCCGATGCTATGGGCCCGGATTTTATTCTGATGGACGATAATGCTTGTCCCCACCGTGCCCACGTCACTGATGCCTATCTGGAACGTGAGATAATCGTTCGTATGGTATGGCCTTTTCGATCGCCGGACTTAAGTCCGATTGATCATGCGTGGGACATGCTACAGCGTGCTGTTTCAGCCCGACCTGTGCAGCCGAGGACTTTACAGGAGCTCAAAGATGCATTGGTTGCTGAATGAAGGCTGATTCCACAAAACCGGATATTAATTCTGATTACGAGCATGCGCAGGCGATGTCGTGCTGCAATTGATGCCCGTGGAGGTCATACACATTATGAGGCACGTTTTTCTAAACAAATTTGGAAAGTTGTGAAAAATCAATTGTCCAAATCCCTTCGTGTTACGGCAAATTGTGTGGGTGCTAAGACGGTTGAAGTTGTCACGCTTGAATGCAGTGCTAGTTGATAAAATTAATCACGAGTCTTTGTGAAGGATATGTTTTCTATCATTATGAATCAAATTTGGATTCAGCTGATTAATTTATCCAAAAATTATTTTGCATTAAAAAAGTGATTCCTATCAAACTTTGAGTAGTATATAAACGGATGATTCCATTCATTATTAAGTGGGTTAAGGAAATAGTCACACCTTCAGGCGAGATAACCCTTTTAAAGGTATCTCCTTTAGAAATAACGGTCTTCTCTTACAGTCAAGAATATGTAAATGGTGTCTCCACCAAACTCCAAATCCGTTGACTGGCAAATCAATGGATACCAAACAAAATCTTCACTAAAACCCCCTTATTCTCATATGTCATTTTGGACAAATGTTGAGGATCATCAGTCTTTGACTTTGATTTTGACTTTGATTTTGAGATTGTAAATTTTCCTTTTTTGGATGGTGATGTTCCTCGTGCGCCATCCTATGGCGTTTATATTTCGCAATTAATTCGATTTGCTAGAGTGTGTAGTCATGTAACTGACTTCAACACTCGTAATAAATTATTAACGGCTAAACTACTTAATCAGGGTTATCGGTACCATAAACTACGCAAAGCCTTTTCAAAATTTTATAGACGCCATTCTGATTTAATTTCAAAATTCAATATTGGACTTAAATCTCTTCTGCAACAAGGTCTATCGGAACCCGAATTTTATGGTGACTTAGTATATAAATTCAGAAAAATATATAACCGCAATGACTTCAGCACCCAATTTCGTAAAATCATTCTTCGATATAAAAAGATTGGGTACAACATGGATATTATACGACAGACTGCATGCATGGTAGTTAACCCAATCACGGTTGGCAACTTTGCTTCCCTCTTTAATTGCACGCCGGTGGGTCAGGCCTCAGATTCTATGACGGCTCCAACGTAAAGGCTTATTGAAAATTAAAGAGATAATGTTGGTTGGTGCCTGATGCTCTGTCTCTGGTCGGGCTCATCGGAGTCTAACTGTTGGTTTTCTTTTGCTCCAGCATTTCAGTGGTTTCTTGCTGTCGAGTCCTCACCGTTGTCTCACCTCTGTGGTTCTTTGATTTCTGTGTTCACGGAGATGTTGCACTGATGAGTTAGGAGGCCTTCATGTGGACTGAACAAATTATTTGTCTAAATCGCGACGGAAGTAAGGGCGAGGATTGTGGCCACGTAAAATCGATTTAAGCCCCCCAGTGGAAATCTTCCACTGACCGTTCCAAGGCGGCTCTTCTGTGGCGATTTATTTATGTTGTTGTTTGTTACTTACTGTGTTTATCACTTGTGTCTTTTAATTTTGGATGGCCATATGGCCATTTTGTGGGAAAGTAACTGTCCATATGGC
Source organism: Lucinisca nassula (assembly GCA_963580285.1). Taxonomy (NCBI): domain Eukaryota; kingdom Metazoa; phylum Mollusca; class Bivalvia; order Lucinida; family Lucinidae; genus Lucinisca; species Lucinisca nassula. The sequence goes on from OY757017.1 coordinate 40,103,522, forward strand.
CTTCCTTTGTTTAGGTTTTCATTATGGTCTGGTCGCTTAATGTTTGTATTTCTTTCCCTTTGGTGTCTTTTATGGATGGAGTAAGTTAATTGTATCAATTCCTGATCTTTGTTTTACTTCTACTTTTCATTACAGAAACATAGTGAAATGCTACTAGGACCAGCTAAAGTTGATAAATTTTTCTTTTGAAAAGATATTTTAAAGGCTTAAAGGTGTCTTTATCTTTTTTACCACCAGTGCCCTCTGGAAAGAAACCACCTTTAGGACTGTACAAAAGACATAGACCACTTTCGAACAGTCCCAAAGGTGGTCTGAATAAAGGAATTTTACATTCTGTTTGCCACCGCCCATCGGGGCTTTGAGAAATAGATTGAGCTGCATGGTACTTCAGCGCAGAGCTAAAGCCAACAGAACTTTTGAGATTGGGCTGCATGGTGCTTCCATGCAGAGCTGAATCTGACCATATACCAGTACTAGTAAACCGCTTAGAAAGACTAAGCCTGCCCAGGCAAAGCGGTGCATGTCAAATCATCCATTGCCTTCGGGTTGCCCCAGCTGGTGTGTGGGAATGTGTGGCGGCGGTAAAACGTCTCCCTGCCCTACAGCATAGTGTAGATTATTGTTTCTTGTCCTTTGGGATCATTGATTCCATTGTGGAATTTTGAAAATATCTGAGGGTCACTGATGAGGCCTAATTGGCCGAAACTAGCTAGTCTGGCCCAGAAAACATGTTAACTCCATATATTTAGTTCTGTGGTGTATTCCTTGCTTCCAAAGGATAACCCTTATAAAGAACCTATTTAACTTCACTACAGCTGGTGTGTGGGAATGTGTGGCGGCGGTAAAACGTCTCCCTGCCCTACATCATAGTGTAGATTATTTTTTCTTGCCCTTTGGGATAATTGATTCCATTGTGGAATTTTGAAAATATCTTAGGGTCACTGATGAGGCCTAATTGGCCGAAACTAGCTAGTCTGGCCCAGAAAACATGTTAACTCCATATTTTTTAGTTCTGTGGTGTATTCCTTGCTTCCAAAGGATAACCCTTATATAGAACCTATTCATTGGGCGGCAGGGCTTGAGATATCATTTCAATTTAATGTCGGGTAAAAGTCCCACAAAAATAGGAAGCAACGTCTCCAGAATGACCTTAATAGTGTTGGCAGGGACCATTAAAACAAAACAGAACTTTTGAGTTCTGAACAAGGACTTACCCTTAAATTCCTATACTTTAAGCAAACGGTATAGACACTGTTCAGACACAAGATTCTGGTTTTACACTTTTTGCCAAATCCAACCAGATTCTGTAGATAACCCATCAGATTCTATAGATAACACTCTGAGCTCACAAAGATAAGAATAGCACAGCTATTTTCTATTAATTACTTCTGTGGTTTTCCGACAAGTCAGTGAAAGTCTTGTGGATTTCAGCTTAAATAAGCTACTGCACTTTATGATGTTATATTGATTGATTAACTATCCAGCCCACGACAAAACCTACAATAAGACATGTGCATCCAGCGAAGAATCAGATCAGCCTGCGCATTCATATAGTCTAACCAGATACTTTTCTTGCTGCATGAAGGAGCAATGGGCCCTTAGTTGTCCTTTGAGCGCACAGTGAAGACTCTGATCTAACTGCATGGATGTGCAGGCTGATCTGAGTCTTCGCTGGGTGCACGTCTTATTGTAGGTTTTGTCGTGTGCTGCTCAAATGGTCAACCAAAAAATAATTTTCCTGGTATAATTATAACATGCATGCAAAAGTTCTGTCAAACATAGATTTTTGATTTTCTCTTTGTGCTAGTTTTTATCTACATATGCTTAAACATCTGCAGGTCAGAAAGGCATTGGTTTTAAGTCAGTGTTCAGAGTGACTGATTGTCCAGAGGTTCACTCCAATGGCTTCCATATCAAGTTTGATGTGAATAGTGGACCTATGGGATACATTCTTCCCCATTGGTTAGAGGAGGAGCCGGAAGTACTGGGAGAGTAAGTAAACTGTTATGAAAGCTTCTGTTTGGGAGGATATACAGGATCTTACTTTAGTGTTCATGTATTATTCAATTTAATTTATGAAACAAAGGCAAATAAACAACAAAGAAAATATCAAATATACTTGTTTCATTTTTCCTTTTCTCCAAACCAATCATGTATGTTTTATTAATACACAATCAAGAATATTGGTGGATAAGGCCACAGTCAAGGTTTGTTGGAAATGGGGGACGAAACCGGGCAGCAAGCCGATTGGACGGCCTCAACACACACGGCTGCAGACGATTGGAAATGGACATACAGCCGGGCAAAATTGTGAAATGGGTTGCACCTGCTGGCCAGGCAGGCCAAATGGATCAACTCAGATTACGAGCAAAGGTTGCCTATTGAAGCCAAATGCAAACGGAACCTTTTGATACAATGTTACAATATGTAAAACTATTCCCTGAAGAAATCATGAGAATACCACAGTTGCAACAAAGCCATAATAATGAAACTGCACTTCCCCTCAACCAGATACTGCCACCGCTGGAATTCCGACAAAAATCCGGCATATGACCTCACATCTTCCATTCCTTAATTCCGCATTTTGCCATATATTTTTAATCCTAAATCCAGCCTATAGCTTTATATTCTGTAATTCCAAAATCCGGCATCTAGCCTTCTTAAATAAAATCCGGCATATAGCCTCATATATTCATATTTACTCACATTTGGCATTCAACCATAATCTTTTGCATCCGGCATAAAGCCTAAAAGTTTATTCCTTAAATTAGACTGTGACAAAATATTAGCAGCCATGAGCCAGTGACAGCTTGAGCAGAAAGAAGTGCCCAAGGCAAAACTAGCTCCATCGTTAGCTGGAATAGATCCAACCCACAATGAGTCCATCCAAGAGCATGTCTTCCTGAGGAAAAAAAAAACATGCTGAAAACAGTATGAATGTCAAAGGAATAATATTCTTAAGCATGCATCATCATACTTTCTGAACGGTGAGCAACCCTCTACATTGGGAGCAGAACACATGGCAACATTAGCCCTACCAGCGAAGCAATCCTAGCTACGGCAATAGGAACAGCTCGGAATCCTGCTATCATTTTGGAGCAAAAAAAAAAATCAATAAGTTCCATTTTGTGGTGTATGCTTCAATGCTTAATGAGCACATTTGCCTTAGAACAGAATACACCTTTATCTTACAATGTGGGAGTTTCCTATCTATTCAGTAATTGGATAATATAATGTTTTTTGTTTCTCTCTGATAGCTTGCTGTGTAGTATTAAAATATATTCTTAGCAGACAAGTTGTTCTTTCCTTTATGTTTTAAAAACATAACAAATTGGCGACGAAGATGGGATAGTGGAACTTTTCTATTTTATTCTGTCAATTTTGAATGGATAACAATTCAAAGACTTTCTTCGTTTATCATTGAATAAACTGTGAGATTTTCTTGGTTGTTATTAACCATGGCAGGATATATTGGAAAAATAGAACCTTTCGATGAGGGGATAGAAAAATGGTCAAGTTACCAAGAGAGACTTGAGGAATATTTTGCTGTAAATGAAATAGCAAATGAAAAGAAAGTCTCAGCTTTACTAACACTCCTTGGTGGAAAGACTTATAGTTTGCTAAGGAACTTAACGGCTCCAGAGAGGCCATCTACAAAATCATATGATGACTTAACGGCTTTATTAAAGAATCATTTGTCGCCAAAACCGTTAATTATTGCTGAGCGTTTTCGTTTTCATAAGCGAAATCAGCATGATGGAGAGACAGTGACGCAATATCTTGCGGAATTGCGGAAGTTAGCGGAATATTGCAATTTTGGGACAAATTTGAATGATAGTCTACGGGACCGATTCGTGTGTGGACTTCGTGGTGAGAACATCCAAAAACGACTATTGTCGGAGGCTGACCTAACATTGGGGAAAGCTCTTGAAATGGGAGTAGCTATGGAAACTGCAGCAAAAGATGCGACAGAGCTCCAGTCTACACAGCACGAGGCTACAGTACACAAAGTTTCAAAAGGGCGAAGGTCAGATTTACGCTTGAAACAAAAGCCGCCAAGGAAACCATGTTATAGATGCAATGGAACAAACCATACACCGGATAAATGCAAGTTCAGAGATGAAACCTGTCACGCTTGCTCAAAGAAGGGACATATAAAACGTGCTTGTTTGTCAAAGAAACAAACTGAAAAGAAAAAGAAAGTACACTCAGTTGACCGAGATGACAGTGATGAAGATTTATTTATTTCTACTCTTTCTGTAGAATGTAACAGTGTCAAGGACAGAAAGTCTATATCAGATATGATATGGGTTACACCCCGTGTAAATGAGAAAACTTTCAAAATGGAGCTTGACACAGGATCAGCTGTTTCAGTGATTTCCCAGAGTGACTACAAAACACATTTTGGAAATATAGCTTTAAACAGTACGAGTGTAACATTGAAAACATATTCTGGAGAAAAAGTAGTACCATTAGGAGTTTTTGAAGTTAAAGTGGAATACGAAGGTCAAAGTGCTATGCTTAATCTATATGTTGTAGAGAAAGGAGGGCCAGCGCTTTTTGGTCGTGAGTGGTTACAGAAAATTCAGTTGAACTGGAAAAATATTAAATCTTTATACCAAATTTCATCAAGTAATTCAAACAGTGAAAATTTGGATAAAATCTTAAAGCGTTACCCTAGTGTTTTTCAGGATGATATTGGAAGTGTTAAGGGTATAAAAGCTTCTTTACACCTTAAGCCGGATGTAACACCTAAATTCATGAAGCCAAGGCCTGTGGCATATTCATTAAAACCAAAAGTTGAGGCAGAACTTGATAAACTTGAAAAACAAGGCATTATTTACCGTGTTGATACTAGTGAATGGGCAACACCGATAGTGGCGATTCCGAAGAAAGATTCTTCAGTTCGAATCTGTGGTGATTTCAAGATAACACTGAATCCAGCATTACAGGTTGATCAATATCCTCTACCCAAAACTGAGGACATTTTCTCTAACCTAGCAGGAGGGGAAAAATTTACAAAACTAGATCTTAGACAAGCTTATTTACAGCTTCACCTAAATGATGAATCTAAGCCTTTGCTTACCATAAATACCCACAAAGGTTTATACCGCTATAATAGGATGGTATACGGTATTTCACCAGCACCATCGATTTGGCAGAGAACAATTGATACGATTCTTCAAGGGCTACCTGGGGTACAGTGCATTTTAGATGACATGATCATAACTGGTAAAAATGACACTGAACATCTTGAAAATCTTGATAAGGTATTACAACGTTTGGAGCAGTACGGTCTGAGGGTTAACATTGACAAATGTAGTTTTATGCAAGAACGTGTCGCTTACTGTGGTCACGAAATTGATAAGACAGGCTTATGGAAAATGAAAGACAAGGTCGATGCAGTGTTGAATGCTCCAGTGCCACAAAATGTTGCGCAACTGAGATCATTATTGGGTTTAGTTAATTACTACAACCGCTATCTGCCGAACCTCGCAACCGTAATCAAACCATTGAATGGATTGTTAGAAAAGAGTAGAAAATGGTTTTGGTCTGACTCGTGTCAGAAAGCGTTTGAAAATGTGAAAAAGTTGATTACATCAGAGCCTGTGCTCACGCATTACGATCCGAATGCACCAGTGAGACTTGCGTGCGATGCCTCACCCTACGGACTTGGTGCAGTTTTATCTCACGTATTGCCAGACGGTTCAGAAAAACCTATCGCGTTCGCGTCAAGATCGCTTACGAAGGCTGAGAGAAATTATGCACAAATTGATCGAGAGGCTGTTGCAATTTTCTGGGCAGTTAAAAAATTTCATGCTTATTTGTTTGGCAGAAAATTCACATTGTTAACGGACCATCAGCCATTAACATCCATTTTCAGTCCAAGTAAGAGCATACCGGTAACAACAGCTGCTAGATTACAGAGATATGCATTATTTCTCTCAGGTTTCAATTATGACATACAGTACAAGAGTACTAAGAGCCATACAAACGCAGATGGATTGAGCAGATTGCCAATATCATCAATAAATGATGATGATGTTGATGAAACGAGTGCAGAAGATATTTTTCACATATCGCAGATAGAAAATTTGCCTGTGACACATACCGTTATTCGTCGCGAAACGAAACGTGACAGAATCTTATCACAGGTATATGAACAGGTACAAAATGGTTGGCAATATCAAGGTAAAGACAGTTTGTTAGCACCATTTTACAGTCGTAGAAATGAAATTACGATACAGCAAGGTTGTTTGTTATGGGGCATAAGAGTTGTCATACCTAGTAAACTTCAAAGTAAAGTTTTGAAGTTGCTTCATTCAACTCATCCAGGCATAGTTAGAATGAAATCGCTTGCACGAAGTTATGTGTTTTGGGCAGGGATCGATAAAGATATCGAAAACCTGGTAAAACAATGCAGCGGTTGTCAAAAGCAACAAAATGAACCTACAAAGGCATTCTTACATCCATGGGAATGGCCAACTTCTCCATGGGAACGGGTTCACATAGATTTCTTGGGTCCATTTATGAACAGAATGTTTTTCGTCATGATAGATGCACATTCAAAATGGCCAGAGGTTTTTATGATGAAATCGACAACTGCGGAGAAAACAGTGAGCATTATGAGGTCTGTATTTGCCCGAAATGGCCTATGTTCACAGATAGTTAGCGATAATGGGCCACAATTCGTAAGTGATACCTTCACAAATTTCATGAAAAACAATGGTATTGTTCATTTGAAATCAGCTGCGTATCACGCTGCGACGAATGGCCAAGCAGAACGATTTGTACAGACTTTCAAAAACAGCATGCGCGCAATGAAATCTGAACCTAGTGACATCAATAAGAAAATAGCAAACTTCTTGTTGAGCTACCGTAACACTGTCCATGCTACGACAAATGAAACGCCTGCGAAATTATTCCTAGGTCGAAATTTGCGCACAAGGCTAGACTTGATGAAGCCTGACATAAGAAAGTCAGTTACAGATTCTCAGATGAAAACGGCGTTCTCTTCAGAAAAAGGAAGAGACAGAGAGTTCAAAATAGGTCAATCAGTGATTACTAGAGATTATCGCAATAAGGACAAATGGGTCCCTGGCGTGATCCAAGATCGTACCGGACCTTTAATGTATAAAGTAGACATTGGCTCTAAATCACTTTGGCGTCGACATGCAGATCAACTACGCGACAGTAATCTGAGTTTGATACCGGAAAATCGGCCCGAGATCGTTGAAACTCGAACATTCGCGCCGAAAGAGCAGGCTGATGTAGAGCAATCAGAGACTGAATCACCAGTAGAGCAGGCGGTTCCAGTAATTGCGACTACACCCAATAGTCCTCATGTCGCGCAACAGGGCAGAGCAAATGTAAGGTCTGAGAAACCAGTACAAACAGAGAGACGTTATCCATTGAGGATACGCAAACCACCAAAACGTTTGGAACTGTAAATATTACTTGCGCGAGTGTAGTTTCAGTGCTTTCCTTTTATGCAAAATAAGGATTTTTAACTTTAAATTTCAACAGTGCCTTATTTTTCTTGTGGAGTATACCCGTCTTCTTGTATTGCACAATTAAAGGAATTTTTAGGAATACAACAACTGATATCACATTTATAGGATATTATGTTGAAACAGTTATCTTAATTAACCAGAATTTTCTCATGGCTGGTTATCAAAAACTATGGGCAGACTTCTTCTTATCAGGACTATAAATTTAGCAGGGAGGAGTGTGGTGTATGCTTCAATGCTTAATGAGCACATTTGCCTTAGAACAGAATACACCTTTATCTTACAATGTGGGAGTTTCCTATCTATTCAGTAATTGGATAATATAATGTTTTTTGTTTCTCTCTGATAGCTTGCTGTGTAGTATTAAAATATATTCTTAGCAGACAAGTTGTTCTTTCCTTTATGTTTTAAAAACATAACACATTTGTTGTCCGTCTTCACTGTATGAAGTTAGTGTTTTCCAAGATGATGCTGGCTATCGCCGGGAATACACAGCTGAGACCACATATAGATATACCATGGTATTGTAAGCGTTTAACAGCATGTTGCCTGACTAGTCGTGGAAGATGTTGATCGCACATTTCAAGTTGTATTATTTGATCGGTTAGTTATTCAATATTGAACATGTTGTGACGGGGTCATCAGCTTATCTCAATTCCAACAAAGGTTGCGTTGCCAAGTAAACAGCAGAGATAAATCACCTGAAATTGAAAATAACTGGCAGTATCTTGCAACCAACAAGGATGGGTGGGAAGGGTTTTTTGATGTGAAAAAGTCACAACTTTCCTCCTGCCACCAAAAACGGAAATATGACAAAGGTGTGCTTGATTCAGAATTTGGGTACACACCAGGTGCTACTAAACACCGAAAGCTCCAGCATTTCAGTGGTTTCTTGCTGTCGAGTCCTCACCGTTGTCTCACCTCTGTGGTTCTTTGATTTTTGTGTTCCAGAGATGTTGCACTGATGAGTTAGGAGGCCTTCATGCGGACTGAACAAATTATTTGTCTAAATCGCGACGGAAGTAAGGGCGAGGATTGTGGCCACGTAAAATCGATTTAAGCCCCCCCCCCCCCCCCCCAGTGGCAATCTTCCACTGACCGTTCCAAGGCGGCTCTTCTGTGGCGATTTATTTATGTTGTTGTTTGTTACTTACTGTGTGTATCACTTGTGTCTTTTAATTTTGGATGACCATATGGCCATTTTGTGGGAAAGTAACTGTCCTTATGGCCTCCCTTTGTTTAGGTTTCCATTATGATCTGGTCGCTTAATGTTTGTATTTCTTTCCCTTTGGTGTCTTTTATGGGTGGAGTAAGTTAATTGTATCAATTCCTGATCTTTGTTTTACTTCTACTTTGTTCAAAATTAGATGGAGCCATCTAGTAGAAGATAGCTCTGATTAATTTATGATTTTTACAATATGTAAAACTATTCCCTGAAGAAATCATGAGAATACCACAGTTGCAACAAAGCCATAATAATGAAACTGCACTTCCCCTCAACCAGATACTGCCACCGCTGGAATTCCGCCACTAAGAAGCTAAGTCATGAAGTAGGTATACTTCAGGACAATGTTTCGTCCCCCAATTCCATGCGGTAACCCTTTTAGAAAAAAGTACTACAAACCAAATATTTTTAGATCAGAGGTAAGGAATGACTCAATGCCACCCTGTAATGAATTAATAAACAATGCACTGCTAATGTTTGAGAGATGACAGCCGTCTGAAGCGAAGAGACCTGGCGTGTCTAACGTTATGTCATGCTGAATAATGCGACCCATATTGAGCTGTGCAACAATCTGATGAGCAATAAGATTGAATCTATGTCTTTTATGATCTATTGCTTTCAAGTTAGAATTTTCCCTTGAAAACTTCAACTGAGGTCTGGGCAAAATGTCAGACCAAACCGTTAAGGTAGATGGAAAAAATTTAGATAGATAATTAAAATCTCGCTTAATGACTCTTCTGATTTTTTGATAAGATGTATTGATAACATTGTTACCACCAATATGTATTAAAATCAATGCTGGGGCTTTATGCATACTAATCCACTGAATGTCATTTCTGAGGTCATCCCAACCCATGCCCCTTTTACAATGCCATATTATATTAACACTGCAGTTCTCTAAATTTAAATTTTCTTTGTTCAGTTCCTTTGCTCTTTCACCTGCCCAGTAGATGATAGAATCTCCTAACATCCAGATATCTGAAACACAACTAGAAGGCTGTCAAAACAAATGACAACATAAAATATGACCAGCTTTACACGCTTTCACATCGAATATAATTAGTGTAGACATTAGATTTCCACCGACCCATTCTTTGAAATTGATCAGATGGAAATCCAGCCATGGCTAATGTGGTTGCTGTACCAATGCGAAACGAATGACTCTTATAGCGACTTAATGGTAAGCCTAGGTGAGAAATAGCTTTTGACAGTACTGCTCCAAATTGGTATCTGGTAACTGGCAGACCATTTGAATGACAGAACAAAACACCAGGACTTGAGGATCTCAACCTCATATATGTGCTCAACAAATGGAGTGTCAAATGGTTTTGTCAGCTACAGGAGGAATAAACAAAAACACAGGTGATCCGCCACGGTTTGTCTTTGACATCCTTATTTTGATTTTCAATCCATTCATAAGATAATTAAAGTCGTCCCTGATTTAGGCATAACCTGCTTGACGCTGATCTGTATAGACTACTTCTCCCACCCTTAATAATCCAAAATAGGTCCAAGAGAAAGCTGCTCTGAACAAAGCTACTTCAAAATTGTAACAAATGAAAGGTAATGCCGTACAAATTTTTATTAGTATGTCGCGTGTTATTGGTGCTCTGATATCGACTCGTGACCTTAAATGTTTGAAACCTTCAAGAATTTTCTTTGCAATGAATGACTGAGTAGCATCTGTCAGCTGGTTTATTTTGTGCAAGTATGACAAAGCTGAAAGATAGGTAGAGACTGAAGCTGGTGAGTAACCCACCTGATAACAATAAGAGATAAATAATGCAACATGCGAAACAGGGACAGGCCAAATTTCTTCAAATGTGTAACGCTGTCGAAATGTATTGAAACATTGTATGGCATAATTGTAAATCATATGAGTATTCTCCAAGACACTTGCATTTAAGAGTGTTTGGCAGCCGCGTAGAATATCTTCCACAGATGGTTGGACACTGTATCGGGATGCTGTAGTGCGTTTGGAGCCAACCGCTGAAACTTTTCTATCTGTAAACGTGAAAGGGAATCAGTCAAAATGTTAGAGCTACCAACTATATACTTGCCCTTAATTATCATATTGTAATCTAGACTCTGTAATGTAAAGTCAGCGCCCAAACCAACACCATAACTTTATCTGACCTTGAGGTCATAGTGTTCAAAATATGAACTACAGCTTGATTATCACAATGGAACATAATTTTTTGTTCCTCAAAGCATGGCCCCATACAACCAAACTGATCAATACTGGGAAAAGTTCCAGTACTGTTATGTCACTAGTTATACCCTTTTCGTGCCAATCCGCAGGCCAAACACCAAACAACCACCTATTATCAAAAACCGCTCCAAAACCTAATCCCTGACCAGCTTCACTATCTGTATATAAATGACAATCCTCATTGCTTATCCAAAACCTGTCGTGGAAAACAGAAACCCCATTGAAACCAGAAAAGAATGTCAACCACATTCAAAGATCTTGCCTTATTTCGGAAGAAATCCGAAGATGCTGATATGGCCGAGTCAGACCACAGGTAAAATTGATTAGATGCCTCAGGAACGGCCTTCCCGGAACAATTACACGTGTGGCAAAGTTTAACAAGCCAAACAATTTTTGCATAACTTTTAAAGTGACCTTCTTTTTTGAGAGAATTGTTTGAATTTGTGAAACGATATCTTCTACCTTAGATTTTGGCATTCGAACTACCATTTCCACAGAATCAATTTCGAGACCCAAATACACGAGACAAGTGCAAGGCCAAACCGTTTTTTTCTGTAGCAACAGGAATTCCTAATCTCTTAGTACATGGAAGAAAACAATTTATCATGTCAAGACACTCATTTGAACTATGTCTACCTGCAAACAGGAAATCATCGACATAATGTTTAACGTCACGGTGTGCAGATTCCATTTTCACAAGGTGTTCTAAAATGAAGACACCTTTTCCCATGTGGCTGAACTTATTGAACATCCAAAGGGCATAGACTTGTCAAAGCCAAGCTGGTCAAAATCGCTAGGTGCAACTGGTAAGAAGCGAAATGCACTTTTTATGTCCAATTTTTCCATTAAACAGTTTTGTCCAAAATCCTGGATCATGTGAACAGCAGCATCAAAATAAGTGTACTGAACAGAGCACAACTTAGGATCTATAGAATCATTCAAAGAAGATCCTTCAGGGAAAGATAAATGGTGAATAAGTCTAAATTCACCAGGGGTCTTTTTCTTTATTAACCCTAATGGTGAAACTCTTAATGTCGAGATAGGCTTTTCTGCATATGGACCAGCAACCCGGCCCTTATCCAATTCTGTTTGAATTTTTTGCCGAACGACTCCAGGATGATCGTTTACAGATTTCAAATTTTTTGCTTCGCATGGTAAACAGAATCCAGTGTAGTGTAAAGAAAACCCAAATTCAAACCCAAGTGCTAATTCTTCTGCAATTTCCTTATAAGGGTAATGAACAAAATTCCTTTTAAGCTGATCAAGTTTGACTAGAGATTTAGCAAGTTCAAATTTTGGCTGACCAGAAGGTTCTGGTGTCAACTGAGGTTTCACAGAATGCACTGAGTTGTTTGGAAGGCGATTGGCAGCTGATTTATCAGGTAAAACATTCCGAGTCTGATTCGAACCAACCAGATGCAAAGCCTCTGATGGCTCATCACTTTGACCAGAATCCAATAAAACCTCTGCCTGAACCCCTAAATCCTCGACCCCCTCTAGCAAATCTACTTGATGGAATGCCGCGAAAGGACTGGGTACGACTAAAGTTGTTTGCTTTACCTACAGTGCATTGGACCATGCCATGTTGATTGCTACCACAAAAATCGCAAGAATGGCGAAACCGACAGCGAATATATGAACAAAAACCTTTATTGAAATCCTTACAGCTAGGAAAAGATGTGAACCTGTCTGGTGAAGCCAATGTGCGCATCCACAAATCTGCATTTATCTTTCCCCAATCGCTGAGATTTAAGGATTGTCTCATTCGGAATTGCCAGTCATAGTTACGCCACATAATGACAGAGTATCTGGTTGAAGCATCACGAATTACAGCCATGTATTTCAGCATTTGTTGAATCCTGTCAGGATATCGCTTTAAATAAATACTAGCAAAAATTAAGAAGGCGTCTGACCACTGGTCAATATTTACTATATTTTCTTTTAAGAGCCGGGGTTTAGCCTCGGTCTTGCCATCTTCTGACACATGCAACAGGCCGCCAGAGTACATGACAGCCAATTCAGTGTTACCCTTAAGAAGAAGAGCAAGATTTATGTACTTATTTGCCCAAATCTTTTGCTTTAATTGTGCAGGCACATGTGCAGACAAATCGTCGTCTGCACACTTCAAGAGAGGGTGTTGCTCAGGCTCACCAATTGACATTGTAAACATTGCTCCATTATCGTGTGTGTTTTCATCAGGGCTAATAATCTTTGATATATCAAAGACCTCTTCTACCAGGGGTGGGACAAATACATTACCCTTTAATTGTGGGTCAGGATCGCCAAGTGATGCCAATGCTGCAAGTTCAGCTTCAGAATCATTTGGTGCCGTTGCACTGTCACTGTCGCTCCTTCTGCTACGTTTTGCTGCAGCATCAGATGCCTTTTATCGTCTTTTCACCCGTCTAGCATCAGCTCTGGGTCTGCCTCTGCCAGACATGGCTTATTCAATCAAAAACAATGATTTTTTGATGTGAAAAAGTCACAACTTTCCTCCTGCCACCAAAAACGGAAATATGACAAAGGTGTGCTTGATTCAGAATTTGGGGTACACACCAGGTGCTACTAAACACCGAAAGCTTTGTTCAAAATTAAATGGAGCCATCTTGTAGAAGATAGCTCTGAATATTAAACGAGTTGAGGTAAAGGGATAAAATGTGTGGCTTTGCCGAGCATTTTATCAATTTCCTCAATGAGTTTAATAAATCCACTAATACATGAGCACGAATGCAAGAGTCTATTCATCATATGACATTTTAAACGCTTTTTATTCCCGAATGTTTTACAAAAATGTCAATATTTCGCCATTAGTAAACGCAACGTTAATAAGAAAGTCGTACACAAAATGTTATTGGGCACATCTAACTTATTTGCTTATTTAATTCACTAGTGGATTACAGAATTCATTACATGACGTTATTACACTCTCAGACACGACATCATGTGATAAATACCAATAATGTGAGCTTTATTTACCCTAAATATTTAGAAGGTGGAAACCTAAACTCCTTACCGTACTTGTTCTAAAATTTGAACATGTACAATTCACTACACAATGTTGTGTCTTAAGATAGCTGGATGAGTGGCAAATGGTGCAGATCCTGATGAGATAACATGTTGCACAGTCTCACCTGGGTGTACACTGTTTGCTGAGGCTTGCCTGTCTGAAAACATATATTAAATATGGTAATTTGATTACACATCAGTTCTGGGTCATTTTCAATATGTTGCATATATTTCACTCACGGCACTGAATAATTTCTGTGCAAAATCAATGCATATTGTCAGACTGCTAAATCTGTGCTGCTTAAAGTTTTAAGTTTCTTGTACAGAAAAGACAGCCTGAACATTTTGTCTTTATACATCACAAAAACATGCCTATATAATTCTGACTCCATTGAACCACACTTTTATAGTAAAAATGAGGCAGTTCTAACGTGTAGCCACAGTCTATATTTTGAGCAGAAAATAGAACATTGTCATAATTTTTCATCTGAAAATTGTAATTTTTTCGGCAGTAAAATTTACAATGTATTTATATAGGGGTGTTTTTGTAATGTAGATCTTAGAAGTAAATTGTTCACATAAAAGCAATTTTTTGAAATAAGGCTGCAAAGGTTGTCTTTGTAAACTCTTCATTAGCAGTTCTGAAGTGGTGCACTTGAATATAACTCGGCTTCATTGTAACTCTTCATGAGCAGTTCTGAAGTGGTGCACTTGAATATAACTCGGCTTCATTGTAACTCTTTCTGAGCAGTTCTGAAGTGGTGCTCTTGAATATAACATGGCTTCATTGTAACTCTTCATGAGCAGTTCTGAAGTGGTGCACTTGAAATAACTTAGCTTCATTGCAACACTTCCTGAGCAGTTCTGGAGTGGTGCACTTGAATATAACTCAGCTTCATTGTAACTCTTCCCGAGCAGTTCTGAAGTGGTGCGCTTGAATATAACTCAGCTTCATTGTAACTCTTCCTGAGTAGTTCTGAAGTGGTGCACTTGAATATAACTCACCTTCATTGTAACTCGTCATGAGCAGTTCTGAAGTGGTGCACTTGAATATAACTCAACTTCATTGTAACTCTTCATGAGCAGTTCTGAAGTGGTGCACTTGAATATAACTCCCCTTCATTGTAACTCTTCATGAGCAGTTCTGATGTGGTGCACTTGAATATAACTTGGCTTCATTGTAACTCTTCAGGAGCAGTTCTGAAGTGGGGCACTTGAATATAACTCCCCTTCATTGTAACTCTTTCTGAGCCATTCTGAAGTGGTGCACTTGAATATAACTCAGCTTCATTATAACTCTTCATGAGCAGTTCTGAAGTGGTGCACTTGAATATAACTCAGCTTCATTATAACTCTTCATGAGCAGTTCTGAAGTGGTGCACTTGAATATAACTCAGCTTCATTATAACTCTTCATGAACAGTTCGTAAGTGGTGCACTTGAAAATTACTCAATTTCCAAAATACTACTACAATGGGTTTAATGACCCCCGCCCCTCAGGGATTGGAAAAATAGATTTGGTTGCATGGTGCTTCCACACATTGCTGAAACCAGCCACACATGAGTTCTGGTAAACTGCTAAGAATGTCTAAGTCGGCTCAGTCAAAGTAGTGATGGTCTGACCATCCCTGTTTATAAACCCTATTGGTTTGTTTTGGCTTGTAAAGTTTACATGAACCCTTTCTGGATTCATTCACTTTGCAGGCGACCCACTGCCTTCATACTTACATAATCAGCAGAAAAATTAAATTCATTTCTTAAATGTGTGACTGCAAATAGTTTTGTTTGTTTGTTTTGGAATTTAACGGCCCAGTCAACACTATTTAGGTCATTTTTGTGCCGGTCAGTTTACCTATCCACACTTTTCTTGGGCAGGTTTATACATAAGCGGTTAACCAGTACTGTGCCCATCCTTTTGTCAGAACTGACAACTGCCCTTCTGACTGCCAATAGAATATTCATCATAGAGCAACTTTTACATGTCATTTCCTGTAAGGTTTGTGGAGTATTATTAGGCAACTCATTACATATGATGCATGATTTACTTAATTTAAAAATGGAAACTCTTTTATGGTAAATTGTGTCTTGACTGGTGATCAGGAAATTGCAGGTTCAGTACTGGCTAGCTTGCCCAGGCAAAGCGGTTTGAGTCGGGTCCATGCTTATAAACCCTATTGGTTTCATTGAGCGACAGGGCATTAGATGTCATTTCATCTCAATGTTGGGTAAAAGTCCCACAAAACTGGAAGCAACGTCTTCAAAATGACCTTTAAAGTGTTGAAGAAAAATCCGTCCCTCGGTATCATTGTCCGGCATTACTCGGCAAGCCTCGTGATGCTAGACAGTGACCCTTGGGACGGTTTTTTCCATCCACCCCTCACACCCATATAAGATTCTTTCCAATGATTCAAGGACAAAATGATGTGCAATCTGCTGCTTTACCACTTCAGTATATATTCCTGCCCAGGAAAAGTGTAAACTGACCGGCTCTTTATGACTTAAATAGTGTTGACCTGGCCATTAATTTCCAAATAATCAGACAGAAACAATGAGGTTGTTAAAAGCCCCGTGGTGTAGTGGTTGTGCTGCTCACCTCGCAAACCAAGGGTCTATGGTTCTCCAGATTTAAGATGTGTCTTTAACCCTTATCCTGCTGTTCATGACAACCTCTACCTTTGCATACAGTGTAGATTCAGATCAAATGGCTGTCTGATCAGGATCTACACTATTTGTTATTGAGTTTGTGAATTTGTATGAATAAATTACATCAAGTAATTTGATTGGTTGAAATATATATGGGTGAGGCTTAAATAATTTATGCAGCGGGATAAGGGTTAAACCGAAGTCCTGTCTCCATATGACCTTATCTGTTGGTGGGACATGACCCACACTTAAACACAATGAACATGCACACCACAGAACATGCAAGAAGACACACACACAATGAGCTTGTACGCCACAAACGGTTCAAGAAGACGAGTGCAGCCAGCAAAGACCGAGCTCAGCCTGTACATGCGCTGGCTTTCGCTGTTCACATGAGTCTTCTATGACCCACTTTGGTCAAACGAACACAGGAGAAAACACTGGCCAGATTGGCTTGATGTGCATGGTAGTCTGAATCTTTGTTTATCACACAGGTCCTGAAGGAATTGCCATTGAACTTTCATTGTTAAAACATTCTGTTTCAGCTGGATGACCAAGATAATACTGCCGTTGAAGGAGGACTTGCGGTTACATTCCCGAACTCTGGCTGCCAGATTCCATGATATTCATCCATCTCTTCTGCTTTTCCTACACAGACTGAGAGAAATTACCATAGAAAATAAGGTAACATAGGATACCAAAATAAGGTAACATAGGATACCAAAATAAGGTAACATAGTATACCAAAATAAGGTAACATAGTATACCAAAATAAGGTAACATAGGATACCAAAATAAGGTAGCATAGGATACCAAAATAAGGTAACATAGTATACCAAAATAAGGTAACATAGGATACCAAAATAAGGTAGCATTGGATACCAAAATAAGGTAACATATGATACCAAAATAAACCTGAAGACTTTGACATCCAGTTCTTGTAATTATCCCCAAAAAATGTGGACAAAATGTTTTGCAATCTAGGGTTATCTTACCAATATGCATCATACCAATATTGCTGATAAATATAGGTGCATAGTTTTATTAAGCAATACCACCATCCATGCCCAAGGTCAAGGTTACTGACTTGAAAATTCTATGCTTAAATTTTGTCATATTTCTTTCATATTTTCTGAACACGTATGATTGATGTGGATCATATTTGGTATCATGAAAGATACAGGTGCAAAGTATTATTCAGCAGTACCTCTGCCCATTGCCTCAAGGTCATGGCCAAGTTCTTAGAAATTCTATGCTTAACCCGTTGTATGCTTGTGGACTCTTCCATTGCTGTATGTTGGACAAGTCCATTTGTTATATAAGGGGTGTCAGGCTTATTATTTTCGTTTTTATCGTATTATTGAAGGAAAATTCTGTTAGCAAATAGCGCAGGTCCTGAGTAGATGCTGCATTCTGCATCGTCTGATTTGGGCCTGAACTGTTTGCCAAGGTACCCCTTTAGGGGTTTCCAGCATGCAATAGGTTAAGTTTCATGTTTAAGTTTTTTTAAGAGCTTGTATTTTCCAAACTGTACATATTTCATAGAATGATAGGTGTAGGTGCAATATCCTACATATGCTTATGGCCTCAAGGTCATGGTCTTAGACATCAGAAACTCTGTGCTAAAATTTTATGTTAATGTTTTTAAGAGCTCTTTTTTTTCCTGACTGGACGATAGGTGCGGTTCATACATGGTGTGATGATAGATAAAGAACCAGTGTTTTGTTCAGCAATATGCCCACACGTGCCCATGGCCTCAATGTCAGGGCTTGAACAAATTTGGTCACTTCGACTTTTGTGTAGAAAGAAGACAAAACAGTGGATTTTTGTGATTGCATGGTAGCTTGTGGCATCAGAAATGATATTTGCAATCAGCTGAATGGAAGTTTATCAATTCTAAAGGTCAAAGTCATTTACTGACCTTTGTGCTGGATGGCTCAGATTCAGTATTTTTATCTTCACTAAAACTGCAGAATTAAATCAAATTACATGTGGATCCACTATGGGACGAGGCAGTGATAAAAAAGTTATTCATTATTCCAAGAAGGGCTCCATGCCTGTATATGGTAAAACCCGCATGACGTATGGTAAATAAAAATCAAAAATGAGTTCCTTTAAGAGCAATGTAAACACTCATAAGAAAGAAGATGGGTCATACTACGTAGTTTCGGCTAATAAAGCCCCATCAGTGACCCTGTGATGACCCGACAAAGAAAGCCAGAGGAAACACACCGCAACCTTGCGAATTTCGAACAGGCAGCCGACCCAAAGACCGACACAAACCAAAATGGGGTCCAAATAATTAAAAACCTGTCCAGAATACGAGTCCAAACCAATAATTTATTTCCGATTTCTCAGAATATTCACGCTGATCTCAAAGGACCAAAAGTAAAATATAAACTGCACTATGGTTGATGTACGGGGAGACGTTTTACGGCCGCCACACGGCACAACACCAGCTGCAGTGAAGGCAAATAAAAGTCAAAAATGAGTTCCTTTAAGAGCAATGTAAACACTCATAAGAAAGAAGATGGGTCATACTACTTAGTTTCGGCTAATAAAGCCCCATCAGTGACCCTGTGATGACCCGACAAAGAAAGCCAGAGGAAACACACCGCAACCTTGCGAATTTCGAACAGGCAGCCGACCCAAAGACCGACACAAACCAAAATGGGGTCCAAATAATTAAAAACCTGTCCAGAATACGAGTCCGAACCAATAATTTATTTCCGATTTCTCAGAATATTCACGCTGATCTCAAAGGACCAAAAGTAAAATATAAACTGCACTATGGTGGATGTACGGGGAGACGTTTTACGGCCGCCACACGGCACAACACCAGCTGCAGTGAAGGCAAATAAAAATCAAAAATGAGTTCCTTTAAGAGCAATGTAAACACTCATAAGAAAGAAGATGGGTCATACTACGTAGTTTCGGCTAATAAAGCGCCATTTGTGACCCTGTGATGACCCGACAAAGAAAGCCAGAGGAAACACACCGCAACCTTGCGAATTTCGAACAGGCAGCCGACCCAAAGACCGACACAAACCAAAATGGGGTCCAAATAATTAAAAACCTGTCCAGAATACGAGTCCAAACCAATAATTTATTTCCGATTTCTCAGAATACTCACGCTGATCTCAAAGGACCAAAAGTAAAATATAATCTGCACTATGGTGGATGTACGGGGAGACTTTAAAACCCGTATGACGTCTGGTGAGAATAGTGGCCGATGGGCCTCCTGTTTGGGCAAATTTATGGTGATTATAGGGCAAGTTTCATCAAAAATTCTCTGAAATTCGAAGTTATGCAAGAATCCGGATCATTCATGTTTGTTTCAATGTATTAAAACTTGCTGAATTCATCAGTATATGTGTGAAGGCTTGACCTGCGGCCTCGCCTTCAATCAGTTGCCTTGGGGACCCATTTTAAAAGTAGGAATGATCCCTATAATTCTTACTGTAAAAGTCCTAAAACTTCGGACTCTTTGAGGTTTGCTGTAATTCTCCTAAAATTTTAACAAATTTATTTCACAATCCTGCAGGGCATCCAAACAGTGCAGACGAAATGGCAAACAGTGTAGACCCTGATTAGACTGTCTGATCTGGGTCTGCACTGTTTGCTTGGGCCTTTCTGTCCCAATACTCAGGATCATTACGGTATTTCTGTTTTAAAGGTGGAAGGTGCTGTTCAAAGAATGAGGAGACATGATGTAGGAGATGATATTATAGAGATAAAACATAATGATGGCTCAGACAGATGGCTAGTAGTAAAGAAAATGCTGGATGCTTCGAAAATATCATTGCAGGTACTAAGCTGATGCATAAATTCAACATCGGTTGTTGTATTGACTTATTATAATGGGAAAATAGAAAAAACAGGGATGTGTTTCTTCCTCTTTTGAGAGGAATTCCTCTTTTTGGCTCCATTTTTTCAAAAATGAAAAGTTGTGGATTTAACCTGAAAAGCTCGGAAACATCATTTTCTGAAGGGGGTATAGGGTTTTCCTCTGCTATATACAGATTTTCCTCCCCTGGAGAAGTAGACCAATCACATCCCTGAAAAAAATGGAATATTTTGTAACAAAGCTCTAAAGCTATCGCAGATATTCTGACAAAACACAGATTCACCACAACCCCTTTATAACACTTTTAATGGGGTCCAAAGCAGAAACCTTGTTAGTTATATCCAAACAAAAATGTGTAGATTATATAGAAAATGACCATTTATGGTCATTTTTCTATATAGTCTATACATTTTTGGGATCCATCTTTCCATAACCGTGTTATAATGAACCATGTTATTATGAGGTTGTGGTGTATGTTGATTGACCCGTAGGCATTGAAGTCGGCATCCACATTTACAGCCATGGATGTCAAGACGACTGCTACAACAGCAAGCACCTAAGATTGAACCAAAGTAAAGCTGAAATAAGGACCCAATTATTAAAAGCTTACAAAATTGTTTGGTAATAGGATGTATAACCCTTATCCTGCTGAATAAATTCATTAAGCAACACCCATTTCTGATTATCCTCCAATCAAATTACTTGATATAATGTGTTTGTTCAATTCACAAACTGCATGACGAACAGTGTAGACCCTGATCAGATGGCTTCTTCAGAAGACATCCGAACTGGATCTGTACTGTTTGCAAAGGTAGGAGTTGTTGTGAACAGCAGGATAAGGGTTAAGTACATTGACAGTTGAATATGGCATATTTATTTTACAATCAGCCTCTATATACTGGCATTCGATAAGACAGTAAACCCTGTTATGATGACAATCCTAGCGGAAGAAATCCTCAGCTCAAATTATGAGATGGATTAATGAAAATATTCAAAGGGCTGTGGGTTTTTGTTCGAATTGCCTCAGTGAGGTTCCTTTGAGTAGCTTAAGAAGAAATTGTCATTTATTACATGTTATACTACTCGTTATTGGGATTCCTTATGGCAGCAAATTCTATATACTGACAAAATATTAGAAGCCTCTGTGGTGTTGGTGATACGCTACTTGCCTCATAAACCAGGGGTCATGGGTTCGATCCTGGGCTTCCCAAGACTTTCGGATCGGTCTTTAAACTGAGGTCCAATCTCCGTATGACCTTATCTGTTAGTGGGATGTAAAACTCAAACCCTTACACTGACAAAAGGTTTGGAAATACATAACGATAACACGTCCGTGTGGCATAGTGCATTTTTTCACATCTCCAAAACGGCTACTTTTTTGATGAAAATATGTGAATTTTTTCTTTCTTATACTGCAAACATAGATTGTGGGTACTGGCAAACATAGGTTGTGAGTACTCGTTAGAACCACCTCATTGAGGTGTTCTAATGAGTACCCACATCTTTTGTCTTTGAGCAGAAAAAAAGAAAAATATTGTATACCCCATAAACCCCATAAAGTTGAGTCTATGGGGCTGTTTATTTCACTGACTTGTTCAGGTGATGAATACTGTCATTATAATGAGGATTCTCTATATTACAGGCCAAGTCAGGAGTGGATGTGGAGTCTACAGAGATAGCTCTAGCTTTTCCCATGAAACCAACCGGACAGAAACTTTTATCCCAGGTTTGTCTCATTGAAAATAGCATATAAAGTGGTTTGGCCCAATTTGTATAGGAAACCTGGAAAATGTCACTGGCAATGAGATGTCTGATCTATACCTGCACTGTTGGCCTTAATTGTTGGAAAAAAGTTCAAGCATTTTCTAAATGATAATCTTAATTATAAAATAAATCTGACAGCCTTTATTTTAGAATGGACTATTCCAATATATAAGATGGACCATGGCATCAGTACAAAATGGGTTTATATGCAGTCAAAAGCCTTGTGCATACTGAGCTTCAAGTAACTCATCAATTGATGTAAAAAGAGTAGTTGTTAGTTGCTGAAGAGTTGGCATCATTTGCAGGGATGAATGTCATAAAGTGTGCTGTCCTTTGGATCGGGACGTTAACTGGAGCCCCCCTGTGCAGGGAGAGCAATCCCCTGTGCAGGTTAAAGAACTCTACCATAATTAAATGATTATTGTGTGTGCTTTCATCCTGCAAAACTTGAGTATATGTAATATACACTGACTATGTCCCCTCTTGGGGTTAAGGCGAAACTGGAAGAAAGAAAGTTAATAGACAAGCTCAACATTTTCTTTTTTATGCAGACAGGTGTGTAAAAATCCATTACATACTAAATTCAGTATCAGGATATGTTTTTGAACAGTCCTAGCTCGACATTCTCTTTATTGTGCAGACAGGTGTCTAAAAATCCAACACATACTAAATTCAGTATTAGGATATGTTTTTTGTAGAGTCCCGCTGTACATTTTGTAAACTACATGTTTATCTGTATGAGTATTATTATTTACAGGTACTGCCACCCAAACAGAAAGTGTTTGCATTTTTACCACTGAGAAGTTACGGATTCAGATTCATTGTACAAGGTAATATGAACTGCATTGTTATACTTGTAAATGAGTATTACTCACAGGAACGTCAGGTTTTTTTCTGTATTCTTTGATGCAATGACTTACAAAAAATATTCTGCTTCCTCTGTTTGCTAAACAACAGTCAAACATGTGTGGGTTAGACACAGTTATGAAAAGCTTTAGCTCCCCTCACCTCAGCCAAATTTCCTGGAGAGCATATAGGATGATAAACTCGATCATCCTTTGTTTTCATTGTTTGTCAAGATTTTTCAAAGGTTTTTAGCTCACCTGTCACGTAGTGACGAGGTGAGCTGTCGGGATCACTTTTTGTCCGTCGTCCGTCGTGCGTCCGTGCGTGCGGACGTGCGTGCATGCGTCCGTCCGTCCTTAAACTTTTTATTCAAACGACATCTCCTCCTAAACCACCAATAGGATTTTGACCAAACTTCACAGGAATAATCCTTATGTGGTCTCCTTTCAAAGTTGTTCAAATGGTTCCGGTCCTTTGCACATCTAGGTCACAGGAGCCAAAAACAGAATTTTTTCACCAAAAATCTTCTTCTCTGAAACCACAAGGCCCAGATCTTTGATATTTGGTATGAAGCTTCATCTAGTGGACCCCTACCAAGATTGTTCAAATTATAGTGCTGGGGCCAAAAATGCCACTGCCCCGGGGCCCTTTGGTTTTACATAGGCTTATATAGGGAAAACCTTTAAAAACCTTCTCCGATTAAACCGCAAAGACCTGATCTTTGATATTTTGTATGAAGCTTTATCTAGTGGACCTCTACCAGGATTGTTCAAATTATAGTGCTGGGGTGAAAATGCCCCGCTCCAGGGCACTTTGGTTTTACTTGGGCTTATATGGGGAAAATATTTAAAAATCTTCTTCTCTGAAACCGCAAGGCCAAGAACTTTGATATTTGGTATGAAGCTTCATCTAGTGGACTCCTACCAAGATTGTTCAAATAACAGTGCTGGGGCCAAAAATGCCCCCGCTCCGGGGCCCTTTGGTTTTACAGTGGCTTATATATGGAAGATCTTTCAAAATCTTCTTCTCTGAAACCGCAAGGCCAAGAACTTTGCTATTTGGTATGAAGCTTCATCTTGTGGACTCCTACCAAGATTGTTCAAATTATAGTGCTGGGCCCAAAAATGCCACCGCCCCGGGCCCTTTGGTTTTTACATGTGCTTATATATGGAAAATCTTTAAAAATCTTCTTCTCTGAAACCGCAAGGCCCATGTTTTTGCTATTTGGTATGAAGCTTCATCTAGTGGACCTCTAGCAAGATTGTTCAAATTAAAGTGCTGGGGCCAAAAATGCCCCGCCCCGGGGCCCTTTGGTTGTACATGGGCTTATATAGGGTAAATCTTTAAAAATCTTCTTCTCTGAAACCGCAAGGCCAAGGTCTTTGCTATTTGGTATGAAGCTTCATGTAGTGGACCCCTACCAAGACTGTTCAAATTATAGTGCTGGGGCTAAAAATGCCCCGCCCCGGGGCCCTTTGGTTTTACATAGGCTTATATAGGGAAAATATTCTCTGAAACCGCCAGGCCCAGGTCTTTGATATTTGGAATGAACCTTCATTTAATGGACTTCTACCAAGAATGCCCATGCGCCAGGGCCCGCTGGTTTTACATAGGCTTATATCCTTAGGACTTCCGGGCATTTTTGAAATCATGACTAAAATGGGGGTAGGGGAGAACATTTCGCCCTAGAACCCGATCTTTTGGGTCATTTAGTCTTGTCTAGCCCGTTTTCAATAGGAGACAAAATTTACTGTTCGGTATGTAAAAACAACCTTTCTGATGACGTCATAGGTCATGGCCCAGGGGTCACGCTATGCTAAAACATGCTCACAGACTCTCTTTTTCTATAATTTTACCTTATGTACTTTTGACTCTTTTGTACCTATTCTTGACATGTCTTTATTTTGGCCGCACTTGTTTCGTACAGACAGGACGCCGTCTCAAAGAACATGGGGCAGAATGGCAATTTCAGAGGCTAATTTTTTCGACTTTTTGCCAGGTTTGGAAGCCTCTGGTCCTGTTCCAGTATCTCTTAGAAGATTGATATGCATGTTGTGAACAGTTGTTGGAATACCCTATTCAAAAACACCCTTATCCAAAGTATGGTTGAATATGGGAAAGAATGAGGGTCGTTCAAAAAGTTTTTGGCAGCAATTACGCAAAAATACGCTATGGTAGTGGAAAGGATATAGGGAAATCCTTTAAAACTTTCTTTTCTGAAACCAGAAGGCCAAGGTCTTTGATATTTGGTCTGAAGCCTTATCTAGTGGACCGCTACCAAGTTCAAATTATAGCCCTTGGGCCAAGAATGCACTAGAGACACTGATACTCAGCTGAGCGAGTCAGGGCCTTCTGGGCCCTCTTGTTTACCTCTGAAACCACTGAGCTGTTATATAAATATTACACTCCTGAGAGGGTATAGTGAAAAATGTCACCCTGAGGAATATGAATATCAAACAAGGCGCACCTCATATTTATTTTATTGTACCGAACCAAACTAATAAATAAGGTAAAGGATTTTAATGAAAAATACAGGACAGCTCACATGCAACTTTTGAAGCAATGGCATTCCAAATTATCTGACTCAGCTACCGAGGCCGGCCGCAGGTTTAATACCTGCAGAGATTGGCAACATTCTTTCAGGGAGATAGACCATGAAATCTTCTATAATCATTCTCTCCCTTCTACTGATTTAAGAAGGGCAGCTGTCAGTTTCTGTCAAAAGAATATGCACTGTACTGGTTAACTGCTTATATATAAGTTTGCCTAAGAAGTGTGGTTAGGTAAACTGACTCGGTTTTTTGTGGGGTGGGGGGGGGGGGGGTTGCCGACCTCGGTAGCTCAGATGCGCGTCTGACTGGTGATCGGGAGGATGCTTGTTCGATACCTGCCGGGGTCGGCAACATTCTATCGTGGAGATTGATCATGAAATCTTTCCTACGGGCGTTTTCTCCCTTCTGCTAATTCAAGAAGGGCAGTTGTCAGTTTCTGCGAAAGAATGTGCACTTTACTGGTTAATCGCTGACGTATAAGCTTGCCCAGGAAAAGTGTGGATAGGTAAATTGACTGGTCCAAATATGACCTAAAATAGTGTTGACTAGGCCGTCAAACTCCAATTCGAACAAACGTTGCTCGCAAATGTCACAGGGGTGGAAAAAGAACATGACTCGACCGGGACTCGAACCCAGGGCCTTTCGCATACCGTGCGAACACTCTACCGACTGAGCTACCGAGCCACACGGTCGACCTGCTACACTTTCCCCCTGCTAAATTAGATTCGTCCCGAATCTCTTCTCATGAGATTCGTCCCGAATCTCTAAGTCCTATCCAGTCCGGCTGCGAGACTTATTTTCATACTCTTTCATGCCCTCAGACGCGGTGCTGGACCTACACTGGCCACCAAATGTCACAGGGGTGGAAAAAGAACATGACTCGACCGGGACTCGAACCCAGGGCCTTTCGCATACCGTGCGAACACTCTACCGACTGAGCTACCGAGCCACACGGTCGACCTGCTACACAAAGAAGGACTTATCCTACTCAAGAAGTGTGTGGGTGTGTTAACTGACAACTTGACATGATCATAATACTGCTCACTCTGTAGTTAAACTCAGAAACAAAGATGGTTTCTTGGTATCATGACAAGATGTGCAGACACCACTGGACATGCAAAATAAACTGTTAACACTTCTCTTTCCACTCCACAAATTCTTTGTTTTCTGTTTCTGTGGTCCAAAACAGAAACTGTGTTAGTTATAAGAGCATGGTGTACCCAAACAAAAATGTATAGATTATATAGTAAAATGACCATTTACAGTCATTTACTGAATAATCAATATATTTTTGGGACCCATCATTGGGTGGGTGGTTGTGGGCGTGTCTGGAACCTTTTCAACAGGATAGAGACAAAGGTATCATAATAGAAGCATCAAACCTTCCATTAAATGTTCCACATGGAACCCTATCAATTTTCAAGTTCAAGGGTCAAATTACAAAGCTACATCATAGAGGCATTAAACCTCCCACAAATGTTTTCCATTGAGGGAGGATAAACCCTATTGATTTTCAGGGTTAAAGGTCAAGGTCACAATAGACTTGACATTGAAAAACTTGTGAACAGGATATAAAACAGAATATCATAATATAAGCACCAAACCTTCCACAAATGTTTTCCATTGAGGGAGGATGAACCCTATTGATTTTCAGGGTCAAATGTCAAGGTCACAATAGACTTGACATTGGAAAACTTGTGAACAGGATAGAAGACAAAGCTATCATCATAGAAGCATTGAACCGTCCACAGATGTTCCCCATGGAGAGAGGATGACTCTATTGATTTTCAAGGTCAAAGGTCAAGGTCAAGATGGACTTAAGATTTAAAACCTAATGAACAGGTAGTAAGACAAAGCTATCATCGTAGAAGCACCAACCATTCCACAAATGTTTGCCACGGAGTGAGGATGAAACCAATTGATTTTCAAGGTCAGAGGTCACAGTCACAATGCATTAAATTTTGACACTGAAAACCTACTGAATAAGATAAAAAACAAAGCTTTCATTACCGAAGCATCAAATCTTCCACCAATTTTCCCCATGGAGAGAGGATGAACCCTATTGATTTTAGGGTCAAAGGTCAAGGTCACAATGGACTTGGCATTAAAAACCTTGTGAACAGGATAGAAGACAAAGCTATCATCATAGAAACATCAAATCTTCCACAAATGTTCCCCATGAAGACTAGATGGTGCCTATCGTTTTTCAGGGTCGAAGGTCAAGGTCACAATGGACTGGAAATGAAAACCTTGTGAACAGGATTGAAGACGAAGCTATCATTATAGAAGCATCAAATCTTCCATAAATGTTCCCCATGGAGAAAGGATGACTCCTATTGATTTTCAGTGTCAAAGGTCAAGGTCACAAGGACGGGGCATTAAAACCTTGTGAACAGGATAGAAGACTAAGCGATCATCTTGGAAGCATCAAACCTTTCACAAAGGTTCCCCATGTAGAGAGGATGAAGCCTATTGACTTTCAAGGTCAAAGGTCAAGGTCACAATGGACGGCATTAAAAACCTTGTAAACAGGATAGAAGACAAAATCTACCATATCAGAAGCATCAAAGGTAATCTCTAATGCTTAATACGTCTAACATATTCAGATTGGATTTAGATGTTGATGAATTGTGTCCAGTTGCGAGAGGATGCTACACTAGCATTGCCTTGTTATTTTTTGAGATCAGTCATTGTTTTTGGGATCCATCATTTTTGGGATCCATCATTAAACCATGTTAAATCCAAACCATTCTATAATGAAAAATGCTACAATGAGGTTTTGTGTATATTGCAGGTGATTTTGATGTGCCGTCAAGTCGTGAGGATGTTGATAGGGATAGCTCCTGGAACCAGTGGTTGAGGAATGAAATACACACACTCTTTATTGAAGCTCTGGAAGTTTTCAAGGTAAGATTCCTTAACCCATTGTATGCAGGAAACTCCTAAAGGGGTACCTTGGCAAACAGTGCAGGCCCAGATCAGATGCTGCAAAATGCAGCGTCTGATCTGGGCCTACACTTTTTGCTAACAGAATTTTCCATCAAATATAGAATAAAAATGGAAACAAATAGCCCTGCCACCCTTTTATATGACAATGGACTTGCCCAACAAATAGCAATGGAAGAGTCTTCTAGTATAGAATGGGTTAAACCTTGAATAGTTTGCCGTATTCTGATGCTCAGAACCAGATATGGAGTAGTAATGATAGTTTTAGTATGATTGTTTTATCTTATTTGCCCATAAAAGCATATTTTGTGCAGTACTATCAAGTGCCTTTATCATTTTAGTAACAAGAAAATAAGGAAAATTATCAGTTGGTTATCCTCATCACTCCCATTGTGTGATGTCAACTGCTTTTAGGGCTGTGAATACATCCATAACCCAAAATCAGAGGGGATATCCACAAATTATTTTTAGCTCACCTGTCACGTAGTGACAAGGTGAGCTTTTGTGATCACTTTTCGCCTGTCGTCAGTGCGTACGTAAGTGGGTAAACAATTTCTTCAAACGACATCTCCTCCTAAACCACTGATCAGATTTTGACCAAACTTCACAGCAATGATCCTTGGGTGGTCCCCTTTCAAAGTTGTTCAAATGGTTCCGGTCTGTTGCACATCTGGGTCATAGGAGCCAAAAATATTTTTTTTTTTCACCGAAAACTTAAAAAATCTTATTCTCTGAAACCACAAGGCCCAGGTGTTTGATATTTGGTATGAAGCTTCATCTAGTGGACCCCTACCAAGATTGTTCAAATTATAGTGCTGGGGCCAAAAATGCCCCCGCCCCGGGGCCCTTTGGTTTTTACATGGGCTTATATAGGGAAAATATTTAAAAATCTTCTTCTCTGAAACCGCATGGCACAGGTCTTTGCTATTTGGTATGAAGCTTTTTCTTGTGGACCCCTACCAAGATTGTTCAAATTATAGTGCTGGGGCCAAAAATGCCCCTGCCCCGGGGCCCTTTGGTTTTACATGGCTTTTTACATAGGGAAAATCTTTAAAAATCTTTATCTGAAACCCCATGACCCAGGTCTTTGCTATTTGGTATGAAGCTTTATCTAGTGGACCCCTAGCAAGATTGTTCAAATTATAGTGCTGGGGCCAAAAATGCCCCCGCCCAGGGGCACTTTAGTTTTACAGGGGCTTATATAGGGAAAATTATTAAAAATCTTCTTCTCTGAAACCGCAAGACCCAGGTCTTTGCTTTTTGGTATGAAGCTTCACCTAGTGGACCCCTACCAAGATTGTTCAAATTATAGTGCTGGGGCCAAAAATGCCCCCGCCCCAGGTCCCTTTGGTTTAACATAGGCTTATGTGTGGCGGCGGTAAAACGTCTCCCTGCCCTACATCATAGTGTAGATTATATTTTCTTGTCCTTTGGGATCATTGATTCCATTGTGGAATTTTGAAAATAGCTGAGGGTCACTGATGAGGCCTAATTGGCCGAAACTAGCTAGTCTGGCCCAGAAAACATGTACACTCCATATTTTTCAGTTCTGTGGTGTATTCGTTGCTTCCAAAGGATAACCCTTTTATAGAACATATTTAACTTCACTACAGCTGGTGTGTGGGAATGTGTGGCGGCGGTAAAACGTCTCCCTGCCCTACATCATAGTGTAGATTATATTTTCTTGTCCTTTGGGATCATTGATTCCATTGTGGAATTTTGAAAATAGCTGAGGGTCACTGATGAGGCCTTATTGGCCGAAACTAGCTAGTCTGGCCCAGAAAACATGTACACTCCATATTTTTCAGTTCTGTGGTGTATTCGTTGCTTCCAAAGGATAACCCTTTTATAGAACATATTTAACTTCACTACAGCTGGTGTGTGGGAATGTGTGGCGGCGGTAAAACGTCTCCCTGCCCTACATCATAGTGTAGATTATATTTTCTTGTCCTTTGGGATCATTGATTCCATTGTGGAATTTTGAAAATAGCTGAGGGTCACTGATGAGGCCTAATTGGCCGAAACTAGCTAGTCTGGCCCAGAAAACATGTACACTCCATATTTTTCAGTTCTGTGGTGTATTCGTTGCTTCCAAAGGATAACCCTTTTATAGAACATATTTATATAGGGAAAATCTTTCAAAATCTTCTTCTCTTAAACCACAAGGCCCAGGTCTTTGCTATCTGGTATGACACTTCATCTTGTGGACCTCTACCAAGATTTTTAATATGATACACCTGTGGCCAAAAAAGCCCCCACTGCGGGGCCCTTTGGTTTTACATAGACTTATATAGGGAAAATCTTTAAAAATCTTCTTCTCTAAAACCACAAGGCCTAGGTCTGTGATATTTGGTATGAAGCTTCTTTGTGATTCGCAAAATTACAGTATGTTTCCTCTGGCTTTCTTTGCCGGATCATTACAGGGTCACTGATGAGGCTTTATTAGCCGAAACTACGCAGTATGACCCATTTTCTTTCTTATGAATGTTTTCATTGCTCTTAAAGGAACTCATTTTTGATTTTTATTTGCCTTCACTGCAGCTGGTGTTGTGCCGTGTGGCGGCCGTAAAACGCCTCCCCGTACATCAACCATAGTGCAGTTTATATTTTACTTTTGGTCCTTTGAGATCAGCGTGAATATTCTGAGAAATCAGAAATAAATTTTTGGTTAAGACTCATATTCTAGACAGGCTTTTAATTATTTGGACCCCATTTTGATTTATATTAGTCTTTGAATCGACTGCCTATTCGAAATTCGCAAAATTACAGTATGTTTCCTCTGGCTTTCTTTGTCGGATCATTACAGGGTCACTGATGAGTCTTTATTAGCCGAAACTACGCAGTATGACCCGTTTCCTTTCTTATGAATGTTTTCATTGCTCTTAAAGGAACTCATTTTTGATTTTTATTCATCTTGTGGACCTCTACCAAGATTATTCAAATTACAGCCCTGAGACCAAAAATGCCTCCACCCCGGGGCCCTTTGGTTTTACATAGACTTATATAGGGAAAATCTATAAAAATCTTTTCTCTGAAACCGCAAGGCCCAGGTCTTTGATATTAGGTATGAAGCTTCATCTTGTGGACCTCTACCAAGATTGTTAAAATTAAATTAGGGCCAAAAATGCCTCTGCTCCGGGGCCCTTTGGTTTTACACAGACTAATATAGGGAAAATCTTGAAAAATCTTCTCCTCTGAAACTACAAGGCATAGGTCTGTGAAATTCGGTATGAAGCTTCATCTAGTTGACCTCTACCAAGATTGTTCATATTATGGCCTTGAGACCAAAAATGCCGTCGCCTCGGGGCCCTTTGGTTTTACATAGACTTATATTGGAAAATCTTTAAAAATCTTCTTCTGTGAACCCACAAGGCCTAGGTCATTGATGATTGGTGTGAAATTTCATCTAGTGGACCTCCAACTAGAATGTTCAAATTATAGCCCTGGGGCCAAAAATGCCCCTGCCCCGAGACCCTTTAGTTTTACATAGACTTACATAGGGAATATCTTTAAAAAAATCTTCTTCTCTGAAACTGCAAGGCCCTTGTCTTTGATATTTGGTATGGAGCGTCATCTAGTGGACCTCTACCAAGACTGTGCAAATTATAGCCCTCGAGCCACAAATTCCCCCGCCCCAGGGCCCTTTGGTTTTACATAGACTTATAGAGATAGGCTTTGAAAATGTTCTTCTCTGAAACAGCATGGCCCAGGTCTTTGATATTTGGTGTGAAGCTGCATCTAGTGGACCTCTATCAAGATTGTTTAACTTATAGCCATGAGGCCAAAAATGCCCCCGCTTGGGGACATTTGGTTTTACATAGGCTTATGTAGGGAATACCTTTAAAAAAATCTTCTTCTTTGAAACTGCAAGGCCCAGGTCTTTGATATTTGGTGTGTAGCTTCATCTTGTGGACCTTTGCCAAGATTGTTCAAATTATAGCCTTTGTTGATATTTGGTATGAAGCTTCACCCTTTTAGACCTCCCTCAACATTATGCACATTATAGCCCTTGGGTCAACAATTGCCCTCCCTGGGGCCCACTTGTTACTCTTTGGATCAGGTGAGCGATCCAGGGCCATCTTGGCCCTCTTGTTTTTATTTCTGCAGGAAAACATGTTGTGGTTACTCATTACAAGTGCCTCGGATACAAGTGCCTCTCCGAGGCACTGGTAATGAGTACCAACAATATATTTTCATGCAGAAATAAGAAATATACCAGTACTCTTTGGATGAAAATGCGGCTTATCTGGACCTATGTGGATACACCTTTAACGGAAGCAACTCTTTGGAATTTCCCTGCTGCCTGGCTAAATTGGGCCTTCTCTAAACTGAAAATGAACTCTCTCAAGACAAAATCATTCCTTTTAGAGTGGATATCCTTGTTCAGATGGGGCTGGTTATATTAGGAAACAAACAACAAGACACTATGCATTCACCTCAAACACTCAGACATATATGATGCAGTTTTATGAGCATATAGTTTCACTGTTAAGGCTGGCACGATTTATCAGATAATTGATTAATCAGTTGATAAATTCCACAAAAATGATAATCATGCCTGATTTGCTTGTAATTGATTATTAGATAGGTACAATTTACTACTCAAAGTTGTGCCTAAAATAGCTGGATGAGTGGCAAACAGTGCAGGCCTTGATGAGATGCTGCAGAATATGCAGTGTCTCATCTGGGTCTACACTGTTTGCTCAGGTCTGTCTGTTCAACTACATATGGTAAAGTACAATATATGGTAAGAGTCATGCTCAGACAAAAATCCAGACAGGTAAAATTATGACGAAATCTTCAGTGATTACTAATCGATTATCAATCACAATGGGAGGACTGATAATCGATTATCTTTTCAGCCCCGATTAGCCAGCCCAAGTCATTATTATGTAGTGTATAATGTTATAAAAAATTAAACAGTCACTCTTGCAATATAACATGGTTACTTGCATCATGACACTATTGATCCATGACAACATTATATTTTCTATTGAAATTCTTTTTTAACCCATAAAATGCCAATCATGACAATTGTCGTCTGCTTTGTCATCTGCTAGTAACTTTAAAAGTCATTTTTGCAAACATTGTGGACCCAAATCAGACTGTTCTTCTAGGAGCAGTGTGATTTGGGTCCACACTGTTTGCCTGAATGCAAAACTATTTTTAAAAAGTTTGTAAAAAGATTCAGCAGACGACATAAGCAGACGGCATTTTGAGATGTAGTTTTTCTCGATATCTAAAGGTTAACTTCTTCGGTTTAAAATTGTTATATAATAAACACAATCTGACACTAGCGGTCATTTCATATTTCAGAAGGAAATAACAGTGAATTTCTTGACGTCAGTCTGTCAGAATAAAAGTTAATTTAAATCGGCTCAAGTGCACATATGTGATAATACTTTGAACTGTATGCGGGAGAATAAGATTTGCCATTGTGGTGAGGGAGTTGTAAAGAATATATAGGGACATTTTCAGTTCAAATGAGGGTGGCTCCAAAATTTTACTAAAATTTAGCATAAATTGGCCAAAAATTAGCATCAAAATGAGGGAGTCTCCCCCCTGATGAGGGATTTATCACAGGTATGCAAGTGTTTGATTTGTTGGGTAATAAATCAGTTTGATACATGCTTGTGATTTGATCTTCTTTACACCTCTAAACTGTGATTTATTACTCAACAAATCACTGCTAGAGCTAATCTTTTTAATTTTTGAATCTCAGGTGCACCCAGATTTCTCCAACATGGAGGCAGTGTCAGCTTTCCTACAGTTTGTACCAATGGAAGATGAGATTCTGGACTTCTTCAAACCAGTAGCTTCCCAGATACTGAGTAAACTGAAGGCCAGGCCATGTATCCCTACACAACCTAACACTCAAGGTATGTCAGTAACCCTTATCCACCCTATCTTTGCAAACAGTGTTGATCCAGACCAGGTAGCTTATGAAGAAGCCATCTGACCAGGATCTACACTGTTTATCATGCAGTTTGTCAATTGAAGGCATTATTTAAAATAATTTGATTGGTTGATAGTCAGAGAGGGGTACGGCTACATTAATTTATTCAGCAGGATAAGGGTTAAAGGAAATCGATAAACCTTTCGAATCCACAGTGATGAGAGGCCTAATGCTTGAGAGATAGGCCAAGGAGGCCCATTGCATTGACTTGTATAATGCAGTGTCAGCAATGCTTTTATTATACCCCCGGCATACGAAGTATGTCAGGGGGTATATAGTTTTCGTCTTTCCTTCCGTTCGTCCGTTTGTTCGTTCGTTTGTTTGTTTGTTCGTTCGTTCGTTAGTTCGTTCGTTTGTTCGTACTTCCGTCCGTTCCAACGTTTGTCAACCTTTACGTCAAAGTTTGCGTTAAACCTTTTTGACAGCTCATATCTCTGTAACCACATGTTAGATTCTCTTCATGTTTGGTAAAGGATATCTCTATAGCATCACCTTTCATATGGAATATCTAAGCCCCTGGGTCAAGCCCTTGGGTGGGCTGTCTGCCTGTCCGTCTGTCTGTTCATCTACTTTTACGTCAAAGTTTTGTGTTAAACCTTTTTCATTGCTGATATCTCTGTAACCACATGTTAGATTCTCTTCATGTTTGGTAAAGGATATCTCTATAGCATCACCTTTCATATGGAATATCTAAGCCCCTGGGTCAAGCCCTTGGGTGGGCTGTCTGCCTGTCCGTCTGTCTGTTCATCTACTTTTACGTCAAAGTTTTGTGTTAAACCTTTTTCATTGCTGATATCTCTGTAACCACATGTTAGATTCTCTTCATGTTTGGTAAAGTATATCTCTATACCATTACCATTCATATGGAATATCTAAGCCCCTGGGTCAAGCCCCTGGGTGGGCTGTCTGTCTGTTCGTCTGTCTGTTCATCTACTTTTACATCAAAGTTTTGTGTTAAACCTTTTTCATTGCTGATATCTCTGTAACCACATGTTAGATTCTCTTCATGTTTGATAAACGATTTCGTGATGCATGTCCCTGCCCCCCACCCATGGTGACCTTGACCTAAAGGTCACGAACTTAGAAATTTTACATTTGGTTAAAGTTTTATGACAAAGTTTATAGATGCCTGTATGTTCTAAACTCTAAGAAAAATTCTATTGATACTCGCAGCAATGTTGCATACCAGTCCAAAGATTCATTGATGCATACCCCACCCTGCTGCTTCTTAACTTTGATCCCTCACTCCCTTGGTCCATTTAGAAATTTTATGTTTGGTTTAGCTTTTACAAGCACATTTATAGGTTCTTATAGCTTCTTGACTTCATTCATATTACATACAAACTTGAAAGATATATCAGAGGGTGGCACTGGCCGGGGGTATATGTGACCCACTGGTCGCTTTCTCTAGTATTTTTATGTCCCCGGTAGCGATAGTGGGGACATTTTTTTTGCCCTGTCTGTTTATTTGTTTGTTGGTTTGTACGTGGACATCTTTAACGTTGGTCATAACTTTTGAATTTGAGATAGAGCCTTCATCTTTTGCATGTAGTTTCCTTGTGATAAAGGCTTACCTTCCATACAAAAAAATTGATCTGTGACCATGACCTTGACCTTTGACCTACTTAAAAGAAAAAATAACATTGGTCATAACTTTTGAACCGTTTGAGATAGAGCCTTCATATTTTGCATGCTTGTTCCTTGTGACAAGGGCCTCATGTCCATTCAAAAAATATTTGACCTGCCACCTTGACCGTTGACCTACTTAAAGAAGAGACCGGCCCCGATAGCTCAGTTGGTAGAGTGTCCGCTCCGGGGAACGGGAGGTCACGGGTTCGATCCCGGGCCGCGACATGGTAAAATGGTACTAGCTGCTCCTCGCTTGGCACTCAGATTTACGGGGTAGAGCCAGGACTGGTCGATCCAGTGTCAGGATAATGTGACTGGGTGTGGTATCATGTAATGTGTCTGGGACATGATACTTCAGTGAGGCAGCACTATAAAAGTGAGCATTGAGCTCCCTGTCGCAACCAGACACCGTCGTGATATGACAGAAAAATTGTTGAAAGCGACGTTAAACCTGAACTCACACACACACACACACACACACACACACACACACACACACACACACACACACACACACACACACACACAACACACACACAACACACACACACACAATACTTGAAATAACATTGGTCATAACTTTTGAATTGTTTGAGATAGAGCCTTCATGTTTTGCTTATAGGTTCCTTGTGACAAGAGCTTTACGTCCATACAAACATTTTTGACCTGTGACCTTGACGGTTGACCTACTTAAAGAAGAAATAATATTAGACATGACTTCTGAACCTTTTGATATAGAGTCCATATTTTGCATGTAGGTTCCTTGTGACGAGGGTTTCATGTCCATACAAAGAATTTTGACCTGTGACCTTGACCAGTGACCTACATTGTTTGTCATGCAGTTTGTGAATTGAACAAATATATTATATCATTTAATTTGAATGGTTGATAATCAGCAATGGGAGTGGCTTAATTAATTTATGCAGCGGGAGAAAAGATAAAGCAAGATACAAGCCACATCTTGGAAAAACCTGCATTTGCCATTTGTGAACAATAGAAGTGCCGGGCAGCCTATACATCCACGCAGCCTCATCAGCATCTTTATGCTCACTGCTTGAATATACAATACATCTAGGGCCACTTGTTCAAAACTAACAACGTCATTAGCTAACGTATTGTTAAAACTTTGATCATTCAATATGGCGAAAATAATAATCTTTTTGCTGCTCACATTTTTTAAGCAAAAAAAAAAAAAAAAAAAAAAAAAATTAGATAACGTACTTGCTAGAAGGTTAACAATTTGACCACTAACAAGCTCATAAAGCTAACCATGCTTTAAACAACTGGCCCCTAGTTGTTTATTTCTAAAATTTCAACCCTCTTGCTAGTCTACCGGCCTTGGTAGCTCAGTTAGATTCGCGTCTGACTGGTAATCAGGAGGACGCGGGTTCAATTCCTGCCAGGATTGGCAATATTCTTTCGTGGAGATTGATCATGAAATCTTTTCTACAGTCATTCTCTTCTTTCTGCTGATTCAAGAAGGGCAGTTGTCATTTTCTGGCGAAAGAATGTGCACTGCACTGGTTAACTACTTACGTATAAGCCTGCCCAGGAAAGGTGTGGATAGGTAAACTGACCGGCTCTAAAATGACCTAAATAGTGTTAACTGAGCCATTAAACTCCAATACAAACGAAACAAACAAATCTTGATAGTCTGTGTAGCTAAGCTGGCCAGTTTGTGTCTTACCAAGGGCCAGTTGTTCAAAGCATCGTTAGCTTAACAAGCTCGTTAGTGGTCACATTATGTGTTCTAGCCAGTACAATATCTAAATTTTTTGGTATTTTTGCTGAAAAATGTGAGCAGCTTTAACATTGCTCGCATCGTTTTAGGAAAATACTAGCATATTTGCCATATTAAATTATCAAAGTTTAAACGATACATTAACTAATGATGGTCGTTAATTTTGAACAACTGGTCCCTTGTCACATATCCCAAAGACATATTTTCTTGTGATGGGGGTCATATACAGATGAACCTCTTTATACTGACATTTCATATCACAACAGAACTTGTTACAATGACTTTTTCACTGAAACGAATCCTGAACCCAAAATCGGATGGAATATAGGAGATATTCTTGAATATTTTATTAGCTGACCTGTCACGTAGTGACGAGGTGAGCTTTTTGATCACTTTTTGTCCGTCGTGCGTCCGTCCGTGCGTCCGTAAACAATTTCAAATAAGTATATCTCAAATACCCCATGGCCAATCTTGATCAAATTTCATGTGAAGCATCATCAGGTGGGGGAAAAAGCTGCATAGGGTTTTTTGGCTGATCAGATTGGAATTCTGGCATGGCAAAATATAGCTCCCATAGACTTATAAAGGGAAAATTTTTAAAAATCTTCTCTGAAACCATAGAGCCTAAAGCTTAGATATTTAGCATGTAGCAAGGGCAAGTGGTCAACTACATAATTCCTGCCAGTCATGCCCCTGGGTGCCAAATGGGCCACGCCTCGGGGCCCCTTCGCTCCCATAGACTCATAATGGAAAAACGCTTCAAAAATTTTCTTCTCTGAAACGACAGGGCCCAGAGCTTAGATATTAATTATGTAGCAATGGCAAGTGGTCACCTACATAATTCCTGCCAATCATGCCCCTGGGTTCAAAATGGGCCACGCCCCGGGGCCCCTTCGCTCCCATAGACTCATAATGGAGAAAAAGCTTCAAAAATCTTCTTCTCTGAAACCACAGGGCCCAGAGCTTAGATATTTAGCATGTAGTAACGGCAAGTGGTCACCTACATAATTCCTGCCAATCATGCCCCTGGGGTCCAAACGGACCGCGCCCCAGGGCCCCTTCGCTCCTATAGTTTCATAATGGAAAAAAGCTTCAAAAATCTTCTTCTCTGAAACCACAGGGCCCAGAGCTTAGATATTTAGCATGTAGCAAGGGCAAGTGGTCACCTACATAATTCCTGCCAATCATGCCCCTAGGGTCCAAACGGACCACGCCCCGGGGCCCCTTAGCTCCTTTAGACTCATAATGGAAAAAAGATTTGCAATCTTCTTCTCTGAATCCACAGGGCCCAGAGCTTAGATATTTAGCATGTAGCAATGGCAAGTGGTCACCTACATAATTCCTGCCAATCATGCCCCTGGGTTCCAAATGGGCCGCGCCCCGGGGCCCCGTCGCTCCCATAGACTCATAATGGAAAAAAGCTTCAAAATCTTCTTCTCTGAAACCACAGTTCCCAGAGCTTAGATATTTAGCATGTAGCAAGGGCAAGTGGTCAACTACATAATTCCTGCCAATCATGCCCCTTGGTGACAAATGGACCACGCCCCGGGGCCCCTTCGCTCCCATAGACTCATAATTGAAAAAAGCTTCAAAAGCTTCAAAAATCTTCTTCACTGAAACCACAGGGCCCAGAGCTTAGATATTTAGCATGTAGCAATGGCAAGTGGTCACCTACATAATTCCTGCCAATCATGCCCCTGGGTTCCAAATGGGCCACGCCCCGGGGCACCTTCGCTCCCATAGACCCATAATGGAAACAACTTCAAAAATCTTCTTCTCTGAAACCACAGGGCCCAGAGCTAAGATATTTAGCATGTAGCAACGGCAAGTGGTCACCTATATAAATCCTGCTGATCATGCCCCTGGGGTCCAAATTGGCCAAATCCTATGGCCCCTTAACGCCAATAAACTTCTTCTCTGAAACCATGAAGTACAGACCTTAGATATTTAGTATAAAGCAACATAAAATGGTCGCCTACATGAATCCTGCCAACCATGCCCTTTGGGTCAAAATTTGCCATGCTTCAGGGGTCATTAGCTCATATAGACTTATACTGGAAAAAACATCACAAATTTTCTTCTCCAAAACCATAAGGCTCAGAGCTTAGATATTTAGTATGTAGCAATGTCAAGTGGTCTCCTACACTAATGATTTTTTGGTACACAGGTGAGCGATATAGGGCCATTGGGCCCTGTTGATTGTATCAAGAAGCAAATGTTGGAGATATTTGTTAGAATCAATTCAGCGAGGCGGGCGATACTTATTAGGGCCCCGCACTGAAAGTGTGGGTGCCCTATAGTAATCACTCTGTCCGTCCGTCTGTCTGTCTGTCTGTCCGTCCGTCTGTCCGTCCACAAATTTTTTTATCCTCCATAACTTTTTATTATTCCTGGATGGATTTAAATATTACTTGGCATCATTCTGTCCGTCCGTCTGTCCGTCTGTCTGTCCGTCTGTCCGTCTGTCCGTCCACAAATTTTTTATCCTCCATAACTTTCTTATTCCTGGATGGATTTAAATATTACTTGGCAGAAATGTAAACCATAATGTGATGGAGTGTTGCGTGCAAGACTCAGGTCCGTACCTCAAAGGTCAAGGTCATACTTAGAGGTTAAAGGTCAAAAAAGGGTCTTTCCTGTGTCCAATTAATAACTTTGTTATTATTCCTGGATGGATTTAAATATTACTTGGCAGAAATGTTAACCATAATGTGACGAAGTGTCACACGCAAGACCCACAGCCGTACCTCAAAGGTCAAGGTCATACTTAGAGATAAAAGGTCAAAAAAGCGTCTTTTTTATTGTGTCCAATCTATAATTTTCTTATACCTGGATGGATTTAAATATTACTTAGCAGACATATTAACCATAATGTGACAGTGTGTCACGCGCAAGACCCAGGTCCGTACCTCAAAGGTCAAGGTCATACTTAGAGGTGAAAGGAAAAAAAAAACGTCTTTTTTAACATCAACATTTTCCTACTCCTCTGATAGCGCTGCCGGGGCCCTAGTCAGTTTCACTGACAGCTCTAGTTTTTTCTTGGATTAACTGAGGAGGAAAGCCCTTTATTAACCATTGTACATTTCCTTATTTGGATTCTTTTTAGCTTAGCAACATCAAAGTATAAGGCAGCTGTAACTGTATTGTCTTAATAATGGGGTTCGTATGTACATGTATTTATTATGCTATTCTTCACCAGGTGTTATCTCATGGAAGATGCCTTCCCAGACAGTAAGAGTTCGGGATCCACTAGTAAGAGAAGTGATCACCCCAGAACTGCTACACAAACATCTCAACTTGTTCTATCTCCATGGTGATGTGGCAGTCCTGTTGAACCCGACCTTGACCTCCTGTCTTGGGATTGAGAGTTTGACCTCAGAACACTTGTTCCAACTTGGAAAGGCCATGATAGTTGGCATGGAATCTCACTGCAGTAAGCTGAACTACATATATACTACATGATAATAATTTCTGGAAAACATCCTGAAAGTTTATAGTTTTGTTTCCAAAGTTTATTCAGTAAACGCAAATACGTCACAGATGGCTGGCCTCAGTAGCCCAGTCAGATATCCGTCTAACTGGTGATCAGGAGGATGCAGGTCCGATACCTGCCATGGTCAGCAACTTTGGCATCTTTTTGTGGAAATTGATCATGAGATCTTTTTTAAGGCCATTCTCTCCCTTCCTCAGATTCAAGAAGGGCATTTGTCAGTAAGCCAGCTAAAAAAGACCTAAATAGTGTTGACTGGGCCATTAAACCCCAATGCAAACAAACAGATGGCCTGTTTACCTTAGCTACATAAGAAGAAGTGTGGGATAATTAAGGAGATTTGCAAATGTATGCTGTGTGTACTCAGTAGAATCGCCTTGATGAAGCAATTCTAATGAGTACACACAGCATTAATTTTTTAGCTCACCAGAGCCGAAGGCTCCGGGGGAGCTTATAGGATAGGCAGTTGTCCGTCGTCGTCGCCGTCTGCGTCGTCTGTGTCGTCTGCGTCAACACTATTAAACATCTTCTCCTTTGAAATCACTGGGCCGATGGGGCCGAAATTTTATCTGTAGCATCCTTGGGCTGGGGGACTGAAAGTTTTTTTTTTTTATGAAAATCGGCTCATTAGTTTGGTTGCTATGGCAACTTAGAGTTTCCATAGACTTATTATGGGGAAAATTGAAAAATGGCATTTTTTCTGCCAAGTCATTGCAGATAGTTTGACAAAACTTTTATAGAAATGTTTCTTGAGTAAACTTCTCAACCATATGCTTTTATGCCAACCTGAGGGTCCCCCAGGTTGTGTCGGGGCCATGCCCCACCCCCACCACTTCATAAAAGGCCATATATCACAGAAACCATTCAGATCCCGACCCCTAAACCATATATATTCTTGTTCCTTATGATAAGACCCATTCAGTGACATCAACCTAGGAGTCCCTGGGATGCGCCGGGGCCATGCCCCATCCCCTCCATTTCATAAAAGGCCCAATAGCTTGGAAACCTGACAGATCCCCGCCCCTAAACCATATAAATTCTTGATCCTTATGATAAGACACATTCATTGACACCAGCATGGGTATCCTCAGGGATGCGCTTGGGCCTTGCCCCACCCCTTCACTTCATTAAAGGCCATATATCTCAGAAACTGTTCAGATCCTCACCTCTAAACCATATATATTCTTGTTCATTATGATAAGACGCATTCAGTGACACCAACCTGGGGGTCCCCAGGGATGTGCTGGGGCCATGCCCCACCCCCTCCATTTCATAATCTCACAATATCTCGGAAACCCAAAGATGGCTACCCCTAAACCATATA
This sequence comes from Lucinisca nassula, assembly GCA_963580285.1. Taxonomy (NCBI): domain Eukaryota; kingdom Metazoa; phylum Mollusca; class Bivalvia; order Lucinida; family Lucinidae; genus Lucinisca; species Lucinisca nassula. Next base: position 40,146,213 of record OY757017.1, read on the forward strand.
TATTCTTGTTCTTTATGAAGAGAAGCGTTCATTGACACCAACCTGGGGGTCTCCCGGGGCCTTGCCACCCCCACCCCCCAATTCATATCTCAGAAACTGTTCTTAGCCCCACCCTAAACCATATATATTCATCTTCCTTATGATAAGATGCATTCAGTGACACCAGTTTGGGAGTCCCCGGGGCATGCCAAGGCCATGCCCCATCGCTTTACTTCATTAAAAGCCATATATCTCAGAAATAGTTCAGATCCCCACTCCTAAACCATATACTTGTTCCTTATGATAAGACTCATTCAATCACACCAACCTGGGGGTCTCTTTGTGCTGAGGCAATGTGCCCCGCCCTTCAACTTTATAAAAGGCTTTATATTTCAGAAACCATGCAAATCCCCACCCCATAATCCTATATGTTCTTGTTCCTTATTATACCCCCCGCAAACGAAGTTATACCCCCCGCAAACAAAGTTCGGGGGTATACTGTTTTCACGTTGTCCGTCCGAAAGTCCGTATGTCCGTAACACTTTGATTTTTCCTGCATAGCCTACATAATAATTTAAGGAATGTCACCATATTTTGCATAAACATTGACATTGATGAGCTGCTTATGCTACAGAAAAATAAGGTTCTAGGGGCTAGTGTTTTTAGAGTTATTACCCTTTGTTATTTTTAACTAATTGTTCTGGCCTGTACCCAGATGTGCATGTACAGTGAACTCAACTCCTCCCACAGTTTCTGTCTAAGCAATCTGATTCTTAGCATACACTTTCTAGATATATTGAGTATGTGCATGAAGAAGTTTTATGTTGGAATTTTATTTTTTGACAAAATAATTGCTTTTTGAACTTAGCCATTTTTGTGCAATTCTTGGTATTGTACCTAGAATATGCATGTATGGTGAACTCAACTCCTCCCACAGTTTTAGTCTAAGGAATTTGATTCTTAGCATACACTTTCTAGATGTATTGGGTATGTGTATGAAGAAGTTTTATGTTGGAATTTTATTTTTTGACAAAATTATTGCTTTATGAACTTAGTCATTTTTATGCAATTCTTGGTGTTGTACCCAGAATATAAATTTAAGAAATGTCACCATATTTTGCATAACATTGACATTGATGAGCTGCTTATGCTACAGAAAAATAAGGTTCTAGGGGCTAGTGTTTTTAGAGTTATTACCCTTTGTTATTTTTAAGTAATTGTTCTTGCCACTACCCAGATGTGCATGTACGGTGAACTCAACTCCTCCCACAGTTTCTGTCTAAGCAACCTTTTGTTTGCGGGGGGGGGGGGGGGTGGTTATCTAATAAGCAGTGCTTATTCACTTTTTCATTTTTAGCACACCTACTGTAGGGGAGTCAGCAGGGGCCATTCCTATCCTTTCCACTTCATAAAAGGGCCTCAAATCTCAGAAACCGTTCTGATTCCCACCCCTAAACCATATAATGTACTTGGTCCTTATGATAAGACACATTTAGGGACAACAATCTTGGGCTTTCCTGGGATAAACAGGGCATGCCCCAACCCCTCCACCACTTTCGAGGCCTTACAGATCCCCACTGCTAAACCATATATATTCTTGTTCCTTATGATAAGACGCATTTAGTGATACCAACCAGGGCTCCATTGGGTCCATGTCCCAATGTTTCAGATACTGAGTCCACATGGGTGCTCATTTGGACATGGGGGTTCATTTGGTAGATTAAAATGATATAATGTTAAAATACATGGATGCCATTGGGCAGTGAGAACCTGAGCTCTGGTGAGCATAGTGGCCCATGTGCCTCTTGTTTTATTATAGAATACCAAAAAGATGTCCCAAAATTAACCAAGTTACTCTTGGGAGTTACCCTCAATGGGTCGAACTACCCCTGCCTTGAACTGATTTTCGTGGATGCAAAGGTATTGAGGGCGTCATCCCTCTGACTGTAAATGTCCATCTACAACAGAACCCCATATCAGATTCGTATTGTATATTCTAACACACTGCGCCTGTATAGGTAAGTGAAAGAAACTGTGATTTATTCTGCAGTAAATCACAGTACGGAAGATAGTGACGAGGAAAGCTGCCGTTTTATGACGTCATTGTAGGTTCTTTGACGTTAAGACCTGGAAAAGTCTGAACTGTTGTGGTGTTAGCTTGTTTACAGCATGTATTTGGACAGGCAAGCCAGCGTGAACTGTATAGATGCAAAATGTGGCGTCCCGTCTTGTTATGTTTCCCCCGCGAAAAAAAAAAATTCGGAGAGACATATTGTTTTTCCCCCGGGCGTCTGTCTGTCTGTCTGTCCGTCCGTCACAAAATCGTGTCCGCTCTATAACTTTAAAACCGTTCAAGCTATCTTTACGAAACTTCATGTAAATATAATTCGACATTAGACGATGTGCAATGCACAAGAATGATAACTCTCGCATTTTTATTTTTTGAGTTATCTCCCTTGGAAGTTTGTTGGTGTGTACGTATGTATTGGAAAATCGTGTCCGGTTATTAATTTTCTTATTTTCAGATGGATTTTGGAATTACTTGGCAGAAATATTAACAACCATGAGAGGATGTGTGGCCTGCGTGAGGCAGGTTGGTACCTCAAAGGTCAAGGTCATACTTAGAGGTCAAAGGTCGAAAAAGGGGCCTTTTTTCGTGTTTGGTCAATTACTTTCTTATTTTTAGATGGATATTAAAATTACTTGGCAGAAATGTCAACTACCATGAGACAATGTGTTGCGTGCATGACCCAGGTTGGTACCTCAAAGGTCAGGTCATACTTAAAGGTCAAAGGTCAAAAAAGGGGCCTTTCTTCGTGTTTTGTCAATAACTTTCTTATGTTTAGATAGAATTTGAAATAACTTGGCATAAATATTAACTATAATGAGACGATGAGTTGCACGCATGATTCAGGTTGGTACCTCCAAGGTCAAGGTCATACATAGAGGTCAAAGGTAAAAAAGGGACTTTTTTCTTGTTTGGTCAATAACTTTCTTATTTTTAGATGGATTTTGAAATTACTTGGCAGATATGTTAACCACCATGAGACGATGTGTTGCGTGCATGACCAGATGGGTACCTCAAAGGTCAAGGTCATACTTAGAGGTCAAAGGTCAAAAAGGGGCCTTTTTCGTGTTTGGTCAATAACTTTCTTATTTGTAGATAGATTTTGGAGTTACTTTGCAGAAATGATAATCACAATGAGACGATATGTCTTTTGCAGGACCTATGTTGGTACCTCAAAGGTCAGCCGGCCTCAGTGGCTCAGTCGGATGCGCGTCTGACTGGTGATCAGGAGGACGCGGGTTCGACTCCCGCCGGGGTCGGCAACATTCTTTCGTGGAGATTGATCATGAAATCTTTTCTACGGTCATTCTCTCCCTTCCGCTGATTCAAGAAGGGCAGTTGTCAGTTTCTGGCGAAAGAATGTGCACTGTACTGGTTAACCGCTTACGTATAAGCCTGCCCAGGAAAGTGTTGATAGGTAAACTGACCGGCTCAAAAATGACCTAAATAGTGTTGACTGGGCCGTAAAACTCCAATACAAACAAAACAAAACCTCAAAGGTCAACGTCATACTAAGAGGTCAAAGGTCAAAAAAGGGGCCTTTTTAAGTGTTCAGTCAATAACTTTCTTATTCCTGGATAGATTGTGAAATTACTTGGCAGAAATGTTAACCATCATATGATGATGTGTTGCGCGCTAGACCCAGGTCGGTACCTCCAAGGTCAAGGTCATACTAAGAGATCAAATGTCAAAAAATGTTTGTTTTTCTGTGTCCAGTCAATAACTTTTTATTTCTGGATGGACTTTTTAAAGTAACCATGCAGAAATACTCACCTTCATTAGATGATGAGTCGTGTGCAAGACCAAGGTCCATACCTCAAATGTCAAGGGCATACCTAGAGGTCAAAGGTCAAAAAAGGGGCCTTTTTGTGTACAGTCAATAACTTTCTTATACTTTGATGGCGTATGAAATTACTTGGCTGAAATGTTACCCACTATGAGACGATGTGTTGTAATTCAAAGGTCAATGCCATACTTAGAGGACAAAGGTAAAAAAGGGCTTTTTATGTACAGTCAATAGCTTTCTTTTTTCTCTATGAACTTTTTAAAGTTGCTTTGCAGAAATGTTCATCTTCATTAGATGATTTGTTGCTCACAAGACCCAGGTCAATATCTCCAATGTCAAGGTCATAATGAGAGGTCAAAAAGGGGGAGACATCTGTGTTTTTGTAGAAAAACAAATTCTAGTTCTATGCTGTTTGCCACTCATTTAGTTATTAGTTTTATGATGCCACTCGGTTCTTTGGCGTTAAGAGCTGTGAAAAATCTTAACTATTGCATTCCAGATCAAACTGTATGGATTCAACATGTGGCATCTCATCTTGCAGTTTGCCACTCATTTAGTTAATTTATGGACAGATTTTAGAACAAGCTTAGTAAGGAGTTGAGGTGTCCAAATACATAGGGCAAATACAGTAACACGGGCCTCCGTGGCCTAATGGATAAGAGCGCTGACTCTTAGTCATTAGGTCTCTCACCGCCGTGGGTTCGAGCCTCGCTCGGGTCACGTGTGAGACGCCAAGTTCTGCAACGGAAGGTCAGGTGGTTTTTCTCCGGGTACTCCGGTTTTCGCCCACCTATGATTAACGATCGGCTCGATATGAGTGAAATAATCTTAAAAGGGCCGTAAAACCCAAACCCCAAAAAAATAAAATACAGTAACCCTTGAAGCACTAAGCAGAATTGTATAACATGCAGAGTTCTATTTATTTTTATTTTTATGTAAATATTCACTTGAATTGTATATGAAAAATTTGCAAAAAAAAAATAATTGAAAGCGTCATCTGCTATTAAAATGACAGGTGTTAAGGTAGTGTTTCTGTATATTTACTATATGATTGTCTCCTAGGTGACGAGGATGTGGTCACCGTCTCCCGCTGGCTGGCATGTATGTACAGAAGTCTGGATGAGTTCCAGCATGACTCGACAGTCCTGGATTCCCTGAAAGCCTTCAGCATGCTACCACTGTCAGACGGACAGCTAGTGTCACTGAATGAGAAGACTGTTTTCTTCCCAATCATGAAGAACTTGGAGAAACAAAGAAAAAGAGGTAAGATACTGTTATCTTATATGAAACAGGGGTAAGATACTGTTATCTTATATGGAACAGAGGACAGCTAGTGTCACCGAATGAGAAGACTATTTTCTTCCTAATTATGAAGAGCTTGGAGAAACAAAGAAACAGAGGAAAGATGCTGTTACCTTGCATAGTGTTACGAGCCAGGCGTAGCAGAAAGAAAAAGCAATCAAGCCTTTTGGAAAAATTTAACAAAATTTATTTACAAGTTAACTTTAACCTGTAGAAGTAAGAAAATTAAATGTACTTAGCTCTGTTATGAAATATCCTGAATGAATCTTTTTTCCTTGATCCCACAGAATTCACAGTCCAAAATGAAAAGTAATATCCTTTAACAATCCAACACAGAATTTAGAAATAACTTTCCTTATAAGCCCAAACATCAAACTCCAAAGTCTGACTCAATGAGAAAAATCAAGCTCTTTTATAGACCCTAAGATTTCTCTAGAACATTCCAGAGGGCTGTTGAATAAGATGAGGTAATTTTCTAAAAATAATGCAACCCAGAACTTTCTGGAAGGTTCTGAAGTACTTTTCGTTGTAAACATGTTGTTTACAAAAATGAAATTAATCTGTGACTCAGCTTTCTAGAATCTTCTATAAGAAGATTAACAAGATATTTATAGCACTATTAGGTCAACACTGGGGTGAAAGTGGGAATCAGAAAAATAAATTCATATGCATAACACTCCCCCTCTTCGAGGAAAAGAAAGATTTATGTAATAAAGCTTTCTTTTGCTTTAAGAATAATAAAATATTGAGCATAGCATATAAAATTACATGTATCTACAATCCACTTTAGTAGGAAAGAAAAACACAACTCCTGACACTGCTCATACTCTTGAAAGTGCATCAGGGATAATGTTATCTCTCCCTCTGATATGCCTTATGTCTAAATTATACTCTTGTAGCATAAGACTCCACCTGAGCAACCGCTGATTTTTGTTTTTCATTTTATGTATGAAAGTCAGTGGATTGTGATCACTGAAAACAACAATCGGTGCAGCAGTAGGTGCAAGATAAACTTCGAAATGTTGCAGAGCAAGAATCAGAGACAAGCACTCTTTCTCTATGGTAGAGTAATTTCTCTGATGCTTATTAAACTTTTTGGAAAAGTAGCAAACTGGATGATCCACACCATTTCCATCTTCCTGCAACAAAACACTACCTGCACCTACGTCACTAGCATCTACAGCTAGCTTAAACTCCTTTTCAAAGTTTGGTGCTAAGAGAACTGGTTCACTCTTGAGTATGGCTTTAAGTTTATCAAAAGCATTTTGGCATATTGCATTCCAATGGAATTTTGTTCTTTTGCTGAGCAAATTTGTCAAAGGCTCAGCAATGACAGAGAAATTATTACAGAACTTTCTGTAATAACCAGCCGTACCAAGAAATCGCATCAGCTGTCTTTTGCACGTGGGTACGGGAAAATTTGAGATAGCCTCAACTTTAGCATCAATGGGTTTCACATGACCTTGACCTACAACATGACCTAGAAATGTCAAACTTGCATGGCAGAATTAACTTTTAGCAAGATTGATTGTCAATTTGGCATTACTCAGTCTATCAAAGAATGCTCGAATAGTCCCAAGATGTTGATTCCACTGGTCGTTGTATATGATAGCATAATCGATATAAGCACTGCAGCCTTCCACCCCTGCAATTACCATGTTTATTAAGCGTTGAAATGTTGCGGGAGAGTTTTTCGTTCCAAGTGGCATGACTTTATAGTTAAATAATCCGTCTGGTGTTGTGAATGCCAAAACCTCCTTTGCTCTATCTGTAAGTGGAATTTGCCAAAATCCTTTCAGAAGGTCGAATTTCGTTATGTATTTGGCATTCCCGATGTTATCAATGCAGTCATCCATTCTTTGAATAGGAAATCTATCTGTTTTACTTATGGAATTAACTTTCCTAAAATCTGTACACATACGATATGTCCCATTAGGTTTTGGTACAAGAATACAAGGAGAACTCCATCATTCACTTTGGCTTGGTTCAATAAAGTCATTGTCTAATAGATACTGAACTTCTTCTTTAAGATATTTTTGTTTCACAGGATTCATCCTGTATGGGTGTTGTTTTACAGGTTTAGAACCATTTATGTCCACATCGTGAAATATTTTGTCTGTCCGTGTTGGAATGTCAGGAAATAAGTGTTCATATTAAAAAATCAGCTGTTTCAGTTCATTCCGCTGATTTGGCTCTAGATGAGACAGTTTCTGGTCAAGATTCCGTAGATTGTCAGAATTCTGAAGTTTTGATGATGTCGGATCCGACTTCACTGAATTAATATCCTCACAGTCATTGTCACATGAGTTAAGTGGAACAGAGCTTACTAGATTGACTGATGTTAAAGATGTAGTGTCCCTATCTATGTATTCCTTAAGCATGTTAATATGACATAGCTGCTTTAGCTTGCGCCTCCCAGGAGTGTTAATTATGTAATTTACGTCACTGATCTTTTTGTCTACAGTGTATGGGCCATAATACCTGGCTTGCAAAGATTTTCCTGGAATGGGCAAAAGAGCTAGTACCTTATCACCTGGTTTAAAATTCCTTTATTTTGTCCCTATGTCATATAGCTGTTTCATTTTCCTTTGGGCTGACTGAAAATTGGTCCGAGCAGCCTCACAAGCTTTTGAAAGTCTAGTTTTGAAATCAGACACATACTGAAGTAAATTCAGGGAGGTGTCATTATTGGAGAGAAATTTCTCTTTGAGAAGTTTCAAAGGACCACGAACAGTATGGCCAAATACTAATTCAAATGGACTGAAGCCAAGAGATTCTTGCACAGATTCTCTGACAGCAAATAAAAGCAGATGGATGCCTTCATCCCAATCCTTCTCTGTGTCAAAGCAATATGATCTTATCATGTTTTTCAATGTTTGATGGAATCTTTCAAGGGCGCCTTGACTTTCAGGATGATAGGCCGATGACTTAAACTGTACAATGCCAAGTTCATGCATTACTTGTTGAAATATTCCAGACATAAAATTTGAGCCTTGGTCTGACTGAATAGATTTAGGGAGCCCAACAAATGTGAAGAACTTCACTAAGGCCTTGACAATTGTCTTAGTTTTGATATTTCTTAAGGGAATGGCTTCAGGAAAACGTGTGGAAGCACACATAATAGTCAAAAGATATTCACAGCCAGATTTAGTTCTGGGCAAGGGACCCACACAGTCTATAATTATTCGACTGAAAGGTTCATCAAAAGCAGGTATAGGCTGCAAGTGGGCCTTAGGTATAGTCTGATTGGGTTTTCCTACCATTTGGCATGTATGGCAGGACCTACAATGCTGAGAAACATCTGATTTTAACCCAGGCCAGTAAAAATGATTAAGAATCTTGTGATAGGTTTTATTTACACCTAAATGTCCTGACATGGGAGTTTCATGCGCCAAGTTTAATATTTCGGGACGGTAAACCCGTGGAACCACTATCTGATGGTTGACAGTCCACTCGTCTTCTGCTGAGACGTCTAGTGTACGCCATTTTCTCATAACAATGCCATTTTTGACATAATAACAGACTGGGACCTGAGATAATTCCTGCTCATCTAAAGCCCTTTCAAACAAAGGCGAAATTTCAGGATCCTTGTGCTGTTCTATAGCTAGTTGAGACCCGGACATTTTGTCATGGCCTAGATCTAAAGGTGACTTATTCTCATAAAAATCTGCCTGCTGATCAGACAGGCTTGAAGACAGAGACCTTGTTATCTCGTCATTAAAAGACTGACCCAAAAAGGTATCAGTAAGATCAAAATCCTGCTTCCCATCAGTCCGCTTGGCCTTACGTGCCATAGCCCCTGTGACTGCACAAGACGGATAAAGATCAGGAATTGCCTGCTCAATGGGATCAGGCGGTTGGTCTATGCAAGGATTAGTAGTCAAAAGTGGGTTTACCACAACCTTATCTCCAGCTAAGTCATTGCCTAGCAACAAATGAACACCTTTAAAAGGTAAAGAAGGTCTAATACCAACAGCCACTGAACCGGATACCAAGTCTGATGACAAATAAACTTTATGAAGCAGAACATTAACAAATCCACATTCAACACCCTGAATAAGGACACTTTGGCCCAAAGAAGTCTTCTCAGAAAAAGGCAGAGTATCTGCAAGAAAAAGAGATTGAGAAGCTCCGGTATCTCGTAAGATTTTGATAGGGGTAGGATGGGCATATCTGTCACCATTTAGTGACACAAAACCATCTGATAAGAATGGTTCATAAATCTCCATAACCGAATCAGTCTCAGATAATTTGATATCAGAAAGAGTTTCCTCCCTTACACAAGACTGTGGTTTTGGCCTTATAGAAGTCAAGCCTGTAGGCTTAAGTTCCTCTTATCTTTCTCTTTCTTTCCTTCGCTTTAATTTTAAACATTCAGAGATCAAATGACCTGTATTTTTACAATAATAACAAACTTCTTGAGATTGAGATAAGGGATTCTGGTCTTTGTTTTCACCAGAAGGTTTGGAAAAATTCTGGCTTCTGTTTTCACCAGAAGGTTTGGAAGGATTCTGGCTTTTATTTTCACCAGAAAGTTTGGGCATAGTACTAGATGTATGGCTATAACTACCAGAAGGACTACTGGGATAGAATCTTGGACCTGTCTGTGGATTATAAGGTTTTCGAGGATAAGGCCTGTTCACAAATGAGACTTTATGAGTCAAGGCATAATCATCTGCCAAACGAGAAGCTTCCTCCAAAGTTTCAACCTGTCTCTCATCGAGAAAAGATTTAATGTCTGAATTTATGCACCGTTTGAACTCTTCAACAAGGACAGGCTGCCTAAGTTTGTCATGATTAGAGCCTCCTTTGTAGAAGAACACCACCTATCAAATAACTGTTCTTTGGTTCGAGCAAATTCTACATGGGTCTGGGAAATTTCTTTTTTACAATTCCTAAATTTCTGCCTGTAAGCCTCAGGGACCAACTCATATGCCTTAAGAATAAGCTCCTTAACCAGATCATAGTCTGAGCTTTGCTCGACAGTCAGCTGAGTGTAAATGTCTCGAGCCTTTCCGACAACAACGCTTTGTAAAAGAAAGGTCCAATGCTCTTTTGGCCATTTTAAATTTTCAACTTTTTCAAAATGCATAAAATACTTATCTACCTCTTTTTCCTGAAATGGCGGAACTAATCTGATGTGCTTTGTGGCATCAAAGTGACTACCAGAGTCAAAAACAGGGGTAGGTTTCACCCTATCCTGACCCTGGAGTTCCAGCTCTTTCATCTTTAGTTGAAAATGCCATTTTTCTCTTTCTATTTCAAGTCGCTCTTCTTTTTCTAATTTTTCTTTCTGAAGACGTTCCTCCATTTCTCTTTTTTCCCTCTCCATTTCTAATTTTTCCATCTGCATTTGTCTCTGCATTTCTCTTTCTTTTTCCTTCTCTCTTTCTTCCATTTCTAATCTTAACTTCTCTAATTCAATTTGCCTTCCTATTTCAATTTGTCTCATTTGTTATTCAGTATGTGAAACCATAATGAGAGACAAAGCAGATGGATAAAAAAGTTCTTCATCAACAAAAAACTGTACCAAAATATTCTTAATTTCATGTTTTTTCATGCTTGTTTTGACAGCAGTGACCCCATAATGGGAAGCAATATCTAGCAAATCTGTCCTTTTGGCCAGATTAAACAACTCCTGAGTAGGCTAAGCCAAAAAGCTTCTCAAATCAAACGACATGTTTGCTTTTTTATTTGTTTTATAAAGTATTTATGGAAATACAGATTGAGGTTAATTTGACAATTTTTTTTTTCGAAATGACAAGCCCAATAAGAATTTCACATGAAATGACAAGTACTATTTCACCTGAAAAGACAATTCACATGAAATGACAATCCCTTATATGCCTACAGGGAAATACCAATCCTGCGAAGCAACTGCCAAGTCTATTTTATAAGAAATGACAATTACCTGCCGTCACATGAAATGTCGGTTTTAAAAATGCTCAAATGGCTTTATCCCGGACGAGCCCCCAATTTCTGTTACGAGCCAGGCGTAGCAGAAAGAAAAAGCAAACAAGCCTTTTGGAAAAATTTAACTAAATTTATTTACAAGTTAACTTTAACCTGTAGAAATAAGAAAATTAAATGTACTTAGCTCTGTTATGAAATATCCTGAATGAATCTATTTTCCTTGATCCCACAGAATTCACAGTCCAAAATGAAAAGTAATATCCTTTAACAATCCAACACAGAATTTAGAAATAACTTTCCTTATAAGCCCAAACATCAAACTCCAAAGTCTGACTCAATGAGAAAAATCAAGCTCTTTTATAGACCCTAAGATTTCTCTAGAACATTCCAGAGGACTGTGGAATAAGATGAGGTAATTTTCTAAAAATAATGCAACCCAGAACTTTCTGGAAGGTTCTGAAGTACTTTTCCTTGTAAACATGTTGTTTACAAAAATGAAATTAATCTGTGACTCAGCTTTCTAGAATCTTCTATAAGAAGATTAACAAGATATTTATAGCACTATTAGGTCAACACTGGGGTGAAAGTGGGAATCAGAAAAATAAATTCTTATGCATAACAATAGTATCTTCACAAGAGTCGGCCTTGGTGACTTGCACGTCTCACTCTGATCTGAAATGCTTCCAGGCTGTGGGTGACCAATAGGATTGCCTGGTTGAGGCAATTAGGATTGCCTGGTTGGGGCAATTCAAACAAGTACCCACCACAAATGGTTCAATGGAGAAAAAACAATCCAGAGTTATCCTTGTTACTCCTTATTCAGAGAAAAATTACCTAGGGCAGCATTATTATACTTCCACTATAAACTTCCATTTCTTGCTTTCTTAAAATTCTTACATAGTCTAACCTTGGAAATGCAAAAAATGTTTAACCCTTATTCTGCTGTTCACGGCAATCTCTACCTTTGCAAACAGTGTATATTCAGTTTCTGACTTTGCAGGAATATATTATACCAAGTATTCTGATTGGTTCAAAGTCAGAAATGGGTGTGGCTAAATTAGTTTAGTTATACCTTCAGGGGAGGCAACTCTTTCAGAAATGTATTTGTTGCCCTTATCAAGAGGAGTATCCTGTTATTGGAAATATTTACTCTTTACTCTTTGACATGCAAATTCTGTCCTCTAAATATCAGTTATACTCAACACTGACAAAAATGAAGTGTATACCTCAACAGTGATTGGGACTCGCTGATCAAGAAGTAAAATGCATGTGATATTGTGAAATGTTTTTTTTTATTAGCTCACCTGAGCCGAAGGCTCAAGGTGAGCTATTGTGATCGGTCAATGTCCGTCGTCCGTCGTGTGTCGTGCGTCGTGCGTTGTGCGTCGTGCGTCTGTCAACAATTTACTTAAATGACATCTCCTCCTAAACCAGTGAATGGATTTTGATATAATTTCAAAGGAATATTGCTTGAGTGACCCTCTTTCAAAATTACCTAAATCGTTCCGCTCCGTTAAACAAAATGGCCGCCAGAGCTAAAAAATAGATAAACCTTTAAATGACATCTCTATCTAGGCAAATGGCCCGATTTGAAAATAATTTCACAGGAACATTCCTTGAGTGACCCTCTTTCAAAATTGCCTAAATCGTTCCGCTCCGTTAAACAAAATGGCCGCCAGAGCTAAAAATAGAAAAACCTTTAAATGACATCTTCTTCTAGGCAAATGGCTCAATTTGAAAATAACTTCACAGGAATGTTCCTTGAGTGACCCTCTTTCAAAATTGCCTAAATTGTTCCGCTCCGTTAAACAAAATGGCCGCCAGAGCTAAAAATAGAAAAACCTTTAAATGACATCTCCTCCTAGGCAAATGGCTCGATTTGAAAATAACTTCACAGGAATGTTCCTTAAGTGACCCTCTTTCAAAATTACCTAAATCGTTCCGCTCCGTTAAACAAAATGGCCGCCAGAGCTAAAAATAGAAAAACCTTTAAATGACATCTCTTCCTAGGCAAATGGCCCGATTTGAAAATAATTTCACAGGAACGTTCCTTAAGTGACCCTCTTTCAAAATTGCCTAAATCGTTCCGCTCCGTTAAACAAAATGGCCACCAGAGCTAAAAATAGAAAAACCTTCAAATGACATCTCCTCCTAGGCAAATGGCCCGATTTGAAAATAATTTCACAGGAATGTTGCTTGAGTGACCCTCTTTCAAAATTACCTAAATCGTTCCGCTCCGTTAAACAAAATGGCCGCCAGAGCTAAAAATAGAAAAACCTTTAAATGACATCTCTTCCTAGGCAAATGGCCCGATTTGAAAATAATTTCACAGTAACGTTCCTTGAGTGACCCTCTTTCATAATTGCCTAAATCGTTCCGCTCCGTTAAACAAAATGGCCGCCAGGGCTAAAAATAGAAAAACCTTTAAATGACATCTTCTTCTAGGCAAATGGCTCGATTTGAAAATAACTTCACAGGAATGTTCCTTGAGTGACCCTCTTTCAAAATTGCCTAAATCGTTCCGCTCCGTTAGACAAAATGGCCGACAGAGCTAAAAATAGAAAAACCTTTAAATGACATCTCCTCCTAGGCAAATGGCCAAATTTGAAAATAATTTCACAGGAATGTTCCTTGAGTGAGCCTCTTTCAAAATTGCCTTAATCATTCTGCTCCGTTAAACAAAATGGCCGCCAGAGCCAAAAATAGAAAAACCTTTAAATGACATCTCCTCCTAGGCAAATGGCCCGATTTGAAAATAATTTCACAGGAACTTGCTTGAGTGACCCTCTTTCAAAATTACCTAAATCGTTCCGCTCCGTTAAACAAAATGGCCACCAGAGTTAAAAATAGAAAAACCTTTAAATGACATCTCTTCCTAGGCAAATAGCCCGATTTGAAAATAACTTCACAGGAACATTCCTTGAGTGACCCTCTTTCAAAATTGCCTAAATCGTTCCGCTCCGTTAAACAAAATGGCCACCAGAGCTAAAAATAGAAAAACCTTTAAATGACATCTTCTTCAAGGCAAATGGCTCGATCTGAAAATAACTTCACAGGAATGTTCCTTGAGTGACCCTCTTTTAAAATTGCCTAAATCGTTCCACTCCGTTAAACAAAATGGCCGCCAGAGCCAAAAATAGAAAAACCTTTAAATGACATCTCCTCCTAGGCAAATGGCCCAATTTGAAAATAATTTCACAGGAACGTTCCTTGAGTGAGCCTCTTTTAAAATTGCCTTAATCATTCTGCTCCGTTAAACAAAATGGCCGCCAGAGCCAAAAATAGAAAAACCTTTAAATGACATCTCCTCCTAGGCAAATGGCCCGATTTGGAAATAATTTCACAGGAACGTTCCTTGAGTGACCCTCTTTCAAAGTTGCCTAAATCGTTCCGCCCCGTTAAACAAAATGGACGCCAGAGCTAAAAATAGAAAAAAACCTTTAAATGACATCTTCTTCTAGGCAAATAGCTCGATTTGAAAATAACTTCACAGGAATGTTCCTTGAGTGACCCTCTTTCAAAATTGCCTAAATTGTTCCGCTCCGTTAAACAAAATGGCCGCCAGAGCTAAAAATAGAAAAAAACCTTTAAATATCATCTCCTCCTAGGCAAATGGCCCAATTTGAAAATTATTTCACAGGAACGTTCCTTGAGTGAGCCTCTTTCAAAATTGCCTTAATCATTCTGCTCCGTTAAACAAAATGGCCGCCAGAGCCAAAAATAGAAAAACCTTTAAATGACATCTCCTCCTAGGCAAATGGCCCGATTTGAAAATAATTTCACAGGAATGTTGCTTGAGTGACCCTCTTTCAAAATTGCCTAAATCGTTCCGCTCCGTTAAACAAAATGGCCACCAGAGATAAAAATAGAAAAACCTTCAAATGACATCTCCTCCTATGCAAATGGCCCGATTTGAAAATAACTTCACAGGAATGTTCCTTGAGTGACCCTCTTTCAAAATTGCCTAAATCGTTCCACTCCGTTAAACAAAATGGCCGCCAGAGCCAAAAATAGAAAAACCTTTAAATGACATCTCCTCCTAGGCAAATGGCCCAATTTGAAAATAATTTCACAGGAACGTTCCTTGAGTGAGCCTCTTTCAAAATTGCCTTAATCATTCTGCTCCGTTAAACAAAATGGCCGCCAGAGCCAAAAATAGAAAAACCTTTAAATGACATCTCCTCCTAGGCAAATGGCCCGATTTGAAAATAATTTCACAGGAACGTTCCTTGAGTGACCCTCTTTCAAAGTTGCCTAAATCGTTCCGCTGCGTTAAACAAAATGGACGCCAGAGCTAAAAATAGAAAAAAACCTTTAAATGACATCTTCTTCTAGGCAAATAGCTCGATTTGAAAATAACTTCACAGGAATGTTCCTTGAGTGACCCTCTTTCAAAATTGCCTAAATCGTTCCACTCCGTTAAACAAAATGGCCGCCAGAGCCAAAAATAGAAAAACCTTTAAATGACATCTCCTCCTAGGCAAATGGCCCAATTTGAAAATAATTTCACAGGAACGTTCCTTGAGTGAGCCTCTTTCAAAATTGCCTTAATCATTCTGCTCCGTTAAACAAAATGGCCGCCAGAGCCAAAAATAGAAAAACCTTTAAATGACATCTCCTCCTAGGCAAATGGCCCGATTTGAAAATAATTTCACAGGAATGTTGCTTGAGTGACCCTCTTTCAAAATTGCCTAAATCGTTCCGCTCCGTTAAACAAAATGGCCACCAGAGATAAAAATAGAAAAACCTTCAAATGACATCTCCTCCTATGCAAATGGCCCGATTTGAAAATAACTTAACAGGAATGTTCCTTAAGTGACCCTCTTTCAAAATTGCCTAAATTGTTCAACTCTGTTAAACAAAATGGCCACCAGAGCTAAAAATAGAAAAACATTTAAATGACATCTTCTCCAAGGCAAATGGCACGATTAGGAAATAATTTCACAGGAACGTTCGTCGAGTGACCCTTTTTCAAAATTGTCTAAATCGTTTCGCTCGTTAAACAAAATGGCCACCAGAGCTAAATATAGAAAAACCTTTAAATGACATCTTCTCCTAGGCAAAGAGCCCGATTTGAAAATAATTTCACAGGAATGTTCCTTGAGTGACCCTCTTTCAAAATTGCCTAAACTGTTCCGCTCTGTTAAACAAAATTGACACCAGAGCTAAAAATAGAAAAACCTTCAAATTCCACTACAATGAAAAATAACCTCCAAAGAAAAATCTTTGGTCCACATCTCCTTAAAGCAGTGAATCCTTCATTTCCATAAGCTTTGAGACATCTTGGATTCAGGTGAGCGATTCAGGGCCATCATGGCCCTCTTGTTTTTAAAAGACAGAACTTGCATATTAAAGAGCAATTCTTCTTCAAGAAGTAAATTCTTACATTTAGGAGTTGCTGATAGTTGCAGAAGGATTCAGCTTGGGGAGTAAAGTTTTGACTTAATGTTACCTAATGACTTTGTTTACTTTGATCACCTTGATGTCATCATTGGTGAGAAGCCCATGGCATTTGTATTAGAAAACTCTGAGAGCCTGTTGTTTATATTTCCAGACCCAATTTACTACCTACAACAGGACGTGAACAGCCTCCATCCACTGTTACTACAGACACCTGACAATGAGGTCAACTCACAGGTCCACAAACTCCTGACTAGACTGGGCATCAAACAGTTGTCCCCCATGGATACCATTAACCATCATATACTGCCTGTGTTGAAGTCTGGGCAGTGGGAGGTTGGTATATTCACAGACTACTGTGAAACTTCAATAAGCACCTGTTCATCCTACTATGGCTGAGCTTGTCATTGGAATAACACACCTTTATGACATAACGAGCTCTTGCACATTGCTTAAGTCTTTGATATTATCATATGACGTCGCGTCTAAGAGTGTAAGAATGCCATGTAATCTATTTGGTAATCTACTAGTGGATTAAATATGCAAATTAAGTTAGAAATAGAAAGGCCCCTTACATGTTCAGCGTCATTAACCACGCTGCATTCACTGCGTTTTAAAAGTCATATGATAAATAGAATCTTGCGATCGTGCTCATGTATTATTGAATATATAAAACCTGTTGTGGAAAAGGATAAAATGCTCTGCAAAGCCTCACAGTTTATCCCTTTTCCTCAACTTGTTAAAAAAAACTCAAAAACATGGACACTCATGTAAGATCCTCTATTTATTTTGATGGAAATATATAATTTTTTTATGCCCATGCTATTCGAAAAAATGGTGGAAAGGGCATATAGTGTTACCCTTGTCTTTCTGTCCAATTTTGGCATTAGCAATTTGGGTTTAATCGCAACTAGAAGGTGGGGTCATCCATGTCCCTTGGACACATTTCTAATTCTTACAGCTGTTTCAAACATACATTAATTGTAGGTGCTTATCAGAACTGTCTCAGTGTTTTGAAGCGGAAATAAGAAAAATATTATAAATATATACCGATGTGAACCCCAGTTTTCTCTATATAAGGTCGGTAATACATGGGTGTACTTTACATGTACTTGTTAATATGATGTCTTCGGCCCCCGCCCATCGGGGCTTGAAGAAATATATGGGCTGCATGCTGCTTCCATGCAGAGCTGAAACCGACCCGCACAAGAGTACTGGTAAACCGCTTAGAGGATCTAAGCCTGCCCAGGCAAAGCGGTGCGAGTCGGCCCGCCCATGCTTAGAAACCCTATTGATTGCATTGGGTGGCAGGGCTTGAGATGTCATTTCATCTCAATGTCGGGTAAAAGTCCCACAAAATTGGAAGCAACATCTCTAAAATGACCATTACAGTGTTGACGGGAAAGTTAAACCTCAAATCAAACAAAACAAACAAAACATGATGTCTTGAGTCCCTGAGAAATTCTTTCCAAAGCTCCGCGTAACAAATTCACCACAACCTCTTTAAAACAGTGTGGTTTAGGTCCAAAACGGAAACTGTGCGAGTTAAACAGCCAAGTTATATCCTAACAAAACAGACTGTACAGAACGACCATTTATGAAAGACTTCATCCTCAGAAAGAAAACAGTTTGGAAGGAATTTTCCTGGGTGACCCTCTGACAAAATTGCTCAAATATCGTTTCACTCCACTGAACATGATAGCCACCAAAACTAAAAAATAAACTTCTGCTTCTCAATTGATAGACTGATTTTGAAATAGTTTCACAGAAATATTCCTTTGGTCACTGTTAACCAAAATTGCTCAAACCATCCACTCCACTTTATATTGCCTACCATTTTATTTGTACAATAAGGATCAGGTGAGTGATCCAGGGCCCTTATGGCCCTCTTGTATTCTTATTTCTCCTCCAAGGCCCAGATTCATTAAGTTTTGGGAACTCTTGAAGATAAATGCATCTTTCTTAGACAGATATTTACATTTTTGCGCAACTGGTGTCCGTATTGTGATATTCAGATCCAGATATATCACTTCCGTTTCATGGTCCCCACCCATCGGGGCTTGAAGAAATTGATGGAGTGCATGATGCTTCCACGCAGAGCTGAAGCCGACCTGCACATGAGTACTGGTAAACCGCTGAGAGGATCTAAGCCTGCCCAGGCAAAGCCGTGCGAGTCTATGCTTTCAAATTCTATTGGTTTCATTTGGTGGCAGGGCTTGAGATGTCATTTCATCTCAATGTCGGGTAAAAGTCCTACAAAATTGGAAGCAATGTCTTCAAAATGACCTTTACAGTGTTGACCGGGATGTTAAACCTCAAATCAAACAAACACTTCTGTTTCAGAAAAAGCCTACACCAGTTCTATTTTCCTATCTGGTGTATATAAAGGAGCAGACGGACAAGAAATCATCAGTTTGTAACCTCGATGACCTCAAGGATTGCGCTCAGGTGCTAACAAACAAGGGCTGGAAGAACCCCAGCAGGGAACCAGTGCACTTCACTTGTCTCTATGGCAACAGAATAGATCTTCCGAAGAAGTTTGGAGGTCAGCTTTCTTTTTTCAACTGTTCCTTACTGTGAAATTTTTATACCCAGCTTCATGGTAGTGGCAGGATAGGTAATTTTGAGGGTGGGGGTGTTGCCCATTCATGATTATTTTACTTATATCAAGCCAATGGTTAATCATAGGTGGGTGAAAACCGGAGTACTTGGAGAAAAACCACCTGACATTCCGTTGCAGAACTTGGCGTCTCACATATGACCAGGCTCATATCCACAGTAGTGAGAGACCTAATGACCTAATGTAGAATGTGGCATCTGATCATGGCTTACACTGTTTGCAAAAAGTTCAGTCATTTTTCTAATAAATTTTGAAGAAAACAGAAGCTGATACTCCTAAATTTTGAAATGGACTCATGCTATATATAAAGAGGAAGATTCCATTAGGTACAAAAAAGGTTTATACAAGGGAGACAACTTTAGTGACTTTCTGTTTGCTCCCCCATAACCAGAATGCTTGTAAAAATAATGCTTAACTCATATAATAGAAAAGAATTTTCTACCCCGTTTTAACCATATCCCATGAATGCTTCTTTTTGTAGGTTATGACTGGGTGTTACTTGAGGCAAGCTATTTATCTGATGTTCAGAACCAACTCCATGTTCGCAGCTGGCATGATTTCCTGGCCAAACTTGGTGTGGAGGACTTTATATCCATCAAAACAAAAGATGAACATTTGACTAAAGCAAATATTGTAAGTATACCCAAGTGTAGAGTTGTATATGCTTCCAGAGAAATTTCATGTTTTTACATAAAATCCTATGAACATAGCTGTTTGAAGCTGTTCTTGAACAGGCCAGCAACAAAACCACATGTTAAAATCACGAAATTCATGTTCTGTTTGAACCTGGGTTTTGAACTTTTGATATCAGGATGGGCCTTGCTTTGTTTGCGATATATAATGTTGTCGCCCTGAATGTTGCATTTTAAAATTTGTATGATGATGTCAGAATGTCATTGCGGAACTGATGTCATTGTTAACTACATTCTGAACTAGTGGGTATCTTGGTTTTACGGTTGCATTTGAAGAGTTTATATGGAGTTTTGGAGTGTTTGCGTGATCAGTCATAGATGTTTCATTGCAATACAATTTGCCAGGTCCCTTGAAAAATTTTTGAACACAAGGTCTAGAAGCCTTATGTTCAAACAACTTCCTCG
Source organism: Lucinisca nassula (assembly GCA_963580285.1). Taxonomy (NCBI): domain Eukaryota; kingdom Metazoa; phylum Mollusca; class Bivalvia; order Lucinida; family Lucinidae; genus Lucinisca; species Lucinisca nassula. The sequence continues at coordinate 40,166,378 of OY757017.1, forward strand.
GTAACCACCAATTGTCAATGCTTGAGAAACCATGGGCGATCTCAATATTTGTTTCTTCAAATGATTTTACTGTGGCTGAATTGATACTGAGGATTATTTGAGGTGAATCGAATCACCTTCAGGGGAGGCAACTTTTTCAGGATATTTTTGCTGTTCTTTCTCTCTTTAAAGCTCTTCTTTTAAAGAAAAGGATTTCTTATCCTATTTTATGTCAAGGTCACATTTGGTCTCTTACACATTTGCATTGGGAAAAAAGGCAAAACCCGTGGATTTTTCTGATAACATTTGCTCACCTGAGCCGAAGGCTCCTGGGGAGCTATTGTGATCGGTTTTCGTCCATCGTCGTCGTCTGTCCGGATGTCCGTCAACAATTTCTATAAATGACATCTCCTCCAAAACCACTGAACAGATTTTGACCAAACTTGGCAGAAATGATCTGTGGGTGGTCCTCTTTCAAAGTTGTTCAAAGAATTCCGTTCTATGCAGAACTCTGATTGTCATGGTAACGAAAAGGAGAAAATAAGAAAAAACCTTTAAAAATCTTCTTGTCTGAAACCAAAAGGCCCAGGTCTTTGGTATGAAGCTTCATCTAGTGGACCTCTACCAAGATTTTTCAAATTATAGCCCTTGGGCCGAAAATGCCCCGGCACCGGGGCCCACTGGTTTTACATAGGCTTATATAGGGAAAAGCTTTAAAAATCTTCTTGTCTGAAACCAGAAGGCCCAGGTCTTTGATATTTGGTATGAAGCTTTGTCTAGTGGACCTCTACCAAGATTGTTCAAATAATAGTCCTGGGGCCAATAATGCCCCTGCGCCGGGGCCCACTTGTTTTACATAGGCTTATATAGGGAAACTCTTTAAAAATCTTCTTGTCTGAAACCTGAAGGCCCTGGTCTTTGATATTTGGTATGAAGCTTCAGCTAGTGGATCACTACCAAGTTTATAGCCCTACTGCCTAGGGCCAAAAATGTCCCCGCCCCAGGGCTCACTGGCTTTGTATAGGCTTAGATAGGGAAAAACCTTTAAAAATCTTCTTGTCTGAAAGCAGAAGGACCAGGTCTTTGATATTTGGTATGAAGCTTCGTCTTGTGGACCACTACCAAGAGTGTTCAAATTATAGGCCAGGGGCCAAAAATGCCGCCGTGCCGTCGCCAACTGGCTTTACATAGACTTATAATGGGGAAAACATTTAAAAATTTTCTTGTCTGAAACCAGAGGGCCAAGGTCTTTGATTTTTGGTATGAAGCTTCGTCTCGTGGACCTCTATCAAGATTGTTAAAATTATAGCCCCGGGGCCAAATATGCCCCCGCTAAGGGGCCCACTTGTTTAACATAGGCTTATATAGGGAAAATCGTTAAAAATCTTCTTGTCTGAAACCAGAAGGCCCAGGTCTTTGATATTTGGTATGAAGCTTCATCTAGTGGACCTCTACCAAGATTGTTCAAATTATAGCCCTAGGGCCAAAATCCCTTTGCGCCAGTGAGCCCACTATTTTTGTATAGGCTTAGATAGGGAAAACCTTTAAAAATCTTCTTGTCTGAAACCAGAAGGCCGAGGTCTTTGATATTTGGTATGAAGCTTTGTCTAGTGGACCTCTACTAAGATTGTTCAATTATACCCCGGCGTGAGGCCCCTCTGATTTTACAAAGGCTTATATGGGGAAAACCATTATAAATCTTCTTGTTTGAAACCGAAAGGCCCAGGCCTTTGATATTTGGTATGAAGCTTCATGTAGTGGACCTTTACCAAGATTCTGATTGTTCAAATTATAGCCGTGGGGCCAAAAATGGCGCCGCCCCATGGCCCACTGGTTTTACATAGGCTTATGTAAGGAAAACCTTTAAAAATCTTCTTGTCTGAAACCAGAAGGCCCAGGTCTTTGATGTTTGGTATGAAGTTTCAACTGATGGACCTCTACCAAGAGTTTCCAACTATAGCCCTGGGGCTAAAAATTGGCCTGCCCCAGGATTTACGTAGGCAAATATAGGGAATACCTTTAAAAGTATTCTTGTCTGAAACCCAAAGGCCTAGATTTGGATATTTAGTACGACTCTTGCTGCTTCATCTAGTAGACCTCTTCCAAGGTTGTTCAAATTCTAGCCTAGGGGCCAAAATGCACCCCCACAGGGCCCACATCTTTTACATAGGCTTATATAGAATTATTTTATCTGAGACCAGAAGGCCCATGATATTTGATATTAAGCTTCATTTAGTGGACCTCTACCAAGATTGGTCAAATTGTAGCCCTGAGGCCAAAAATTGTCCCTCCCAAGGACCCACATGTAAATCTCTTAGCTCAGGTGAGCGATATAGGACCATCATGGTCCTCTTGTTGTAGCCTGTGGCATCAGAATAGATATTTGAAATCTGCTGAATGGAAGTCTATCAAACCGAAAGGTCAAGTTCATTTACCTACCTTTGTCCTGGAAGGCTCAGATTCAGTATTTCTATCTTCTCCACTGAAACTGTTTTTTCCTTTAACTCTTAAGATGCCAGTCACAATAATTGCTGTCTGCTTTGTTGTCTGCTGGTTACTTTAAAAGTCATTGTTGCAAATAATGTGTACCCAGATCAAAGCAGTCTGATCAGGGTCGACACTGTTTGCCTGTATGCAAAAATATGTTTGAAAAGTTCACAAGAAGATGAATCAGATCTAGCATAGGCAGGTAGTTCCAGTTATCTCCCTTGGAAAAAAAGATATGAAAAATGTGTCAGATGTTTCTATTCCCCGTTGTAGAATGTTGACTTTTTATGTCCCCGGTAGCGATAGCGTGGACATATTGTTTTTGCCCTGTCTGTTTGTGTTTGTTGGTTTGTACATGGACAACTTTAATGTTGGTCATAACTTTTGAACCGTTGGAGGTAGAGTATTCATGTTTGGCATGAAGGTTCCTTGTGACAAGAAGAGCTTCACATTCATGCAAAAAAATTTGACCTGTGACCTTGACCTTTGACCTACTTAAAAGAAAAAAATAACATTGGACATAACTTTTGAACCGCTTGCGATACAGCCTTCATATTTGGCATGTATGTTCCTTGTGACAAAAGGTTACATTCATGCAAAAATTTTTGACTTGTGACCTTGACCTTTGACCTACTTAAAATAAAAAATAACATTTTGGTCATAACTTTTGAACCTTTTGAGATACAGCCTTCATATTTTGCATGTAGATTCCTTGTGTCAAGAGCTTTACATTCACACAAAAAATTTTGACCTGTGATCTTGACCTTTGACCTACATAAAAGTAAAAGTTAACATTGGTCATAACTTTTGAACCGTTTGAGAAATAGCTTTCATATTTGACATGTAGGTTCCTTGTAACAATAGCTTTACATTCATGCAAAAAAATTGACCTGTGACCTTGACCTTTGACCACTTAAAAGAAAAAAAAACATTTTGGTCATAACTTTCGAACTGTTTGGTATAGGGCCTTCATATTTGGCATATAGGTTCCTTGTAATAAGAGCTTTACATTGATGCAAAATGTTTTGACAATGACCTTGACTTCGACCTACTTAAAAGAACAAATAAAAATGTTCATAACTTTTGAATCGTTTAAGATAGAGCCTTCATATTTGGCATGTAGGTTCCTTGTGACAAAAGCTTTACATTCATGCAATTTTTTTGACCTATGCCCTATTTTAAAGAAAAAAATATATAATTGTTCATAACTTTCGAACTGTTTAAGATAGAGCCTTCGTATTTGGCATGTTAGTTCCGTGTGCCAAGGGCGTCCCACTCAAACCAAAAATCTTGACCTGTGACCTTGACTTTGAACTGTGACCAACTTTGAAAAAATGACCATGCCCAGGGACATGTTCTTGTTTCACAAACACATCTTGTTCAAAGGTACAGTTGCTTTAATATTTCATGATTTGTATACTTGTTTTGTTTATTTGTTTGATATGAGGTTTAACATCCCAGTCAACACTATTTTGTAGGTCATTTTGGGGACATTGCTTCCAATGCTGTGGGACATTTAACCGACATTGAGATGAAATGACATCTCAAGCCCTGTCGCCCTATGAAACCAAAAGGGTTTATAAGCATGAACAGTCCAACTCACACCCCTTTGCCTGGGCAGGCTTAGATTCTCTAAGTGGTTTACCAGTACCCATGTGTGGTCGGATTCAGCTGTGCATAGAAGCATCATGCAGCCCATCGATTTCTTCAAGCCCTGGTTGGCGGGGGCAGTTTTTGTATACTTGTACATGCACTATAAGCCAGCCTGGGTAGCTCAGTCGGATGCGCGTCTGACTGGTGATCAGGAGGATGCGGGTTCAATACCTGCTGGGGTCGGCAACATTCTTTCGTGGAGATTGATCATTAAATCTTTTCTACGGTCATGCTCTCCCTTCCGCTGATTCAAGAAGGGCAGTTGTAAGTTTCTAGCGAAAAACTGTGCATTGTACTGGTTAACTGCTTACGTATAAGCCGGCCCAGGAAGAGTGTGGATAGGTAAACTGACAAGCTCAAAAATGACCTAAAATAGTGTTGACCGGGCTGTTAAACTTCAATGCAAACAAACATGCACTTTAAATGACTGTGTGATGAAGTAATGCTTTTGCTTTTCATAGAAATCATTTATGGGCCCAGTTTTTCAAAGCTTCGTTAGCTTAACAAGCTTGTGAGTGGTCAGAGTACAATATCGCTCCAGAAGTGCAATATCTAATATAGTGCTATTTTTGATGAAAAATGTGAGCAGAGCAGCTTTTGCATTTTTTTTTCTGCAAAAATTTTAGTACATGTATACTTGCCCAGTTGTTCGAAGCATTGTTAGCTTAACAAGCTTGTGATGGTCAGAGTGCAATATTGCTCCAGAAGTGCAATATGTGAGCAGCTTTTGCATTTGCAATGGTATGGTATGTAAATTAACAACATTGTCATTTTTGAATTAGTAGTGCCTGATTTTCTTTTCCAGGCTCAATCACCATGGCAAGCATTTGAAAATATTTGGCCTCCCTTGGACGAGTTCATTGTAAAGGATTACTACAGCCCTGAACTAGAAGCCCTGATCAAGGATAACAAAAGTGGGTCAGGTGACAGCTATGCATTTCAGATGAGAAACTTGTGCACACTGTTAGCTCAGATGTGGGAGGGTCGGTTCAGTCGCTGTTGTGCCACAGCAGTATTAGATAAAGATGGTAAAGCCTTAAAAGAGACGGAAACATCTTTTGGTCTTCTACTTCGTACGTCTGCTTGGCTCCCAGCAGTTCAGACCAAGTCTATACCAGAACTGAATGGAAGTGTAAGACAAGAACAGGAAATTCTAATGAGACAGCCTTCTGATTTGTACTTGAGGTCAAAACCAGTTGAAAAATATCTGTCTCAAAAAGTGCTGTACCTGGATGTTCAGCTGTCCATGAACTCATTTTATCAGTTTCTGGGTCTCAGAAATTCTGTTACTGTAGAAACAGTGAAAGAGTATCTTCTTGATTGGTGTTCACGGGACAAGTCAGAAGAGCCTGCAAAGTTTTGCACATCCCTTAGTCACATGAAGAACATATATTTGTACTTAAGTAATGAGCTGAAACGTCAAGAATTTCAGGACTTGCTGAGAGATAAACCAGTTTACTTTGTACCAGATAGAGTTGCTGGTAAACTCTCACAGGATGAAAAGATGGAGGTATCTGGGAAAATGTTGAATCGCAACGAAATTTGGTTGGAAGATCCAACTAGACTGTTTGACAAACATAGATCATTACTGGAAGAGTTCCATTCAGAAATTTGTCAGAAACGAACAATTCTGTTATTTTACCGAGACAATCACAATATTGTGGAACTCTTCAAAACTGAAGGTAGATTAGATATTGCACCAAAAGTTGAGGAGTATTTGGAATTACTAAGTCTTATGTGCACAACTACTACACCAAAAGACAATGAAACATTTGCAGACATCTTGTGTATCTTCACCACGATTGGTCATGCCATGGTGACTCCACCTTCTGGTATGCCAGATGAGCAGACGGCCAAGATGGCTCTTGATTCCATGAAACAAATGGTTAGGAAGGAAGTTGAAAAACAAAAGGTAAATTATTTTTATTTGATGAGCTTAACTATTCAACTACTGCATAAAATCCTTGCTCAGAAAACAGTATATTTTTGAATTAGTTTTCAAAAGAAAATAAGGCTTAGCATTACATGTGAATTGTCTGCTACTCTGCTAAACGGTGTAATGCCCTGTCAGACACTGCCACTGGCAGCAGCCGACATGGCTTTACACTGTATAAAGTATACAATCTTTTGGTTTTAGTAAGCAGAAGAACAAATATGGTACCTGTAAAATTAGCAAAGGTATAAAAAGTAAGTTCCAAAGTGTTCTAAATGGTTTAATTTGTTCATGATTTCCATGTTTACGTATGTATTCTGACAAACAGGCCTAAGCAAAAGGATGAGACGTCGGAGAACGCAGCATCCCATTGTATGTCTTCTGGAAGTTATTTTCAGCACTTACCATTCAGACAGCCAGGCCTGAGCTAATAGTATAGACCTGATCAGATGCCACAAAATGCATTCAGGGTCTACACTGTTTGCTGCTCCTCCAGCTATTTGTAGACGCAACATTGGGCAGTAATTTTTGTGGTTAAAATTTCAGGAAAAGTATGGTAAGGAGTTATGATGTCAAAATACATAGGGAAACATTTTGGGAAAAGTATGGTAAGGAGTTATGATGTCCAAATACTTAGGGAAACATTTTAGGAAAAGCATGGTAAGGAGTTATGATGTCCAAATACTTAGGGAAACATTTTAGGAAAAGCATGGTAAGAAGTTATGATGTCCAAATACTTAGGGAAACATTTTAGGAAAAGTATGGTATGGAGTTATGATGTCCAAATACTTATGGAAACATTTTAGGAAAAGGATGGTAAGGAGTTATGATGTCCAAATACTTAGGGAAACATTTTAGGAAAAGCATGGTAAGGAGTTATGATGTCCAAATACTTAGGGAAACATTTTAGGAAAAGTATGGTAAGGAGTTATGATGTCCAAATACTTATGGAAACATTTTAGGAAAAGTATTGTAAGGAGTTATGATGTCCAAATACTTATGGAAATATTTTAGGAAAAGTATTGTAAGGAGTTATGATGTCCAAATACTTATGGAAACATTTTAGGAAAAGTATGGTAAGGAGTTATGATGTCCAAATACTTAGGGAAACATTTAAGGAAAAGTATGGTAAGGAGTTATGATGTCCAAATACATAGGGAAACATTTTAGGAAAAGTATGGTAAGGAGTTATGATGTCCAAATACTTAGGGAAATATTTTAGGAAAAGTATGGTAAGGAGTTATATGATGTCCAAATACTTAGGGAAATATTTAAGGAAAAGTATGGTAAGGAGTTATGATGTCCAAATACTTAGGGAAACATTTTAGGAAAAGTATGGTAAGGAGTTATGATGTCCAAATACATAGGGAAACATTTTAGGAAAAGTATGGTAAGGAGTTATGATGTCCAAATACTTAGGGAAATATTTAAGGAAAAGTATGGTAAGAATTAAGTTATGCTGTCCAAGTACATTGTGTGTGTGTGTGTGTGTGTGTGTGTGTGTGGTTGTGTGTGAATTCGGGTTTAACGTCGCTTTCAACGATTTTTCAGTCATATCACGACGGTGTCTGGTTGCAACAGGGAGCTCAATGCTCACTTTTATAGTGCTGCCTCACTGAAGTATCATGTCCCAGACACATTACATGATACCACACCCAGTCACATTATCCTGACACTGGGTCGACCAGTCCTAGCTCTACCCCGTAAATCTGAGTGCCAAGCGAGGAGAAGCTAGTACCATTTTAACGACTATGGTATGTCGCGGCCCGGGATCGAACCCGTGACCTACCGTTCCCTGGAGCGGACACTCTACCAACTGAGCTATCGGGGCCGGTATATCAAGTACATAGGGAAACATTTTAGGAAAAGTATGTGCATAATAATCAGTAATAAGGGTGACGCAGTATCAATCGATTGATAGATAGGTGCAGCATAGTTACTGTTGGGGCAAAATTCTAGTCCTTGCTATCTTTAGCTCTATGGAACTTGGCTTAAGTTTGAGTACCTGCATGAGTATAGGATACAAAAATTTGACTACGAAAAAAATACATTATACTTTGGATTTCACACTACTTTGTATTTTAGCTGGCTATTGTTTGTCATATAACAATTTCAGGTGTTTCCTACAAAGAAACAGATTTGGGTTAGTCTGGAAGATCGGCCAATGATTGCTGACAACAAGGAATGGGAGAAAATGTTCACAGGAAAAAAAGGTGTTCATTTTCTTGATATTGAAGATAGGTCAAGGTCAAATCAGAGAGGTTATGGGCAGCGGAGAATAATATCAAGACGTAAGTTTGTTTACCACATACACCCAAACATCTTTATAACACTGCTGTTGTGGTGCAAAGCGAGAAATGTGTCAGTTATAACTGTGTTATGAGCTCATGAACTATTGTGATCAGTGAATGCCCGTCGTGCTTTATCTTTTTAAATGCGAACTCCTCCCAAACCCTTGAGCCAATTTGATTTAAACTTCACAGGAATGTGACCTGGGGACTCCCTGCCAAAATAGCTTAAATAATTCCACTCCGATGAACAAGATGGCCACCAGAGCTAACAAAAGAAAAAATCTTTAAGCGACAACTCCTGTATCCTTGGGCCAGTTTCATTCAAACCTCACAGGAATGTTGCTTAGGTGACCCTCTACCAAAATAGCTGAAACGTTTCTACCCCAATAAGCAAAATGGCTGCCAGAGCTGAAAATAGAAACACTTCATAAATTTGCTTTTAATGCGAACTCCTCCCAAATCCTTTAGCCATTTTGATTCAAACTTTACAGGAATATTACCTGGGTGACTCCCTACCAAAATAGCTAAAACCGTTCTGCTCTGTCGAAGAAGATGGCCACCAGAGCTAAAAATTGAAAAAAATCTTCAGATGCCAACTTTTTCTGTACCCTTAGGGTAATTTCATTCAAACTACTTAGGAATGTTGCTTAGTTGACCCTCTACCAAATAACTAAAACGATTCCACTTTGATGAGCAAAATGGACTCCAGAGCTAAAAATGGAAAAACACCGTAAATTTGCTTCAAATGCCAAATCCTCCTTAACCCTTGAGCCAATTTGATTCAAACTTCACAGAAGCTCCCTACCAGAATAGCTAAACCCATTCTGGTCTGATAAACATAATGGCAGCAAGTGCTATAAATAGAAATGTAACTTTGCTTCAAACACGAACTCCCCATAAACGCTTGGGCCATTTGATTCAAACTTTACAAGAATTTTGCCTAAGTGACTCCCTACCAATATAGCTAAATTTGTTCCGCTCAGCTCAGATGAACAAGATGGCCACCAGAGCTAAGAATAGAAAAATCTTTAAATGACAACTCCTCCTCTACCCTTGGGCCAATTTCGTTCAAACTTCATAGGAATGTTGCTTAAGTGATAAAAATAGCTATTTAAAAACGATTTCACTCTAATGAGCAAAATGCAGTTAGAGCTAAAAATTGAAGAACATCGTAAAGCTCCAAATGTGAACCCCTCTTAAACCCTTAGGCCAATTTGATTCAAACTTCACAGGAATGTTGCCTAGGTGGGCTAAAATTGTTCCGCTCTGATGTACAAGATGGCCACCTTAGCTAAAGATAGAAGAATCTTCAAACGTCAACTTATCCTAAACCTTTGGGCCAGTTTCATTCAAACTTCTCAGCTCACATGACCAAGTTGGCCGTCATGACCATATATTATAACAAGAGCACCGCATGCGTGTGCCAACGCTCGGCTGCAAAAAATTCTAAGTCGAAAAAGGGGCATAACTGTGCCAAAAATATTTTAAGGGTTACCTCACCTATTGGTATGAGTTCCCCTTTTTTATAATGAACCACTAGTTAGAGTTTCAAGTTAATATGTTCAGTAAAGACAGAGATATTACAAGTTTTTGCACCACGACGACGACGCCAGAGCTATGACAATACCTCGTCATTTTCTTCAAGAACAGCCGAGCTAAAAGTCTTCCAAAAATCTTCTTTCCTCGAACCAGTGGGCCAATTGTCTTGAAACTTAGAATGTAGTATTTGGGATTCCTGCCTATTCCCCCCCCCCCCCCCCCCCCCACCAACCGAGTTTGAAGAAATAGATTGGGCTGCATGATGCTTCCATGCAGAGTTGAACCAGTCGCACATGAATACTGGTAAACCGCTTAGAGGTCTTAAGCCTGCCCAAGAAAAGTGGTGTAAGTCCATGCATATAAACAATATTGGTTTCATTGCGCAGCAGGGCTTGAGATGTCATGTCAATAAAAGTCCCACAAGTTGGAAGCGACATCTCCAAAATGACCTATACAGTGTTGATGGGGACGTTAAACCTCAAATCAAACAAACAAATCTATTATAATTTGTTGAAATGATGGGTCTAGGTTGACTGCTCGACTTTGGGCTCAAATTTGGTCACTTGTGCTTTTGTAAGGGGGAAAAGTGGGCATTGTTAATTTTTTCAAAACCTGTTATTGCCTGCGAGCTAAGATTATCTTGACAATTACCCAAATAAATTTATGAAGCTGCATGTGTGCCAAAGTCAAGGTCACTCATTGTCCTTGGTCCAGGATCACTCAGATGCAAAATACTATTTTCTTGGGGGAAAAAAACTAGGCAAATTTAGCCAAATTTCAAATGAATCTTTTATGGGTTTGAGGAATATAAGTTTGTTTAAATGGTTTTGGTCACATGACCAAGATGGCTGACACAGAAATCGTCTCAGAAAACAGATGCCCCCATAAACACTCAGCACACAGGTGAGCGTTTCAGGACCGCTGGTCCTCTGGTTTGTCAGACTTATCTTCTGGTCATCAACTCGATTTTGTATTATTCAGTCAAGTCTTATATCCAGTTTATAGGGCATAGAATTTTACACACATATTGCAACAAAAGATGTACCCAAGCACCTTCTGTGTAAAACACATTCATTCTTTTTGTACAAAAAAAAAAGAGAAAAAGTTTAGCTTGTAGTGTAATTTAGTGATGGGTCACATTAGGGCAAAACAAATGCAGCTTTTTGCATGTAAGCTAAGCTGAAAATTACCAAACAAGATGACAGCTCTCATGCTAGTCAGTACACCACAATCTCTTTATTAATGGGATCCAAAGCTGAAACCGTCTTAGTTAAACAACCGTGTTATATCAAACAAAAATGTATAGATTATATAGAAAAATAATGACCATTTATGGCCATTGCACGACCCGCAGAAAAAGCGACTGACTGAAGTCGGTTGATTTTCTAAGAGTGCCCTAAAATCACTGTGTCATTCTGTTAGTCTGTCAGTCCTTCCGTAACCCGTTTGTGAAAATTGGTGACAGTGACTTAACCCATTGGAATATTTAAATAATTTTGGCATAATGATAGATATCAATGAGATCTAACCAATGAACTTGCCGAATATTACATTCCGTTTAGCATAGCCTCGGAAACAGTTGGGCCGATTGAAGTCAAATTTCATATGGAGCCTCTATGGGAAGGGTAAAACCAAAATTTGCTCATGGGGTCCAGGTCACATGACAAAAATGGCCGCCAAACCATATATGTTAAAAACCCTTCAAAAATAGTCTTCTCCAGAACCACTTGGCAGAAATCCACGAAACTTGATAAATAGCATCTGGGACGTAAGCCCATCATAAAGTGCTAAAATGGTGACCCTGGGTTGACCTTGACATTCTTTATGCCTAGGTCAAACTTTGACACATATGCTTTTGTATTGGAAAAGAGAGAATGCATTTTATCCTGCAATCGATTTAGAATACAGTACTAAAGTATAAGATATATTTTTTCTCCTTACGATAAGGCGAATTTATTGGGGGAACCATTTTAGGTCCAGGTCACATGACCAAAATGGCCGCCATACCCATATATTGTAACACTCATAAAGCTAAAAGCATCGGGCGGGTCGTGCACTTCAGCTGAAACACTGTTTTTTCTATATAATCCACACATTTTAGGGATCCACCTTGGAACTGTGTTATATTTAACCCTGTTATAACGAGGTTGTGGTGAAGTGTATACAGGGCTGTTCCTTAGGTAAAATAATGGAAAAATCAAAAGTAAAGTGGTGGTATGCAGGAAAAAGAATGTTTTATATCCTAAAGATTTATGTGTGATCAACTCTTGGGATGCCCTTGTTGATCATAACCTTGGCCTAGCCTCAGTTCTGATCAGCGCAGGCATGCCTTGGGCTCGAAATGCATATCATTACGAAAACACGCCTAGATAAAAATGCATTGTAAACTTCACCACCGAAAAAAACGAAAATTTTATGGTGAAAAATTTTGATATTTTTCTTTTTTTCTGCTCAAAGTATAGATTGTGGGTACTCGTTTCAACCGCCTCGAGGCAGTTCTAATGAGTACCCACAATCTATATTTTAGAGCAGAAATAAGCAAGTAAGGCTCACCCCTGTAAACCCCAGTTAAACTATATAAAAGTGGGGTTTGAGGGGTTCAACATTATATAGGCAAGTTTTCTTTATAATTGAATCCACACTCATGAAAGCATCTTGTATGCTCCTTGAAAAGTAGACCTCATTTTAATTAATGGGAAATTAAATGCATAAAAGTTTTCTCCTTTGTAAAAGTGGTGGAAAATATATGATACATCCACCCTTCATAAATGTTTGGTATATTTGATAACAGAACAAGATCTTCAGATGCGCCCAGACCATATTGACGTATTTATCGAAGTTTGTGGAGTAAAGAAGTTGAGTGACTGTGTGAAGACAGATGTGGCTCCTGAGTTGATTGAACCATGTCTGCAGTTGCAACTGTACTTCCACAACATCATACCAGCCATACAGAGGTTCCTGATTGTACGTTCCAGATATGTGTATGTGGATCTCATGGAAGCTAACACAAAAGCAATGTTGGCAGACGCCAAATTTTTTCAGGTAAATTACAAATAACCCATTTTGTACCGCAAACCCCAAAACGCTTGCCCTGGCAACAGTGCGGGCCCAGATCAGACTCCTCAGAATGCGGCTTCTGATCAGGGCCTTCACTGTTTGCAAAAAAGTTCAGCCATTTTCAAAATAAATTTTGCAGAGAACACAACTTGAAACCCCTAAATTTTAAAATGGACTTCTGCTATATGTAAGGATGAATACTCCATTTGGTACAAAAAGGGTTAAGAACCAGACATGATGATAGTAGACAGCATTTTCAAATATTTTTCAGAGAAAATAAGGCTTTTCATTCAATATGAATCATCCGAAAATATAAGATTTGGTATTTCATGTCATTTGTCTGCCCATAGTCCTATATGGCGGGTAATCTACCTGAAAATATAAGTGACCTGTATTTTTTTTCTTATCCAAATTATCTCCCATTTCAGAGTTATTTCCCTTTTACTAAAATAACATTGAAATCTTGTGTGCAAGATATCTCAAAAAGTATTAAAGCTAGAGCCTTGAATTTGATATTTGTTATACTGCTTTGGACTGAGGAGATCACTTGATTAAATTCTCAACCAATTTAATGAAATTTTGTTAAGAGTTTGCAATATCTGGCCATTTAATTGTGCATAGCATAACATTAGAACCATGCACGCTAAATTTATATTTATACTAATCAATTTGACATTTTGCAGACTCTTTTTGTCATGGTCTTTAGATGTACACATGATCTTGGCATTATCATCAATTTAATTTTTGTCATTTCTCTCGACTTCTGAACACAGCCATTTTTGGTGCTTAAGTATTAGGGTCAATTTATGTTTAAGGGAAAGCATATACATCACGCTAAGCTAGGCTGATTGGGTCCAAATTTTATCTGTAGCGTCCTTGGGCGCTGGGCTTCCATGGTTAATTTAAATACTTTGCTGCCAGTCGGCAGTGCCCCCTGAGCTCTGGTGAGCATAGTGGCCCATGGGCCTCTTGTCTTGTCATGGTCTTTAGATGTACACATGATCTTGGCATTATCATCAATTTAATTTTTGTCATTTCTCTCGACTTCTGAACACAGCCATTTTTGTTGTTTAAGTATTTGGATCAATGCTTGTTTAAGGGAAAGCGTATAGTTGGGGATATAGTATTTTACAAGCACATTTTCTAGTTTGACCCTTTAGATGCCAAGAAAAAATACATCTGAAATGTTCAGAGCTCTAGATAAGAGGGAGTAAAGGGTATTTCAGTATTGAAGTTTTGAAAATCAGCATTGAAATCTAATTTGAGTGGTAAAATACTCAATAAAACCTTGGATTTCAGCATTGAAATAAAATTTAGGGGGTAAAAAATGTCACCGAACTTTACATGTTGTAACAGAAAGCAATTTCTTTTGTAAGCAGTAGCAGTATACCAGATCAGAATGGCTACACATAAAGAGAAAATAAAGGTTGCCATTTCATGAGAATTGTCTGCTTAGCAGACAATTCACATGAAATGCCAACCATGAAATGCCAACCTTTATTTTCTCTAAAAACCAAATTTACCAAAAATAGAATTTTGTATGCTACTCTTATGTTTGGTTCTTTAAAAGTTAAGCATTGCAAGTGGGCATTTAAGTATTAGGCTTTAAAGCAGGGGGTAAAATACTCATTGTACCAAATTCTTATCTACAGCACTGAATGTTGTCTGTTTATGTTGACTGTTGCAGCTTCTTGCAAACTTTTCAAACACCTGCATACATAATGCAGTTTGATCTGTGTCCATGCTGTTTGCAATGACTTTTAAAGTACCCAGCAGACAAGAAAGCAGACGGCAATTATTGTGACTGGCATCTTACTGGTTAATAAAAAAGTTGGAGGAAATAAAACACCACATAAAAATTATTAAATCTTTGTAAAAATAGTCCAACTGCACTGCTTGCTAAAAAGCCCAGTATACTTCTATCATATATGATAGTTGAAACATTAGAATTGATGTCACAACATCAGTGACATCACTAACAGCGGTTTGTCCTATCCAAGGAGTGACAACAAGATACCGAAAACCAACAAATCCCTGTTTGTTAAATGATCCCAAATTCAATAAAAAATGACTGATAACAAATGTACGACAATTTGTAAAAACTAATACATTTGTAATGCAATCGGCCCCGCCCACCGGAGCTTGAAGAAATAGATGGGCTGCATGATGCTTCCATGCAGAGCTAAAACCGACCCCACACGAGTACTGGTTAACCGCTCAGAGGATCTAAGCCTGCCCGGGCAAAGCGGTCCATGCTTATAAACCCTATTGGTTTAATTTGGCGACAGGACTTGAGATGTCATTTCATCTCAATGTAGGGTAAAAGTCCCACAATATTGGAAGCAACGTCTCCAAAATGACCTATACAGTGTTGATGGGGACGTTAAACCACAAATCAAACAAACAAAATTGTATTGCAATAGAACAGCTCTCAAGGATAACAATGAACTACCGACTGCAGTCACTCTTACTGATTGTAATGAACATTCTTAGAGCTCTACCAATACCCTACAGTTAAGCAGGATAGCTTTTGTTGGCACATAATAAAAGCCAGGATCTGCTGGCTTTGAAAAACCCCACTGAAACAGAAATAAACTATTAAAAATATTCATACAAGAAAAAGTAAGAAATAGTACATTCTGTACGGCCCCCGCCCATCGGGGCTTGAAGAAATAGATGGACTGCATGAACCTTCCCTGCAGAGCTGAAACCGACCGCACATGAGTACTGGTAAACCCCTTAGAGGATCTAACCCTGACCCGCCAAAGCGGTGTGAGTCGGCCCTTCCATGCTTAAAAACCCTATTGGTTTTATTGGGCGACAAGACTTGAGATGTCATTTCATCTCAGTGTCTGGTAAAAGTCCCACAAAATTGGAAGCAAAATCTCCAAAATGACCTACACAGTGTTGACGGGTATGCTAAACCTCAAACAAACAAAAAAGTACATTCTGCCAAAGCCTTTATGTTTTGAACTTGACATTTTGTTATTTTCACAGTCACGCCAGTCATTCAGAACCACTTGATTATATGAATCAGTGATACATACATGTTTGAAGAGCTTGTGGATGCTGACACTAAAGCTATGTAAATAACTAAAAATAAATTAGTAAAAGCATGTATATTCAAACAGACTTATTGCTTAAGATGTTCCTTTTACAGGCTGCAAAGTTGGCTGTGACATACCGACTATCAAATCTGAAAGAAGATACATTTGAAGTGCGAGCAGAGAAATGTGTCATCTCGCCTCCGATATTCTACTTCCACAGGGACTACTTAACCTCAGTGTCAGAGATTAACCGGGAAATAGCTAGGCACTTCAGTGGCAAGGATACAAACTGTTCTGCTTCATTGAGGTAAACTGTCAGTTTAAGCTTGTAATTTCCAAGGAAATCTTTGTTAAGAAATCTGTCAGTTTAAGCGTATAATTCCAAAGGATACAAACTGTTCCTCTTTGTTGATTTAAGCAAGTAATTCCCAAGGATATGAATTGTTCCACTTTGTTGAGGTAAACAGTTAGTTTAAACAGGTAATTTGCAAGGCTAAGAACTGTTCCTCTTTGTTGAGGTAAACTGTCAGTTTAAGCTAGTAATTCCAAAGGATACAAATTTTTCCTCTTTGTTGAGGTAAACTGTCAGTTTAAGCTAGTAATTCCCAAGGATACATTTTTTTCCTCTTTGTTGAGGTAAACTGTCAGTTTAAGCTAGTGATCAACAGATTTTGATCAAACTTGGCAGAAATGATCCATAGGTGGTCCTCTCTCATAGTTGTTCAAAGAATTTAATTCCATGCAGAACTCTGGTTGCTATGGCAACGAAAAGGGAAAAATAGGAAAAAAAAACCTTTAAAAATCTTCTTCTCTGAAACCAGAAGGCCTAGGTCTTTGATATTTGGTATGAAGCTTCATCTAGTGGACCTCTACCAAGATTGTTCAAATTATAGTCCAGGGGCCAAAAAATGGCCCCGCGCCGGGATCCACTGGTTTTACATAGCTTTTATAGGGAAAACCTTTAAAAATCTTCTTGTCGGAAACCAGAAGGCCCAGGTCTTTGATATTTGGTATGAAGCTTGATCCGATGGACCTCTACCAAGATTGTTAAAATTATAGCACTGAGGCCAAAAATGGCCTCGCCTCGGGGCCCACTGGTTTTACATAGGCTTATATAGGGAAAACATATAAAAAGCTTTTTGTCTGAAACCGGAAGGCCCAGGTCTTATATATTTGGTATGAAGCTCCATCTAGTGGACCTCTACCTAGATTGTTCAAATTATAGCCCTTGGGCCAAAAATGACCCCGCCCCGGGGCCAACTGGTTTTACTTAGGCTTATAGAGGGAAAAACTTTAAAAATCTTCTACTCTGAAACCAGAAGGCCTAGGTCTTTGATATTTGGTATGAAGCTTCATCTAGTGGACCTCTACCGAGATTGTTCAAATTATAGCCCTGGGGCCAAAAATGCCCCCGCGCCAGGGCCCAAAGGTTTTTGTGGGTGGGTTTGTTTCGTGCAGAGTTTGTGGTAGGCGCGATGGCTTTGGTTTTGGGGTTGTGGGTTTTCCTTTTTTGGATGGTGGTGTTCCTCGTGCGCCGTCCTGTGGCGTTTGTGTTTCGTGATTATTTCGATTTGCTAGAGTGTGTGGTCATGTAGCTGACTTCAACACTCGTAATGGGTTGTTAACGGCTGGGCTCCTTGATCGGGGTTGTCGGTGCCGTGGACTTCGCGAAGCCTTTTCAAGATTTTATAGACGCCATTTTGATTCGGTTTCGGGGTTCGGTGTTGGGCTTGGGTCTATTCTGCGGCAGGGTCTGTCGGGGCCCGGGTTTTGTGGTGACTTGGTGTGTGAATTCGGATAAGTGTGTGGCCAGTTTCGTGGGGTCGTTCTTTGGTGTGGGAAGATTAAGTGCAGCGTTGGTGTTGTGCGGCAGACTGCATGCGTGGTGGTTGGCCCGGTCGCGGTTGGCAACTTTGCTTTCCTCTTTAATTGCACGCCGGTGGGTCAGGCCTCAGATTCTATGACGGCTCCATCGTAAAGGCTTATTGAGAATTAGAGAGATCTAATTCAAGGTAATGTTGGTTGGTGCCTGATGCTCTGTCTCTGGTCGGGCCCATCGGAGTCTAACTGTTGGTTTTCTCTTGCTCCAGCATTTCAGTGGTTTCTTGCTGTCGAGTCCTCACCGTTGTCTCACCTCTGCGGTTCTTTGATTTTTGTGTTCACGGAGATGTTGCACTGATGAGTTAGGAGGCCTTCATGCGGACTGAACAAATTATTTGCCTAAATCGCTACGGAAGTAAGGGCGAGGATTGTGGCCACGTAAAATCGATTTAATCCCCACCCCCAGTGGAAATCATTCCACTGACCGTTCCAAAGCGGTTCTTCTGTGGCGGTTTATTTATGGTGTTGCTTGTTACTTACTGTGTGTATCACTTGTGTCTTTTTATTTTGGAACGCCATATGACATTTGTGGGAAAGTAACTGTCCTTATGGCCTTCCTTTGTTTAGGTTTCCATTATGGTCTGGTCGCTTATTGTTTGTGTTTCTTTCCCTTTGGTGTCTTTGATGGATGGAGTAAGTTAATTGTATCGATTCCTGGTCTTTGTTTTACTTATACTTTACATAGGCTTATAAAGGGAAAAACCTTCAAAAA
Source organism: Lucinisca nassula (assembly GCA_963580285.1). NCBI lineage: Eukaryota > Metazoa > Mollusca > Bivalvia > Lucinida > Lucinidae > Lucinisca > Lucinisca nassula. The sequence continues at coordinate 40,184,957 of OY757017.1, forward strand.
TCTTCTTGTCTGAAACCAGAAGAGTCAGGTCTTTGATAGTTGTAATGAAACTTCATCTAGTGAACCTCTACCAAGATTGTTCAAATTTTAGCCCTGGGGCCCACGAGTTTTACATAGGCTTATATAGGGAAAACCTTTAAAAATCTTCTCTAAAACCAGAAGGCCCAGGACTTTGATATTTGGTATGAAGCTTCATCTAGCAGACTTCTACCTAGATTGTTCAAATTAAAGCCCTTGTGCCGAAAACGACCCAGCCCCGGGGCCAATTGGTTTGACATAGGCTTATATAGGGAAAACCTTTAAAAAATCTTCTTCTCTGAAAACCAGAAGGCCCAGGTATTTGATATTTGATATGAAGCTTCATCTAATGTACCTATACCAAGATTGTTCAAATTATAGCCAATAATGCCCATGCGCGGGGGCCCACTGGTTTTGCATAGGCTTATATAGGGCAAAACATAAAAATAATTCTTGTCTGAAACCAGAAGGTCCAGGTCTTTGATATTTGATGTGAGGCCTCATCTTGTGGACCCCTACAAACCTTGTTCAAATTATGGCCCTGGGGCCAAAACCGCCCCCACGCTAGGGCCCACTGGTTTTACATAGGCTGATATAGGGAAAACATTTAAAATTCTTGTACTCTGAACTCAGAAGGCCCAGGTCTTTGATATTTGGTATGAAACTTCATCTAGTGATCCTCTACCAAGATTGTTTAATTTATAGTCCTGGGGCTAAAAATGCCCCCCCCCCCCAGCGCCGGGGCCAACTGGTTTTACTTTGGCTTATATTGGGAAAACCTTTAAAAATCGTCTTGACTGAAACCAGAATGCTCCGGTCTTTGATATTTGGTACGAAGCTTCATTTAGTGGACCTCTACCCAGATTGCGCCGATTATAGCCCTGGGGCCAAAAATGCTCCTGCGTCGGGGCCCTCTGGTTTTACATAGGCTTATAGAGGGAAAAACTTTAAAAATCTTCTTGTCTAAAACCAGAAGGCCCAGGTCTTTGATATTTGGTTTGAAGCTTCATCTAATTGACCTCTACCAAGGTTGTTAAAATTATAGCCCTGGGGCAAAAAAACGGTATTTTTAGGCTTATATAGGGAAACATATAAAAATCTTCTTGTCTGAAACCAGAAGGCCCAGGTCTTTGATATTTTGTAATTGACCTCTACCATGATTGTTCAAATCGTAGTATGGTGGCCAAAAATGGCCCCGCCCTTGGGCCGACTGGTTTTACAAAGACGTAAATAGAGAAAACTTTTAAAAATCTTCTTGTCTAAAACTTGAAGGCCCATTCCTTTGATTTTCAATGTTAAGCTTCATTCAGTGGACCTCTGCTTAGATTGTTCAAATTATAGACCTGGGTCCAAAAATTGCACCGCCCTGGGACCTACATGTTAATCTCTTAGCTCAGGTCAGTGATATGGTCCTAGTCCTCTTGTTTGAGGTAAACTGTCCCTTTAAACTAGTAATTCCCAGCGATACAACTGTCCCTCTTTGCAGAAGTAAACGGTCAGTTTATGCTAGTAATTCCCAAGAGTACAACTGTTCTTCTTTAGGATTCTTTAGCTCTTTAGCTGTCACTTAGCTGTCACTTGACAGCTGTTTGATGACACACTAAAAGTCCATTTCATTAAAATTTGATCAAGGAAATGACATTTTAGCTATTAAAATGACCATCTACGGGAGAAACAGGGGTTCTTCTCTAATCACATGGGTGACAAACCATGCAATAAAGGACAGTAACTGTTGTAAAAAAAAGTCCCATTACAATATAAGTTTTCCAATATTGAGCAATGATCGGCAGATTGAGACAGCTAATAAACCCTAGGCTGAGACAATAGTATGAGACAAAGAAATCATACACTGTCATACAAATGGATATTCTTGTCCCTTGTGTGAGAAATCAAGTTCTGTAATGGAAGGTCAGATGGTTTTCACGAGGTACTCTGGTTTTCGCCTACCCATGATCAACAATCAGCTTAACAGCTTATGAAATGAGGTTACAGCTTGGTCATAATGTTTTACACTCAAAATGTTTATATGATTGACAGGAGTTTCCTGACAGAACTAGGTTACAGCTTGGTCATGATGTTTTACACTCAAAATGTTTATATGATTGACAGGAGTTTCCTGACAGAACTGTCTAATATTGTAAACAATCCAGCGGATGACACAGTTATGGAACTACTTCAGAGATACAATGCCGACCAACTACAGATACCAGAGGAGGAATTATGGCTAGTGGAGGCTCCAGTCATACCAGAACCTGAACCCGAACCCGAACCAGGTATTTAGCTGTTTTTATGTTTGGGTTGATTGTCAGTCAGCCCAAAGTTATACATATACTCAGATTCAATGAAAACGCACCACTAGTACTATGCCTAAAATTTTAATTGATTCACAATTTTTCCAGCATTTGATCATGTTTAATGAATTATCACTAACTTATCCACAGACTCACTACAGACTTACAGCATTTCATTGGGTGCAGAGATATGGAGACACATACCCGAAAACTCAAAATCACATATCCTAATACCAGGTATATCCACGATTAGCATCAAGTGTTATTTGGGATCGACGCCTCATGCTTCAAATTAAATGCTGCATCTGGTCTTGTGTGATATTGTCCCATTCTTCATTTACACCCATGGCAAGCTGCTGACCGTTGATTTGCGGATGATGTCGGCTTTACACACATTTTCCGAGCTGGTCCCAAAGGTGCTCAATTGGGTTTAAATCTGGCGAAAACGCAGACCAAGAAAGAATTTGCACATCATTTTGATTGAAAAAGTACATTGTTGGCCTCACAGAATCAACACGTGCATTGTCCTGTTGGAAAAGCATGACATCGCCATTATTGCGTAAAAACGGTACCACCTCAAGCTCTAAGATTTCACTGATGTGCCGTCATATTGCCATGAACAACGATGAGTTAGGCTTTGTGGCGCCATGAGATACCTCCCCACAACTTTACGCTACCACCACCCCAACCTGACACCTGTTTAACACAACAGTATTGAAATCGCTCCACACGTCGACGCCATTTTTACGCCGCCTATCAACACAAGAACGGCACTGGTCCGTGAACAGTACACCACACCAACGCTGTTGTGTCCATTGGATACTCTGCCGACACCAGTTAAAGCGACTGATTTGCCGTTCTGCCATCGAAATGTTCCCCATATGTCTTATGGCTAGAAATACCGCGTTCCTGGAGACGCCGCCGTGCAGTTAAGGCACTTATGCCTAGGTTAGTGGTTCTCACTGTCTCGTAGAATCGGTAGTGTAAATGACTCGAAACAATGTAACAGTCCTGCTGACGTGTAGTAACACATTCAAGTCCAGGGCGCTGTCTATCGTCCACAGACCCAGGAGTGCTGTGTCTTTCAACCAATCGAGCAATCATAGTGTGCAAAGAACCCATATGCTCTGCAACTTGGTGATATGAATGCTCACCTTCAACCATACCGAGGACACAATGATGATCGCTGTTACTTAGACGTCCACTTGGCTTCTTCTTATGAAATGTTTTGCTGGCTTTTTTAACGTAAAGAATCCTAATTTTATAATGACAGTAAAGAAAGTGCCAAAAAATATCGTTATTATGAAAATTTTGCAATTTTGGCATTTTGCACGTGCACACACACATCATGAAAATCATGCAGTATTCGTGTCAAACAAACTCATGCTTCAGTGACAACTTTACAATACCTTATTTATCAGTTGCAAAAGTCAGTCATTTTTACCTTAAACTAAAGAAATCAATATTCTAAAACTCATAGAATCTGAGTATACATAAGCTTTTATACTGCTGTTGTCCATGTCACTATCACTAACCAATTAATTTAAACCTCACTGTTTAACCCTTTCATTGACCAATATATTCTTCCAGCCAAGGGCTTTGGAGAGGTCCAGTTACAATATATAGGGTGTCAGGCTTATTTTTACACCAAAAATGAAGGAGCTGCAAGGAGACATGGAATTGACCAGGAAATATTTTTCTAGCATCATTAAGAAGGCAGTTGTCAGGTTAACTGACTGCTCCAAATCTTAATACAGCTTCCACCCATCATGACTTGAAGAAATAGATGGACTGCATGATGCTTCCACGCAGAGCTGAAACCGACCGCACAAAAGGACTGGTAAACCGCTTAGAAAATCTAATCCTGAGTGGTGCTTATAAACCTATTGGTTTCATTGGGGCGACAGGGCTTGAGATGTCATTACATCTCAGTGTCGGATTTAAGTCCCACAAAATTGGAAGCAATATCTTCAAATGACATATACACTGTTGACATGGACATTAAAATCTCAAATCAAACAAACAAATCTTAATAGTTTGGACTGGATTATTAAATTGCAAAACCAGGATAAATGGTTCAGGTGCGTGGTTTGGTGATTGTAATGGTTTAGCCTGATGTATAGGAGAACGTAATGTTTTAGCTGTTCGAGTAGAGAAGATGTTTCACTGTAATAGTGTGTGGAGTCGATAGTGTATATGGTTGGGTGTGGCGATTCTTTCAGATACTTTTCTTTTTAAAATATATCCCTTATAAGTGCTCACATTTTTGAATCCCCACTATCTGACAATATTCTTCTGTGTAGGTTAGTCATGAACTATATTCTATGGCCATTCTCTTTCATTCCACTGCTTCAAGAATGGCAGTTGTCAGTTACCTACTAAGTCTTGACCAGGAAAAGTGTCGTACCAGGAACCAGTTGTTCAAAATTAATGATGGTAGTTAACATATTGTTATAATTTGATCATTTAATGTGGCAGCTATACTACTACTTTTGCCGAAACAAACGTGAGAAGCTTTTGCAAGTGTAAACTACTCACATTACAGTAAATGCAAAAGCTACTCACATTTTTCTGCACGGTCCCCGCCCATCTGGGCTTGAAGAAATAGATGGGCTGCATGCTGCTTCCATGCAGAGCTGAAACCCCCACACGGGTACAGTTAAGCCACTTAGAGGATCTAAGCCTGCGCAGGCAAAGGGATGCGAGTCGGACCGTCCATGCTTACAAACTCTATTGGTTGCATTGGGCGACATTGAGATGTCATTTCATCGTAATGTTGGGTAAAAGTCCCACAAAATTGGAAACAACCGCTCCAAAATGACCTATACATTGTTGACGGGGACATTAAACCTCAAATCAACCCACCAACCAACCATTTTTCAGCAAAAATATCTGCTTTAGATTATAAACTTAGTAGAACAGTTAGCACCTTGATTACTAACAAGTATGTTAAGCTAACAAGAACTGATCCCAACTCAAAAGTGTTACATTGGTTGTTAAACTCAGAACAAATGAAAAAAAATCAACATTTTTTTACAGAACCAGAACTCCAGCCATTTGAGGAGGCTCCAGTAGCTGCAGGTAAAGTTAAGACTGAAGATGGAACATATGAACTACGATCATGGCCCCCAGTTGCCCTCAACCAGAATGCTAATCAACCCAGGAAAGGTAAGAATTACGGCAAAATAAAAAATATGCAATGAATTTTATGGTTGACTATTTCGTCACTATTTTGCTGTGACCCTTTATCATCAGAGGGAGACATTTTACAAACGTGACTGTTTCTCTCATCCAGGTCTCATCCATCTTCAGTATGATACTTAGACTTGCCCAAGTCTGTTAATTAGGTGTCCATTGTAGAAATAATTGGTTTACAAAAAAAAAAAAAATAAATAAATAAATAAATACATTGTATATGAAATAGCAATACCGTCTTTTATGAAAATTGTGAAATTAACAGACTTGTAAATATTGAAAGAACTCATTCACCTTTCCTGTAGATGATTGTCAGATATGGGTGAGAAGTTTGTTTAGATAACTTTTCACTGACAGGCTCCAGAGCTTGTTATCATGATTTATTTACATTAGTGGGGGAAAACCATATGAAGGCAAAGGGTTTTGAAAAAAGAAGTTTCAATTTTAATCTTTTCTTCTTAAACCATTACTATAACATGCCTATGCTATATAAGAAGGCTCCAAAAATGGCATTAATCAGAATTTGTCTGATTTCTGCTCAAAATATAGATTGTGGGTACTCGTTACAACCGATTCAATGAGGCGGTTCTAATGAGTACCCGCATCTATGTGTAACCACCTCAATGAGGCGATTCTAATGGGTACCCAAAATCGTTGTTTTAGAGCAGAAATTACAAAATGACTAGCCTGGTAAATCCCGCTTTACTCTATATAAAGTGTGGTTAACAAGGGTTTTCATTGTATGGACATGTTTAGGGGATGACCATGGTAATTGTGAAAACTAGTGTTGCTGATGAAGACATTAAGTTCAGAAGTTAGAAGCTCTCGTATCGTTTTTCTTTATTTCTGCTTCAAACATAGATTGTGGTTGCTCGTTAGAGGCGGTTCTAAAGAGTACCCACAATCTATACTACTGAGCAGAAATAAGAACATTATGTAAACCCTTTTAAATGCCACTTTTCTCAATGGTTTCTCCTGTTAAGATAATGTTGAAAAGATCTGCAATTACACATCTTATTAACTAAGTAATTATGCCAGGATAATGATATTATGCTGCCTGCTTGCCTTTTTTCTATAAAAACCAGTGCAAAAACAATTACAGTCCAACCTGTGTCAAGCAAGCACCTTAGGAATGATCAAAATGTGTTTGCTTAAGACAGGTGCTTGCTTAATACAGGTGGATATTAATGCATTCTACTTTTTTCGGGATTTGAATGATTGCTTGCTTAAGACAGTTTGCTTGCTTAATAGAGGTGGCCACTATGACCGGGTTAACTGTATAATGATACCTCAATGGCTCGAACACCAATAGCTCGTTTTCTATGACTGTTTTCGAACTCGCTCTTGAGTACCTGAGAAATTCTTCACACATATCAATATTACAAATATTTAGGGATAGTTATGAGGTTTGGCGTATTTTATCTGGAAAATTATATTGTGTGTACTCACGAGTTGATTCTAATGAGTACACACAAAATATATTAATTAAATAGAGGACTGAAAGTAATGCCGAAATTATCCACATTAAATTCAACCCTCGATGGCAGGAACTACCACTGTCTCGAACAAGTTTTAGGTCCCAGCACAAAGGAAGCAACATCCCCAAAATGACCTATGCAGTGTTGACAGGGGCATTAAACCTCAAATCAAACAAAACAAAAAAAAATCTCGAAAATACTAGAATTTTTCTCTCTAACACTGACAGATGCAGGTGGGTGTTATTTATTAAGTAAACATTAACTGGAGAGGCTAATGCTCTTATCAACAAGTGGGAGATCCTGTTACATCAAGCTGGAAGCTGGTCGGATAATTTTCAGAGTATACAAGTCCCTACATTCAGCGATGAAATCTAAAGAGACTTTTACATAGTTTTGTTTAAAGGGACTTTCATTTAAAAATAAAAAATGTAAATGTAGGGACTTGGGCAAGTCTATATGATACTCTGTTATGTTCAGATGAAGACCATAGTAAAATCTTAGCTTTTATTCAAAGATTCACCAATGTATATGCAATATTTTGATAACAAAGTAGCTTATCAGTCTTCATTGTAAAGGAAAATGGTGGCTTCGTCTTCAGAACTGCAGCAAGATGAACCTAGTGGAAATAATTTGCTTCTGAAATGCAGGGACAAATACTCACAGGGCTTGAAGAAATAGATTGGGCTGCATGATGCTTTCACACAGCTGAAACCGGCCGCATGAGTACTGCCTAGAGGTCTAGGCCTGCCCAAGCAAATTAGTGCGAGTCTGACGTCCATGCATTGTAGTTTGTTTGGATGACAGGGATTGAGATGTCATTTCATCTCAGTGTCGGGTTAAAGCCCCACGAAATTGGAACCAATGTCTCCAAAATGACCTAAATAGTGTTGACGGGGATGTTAGACCTCAATTCAAATAAACGAACAAACAGTTTTTGCTGATTTTGCCTCAGTGTGAGAGCGATTATTCTAGGCACAATGCAACATACAGTGTAGATTTCATTGTTACCCATGGTGAAAGAGATGACTGACATAGTTAAATTCAGTGTCTCTTTAATTTACACAAAAAATCAGTACAGAAAATGACTTCAAATTACTGAAAAGTAGCAGTCTGATTCCTAAAAGGTTGATTTTGGAGTTGGCACCTGTGCTGAAGGGGTTTGAAAAGTACTGTGTTTATGTTTTTGGAGAGACAGGACTGAGCAAACAGTGTAGACCCAAATGAGACGTCACAGAACATGTCTGCACTGTATGCCACTCATCCAGCTGTTTTATGCACAACATCGGGTAATAACATATACTTTTTCAAATTTTAAAACAAGTATGGTAAGAAGTTGAGGTGTCTGAATACTTCAAGTACATACAGTATTGAGTTCCAATTTCTCCCCATGGTATACCTATATTTCTTGAAGCAGGGTGTGGGTCTGAGTCTTCTTCAGGACTGTGATGGAAAAACAGTCTCGCTGTTTCATAACAAGGCGGGGAAGGCTTTTGGCAGCTAAAAGAGAGAACTGAGTACAGTCCAACCTGTACTTACGGCCACCTCTATTCAGCGGCCACCTGCCTTCAACGGCCACTTTTGGGTCTCCCCCAAACGATTTCCCAACGGCGAGTAAAATATATCCGAAATTTAATATAACCCTTGTTTAAGCGGCCATTAGTTTTTGGCCGTATCGATATTTTGGTACTGCTTCACAGCGTTGTAAAAGCGTGGGGCGTTTTTATGCCCCCAACTTCGAAGAAGTTGTGGGGGCATATTGGTTTTGCCCTGTTCGTCCGTCCGTCCTTCCGTCCTTCCGTCCTTACGTCCGTCCCACTTTTTACTGCATAGCATAACTTTAGAACCATGGGTGCTAGGTTTTTGAAATTTCATATATGGATTCCTCATGAAAAAATAATTGACCCGTGTTTTTTTTCTCGTCAGGATTATGCCCCTTTTTTGAGTTATGCCCCTTTGCAAAAAATACTATGAAATCTTGTAAGCAAGATATCTCAAAAACTGTTTGAGCTATTGCCCTGAAACTTTACATGCTGGTTGGGGATGATGAGTAGATGAACTGATTAACTTTTGAAAAAAATCCGAAATTTTTTTCTTGAGTTATGGCCCTTTGAAATTTTTCGCGTTTTAAGTTTGTAAGCAAGATATCTAAAAAAACTATTTGAGGTTTTTCCCCGAAACTTCACAGACTTGTCGGGGATGATGAGTAGATGAACTGATCAACTTTTGAAAAAAATCCGATTTTTTTTTCTTGAGTTATGGCCCTTAGATTTTTTTCGTGTTTTCAGCTTGTAAGCAAGATATCTCAATAATTGTTTGAGCGATTGCCCTGCAACTTTACAAGCTGGTTTGGGATGATGTGTAGATGAACTGATTAACTGTTGAAAAAAAATCCTATATTTTTTTCTTGAGTTATGGCCCTTTGAAATTTTTCGCGTTTTAAGTTTGTAAGCAAGATATCTCAAAAACTATATGAGGTTTTTCCCCAAAACTTCACAGACTGGTTGGGTATGATGAGTAGATGAACTGATTAACTTTTGAAAAAAATCCAATTTTTTTTTCTTGAGTTATGGCCCTTTGATTTTTTTCGTGTTTTCAGCTTGTAAGCAAGATATCTCAAAAATTGTTTGAGCTATTGCCCTGAAACTTTACAGGCTGGTTGGGGATCATGAGTAGATGAACTGATTAACTTTTGAAAAAAATCCGAAATTTTTTTCTTGAGTTATGGCCCTTTGAAATTTTTCGCGTTTTGGCGTCCTTCCGTCCTTCCGTCCTTACGTCCGTCCCACTTTTTACTGCATAGCATAACTTTAGAACCATGGGTGCTAGGTTTTTGAAATTTCATATATGGATTCCTCATGAAAAAATAATTGACCCGTGTTTTTTTTCTCGTCAGGATTATGCCCCTTTTTTGAGTTATGCCCCTTTGCAAAAAATACTATGAAATCTTGTAAGCAAGATATCTCAAAAACTGTTTGAGCTATTGCCCTGAAACTTTACATGCTGGTTGGGGATGATGAGTAGATGAACTGATTAACTTTTGAAAAAAATCCGAAATTTTTTTCTTGAGTTATGGCCCTTTGAAATTTTTCGCGTTTTAAGTTTGTAAGCAAGATATCTAAAAAAACTATTTGAGGTTTTTCCCCGAAACTTCACAGACTTGTCGGGGATGATGAGTAGATGAACTGATCAACTTTTGAAAAAAATCCGATTTTTTTTTCTTGAGTTATGGCCCTTAGATTTTTTTCGTGTTTTCAGCTTGTAAGCAAGATATCTCAATAATTCTTTGAGCGATTGCCCTGCAACTTTACAAGCTGGTTTGGGATGATGTGTAGATGAACTGATTAACTGTTGAAAAAAAATCCTATATTTTTTTCTTGAGTTATGGCCCTTTGAAATTTTTCGCGTTTTAAGTTTGTAAGCAAGATATCTCAAAAACTATATGAGGTTTTTCCCCAAAACTTCACAGACTGGTTGGGTATGATGAGTAGATGAACTGATTAACTTTTGAAAAAAATCCAATTTTTTTTTCTTGAGTTATGGCCCTTTGATTTTTTTCGTGTTTTCAGCTTGTAAGCAAGATATCTCAAAAATTGTTTGAGCTATTGCCCTGAAACTTTACAGGCTGGTTGGGGATCATGAGTAGATGAACTGATTAACTTTTGAAAAAAATCCGAAATTTTTTTCTTGAGTTATGGCCCTTTGAAATTTTTCGCGTTTTGGCGTCCTTCCGTCCTTCCGTCCTTACGTCCGTCCCACTTTTTACTGCATAGCATAACTTTAGAACCATGGGTGCTAGGTTTTTGAAATTTCATATATGGATTCCTCATGAAAAAATAATTGACCCGTGTTTTTTTTCTCGTCAGGATTATGCCCCTTTTTTGAGTTATGCCCCTTTGCAAAAAATACTATGAAATCTTGTAAGCAAGATATCTCAAAAACTGTTTGAGCTATTGCCCTGAAACTTTACATGCTGGTTGGGGATGATGAGTAGATGAACTGATTAACTTTTGAAAAAAATCCGAAATTTTTTTCTTGAGTTATGGCCCTTTGAAATTTTTCGCGTTTTAAGTTTGTAAGCAAGATATCTAAAAAAACTATTTGAGGTTTTTCCCCGAAACTTCACAGACTTGTCGGGGATGATGAGTAGATGAACTGATCAACTTTTGAAAAAAATCCGATTTTTTTTTCTTGAGTTATGGCCCTTAGATTTTTTTCGTGTTTTCAGCTTGTAAGCAAGATATCTCAATAATTCTTTGAGCGATTGCCCTGCAACTTTACAAGCTGGTTTGGGATGATGTGTAGATGAACTGATTAACTGTTGAAAAAAAATCCTATATTTTTTTCTTGAGTTATGGCCCTTTGAAATTTTTCGCGTTTTAAGTTTGTAAGCAAGATATCTCAAAAACTATATGAGGTTTTTTCCCAAAACTTCACAGACTGGTTGGGTATGATGAGTAGATGAACTGATTAACTTTTGAAAAAAATCCAATTTTTTTTTCTTGAGTTATGGCCCTTTGATTTTTTTCGTGTTTTCAGCTTGTAAGCAAGATATCTCAAAAATTGTTTGAGCTATTGCCCTGAAACTTTACAGGCTGGTTGGGGATGATGAGTAGATGAACTGATTAACTTTTGAAAAAAATCCGAAATTTTTTTCTTGAGTTATGGCCCTTTGAAATTTTTCGCGTTTTGGCGTCCTTCCGTCCTTCCGTCCTTACGTCCGTCCCACTTTTTACTGCATAGCATAACTTTAGAACCATGGGTGCTAGGTTTTTGAAATTTCATATATGGATTCCTCATGAAAAAATAATTGACCCGTGTTTTTTTTCTCGTCAGGATTATGCCCCTTTTTTGAGTTATGCCCCTTTGCAAAAAATACTATGAAATCTTGTAAGCAAGATATCTCAAAAACTGTTTGAGCTATTGCCCTGAAACTTTACATGCTGGTTGGGGATGATGAGTAGATGAACTGATTAACTTTTGAAAAAAATCCGAAATTTTTTTCTTGCGTTATGGCCCTTTGAAATTTTTCGCGTTTTAAGTTTGTAAGCAAGATATCTAAAAAACTATTTGAGGTTTTTCCCCGAAACTTCACAGACTTGTCGGGGATGATGAGTAGATGAACTGATCAACTTTTGAAAAAAATCCGATTTTTTTTCTTGAGTTATGGCCCTTAGATTTTTTTCGTGTTTTCAGCTTGTAAGCAAGATATCTCAATAATTGTTTGAGCGATTGCCCTGCAACTTTACAAGCTGGTTTGGGATGATGTGTAGATGAACTGATTAACTGTTGAAAAAAAATCCTATATTTTTTTCTTGAGTTATGGCCCTTTGAAATTTTTCGCGTTTTAAGTTTGTAAGCAAGATATCTCAAAAACTATATGAGGTTTTTCCCCAAAACTTCACAGACTGATTGGGTATGATGAGTAGATGAACTGATTAACTTTTGAAAAAAATCCAATTTTTTTTTCTTGAGTTATGGCCCTTTGATTTTTTTCGTGTTTTCAGCTTGTAAGCAAGATATCTCAAAAATTGTTTGAGCTATTGCCCTGAAACTTTACAGGCTGGTTGGGGATGATGAGTAGATGAACTGATTAACTTTTGAAAAAAATCCGAAATTTTTTTCTTGAGTTATGGCCCTTTGAAATTTTTCGCGTTTTAAGTTTGTAAGCAAGATATCTAAAAAACTATTTTAGGTTTTTCCCCGAAACTTCACAGACTGGTCAGGGATGATGAGTAGATGATTAACTACAGCTTTTCTTGTGTAATTTCAGCATTACAGCCACATAAAAACAAGATATCTCAATTACTGTTAGGGACAAGCAGTGTTAGGGTCAAGCAGTTGGGGGCATTGTGTTTCATAAACACTGGCTCTAGTTTCCGACTATTTCGGTATTTAGTTAGACCAAATCGATCGTAGCGCTAAACAAACACGCATTTTATTTTTGTTTACTTAGGCATCAGGGGACAGTTAATCGCAGCACTTTTTTGTCCGCGTCACACCAAGTTTTTGAATCGTTATCGACAACTCCTGGAGAAAGCGATAACTTCTGTTTTGGTTTCAAATTGCTTCACACATGCATGAAATCAAAACAGAATACCAAAGAAACACTTCTCTGTTTGCATAGGCTGACAGCAGCAGCATTTCACTTACCCCACCCACTAATTTTTACATACAAAAAATCATGACTCCACCTCACTTTGACAGATCCTGTGAATTTACTCCCAAAACACCAGTACTTGGCACCTGTTGAAATGTCATGTACACTCAGTCACATGCAAAGAAATAGACAGAAAAGTATACCATAACCAGTAAACTTTTTCAGGAATCCTCTTTGAAAAACAGCCACTTTTTAGTGCCAAAGTTACCTTCGTGAATTCAGATATGCCGCTGCACCTTGAACTTGCACAGCATCCAGACAGCCGGGGTTTTAGTTTCGTATTCCATTTCATAAAAGTACAGATACTCAGCAAATAAGCCCACATTGGCAAAAAATATCCACATATCACAATTTCTATGAGCAACCATGCCATTATTGACCCTCCTACTATAATATTTTGAAAAACGTCCACCCTCAAATGCGAAACTGTCCCCTGATGCCTTAAGTTTGGAAGTTTTCTTTGATTTTCAGCCATTGGTGATCCCACATTGTAATTTGACTTATTTGTAATAAAAACAAATAAAAAAGTGTTGACTAAAATACATGTTGTTGCTTTCATAGCCCTTTTGGAATTTCATTAATACTGAAGAGCGGCCAAATTCAATTCGGAGAATTGTGCACTAAGTCCTTGATGGAGGATGCTTTCTGGAGATGTCATTTGATAATACACAGCAATGTGGTGAATAGGGATGTAAACAGTGATGTTTGATGTAAAACATGTAACTGATAGCACTGGCCCTAAATGACTGAATTGGTGGACATGGGCCGTAAACTTAAGAACCCACCCCCAATCCCCAAATTTTCCTAAAATGACTGGGCCTTTGAGATATTCATTATCTCCCCTTTGCTACTGATCAGAGTCTAAAGTGGACACCCTCTGCAGGTAAGAAGAAGGGAGAGAACAAACCAATTAAGTCAGTTGTGTCATTTCTTATCAGATAACTGGCTTAGATAAAGATACTGACAGGCTCTAAAACAATCAAAATCATAAGGTTTCTACTGAAGCTGAATTTCGACCAAAACAGAGTCTACAGGTTATGATAAACCAGCAACTATGCATACCAGAAACTGCAAAAAAGGGTATTTCATTTCTAAATGTGTTTGAGAAAGGTTCTACTGTATTTTTGTTTAGTCTAAGCACTATTTTCTGAGTCTGGGGCATACAACATGGTAAGAACTGAGCCCCAGACTAAAAAATCTCCATAAAAGAATCAGGGAGGAGTGTAACATTGCACTAGCCTTGTCACTCTCCACTATATAAAATGGAGTCAGCACAAGAAAACACTTTCTGGCTGCAAGAAACTACACTTACTTGGATAAGAAGAACTTCTTAACTTGCACATGTGCTGTCATCAGCAACTAGCAGCTAGACCTGGTGAGTATTCTGAGGTTACTAGCTACAGACTGGAAAAGAGAAAGAATCCTATCAGAATAATGTGTCCAAAGTACATTCTTGGACACACAGAAGGTCTTACAGTGCTGAAAAGGACATTGTTGTTAATATTAAGGACCTGGATAGGCTTTTGGGACATTTGCACAGCACAAATTTGAGATCTGTTTATGAGGCAACCTTTGCATCTATAGTGGTCATGGCACTGTTCATCATTTTTACTGAATTACCTATAACTTTTTCACAGAATGTGGCTCATGAGACAGGTCTTAACATTTACACAGAGGTGGTTAGGGCAAAAATGGGCAAAATATCATATTAAGTACTCCTGTGAAAAATATTTAAATGGTCTCGTGCAAAATCAATGCGGTGTAATTTCAGACAAGCGCACACATTGCGATGCCGTACAAGCTTTTCACCAAAACCGATATCATCTGTGCGCCCTTGCCAAGCTCGACAACTGTTTTTGTTTAAAATATTCCTGTTGAACTGTCTTGGAATGCTGTTAATTGCTTTTTCTGGTAGATTTTAATGCTTGATAGAATGCCTGTGCCACTGTGGAGTGGACTAGAGCCAAATTTTTGACTTCAGTAAAATTTTGCCCATTTCCCCAATGGAAAATTCATTCAAAATTGGGAAAAATGACCAAAAACAAAGCCAAACTAGCTTAAATTATACTCTTTAAGGTCATATTTAGATGTAAAAATATTCAAATCCTTGAAAATAAACAATACTTCCATCCCCAGTATGTGAATTAAATTTTTAAGGGCACAGGCTGCAGTCTGGTGTAAGAAAACTGTTTGTCGGCTTTAAATCGGACAATCATACGGTACCTACAGCGTATCATTTCCTGCGTAAATATGGTCTGCGCAATGCACAAAAACATTGCGGGTACGCATTCGACAAATAATAAGCTTTTCAAAATGCAGTGAATAAGACCCCAAAAGATGACTTGAATTTTTGGCGTTTTCCCTTAAGGCATCAGGGGACAGTTAATCGCAGCACTTTTTTGTCCGCGTCACACCAAGTTTTTGAATCGTTATCGACAACTCCTGGAGAAAGCGATAACTTCTGTTTTGGTTTCAAATTGCTTCACACATGCATGAAATCAAAACAGAATACCAAAGAAACACTTCTCTGTTTGCATAGGCTGACAGCAGCAGCATTTCACTTACCCCACCCACTAATTTTTACATACAAAAAATCATGACTCCACCTCACTTTGACAGATCCTGTGAATTTACTCCCAAAACACCAGTACTTGGCACCTGTTGAAATGTCATGTACACTCAGTCACATGCAAAGAAATAGACAGAAAAGTATACCATAACCAGTAAACTTTTTCAGGAATCCTCTTTGAAAAACAGCCACTTTTTAGTGCCAAAGTTACCTTCGTGAATTCAGATATGCCGCTGCACCTTGAACTTGCACAGCATCCAGACAGCCGGGGTTTTAGTTTCGTATTCCATTTCATAAAAGTACAGATACTCAGCAAATAAGCCCACATTGGCAAAAAATATCCACATATCACAATTTCTATGAGCAACCATGCCATTATTGACCCTCCTACTATAATATTTTGAAAAACGTCCACCCTCAAATGCGAAACTGTCCCCTGATGCCTTAAGTTTGGAAGTTTTCTTTGATTTTCAGCCATTGGTGATCCCACATTGTAATTTGACTTATTTGTAATAAAAACAAATAAAAAAGTGTTGACTAAAATACATGTTGTTGCTTTCATAGCCCTTTTGGAATTTCATTAATACTGAAGAGCGGCCAAATTCAATTCGGAGAATTGTGCACTAAGTCCTTGATGGAGGATGCTTTCTGGAGATGTCATTTGATAATACACAGCAATGTGGTGAATAGGGATGTAAACAGTGATGTTTGATGTAAAACATGTAACTGATAGCACTGGCCCTAAATGACTGAATTGGTGGACATGGGCCGTAAACTTAAGAACCCACCCCCAATCCCCAAATTTTCCTAAAATGACTGGGCCTTTGAGATATTCATTATCTCCCCTTTGCTACTGATCAGAGTCTAAAGTGGACACCCTCTGCAGGTAAGAAGAAGGGAGAGAACAAACCAATTAAGTCAGTTGTGTCATTTCTTATCAGATAACTGGCTTAGATAAAGATACTGACAGGCTCTAAAACAATCAAAATCATAAGGTTTCTACTGAAGCTGAATTTCGACCAAAACAGAGTCTACAGGTTATGATAAACCAGCAACTATGCATACCAGAAACTGCAAAAAAGGGTATTTCATTTCTAAATGTGTTTGAGAAAGGTTCTACTGTATTTTTGTTTAGTCTAAGCACTATTTTCTGAGTCTGGGGCATACAACATGGTAAGAACTGAGCCCCAGACTAAAAAATCTCCATAAAAGAATCAGGGAGGAGTGTAACATTGCACTAGCCTTGTCACTCTCCACTATATAAAATGGAGTCAGCACAAGAAAACACTTTCTGGCTGCAAGAAACTACACTTACTTGGATAAGAAGAACTTCTTAACTTGCACATGTGCTGTCATCAGCAACTAGCAGCTAGACCTGGTGAGTATTCTGAGGTTACTAGCTACAGACTGGAAAAGAGAAAGAATCCTATCAGAATAATGTGTCCAAAGTACATTCTTGGACACACAGAAGGTCTTACAGTGCTGAAAAGGACATTGTTGTTAATATTAAGGACCTGGATAGGCTTTTGGGACATTTGCACAGCACAAATTTGAGATCTGTTTATGAGGCAACCTTTGCATCTATAGTGGTCATGGCACTGTTCATCATTTTTACTGAATTACCTATAACTTTTTCACAGAATGTGGCTCATGAGACAGGTCTTAACATTTACACAGAGGTGGTTAGGGCAAAAATGGGCAAAATATCATATTAAGTACTCCTGTGAAAAATATTTAAATGGTCTCGTGCAAAATCAATGCGGTGTAATTTCAGACAAGCGCACACATTGCGATGCCGTACAAGCTTTTCACCAAAACCGATATCATCTGTGCGCCCTTGCCAAGCTCGACAACTGTTTTTGTTTAAAATATTCCTGTTGAACTGTCTTGGAATGCTGTTAATTGCTTTTTCTGGTAGATTTTAATGCTTGATAGAATGCCTGTGCCACTGTGGAGTGGACTAGAGCCAAATTTTTGACTTCAGTAAAATTTTGCCCATTTCCCCAATGGAAAATTCATTCAAAATTGGGAAAAATGACCAAAAACAAAGCCAAACTAGCTTAAAT
Source organism: Lucinisca nassula (assembly GCA_963580285.1). Classification (NCBI taxonomy): domain Eukaryota; kingdom Metazoa; phylum Mollusca; class Bivalvia; order Lucinida; family Lucinidae; genus Lucinisca; species Lucinisca nassula. The sequence goes on from OY757017.1 coordinate 40,202,731, forward strand.
TATACTCTTTAAGGTCATATTTAGATGTAAAAATATTCAAATCCTTGAAAATAAACAATACTTCCATCCCCAGTATGTGAATTAAATTTTTAAGGGCACAGGCTGCAGTCTGGTGTAAGAAAACTGTTTGTCGGCTTTAAATCGGACAATCATACGGTACCTACAGCGTATCATTTCCTGCGTAAATATGGTCTGCGCAATGCACAAAAACATTGCGGGTACGCATTCGACAAATAATAAGCTTTTCAAAATGCAGTGAATAAGACCCCAAAAGATGACTTGAATTTTTGGCGTTTTCCCTTAAGGCATCAGGGGACAGTTAATCGCAGCACTTTTTTGTCCGCGTCACACCAAGTTTTTGAATCGTTATCGACAACTCCTGGAGAAAGCGATAACTTCTGTTTTGGTTTCAAATTGCTTCACACATGCATGAAATCAAAACAGAATACCAAAGAAACACTTCTCTGTTTGCATAGGCTGACAGCAGCAGCATTTCACTTACCCCACCCACTAATTTTTACATACAAAAAATCATGACTCCACCTCACTTTGACAGATCCTGTGAATTTACTCCCAAAACACCAGTACTTGGCACCTGTTGAAATGTCATGTACACTCAGTCACATGCAAAGAAATAGACAGAAAAGTATACCATAACCAGTAAACTTTTTCAGGAATCCTCTTTGAAAAACAGCCACTTTTTAGTGCCAAAGTTACCTTCGTGAATTCAGATATGCCGCTGCACCTTGAACTTGCACAGCATCCAGACAGCCGGGGTTTTAGTTTCGTATTCCATTTCATAAAAGTACAGATACTCAGCAAATAAGCCCACATTGGCAAAAAATATCCACATATCACAATTTCTATGAGCAACCATGCCATTATTGACCCTCCTACTATAATATTTTGAAAAACGTCCACCCTCAAATGCGAAACTGTCCCCTGATGCCTTAAGTTTGGAAGTTTTCTTTGATTTTCAGCCATTGGTGATCCCACATTGTAATTTGACTTATTTGTAATAAAAACAAATAAAAAAGTGTTGACTAAAATACATGTTGTTGCTTTCATAGCCCTTTTGGAATTTCATTAATACTGAAGAGCGGCCAAATTCAATTCGGAGAATTGTGCACTAAGTCCTTGATGGAGGATGCTTTCTGGAGATGTCATTTGATAATACACAGCAATGTGGTGAATAGGGATGTAAACAGTGATGTTTGATGTAAAACATGTAACTGATAGCACTGGCCCTAAATGACTGAATTGGTGGACATGGGCCGTAAACTTAAGAACCCACCCCCAATCCCCAAATTTTCCTAAAATGACTGGGCCTTTGAGATATTCATTATCTCCCCTTTGCTACTGATCAGAGTCTAAAGTGGACACCCTCTGCAGGTAAGAAGAAGGGAGAGAACAAACCAATTAAGTCAGTTGTGTCATTTCTTATCAGATAACTGGCTTAGATAAAGATACTGACAGGCTCTAAAACAATCAAAATCATAAGGTTTCTACTGAAGCTGAATTTCGACCAAAACAGAGTCTACAGGTTATGATAAACCAGCAACTATGCATACCAGAAACTGCAAAAAAGGGTATTTCATTTCTAAATGTGTTTGAGAAAGGTTCTACTGTATTTTTGTTTAGTCTAAGCACTATTTTCTGAGTCTGGGGCATACAACATGGTAAGAACTGAGCCCCAGACTAAAAAATCTCCATAAAAGAATCAGGGAGGAGTGTAACATTGCACTAGCCTTGTCACTCTCCACTATATAAAATGGAGTCAGCACAAGAAAACACTTTCTGGCTGCAAGAAACTACACTTACTTGGATAAGAAGAACTTCTTAACTTGCACATGTGCTGTCATCAGCAACTAGCAGCTAGACCTGGTGAGTATTCTGAGGTTACTAGCTACAGACTGGAAAAGAGAAAGAATCCTATCAGAATAATGTGTCCAAAGTACATTCTTGGACACACAGAAGGTCTTACAGTGCTGAAAAGGACATTGTTGTTAATATTAAGGACCTGGATAGGCTTTTGGGACATTTGCACAGCACAAATTTGAGATCTGTTTATGAGGCAACCTTTGCATCTATAGTGGTCATGGCACTGTTCATCATTTTTACTGAATTACCTATAACTTTTTCACAGAATGTGGCTCATGAGACAGGTCTTAACATTTACACAGAGGTGGTTAGGGCAAAAATGGGCAAAATATCATATTAAGTACTCCTGTGAAAAATATTTAAATGGTCTCGTGCAAAATCAATGCGGTGTAATTTCAGACAAGCGCACACATTGCGATGCCGTACAAGCTTTTCACCAAAACCGATATCATCTGTGCGCCCTTGCCAAGCTCGACAACTGTTTTTGTTTAAAATATTCCTGTTGAACTGTCTTGGAATGCTGTTAATTGCTTTTTCTGGTAGATTTTAATGCTTGATAGAATGCCTGTGCCACTGTGGAGTGGACTAGAGCCAAATTTTTGACTTCAGTAAAATTTTGCCCATTTCCCCAATGGAAAATTCATTCAAAATTGGGAAAAATGACCAAAAACAAAGCCAAACTAGCTTAAATTATACTCTTTAAGGTCATATTTAGATGTAAAAATATTCAAATCCTTGAAAATAAACAATACTTCCATCCCCAGTATGTGAATTAAATTTTTAAGGGCACAGGCTGCAGTCTGGTGTAAGAAAACTGTTTGTCGGCTTTAAATCGGACAATCATACGGTACCTACAGCGTATCATTTCCTGCGTAAATATGGTCTGCGCAATGCACAAAAACATTGCGGGTACGCATTCGACAAATAATAAGCTTTTCAAAATGCAGTGAATAAGACCCCAAAAGATGACTTGAATTTTTGGCGTTTTCCCTTAAGGCATCAGGGGACAGTTAATCGCAGCACTTTTTTGTCCGCGTCACACCAAGTTTTTGAATCGTTATCGACAACTCCTGGAGAAAGCGATAACTTCTGTTTTGGTTTCAAATTGCTTCACACATGCATGAAATCAAAACAGAATACCAAAGAAACACTTCTCTGTTTGCATAGGCTGACAGCAGCAGCATTTCACTTACCCCACCCACTAATTTTTACATACAAAAAATCATGACTCCACCTCACTTTGACAGATCCTGTGAATTTACTCCCAAAACACCAGTACTTGGCACCTGTTGAAATGTCATGTACACTCAGTCACATGCAAAGAAATAGACAGAAAAGTATACCATAACCAGTAAACTTTTTCAGGAATCCTCTTTGAAAAACAGCCACTTTTTAGTGCCAAAGTTACCTTCGTGAATTCAGATATGCCGCTGCACCTTGAACTTGCACAGCATCCAGACAGCCGGGGTTTTAGTTTCGTATTCCATTTCATAAAAGTACAGATACTCAGCAAATAAGCCCACATTGGCAAAAAATATCCACATATCACAATTTCTATGAGCAACCATGCCATTATTGACCCTCCTACTATAATATTTTGAAAAACGTCCACCCTCAAATGCGAAACTGTCCCCTGATGCCTTAAGTTTGGAAGTTTTCTTTGATTTTCAGCCATTGGTGATCCCACATTGTAATTTGACTTATTTGTAATAAAAACAAATAAAAAAGTGTTGACTAAAATACATGTTGTTGCTTTCATAGCCCTTTTGGAATTTCATTAATACTGAAGAGCGGCCAAATTCAATTCGGAGAATTGTGCACTAAGTCCTTGATGGAGGATGCTTTCTGGAGATGTCATTTGATAATACACAGCAATGTGGTGAATAGGGATGTAAACAGTGATGTTTGATGTAAAACATGTAACTGATAGCACTGGCCCTAAATGACTGAATTGGTGGACATGGGCCGTAAACTTAAGAACCCACCCCCAATCCCCAAATTTTCCTAAAATGACTGGGCCTTTGAGATATTCATTATCTCCCCTTTGCTACTGATCAGAGTCTAAAGTGGACACCCTCTGCAGGTAAGAAGAAGGGAGAGAACAAACCAATTAAGTCAGTTGTGTCATTTCTTATCAGATAACTGGCTTAGATAAAGATACTGACAGGCTCTAAAACAATCAAAATCATAAGGTTTCTACTGAAGCTGAATTTCGACCAAAACAGAGTCTACAGGTTATGATAAACCAGCAACTATGCATACCAGAAACTGCAAAAAAGGGTATTTCATTTCTAAATGTGTTTGAGAAAGGTTCTACTGTATTTTTGTTTAGTCTAAGCACTATTTTCTGAGTCTGGGGCATACAACATGGTAAGAACTGAGCCCCAGACTAAAAAATCTCCATAAAAGAATCAGGGAGGAGTGTAACATTGCACTAGCCTTGTCACTCTCCACTATATAAAATGGAGTCAGCACAAGAAAACACTTTCTGGCTGCAAGAAACTACACTTACTTGGATAAGAAGAACTTCTTAACTTGCACATGTGCTGTCATCAGCAACTAGCAGCTAGACCTGGTGAGTATTCTGAGGTTACTAGCTACAGACTGGAAAAGAGAAAGAATCCTATCAGAATAATGTGTCCAAAGTACATTCTTGGACACACAGAAGGTCTTACAGTGCTGAAAAGGACATTGTTGTTAATATTAAGGACCTGGATAGGCTTTTGGGACATTTGCACAGCACAAATTTGAGATCTGTTTATGAGGCAACCTTTGCATCTATAGTGGTCATGGCACTGTTCATCATTTTTACTGAATTACCTATAACTTTTTCACAGAATGTGGCTCATGAGACAGGTCTTAACATTTACACAGAGGTGGTTAGGGCAAAAATGGGCAAAATATCATATTAAGTACTCCTGTGAAAAATATTTAAATGGTCTCGTGCAAAATCAATGCGGTGTAATTTCAGACAAGCGCACACATTGCGATGCCGTACAAGCTTTTCACCAAAACCGATATCATCTGTGCGCCCTTGCCAAGCTCGACAACTGTTTTTGTTTAAAATATTCCTGTTGAACTGTCTTGGAATGCTGTTAATTGCTTTTTCTGGTAGATTTTAATGCTTGATAGAATGCCTGTGCCACTGTGGAGTGGACTAGAGCCAAATTTTTGACTTCAGTAAAATTTTGCCCATTTCCCCAATGGAAAATTCATTCAAAATTGGGAAAAATGACCAAAAACAAAGCCAAACTAGCTTAAATTATACTCTTTAAGGTCATATTTAGATGTAAAAATATTCAAATCCTTGAAAATAAACAATACTTCCATCCCCAGTATGTGAATTAAATTTTTAAGGGCACAGGCTGCAGTCTGGTGTAAGAAAACTGTTTGTCGGCTTTAAATCGGACAATCATACGGTACCTACAGCGTATCATTTCCTGCGTAAATATGGTCTGCGCAATGCACAAAAACATTGCGGGTACGCATTCGACAAATAATAAGCTTTTCAAAATGCAGTGAATAAGACCCCAAAAGATGACTTGAATTTTTGGCGTTTTCCCTTAAGGCATCAGGGGACAGTTAATCGCAGCACTTTTTTGTCCGCGTCACACCAAGTTTTTGAATCGTTATCGACAACTCCTGGAGAAAGCGATAACTTCTGTTTTGGTTTCAAATTGCTTCACACATGCATGAAATCAAAACAGAATACCAAAGAAACACTTCTCTGTTTGCATAGGCTGACAGCAGCAGCATTTCACTTACCCCACCCACTAATTTTTACATACAAAAAATCATGACTCCACCTCACTTTGACAGATCCTGTGAATTTACTCCCAAAACACCAGTACTTGGCACCTGTTGAAATGTCATGTACACTCAGTCACATGCAAAGAAATAGACAGAAAAGTATACCATAACCAGTAAACTTTTTCAGGAATCCTCTTTGAAAAACAGCCACTTTTTAGTGCCAAAGTTACCTTCGTGAATTCAGATATGCCGCTGCACCTTGAACTTGCACAGCATCCAGACAGCCGGGGTTTTAGTTTCGTATTCCATTTCATAAAAGTACAGATACTCAGCAAATAAGCCCACATTGGCAAAAAATATCCACATATCACAATTTCTATGAGCAACCATGCCATTATTGACCCTCCTACTATAATATTTTGAAAAACGTCCACCCTCAAATGCGAAACTGTCCCCTGATGCCTTAGTCAAGTTAGCCCATTGCTGCCCATTGAAATAAAATGATTGTTTTGAGCTGAATAAAATATAATTTGACAGGTGCAATCAAATAATGGATAATAGCTGTTTGTTTGCCAATTAGCAGAGGTGAGAGAGTTGTGAATCTTATCACAATGAAGAGATAAGTAACACAATGGGTTGTCACCTTGACGAGTCATGCTGATCCATTAAGTAAGAAAATGGAGCAAAGGTGCGAAAAATTAATGACTTGCTTTAATAATCAAAGGCAGTTTGTATGTTTTGATGACCAGATATGCTAACCCTCATTAGTGAACATCATTTATTTCTTGAGCTGTCCTCAAATTTTGCAAACTTTCACAAAGTGGAAAGTAGGGGAAGAAAGGGCATTGTCCTGGTTCATCAGACAAGCAAAAGCTTTTTTAAAAGAAACAAATGATCCTCTCATTCTTTCTCTTAAGTGACACTTGCCTGCTATATTGAATTGGTTGCACTAAATTTGCAATAGTGGCTGGTACTGGTAAAAAGGGAAAAGTATAGACTCTAGAAGAAAGAGTTCAAAACAAAATAAATGAAATGAAAAAAAAACAACAACAACAACTGTATGAATAAAAAAAAGAAAAACAAACTGCTTTGGTAGCCATACCTGCCACCTGATGATACGAAACAGTTTTTCTCGGGTCTCATTAAGCAAGCACCTGTCTTAAGCAAGCGAGTTTGCTCTTTCACATAGCCGCTTGCATAAAACAGGTTGGACTGTATTGTCTTTCATTTGCTTGCCCCAAGGTTATAAAAAGCTTTTTCATGCTAAACTTACTTCAGCATGAAATGTGTCCTGCTCATAAATTTTAGATTGCCAACAAAGTAAAACCTGAGGGCAAACAAACAAATAAACAAAATAGTAACTAAATACTAATACTGCATAAATTTTCCCAAAGCCATGACACATTTTTTCCTACAGTTTATCTTTCCTTACCATGTGTCACCAATATTGCATCTGATCAATGTGCACATTCACGCAGTTATATCTTTGCTATTTTCGCTCAGTCATCAAAATCAGCCTAAATGATTTTTCTATAATTACATAATTTTTACCGTACCTAGATTATTTTTGGCTGTATTTTATCATGTGACTTACATCATTGGTAGTAGCATAGTGTCATTTAAAATTTTCCATCTGTAACGTATTTGTGCTAACATATGTGAAATGTACACTTTGCTACATTGGTAACTAACAAAGACTCAGAGCTATCATATCAACATGTCTGAGAAATGAACACATTTGTGAATCCCACTTTATTATATAGAGAAAACTGGGATTGACAGGGTATACATTATTTTTCTTATTTCTGCTCGAAGACATAGGTTGTAGGTAATTATTAGAACCACCTCAGCATACATTACAGGCATTCATAAGTGAAATATCACAATTTTTTCATAAGAAACTAACCCTTTATCAGATATGACAGTTTCTGTTTGAATTGAGGTTTAACATTCCCGTCAACACTATACAGGTCATTTTGGAGAGACGTTACTTCCAATTTTGTGCAACTATTACTCAACATTGAGATGAAATGACATCTCAATCCCTGCTGCCCAATGAAGGTCCGACTCGTACCACTTTTCCTGGGCAGGCTCACTGATGTGGCCTAATTGGGCGAAACTAGCTAGTCTGGCCCAGAAAACATGTACACTTCATATTTTCCAGTTCTGTGGTGTATTCCTTGCTTCCAAAGGATAACCCTTTCTAGAACATATTTAACGTCACTACAGCTGGTGTTTGTGAATGTGTGGTAGCCGTAAAAAGTCTCCCTGCCCAGCGTCATAGTGTATTTCAAACAGACACACTTCATGTAAGGTCTCTGTATTTAAACAGAAACACTTCATGTAAGATCTCTGTATTTAAACTGAACCAAAGGAAGAAAGACCAGCATCCAGAGTTGACTCCTGTAAGATCTCTGTATTTAAACAGAAACACTTCATGTAAGATCTCTGTATTTTAAAAAGAAACACTTCATGTAAGGTCTCTGTATTTAAACAGAAACACTTCATGTAAGATCTCTGTATTTAAACAGAAACACTTCATGTAAGATCTCTGTATTTCAAACTGAAACACTTCATGTAAGGTCTCTGTATTTAAACAGAAACACTTCATGTAAGATTGATGTATTTAAACAGAATCACTTCATGTAAGATCCTCGATTTAAACAGAAACACTTTATGTAAGATCTCCATATTTTAAATCGAAACACTTCATGTAAGATCTCTGTATTTAAACAGAAACACTTCATGTAAGGTTTCTGTATTTAAACAGAAAAACTTCATGTAAGATCTCTGTATTTAAACCAGAGGAAGAAAGACCAGCATCCTGTAAGATCTCTGTATTTAAACAGAAACACTGTGTGTAAGATCTCTGTATTCATACAGAAACACTTCATGTAAGGTCTCTGTATTTTAAACAGAAACACCTTATGTAAGATCTCTGTATTTTAAACAGAACCAAAGGAAGAAAGACCAGCATCCAACATTTGGCCACCACCTAAATCCAAAGACTACATGAAGTCAGTCCGAGATTTACCATCAAATGTTAAAGTGGCTGAGGCAAAGACAGAAGAGGGAACCAGTACTATGGACAGTTCCAAGGAATCAGATGACAAGGGAGATAGCCACAAGGAGGGTTTAGTGAAGCGGGGAACAGACAGCAGTAAGGACACACATTTAAGACATAGAGTGGATTTATTAAGAATCAGAGGGGAAGGTGATCAGAAGTAGCGGAAAGAAAGAGAATACTTCATAGCAATAAGTTGTGCACATAAAATTAGTTTGCAGTCAGAGGTTGTTCTATACATCCAGGGTAAATTACTACAGTAAAAATCCTGTATTAAGACCACCTTTGGGACTGTTCAAAAGTGGTCTTTAAGATCTTTTTGGAACCATCCCAAAGGCGGTCCCTGGCCAGAGGACATTGTACGCAGAAAGAACGAACAAAGGATAAGTGTATCCAGCTAAATAAGCTTTTTAGAGCAAAATTAGTCTTAATTTTAGGTGGTTTTAATAGCGGGATTTCACTGCGTAAAATTCCGCTATTAAGACCACCTAAAATTAAGACTAAATCTTCTTTTAGAAGCTTAGTAGGTTGCAGTTATTCTTTCATTGTCTGTTCTGCATACATTGTCTTCTGATCAGAGACCGCCTATTGGACTGTTCAAAAGTGGTCTTAAAGAACACTTTTGAACAGTTCCAAAGGTGGTCCTAATATAGGAATTTTGCTGTATCTAAACTACCTCAGGGTACTGCTGCTAATTATCTCATCAATAAAGTTGTCCAAATAAAAGTGTATTTCACCCATTTTCAACTGAATGGATTTCGAAATTGCAGTGTCTAGAATGCAGCATCTGATCTAGACTTGCACTGTTTGGTGATGTCCTGTCTTGGGATTTGCCATTTAAAATGAGTTGAATAATACACTGAACATAAACTTTAACCTTTAAAGCACCAAACATGGCTGAAACAGACATCATTGTAAAGTTGTTTTTTCTTTCAGAGAAATTATCCCATTTTGTACCGACAACCCAACAGGTATTTGGCAAACAGTGCAGGCCCAGATCAGGCGCTGCAGAATGTGGCCATTTTCATTTAAGCCATTTTCCAAATAAAATTTGAAGAAAACACATTCTGACAGCCCTTAATTTTGGAATGAACTCTTGGAATATATAAGGAGGAAGATTCTATTTGGTACAAAAAGGGTTAAGGCTTGACATCTTATGTAAATTGTTTGCATGGCCAATTATACAACAGCTTGACATGTGCCCTATGTTATGGGCTTGTAGAAATAGTTTGGACTGCATGATGCTTCTGGCAGAGCTGAAACTGGCCAAACTTTTGAGTACTTGTAAACCGCTTAGGAGGTCTAAGCCTGTCCAGGAAAAGTGATATGAGAAGGATCGCCCCTTAAACCCTATCAGTTTCTTTGGGTGGTAGGGCTTGAGATGTGGTTTCATATTAATGTCGGTTAAAAGTCCCACAAAACTGGGAGCAACGTCTCTAAAATCACCTGAATAGTGTTGACAGGGATGTAAAACCCCAACACAAACATGGCAAGCAAAAGGCTTTCATGTGAATCATCTGATATAGCTTGACATAACATGTGAGCCACCTGTTGCGTAGACAAAGCATACAAAATTGTTTGAAATGCCAAGCTGATTTACATAAAATGTCTTATTGGGAGACGTTTTACCACCGCCACACATTCCCACACACCAGCTGTAGTGAAGTTAAATATGTTCTATAAAAGCGTTGTCCTTTGGAAGCAAGGAATATACCACAGAAGTGAAAAATGTGGAGTGTACTGCAAACATAGGTTGTGGGTGCTTATAAACCGTATTGATTTCATTGGGCGACAGGGCTTGAGATGTCATTTCATCTCAATGACATAGTGTGTGTTTTCACATCTTCAAAATGGCCACTTTTCTGATGAAAATCTGTGATACTTTTTTTATAAATACTTCAAACATAGGTTGTGGGTACTTATAAACCGTATTGATTTCATTGGGCGACAGGGCTTGAGGTGTCATTTCATCTCAATGACATAGTGTGTTTTTTTTTCACATCTTCAAAATGGCCACTTTTCCGATGAAAATATGTGATACTTTTCTTATAAATACTGCAAACATAGGTTGTGGGTGCTCGTTAGAACCGCCTCATTTTAGGCGGTCCTAATGAGTACCCACAGCCTATGAACCCCAGTTTTCTCTATATAAAATGGGGTTTAGAGGGTTGTTCATTTCACAAACTTGTTAACATAATGTAATGAAAGGATAAGTTTTGTCAGTTCTCAATATAGTCCTATTGTGGGTATTCATTTGAATCACCTCACTTGATGTAGGTATTCATTCATTTGAACTACCTCACTGAGGCAGTTCAGATGAATACCTACAACATAGGTTTATATAGAGAAATAAGAATAATTATCCTTCAGTTATCACCAAATACCCACTTTATCTGTTGCCATGCTGTACCTTCCATCTCTTCTCTCCCTTTGTCTTGGTTGGTGACAGAAAATTGCTGTGTAGACTTGACATGATATTTAACCCAATGCGACCTCAAAAGGCAGTTCAGTGAAACTTCAGTGACTAGAACACTGATAGATCACTTACCATGGCTGCTTTCTACTCTCTTAGGTCCTGAACGGGAATGGGAACACCGGTGTAACAGGCCTGTTCTTCCCCCTAGTCAGTTTCTTCCCCAGGGAAGTCAGTTTCTTCCCTACCCAGTCAGTTTCTTCCCCGGGGAAGTCAGTTTCTTCCCAACCCAGTCAGTTTCTTCCCCACCTGAAATTTTTTAAGAACCATAGTCGACAAGTAATTTATGCCTCACAAATTGTTAAAGATTCGAAAAGAAAAAATTAGTTTGAGTCTTTACAGCTTGAATGGCAAAATTTTCTCTATTTTCTCTATGCCAAAATTGGTGTCTGGGGTGGGGAAAAACTGGGCAGGCTTAGATCAGGAAGTTTGACTGTGTAAGGATATGATGCAGTTTCAGAGAAAGAGCAGGTGATATGGCCAGAATGAAGGGGTCATCCATCCATTTTGGTGGTTATATTACCGAGAACATCTTGTGTATGACACATCTTATTGCGTCTGTGATAGCTGAGTACTTTTTAACACAGGACACTGGAACACTTATTCAGTCAGAAACTACTAGATTAGTAAGAATTAATACATGAAATATTACGGTAGATGAAAAAAGTTTTAAAAATCATATCTTACAGTAATGCAAGAATTTATCAGTAGAATTTTCAAAGTGTTTTGAATGACATTCATATTTATATTTGCCAACTTATGTTGCTATGAAGTATGGTGCTTATAGTCTGCAGTTTTGCTATATCTGCTGCTGTCACTACTAATGTCTCCCTGCGGCTAGTCATTTAACCTTTGACCTGCTGAACCAGGAAAACCCCTCTGAAATCTTACACTTCAATATTGTTGGCGTCCCCCGCCCAACGGGGCTTGAAGAAATAGATGGGCTGCATGATGCTTCCACACAGAGCTGAAACCGACCGCACACAAGTACTGGTGAACCGCTTAGAGGACCTAAGCCTGCCCAGCCAAAGCGGTGTGAGTCGGACCATCCATACTTATAAACTCTGTTGGTTTCATTGGGCCACAGGACTTGAGATGTCATTTCATCTCAATATCGGGGAAAAAGTCCCACAATATTTGAAGCAATGTCTCCAGAATGACTTATACAGTGTTGACGGGGACGTTAAACCTGAAATCAAACAAACAAAACCATGATAACCCCTACTTTTACAAACAGAGTTTATCCAGATCAGATGGCATCTGCAATCTGATCTGGATCTACACTGTCTTCAGAAGCCATCTGATCTTGATCTAACATGTGTGTCATTCAGTTCGCAAATTTGAATGAATGTTGAAATGAATATATCATATCAAGTAATTTGATTGGTTGATACATGTAGTTAGAAAGAGGTGTAGCAAATTAATATATTCTGAAGGGAATCTTGTGTGTATAATTCACTAGAATAGCCACAGTGAGACAGTTTTAGTGAGTAGCACAACAAACGCCTATGTCATTGACGATTGGAAAGATATCTCTTATTTATTTAACTCTCATTTATCCTCATTATGCCTCCTTCATCCTCATCCTGCTCAATAAATTAATTTGCCAAACCCATTTCTGACTATCAACCAATTAGATTGCTTAGTATAACTTCAATTCACAAACTGCATCACAAACAGTGTAGATCTGAATCAGATGACATCTGATCTGGATCTACAGTTTGTAAAGGTAGGGCTGCCATGTTCAGCAAGATAAGGGTTAGCTACCGTAATGATCCTAAGTATTGGGACAGATAAGCCTAAGCAAACAGTACAGACCCAGAAGGAGCCGTCTGATGAGGGCCTACTCTGTTTGCCATTCCGTCTGCACCTTTTGGGCTCCTTGCTGGATCATGAAACAAATTATTTAAAATTGTAGAGGAATTGCAGCAAGTTCTCAAGGTGTCAGAATTTTTAGGATTTTTATAATACTTACTCTAGAACCAACTCTGTCTGCAGTAAAATATCATTAACCCATGGGTGTTTGAGTCATTTAAGTTTGACTATGTATGCTTCTTCTGTAAAACAGCTCAGACTGTGTACTACTACCCATATTGTGTAATTATTTGCTTTTAACCCTTATCCCACTAAATATTTCATTTTAGCCATACCCATTTCTAACTTTGAACCAATCAGATTACTTGATGTGATTTATTCCTACAAATTCACAAACTGAATATCAAAACAGTGCAGATCCTGATCAGATCAGAAGCTATCAGATCTGGATCTACAGAGCAAAGGCAATGGTTGTTGAGTTCAGCAGGATAAGGGTTAAACATTACCATAGTCATCCTTACTGTAAGCATTTTTATGCCCCCACCATAAGCATGATGCTGGTGGCATATAGTTATACGGTTCTGCATTCGTGTGCATGTATATATGCCTGTTTGTAAATACGTGATCCTGTAACCTCGGGGTTAAGGCATTTGTACCAGGTTTTCATCTTTCCATCCGTTCATTAGTTCGTTCGTTTCTTCATTTGTACTTCCGTCTGTCCCGCCGTTCGTCAACCTTTACGTCAAAGTTTTGCGTCAAACCTTTCTGATTGCTCATATCTCCTTAACCATATGTTACATTCTCTTCATGTTTGGTAACCCATATCTGTATAGCATTACCTTTCATATGGAATATCTAAGCCCCTGGGTGGGCTGTCCATCCGTTTGTCAACTTTTTACATCAAAGTTTTGTGTTAAACCTTTGGATTGCTCATTTCTCTGTAACCACTTGTTGGATTCTCTTCATATTTGGTACAGGATATCTCTATAGCTTTACCTTTTGTTATTCTCAGTGGACTAAATGGAAAGTTTATATATGGAAAGGTTCACTGCTACAGACAAATTGTCATTTCTACTTAAAGGCGATGGCACTGGCCAGGGGTATACATGCCCCACTGGGCACTTTGTCTAGCTTTTTCAGAACTCATATTTTCGAAACCATGTGATGGATTTGGATCATATTTGATATGATGATAGATGCATTCCCAAAGTTTATTCAGCAATATCCCTTGTCCAGGCACATGACTTCAAGTTCAAGGTCATAGACTTAGAAACTTTAAGCGTTTAATTTTAATTATACCCCTAGCATACGAAGTATGTCAGGGGTTTATAGTTTTCATCTTTCCGTCTGTTTGTTAGTTCGTTCGTTTCTTCATTCCTACTTTCGTCTGTCCCGCCGTTCGTCAACCTTTACGTCAAAGTTTTGCGTCAAACCTTTCTGATTGCTCATATGTTACATTCTCTTCATATTTGGTAACCCATATCTATATAGCATTACCTTTCATATGGAATATCTAAGCCCCTGGGTGGGCTGTCCATCCATTTGTCAACTTTTACAGCGCTCATATTTTCCAAACCATTTGATGGATTTGGTTCATATTTGATATGATGATAGATGCATGCCCAGAGTTTTATTCAACTATACACACTGTCCATGCCCATGACTTCAAGTTCAAGGTCACAGACTTAGAAATGTTTAATATTAAAGTTTCTTAAGAGCTCATTTTTTTCCAAGCCGTATGGTGGATTTGGTTCATATTTGGTTTGTTTTGTTTGATTTGAGGTTCAATGTCAGTTTACGACACCTCAAGATATTATAAGCCTTTTGAGTGGCCTTCTCATGAGATTCGACCTTTAGTTGGAAAAAGAACCATAGAAAAAGTGTAGAAAACAGACTATAGCTCAACCTGGATTTTTCCCCCTTCCAAGCATCACATTGCAATCGACCGTGAACCAAAGCACTGATTGACTGGACATGACTTGGCTCTTCTGTGGCGATTTATTTATGTTGTTGTTTGTTACTAACTGTGTGTATCACTTGTGTCTTTTAATTTTGGATGGCCGTATGGCCATTTTGTGGGAAAGTAACTGTCCTTATGGCCTTCCTTTGTTTAGGTTTCCATTATGGTCTGGTCGCTTATTGTTTGTATTTCTTTCCCTTTGGTGTCTTTTGTGGGTGGAGTAAGTAAATTGTATCAATTCCTGATCTTTGTTTTACTTCTACTTTAACAGTGTTGACTGGGCCATTATATGCCCCCCACCAACCCCCCCCCCCCCAAAAAAAAAAAAGGCTAGGTACAGTGAAACTAGGAAAACTCAATCACGGATGGCTTGTTTACCATGGCTAATTCAAACACATTCTGGAGTCAGTAGAAAATTCTTTCCATAGCTCCAATTTTCAATATATTTACAATAATATTTTTTTTCTGGTTTTATCTTGTAAAGGTATGTGGTGTATATTCATTAAACTCGCCTCATTGAGGCGAGTTTAATGAGTATACACAACGTTCCTTTATTCCATAGTAGACTAACTAGATATCCTTAAGTCATCCCTATTATACCTTATGACTATGATTTACACTCAGTAGTTGGAACTACTCCAATCTCAAACACATTTTCATTGTCCAAAAGGTATTTGAAGTTCAACTGTACATCTTAATGGTTGAATTACAACATTTGCAGACAGACAGTTTGTAAAGTGCTTTATAGGTAGAGATCAACATGTTAGCTTCTGCATGTACTGGCCTCTATAATGTTGTGGGTAAGAGCACTGACTCTTAATTAATAAGTCTCGACTTCTCTCACTGCTGTGGGTTTGCGACTGGCTCGAGTCACATGTGAGATCTCAAGTCCTGAAATGGAAGGTCAGGTAGTTTTTATACTGTTACATGTGGGTTTACGTCGTCCCGCAAACCCCCATGCTGACAAGACAACCGAGCGTGATCTCTGACAGGTGTAAGGGCAGCTGTGGGGTAAGGCACAAGAAAGATATCAAATGAATGACATGAATTATTTACAGTATCTATAACACTTACTAACACAAAACATCACAATTTGTTGCTTCTGTAGCCAACTCACGACGTCCCCCCCCCCCCGAAGGCAAAACAATGCTCTGTGCTCGGGAACTGGTGTTGTGAATACCTACAGAAGCAAACAGCAAAAACAACAACAAAATAAAAAAACAAGAGGGCCCAATGGCCCTATATCGCTCACCTGTTTGGACCCCAGGGGCATGATTGGCAGGATTTATGTAGGTGACCACTTGCCTATGCTACATGCCAAATACCTCAGCTCTGGGCCCTGTGGTTTCAGAGAAGAAGAGTTTTTAATCTTTTTTCCATTATGAGTCTATGGGAGCTAAGGGGCCACGGTGCGAGGTCCATTTGGACCCCATGGGCATGACTGGCAGGATTTATGTAGGTGACCACTTGCCATTGCTACATGCTAAATATCTTAGCTCTGGGCCCTGTGGTTTCAGAGAAGAAGATTTTTGAAGCTTTTTTTTCCATTATGAGTCTATTGGAGCTAAGGGGCCCCGGGGCGTGGCCCTTATGGACCCCAGGGTCATGATTGGCAGGAATTATATAGGTGACCACTTGCCGTTGCTACGTACTAAATACCTAAGCTCTGGGCGCTGTGATTTCAGAGGGGAAGATTTTTTAAGCTTTTTTCCATTATGAGTCTGTAGGAGCTGAAGGGCCCCGGGGCGTGGCCCGTTTGGAACCCAGGGGCATGATTGGCAGGAATTATATAGGTGACCACTTGCCGTTGCTACATTCTAAATATCTAAGCTCTGGGCCCTGTGGTTTCAGAGAAGAAGATTTTTTTATCTTTTTTCCCATTATGAGTCTATGGGAGTTAAGGGGCCCCGGGGCGTGGCCCATTTGGACCCCAAGGGCATGATTGGCAGGATTTATGTAGGTGACCACTTGCCATTGCTACATGCTAAATATCTTAGCTCTGGGCCCTGTGGTTTCAGAGAAGAAGATTTTTGAAGCTTTTTTTCCATTATGAGTCTATGGGAGCTAAGGGGCCCCGGGGCGTGGCCCTTTTGGACCCCATGGGCATGATTGGCAGGAATTATATAGGTGACCACTTGCCGTTGCTACGTACAAAATATCTATGCTCTGGGCCCTGTGGTTTCAGAGAAGAAGATTTTTTAAGCTTTTTTCCATTATGAGTCTTTGGGAGCAAAGGGGCCCCGGCACGTGGCCCATTCGGAACCCGGGGGCATGATTGGCAGGAATTATGTAGGTGACCAATAGCCGTTGCTACATGCTAAATATCTAAACTCTGGGCCCTGTGTTTCAGAGAAGAGGATTTTTGAAGCTTTTTTCCATTATGAGTCTATAGGAGCTAAGGGGCCCCGGCGCGTGGCCCATATGGACCCCAGGGGCATGATTGGCAGGAATTATGTAGGTGACCACTTGCCGTTGCTACATGCTAAATATCTAAACTCTGGGCCCTGTGGTTTTTAGAGAAGAAGATTTTTGAAGCTTTTTGTTCCATTATGAGTCTATGGGAACTAAGGGGCCCCGGGGCATGGCCCATTTAGGCCTTAGGGGCATGATTGGCAGGATTTATGTAGGTGACCACTTGCCGTTGCTACATGCCAAATACCTCAGCTCTGGGCCCTGTGGTTTCAGAGAAGAAGATTTTTGAAGCTTTTTTCCATTATGAGTCTATAGGAGCTAAAGGGTCCCGGGGCGTTGCCCGTTTGGACCCAAGGGGCATGATTGGCAGGAATTATGTAGGTGACCACTTGCCGTTGCTACATGCTAATTATCTAAGCTCTGGGCCCTTTGGTTTCAGAGAAGAAGATTTTTTAATCTTTTTTTCCATTATGAGTCTATGGGAGCTAAGGGGCCCCGGGGCGTGGCCCATTTGGACCCCAAGGGCATGATTGGCAGGATTTATGTAGGTGACCACTTGCCATTGCTACATGCTAAATATCTAAGCTCTGGGCCCTGTGGTTTCCGAGAAGAAGATTTTTGAAGCTTTTTGTTCCATTATGAGTCTATGGGAGCGAAGGGGCCCCGGAGCGTCGCCAATTTGGAACCCAAGGGCACGATTGGCAGGAATTATGTAGGTGACCACTGGCCGTTGCTACATTCTAAATATCTCAGCTCTGGGCCCTGTGGTTTTAGAGAAGAAGGTTTTTGAAGCTTTTTTCCATTATGAGTCTAAAGGAGCTAAAGGGCCCCGGGGCGTGGCCCGTTTTGACCCCAGGGGCATGATTGGCAGGAATTATGTAGGTGACCACTTGCTGTTGCTACATGCTAAATATCTCAGCTCTGGGCCCTGTGGTTTCAGAGAAGATGATTTTTGAAGATTTTTGTTCCATTTTGAGTCTATGGGAGCGAAGGGGCCCCGGGGTGTGGCCAATTTGGACCCCAAGGGCATGATTGGCAGGAATTATGTAGGTGACCATTGGCCGTTAATACATGCTAAATATCTAAGCTCTGGGCCCTGTGGTTTCAGAGAAGAAGCTATTTTAATTTTTTTTCCATTGATAGTCAATGGGAGCTATATGTTGCCATGGCAACCAGAATTCCAATCTGATCAGCCCAAAAACCTTATGCAGCGTTTCCCCCTACCTAATGATGCTTCCCATGAAATTTGATCAAGATTGACCGTGGGGTATTAGAGATATACTTATTTGAAATTGTTTACGGACGGACGCACGCACAGACGCACGGACGCACGCACGACGGACGACGGACAAAAAGTGATCACAAAAGCTCACCTTGTCACTACGTGACAGGTGAGCTAAAACAACACAAGACGCAACTGGCCAGTTTATTACTTAGGGTGAATCCCCCTCTCGCGTGAATCTCCCTCTCGCGCACTAGTGTAAACTAGTTTGTCGACATTGTTGCCGACCACAGGTTGATATGTACTATTAAGCAATCGTGCACTAGCTTGATTCGCCTGAATCGCCTGCAGGTTATTTATTGGACCTCTTCCATTTGAATGGTCTCACATTCGTTCACATTGGTATGAACTGTTTATGGTGGTTCGTCCGCCCTTGCTGGACCCTAACCCCCAGCGTCGTACCAGTACCTGCTGCTATATGGCAGGGAGCAGCATGTCACCACACATTGTTGTGCCTGCAAATTACGATAATTGGACTAAGATACAGTTCACAAAACATACATGCTATATCATGATCCCCCTCCCGGAGAAGTAAGAATATGTTCATGCATATACCGTTATTGCGCATGCGCCGACCAGACATACAGGCTGATTAGTGCATGTGACAAATAACCGTACAGCAGAACTCAACTTGACTGTGCATCAAATTATCAGCACCCAGCGCTTGACACAATGATACTCAAAGTTCATGTTTCCTTACTGAGCACTGCCGGCCTCGTTGGCTCAGTCGGATGCGCGTCTGACTGGTGGTCAGGAGGACGCGGGTTCGACTCCCGCCGGGGTCGGCAACATTCTTACGTGGAGATTGATCATGAAATCTTTTCTACGGTCATTCTCTCCCTTCCGCTGATTCAAGAAGGGCAGTTGTCAGTTTCTGGCGAAAGAATGTGCACTGTACTGGTTAACCGCTTACGTATAAGCCTGCCCAGGAAAGTGTGGATAGGTAAACTGACCGGCTCAAAAATGACCTAAATAGTGTTGACTGGGCCGTTAAACTCCAATACAAACAAACAAACTTACTGAGCACTACAGAAATCAATTGATGCTCACTACTGCTGAGCATAATACTCATCAAATTTGTGCTCACTACATTATCACAAGTAAGAGGCAATTGAACAGACCACGCCGTTGCGCTACCTGGTCAGCCGCCAATTACAGGAAACATAACAAACTCTTTCTCCGCGACACGGCTCACAAATATAGCTATTCACAAATTCATTACATTAACAACAGATAGAAACTACAAACAGAAAGATTTTCATCTATAATCCACAACATTTGTTAGTGTCTCATAAGGGCCAACACTGTTTGCCGTAAATTCTCTCTGTATTTGGTAGGCCCCCCGTCATAACCGTCCTCGCGACGCCGATGACGCAGCTGACGTCATCCCCGCTGCTCAGGCCGTTATGACGTGTGGCGACCAAATACTCCCACTTATCACCATCACGTTCTTTATATGTACATACATGCACAAACTGAGTTATCAGACAAAAACGGCATCATAACAAAATGAACTTATAATTCTTCTTGAACAAAATTATTTCTACTCAACATGAACACGCTTGTAAAATAAAATTCATTACGGTTCATCATCACGGATAACCCGACAGGCTCTTGTAAGAGTTTGCGCTGATGATGAAGATAAGGTTAAACCCGTCTTAAGTTTACATCCCCTCTACTGTTAATATAATTCAGAATGAGACAGGACCTCACTTAGAAAAACTCATTCTACTACTGGAGAAGCCTGGGATCGATCCTGCGACCTCTAGCTGGCAAAGCTAGTAGCTTAATCACTACAGGCTTCAACAGTGAATTCAGAATAGGCTTCAGAAAGTTGGGGTATACTAGAAGTAAACCCCTCCAAAACCTACAAGCATGTTCATACAAAAATAATACTAAACATAGATTTAACATACCTTTCAATATACTTTCACTTTCCCGACACAAGGTTGTGGGTATTCGTTACAACTTGACCTGCTGCTAAAGTGTTCGTTTTTCTCAGGGTTTTTATATCTATGAATACTACCGGAAAATCATGCATACTCATATTAGCTTGCTAAAATCGTGGCGAGGTGGAGATACCGTCCACAATTGAAGCTAGATAGCAAAAATCGAGTAGAAATAGTTCAAATAGTATATTTCCCAAAGGGAAAAAATGATGAAACGACCCTATAAATCAATGCCATGACTCTTGTCAAAACGAACACCTACACAACACGTGACGGGAATGAAAATCATATATGGCACAATTTGGCGGTTTGCGATTTTTATGCAAATTTTATAGAACTCAGCCTTATAGCGGCCCCCTGTATTGTAAAAACAGATCTCCACAAACCACTCATGCATACATCGTATGATATGTGCATGACTTGTGCATGGAGCAGCACATTTTGCCTACCATATTTCACCTAAAATATTTCACTCGCGCCGCCCTACCATCTATTAAAATAATTTAGATATGCATAAGCACCAGGAGGTTTCCTATTCCATCTCGAAACATATACGCCCGTTTAAAAAGGTCATATTATTTTATGCCCCCGGGCATCCGTCCGTCCATCCGTCACGTCCATCCGTCCGTCTGTAAACTTTTTGTTTCCTGATAAGCTGAAACTTCATACATAGTTAGACCATGATGTGGGGCAGTGCATATTGTTTCAAGGTCCACCAAATATAAATAGAGTTATGGCCCTTTGAAATTTTTTTAAACTTTTCGTTTCGGATAACTCCTCCTACAGTTACATAAGGTTACAGTCCACAAAATAATAATAGAGTTATGCCCCTTTGAAATTTTTGTAAACTTTTTGTTCCCAGATAACTCCTCCGACAGTTTACATCCAATCGAGCTGAAACTTCATACATAGTTAGACCATGATGTGGGGCAGTGCATTTTATTTCGAGGTTACAGTCCACAAAATAATAACAGGGTTATGCCCCTTTGAAAGTTTTTGTAAACTTTTCGTTTCTAGATAACTCCTCCGACAGTTTACATCCAATCAAGCTGAAACTTCATACATAGTTAGACCATGATGTGGGGCAGTGCATTTTATTTCGAGTTCACAGTCCACAAAATAATAACAGGGTTATGCCCCTTTGAAATTTTTTGTAATTTTGTTTTTCCAGATGTCACCTCCAACAGTTTATATCCGATCAAGCTGAAACTTCATATATAATTACACCATGATGTGGGACAGCGCATATTATTTTGAGGTTATGGTCCACCAAATAATTATAGAGTTATGCCCCTTTGAAAAATTCTGTAAACATTCTGTTTCAGGATAACTCCTCCTACATTTTAGATCCGATTTTATGTTGAAACTTTACATACAGTAAAACCATGATATGGAACCGTGCATATTATACCCCTTTCACAGATTTTTCTAAACATTCAATTTCGGATAACTCCTTTTACATTTTACATCTGATGAAGCTGAAACTTTACATATAGTAAGACCATGATGTGGATCAGTGCATATTATTTTGAGGTTACAGTCTGCCAAATATTACCAGAGTTATTCACCTTTCAGATATATTTCTGAACATATTTTGTTTCCGGATAATGCCTCTCACATTTTACATCTGATGAAGCTGAAACTTTTAGGTATAGTTAGACTATGACGTGGAGCAGCGCATATTATTTCAAGGTTACAGTCCACCAATTATTGCCAGAGTTATACCTATATTATTTTGAGGTTATGGTCCACCAAATATTACCGACCATGAAAATTTGTTGGAGACAGGTAGTTTGAGCCATTGCGGGTTACTAATAGTGCCAGGTAAGAATATATGGAGCACATATTGTTCCTTGGTTACATTCCACAAACCCAATCTTGTACAACAGTCAGTATATATATATGCTCCATCTTACTTATTGCCACGGGTATATAATGCTCTTCTTGCAGAGCTCTTGTTTTTTTCTGGGTACTCTGTTCTCGCCCACCTCTGATGGACAATTGGATCGAAATAAGTGAAATAATCTTGAAAGGTCTGTAAAACCAAAAACTAAAACAGCTTCTGTTTGTGGTGATGAAAAATTTTTCAGTTCTATAAATATATATTTTATTGTGTCATTGAAGACGATGCTCCATGGGACCAGGTCATTGACTGGCAATTGCTTAGTATGTCCTTAAATTATGGGTGTTCATGGTGCATGTAGCTGTAAAGTCATGTATGTTTTAGATCAAAACTATGCGCTTAAAAGATATGTTGTTTTTTATGCCCCTTCCATTCGAAGCATGGTGGAAGGGCATAAAGCATTGCCCCTGTCTGGCCGTCCGTTGGTTCGTCCGTCCGTCCGAAACTTAAACGCAGTCAATAACTTTTTTGATTCTGGGTGCATTTTAAAATTACTTTGTAAAAATGTTAAACAGCATGAGACGTTGAGTCACATGCAAACCCAGGTCCGTACCTCCAAGGTCAATGTCATATTTAGGGGTCAAAGATCAAAAAAAGGGTCCGAAACTTAAATGCAGTCAGTAACTTTCTTATTTCTGGAGTGATTTTGAAATTACTTGGCAAAAATGTTGGCCATCATGAGACAATCTGCCTCACACAAAACCAAGGTCCTAACCTCCAAGGTCAAGGTCATAGGTAGAGGTCAAATGTGAAAAAAGGGTCCAAAACTTAAACACCATCAATAACTTTCTATGGATTAATACGAACATAGACATATTTTCAGGCGGGGGCATCCGTGTCCTATGGACACATTTCTAGTTTTAATTTTGGAATAGAGTAAATAGAGGCTGTTTTTTTAGGTGGATACCAAAAATATTTCATCGAGTATTTTGAAAACTAAATTTCACGAGAGCAAAGCACAAGAGAAAGTTCTGAAATTTTCAACATACACGATGAAATATTTTGGTATTATTTTATGCGCATGAAAACTTCTGATGTTTTCAACATACTCAATGAAATATTTTTGGTATTTATTGTAAAAGAAAATAATTTTCTTTTTATTTTACACAAAAATGTAGTCAAGGCTGCTACTGTGAAATAACATAGTAATGTGAAATATCATTTTTATTTGTTTCAGATATGCATTGATTTCACGGCTGAGTTTAAAATAATATGTATTTTCATGCTATAGCTTTACTACATTCTCTTAATCTTTGAAGATTAGTGCTAAAATCAGATTGTTTTCGTGGGAAAGCTTTTTCAGTTGATTTATGTATGCTAGGTGGAGGGAGGGCTTCATTTAAGTGCAATAGACAGGTCTTCAGGGGAGGTCACTCTTTCAAAAATATTTTTGTCTGCCTTATCAGTGGGGTCTACTCTTAAAGGAAAGAATTTGCTCAGGAGTAAACTCTCCCCTTGAAGTGTAGACCTCTTTTCAAGAGGGTCTCAATTCATAGTAAAGTAAATGGGAAGTCCAAAAAATTGTATTGAAACAAATAGCAGAAAACGTGCCAGTTGCATCAATATCCTTAACCTATTTGGTACTGGAAACCCTAAAACGTGTACCTTACCATAGGACGAGGCGTCTGATCTGGGCCTACCCTATTTTGAAAAAGTTCAGCTATTTCCCAAATAAATTTTAAAGTTAACACAACCTGTCACCCCTAAATTTTGAAATGGACTCCTGCTGTATATAAAGAGGAAGATTCCATTTGGTACAAAAAGGGTTAAAACTGGAGTCACCAGAATTTCAGCTAAATGATTTTGAATTTCAGGTAAACGTAAACTTTCTGAAAACCACACCGATGAGCAGGATGTGAAGCACCTTTCCTCTGGGGAAGAGAGATCAGGCCCTGTAGAGGTTGGAGGTCAACAGCGTCAAGGGCAGGGTCAAGGACAGCAAAGTGTCAGAAGTCAAGGAGCTTCCCAGCAAAGTGTAGGTCAGGGTCAACCTGACAAAGGTGAAGGACATGCTAGGGAAGAAGCTCAAGTGCTTAGTGCTGAGGCTAGTAATAGACAAGAAGGTATGAATAATAAAAAGTATCCTGCTGTTCACGACAACCCTTTTCTTTGCAACAGTGTAGATCCAGATCAGATGGCTTCTGAAGATCAGAATCTACACTCTTTGGCATTCAGTTTATGAATATGTAGGAATAAATCACGTCAAGTAATCTCATTGGTTCAAAGTCAGAAATGGTTGTGGCTACTGAATATTCATCAGGATAAAGGTTAATACTACGAATATACAGGGGACCCTCACTATAACAACAGTATTTGTTACCTAACAATTTGCCACTACAGCGAATTTGCAGCTATAAAGCATCCCAATAAGGAGCAGTATGATAGATAATAAAGAATCTTTTTCCTTAATTACTCTAAGATACAAATGTTGTGGCCATTTGATAGAATCTCCTCTAACAAATATCCACAACATTTATTTTGAGATGAATCTAACAAATATCCACATTTGTTTCTTGGAATATTATTTACAATATTTTGAATGTTTCCTTTTATTGTGTCATCCTGAGCTAAGGATTTGTTCCACTGAAATTGTTGTTATTTCAAGTTGTATACTGAATGTCGGTATAAAGAGGGTTGAATGTAGAGTCTTATACTACATCTTCTCTTTTTGGTGAAGAGCTGTAATAAAAATGTGTCACTAAATACTGGAATTAAACTTCTAGGCTGTCTTTTAAATACTGTACTGTTTACAAAGAATTTCAATAAAACCAGGAACTTTTCCAGTATCTTTTTCTTTCTCTATATACTGCCATATACCCTCTCGGGCATTGTAGGCAGTTGTGCATTACATACACTCCAGATTTGCAGACAGTAATCCTGTAACTATGGTAGGGATCTTTAACCTGCACAGGGGATGATTCTCCCTGCATAGGGGGGCTCCAGTTAAAGTCCCGATCTGAAGGACCCTGAAGATTACCCTCTTTATACCAACATTTGATTTAACGACAAATCTCATTGCAACAAAAATTCCATTTCAGCGAATCCTTAGCTCAAGATGGGTTAATAGAGCTATCCATAAATACTCCAAAAAACAAATGTTGTGGATATTTGTTAGAATCGCCTCAGCTCCACAACATTTGTTTATTGGAGTGCAGTAATTGAGGAGGAAAGGGCCTTTATTACCTCTTTCACTTATCCTTATTGAGATTCTTTATGGTCACAAATTCTTTATAATGGGAAAGTTTTGCAGGAACAAATAGCTGTCATTATAACGAGGGGCCTCTGATTACGTCAAATACACTTGACCTTTATTCATAGAATTAAGAAGCATTAGACTTTCATTCATAGAATTACGATACACTAGACTTTCATTCATAGAAGTAAGGGAAGTGTGATGATTGTTTTGGGTGTGGACCACGTTTATGTCAACTTCAGTTTTATTATTGCTTTGACATTTTGAAGCACTATATCTCCTGAACCGGTGGATGGTTTTTTACCAAACTTGCATGGTTACATTACTAGGATAGGGAGAAACCAATAATTAGGTTTTGATCGCCTTGACTTTATTTACAGAGTCAGAGGCTTTAAGAGATTGTCAAATTTTAGCCAAAAATTCTCATCATTGTGCTTCCAGTCTCGCTCAGGTGACATTTGAGACGGCATGTTTTGCATTGGAATATCATGTGGGTCATCTTTGAGTGCTCAATTTTGGCACAACTACAATTAACAATCAGCTCAAAAAAGTGAAGTAATCTTGAAAGAGCCTTAAAACCAAAAACAAATGAAAAAAGATTGGATAAAAATTGTTTGTCTTTACCCTACATTCTGATTGAATTTAGGAATTTTAGCCAAACTTGCTACAATATATCATTGCAACCTACCAAAGATATGATTAGATGTTCGTCACTTGTCCTCCATAAAATATAAAAGAAAAATTTGGGTCAAAAATAGCTTATCTGCACCCTGACTCATGTACAATTTGATGAGGGTTGGTCAAACTTATTGAAATCTACCAAAGATCATAGTCTTGAATGGACTGTCAGATTTGGGCCAGAGATTGCTTGTCTGCAGCTTCTCTCCTGAACAAGCTCATGAAATAGAGTCAAACTTGGTACATTATATTATTGCAATCTATCAAAGACTTGATCAGATTTTGGTGACCTTGACCCCATTTTTAAGATCACAGTCTTGCAAAGACATGTCAAATTTGGGCCTAAAATAGCTTGTCTGCACCTTTTCTGCTGAACAAGCTTATAATTTGCAGTCAAACTTATTACAAAACATCATTGCAACCTATCAAAGACATGATAAGATTTGGTGGCCTTGAGGTGATTTTCCACGTTTGTTCAAAAATGACGAGTTCCTGTGTGGTGACAACAAAAACCAATGATTGATTTCTGGGGTGGTCCTCTACTAAGCTATTATGGTCTTTTTATAAAAAAATGGCCAACAGGAGTATGGGGCCTTTTGCTCTGGTGAGCTTAGTGGCCCATGGGCCTCATTTTATGCCCCAAAGAATTGTGGAAAGGGTATTACCACTGTCTGTCTATCCGTCTCCATCTGTGTGTGTCTGAGATAGCATTAGCAATTTTGTGGTTTCATAAGTGTCACTACTACCTGGGGAAGCATCATGTTACTTGGACACATTTCTTGTTCAGCAAAAATGTTTTCTGCATTCAGTGATCAAAGCTTTCATTATACATTTAAAAGGGGATTGGATGCAGTTTCAGCGGAGGCAACTCCTGCAAAAGCATTTTTGTCTACCATGTCAACAGGAGGAGCAAATTCTTTCCTTTAAGAGTAGACCCCTTTTCAGTCAGACAGTGCCTATAGAAAAGCGAACAGGAAGTCCAGAAAGTTGTCTCTGGGAAAATCTGCCAGGTGGTCCCATTCCCCTGAACTAACAACTTTGTTACATGTGAACAACTGGCTCTAGTTTTTTATATTTAATTCTGTCCTGTTTGATGCAGACATAACAAAAATGGCTTGATTCTTTTATATGATCAGGTGACCCAGCAGACCAGCGAAACGATTCTGAGAGACCAATGACAACTATTGAGGAGGACCAGGAGTCACCGGACCACCAGAGATCCCCACAGGTAGAGGGCAGGAGGAAAAAATATGGCTACAGGGATGGGTTCTCACCTTCTAGTCCAAAGAAACAGACACCACTTGCTTCAGACATGAGTAAGTAAATTTAAGTATTTAAGAAAACTCTTTTCTTTTCATGCCCCCAGCTTCCAAGAAGTTAAGAAGGGTAAGAGCTAAGATCCTGAAAATGTATATATACAGTCGAACTTCGATGGCTCGAACTCACCTGGACCAGTGAAAAAAGTTAGAGAGATCGGTAGTTCGAGACATCGAATTTTCAACTCGGACATGTACCTGACGATACGTGACGACGAAAAATAGAGACTGGCTAGCCTACATGTGCAATACATGACAATATCTAACTGTTCTACAAGGAATTAAAAAAAAAGGCAATAAACATTTTTTGTTGTACTTTTTATTTGCAACCCCACATGAATTTATAACAATGACATACATGTAGTTTATTAACGTGGCACAAACAACAATATGTAGTTATCACATAAGACTGTAGTATATAAGAACTGTCAGTCAAAAGTTCTAGGAGGAGCTTAGAAAATGAGATGCATGTTTGCATGCTGTAATATGATTATTAAGCAGTGAGCACTCGAATAGAATAGTTGATATAAACCAATGGTGTTCCTTTAATTGCACCCCACAGTAAAACATTACAATGGCGACGAATACGGGATTTTATTAACGGACTCAAACCAATGTTTGTCTTGTGGAAATAAAATTTTGTCGAACTAATGAAAAAACATGTGTGAAAACAAACACGTAAATAAAAAACAAGTGTAGTCAAAACAAGAAAAGAAATCAATTATGGCGACAAAATTGGATATTTAGAGTCCAGGACATTTTCGTGTCATAGGAGAACAAACGAATTTAAATAAATCATGGGAAAAGTATCTCAAACGGTTCGAGTATTATATCAAGGCCGCAAACATTACCAAAGATGGGCAAAAGCGTGCTCTTTTATTACATGTCGCTGGGACAGAAGTGCAGGACATTTTTGAAACATTTGAGGATCCAGGTACGACCTATGATGAGACCACAACATTGCTCTCAGACTACTTCAAACCAAAGAAAAACATTTCTTATTAACGTCATGTGTTTCATAAAACAACACAAATCAAAGAGGAAACAACAGATAACTATATCGTAAGGTTGTCAAGACTTGCTATTTAATGTGAATTTACGGACCAGAAAGAAAGAATCCGAGACCAAGTTGTAAACGGATGCCACTCTACCCTACTGAAGAAAAAGTTACTGGAAGAACAAAACTTGACTCTTGATAAGTTACAATCAATAGCAAGGACTTTCGAACTTTCAGAAACGCACTCGAAAAAAATGGAAAGCCACGACACCCAAAATAATGGCACCACTAATGGCACAGAGGAAGTAAACCGGGTTCGAACCAACCGCCGTGGACGTGGTCGATCGAGTAATGGGGCTAGACCAAAACAAACTACCCATCCACCCAGAACGTAGCCGACACAACCGAACAGAAACCCAAGATCACACCCTTCTCACCATAAACTTAACCAACAAGGACGCAGATACGGGGTTGAAACAGCTTTGTGCTACCGGTGCGGAGAAACTGGTCATTATGGAAATGCCTGTGAAAAAACAAAAGGAGTTACTTGTTTTGCTTGTAATGGTAAAAATCACTTTTCTCACATGTGCAAATCAAAAGTGAAAAATGTCAATGTGCTTATGGATAATGATAATTCCAGTGGGGATGAAAGGGATGAAATTTTCACTCTCAACGGTAAGAACGACGCCACTATTTCTTTGAGAGTTGAAAGGCAGATAATTAATTTCTTAATTGATAGTGGGGCATCAGTAAACGCAATCGACAAAAGCATATATGAGCAGATAAAAACACCAGAAACTTCTTTACAACATTCAGAAGCCACAATTTACCCTTATGGCGAGACCTAACCCCTAAAACTATATGGCAAAACAAAATTAAACCTGCAAATGACCAATCTACACACCCGTAGAATTTCAAATCATACATGGTAAAGGTAAGCTGTTATTAGGCCGTAAAACTGCATCAGAGCTAGGTTTACTGCATATCGGTAGAATAAATACTTTAACAAGTACACATGAAAATACCGAATCAATATTGAGATCATATGATGATAGATTCATCGGCACAGGTAAACTCAAAGATTTTCAGCTAAAGCTGCATATCGATAAATCTGTGACCCCAGTAGCTCAAACAGCGCGACAAATTCCATTTAAAATGCGAAATCAGGTTGAAAAGAAAATCGACCAATTAGAGAAATGCGATTTAATTGAAAAGGTTACAGGACCAACCCCATGGGTATCGAACCTAGTCCCTGTTCCAAAGAAAAACAATGACATACGGTTAGCTGTTGACATGAGACAAGCTAACAAAGCAATATTACGGGAAAGGTACCCTTTACCGAATATTGATGATACCTTAGAACAAATGAACGATGCATGTCTGTTCAGTCGATTAGTTTGAATGATGCGTTTATGCAGGTCGAGGTTGAAGAAAACAGCAGATCAGTCTTTACATTTGTTACCCCCAACAAAGGCATGTACAGGTTCAAACGTTTAATTTATGGCATAATGCCCGCCAGTGAAATATTTCAACGCTTAATGCAGCAAATATTTGAACACATACCAGGCTGTAAAGTAATCATTGATGACATCATCATTTATGCTGACAATCAAGAAAATCATGACAAAATCTTGAAAATGGTATTGACTAGGCCAAGCGACAAGAACTTGACATTAAACAAGAACAAATGCGAGTTTAACAAGGCAGAATTAAAATTTATGGGACACACCTTATCTTCCCAATGAATTAAAATAGACAGTATGAAAGTGAAAGCTATCCGTGATGCGACCCCTACCTACAAATGCTAGTGAGGTTAAGAGTTTTCTAGGCCTTGTGTGATTTTGCTCAAAATTTATCCCGCATTACGCGACAGTTGCGGAACCGTTGCGGAAAAAATCACCAAGAAAAATGTTCCCTGGGAATGGTCGTGCGACCAGCAGAATGCGTTTGAAAAACTTAAACAGTGTCTCACGAGCGCTGAAGTAATGGCCTATTATGATCAAGATGCTGAGACATACTTAGTCGTTGACGCGAGCCCATACGGACTCGGTGCAATCTTAAATCAAAGACAGAAAAACGGTAACATTAGACCTGTCGCATATGCAAGTCGAACGCTTACACCAGTAGAGCAACGTTACTCGCAGTCGGAGCGAGAAGCTCTTGCCGTATTATTTGGCATACAGAGATTTCATGTTTATCTATATGGCATGAAATTTACGGTGCATTCAGACCACCGTGCGTTAGAGAGGATTTTCACCTCTGCACACCAAACAACAGCTAGAATTTAAAACATGGTCTTGAAACTACAGCCGTACGACTTCAAAGTAGAATATGTACCGGCACACTTAATGACAGCAGATATTTTATCCCGCGCCCCGGGCTCTGAAACAGACACCGCCACGTGCGACATTACAGAAAACCACATTAATTACATTATGTCTAGCAGTTTACCAGTAGCAGTGACTTTAGATGAATTGAGACACGCGTCGGAATCTGACCCAATATTGTGCAAAGTTCGCAAATGCATTGAATCAAACAGGTGGATCAAAAGAGACCAATTAAAACCTTATTATCAGATAAGAACTGAGCTTTCAGTCAAGGACTCAATTATTCTCAAGGACAACAAACTAGTTATTCCCCCAGCGTTGCAGAAGCGACTGCTTAAAATAGCTCATGAATCACACAGAGGTATAGTAAAAACAAGACAATTATAACGAGAAAAAGTATGGTGGCCCAGAATTGATGAGCATGTAGCTGAAATGATAAAGACATGTCACGCATGCCAAATGACATCTACTTCCCCGCGTGATCCTCCAGTAGTCATGACTAAATTGCCAGCCGGACCTTAGAGAGAGCTTTCAATGGACATAACTGGACCCTTTGAAAATAAATACTACATTCTGGTTATCATTGACTACTACTCACGCTTTCCTATGGCGGAAATTTTAACATCTATAACAAGTCAATCTATAATCAATCAGTTAAGAAAATGGTTCGCTATTTTTGGCCTACCATTAGTCATAAAGACCGACAACGCGGCCAATTTTGTGAGTACTGAATTTGAAGACTTCTTGAAACAAAATGGCATCAAACATTTTCGCTCTTTGCCTTATATGGCACGGCAAAAACGTCTTGTTGAAAATTTCAACGAATCTTTGAAGAAATGCGTTAAAACTGCAATTTCAGAAGACAAAACTGGCGCGAGGAACTTCAAACATTTCTCTTGCATTACAGAGCAACAAAGCACTGCACCACAAACAAATCACCATCTGAGTTGCTAATGAACAGAGAAATCAAAACAAAACTCCCTGAATACCATACCTATAAAATACCAAAATCTTTGCAAGTCAGAGATATGCAACAGAAGGCAAATATTAAATTTTATGCCAATAAAACAAAACCCCCAAATTTTAGGAAATTTACATCAGGCCAAAATGTGCTGATATTGAGACAAGAAAAAGGGAAAATTTTACAAAATTGGTGTAACAAGGTTTACAGGGTCATTCAGCAAAAGGGTTTATCTGTCAAACTTCAATGAGAAAGTGGTGAAGTTCTGTATCGTAGTGTTAATCATGTGAGACCATACTATTATCCAGCCAGTGTTGTACGACGACAAACTTCTGGGATAATAAATCAGAGAGAACTAAGAAACAGAAAAACACTGAAGTGTCCAATCAGATATCGTGATGATTGAAAGACCTAACGCTTCTTGTTTGGCAAGGCAGTGACATTTAATAACTATATCAATTACTTGTCAGAGACAGGATGTATTTTAATATTTTCAAAACAAGAACTGCTTTGAACAGTCTAGAAATAATTAACAATAACTGTTGAAATAAATGGTTTGGCAGTTCAATTTCAATCTTTCATCAATGTCGACACCAAACTGCGGCGTACATGAACTTTATCAAATTACATTCTGATGCTTACAAAGCAATTATTTTCCGTAATTGATATGTTTGCCTTTTTTTCCCATTCAGTATGAGAAGCGATGCAACAATTTTTCTATATAATATATATGTTTTTTTTTTCAAAATAGGAGAAGAGTGTAGTATATAAGAACTGTCAGTCAAAAGTTCTAGGAGGAGCTTAGAAAATGAGATGCATGTTTGCATGCTGTAATATGATTATTAAGCAGTGGGCACTTGAATAGAATAGTTGATATAAACCAATGGTGTTCCTTTAATTGCACCCCACAGTAAAACATTACAAAGACAATAAACTGCAGTGCATTTACGATAAAAGTCTGTTTCTTATTGAGAAAAAAATACAGTCCATTCAGCACTACCGTATAGCACAACAAATATTAAAAACAAAAGTCAATTCTGTTTTTATTTCCTACTTTCAATTCACTTCTTAGAAAGATAATAATCAAAAATGAGTTCCTTTAAGAGCAATGAAAACATTCATATGAAAGAAGATGGGTCATACTACGTAGTTTCGACTAATAAAGCCTCTTCAGTGACCCTGTAATGATCCGGCAAAGAAAGCCAGAGGAAACATACTGCAATTTTGCGAATTTCGAATAGGCAGTCGATTCAAAGACTGATATAAATCAAAATGGGGTCCAAATAATTAAAAACCTGTCTAGAATATGAGTCTAAACCAATAATTTATTTCCGATTTCTCAGAATATTCACACTGATCTCAAAGGACCAAAAGAAAAATATAAACTGCACTATGGTTGATGTACGGGGAGACGTTTTACGGCCGCCACACGGCACAACACCAGCTGCAGTGAAGGCAAATAATAATCAAAAATGAGTTCCTTTAAGAGCAATGAAAACATTCATATGAAAGAAGATGGGTCATACTACGTAGTTTCGGCTAATAAAGCCTCATCAGTGACCCTGTAATGATCCGGCATAGAAAGCCAGAGGAAACATACTGCAATTTTGCGAATTTCGAATAGGCAGTCGATTCAAAGACTGATATAAATCAAAATGGGGTCCAAAATTCACTTTCTGAAAAAGTCCTTTATTGATGTTTGAAAATTCTATTCTCGTTTTCTTCTTTCAATTCACTTCTTAGAAAAAGTCTATTTTCACTTTCTGAAAAAGTTCGTTATTGATGTTTGTTTTGCACTACTTTTAGAAGTTCCTTGCGTACAAAATTTTTGTCCGAATTTTAAAAGAAAGAAGGTTGCTCATTTATCTTTAACTATTGAATGCCGCCGTATTTAGCGATGACATGTGAGAAATTTATTAACATTTCTCAACTCAAAAGTGTCATTACAAACAAGCATGTTAAAACAAATGGGTGACCACATGTCTCCTTTGATGTTTCAATTGCTACCTGCTAGCATATTTCACACTTTTAGCCAAACCAGCATATCAGCAATTAAGGAGGCCGACCTTAATTTCGGTTGCGCAACATTCTGCGCATTGCCGTCAATCGGCACTTTAACGACATTCACTTTTTAAGTGGTATTTATATTTTCTTTTCGACCTCTAAAACGAAGTTTATTTTCTACGATTGACTGTATTTTCCACCACACATGGATAAAATACGCCAACAGTTATCATTTCTTGTGACTGTCAAAGCAGACAAAGTGAAAGTAGAAAAAATCGAGTTCAGAAACGATCGAATGTGTCGGTCACAATTGGGCCAATAAGGCAGCTCATTTACAATAGCAGAACTGTTTACCCTTTTTATTCGTCCTTTTCTCGAAGATATCTTTTGCTCCTGAAGGCACCTTACCTGACATTGAAAAGCCCGTCCCAAAGTGTGTCATCTTTCCACAATGGCAGTTACAGTTAAATTTGTAAACTGTATATATCTAAGAATTAGATCAGAATTGTTTACTGGTGACACGTCCTTAGTCAATCCCTCAACAGGACATGTTGAATGCCATACTATATCTCCTTTAAAGTACAATCCATTTGCTATCCTGTTTGTTTACGCTTGCAACACACTAAAATGATAGTTCTTTGGATATAAGTTTACACACGGCCTGTGTGTAAACTTTTAGTTTGCTGTGACGTAATCATATTTATGACGTCATGATAAACAGCCGATGGATTGAATCAAAGTCCGCATGCTACTGATTTTTTTTTACTGGCTGAGAACTGACAAGTATGCCTGTAGAATGAACCATTCTGTCTGCATAGGCCTACGAGTACTAAATTTTATTGTGGCCGAGAACCGCTGGCAATCTCTCTCTCTCTCTCTCTCTCTCTCTCTCTCTCTCTCTCTCTCTCTCGCTCTCTCTCTCTCTCTCTCTCTCTCTCTCCGTAGAATGAACCATTCTGTCTGCATAGGCCTACGAGTACTAAATTTTATTGTGGCCGAGAACCGCTGGCAATCTCTCTCTCTCTCTCTCTCTCTCTCTCTCTCTCTCTCTCTCTCTCTCTCTCTTCTCTCTCTCCAGTAAGTCCCTTGGCTCTCTCTCTCTCTCTCTCTCTCCAGTAAGTCCCTTGGCTTTCTTTCTACTTATATACTGCGATCGGTCACATCTGACCAATACTTGAAGGTGTACATTACATACACACCAGGGGCAGTTGTTCGAAACTAACGACGTCGTTAGTTAACGTATCGTTAAGACTTTGATCATTTGCATATGCAAAAGCTGCTCACATGTTTTCAGCGAAAATACCAAAATTTTTGATATGGTACTTGCTAGAACACTTAACAATATGACCACTAACGAGCTCGTTAAGCTAACGATGCTTTGAACAACTGGCCCCTGGTATGCAGGATAGAAGCCTACACAGTAATCGTGTAATAACGGTAGGGGTCTTTAACCTGCACTGGGCATAATTCTCCCTCCACACCCCAAGTTAACATCCCGATCCACAGGGCGGTGCACTTTATGGCATTATCCCTGCAAATGATGCCAATGGAGCGTGCTCGGACACCGAAATTTTATCGCCGCTGCCAGGGATCGAACCCGGGACCTCTAGCATCAGAGGCAAGTGTACTAACCACTGAGTTATCACGCTCGCACCCGGCATCACGAAAACACACCAATCCAAGTTTAACCCCCTAAAACCACATTTTTATACAGTAAAACTGAGGTTTTCAGGAGTAAACATTATTTTTTTTAATTTCTGTTACCAGTTTAAGCAGAACTGACAATTATGCCCGCAGAAATATGAAAAAAAAATCAGTTAAAAATTCTCGTCTAGTGGTTGTAAAATGTTGTTATATTTGAGTATTGTTTGTTTGTTTGATTTGAGGTTAACGTCCCCACAGTAAGGTCATTCATAGTTAAGAGGGAGGGCGAAAGAGGGAGAGAGATCTTGGTCAAAATACAACAAAATCTGGAACCGTAAAAGCTTCACGGTTAAATCCTAAACGCATGGAATGGAAACTAGAAATCACAAATGATTTCTCTCTCTCTTATTTTCTTTTTGTTGTTGTTGTTGTTGTTTCTAGCTTTAAAGGCCTTTCAGGAATAGTTCGCTTATTTCGAGCCAATCATTAATTAGAATATGGTGTACGAGGGTCCTTCAAAAAGTTTTGTCACTAATTGGTTTACCTAGTTTTATCGTAAGTATTTCTGATAACGCATCATTGCATTTGAATAGCCTTTCAAATAGCCACCGATAACAGTTTATTTCTAGCAAATTGCTTTTATAATGACCGAGTTTTGTCAAATTGAAATGCATGCAGTCAATTAGTCAAATACACTGGCCAATTTACGAGTTACATTGTAAAATGGACAGAAAGACTGAAATTCGCAGCTAAATTAAATGCCGTGTAAGTCTTGACATACGTTGATGAATTGTGTGGCTAAAATGAACCTCTTGTAAATACAAAGCGCACAATTTATCGGTGGGTCAAAGCTTTTAAAGCTGGCAAATAATCGACTAATGATGACGCCCGTGTTGGTAGGCCAAAGACATCCATCACCAAGGCAACCATCGCTGCTGTAAAGGCAGCGGTCAAAGAAGATGCGCGAGTTTCAGTGAAAGAGATATGTTAATGCACTGGCTTATCAGAAGGCGGTGTACAAACCATTCTGAAAAAGTACTGCGCTTGAGAAAGATTTGCGCTAGGTT
The DNA here is from genome assembly GCA_963580285.1 of Lucinisca nassula. Taxonomy (NCBI): domain Eukaryota; kingdom Metazoa; phylum Mollusca; class Bivalvia; order Lucinida; family Lucinidae; genus Lucinisca; species Lucinisca nassula. The sequence continues at coordinate 40,239,407 of OY757017.1, forward strand.
GGTGCCCCATTTGCTCACTGAAGAGCGAAATTGTATTATGTTGGTGTTTCTTTCCCTTTGTTGTCTTGAATGGGAGGTGTTAGGTAATTTTATCGATACCTAATCATTGCATTTACTTCTGTTTGGCAAATCATATGTAGATGCATGCCCTATCTGAGTGACACCTTTGTTTTAGTATACAATTAACTTAAAAAAAAAAGAGATTTTGACCAAAAAAAAATAAAAAATAAAAAAATGATATTTTGCATGAAAAGCTTATTCTTATAACGACCCCCATTTTGTATGAACGACCTATTGTTTTTATTTGATAGGTTTTGCAAATAATATTTAGATATAATACCTTTCTTAGTGCTCATATCATTTATATAGCAGAAATTCCTATAATGATTTGAAAAATATGTGTATATAGGTTCATATTATTCAGTTATGTTTACTTTTGAAACGACCCACATTATCTTATTGGAAACATGTCAACCTGTTTTCATTTCATAGTTTTGCGGATTACATATAGATACATCACCTATCATGTCTTAGCTCAGAAGCAACTATAATTTTTGTAATGTTTTCCAAAAAAAAAAAGTTTTGCCTGTTATGACAACTTTTGAAACGACCCTTTTTGCTTGAAATAACACTATATCCGAATTCTTGCATCATATTGCGGCAGATAATAAGCATAAATATCATCTTTTTGCGTGGAGTTATAATTTCTAGCAAAACAGTTATTTTAATGTTAGCGATCTTCACGAAAAACGGTATTTTGCCTGTAATTAGGCGGGGGGATATAGTTTTGGCGTTGTCCGTCCGTCCGTCCTTCCGTCCTTCCGTCCCTCCGTCCCTCCGTCCTTCCGTCCTTCCGTCCGTCCGTCACACTTTTTTGTCCGGAACCGTTTCTCAGCAACTATTGCATGGAATTAAATGAAACTTGAAATAAATATGTATTATTATGCTGTGGTGATGCACGCGCAATTTTTTTTCGGATTGACTTTTTACATCCAGAGTTATGGCCCCTTGAATGATTGAAATTCTGGATTTTTCGTCGTCTCACTTTGTCCGGAACCGTTTCTCAGCAACTATTGCATGGAATTAAATGAAAATTGAAATAAATATGTATTATTATGCTGCAGTGATGCACGCGCAATTTTTTTCGGATTGACTTTTTACATCCAGAGTTATGGCCCCTTAAATGATTGAAATTCTGGATTTTTTCGTCATCTCACTTTGTCCGGAACTGTTTCTCAGCAACTATTGCATGGAATTAAATGAAACGTGAAATAAATATGTATTATTATGCTGCGGTGATGCACGCGCAATTTTTTTCTGGATTGACTTTTTACATCCAGAGTTATGGCCCCTTAAATGATCGAAATTCTGGATTTTTCGTCGTCTCACTTTGTCCGGAACCGTTTCTCAGCAACTATTGCATGGAATTAAATGAAACTTGAAATAAATATGTATTATTATGCTGTGGTGATGCACGCGCATTTTTTTTCCGGATTTACTTTTTACATCCAGAGTTATGGCCCCTTAAATGATTGAAATTCTGGATTTTTCGTCGTCTCACTTTTTTTGTCGAGAACTGTTTCTCAGCAACTATTGCATGGAATTAAATGAAACTTGAAATAAATATGTATTATTATGCTGTGGTGATGCACGCACAAATTTTTTTCGGATTGACTTTTTACACCCAGAGTTATGGCCCCTTAAATGATTAAAATTCTGGATTTTTCGTCGTCTCACTTTGTCTGGAACCGCTTCTCAGCAACTATTGCATGGAATAAAATGAAACTTGAAATAAATATGTATTATTATGTTGCCGTGATGCACGCGCAATTTTTTTTTCTCAATTTTGGCCAGATATATTTTCTTGCCATTCTACACGAAAAACCCATTCGGCGGGGGATATCAATTCAACGAATTTGCTTGTTACTTTTGAAACGGCCCTCATTCTCTTATATGGCCGGTGACCCCCCATTTTTATTTCATGTTTTTGAATGCCATATGAATATACATAATTTAATTTAGTAAGTCCAAAATCTCTAGGGCAGAAGTCACTTTAATTTTCGCATTTGTGTCAAATTTTATCGATGCAAAATATGTGTAAAATGGCGTTACTTTTGGATTGACCCCCATTCTTTCCCAGTCTCGGTGACATGATATTTTATGACTTTAATCTAAAGTTAAGTCCTTGCTGGATACTTTGTTATAATATAAGGAAATTCTCTAGGGCAGGTATCTCAGAAAAAAAAATAAGGTCGGCCTCCTTAAGTTTCTCCAGGTAAATGCTTTCAAGCATGCAGCTGTCATAATCTCCGAGCACTTATGACAATAATAATCAAATAATCAAGCATCTGGAAGATCTCTGAATGGATGTTATTGTTCGAGACATCGATGTGTATTTCCCCTAAAAAAATGTTCTAGGGACCTAATAAGGAGTTTGAAAGTTCGAGCCATTGGTGTTCGAGCCAAGGGTGTAAATTTACATTAAAAATATAGGCAGTTCGCTGGGACCGGGGTGTACGTTCGAGTGATCCATGGTGATTGAGCCAACCGAGTTCGAGCCAACGAAGTTCGACTGTATATATCATCTGCATGAAAAATAAGAGGGCCCAATTTTTTTTTGTTTCATTTCTCTGTCAGGGTTGCAATGTTATTTCCCTTTTTAGACAGGCATTTGGCAACAGATGGTGGGTACCCTGTGTTCCCATATAGTTTTATACCAATCAGTTCAAAACAGTGCAGGCTTTTTTGTCATGGTCTGTAGATATGCATATGGTTTTGGCATTATTGTCAATTACATTATTGTTACTTTCTCTTTAGCTCACCTATTGCTCAAGGTGAGCTATTGTGATCGGTCGTGCATGCGTCCATGCGTGCATCTGTCGTCAACTTTTGCTTTAAATGACTACTTCTCCAAAATTGCTGGACAGATTTTGAAATAATTTCACAGGATTGTTCCTTGGGTGACCTTTTACCAAAATTGCTCAAACTGTTCCGCTCTCTTAAACAAGATGGTCACCAAAGCTAAAAATAGAATCACCTTTAAACAACTTCTCCTCCTTAACCAGTGGATGGATTTTAGCTCACCAGAGCCGAAGGCTCCGGGGGAGCTTATAGGATAGGCAATTGTCCGTCGTCGTCTGCTTCGTCGTGTGACGTCAACACTTTCAAACGTCATCTTTGTGAAGTTTAACTTAGATATTGTCAAGATGATCTTTCTTAGCAAGTTTGATTAAAATCAGGTTAAAACTGTGGTTTCTAATGTGTTGACAAGGTTTTTCTACATTTTGATCTACTGACCTACCTTTTGACCCAACATGATCCATATTCAAACTTGACTGAGATATTGTCAAGATGATCATCCAGATTAATGATGATTGGACCAAAACTGTGGCCTCTAGTGTGTTCACAAGGTTTTTCAATGATTTGACCTACTGACCTACTTTTTGACCCAACATGACCCATATTCGAAAATGACTTAGATATTGTCAAGATTGTCATCCTTAGCAAGTTTGATGATGATCAGACTAAAACTGTGGCCTCTAGTGTGTTCACAAGCTTTTTCTATGGTTTGACCTACTGACCTACTTTTTGACTCAACATTACCCATATTCAAACATGACCGAGATATTGTAAAGATGATCATTCTGAGATAAAATGATGATGATTGGTCCAAAACTGTGGCCTCTAGTGTGTTCACAAGGTTTTTCTATGATTTGACCTACCGACCTACTTTTTAACCCGACATGACCCATATTCAAACTTGACCAAGATATTTTCAAGATGATGATTCTGAGCAAGTTTAATGATGATCAGACCAAAACTGTGGCCTCTAGTATGTCCACAAAGTTTTTCTATGATTTGACCTACTGACCTGCTTTTTGACCCCACATGACCCACATTCGAACTTGACCAAGATATTGTCATGGTGATCATTCTGACCAAGTTCCGTGATGATGGGCCCAAAACTGTGACTGGTGTGTTCAAAAGAAAAGTTTAAGCACGGACGACGGACGACGCCGGACATCTCACAGTCACAAAAGCTCACCATGACCTTTGGTCATGTGAGCTAATAAATGCACACTAATTATATATTTCACTAACATGAAGTTCCCTGTCACATATCTTTTTAAATACAGTTCTTGTAAAAAAGCTTACTCAAGGGGAGCAATTTCACTAAAAAGAAAATCTGCTGTTGATTTCACGACTTTTAATAATTATTCGTTATTGATTGGTAAATAATAACTATTTTCCACTTTCAAAATTTCTAACTTTACATAAAATATTAAATTAAAAGACATATGGGAGAGCGATATAAAAGGAACAAACAGTGATAAAAATTTGGAAAATAAATACTCAATTTCAATTTAAATCTAAGCTAAATATAGTAAAAATAGAACTGTTACTTTCACCATACAAAACCACTGTATCTACAAAAACAAAGTACGGATGCACCTCTATCGTAAGAGGTAACGGTAAACAAATTACGTCAGCATTTGCAATCTTTACTGGCAGCCAGATCATGTTTATTCCATCACGTGAACAAGTCCGTGAAATAAAGACCCCCCTAAACCCCACTTTATATAGAGAAAACTGGGGTTTAAGGGGGGTAAACATTATTTTCCTTATTTCTGCTCCAAGACATAGGTTGTGGGTACTCGTTAGAACCGCCTCAATGAGGCGGTTCTAACGAGCACCCAAAACCTATGTTTGGAGCAGAAATAAGGAAAATATCACAAATTTTCATCAGAAAAAATACCTTTTTTGAGGTTTGAAAAATGCACTATATCACACGGATGTGTTATCGTAATGCTGTGCGGTCAGCTGAGACAGAACAAAGGATTATCGTCTTTTTGAAGTTTATGTTTACCGCTAAGTATCTGATATATTCTCCTGCTTATTTGATAATTGCCTTCAGTAGTCAAAATTTTAAGTTTGTTACCGCTTAGCGCAAATACTAGCTCTGGAAAAAAAACGGGGACAGGAAAATTGCAAATACGGGAGATTCTGTCGCCCGGACGGGAGAGCGGAAGGTATGCTTCAAATGCGGGAGCCTCCCGCATGATCCGGGAGATATCACAGGTATGGAATCTCCTCTGAAACCACTGGGCCGATTGGGCCCAAATTTCATCTGTAGTATCCTTGGGCTGGGGGATTGAAAGTTTGTGTTTTTTATTGAAATCGACTCTTTGGTTTGGTTGCTCTGGCAACTTAGACTTTCCTAAGTCACTGATGAGGCCTAATTGGCCGAAACTAGCTAGTCTGGCCCAGGAAACATGCACACTCCATATTTTTCAGTTCTGTGGTGTATTTCTTGCTTCCAAAGGATAACCCTTTCATGGAACATATTTCCATAGACTTATAATGGGGAAAATTGAAAAATGGCATTTTCTGCCAAGTCATTGGAGATGTTTTGACAAAACTTTCATAGAAATGTTCCTTAGGCAATCTACTATCTGACATATGATTTTAGGCCTACTGCTCATTTCTGATGGTTGCCATGGAAACCAAAATAAAAAAATAGAAAAAAAAAATACTTCAAAAATCATCTCCTCAGAAACCAAATGCTCTATTAGGCTGAGAGTTTTTGGAAATATTCACCACATTTGCATTTACAGGTTTTGTTTTTCTTTTTATAAAATTTTGCTGTTTAGTTTGGTTGCTATGGCAACTTAGATTTTCCATAGACTTATAATGGGGAAAATTGAAAACTGGCATTTGCTGCCAAGTTATTGCAGATATTTTGACAAAACTTTTATAGAAATGTTCCTTGAGTAAATGTCTCTCAGTCATATGCTTTAATGCCAACGTGGGGGTCCCACAGGTAAGCCGGGGCCATGCCCCACCCCCTCCACTTCATAAAAGGCCATATAACTGGGAAACCATCCAGATCCCCACCCCAAAACCATATATATTCTTGTTCCTTATGATAAGATGCATTCAGTGACACCGACCTGGGAATCCCTCCATTCCATAAAAGGCCCAAGATCTTGGAAACCTTACATATCCCCACCCCTTAACCATATATATTCTTGTTCATTATGAAAATATACATTCACTGGCACCATCTTGCCCCTCCCTCCACTTCACAAAAGGCCATCTATCTCAGAAACCATTCAGATCCCCGCCCAAAACCTTATATATACTTGTTTCTTATGATATGACGCATTCATTGACACTAACCTGGGGGTCCCCCAGGATGTGCCGGAGTCATGCCCCACCCCCTCCATTTCATAAAAGGCCCAATATCTTGGAAACCTTACAGATCCCCACCCCTTAACCCTATATATTCTTGTTCCTCATGAAGAGACTCATTCATTGACACCAATTTGGGGGTCTTCCTGGGTGCGCCGGGGCCTTGCCCCACCCCTCCACTTCACAAAAGGCCATCTATCTCAGAAACCATTCATATCCCCGCCCCAAAACCTTATATATTCTTGTTTCTTATGATATGACGCATTCATTGACACTAACCTGGGGGTCCCCCAGGATGTGCCGGAGTCATGCCCCACCCCTTCATTTCATTAAAGAGCCAAAATCATGGAAACCTCACAGATCTCCACCTCTAACCATATATATTGTTGTTCCTTATGATAAGACACATTCATTGACGTCAACCTGGAGGTCTCCCGGGTCAAGCCAGGGCCTTGCCCTACCCCACCACTTCACAAAAGGCTATATATCTCAGAAACTGTTCAGAGTCCCACCCCTAAACCATATATAATTATCTTCTTTATGATAAGACACATTCAAATAATACTAGCTTGGGAGTCACCCGGACTGCCTGGGTCATGCCCAACTGCTTTACTTCATTAAAAGCCATATATCTCAGAAATCATTCAGATCCCCACCCATAAACTATAATATTCTTGTTCCTTATGATAAGACTCATTCAGTCACACCAACCTGGGGGTCACTTTAGGCTAGGGCAATGCGCCCCGCCCCTCCACTTTAAAAGGTCATATATTTCAGAAACCATTCAAATCCCCACCCCATAATCATATATGTTCTTGTTCCTTATCAATAGCACACCCACTTGGGGGTCGCAGGGGCCATTCCTCTCCTCTCCACGTCATAGAAGGGCCTCATATATCAGAAACCATTCAGATTCCCACCCATAAACCATATATTTATATATTCTTGGTCATTATAGGGACAACAATCTTGGGTTTTCCTGGGATTAACAGGGCATACCCCAACCCCTCCATCGCTTTAGAGGCCTTATAACTCCAGTATACAGATTCCCACTGCTACACCATATATATTCTTATTCCTTATGATAAGACGCATTTTGTGATACCAACCAGGGCTCCATTGGGTCCATGCCCTACACCCTCTACTTAATAAAAGGCCTAATGTTTTAGATACTGAGTCCAGATGGATGCTCATTTGGATATAGGGGTTCATTTGGGAGACTTTATAATTGGTAGATTAAAATGATATCCTGTTAAAATACATGGCTGTCATTGGGCAGTGCCCACCTGAGTTCTGGTGAACATAGTGGCCCATGGGCCACTTGTTAAATTATTTCACAGGAATGTTCCTTGGGTGACCCTGTACCAAAATCTCTAAAACTGTTCTGCTCAGATAAACAAGATGGCCACCAGAGCTAAAAACAGGAAAAAACCTTTAAACGACTTCTGCTTCACCAGTGGATGGATTTTGAAATAATGTCACAGGAATGTACCTTGGGTGACCCACTACCGTAATTGCTCAAACCGTTTCGCTCTGATAAATGATTTCAAAGAAATGTTTTTGGGTGACCAACTGTTAAAATTGTTCAAATTGTTCCACTCTGCTGAAAAAGATGGTCACAATAACTTCAAATAGAAAAAAACTTTTAAAAGACTTCTTTCTCTTTATACCAACCTTCAAACAAAATTCAGGCAGAGTATACTGGATTTAGCTTGTCCGTTCATCCGTCTATGCATCCGTCCATCCGCATACTTTCCGGACTCTACAGTCTGTATTTGCCAGCAGATTTCCACAAAACTTGATACATGGCTGTGCATCCATGACACCTCTGATGAGTTTGATCATTGTCAAAATCCGACGCGTATCACCACAGCTACGGCCCTTTGTTCTTCAAATAATGCTAGTATTAGCTGTTCCGAACTCTACAGTCTGTGTTTACCTTCTGATTTCTACCAAACTTGATCCATGGCTTTGTATCTATGACACCTCGGACAAGTTCGATCATCCTCAAAATTTGACCTCTGTTCTTCAAATAATGCTGCAATTAGCCGTTTCCGGACTCTTCAGTCTGTGTTTCCTGACTGATTTCAACCAAACTTGATATATGTCTTTGCATCCATGAGACCTCGGACGAGTTCGATCACCATCAAAATCAATCATGTATCACAGAAGTTACGGCCCTTTGTTCTTCAAATAATGCTGAAATTAGCCGTTTCCAGACTCTACAGTCTGTGTTTACCTACCGATTTACACCAAACTTGATACATGGCTTTTCATCCTTGAGACCTTGCATGAATTTGACCATCTTCAAAACTGGACTCATTTCACGGGTGTTACGGCCCTTTGTTTTTCACATAATGCTGAAATTAGTCGTTTCTGGACCCTACTTTCTGTGTTTACCTACCAACCGATTACCATCAAACTTAATACATGGCTTTGTACTGATGAAACTCCACACGAGTTTGATCATCGTTAAAATCCAACACGTATAATGGGAGTAATGGCCCTTTGTTCTTCAAATAATGTTGGAATTAGCAGTTTCCAGACTATACAGTCTGAGTTTACCTACCGATTTCCACCAAACTTGATACATGGCTTCGCATACATGAGACCTCGTACGAGTTTGATCAGTATCAAATTCTGACATGTATCATGCGAGTTGTGGCCCTTTAGTCATGAAATTTATTACATGTTCATCATTTGCTCAAAAATGCTTGATATCAATTCAATATATTGTCACTTGGTCATTGCGGGAAGGTATTTCAGTCATTATCCAACGACATTTCAATCTAGTTCTGAATCGAAGCAATTTCATAGGAAAGTTCCATGGGCGACCCTCTAACAAAATTACTCAAAATATTTTGCTCCACAGAACACGATGGCTTCCTGAGCTAAAAATCTCAAACCTCAAAATACAAACCTCAAAATGACTTCTCATAAACTTTTGAAATAATTACAAAGAAATATTCTTGGGTCACTGTCAACCAAAATTGCTGAAACTGTCTACTCCACCAAATATTACCTACAATTTCATTTGTACAATATGCATCAGGTCAGCAATCCAGGGTAATCTTGTTTTACTTTTTGGCCATAGTAATGTCACATAACATGGCGGGTAATGTTTCTACAAGCAACTTCTTCATTTCTGTGTATTTTTTGTGAAATACTTATGAAAGCTTGCAATACATTTCCTAGCCATTGATTTATCAATTATAGCCATATGCTTTTATGCCCACTGCTTAATTTTATTGGTTACCCAAGAAACAAATATGAAAAAAAAATACTTAGAAAAAAAAAAATATCTCCCCAGAAACCATATGCTGTATGAGACATGAAATGCCAATCCTGATTTTCTATGAAAATTGAAAGAAAACAATTACTGCTTTTCAATTTTGCTTAGTGTAAAGTGCTTAGAGGTTCTAAGCCTGCCCAGGAAAAGTGGTCTGATTGGGACCTTGCATATAAACCCTATTGGTATCATTGGGCAGCAACGGGCCTCCATGGCCTAGTGGTTAAGAGCGCTGACTCTTAATCATTAGGTCTCTCACCGCTGTGGTTCGAGCCTGGCTCGGGACACATGTGAGGCGCCAAGTTCTGCAACGGAACGTCAGGTGGTTTTTCTCCGAGTACCCGGTTTTCGCCCACCTCTGATTAATGTGAGGCGCCAAGTTCTGCAACGGAAGGTAAGGTGGTTTTTCTCCGGGTACTCCGGTTTTCACCCACCTCTGATTAACGATCGGCTCGATATGAGTGAAATAATCTTGAAAGGGCCGTAAAACCTAACCCCCCCCCCCCCCAAAAAAAAAAAATCATTGGGCAGCAGGGCTTGAGAAGTCATTTAATCTCTGTGTCGGGTAAAAGTCCAACAAAAGTGGAAGCAAAGTCTCCAAAATGACCTATACAGGGTTGACGGGGACGTTAAACCGCAAATCAAACAAACAAACAAAAACCAAATTTTGCTTTAATAGTGCTTTAAGGGTTAACATCTGAAAAGTAATGACTCCTGATGGGAGACGCTAATTCTCATTCCAGATTATCCAGTCCGTATCACACAGCCATGTAAGATCATAAAAGTGAAGTTATGTTCCCTTAATTATTTATAGGTGACCCAGTATGGACACACCTAGCATCTGACTATACCTATGATGAGTTAGGCCTGGGTGGTAATCTCCCCTTACCAAAAGATGTTAGCCTGGAAGATGACAGTGGTGGAACGCTAGTTGGCTATTGGGGAGAGCTTCTTGTGTACCAGTATTTACAAGCACAAAAAACTGTGGGAAATATTCTGGATGTTTTTTGGTCAAACCAAGAAGGTGAAAAAGGAAATCCCTATGACTTTGAAGTCCATTTTGCAGACGAGAATGGAATTCAGACTGATTACATAGAAGTTAAAAGCACAATGTCAGATTCGAAAGAAGTCTTCCCGATATCAGTGCAGCAGATAAAGTTTGCTGATGAGAAAAAGGACAATTTCCACATCTACCGCGTCTTTAATGCTGGAAACCCGGAGAATGTGAGACTGATTCGAATCCATGATCTCAATATGAGGTTGTCACAGAAACAGGTCAAATTATGTATGATGATTTAAAAAGATAACTATTAATCTTGCTTCATGAACCTTGCTGTAAGTTTGTTCATCAATAGACCAGGATACATCTGGATCCTGGTAAAACTGATTTCAAGCAGAAATGTATAGATTATGTAAGAAAATTAAACAAAGGTATTGGTAATGTAGAAAAATAACCATGCATGGTCATTTTCTCTACACAACACAATTTTGCAACAGTGTTTGATTGATGTGGTAGATATGCATACATGTATACTTTCAGTTTTGGTTTGTTTTGGAGTTCAAGACTATTTAGGTTATATCAAGCCAGTCAGTTTACCTGACCACACCTCCTTGGCAGCCTTACGTAGTAGCAGTTAACCAGTACAGTGCACATTCTTTAGCCAGAAGCTGACAACTGCCCTTCTTGAATCAGTAGAACTTAATAAAGATTTCATGATCAACCCCTACGAAAAAGAATGTTGCCAACCCAGCAGGTATTGAACCCATGATTTCCTGATCACATGTCAGACACTTACCTTAGCTACCGAGGCTGGCTATGGTTATGGTTTATTCTTGAAATTGTTTGTCACTTTTTTTTGCATTTTGAACTTTGTCTTTTTTTTTCGAGATAAAATAATAGTGTGCTTACAGATAGTGAATCCCTTGTGTATGCAAGGTCTCTAAACCTTTATCTTGCAGTTCACGACAACTGCTGCTTTGCAAACAGTGTAGATCCTGATAAGATGGCAAAGCCATCTGATTATGATCTACACTGTTTGTTATGTAGTTTGTGAATTAGACCAATAGATTATATTAAGTAATTTGATTGGTTGATAATCTGCAATGGGAGTGGCTTAATTAATTTATGCAGCGGGATAAGGGTTACTTTAGTGGTGTATATGGTAATGTTCCAAACACTAACTATATTCAAGATCACTGTTATTCAAAGAAAGAGTGTGATCTGAAACTTTGTTGTTCCCATGAGCCTGTTATTGCCTCTGGTTTACTCAAAGAGCAACAAGTAGACACGTATGTCACTCTGGTTTGATTCTTCCATGGTGAGAAATGTCTTGCTACACCGGCTTGTTTACATTAAGAAACAACAGAAGATTGTGAATGGCCATGTCTGAATCATACCTTACTGCACATTGGTTTAAACAATATTTATTGAGTTTCAAAGCACAAATACACATATCATACATACAAGGATATATAGGATTTGACAGTAAGCGATGCGCTTATATGGAGGTCATCTCCTATGATCAAGGTATATACTACATTGGTATTAATGGCAAAATCGATAAAGTATCCATGATTACCAAAATTATATGACAAGAGAGAGAGAGAGAGAGAGAGAGAGAGAGAGAGAGAGAGAGAGAGACCGACATTGAGTGCTTAGGATGTAGATTTAAAACGTCCAGTTTTGATGATATAGTCCTGTACCTGTAGAAATAGTGATTCGTTGTCGTGTTCAGGAAGGTTTTCCTTACCATATAAGAGATCGTTGGTTGATTATTTGTGAAGATTATGAGGTAGGTATCTGTTTCTAGTGGCTATATGGTTAGGGCAGACAAAAAAAATAGTGGTACATGCTCTCGAATCCGCCACAAGAACAGGATGGACTTTCGATTATATTTTTCTTAAATAGATGTTAATTCAACGAGCTACATTCCAGTCGAAGTCTTGCGTGTAGTACTTGTCCCATACGCGTACAGTCCCATACGCATACTGCACATTAGCTGTTGAGCACTGGGATTAGACTGTTTCGCTGTCCCATTTATGGTTTTCCATAAGATTATGTCAATGTCAAAAGACACAGAAAGAAAGAACAAGGTTGTGTCCCGATTCTGCTTCATTATTTTTGTGTTTTGATGTTGTTTTGTTATGCAGTGATATCTGAATCTGTGTCCTCCTTCTTTTACCTAATTTTGTTTGTTAACTCATTGTATGTGGGTAACCCCTAAAAGGGTACCTTGGCAAACAGTGCAGGACCAGATCAGACACTGCAGAAGGCGGCGTCTGATCAGGGCCTGCACTATTTGCTAACAGAATATTCTGTCAAAAAAAGAATAAAAACAAAAGATAGGCTTGACCCCCCTTGTATGTCAAATGGACTTGTCCAACATATAGCAATGGAAGAGTCCACTAGCATAGAATCGGATAAGAAAAAGAGTTTCCTTATGCTATAAGTTTATTGATATAAATTCTGCCACTGACAACAAACATTTCTCTTCACAGACTAAGCTATAATATTATTGTAATACGTAGGGTTTTATACCACAGTATATGTATATTATGGCACAGTTTGTGGGCTGTCACACATCACTACTTACAATAGTGGGTCAATCATTTTTAAACTTTGCAGGTGTTTTCTGCATTGTCTAAAGATATACATATGTTTTTGGTATATTCGTGAAACAATATTTTCCACTTTTTATATGGCCATTTGAAAAACGAGATATTATGATACTGTCTGTCCATAAACTTGGTCCAGTAAAGACAGTTTACATCCAATCAAGCTGAAACTTGGATTATAATGCGAAACAGCACATATTTTTCTGAGGTTGTCACCAAATATATGTGAAACTTTCCGTAAAATGTTCTTTTCTAGGAATCCTCGTATAGTTTACATCCAGTTAAGCTAAAAATTTGTAAATGGAATATGATATGGATGCATTTCACATCCAGTCAAGCTGAAACATGTTTTATCGTTAGCCCATGATGTGGAGCATCACAGATTATTTCAAGGTGACAGTCCACCAAATATCAACAGATGCCCCTTTGAAAATTTCTGTAGTAAATAGTTAAATCATGATTTGGAGCAGCACATATCGAGGTTACAGTTCCCCAAATATTAGCAGAGATATTCCCCATTGAATATTTTGCATTTCCAGCTGACTCCTCCTTTGGTCAAGCTGAAATCTTTTTATAGTTGGACCATGATGTGGTGCTATTCATATTATTTGGAGTTACAGTGCACCAAATATAAACAGAGTTATGCCCCTTTGATATTTCTGTAAATTTTAACTTTTTAGCTAAAACTTTTTTTGTTTGTATAGATGATGTATCTTGTGTGCCCAACGCCTCTATGGACCATTCTTTTTCACTTTTATACACTTTTTTGTCATAGTCTGAAGATACGCATAAATTATGCTTTTGGTATATTAACCCATTTTGTACCAGAAACCTCAAAACAGGTAATTGGCAAACAGTGCAGGCCCAGAGAATGCGGTGTCTGATCAAACCTACAATGTTTGCATAAAGTTAAGCCATTTTCCAAACAACTTTTGAAGAAAACACAACCTGACACCCCAAATTTTTAAATGGACTCCTGCCATATATAAGGAGGAAGATTTAATTTGGTACAAAAAGGGTTAATGAAGTCATTCTGGTCTCTTTTTTTTCAAGCTGAATATGGATAGCGGGTACCTTGTGTATACAGCTCCTCGTACGATAGTGGACCAACCATTTTAAAAAGTTGTGTCGTTTTGGAATATGCTTTTGGAATATTCTTGAAATTATTTTTTGTCACTTTTTTTTTACATTTTGAAGGTAGTCATTTTTAGAAATAAAAACAGTATTTTGTGTTTAGATGGTGGGTACCTCGTGTGTACAACAGTTGTGGATGGTCCTTTGCCAAAAAAGCATCCTGGGTCATAGTTGTGTGCAGTGTGAGTGGGGAGGGGGCAGTGAGAAACCTCTTGACAAAAAGGAGGGGGACATAAATTCCCTTACGAATTTCCTTAGTTTAAAAGTTTAGTTGTGTCAAAATGATTTCTGTTGTGTTTTAAATGGTTGTCAATTAAAATGATTTCATTCATGTCAAAGTAATTTCTGTCATATTTAACCCATAAGCCGTCTGCTTTGTAATCTGCCGGTTAATTTAAAAGTCATTTTTGCAAACAGTGCAGACCCAGATCAGACTGCTCCTCTAGGAGCTGTCTGATCTGGGTTCACACTGTTTGCCTGTATGAAAAAAATATTTCTGAAAAGTTTGCAAGAAGATTCAGCAGACGCGATAAGCAGACGACATTTTCAGATGTTGTTTTCCTAGGCAGCTTAAGGGTTAAATGATTTCTGCTAGGTTAACCTTTATCCTGCTGACAACTTCTACCTGTGCAAACAAAGTAGATCCATCTAAGACGGTAAACGATCTGACCAAGATCTGCACTATTTGTCATGCAGTTAGTGAATTGAACAAATACATTATACAGTCAAGCTTCAATGGCTTGAACACTTTTGGAACCATGAAATTCTGTTCGAGACGGGTAGTTCGAGCCATTGATAGTCACTTCCAGGAGGCATAATGGAATACTTTTGGATATCTTTTCGGTGTACTACAATGAAATTGTATGCTGTGTGTGAGGCGATTCTAATGTGTACACACAGCATACATTTTCTCTGGGAGGCAATTCTAATGTGTACACACAGCATACATTTCCTCTGTGAGGCGATTCTAATGTGTACACACAGCAACCATTGCAAGATAAAAGACGAAAATATCCTAATTTTTCCCTCACTATTCCTTATGTAGAGAAATTCCACAGGGACTCAAGAACGGGGTCGACTCAGCCATGGTAAAAGAGCCATTGGTGTTCAGGCCATTGAAGTTCTACTGTAACTTGTGTAATTTGATTGGTTTTACGTCAGAAATTAATTTACTGGTAGGATAAGGGTTAAAGTGTAATTTACATTTGAACCATGTCATGCTGTTTGCTGTGTGATGACCTGCCTATCAAAGTCAGACATCAGTCTGTGCTTGGCAGTTTGGTAAAGCATTGATCTGCAGGCAGACAGGGAAGATGCTGATAAGACAGCAGGCTGATCTGGGTGTCACATGGCACAGCTTCTGTATTGTACATTTATCGTGTTTGTAAATATCAAAGTATTTTGTGAAGGTCATCAGAATGATGAACATACATATTTTCTTTGACCCAAATAGGGAGATTTTGATTTTGGAAGGGAGAAGGTAGATTTTTCTACGGTTAAAAGTGATCTTAATTTTTTTTTTTTTTTTTTTTGGGGGGGGGGTGGGGGGGGGGGGGGGTGAAAATTTACACAATTATGAACCACTTTATAAGCACTTGTAATGTGAGCACTTGATTCTGAATTACGTGTATTTCTGTTCAAGTTGCATTAAGATAAGATATTACTCTAATTTATACTTAAACCATATGCTGTGGGTGCTCATTAACCCATTTAGTACCGGAAACACCAAAACGGGTACTAGGGCAAACAGTGCAGACCAGATCAGATGCCGCAGAATGCAATGCGGCATCTGATCAGGGCTTGCACTGTTTGCAAAAAAGTTCAGCCATTTTTCTAATAAATTTTGAAGAAAACATAACCTGACACCCCTAAATTTTGAAATGGACTCATGTTATATATAAGGAGGAAGATTACATTTGGTACATAAAGGGTTAAACTGCCTCAATTGCCTCATTGATGCAGTTCTAAAGAGTACCCACAACCTATGACCTTGAGCAGAAATACCAGTAATCATAAGAATAGCATCTCTGGAAGATGTCATTTAAAATCATGAGTGAACAGGCGCTTGTCAATATGCCTTGTAACCCCTCAAGCACCAAGAAAATAACTAGCAGACAACATTCAATTTTCTAAGAGAAAACAGAAAAAATTTCATATGAATTGTCTTCCAGCAGATAATTCACTGTCATGTGGTTTTCCATCAAGTGAACAAGTCCATGAAATGAACACCCCCTAAACCCTGCTTTATATAGAGAAAACTGGAGTTTACATGGGTATTCATTAATTTTTGTACTTATGCTCCAAGACAAAGGTTGTGGATACTTGTTACAACTGCTTCATAAGAGGTGGTTTTAACGAGTGCCCACAACCTATGTTTGCAGTATAAATATTAAGAAAATTATCATGGTTTTTCATTAGAAAACTAGCCTTTTTAGAGATGCGATTCTGATAGAAAAGTAGCTTTTTTAGAGATGCGATTCTGATTCTTTCAAAATAGAAAAAGCACTATAAAATGTGATGAAAATGTTACCCTGCTTGGCATAAACATAGATTTCCAGTTAAAAAATGATAATAATGTTTCTGACATCTGTAAAAAGGCATCAAAACAGCTAGCAATTTTAAAACGAATAGGAAACTTCTTAACTAAACAAGGGAAATTAATTATATACAATTCTTTTATTGTTTCAAATTTTAATTACTGCCCCTTAGCCTGGCATTTTTGTAGTGCATCAAGCACAAATAAAATTGAAAACATTCAGGAGAGGGCACTACGGTTTCATAAACAATGATTATACATCTCTTACAGACCTGTTAAAGCAGTCAAAAACTACAGCACTACATGTAAGTAGACTTAAACATATGGCCTGTGAGGTCTTTAAAATTGTTAATGGGCTCTCGCCTAAATATATTCAAGACCTTGTCAATATCAAGGCTACAAATTACAATTTTAGATGTGATAAAAAAAGCTGAAGTGCCCAGAGTCAACAGTACCAGGTATGGCCAAGGTCTTTTAGATTTGAGGCAGCCAAGGTATGGAACAGCCTTCCAAATTAGCTTAGACAGGCAGGATTCAAAAGGCTGCTCCGTGCGTTGGATGACCTTGGATGAAAGTGTCCTTTATGCCAGACATAATTTTTCTTAGATACTCTAGAGATTTTATTTCTTATCCTTACGAAAGTGCGCCTGTTCTGATGAGGGATTTTTTCTCTTTCTCTGCTTGGGGCTTGGATTGTGGGTGCTCGTGGGGTCGCCTCAGTGGGGCGACTGTAGCGAGTACCAGCAGTCTGTGCTTTGTGGGGGGATTAGGAGTAATATGTATGCCCCTGGCATCCCATTTTCTACTAAGTGGGAGTGGGGTGTAGGGGGGACGGGATTGCACAGGCGTGTTTTTGTGATGTTTCCCCAGCTGAGCTCTTGTTGTTTCGCTTTCGGACAAGATCTCAACTTAAACTGGACCTAGCCCATTTTATTCAGTCTCTATTCAGTCTCTATGTTCTTTTAATTTGTGTACACGTTTATATGTACTTCAACATTCATCTTTTTCAGCCATCTGTGATTATATATATATAGTTTTTTATCTTGAAATGCATGTTTCTGTGATATTTGTTATTTTACTTTTGTTTGTCGAAATACAAGCCCTACTGGGCTGATGTTAAATATGTTGCTATATTCGACAGAAAATAAATTTTCTATGTCTATGCGAAAAATGCAGTATGTCACATGGGTGTTTTATCGTAATGTGTGAAAAATAACAGAGAAAGAAGGATTTGAAAATGACATAATCATCAGTCATTATCATCATTACCTTTGCTTAAAGGGTTAACTGGTAGAGTGTTCTGGTATCACCCTGAAAGGGAGAATACTCTTGTATTAAGGGGAATGGGAACACCTGGCAGATTTTGCCACCATTTTTTCAAAGGGAGACAACTTTCGGAACTTCCTGTTTGCTTTTCTATAAGCCCTGTCTCACGGAAAAAGGGGTCAACTCTTAAGGAAAGAATTTGCTCCTCAGGCGCAAATTCTTTTCTTTAATAGGGGGTCAACTCCTAAAGGAAAGAATTTGCTCCTCAGGAGCAAATTCTTTTCTTTATGAGTTGACCCCTCTTGACACGGGAGACAAAAAACACGTTTGCCGGAGTTGCCTCCCCTGAAAGGGTACCCATTCCCCTTCAATCATGAAAAATTGTTCAATACAGTTTGAGCCAATGAAGATTACTCATGGTGTCAGGTTCGGACCCATAATAAGGATATCTTTTTTAGTTTTCTTTAAAATAATGTTATGTCATATGTACTTATAAGAATCGCCTCATTGGGGGTGATTCTAATGAATGCACTTACATACATTTTCAATATTAAACAAGAAAATGATCCCAAATGTATCAGTATCTGTAGTTATGGGACATTTTTCTTATGGACTCACAAACATTTGAACATTGAGCATTTGAATATTCATTATCCAGCAAGGAGTCCAAAAGTTGCAGACATAGTGGCAAACACTGTAGACCCACTGGAACAGTCTGATCTGGGTCTGCACTGTTTGCTAAGGCCTATCTGTCCCAATACATAGGAGCATTGTTGAATGTAAACCCATTTGGTACTGGAAACCCCAAAAAGGGTAAGTGGCAAACAGTGCAGGCCCAGATCAGACACCGCAGAATGCGGCGTCTGATCAGGGCCTACACTGTTTGCAAACAGTTCAGCCATTTCCTAAATCAATTTTGAAGAAAACACAACCCGGCACCCCTAAATTTTGAAATGGACTCCTGCTACATATGAGAAGGAAGATTCCATTTGGTACAAAAAGGGTTAACTAACGGCATCATTAGCTTTAAACAACTGAGTTCAGATGATTTTACTTGTACCTGTAACCTTTAATTCTGATGCTAGCTCTCATATTTAAAGTAAATCATTTGCCTATACTTCATGTTTAATCAGGATCTTCATTTGATTTTATAGGTAGTACTTTTATCTTCGGGAACATTTCTTGATTGTACAGAGAACCCTCATTATATATCATCACGCTAACAAGTCCGTGAATAAACACTCCCTTACACCCCACTTTATAAGGAGGAAACTGGGGTTTACGGGGGTATACATTATTTTTCTTATTTTTACTCCCAAGACGTAGGTTGTGGGTACTCGTTAGAACCGCCCCATTGAGGCGGTTCTAACGAGCACCCACGACCTATGTTTGCAGTATTTATAAGAAAAAAACGTGCTTCTGCTGAAGTGCACGACCCGCCGGATGCTTTTAGCTTTATGAGTGTTACCATATATGGGTATGGCGGCCATTTTGGTCATGTGACCTGGACCTAAAACGGTTCCCCCAGTAAATGCGCATTATCATAAGGAGCAACAATATATCTTATACTTTAGTACTGTATTCTGAATCGTTTGCAGGATAAAATGCATTCTCACTTTTCCAATACAAAAGCATATGTGTCAAAGTTTGACCTAGGCACAAAGAAGGTCAAGGTCAACCCAGGGTCACAATTTTAGCAATTTATGATGGGCCTACGTCCCAGATGCTATTTATCAAGTTTCGTGGAAATCTGCACAGTGGTTCTGGAGAAGACTATTTTTGAAGGGTTTTTTTACCATATATGGCTTGGCGGCCATTTTGGTCATGTGACCTGGACCCCATGAGCATTTTGGTTTCCCCATCCCACAGAGGCTCCATATGAAATTTGACTTCAATCGGCCGAACGGTTTCCGAGGAGAAGCAGTTCGAAAATTTTCACATTTTTTCGCCTCGGCGAGGCTATACTAAATGGAATGTAACATTTCGCAAGTTCATTGGTTAGATCTCATTGATATCTATCAGTATGCCAAAAATTGTTTAAATATTCCAAGTGGTTAAGCCACTATCACCAATTTTCACAAACGGGTTACGGACGGAAAGACAGACAGACCATATATGGCTTGGCGGCCATTTTGGTCATGTGACCTGGACCCCATGACCAAATTTTGGTTCTCCCCATCCCATAGAGGCTCCATATGAAATTTGACTTCAATCGGCCCAACGGTTTCCGAGGAGAAGCAGTTCGAAAATTTTCACATTTTTCGCCTCGGCGAGGCTATACTAAATGGAATGTAATATTTCGCATGTTCATTGGTTAAAGCTCATTGATATCTATCAGTATGCCAAAAATTGTTTAAATATTCCAAGTGGTTAAGTCACTATCACAAATTTTCACAAATGGGTTACGGACGGACAGACAGACAGACTGACAGACTGACAGAATGACACGGTGATTTTAGGGCACTCTTAGAAAATCAACCAACTTCAGTCGGTCGCTTTTTCTGCGGGTCGTGCAATATCACGGATTTTCATCAGAAAAGTAGCCATTTTGGAGATGAAAAAAGATGCACTGTGTCGCACGGGTGTGTTATTGTAATGTCCGTGACATTTTGTCTTTTAAAAGAGTTTTTTCATTATAAACTCCCTAAAAAGGACCTTGCACCTTCATTACTCCAAGAAAGATATACATGCATGAATATTTGTTAGAATCGCTCTAACTAAGGAGTACCGATTATTTCACATATTAAGTCAATAACCTTCTTTATTATATACCCAAAATTTTAACTGTCTACTTAAATCAGCCTCGTCTGGCACAGAAATCTGAATGCAAAATTTGATTATATGTCTTCAAGTGGTTTGAAATGGAAAATAATGCAGGTCGTTTATTGTCTTCCAACATGTTGGAATGGCACCAAAGTCAAAATGACGTGAACGTTGGTGGATGTAAAAACATTGACATTTACCAACGCAGGGCACCATTTTTTCCAGGCTGTCCATTTTATTTCAAAATACTCATGATTTCTTTAAAGAAATAATTTGAAACCTATACAGATTGCAGGCCGGTCATACTTAAAAGAGTAACATGCTTTATGCACTTTAGTCAGTCTGTATTTGTTTTGTTTTTCGATCATTCAGTCGATACGCATGACAATATGGCGGCCAATTTTTCTTCTGCAAATGGACAAATTTGAAAGTAGTTATATTATGAACAAGACTGTTTATCAACTTGGAATATTCACTCATCTACGATATTGACCAGTAACTTCTGTACACAGTAAACAGAACATTTTCTGGGTATATGATAAATACCATAATGATCCAAAGTATTGCGACAGACAGGCCTAAGCAAACAGTGCAGACACAGATCAGACTGCTCCTAAAGGACCAGTCTGATCGGGGTCTACACAATTTGCCATTCCGTCTGCATCTTTTGTACTCTTTGCTGGATCATGAAATAAATTTGTTGAAATTTTAGGAGCATTACAGCAAGGCCTCAAGGTGTCCCATTATTTTTATTTTTTACGGTAATAATATTCTTCAAATCTCCATTTATTGGTCTCATTCTGAGCTAAGAATCTGTTCCAAAGAAATTGCTGTTACAGTGAGTTTTGTTGTTATATCAAATGTCATGATAATGGGGGTCTGGCTATTCACCTTATTTGCATTATCTGCTGGTTCCTAGTCTGAAGATTATAAGTGTAGGAAAAACAGGTAACCAGGTCAGGGCGGTCTGGTTACCTGTTTTCCCAATATTGACAATGTGCAAGCTGGGAGCCAGCAAATAATGTAAATATGGTGAATATGCCATTAATTTCATTTACTCATTACTGTCAGAGGCCCAACTCACACCGCAGGCTATTTAGTAATTTATTTTTCCAGTTTTGTTGAAATATTAATCATGCAGAATTTGAAGGAATTTAATCCAGTAAATAATTATTTTTTACCAAAATTGCTTGGGAATGCAGGGCAGTTTTTATCTTTTTTGTTTATCTACTTATAAGTAAACAAAATTCCAGAAGAATTGTGTCATGTGTCTTACAACTGCTGGGCACCCAACAACTGGACAAGGTCAACTATCCTTGTACAGTCCACTTTGATTTGTTTGCCATTTCTTCCCATGGGGTGGTTGAGGGTGTTTGGGAGCGGCAAAGGTGATGTGTATCTTGCATCACTGGGATGTCTAACTGATACTGGGATGTCCGACTTATACTGGCTTTACAGTTGGGCAAGGCATGTTGTCTTTGCAGTAGGTAAGGGTAGAGTGGAGTGTTGTTCTTCTGTTTCTTCACTTCCATTCTTGTTTATGTTTCTCCTCTGTCCATCACTTTCATCTCCTCTACCATCTCTTTTCTCACTTTCCCTTGGACACACAAGGGATGACGCATTGTTAACCCTTGTCCTGCTGAGCCCGAATATGTCTTATCTTTCAAACAATGTAGAAGGCATCTGATCAGGATCTACATTGTCATTCAGATTGTGAATTTGCTGTAATAAATTGCATTGGGTAATCTGATTGGTTGATAAACAGTAGTGGGTGTGGCATATATAAATATTCAGCAGGTCAAGGGTTAAACCCAAAACAATAAAACCCTTTTCTTCCTTGTCATTCTCTTCTGTCTCCCTTTCTCTGGGAGAAGACACAAAATGGCCCATAGGGTTGGCATGTCAATTAGCAATCAATCCATGGATGTCAGACATAAAAAGAAGAAGTCAGAAATTACAGAACACTATTTTTTTTCCAATCAGTTATAATATTTACTGGAAAAGCCAGTGGTGAAGGTTCAGCCCTTGTAGTTGGCTTATGTGCAGTTCATCTGGCCTACACTATTTGCTAACAGAATATATTCCGTCAAAAATAAAATAAAAACAAAAAAAAAAAAATAGGCCTGACACCCCTTATATGAAAAATGGACTTGTCCAACATATAGCAATGGAAGAGTCCACTAGCATACACTGGGTTAAGAAAAAGAATTTGCTCCTCAGGAGCCAATTCTTTCCTTTAAGAGTTGCCTCCACAGACAGTGTACCCACTTCCCCTTAGCATGTTTCAGTGTGTCAGTAACGCGCAATGCCACAGATATCATCGTGAGAAATCGTCATTAAACAGTTGAAAAGTCTGTAGTTATTGGCTGCAAGCCAGTTAGATTGGAAAAGTGGTTCCGGTTTTAGACTTCTCTTTCTATGTTATTTTGGATCCTCGGGTGTTTTTTAAAAAACAAAAATCAGAGATACAGTCAGCTTTTTCCGGTGTTCTGGTTCCCTCACCATATAGCTCAATAGCTTTCGCATATTTTAATAGAATACAGGGTACCAGTTTAGTGAGAGATGGTCCAGTGACAGAGCTATCGTTTGTGTGCGAAAGTTTAACTAAACACCGAAGCGAATTTATCCACTAGGCCACGGTCTACTCAGCACTACGGTCAAAACAGTTTACCTGACCACATTCATAAATCATCTGTGTAGCAGTCCGAACCGATGAATG
This sequence comes from Lucinisca nassula, assembly GCA_963580285.1. Classification (NCBI taxonomy): domain Eukaryota; kingdom Metazoa; phylum Mollusca; class Bivalvia; order Lucinida; family Lucinidae; genus Lucinisca; species Lucinisca nassula. The sequence goes on from OY757017.1 coordinate 40,262,921, forward strand.
CATTCTAAAAATGGATAAATTGTGGACACACAGACTTCGGAAATAATTGAACTATGGAAACCTTCAATATAGCTCAGTGGTTAGTGCACTTGCCTCTGATGCTAGAGGTCCCGGGTTCGATCCCCGGCAGCGGCGATAAATTTTTGGTGTCCGAACACACTCCATTGGCATCATTTGCAGGGATGAATGTCATAAAGTGCACCGTCCTTCGGATCGGGACGTTAACTGGAGGCCCCCCTGTGCAGGGAGACCAATCCCCTGTGCAGGTTAAAGATCCCTACCGTTATTACATGATTACTGTGTAGGCTTTCATCCTGCAAAACCGAGAGTGTATGTAATATACACCTGCGGTAATAGTCAAATGTGACCGACGCAGTATCAGAAGATAGATAGATAGATAACATGTGCGAGTACATATTGGACATAAAGGTGAATATTATACTTTCCACATTTTCAATTACCTGCACGAATGAAATTGAATAATTTCATGTGAGAATTAGAATAATAGCATTTACTGAAAATTATGATTTACCTGCCTGAAACCTCCATTGAATCATAATGTATATGTACAAACTTATTAGGGCCCCGCACTGAAAGTGTGGATGCTCTATAGTAATCACTCTGGCCGTTCGTCTGTTTGTCCGTCCACAATTTTTATATCCTCCATAACTTTCTTAACCCTGGATGCAGACATGTTAAGTTTTGAAAATGAAAATGAGGGAGACAGCGCGTTCGAGGAGGATTGACGAGTGCCAAAGGCGCGAAGTCTTGGTGGCAAGCTCTCAGGATAGGCTACATTTGTTTTTGTTTATTCTTTAGAATCTTTACACTCCTGTTCATGGATAAATAACTAATAAATATTTTTAAAAGCATTTCCTTGGGAAGATGCCTTCAAACTAACACCTAGCCATACCAGTGACCCCATCCCATCCCCCACCCCGCCCCAGGTTTATAATGCTTCAGGACAAGAGCATATCTTATCATTTACGCCCAGATAGGTCACAACAAAAGTAGCCCAATTGATTGAATATTCCAAGGGCCATCCAATAACCAAATTTTCAGAAGTGTAGCTCCAATAGTTTAGAAGATATGGCAAAATAATACTTTTTGACCTTTGACCTTGGGGTCATGTTGAGATCGGGGTCACACCAAAAGCAGCCAAATATATTCTATATTCCAAGGGCCATCCAATAACCAAAGTTTCAGAAGTGTAACTCCAATAGTTAAGGAGATATGGCAAAGTCATAGTTTTTTACCTTTGACCTTGGGATCATGTTGAGGTCAAAGTCATGCCAAAAGTAGCCCAATTCATTCTATATTCCAGGGGCCGTCCAATAACCAAAGCTACAGAAGTGTAACTCCAATAGTTTAGAAGATATGGCAAAATAATACTTTTTCACTTTTGACCTTGGGGTCATATTGAGGTCAAGGTCACCCCAAAAGTAGCCCAATTTATTATATATTCCAATGGCCATTCAATAAGCAAAGTTTCAGAAGTGAAGCTCAAATAGTTTAGGGGATATGGCAAAGTCATACTTTTTGACCTTTGACCTTGGGGTCATGTTGAAGTCAAGGTCATGCCAAAAGTAGCCCAATTAATTCTATATTCCAAGGGCCATCCAATAACCAAACATTCTTACTGATAAACAAAGTTTCAGAAGGGTAACCCCTATAGTTTATAAAATATGCCAAAGTCATACTTTTTGACCTTTGACCCAGGGGTTGTGTTGAGGTCCACCAATAGTATTCTGATTTTTCTATATTCGAACGGCCATCCAATGACCAAAGTTTCAAAAGTGTAACTGCTATAGTAGTGAAGATATGGCGAAGTCATACTTTTTTACCTTTGACCTTGGGGTCAGGTTGAGGTCAGGGTCACCAAAAAAGTAGCCCAATTGATTCAATATTCGAAAGGCATCCAATTACCAACGTTTCAGAAGTGTAGCTCAAATAGTTTAGAAGATATGGCAAAATAATACTTTTTGACCTTTGTCATTTTGAGGTCGAGGTCATACCAAAAGTAGCCCAATATATTCTATATTCCAAGGGCCATCCAATAAGCAAAGTTTCAGAAGTGTAACTTCAATAGTTTAGGAGATATGGCAAAGTCATACTTTTTTACCTTTGACCTTGGGGTCGTGTTGAGGTCAAGGTCATGCCAAAAGTAGCCATTTCATTCTATATTCCAAGGGACATCCAATAACCAAAGGTTCAGAAGTGTAACTCCAATAGTTTAGAAATTATGGCAAAATAATACTTTTGAACTTTTAACCTTGGGATCATGTTGAGGTCAAGGTCACCCCAAAAGTAGCCCAATTTATTCTATATTCCAAGGGCCATCCAGTAACCAAAGTTTCAGAAGTGTAACTCTAATAGTTTAGGAGATATGGCAAAATCATATTTTTGACCTTTGGCCTAGGGGTCATGTTGAGTTCAAGGTCACGCCAAAAGGAGCCTAGTGCCTTCTACATCCCATGTTCTATCCACAGGCAAAGTTTGAAAAGTGTACCTTAACCGGTTTCAGAGGAGATCCATTCCATCGAAACGTGACGGACGTACGTACAAACACATACATGTTTTACATACATGTATGTGTCTGACAGACACTCGACTCTTACACCAACACAATATATCCGATTATTCTTCACAAAAGCGGGTATAATAATCCAAGGTTTCGATCAAGTTTCGAGCACAACAACTCTATTCCCCTCCGACTTTTAAGTGCAGAAATACGGTAGATAATACTGTAGTTGTCACGGTCAATAACGGTACTTTTTAAAGTTCAAATTAATTGCAGACATGTCATAACAGCTTGTCCAATTAGCAATTAAAGATAATGAAGCTGCAGTCGATATACTCAAAAGATCAAAAGTGTCAGGTTAGTGAGAAAAGAGAATAAAGAATGCAGATTAGTTTATAATTTAATGATCCAGCCACAAGACGAGGACCCCTCCATCCAAAACTTTCACATCCGCTCAACAAGCAAGTTCAAGGTGAACATCAATGATCTCCAACACCAAAATTGCCATGAAATCAACCGCCCATAAACAGCAGCTACCGTTTTTCTGCACGCAATCAGTAAATGATGTCATCCCACTTCAGCAACCCGCACGTGTTTAATGTTTAATTGTTTTATTTTATTTTAATGGGGCGTATTTCTTTCATAAAAATGTTTGCAACCGGTAAAAAAATATTTTTTGAAAGCTAAACGGTTGTAAATAATGCTGGATAGGGAACGGTGCCTTCCACAATTCCCGACCAACAACAGCATACAGATGTGTTTACACACATTAAAGCGTTCGACTTTTCCCGCCAAGCATCTGCTATTTTGGCACCAAATCATAACCATGCACGAGACAGTAGATGCATACATCTACCGTTAGATGTAGCTAAACATCTAAGGAGCGATTACATCATTTTCACACCGATTGTGGATTAAATATGACTGGGGGATAAATGCAAATTAGAGCCATAGCTTAATTTTATTTTCACACATTGTCACGTAGAAGATTGTAGGCTTATCGAGAGCACCGTAGGCTTGTGTTTACAGTGTAATAATAGAATAGACTGGTCCATGACAAATACGGTCGGCGTTTATAACACGATTCGGTTGGATTTAAAGGAAAACAACCACAAAAATTAACTTTCACTTCAGAACAAAGGTTTTGAGGAGACAAACATTTTGGTACAAGTTTTATGAAAATTGACTGAGTTGTTTATAAGTTATGACGTTTTGAACATTTCACAAATTCTGGTTTTGTTAGTCCAGAACGAGGCTGTGAGTAAATGACGTCATAAACTCACAATTGGAAAATTTCAAATTACAGCGATTCTTGTGCAATAAAACAGCAATAAATAGTTCAGTATGCATTCCATTTATTCAATGCGATGATAATTTACTGTTTTTAAGTACAAAATCTGAAAAGGATGCTGTAAATTATTATTTTTCTATTTTGGTCACGTGACTAGATTAACAAAATGGCAGCCCTCATAGACAGCAATTTTAAAATGTTCAAAAGGTCATAATTTCAAAACCGCTCAACCGATTTTCATAAAATTTGTACCAAAGTGTTCGTCTCATCAAAGGCAATATTTTAAAGTGACAGTTAACTTTTGTGGGTGTTTCCCTTTAAATATATACTTGGCAGAAATGTTAACCATAATGTGAGGGAGTGTTGCGCGCAAGACTCAGGTCCGTACCTCAAAGGTCAAGGTCATACTTATAGGTTAAAGGTCAAAAAAGGGTCTTTGTCGTGTCCAATCAATAACTTTGTTATTCTTGGATGGATTTAAATATTACATGGCAGAAATGTTAACCATAATGTGACGGAGTGTCTCGCGCATTAACCACAGCCGTACCTCAAAGTTAAGGTCATACTTAGAGATAAAAGTCACAAAAGCGTCTTTTTTATTGTGTCCAATCTATAACTTTCTTATACCTGGATGGATTTAAATATTACTTAGCAGAAATAATAACCATAATGTGACAGTGTGTCACGCGCAAGACCCAGGTCCGTACCTCAAAGGTCAAGGTCAAACTTAGACATGTTAGAAGTGAAGTGTAAAAAAAAACTTCTTTTTTATCGTGTCCGATCAATATCTTTCTTATTCCTGGATTGATTTTAGAATAACTTGACAGTACTGTTAATCATCATGAGAGGATGTGTTGTGCGCAAAACCCAGGTTGGTTTCTAAAACGGAGTTATCATGTTCAAAATGATTCTTTGAGCTATGTTCTTTCATTTCCTTGTTCTTTATAGTTTTTTAACATCAACATTTTCCTACTCCTCTGATAGCGCTGCCGGGGCGCTAGTCAGTTTCACTGACAGCTCTAATGATATTGAAGGTACTGCCACCAATAAATGAACAAAGTCTACGGCGTACGGACAGTCAATTGGTCCAGTTTTTATCAAGATTAAGATTCATCTTAAATAGCTTTATACTGTTTATTTCTTTTTAGACTTTCAGATAAAAACTGTTAACATTGGTAACATTGTTTACTTTGGTTGTCTCTTGTTTATAATATTTTTATACTTTGCTAATAAAAGATGTTAACATTTAATGTCCCTTCCTCCTTCGTCTTATACTCCCTTGTATGTATATTTGTGTCGTCACCTAACAATTACAGGTTTACTGGCCACATGCCATGAATGTATACTCAGTATGTATTGAAGACCCACTCCGTGGTCCAGTGATTAAGGTCGCTGACTTGTAATCACTGGAGGGTCATTGGTTCGAGCCCCGCTACCGGCCATGATCGTTTATGTGAGAACATTTGGTAGTTTGTGTCGGAGGATCGGAGTCTAGTACTGGTCCTTTCCAGGAACGATGGTTAGGAAAATACCCGCCTGTATATGACTGAAAGATTGTTGAACGGGCGTAAAACCTAGCAAAACAAACAGTATGTATGATGTGTTCTACCACATTATTGTCTCTCATAAATCTGTTAGGGACATTTATTTTGTTTTGTTTGTCCATTTCTACTTGCCAAATCGCATATCGTCCGTGCTTCATAAGTCCATTATTCCTCCTGTCTGTCTGTTAACAGTGTCTTCTTCCAACTACTATTCAGATACTATTGAGCAAATTTCAATAAAACAGGGTCATCACAATGATCCCTTACTATCATAGTTGGTCAAAAGTGAGAATGTGATCATTGGGTCACATGTCAATGCCTCAGTTACCTTAACATTGAAATATTTCTTCCAATAAATGTCAGGGTAGTGCCACATAGAAAATTGACACCTCATGGGTTTGTCCATTCCAATGTGTAGATAATCATATATTGCCTTTGAGTACACTGCATCAAAAGTCCATGCCCCATTAACAAGAACAGTGCAATTTGCTTCCTCACCAGTACTTTCATCTACAACAACTCGTACATCCATGTGGCGGCAATATGGCTACATTTACACCAACAACAGTGCCCTGAAAACCAGGCAAGCCTTTCCTTTTAAAAGGAACCTTTATTTTCTTGTGTTTTCTGAACCATGAGAGCAATCCCAGCTTTCCTTTGAAGGTCTTGGACAATATTACTCAGAAGTGGAAACTCTATTTCAGTATAGAACTGTTTATTATGTACATTTGTACCATAATTTTAGGGCCTCAACGAAGATTAGCTACATATATATGCTAAATGTTGTCACCCTTGTAAAATACATACTTACTTATTAATGCATATAAGCCTTTTAGTTTCATTGGGCGACAGGGCTTGAGATGTCATTTCATCTCATTGTTGGGTAAAAAGTCACACAAAGTTGGTAGCAATGTCTCGAAAATGACCTAAATTGTGTTGACAGGGATGTTAAACCTCAATTCAAACAAATCAAAACTTACTTATTAAACAACAGTGTTATCTAAATAAAAGCACTCTATGCACTGCATCATGCCCCGCCACTACATTTACATCAAGCAAGTGCCATAACACTGTCGAAAAGGAATTCAAAGTGAAGGTGCATTAGTTTTTGTGCCCCGCCAGGTATTATGTTATACCCTCCAAAGTTTTGAGTGTCTGTCCGTTCGTCAGCGCCTCGTGATTTCTTGTCCGCTCCATAACTCTGATACCGTTTTTGAGGTACGAGATTTTTTCACAAAACTTCACAGATATGTAGAGCACTATGAGAAGACATGCAGAACATATTAACCATAACTCTGATTTTCCTACTTTTGGAGTTGTTACACTTTCAACATAGCCATTTCAGTCATAGTTTCGTGTCCCCTCCATAACTTCGGTACTGTTTGAGATAGTTCCATGAAACTTCACAGGTATATAGAACACCATGAGATGACGTGTAGAACATATAAACCATAACTCTGATTTTCCTACTTTGGGAGTTATCGCCCCTTGAACATTGAACATAGCCATTTCTATCATGTAACATGTTTGAAGCCATTTCTATCATGTAGCCTGTTTGAAGCACTATATCTCCTAATAATGTCTCCCCCCCCCCCCCCCCAAAAAAAAAAGTCCGTCTGTCATACATTCGTGACCGCTCTATAACTTGAAAACCATTCGAGCTATCTTCACGAAACTTCATATAAATATTAATCAGTATTAGACGACGTGCAGTGCACAAGAACTTTAATTCTCGCATTTTTACTTTTTGAATTATCTCCCTTGGATTGTCGGTATGTATGTATGGATGGGCAAATCGTGTCCGGTCAATACCTTTCTTATTTTCAGATGGATTTTAAAATTACTTGGCAGAAATATTAATAACCATAAGACGATGTATGGTGTGCATCAGGCAGTTCAGTACCTCCAAAGTCAAGGTCATACTTAGAGGTCAAAGGTAAAAAAAGTGGCCTTTTTTCGTGTTTGGTCAATAACTTTCTTATTTTTAGATGGATTTTGAAATCACTTGGCAGAAATTTTAACCACCATCAGACGATGTGTTGCCTGCATGACCCAGGTTGGTACCTCAAAGGTCAAGGTCATACTTAGAGGTCAAAGATGAAAAAGGGGCCTTTTTTGTGTTTTGTCAATAACATTATTATTTTTAAATAGAATTTGAAGTTACATGGCAAAAATGTTAACTTTCATGAGACGATGTGTTGCATGCATGATTCAGTTTTGTACCTCAAATGTCAAGGTCATACATAGAGGTCTAAGGTCAAACAAGAGCACCGCATGCGGGTGCCAACGCTCGTCTGCAGTTTCTTTTAGAAAACCAAAGTTCTAAGTCAAACAAGAGCAATCAAATTGCAAGATGGAGTTATAAAACGTGTAGGGAATGTAGCTCTTGTGATGGTGAGTATGTGTATGAAGTTTCATGAAGGTAGGCCAAATACTTTTGGAAATATGGTCAAGGTTAAGGTTTTCGGTTAAATTTTCGAAAAATAGGTCAAAGTTCAAAGGTCAAGGTCACAGATCAAAAAGTGTGGTATCACTGAAAAGGTCTTGTCCCAAGGAACATTCATGCGAAGGTTGAAGGCTCTGTTGTGAATAGTATTAAAATGAGAGCAAAAAATGTGTTTCAGAAAAAAATTGGAAAAGGGGAGATAATTCAGCCAAAATCAACAATGTTGTTATGGTCCTTGGTCAAAATGTAGCTCTTGTGATGATGAGTGTGTGTATGAAGTTTCATGAGGCTAGGTCTAATAGTTTTTAAGTTATAGCCAAGGTTAAGTTTTTTTGGAACGACGACGCCAGACGACAACGAAGACGCTGGAGTGATGACAATAGCTCGAGAGTTTTTTTTTTCAAAAAACAGACGAGCTAAAAAGGGACCTTTTTTCGTGTTTGGTCAATAACTTTCTTATTTTTAGATGGATTTTGAAATTGCTTGGCAGAAATGTTAACCACCATCAGACGATGTGTTGCACGCATGACCCAGTTTGGTACCTGAAAGGTCAAGGTCATTAATAGAGGTTAAAGGTAAAAAGGGGCATTTTTTTGTGTTTGGTCAATAACTTCCTTATTTTTAGATGGATTTTGAAATTACTTGGCAGAAATGTTAACCACCATGGGACAATGTGTTGCGCATATGACCCAAGTTTGTACCTCAAATGTCAAGGTCATACTAATAGGTCAAAGGACAAAAGGGGCCTTTTTTAGTGTTCAGTCAATAACTTCCTTATTCCTGGATAAATTGTGAAATTACTTGGCAGAAATGTTAACCATCATGAGACGATGTGTTGCACGCTAGACCCAGGTTGGTACCTCCAAGGTAAAGGTAATACTAGGAGGTCAGAGGTAAAAAAAAAGTGTTTTTTTTTTTTTTGTGTGTGTGTCCAGTCAATAACCTTTTTTTATTTCTGGATGGACTTTTTAAAGTAACCATGCAGAAATGATCACAGTCATTAGACCATGAGTCATGTGCAAGACCAAGGTCCAAACCTCCAATGTCAAGGTCATACCTAGAGGCCAAAGGTAAAAAAAAAGGACAGTCAATAACTTCCTTATTCTTTGGTGGATTATGAAATTACTTGGCAGAAATGTTAACCATCATGAGGTGATGTGTTGTACCTCAAGGGCCAAGGCCATACTTAGAGGTCAAAGGCATAAAAAGAGCTTTTTTTATGTACGGCCAATAACTTTTTTTATTTCTCTATGAACTTTTTAAAGTTACTTTGCAGAAATGTTCATCTTCATTAGATGATGGGTTGCACACAAGACCCAGTTCAATACCTCCAATGTCGAGGTCATACTTAGAGGTCAAAAACGTGGGAGACATCTGTGTTTTTGTGGAAAAACAATTTCTAGTCTAATGATTGTTCTAACCAAACTCGCATGGTTACATCAATAGGATGAGGGAAAACAGCCTTTAGGTTTTGATGACCTTGACCTTATTTTTAAGGGCACAGGCCCCACAAAACTGTCAATTGTAGGCCAAAGATGGCTTGTCTGCACCCAATCTCATGAACACATCAATGAAATGTGGTCTAACCTGGTACAAAATATTGCAATTGACCAAAGATTTGACTATATTTTGAAGACCTAGACTTTATTTTAAAGGGCACTGGCCCCCAAAATCTGAAAATGAGAATTGTAATTCTGGTTTACTTTCTTTTGGAGCCATGGCTCATTGAACATTGAAAATAGTCATTTCAGTCATGTATTCAACTTTATTAAGGGAAAGAGTAATGAATCCTTACTTTGAATTCCTTTTTCACTGATATGGCACTTGCTTGATGTAATTGTTGTGGCAGGGCATCATGAAGTGCTTGCAGCTTTTATTCCCTAAATAAAGCTGATATGAAAAACGACTGAGATGACTAATTTCAATGATCAAAGGGCCATACCTCTAAAAGGAAGTAAACCAGAATTACAGTTCTTATTTTCTGCAGATCCGTCATGGTGCTTAACCTTTGTGTGAATTTACAGAAAATATCTCCTGTTTACAGAGTAGGTACCAGTATATCATGATTCTTTCATGTGAAAGGGTGCAGACAAGCCATTTATGGCCCAAAATTGACAGTTTTGGGGGGCCTATGACCTTGATAATAAGGTCAAGTTTGAATCGAATTGGCCCATGGGTTTAGGAGTTGGCGTTTGAAGCAAATTTACGATGCTTTTTCCAGTTTTAGCTCTGGCGGCCATTTAGTTGTAAGTCCATTTCCTTTGACTACACAGAAAGCACAATAAATCTGTGTTCTTGAAGTGTGGTCATATACAATGAAGGAAAACAAAAGTACCTGTAGAAAAGCTCCTAACTTGGGTGACCATTACCATGTTAGGATTTGAACCTAAATAGCTGTGGTGACAAGGGACATAGCCTGGGCTAGCCTAGCCCTTTTATAAAAGTATGAGCCATGTCATGGAAAAAAACTTCCTGCTAGGTGTAGATCTGGGGCCAGTTGTTCAAAACTGGTGATGTCATTAGTTAATACCCCCCCCCCCCCGTATATAGTTAAGACTTTGATCTTTATGGCAAATTTGCTAATATTTTGGCTGAAATTTTTTTTTTTTAGCAAATATATCAAAATTTTAGATATTGTACTTGCTAGAGTAGATAATATGACTACTAACACACACGAGGCTTTGAACAACTGGACCCTGATTACCTTGTGTTCTCTGCTTGGATTGTACAATACCTCTAATTCCTGTATCTAAAGTTCAAAATCTCTTGCTAGTCTGTGTATCTGGTTTTGGTCTTACCTGTTCGCAAATCCCAAAGACAGCTTTTCTAATGACCTGGTTCATTAACAGGGTGTCCACAATTTGAGTAAAGCAAAATTCCCTGACTTTTCCCTGACTAAAATCAAATTTCCCTGACCAAGGTTTTTGATATTTTGCGCATTAAGTTCTAACATCTGTTGGCCTCCTCCTCCCCTACAGCCAACCCTTTCCTCCTTTTACAATACCAGCTGTGATTGTCTTACTCTTTAAATATGTTTTTGTTTGCTTTGTTTGTTTTTTTATGTTTGTATTTCCCTTTGAATTTATTTTCTATTTTTCTTTTTTTTTTCTAAACACATACATGTACATGTATTTACATAAGTCATTTGTATAGTTGGATGAGATCCTTGAAACAAGAGGCTCAATGAGCCTTACCGCTCACCTGAGGAACATTTTAGAAAGCTGTTTGTCTCATGGTTTCAGAGCAGAAGATTTTTTGAAGTTCTTCCAATTATAAGTCAGTGGGAGATAATAAGCCAAGGGTAGCAGCCAATTTGTACACCATAGGGCTGGCAGGATTTATGTTGGTGACCAACTGATGTTGCAACAATACTAAATGTCTAGTCTCAGGGCCTTATAGTTTCAGAAGAAGATTTCTTAATTTTTCATATTATTAGTCTACAGGAGCTGATGAGTGTGTTTTAGTTTTATGTTCCACCAACCGCTAAGGTGATACCGAGACAGGACCTCAGTTTAAAGACTCATCTGGAAGTCTAGAGAAGCCCTAGATCTATCCTGCGATCCTTTGTTTACAACACCACACCACATTGCACCACAGATGCCTCTAGAGGAGCTAATGGGCCCCATGGCATAGTCAATTTGGACCCTAGGGGCATGGTTGGTTGGATTACATACTGAATATCTAAGCTCTGGGCCTTATGGTTTCAGAGAAGAATGTTTTTAATTTTTTTTTTATTATGATAAGTGGGAGTTAATGAGCCCTGGGGAGTAACCAACTTGGTGCCCAGGGGCATGAGTGGTGAAACATAGCATTGTTACATATGAAATATCCAAGCTCAGAGCCTTATGGTTTCAGAGAAGAGTTTTGAAGTTTCTTTCCATTACATGTCAATGGGAGCTAATGAGCCCTGGAGCATGGCTATTTTGGACCCCAGGGGCATGAATGGCAGGATTTATTTTTGCATTGCTACATATTAAATATCTGAGCTATGTGCTTTATGGCTTCGGAGAAGAAGATTTTTGAAGCTTTTTCCATTTTAAGTCTATGGAAGATAAGGAGCCCCTGGGTGTGGCCAATTTGGACCCCAGGGGGCACGATTGGCAGAATTCATGTAGAGGACCACTTGACGATGCTACATACTAAATATCGAAGCTCTGGGCCTTGTGATTTTAGATTGGAAGATTTTTTAAGTTTTTCCCATTGTTAGTCTATGGGAGCTTTATGTTGCCGTGGCAACAAGAGTTGCCATCTGATCTGCCCCAAAACATTATGCATCTTTTCCCCCTACCTGATAATGCTTCACGTGAAATTTAATCATGATTGGTCTATTTGCTTTAAAGATATACTTATTTGAAAATGTGAACGGACGTTGGACGATGAAGCATTGGCATACTATTACCTCACATGAGCCTTCGGCTCAGGTGAGCTAATGAAATGCATGTCCAAATACAAAGAGATCTGTTGACCTCCTCCTCCCCTAAAGCCAACCCTTACCACCCTTTAGTTTCTTCTCAAAGAATAATTTACCAAATGCAATACTTAAGAAGAGGACAAGACATTATTGTTAATATAATTATTATTATTATCAAGGTAAAAGCCAAACATGAAGAAACCTTTATTTTTGATGTTTTTTTATCATTCATGAACATATTTTTTTTCAAAATTCCCTGACTTTTCCCTGACTTTTACTAAAATTTCAAAATTCCCTGACCCATTTCAAAATTCCCTGACAATTCCCTGACCTTGAAAAAATATTTTTTCCCTGACTTTTTCCCTGACCGTGGACACCCTGATTAACCAATTGTGTGCTGCATAGAATCTTCCTCTTATATACAGCAGGGGTTCATGGTGTCAGGTTCAGTATTTTTCTTTTAGAATTTGTTTAGACTAGAAGTGTGACCAAATAACAAGGATGCCCTGCCTGGTAGCAGAATTAAGAACAAGAGGCCCATGGGCCACTATGCTCACCAGAGTTCAATCGTGCTAAAGGGCCTGTGCCCTGGTGGCCATATTATTTTTTTTGATCAATTATTCAATGTTTGCCTCAAGACCCACAGACTTAAAATGTTAAGAATGTACTGAACTTACCAGTAGCAAATCTTCAAGTGGTTTGGTGTCAGCCCTTTCCTAGGATTGGTCCATTGCTTGGATCATTTTGGGGTTGGTCAGCCATTCAGGACAAAGGTCAGTAAATGACCTTGACCTTTGGAATTGATTAACTTCCATGCAGCTAGCTGCAAATTTCAATTATGATTACAAAAGAATCAGAAATATCCACTGCTTTGCCCTTTTTATGTCCCCGATAGCGATAGGGACATATTGTTTTTGCCCCGTCTGTTTGTTGGTTTATTTGTTTGTTGGTTTGTACGTGGACAACTTTAACGTTGGCCATAGCTTTTGAATCGTTGGAGATAAGAGTATTCATATTTGGCATGAAGGTTCCTTGTGACAAGAGCTTCACATGTATGCAAAAAAATTTGACCCTTGACCTTGACCTTTGACTTACTTTAAAGAAAAAGATAACATTGGTCATAACTTTTGAACCGCTTGAGATACAGCCTTCATATTTTGCATGTATGTTCCTTGTGACAAAAGCTTTACATTCATGAAAAAAAAATTTGACCTGTGACCTTGACCTTTGACCTACTTAAAATAAAAAATAACATTTTGGTCATAACTTTTGAACCATTTAGGATACAGCCTTCATATTTTGCATGTAGGTTGCTTGTGACAAAAGCCTTACATTCACACAAAAAAATTTGACCTGTGACCTTTACCTTGACCTTTGACCTACTTAAAAGAAAAAAATTACATTGGTCATAACTTTTGAACCACTTGAGATACAGCCTTTATATTTGGCATGCATGTTCCTTGTGATAAAAGCTTTACATTCATGTCAAAAATTTGATCTCTGACCTTTGACCTACTTAAAATAGACCAGAGATTCAACTTCGGTGAAGTTGATGTCGCACTGCTCCCCACCTGCCCCACAAAAAAAAACAAAAGTTTATTTAAGGCAGAAGAAATGAATATAGGGCTTTGAGAAGAATCCATAGCCTGTATATATGAGGTAAAAAACTGACTAAGTTCAAAATGTGGAAAAAGTGATAAAAATTGATCCCAAGATAAAATCCAAACCACATGCACATCCTCATACCATAGCAAAAACACATACAAAGTTTCAAAATGATCAATATAAAACTGTAAGAGGAGTTTCGATGACAAGAGGTACCTATTGTATATCAACTGAAGCTTAAAATTGGCTAAGTTCACAATGTGCAAAAATTGAAAAAAAAAATTCTGAGAATTATGTCTAAACCACATACCATGGTGAAAGCACACGCAAAGTTTCAAAATGATTGGTATAAAACTGCAAGAGGAGTTGCAATGACAAGAGGTACAATGTGGAAAAAGTGACGAAAATGATCCGACGATAAAGTCCAAATCACATGCACATCCTCATACCATGGCAAAAACACACGCAAAGTTTCAAAATAATCGGTATGAAATTGTAGGAGAATTTGCGATGACAAGACACCCAGTGTAAAATGTTAACGGAAAGACAGACGGACAACCGGACGGATGAACGAACGGACGGATGGACGAAAACTTGCACACCTATGTCTTCCTGCTAAAGCAGGTGTGACAAAAGGTGTGAAAATTATGTCGAAATCACATGCACATCCTCATACCATGGCAAAAGCACAAGCAAAGTTTCAAAATGATTGGTATAAAACTGTAAGAGGAGTTGCAATGACAAGAGGTACCTATCTTATATCAATTGAAGGTTAAAAAAGGCTAAGTTCACAATGTGGAAAAAGTGATAAAAATTGATCCGAAGTTAAAGTCCAAACCACATGCACATCCTCATACCATAGCAAAAACACACACAAAGTTTCAAAATGATCATTATAAAACTGTAAGAGGAGTTGCAATTACAAGAGGTACCTATTGTATATCAACTAAAGCATAAAAATGGCTAAGTTCATAATGTGCAAAAAGTGAAAAAAAATATTATGAGAATTATGTCGAAACCACATGCTCATCCTCAAAGCATGGCGAAAGCACACGCAAAGTTTCAAAATGATTGGTATAAAACTGTAAGAGGAGTTGCGATGACAAGAGGTACCTATTGTATATCAACTAAAGCTTAAAAATGGCTGAGTTCATAATGTGCAAAAAGTGAAAAAAAAATTCTGAGAATTATGTCGAAAGCACATGCACATCCTCAAACCATGGCGAAAGCACAAGCAAAGTTTCAAAATGGTTGGTATAAAACTTTAAGAGGAGTTGCGATGACAAGAGGTATCTATCATATATCAATTGTAGGTTAAAAATGACTAAGTTCACAATGTGGAAAAAGTGACAAAAATTGATTGGACGATAAAGTCCAAACCACATGCGCATCCTCATATTATGGCAAAAACACACGCAAAGTTTCAAAATAATCAGTATGAAACTGAAGGAGGAGTGGCGATGACAAGACACCTAGTGTAAAATGTTGACGGAAAGACTGACAGACAACCGGACAGAAACGAACAGACGGACAGACGGAAACTTGCACACCTATGTCTTCCTGCTAAAGCAGGTGCGACAAAAATAACATTTTGGTCATAACTTTTGAATAATTTGAGATACAGCCTTCATATTTTGCATGTAGTTTCCTTGAGACAAGAGCTTTAGTCAAACAAAAAATTTTGATTCATGACCTTGACCTTTGACCTACATAAATGAAAAAGTTAAAATTGGTCATAACTTTTGAACCATTTGATATACAGCTTTCATATCTGGCATCTAGATTCCTTGTAACAAGAGCTTTACATTCATGCAAAAACCTTTGACCTACTTAAAAGAAAAAATTAATTTGGTCATAACTTTCAAACCGTTTGGGATAGGGCCTTCATATTTGATATGTAGGTTCCTTATAATAAGAGCTTTACATTCATGCAAAATTTTTTTACCATGACGTTGATTGAACTTTTAAATCGTTTAAGATAGAGCCTTCATATTTGGCATGTAGGTTCCTTGTGACAAGAGCTGCAAAATATTTTGACCTGTGACCTTGACCTACTTCAAAGAAAAAAAAACATTATTGTTCATAACTTTCGAACCATTTAAGATAGAGCCTTCATATTTGGCATGTAAGTTTCTTGTGCCAAGGGCTTTCCACTCAAATGAAAAATCTTGACCTGTGACCTTGACTTTGAACTGTGACCAACTTTGGAAAAAAATGACCATGCCCGGGCACATATTCGTGTTTCACAAACACATCTTGTTTTTAATATAAATGTCTAAGTGACCAAATTTTACCTTGATGTAAATTACGTCAAGGTCTATTAAAGGTCACCATTGTAGGACAGGTGTCATCAATGCTGTATACCAAGTCTGAAGGTTAACGGCCATTTGGCTCCTGAGAAGATTTTGGAAGCTTTTTACCGTATATGGACATGGTGGCCATCATGGTCATGTGACCAAGACCCCATGAACAACCTTTCTATCCAACCCCAGACACCTTCAACATCATAAATGACTTAACAGTACAAAACTTACCAAGGGTGAGAAAGAAAAGGACCGGCCCAGTTCTTCCCCACCCAAGACATCTTCAGCAAAATAACTGACATAACTATACAACACTACCCAAGGGCGGGGAAGAAACAGGCCGGCCCAGTTCTTCCCCACCCCCAAGTCTCCAAATTCTATTGAAATTCAAGTGCCAAACATTTGTTGCTTATTAAATCTGTTTAGTTAATACCAATTTATGTCTTTAAAAGTGAAGAAAATTTATCACAAGAATTTTTAGTAAACAGAAAAATCTGGGGTGGGGAAGAAACAGGCTGGCCCAGTTCTTCCCCAGCCCCCAGTCTCCAAATTCTATTGAAATTCAAGTGCCAAACATTTGTTGCTTATTGTATCTGTTTAGTAAATACCAATTTATGTCTTTAAAAGTGAAGAAAATTTATCACAAGAATTTTTAGTAAACAGAAAAATCTGGGGTGGGGAAGAAACGGGCCGGCCCAGTTCTTCCCCACCCCCAGTTTCCAAATTCTATTAAAATTTGAGCTCCAAACAATTGTTGCTTATTATATCTGTTTAGTTTATACCAATTTATGTCTTAAAAAGCAAAGGAAATTTATCACCAGAATTATAAGTAAGCAGAAACATCCCGGGTGGGGAAGAACTGGGCCGGCCCAGTTCTTCCCCATCCCCAGTCTCTGAATTCTATTGAAACTTAAGGGCCAAACATTTGTTGCTTATTATATCTCTGTAGTTAATACCAATTTATGTCTTTAAAAGTGAAAAAAAATTATCGCAAGAATTTCTAGTAAACAGAAAAATCTGGGGTGGTGAAGAACTGGGCCGGCCCAGTTCTTCCCCGGGGAAGAAATGGGACGGCCCAGTTCTTCCCCACCCCCACTTTCATAATTTTATTTAGATTGGAGCACTAAATAGTTGTTGCTTATTTTATCTGTTTAGTTAATACCAATTAATGTCATAAAAAGCTAAGAAAATAAATCATAGATACTGGAATTGGGATGAAAATTTCCTTGGATCTCCATATATTGTATGACATAGAGAAAATTTTGCCATTCAAGCTGTAAACACTCAAAATTAATTCAGAATGGTTTCTTTTCGAATTTTTAACAATTTGTGAGGCATAAATTACTCGTTCTCTGTGGTTCTAAAAAAATTTCAGGTGGGGAAGAAACTGACTGGGCAGGGAAGAAACTGACTAGTCAGTTTCTTCCCCGGGGAAGAAACGGGCCGGCCCAGTTCTTCCCCGGGGAAGAAACTGACTGGGGGGAAGAACCGGCCTGTTACACCGGGTCACCTCAGATTTGTCAGATTTTTTATCAATCCAATATTGTTCATCCCAACTAGTGTGTCATCCATGAATTTGCCACAAGGCCTGAAATACTTAGGTCAGTTAAGACAATTTCCACTCATGTATAGTATAACCAAGTTTTAGTGTCAATGCTTGTCAGCTAGCACCAAGAGGTAGACCCACACTGTTGTACACAATCAAGCCTTTGAGACTACATCTATTTACTTTTGTGTTTTCTTTAACCCCTCTTAAAAGGAAAGTATTTGCTCCTCACCCCTAATGATAAGGAAAACAACAAGAGGGCCAAGATGGCCCTGGGCCAAGATGGCCCTGTAGATCTTGGCCCTGTTCCGCTCACCTGTCACTTTAGAGGTCCACTAGATGAAGCATCATACCAAATATCAAACAACTGGGCCTTGCGGTTTCAGAAGATATTTTATTTTAAGATTTCAGTTAAATCTTTTTTTTTTTTTTGGCTGCTGTGACCTTGACGTGAAATTCACCGGAACCGTTTGAACAACTTTGAAAGAGGCCCAACTAAGGATCATTCCTGTGAAGTTTAGTCAAAATCCAATCAGGGGTTTAGAAGCTGCCAATTGAAGAAACTGTTTAGGGACACACGCATGCGCGCACAATGGACAAAATGTGATCGAAGATGTCTTAAGGGGAATGGGAACACCTTGCAGGTTTTTCCTCAAAGAGAGACAACTTTTGGGACTACCTGTTTGCTTTTCTACAAGCCTCTGTCCCACTGAATAAGGAGTCTACTCTAAAAGGAAAGAATTTGCTCTTTAGGAGCAAATTCTTTCCTTTAAAGTTGATTTTGTTTGTTTGATTTGAGGTTTAACGTCCCCGTCAACACTGTAAAGGTCATTTTGGAGACGCTGCTTCCAATTTTGTGGGACTTTTACCCGACATTGAGATGAAATGACATCTCAAGCCCTGTCGCCCAAAGAAACCAATAGGGTTTATTAGCATGGACGGTCCACCTCACACCGCGGTTCCTGGATAGGCTTAGATCCTCTAAGCGGTTTACCAGTACTAGTGTGCGAGCCGGATTCAGCTCTGCATGGAAGCATCATGCACTTTTGAAGGAGTTGCCTCCCCTGACAGTGTGTCCATTCCCCTTAAGGCATTTGTATAGAAAGGTTTTCACCAGCACAAGTCACTTCTAATGTCTGACTCTGAGTCTCCCTCTGAAAATGTCTGTATATTCATACATCTTGATAAGGCTGTCAATAAAAAGAACCAAGACTTCTCTTGTAAATATCTCTTTATTTAGATACAAAGAGGTATGAATACTTTAATGCAGTCATTTGATAACCAAACATTAAAAACAACAAGATCTTAAAATTTCCCCATATAGCATTCTTCAGATTCTGATGTAGTTACTGTTTTTGTAAACAGCTCACCAACTGGTCCTTCAGGCTTGTCCATATAATATATCAAGATTTCACCAACTAGTCCTTCACGCCTGTCAGTATCATGCAAAAAGTATCAGTCTTATACAAAAAAACTTTCCTATTATTTTTTATACACTTCGACAAACCTCTAACATCATTGTACATGTACTGATGTTTGACGTAACAATGACTGGTCCAATGATAAAAGGCAGCTCTGTTTCCTGGAAAATCTTTTTTTCACCACAATGCTTCTTTAAAATTACCCATATACACTATGTTAAAAGCAGGTCCTGACTTGCCTTAGCCTATAAAATACTTCGGTAGGTCAAAATTTATTCTACACAAGACAGTTATTTTCAACTGAAGAGGCTATACCATTTATAACACATGTACTTGTATTTCCATATTTATCAAGCTCTCTTTTGATGTGTGTTTTCTAAGTTTAATGATTCCAGGAGTCCCTTCATTCTTTCAATACTTACAATATTTACAACAGTCTAAAACTTCAATGGCTTGAATCCCTTTGTAACCATGAAAATATGTTCGAGGCACTGAGGGTTACTACATGTAATAGTGCCCTGCCAGGAGGCATACTGAACATAAATCTGCACTATCTTTTTGATGTTCTGTGACACAAATGTATGCTGTGTGTACTCATTAGAATCGCATCATCGATGCGATTCTAATGAGTACACGCAACATACATTTGCAAGAAAAAAGAAAAGCTCTCTAAATCACCCCTCACTATTTTTTATCTTGTGGGATTCCCTAGGGACTCGGTAACAGGTTTGACTCAGCCATGGTAAACAGGCCATCAGTGCTCGAGTCATCGAAATTCTACTGTATTTAGAATGATATACTATACAGTGGTGGGGCAGTGGATTGAAGTATTGAAGGCATTCCAGGGCTATTGGAGATAGAATTCTGTTTGTGTTTGTTAACTTGATGATGTTCTACCAATACATCACCCGGATACATCAAGATAACCTCTGTATAAACAGCTCCGGCTTAGAATGGCTACACTTTTAGAGCAGACAGCTGAAGTTGCTACATTCTTCTCACCCTTATCAAGAGGGCTCTATATACTGGAAAGCTCAACCCTTGTCCTGCTGAATATACAGCATGTAATTTATTCCTACAAATTCAAAAACTGAATGTCAAACAGTGTAGATCCTGATCAGATGGAGCCATCTGATCTGTATCTACACTGTTTGCAAAGATGGCGGTTGTAGTGAACAGCAGGATAAGAGTTAAGTTTGCAGCCCTGGGGTGAGTTGCTAAAATCTAACAACATTGTTAGTCAACATATCGTTAAAACTTTAATCATTTAATGATCATTTATATGATCATTTAATATGGCCTATATGCATATTTTGGTTGAAAAAATTGTGAGCAGCTTTTGCAAATGCTGCTCACATATGTTTTCTGCAAAAATGCCACTCTTATTATGTTTTTTTCATTGCTAGAATGGTTAACATTTTGACCACTAATGAGCTCGATAAGCTAACTTGACTTTGAACATTCGGACCCTTTGAGCATTGCCTTCCTTCTGAAGAAGTACAATCATTCACTGTATGTCAGATGTATTTATTCATCATAAAAATCTATTTATAGTCTTGCATCCGGTTAGTTACTGGAGCATTTGGTGCTAATTCTGGGACCATGTTTTTGTTTCCCCATAAACATACACATTATGGCTACTCCTTAAAGACATTTATTCTTGATTATTGAGGACTATCATTTCATTACATAATATTATGAAGCCCTCATTGCTGACTAAAGAGAAGTCCTCTGTCTTCCACAAGTAAGGGTCCTCCTTGGGGAAAAATCAATTGTTTGCTAACTGTTGACTTGAGTGTACCTTATTGATTTTCCCCTTAAGTGCCTCATTTGTTTGATTTGAGGTTTAACGTCTCCGTCAACACTGTAAAGGTCATTTTGGAGACGTTGCTTCCAATTTTGTGGGACTTTTACCCGACATTGAGATGAAATGACATCTCAAGCCCTGTCGCCCAATGAAACCAATAGGGTTTACAAGCATGGACGGTCCAACACTCACACCTCTTTGCCTGGGCAGGCTTAGATCCTCTAAGCAGTTTACCAGTACTCGTGTGTGGGTCAGATTCAGCTCTGCATGGAAGCATCATGCAGCCCATATATTTCTTCAAGCCCCGATCGGCGGGGACCTCTTAAGTGCCTCAGTAAGGGGATTTAACAAGAGATACTAATCACCCTATTAAAGGCCGCCTTTGATCTGCTATAGACAGTATATCACAGGGGGCAATAAAAACAATTATGGACACACAGTGAGTCCTACTGTCTAAGAATAAATGCCTTTAACCCATTTAGTACCAGAAACCCCCAAAACGGGTAGTTGGCAAACTGCAGGCCCAGATCAGACGCTGCAGAACGCGGCGTCTGATCAGGGCCTCCAATGTTTGCTAAAAGTTCAGTCAGTTTCCAAATAAATTTTGATGAAAACACAATCCGACACCCCTAAATTTTGAAATGAACTCCTCCTATATATAAGGAGGAGATTCCATTTGGTACAAAAAGGGTTAATAATAAAGTAAATGTATGTTTTCATGGAGAATTGGAGAAAAGTGTTTAAGAATTATCACCAGTCCTAATATATTTAACACAAAAGAAAAAAGATAAAGTGGCAAATGGCCAATGAATTGTATATTGAAATACTGAAGTACTCAATCTGCAATTAAATAAAACCCTGCTACTACCATAATGTATAATGGTAGAAAAACTCTGCAACCTCTTTATAACACTGTTCATGGTTTTGGAAAAGAATTTTATAGAGTTTAACAGTCTAGTCAACACTATAGAGGTCATATTGAGCCCATCTGTTTACGTAATCAAACTTTTCTTGGACAGGCTTATATGTAAACAGCACCATATTTTGCCAGAAACTGGGAGATGACTGTGGAAAAGTAATGTTGTCAACTCAGCAGATTTGCCATGCCACCTCCAGATCACCACTCAGACATGCATCAGGCCAGCTGTTTAAGATGGAACACGATCTGAAGATAGATTCCAAAAATGTGTAGTCATTTTTCTATATAATCTTCACATTTTTGGTAGGATATAATAATAATAGTCTTATAAAGAGGTTTGAGTATATTTTCAAACATGACAGTGATGTTGGGCATGTCTGTAATAGCAGTTGTCACACTGGTATCATTTGCCACTTTGAATCTTATGAAATTTTATCTTCACTTTAAAATAGATTGTCCACACTATGATCTATAAAGATCTATCCTAGTTTTGTAATTTTCTGTCCATCTTTGAATGAAATTTGTCTACTCTTGAGGTACGCCCACTTATGTCGCTTGTAGTAGTATAATATTGATGTTAGAGTGGCCATTATAAACATGGTCTTGATCGCCAGCCTCTTGCGCTTATCATGTTCTGGTTCTGCACACCATGCTAGGAAAGTTGTAACATCCTTCGCCAACTGGCTCTGTGTTGCAGGAGTACCTGTAACAGAGAAATGAGCTCATTAAAAAGGGTACTTACCGTATTTACCCAAAGTATTCGGACATCTAAACTCCTTACAAATCGGGTTCTAAAATTTGAACAAGTTTTAAGTTATTACCCTATGATGTGTCTCAGAAAGCGAGATGTGTGTAGGCCTCTAGAGGCCCACATTGAAAATATAGGTTTTTATATAGGTTCTTCTTTAATACTCAAAATATAGGTTATTTACAAGTTTTTTCAATACAAAATATAGGTTAAAAAAAGGTTGTTCCAAACCTTTGATGATTTTTTTTTTGCCCCACGATTATACAGATAAAGTTGATCTAAATTTTATAAAGTCTGAGGGAGGAAATGAGCGAAAAAAAATAATTCTTGATACGTTTCATCACTTTTTGGGGAAAATAGTAAAAAACTAGAAATGGTGTTTGTAAAACACAATGCCCCAAACCTTTGCTTGTCCTTAGATGGCAAAATATTCAACAAATATTGTTAAAGACTCAAAAACATACAACAAGAATCCCCCCGAAGGCTATGCCGCGCCTGTGGGGGCGCAAAGTCACCAAGCCATGAAATCTAGGTCAAGGTCAAACATGGATGCCTGCATAAAAATTTCACTCCTAGTTGCAAGCATGTACCAAGTATCATCAATGAAACTCTTAAAAACAGACTCTTCCATCAGGGTGAAAGTTAGGGTTGTCACACTATTTTACAAAGTCAGTGAACCATAAAATGTAGGTCAAGGTCAGAAATGGATACTTGCATTGAAGTTTCAATTCCTAAATGCAAGCTTGTACCAAATACAATTAATGAAGCTCTAATACATCTTGAGAAATGGACTCTTACAATAGATAGAAAGTCAGGGTGGTCGCAATTATTCACAAAGTTAGTGAACCATGAAATATGGGTACAAGTCAAATATGGATGCTTGCGTTGCAGTTGCAATTCCTAGATGCAAGTTTGTACCAATTATAATTTAAAAAGCTTTAATAGTTTTCGAGAAATGGACTCTTACATTAGGGTGAAAGTCAGGGTGGTCGCAATAATTCACTAAGTCAGTGAACCAAGAAATATAGGTCAAGGTCAGATATGGATGCTTGCATTGAAGTTGCAATGCCTGGATGCAAGTTTGTACCAAGAATGATTAATGAAGCTCTAATAGTTCTCAAGATATGGACTTGCTGACAAGATTTGATTAAACAAGAGGGCCATGATGGCCCTGGATCTCTCACCTGATCCATAGAGTAATAAGTGGGCCCCGGGGAGGGCCATTATTGACACCAGGGCTATAATGTGCATAATGTTGAGGGAGGTCTAAAAAGGTGAAGGTTCATACCAAATATCAACAAAGGCTATAATTTGAACAATTTTGGCAAATGTCCAATAGATATAGCTACACACCAAATATCAAAGACCTGGGCCTTACGGTTTCAGAGATGAAGATTTTTTTATAGATATTCCCTACATAAGCCTATGTAAAACCAAATGGCCCCGGGGCGGGAGTATTTTTGGCCTCAGGGATATAATTTAAACAATCTTGATAGAGGTCCACTAGATGAAGCATCACACCAAATATCAAATACCTGGGCCTTACAGTTTCAGAGAAGAAGATTTTTAAATAGTTCCCTATATAAGTCTATGTAAAACCAAAGGGTCTCAGGGCAGAGGCATTTTTGGCCCCAGGACTATAATTTGAACAATCGTGATAGAGGTCCACTAGATGAAATTCCACACCAAATATCAAAGACCTAGGCCTTGTTGTTTCACAGAAGAACATTTTTAAAGATTTTCCCTATGTAAGTCTATGTAAAACCAAAGGGCCCCAAGGCAGGGCCATTTTTGGTCTCAGGGCTATAATTTGAACAATCTTTGTAGAGGTCCACTAGATGAAGCTTCATACCAAATATCAAAGACCTAGGCCATTCTGGTTTCAGAGAAGAAGATTTTTCAAGATTTTCCCTATAGAAGTCAATGTAAAACCAAAGGGCACCAGAGTGGGGGCATTTTTGGCCCCAGGGCTATAATTTGAACAATCTCGGTAGGGGTCCACAAGATGAAGCTTCATAGCAAATATCAAAGACCTGGGCCTTGCAGTTTCAGAGTAGAAGATTTTTAAAGATTTTCCCTATATAAGCCCCTGTAAAACCAAAGGGCCCCGGGGCGGGGGCATTTTTGGCCCTAGCACTATAATTTGAACAATCTTGGTAGGGGTCCACTAGATAAAGCTTCATACCAAATAGCAAACACCTGGGCCTTGCTGTTTCAGAGAAGAAGATTTTTAAAGATTTTCCCTATATAAGCCAATGTAAAACCAAAGGGCCCGGGGGCGGGGGCATTTTTGGCCCCAGCACTATGATTTGAACAATCTTGGTAGGGGTCCACTAGGTGAAGCTTCATACCAAATAACAAATCCTGGGACTTGCGGTTTCAGAAAAGAAGATTTTTAAAATTTTTCCTTATATAAGCCCATGTAAAACCAAAGGGCCCCTGGGCGGGGGCATTTTGGCCCAGCACTACAATTTGAACAATCTTGGTAGGGGTCCACTAGATAAAGCTTCATACCAAATAGCAAAGACCTGGGCCTTGCGGTTTCAGAGAGAAGATTTTTAAAGATTTTCCCTATATAAGGCCATGTAAAACCAAAGGGCCCCAGGGCAGGGGCATTTTTGGCCCCAGCACTATAATTTGAACAATCTTGGTAGGGGTCTACTAGATGAAGCTTCATACCAAATATCAAAGACCTGGGCCTTGGGGTTTCAGAGATGAAGGCTTTTTAAAGATATTCCCTATATAAGCCAATGTTAAACCAAAGGGCCCCGGGGCGGGGGCATTTTTGGCCCCAGCACTATGATTTGAACAATCTTGGTAGGGGTTCACTAGGTGAAGCTTCATACCAAATAGCAAAGACCTCGGCCTTGCGGTTTCAGAGAAGAAGGCTTTTTAAAGATTTTCCCTACTTAAGCCCATGTAAAACCAAAGGGCCCCGGGGCGGGGGCATTTTGGCCCAGCACTATAATTTGAACAATCTTGGTAGGGGTCCACTAGATGAAGCTTCATACCAAATATCAAACACCTGGGCCTTGCGGTTTCAGAGAAGAAGGCTTTTTAAAGATTTTCCCTATATAAGCCCATGTAAAACCAAAGGGCCCTGGGGCGGGAGAATTTTTGGCCCAAGCACTTAAATTTGAACAACTTTGTAGGGGTCCACTAGATGAAGCTTCATACCAAATAACAAAGACCTGGGCCATGCAGTTACAGAGAAGAAGATTTTTAAAGATTTTCTCTATATATGCCCATGTAAAACCAAAGGGCCCCGGGGCGGGGGCATTTTTGGCCCCAGCACTATAATTTGAACAATCTTGGTAGGGGTCCACTAGATGAAGCTTCATACCAAATATCAAACACCTGGGCCTTGCGGTTTCAAAGAAGAAGGCTTTATAAAGAGTTTCCCTATATAAGCCCATGTAAAACCAAAGGGCCCCGGGGCGGGGGCATTTTCGGCCCCAGCACTATAATTTGAACAATCTTGGTAGGGGTCCACTAGATGAAGCTTCATACCAAATATCAAAGACCTGGGCCTTGTGGTTTCAGAGAAGAAGATGTTTTAAGTTTTGGTGAAAAAAATCTATTTTTGGCTCCTGTGACCCAGATGTGCAACTGACCGGAACCATTTGAACAACTTTGAAAGGGGACCACCTAAGGATCATTGCTGTGAAGTTTCATCAAAATACGATCAGTGGTTTAGGAGGAGATGTTGTTTGAAGAAAAAGTTTACGCACACACGCACGCACGCACACACACACGCACGACGGACGACAGACAAAAAGTGATCACAAAAGCTCACCTCGTCACTACGTGACAGGTGAGCTAAAAAAAACAAGGCATCGCATGCGATACAAATCCCCTAGCACAAGACAACTTCGTGTGTGGAAAACACTGAAATGGCAAAAGTCCAACTTGCTTGAGATATTATCATTTGCAACATTTGTGTAAAGTTTGTTTAAAAATCCATCCATAAATGTAGGTTCTAGAGTGATGACAATATTTCTCTAAAAATAGTCATAGGGATTTTGACTTGAGGCCATGGCCGTGAAGTAGATCTTGCTCAAGATATTATCATAAGCATCTTTTGTGTGAAGTTAGATTAAAATCATAAATGTAGGCAGTAGAGCAATGACAAGTTTTTTCTAAAAATAGTCATAGTGTCCTTGTCCTTGAGGTCATGACCTTGAAAGTCAAAGCAACTTGAGATATTACCATAAGAAACATTTGTGTGAAGTTCTATTAACATCCATCAATAAATGTAGGCACTAGAGTGATGACAAAGTTTTTCTAAAAATAGCCACAGTGACCTCGACCTTGAAAGTCGAAATAGCTCGAGATATTGTCATAAGGAACATTTGTGTGAAGTTATACTGAAATCGGTGAAGAAATGTAAGCGCTAGAGCCATGTCAAAGTTTTTCTAAAAATAGCCACAATGACCTTGACCTTGAAAGTCAAACTCACTCGAGGTATTGTCATAAGGAACATTTGTGTGAAGTTATATTGAAATCAGTGAAGAAATGTAGTTGCTAGGGCGATGACAAAGTTTTTCTAAAAATAGCCACAGTGACCTTGACCTTGAAAGTCGAAATCGGTCGAGATATTGTCTTAAGGAACATTTGTGTGAAGTTATATTGAAATTGTTGAAGAAATGTAAGCGCTAGAGCCATGACAAAGTTTTTCTAAAAATAGCCACAGTGACCTTGACCTTGAAAGTGGAACTCGCTACAGATATTGTTATAAGGAACATTTGTGCGAATCGATTTTGAAATTGGTGAAAAAATGTAAGCGCTAGAGCAATGAAAAAGTTTTTCTAAAAATAGCCACAGTGACCTTGACCTTGAAAGTCGAACTCTTTCGAGGTATTGTCATAAGGATCATTTGTGTGAAGTTATATTTTATTGGTGAAGAAATGAAGGCGCTGGAGCGATAACAAAGTTTTTCTAAAAATAGCCATTGTGACCTTGACCTTGAAAGTCGAAATGGCTTGAGATATTGTCATAAGGAACATTTTTGTGAAGTTATATTGAAATCGGTGAAGAAATGTAAGCGCTAGAGCATTGACAAAGTTTTTCTAAAAATAGCCACAGTGACCTTGACCTTGAAAGTGGAACTAGCTAGAGATATTGTCATAAGGAACATTTGTGTGAAGGCGCTAGAGCGATGAAAATTTTTTTCTAAAAATAGCTACAGTGACCTTGACCTTGAGGTCATGACCCTGAAAGTCTAACACACTCGAGATATTGTCATAAGGAACATTTGTGTGAAGTTATATTGAAATCAGTGAAGATTTGTAGGCGCTAAAGCAATGACAAAGTTTTTCTAAAACTAGCCACAGTGACCTTGACCTTGAGGTCATGACCTTGAAAGTCGAACTCGCTCAAGATATTGTCATTAGGCACATTTGTGTGAAGTTATATTGAAAACAGGGAAGAAATGTAGGCGCTAGAGTGATGACAAAGTTTTTCTAAAAATAGCCACAGTGACCTTGACCTTGAGGTCATGACCTTGAAGTCGAACTCGCTCGAGGATTTTTATAAGGAACATTTGTGTGAAGTTATATTGAAATTGGTGAAGAAATGTAGGCGCTAGAGCGATGACAAAGTTTTTCTAAAACTAGCCACAGTGACCTTGACCTTGAGGTCATGACCTTGAAAGTCGAACTCGCTCGAGATTTTTTTATAAGGAACATTTGTGTGAAGTTATATTGAAATTGGTGAAGAAATGTAGGCGCTAGAACGATGACAAAGTTTTTCACAAATTACCAAAATGACAAAGGGCCATAACTCACAAAGTATTTTTCGGAATTTTGTCATAAGTTAATCAGTTCATCTACTCATCACCACCAATCTATTCACTAACTTTCAAGGCTCTAGCTCCAATAGTTTTTGAGATATCTTGCTGACAAGATTTTATTAAAAAAATTTCAAAGGGCAATAACTCTTGAAAGGGGCATAATCCGTACGAGAAAAAAAAAGCGTTAGCTAATTTTCCATGAGGAATCCATATATGAAATTTCAAAACCCTAGCATACACTGTTCTAAAGTTATGCTATGCATCACTTTTAGCATACATTACAATGGGCACAAATTACCAAAATGACAAAGGGCCATAACTCACAAAGTATTTTTCGGAATTTTGTCAAAAGTTAATCAGTTCATCTGCTCATCACCACCAATATATTCACCAACTTTCAAGGCTCTAGCTCCGATAGTTTTTGAGATATCTTGCTGACAAAATTTTATTAAAAAAGTTTCAAAGGGCAATAACTCTTAAAAGGGGCATAATCTGGACAAGAAAAAAAATACGCGTCAGCTAATTTTCCATGAGGAATCCATATATGAAATTTCAAAACCCTAGCATACACAGTTCTAAAGTTATGCTATGCATCACTTTTAGCATACATTACAATGGGCACAAATTACCAAAATGACAAAGGGCCATAACTCACAAAGTATTTTTCGGAGTTTTGTCAAAAGTTAATCAATTCATCTACTCATCACCACCAATATAATCACCAACTTTCAAGGCTCTAGCTCCAATAGTTTTTGAGATATCTTGCTGACAAGATTTTATTAAAAAATTTCAAAGGGCAATTACTCTTGAAGGGGGCATAATCCGTACGAGAAAAAAAATACGCGTCAGCTAATTTTCCATGAGGAATCCATATATGAAATTTCAAAACCCTAGCATACACAGTTCTTTAGTAATGCTATGCATCAAAAGCGTAACGGACGGACGAACGGACAAACAGACGAACGGACGAACGAACCAGAAGCAATATGCCCCTCCAACTTTTTCAAAGTTAGTTGGGGGCATAATAAAAAGTAAAAATCTTAGGACATTTTGAAGTCGCGAGAAGGTTTGAAAAGTGAAAAATATTGGGTTTTTTTTTTTCATGAAAGTACATGCTTTTTAAAGGTTTTATGAACAAAAAAAGGTTTAATACTTTTGACACAAAATTATAGGTTTTATAGGTTCATCTCTGTGGTTGTTTGATTTTTGTGTACTGGGAGATATTGCACTGATGAGTTAGGAGAGCTTCATGCGGAAAATTTATTATCTCAATCGCAACGGAATAATGGCGAGGATTAAGACCGCGTAAAATCTATTTAAGCCCTCACTCCCTTTCACTGACAGTTCCAAGGCAGTTCTTCTGTCGTGGTTTATTTTTGATATGGTTTGTCTATGACTGTGTATATCACATATATTTTTTTTTGTTTTGGATAGCCAACCGGCCATTTTGTGGGAAAGTAACTATCCTTTTGGCTTTCCGCTACTCAGTGTTTCCATTAGGGTCTAGTTATTTTATGTTCATGTTTCTTGCCCTTTGGTGTCTCTGATGTGGTTTAATTGTTACACAGTATTGATTCCTGATCATTGCCGTCACTTCAATTTTTTATAGGTTTCACTAGGAGGCCTGAGTGGCAAACAGTGTAGACCCTGATGAGATGCCGCATTTTGCAGAATCTCTTTTTGCCCAGGCCTGTCTGTCCAAATACTTACGGTATGTTAAATATAGTATTGCATGGGTGGCCAGTAAACGCTCAGACAAACCTGCTCATCAGTGCAGTCACACCAGAACCTTTGGTGCTCACAGACCTGTAGAGAAGACCTTGTGGTAGCAAAAAGTCATCTAGCCCATTAGTTGACTACACACATACAACATTAGTCAAAGGATGTTTTAGGGGGCTCTTTATGTATTCGGGACATTGTAGTGATCCATGCTTTGAGGGAAACTGATTTCCCAATTCCGTGATACGCCAAACTGGTGATTTACTGCAACAAGAGCACCGCAGGCGGCGCCATGCTCGTCTGTTTTTCCATGTCACATAGACAAATCAGTGAAATTGCATCATAGAGTTATTGAACTTATACAAAATATAGCCTTTTTGATAATACAGATGTGTCGGGAATGTAGCTCTTGTGATGGTGAGTATGTGTATGAAGTTTCATGAAGGTAGGCCAAATACTTTTGGAAATATGGTCACGGTTAAGGTTTTCGGTTAAATTTTCGAAAAATAGGTCAAAGTTCAAAGGTCAAGGTCACAGATCAAAAAGTGTGGTATCACTGAAAAGGTCTTGTCCCAAGGAACATTCATGTGAAGTTTGAAGGCTCTGTTGTGAATAGTATTAAAATGAGAGCAAAAAATGTGTTTCAGAAAAAAATTGGAAAAGGGGAGATAATTCAGCCAAAATCAACAATGTTGTTATGGTCCTTGGTCAAAATGTAGCTCTTGTGATGATGAGTGTGTGTATGAAGTTTCATGAGGCTAGGTCTAATACTTTTTAAGTTATAGCCAAGGTTAAGTTTTTTTGGAACGACGACGCCAGACGACGACAACGACAACGCAGACGCCGGAGTGATGACAATAGCTCGAAAGTTTTTTTTCAAAAAACAGACGAGCTAAAAATGATGCCTGCTGAACAGCTATCACTGCAAACCCTTTTTAGATAGCTGCAATTCAGTCAAGTCTGGCAATACATCTGCAGTTTTTATAAAAGCTGCCTGTTTATAATGCTCATTACATCGTTTTGGATACATGCATTGATTATACAGACTAGAGCTGTCAGTGAAACTGACTAGGGCCCTGGCAGCGCTATCAGAGTAGGAAAATGTTGAAAATTTGTGGATGGACAGACGGACAGACAGACAGACGGACGGACAGAGTGATTACTATAGGGCACCCACACTTTCAGTACGGGGCCCTAAAAATAGTAAATGTTCCATATAATAAATACAATTTTTGATTGGGTATTAATAATAATAATAAATAATAATAATCGTCTTTATTTTCAGAGGGTAACACATTTAGCAATAACAAGCTAATCTTCCATGAGGCCCTCTACTATGCACAGTATTTACATGTAGAGATACTAATTTACAACAACAAAAAAAAAAAACACTCTCATATGCACACACACACTCAATAAAACACTACAAGACAAAGTGCATTTTTACATCTCAAAAATGGCCACTTCTCCAACGAAAATCCGCTATATTTTTCCTATCGATCCTGCAAACACAGGCTGCGGGTGCTCGTTAGAACCACCTCATGTATGTCTTGGAGCAGAAACAAGAAAACAATGTACACTCCTGCAAACCCCAGCTTTCTCTATATATAAAGTGGGGTAAGTGGGTTGTTCATTTCACGGACCTGTTAACGTGATGACATGAATAAAACACAGTTGTTTATCCCATCTTGTACCGGAAACCCCAAAACTGGCACCCTGGCAAACAGTGCAGGCCCAGATCAGCCGCCGCAGAACACGACGTCTGATCAGGGCCTACTCTTTTTGCAAAAAGTTCAGCTATTTTCCAAATAAATTTTAAAGATAACACAACCTGTCACCCCTAAATTTTGAAATGGACTCCTGCTATATATAAGAAAGATTCAATTTGGTACAAAAAGGGTTAACTAACACGATTTCAGCTAACTTCTGGTGTACTTACCATCCTCATATTCAATGATCTCATTATACAATGCCTGAGCCATGCCTATAGATCCCCCGGGGAAGTAAGGATTGTAGTACTGGCCCTCTCCTACATTCACTCCTGCAGGAGCATCCCGGTAACCATTTAATAAGGCAAATATATAGTTCTGAAATAAATGGAACAGAAACATCAAGAAATATTTTCTAAGGCTTATATATTTATATATATATATACCACAGACAGCATGTCAAAGAAGCAAAGGAGCAATACCATAAAGTTTTCTCTGGTTCACACAGAACAATATTCATTTCCTCAATCTCATGTCCCTGCTCAGGGAGATAGCATTAAATAACAAGAGCTCCGCAAGCGGGGCATAATACGTCCATGGCAATTAGTAAGATGGAGCATATATATATATATACTGACTGTTGTACAAGTTTGGGTTTATGGAATGTAACCAAGGAACAAAATGTGCTCCATATATTCTTACCTGGCACTATTAATAACCCTCAATGGCTTAAACTACCTGTCTCCAACAAATTTTCATGGTCGGTAATATGGACCATAACCTTAAAATAATATAGACATAACTCTGTCAAAAAGTGGTGGACTGTAACCTTGGAAATAATATGCGCTGCTCCACATCGTAGTCTAACTACAGTAAAACGTATCTTATGGGCCACCTCTTTTAAGCAAGCAACCTGTCTTAAGCAAGCAGGCATTCAGTTCCCGAAAAAGGAAAATGCAATTAAATTCACCTGTGTAAAGCAAGCACCTTCCTTGAGCAAGCACTTTTTGGATGAATATCCCAAAGGTGCTTGCTTAATACAGGTCGGAATGTATATGTAAAGTTTCAGCTTCATCAGATGTAAAATGTGGGAGGCATTATCAGGAAACATAATATGATTAAAACAAGAATAACGCCAAATGGCATTATGGACGGGTTTTTCAGGGTTAACCAAAAGGTAAACCAGGACGCGGACGCCTAGCCGGCCGCCGGGCCATCCGCTCGCCCGCATGGACATCGCTATTTTAAAGGACGGAATTTTTCCTTGATAAACCTTTCCAAAAATATGTGAAAGGGGAATAACTCTGGTAATATTTGGCGGACTGTTACCTCAAAATAGTATGCACTGTTCCACATCATGGTCTTACTATATGTAAAGTTTCAGCTTCATCAGATGTAAAATGTAAGAGGAGTTATTCGGAAAGGGAATGTTAAGAAAAATCTGTGAAAGGGGTCTAACTCTGGTAATATCTGGCAGATAGTAACCTCAAAATAAAATGCACTGTTCCATATCAAGGTCTTACAGTATGTAAAGTTTCAACACAATCGGATCTAAAATGTAGGAGGAGTTATCTGGAAACAAAATGTTTACAGAATTTTTCCAAGGGGCATAACTCTATTATTATTTGGTGGACCATAACCTGGAAAACAATATGCACTGCCTCACATCATGGTCTAATTATATATGAAGTTTCAGCAAAATGTAGCAGTCATCCGAAGAGAAGTTTACAAAAAATTCAAAGGGGCATAACTCTACTATTATTTTGTGGACCATATCCTCCAAACAATATGCACTGCCCCACATCATGGTCTTACCATGGATGAAGTTTCAGCTTGGTCGGATGTAAACTGTAGGAGGAGTTATCCGGAAATGAAAAGTTTACACAAAATTTCCAAGGGGCATAACTCTTATTGATATTTGGTGGATCGTAACCTGGAAACAATATGCACTGCCCAACATCATGGTCTAAATGTGTATGAAGTTTCAGCTTGATCGGATGTAAACTGTAGGAGTAAATCAGAAACAAAGTTTACAAAACATTTCAAAGGGGCATAACTCTATTATTATTTGGTGGACCATAACATCAAAACAGTATGCGCTGCCCCACATCATTGGGTAACTATGAGTGAAATTTCAGCTTGACTGGATGTAACTGTAGGAGGAGTTTTCCAGAAACGAAAAGTTTACAAACAGTTTCAAAAGGGCATAACTCTATTAATATTTGGTGGACCGTAACCTCGGTCAATATGTGCTGCCCCACATAATGGTCTAACTATGTATGAAGTTTCAGCTTGATCGGAAATAAACTGTACGAGGAGTTATCCAGAAACAAAAAGTTTACAGACGGTAGGACGGGCAGAATGATGGATGGACGGACAGACACACGGACGCCGAGGGGCATAACATAATATGACCGTTTTTTAAAACAGGCGTTTAAAAATTTGAACCAATACCAAGCCAGATTTGAAAAACATGTTTTTAAAAACCTCTAATAATTTATGTACTTAACTTCTTGCATTAGTTCAGATATTTCCTTGAGTTCATGAATATTTTTAGCAATATCACATTGTCCTGAATTTTCACCATCCAAGTTATGACAAAGTTTCAAACTTGAATGGAGTTTGTATTTGAATTTGTAAATGCTCTTTATAACCTTACTAAACTCTTAATGCCAACTGAAGGTTTATAGAATGTCAAAAAATGTGGACCCAAGGTGAACTGATGATCTAGGAATGATTATTTAACAAGAGGCTCAATGAGCCTAAACCGCTCACCTGAGGAACTTAAGTTTTAACAATTCACAGACTTGACTACTAAATCTGCTAATAGAATCCAGCCCATTGACCCTTACAGGATATAAGTCATCATTATTGCATTGCATTCCAAGTTTGAGACTTCTAGCTTCTATAGTTCCTGAGAAATCTTTGACGAAAATTTAACATTGGTCAAAATGGAAAGAAGAATGAAAGAACAGATGAACAAATAAGCTGAGAAAGCCCAATGTCTCTACCACAAAATAAGTCATCATTATTCTATTGAATACCAAATTTGATGCTTCTAGCTTTTATAGTTCCTGAGAAATTTTTGATTAAAAATTTAACATTGGTCTATTATCTCTATATGGAGAGAAAGAAGAATGAAGGAACAAATGAACCATACTAGCTCCAAAACCTAATGCAGCCTTTCCCCATGCCTAATGGTGCTACACATAAAATTTAAACAAGATTGGTCGACTGCCTTCTGAGATATGCTTCATTGAAAGTGTGGACGACGGATGGACGGACGACAGACGACGGACTCCGGAGCCTTGGTATACTATCAGCTCACTGGAGCCTTTGGCTCAGGTGAGCTAAAAATTCAAGTCGCTATTTCTGTCACAACATTTTCCCTACATTAAGTCTATGGGCAAATTTTTTTGTCTCTCAAGGTCACGTAACTCCGAGGTCAATATTCCGATTCGGCCCAAAATCGAACTTAACCGAGATTTTATGCCTGTCCTCGTTACCTGCAAGTTTGAAGCTGATATGAATAAAAATAAAGTTGCTATCGTGGTCACAACGTATTTTTTTATGCTCAAAGGCAGGTAACTCCAAGGCAAATATTCCGATTTGGCCCAAAATCGAACTTAACCGAGATTTTATGTCTGTCCTCGTTACCTGCAAGTTTGAAGCTGATCTGAAAAACATTCAAGTCGCTATCGTAGTCGCAACATTTTCCCTAATTAAGTCTATGGGCAAATTTTTTGTCGCTCAAGGTCACGTAACTCCGAGATCAATATTCAAATTCGGCCCAAAATTGAATTTAACCGAGATTTTATGCCTGTCCTCGTTACCTGCAAGTTTGAAGCTGATATGAATAAAAATAAAGTTGCTATCGTGGTCACAACGTATTTTTTATGCTCAAGGGCAGGTAACTCCAAGGCAAATAATCCGATTCGGCCCAAAATCGAACTTAACCGAGATTTTATGTCTGTCCTCGTTACCTGCAAGTTTGAAGCTGATCTGAAAAAAATTCAAGTCGCTATCGTAGTCACAACATTTTCCCTATGTAAAAACTATGGGCAAATTTTTTGTCGCTCAAGGTCATGTAACTCCGAGGTCAATATTCCGATTCGAACTTAACTGAGATTTTATGCCTGTCCATGTTACCTGCAAGTTTGAAGCTGATCTGAATAAAAATAAAGTTGCTATCGTGGTCACAACGTATTTTTTTATGCTCAAGGGCAGGTAACTCCAAGGCAAATAATCCGATTCGGCCCAAAATCGAACTTAACCGAGATTTTATGTCTGTCCTCGTTACCTGCAAGTTTGAAGCTGATCTGAAAAAAATTCAAGTGGCTATCGTAGTCACAACATTTTCCCTATGTTAAGTCTATGGGCAAATTTTTTGTCGCTCAAGGTCACGTAACTCCGAGGTCAATATTCCGATTCGGCCCAAAATCGAACTTAACCGAGATTTTATGCCTGTCCTTGTTACCTGCAAGTTTGAAGCTGATATGAATAAAAATAAAGTTGCTATCGTGGTCACAACGTATTTTTTCATGCTCAAATGCAGGTAACTCCAAGGCAAATAATCCGATTTGGCCCAAAATCGAACTTAACCGTGATTTTATGTCTGTCCTCGTTACCTGCAAGTTTGAAGCCGATCTGAAAAAAATTCAAGTCGCTATCGTAGTCACAACATTTTCCCTATGTTAAGTCTATGGGCAAATTTTTTGTCGCTCAAGGTCACGTAACTCCGAGGTCAATATTCCGATTCGGCCCAAAATCGAACTTAACCGAGATTTTATGCCTGTCCTTATTATCTGCAAGAATGAAGTCGATCAGAAAAAAATTGACGGAGCTAGAGTGATGACAAGCTTTTTCCTATGTTAAGTCTATGGGAGCTATATGTTGCCATGGTAACCAGAGTTCCACTCAGATCTGCATGAAAACCTTATGCAGTCTTTTCACTTGCCCAATAATGTTACACATGAAATTTGATCAAAGTCGGCCAAGTAGTCTTCAAGATATACATTTTTGAAATTCACATTAACCCTTATGCAAAAATGCACAAGGGCAGGTAACTCCTAAGTGTATGATCCGATTCTGCCAATTATCGAACTTGACCGAGATTTCATGGCTGTGCTGGTTATCTGTAAGAATGAAGCCAATCCGAACAAAATTGAAGCAGCTACAGTGATGACAACATTTTCCCCATGTTAAGTCGATAGGCAATTTTTCGGGCGCTCAAGGGGACGTAACTCTTGAGTGAATTATCTGATTCGGCCCAAAATCGAACTTGACCGAGATTTTATGCCTGTACTGGTTATCTGCAAAAATGAAGTCGATCAGAAAAAAATTGACGGAGCTAGAGTGATGACAAGCTTTTTCCTATGTGAAGTCTATGGGAGCTAGATGTTGCCATGGCAACCAGAGTTCCACTCAGATCTGCCTGAAAACCTAATGAAGCCTTTCCACTTGCCCAATAATGGGACACATGAAATTTGATCAAAGTTGGCCAAGTAGTCTTTAAGATATACATTTTTGAAATTCCCATTAACCCTTATGCAAAAACACACAAGGGCAGGTAACTCCTAAGTGAATGATCCGATTCTGCCAGTTATCGAACTTGACCGAGATTTCATGGCTGTGCTGGTTATCTGCAAGAATAA
The DNA here is from genome assembly GCA_963580285.1 of Lucinisca nassula. NCBI lineage: Eukaryota > Metazoa > Mollusca > Bivalvia > Lucinida > Lucinidae > Lucinisca > Lucinisca nassula. The sequence continues at coordinate 40,300,356 of OY757017.1, forward strand.
AGCCAATCTGAAAATAATTGAAGCAGCTACGGTGATGACAACATTCTCCCCATGTTAAGTCAATAGGCAATTTTTTCAACGCTCAAGGGCACGTAACTCCTGAGTGAATAATCCGATTCAGCCCAAAATCGAACTTGATCGAGATTTCATGCCTGTCCTCGTTATCTGCAAGAATGAAGTCGATCTGAAAAAAATTGACGGAGCTAGAGTGATGACAAGCTTTTTCCTATGTTAAGAACGCTCAAGGGCACATAACTCCTGAGTGAATAATCCGATTCAGCCCAAAATCGAACTTGATCGAGATTTCATGCCTGTCCTCGTTATCTGCAAGAATGAAGACAATCAGAAAAAAATTGACAGAGCTAGAGTGATGACAAACTTTTTCCTATGTTAAGTCTATGGGAGCTATTTGTTGCCATGGCAACCAGAGTTCCAATCCGATCTGCCCGAAAACAGTATGCAGCCTTTCCCCCTACCTGATAATGCTTCACATGAAATTTGATCAAAATTGGCCCACTGGTTCCGGAGATATACTTCTTTGAAAGTGTGGACGACGACGACGGACGACGACGACGACGGACGCCGGCTCGTGGTATACTAATACCTCACATGAGCCTTCGGCTCAGGTGAGCTAAAAATCTGGATAAAATCAAGATACATACATCTCCACCATGTCTAGCCCTAGTGATGTAGCTGAGATCAGGAGGTAGTGCGCCATTGTTAGCTGCTCTAGCCGCTTCATCATTCTTGTATGGTGCTGGCATAACATCGGATAATTTTCCTGGTCGCTCAAACATGTCACCTTCTTCATTAGGTCCATCCACTATCATGGCCTACAGTAAATATTTATTGCTAATTTATTACAGAAATGCTTATACCTTCTCGGAAGCCAATGATTTAGCAAATACTACAAAAGTCCTAAAATTAGGACACCTTAAAACTTGCGCAATTCTCCTTAAATTTTAACAATTTTTTTTTCATGATCCAGAGAGGGGTTCAAAAAGTGGAGATGGAATGGCCAACAGTGTAGATGCATAAGTGATCAGACTGCTCCTGGATCTTCGCTGTTTGCTTAAGCCTGTATGTCCCAGTACTTAGGTTCCTTACTGTATTTTCTCCTCATGATCAATAGGGGTTTGGTTCTGATTCTTTCCCTAAAAAATAGAATCAGAATTGTTACGGGCGACATATCAAATGACATTCATACACCAGGACCTGTGACATGGGAAGTTTGTCCCTAGCTCTCACTTAAGTGGTAAACTTAGCTACACAATCCTCCTCAGCACCTTCAGCTGTCGAAATAATCAAATCGGGAAGGACATTCCAATCCCTAATGGTTCGGGGGAAGAATGATTCTTTATAAATGTCAGCTCTTGCAGTAAGAGTCTGAAACGCCAATGAATGATGGGTTCTTCAGTGCCTAGCTGGGAGAACAAGGTCATCTGTTGGGATGCTGGAAGCACCCTTTAGACCTTTGCATATAAGTATAAGCCCACTGTCTCTTCTCCTTTTTTTTGAGAGACTCCCATCTTCATTTCCCCAGTATTCCAGTCATGCATCCAGTTTCTAAGCAAAAATTGTTTGTTACAAATCTAGCAGCTCTATTCTGAACTTTTTTCCATTTCTTCATTAAGGACCACTCCACTGGGGTCCATATTCAAAGATTGGGTGATTTGTTTGTTTGATTTGAGGTTTAACGTCCCCGGCAACACTGTAAGGTCATTTTGGAGACGTTGCTTCCAAGATTGGGTGAACAAGTCCTTTATATGCTGCCTCTTTTACATCCTGAGAACACTGGTGAAGATTTCGCTTCAAGAAACCAAGCATTCTATTTGCCTCAGTACTCATGTTGCTAATATGTACTCTGACAACGCTAAGCATTTGACGGATTGATTTAACTTTGTTTTGTTTTATGGCCCTTCCAAGATTATTGTACTTAAATTAATCATAAATCAGGTTTGCAAAAACAAAAGAACTCAGAGAAAAACCTCCATAACATGGGATTACGGCATCTGACATGTCACCTGAGCAAGGCTCAAATCCACAGCAGTGAGAGACCTAATGATTATAGAGACAGCTTTCTTACCCTCTAGGCCACTGAACCCCATCACACTTGAAGGTTTATTCTTGCATAAAAACCTATGCACATGGCAGTTTGAAGCCATTATCAAATGAACTGAACTGAAAGCCTTGCTCAAACAACAAAAGCCATGTTCAAATCATGAAATTTGTGTGCTGTTTGTTTTTGAGCTTTTTATATCACAAAATGGCGTTTGCTTTCTTTACATTACAAGAGAAACAGATAAGCTTTTGTATGGAATTACACTATATTCAACTTCAAATGGGTATTTGAAAAGATAAATGGGTATCTCTTGTTTGATTACCCACAGTATTGGAACTAACTGGCTAATATACATTTGTACTACATGTAATTATTTAAGTTTACCCTTAAACTTGACAAGAGGCTTAAAAAGGATCTTTACGGTGTTTTCCCCTTATCAGTTCTGTATGTGTATAAAGAAAGCACCTCAAAGTTGAGAATATAAGTCTTGGTTATTATGAAGAACAGAAAGTTAGGAATCCAAAGATTTATATGCAAGTATGTCAATGTCAGTATAAATTGGGTATCATGAATTTTCATTTTGGGTTTGTTATCCTTCAGCTTATTTTTCAGTTAGGCATTCATTTAAATATGCAAATACCCTGCTTATCTGTTCCTTTGCATTACTTTGAGTGACATAATGTTATCACCCTGAATGTAGTAATTTAGAGTTCTATGATGACGTCAATGTTATCGCCCTGAATGTAGCGATTTAGAGTTCTATGATGACATCAGGAGTTAACTGCGTAATGTCATTATAAACAACATCCTCTGAAGAAGCTGCCATGTTGCTTTGCTGGACCCATTTGAAGCTTACAGTACGGCTCAGGTATAAGAACCAAAAAACTCTTTATTCCGAATCTCGGCGTTTCGAGTACTTTCAAAAACACTCGGAATTGTTCCGAGTATATGTATATATTCGGCGGACACTCCTCGAAAACACTCGCAAGGTCCGCGGTACGCGAAATTTCGCGAAATTATTCCTAGTCGTAATATCGTACCTGGAGGCAATATTTTCTCGCGAAGTTATGCGGAAATACTCGGAGGAACTTGACGAAATTCCTGGGCATTTTTTGTTTATTTAATGTTCTTTTACCATCATATATATTTATATATAATTATAAGATAATAATTATCACTGATAGTTATTATAATGTAAACAATGTCAAAAGTCAACAAAGAGGTAATCATTAATTACCCGGGGTGTGAAACTGCACAGTGATTTCAAACAAGGGAATCAGTGGGGCATGACGAGTACATACAACTCTTTCAAGTCCGTAATTGAAAGAATGTTGAACATCATAAAATTACAGGAAAATCGGTCATTTTGAACTCAAATTTCTCCATGTAATTTTGATATTTTCAAAAAAAGAAAATTATTTTGATATACTATAATCATTTGTCTTTCATTCTTTACTAATTTTAATGTGAAGTAGTATCGGACAATTGAGAAACAAATAATCAAAGGTGATAACTGTCAGCGAAATTTTGACGGGTTTCGGCCGCCATTATTGGCTTCTTTTAAACTGCAAAATCGGTCATTTTGAACTCAAAATTTCTCCATGTAATTTTAAGATTTTCAAAAAAAGAAAATTATTTTGATGTAATATAATCATTTGTCTTTCATTCTTTAATAATTTTAATGTGAAGTATAATCGGACAAATGAGAAACAAATAATCAAAGGTGATAACTGTCAGCGAAATTTTGACGGGTTTCGGCCGCCATTATTGGCTTCTTTTAAACTGCAAAATCGGTCATTTTGAACTCAAAATTTCTCCATGTAATTTTGATATTTTCAAAAAAAGAAAATTATTTTGATATAATATAATCATTTGTCTTTCATTCTTTAATAATTTTAATGTGAAGTATTATCGGACAATTGAGAAACAAATAATCAAAGGTGATAACTGTCAGCGAAATTTGGACCGGTTTCGGCCGCCATTATTGGCTTCTTTAAAACTGCAAAATTGGTCATTTTGAACTCAAAATTTCTCCATGTAATTTTGATATTTTCAAAAAAAGAAAATTATTTTGATATAATATAATCATTTGTCTTTCATTCTTTAATAATTTTAATGTGAAGTATTATCGGACAAGTGAGAAACAAATAATAAAAGTGATAACTGTCAGCGAAATTTTGACGGGTTTCGGCCGCCATTATCGGCCTCTGATACGTCGCACCGGCGACACATGATTAATTAAATTAATCACCACTCGCAAATACTCGCAAACACTCCAAATATCACAGGTAAGCTCTTAGGTCCACGGAATTTCCTCGGAATATCGAGCGCATAACTTGGAGTAAAATATTTTCACTCGGAGTGGTTTACTCCAAAACATTCGGCGGAAAAACGCGGATTTAAAAAGTTGTCCGCGGAATGAAAAAGAAAAACGGTTCAAATACCTGAGCCGTACTGTATATGGAGTTCATATGGGGTTTTGGACTTTTTCATCAAAATTTCACGTTGGAATCATAAGTAATGCTAGATCAACAATCATCAATGGTTATTTCACATTAAAATTTGCCAGATCCATGGCGGCCTCATGTTAAAACAGCTTCTTCGGGACCCAACAAATGTTAACCCATTTAGTACCAGAAACCCCAAAATTGGTACCCTGGCAAACAGTGCAGGCCCAGATCAGACGCTGCATTCTGCGGCATCTGATCAGGGCCTACGCTGTTTACGAAAAGTTCAGTCAATTTCCAAACAAATTTTGAAGAAAACACAACCCGACAACCCCTAAATTTCGAAATGGACTTCTGCCATATATAAGGAGGAAGATTCCATTTGGTACAAAAAAACTATGGTTGATCCCTATAATAAACTGCCCTACCTCTTTGGCTTCCTCTTTGGCCTCAGCCTCTGTCATTATTTCTCCTACTAGATTTCTGTAGCATATATAGTTCAAGCTGTGACATGCCGCACACACTTGTTTATATACCTCGTATCCACGTCTCATGCTGGAAGAACAAAAGTACATATCACAATGAAAGGAAATGATAAGAGGCTGACTGGTTGCTAATTAATCATAACATCATTTTCTACATTTCTAAAATAAGCACATTTTGAAGGTTCCTACTTAGCCATGTCCACACAATCTCTATCTTTAATTCGACAAACAGCTAAAACAATCTGAATGATGAATATCATGGTTCCCTGAGCTGTGTGCCCAGCTTATGACATGCCTTCTTAACCTTGTGTACAATTGTACTAAGTAGTTAAGTAGTTAAATCAATACATTATCACAACAGGTACTGAAGTTAATGAGATCATTTTGTTTTGCTTTAACATCCCCTTCAACACTATTTAGGTCATATTGGAGATGTTGCTTCCAATTTTGTGGGACTTTTACCCGACATTGAGATGAAATGACATCTCAAGCCAATTAAACCCATAGGCTTATACGCTCTGGAGATTCTAACTCACAGCACTTTGACTGGGCAAGCTTAGTCATTCTAAGTGGTTTACCAGTGCCCATGAATGGTCAGTTTCAGCTCTGCGTGGAAGCAACATGCAGCCTAATTTATTTCTCCAAGCCATGATGGACGGGGGCGAAAATGAGATCATTTGGATGCGAAAACAGAGGAACTGGTAGTCATTCTTTACAAAATCTTTTCTACTGATGCAGGACAGCTGACTAAAATCTTTTGTAGGACAGAATAAGTATCTGCAGGACTGAAGGCATATTTGTTGTAAAAAATTAGTTTGTTTTTTTGTTGTTGTTTTTTTTTGCTAAGATTCACAGGATATTTTCCTGAGCCAGGCAGACTTTGTATTACCCATGTGCATAAAGCTTAAATATGTGTAATGATGCATATGGTACACAAGACAAAGGTCATGGTCCTTTACCTGTCATGATCAAATGAACTGAACATCCCCTTATGAGACCAGGGATATTGTGGGGGATGTAACAACAAGTCTCCAGCATGTACTGCATGGCTCAAGGCCACAACATATCCTACACCTCCAGCTGTCAATGTTCCAACTGCTACCAAAGCCTGAAATACACGTACATGTAAAAGCACAAGATAAAACCAACTAGATGACCGCAGCCTTCTCTTTAAGAAGCGGCAGGAGGCTAAAATGCCTTCTATTCTTGATAATTGGCCTGCTACTTTTGGTTTCTTTTACTCAATCCCTCGATTAACTCTTACCGTGCTGTTCACGACAACCCCTATCTTTGGCAAAAGTGTAGATCCAGATCAGATGGCTTCTGAAGAAGCCATCTGATCAGGATCTACATTGTTTGACATGAAGTTTATGGATTTGTAAGAATAAATTACATGAAGTAATCTGATTGGTTCAAAGTCAGAAATGGGTGTGGCTAAACTGAATATTCAGCAACAGAAAGGTTAAGAACTTGATATTAGCCTCCTCCTTCTCCATGTTGACCTTCTACTTCAATTTGTTTGATTTGAGGTTTAGCGTCCCCGTCAACACTGTATAGGTCATTTTGGAGACGTTGCTTCCAATTTTGTGGGACTTTTACCCGACATTGAGATGAAATGACATCTCAAGCCCTGTCGCCCAATGAAACCAATAGGGTTTATTAGCATGGACGGTCTGCCTCGCATCGCGATTCCTGGACAGGCTTAGATCCTCTAAGCGGTTTACCAGTACTAATGTGCGGGCCGGATTCAGCTCTGCGTGGAAGCATCATGCAGCCCATATATTTCTTCAAGCCCCTTTGGGCGGGGGCTTACCTCCTACTTTAAACTTCATGAAAAGACTGCGACCTGAGGCCGGCTGTTCAAAGTATTGTTAGCTTAACAAGTTTGTTAGTGGTAAAATTGATACTTATTCTAGCTAAAATATCTAATACAGTTTTATTTTTGCTGAAAAAATGACAGCAGCTTAACAGCTTTGCATTTGCAAAAGGTGCTAGATGCACTCATTTTTGCAGCAAAAATATTAGCATATTTGCCACTTGAAATGATCAAAGTTCAAACGATATGTAAACTAACTATCGGTATGTTGTTAGTTTTGAAAAACTTGCTCCTGCACTTTCAGTTTCAGCAAAGACTCGAATCAACCTGCTTGTGCATCCACTAGGGCAAGAGTTGTGCTAGCCAGGAAGCTATACATGTATAAGGTTACCATGGTATTTACCATATCATATGTAGTTGTACAGACAGGCCATATCATATGTAGTTGTACAGACAGGCCATATCAAAGCAGTTGTACAGACGGGCCATATCAAATGTAGTTGTACAGACTACAGTTCATGGTTATATCTGAACAGCAGGAAGTGGCTGACACGGCTGTACCTGGTCTGAGGATATACATAAATTCATCATACATTATGGGACTGAGTGTGGTTGACTTTTAATTACTACATATTCTTCGATATATATTGCAATCATTATTTTCAGGGCACTCGACTGGATTTTTTTTTCTTTACAGATTGTTCTCCTCAGATTGCAGTGGTATCTGGATTCTGGTGCCAGGATGATTACCCATGAATCAGGGGGTGGGGGCAGATGCAGTGGAGTCAAAGGAATCTGGAAATGTGATTCATCCTTGCAGATGGTGCAGTTGGAGTGTGTTTGGGCGTCGGCATTTTGTCGCCGCTGCCAGAGATCAAGCCCAGGACCTCTGGTGTCGGAGGCAAGTGGATTAACCACCGAGTTATCATGCTCCTTTAATCATCGGTCGGGGCACTAGACTGAATTTTTTTTTTTTCTCCTACAGTGGTGCCTGGTGCCGGGATGATTATTGCTGCAGCCCATGGATGGACCAGATTAAGCTGAGTCAAGAGGAGCTGAAAATATGACATGTTTAAATGAGTCTCTCCTAAACATTTTTCCTCCTTTCCACATCTCATGGTTTGAACCTGTTCTCAATCAGCTAGTATCAGCCCCAGTTTATGATAGGATAGCAAATATAACTTAAAAATCTATTTTCGTATCATATTAAATAAACCTTATCATTGTAAACAAGTTTTATATCAGCTGGTTGTCAGCAGCCTAACAGGCTGGTGACAACCGGTTGTCAGCAGCTTAACAGGCTGGTGACAACCGGTTGTCAGCAGCCAGTTCCTTTTTAATATTGGTTTCTTTGTAGGATAGAGGAATGAAGTAGCATGCCATAATAAATCGCCTTATTTGGAGTGCATAACTGACCGGTCTGGCTGGCCCGAACCTTTTGGCCTGGTGTTTGACTCGCTTGCTTTTTGACCCCAGGTTTGTGGGCGCTAACCTCAGTCCCCGGTCGGAGCACTTGGTGTTTTTCTTTACAATTTTTCTCCTCAGATTGCAGTGGTGCTGGGATGGTTACTGATGAAGCCTAGGAGAGGTGCAGGTGCAGCGGAGTCGGGGGAGGCTGGAAAAGTGTTGATTGCATGAGTGTCCCCTGAGCATTTGAAAATAACAATAATAATTGTCTCTTTGTGGGGTGGAGTGCAACAGTGGATGTGTGTATGGAGTGCATGATTGGTGATCAGATCTATGTCTGAACCCTGTTGGTTGCTGTTTGTGTCTGATTTTCGTCATGTTGGGTGAGGGAGGGAGGGAAAAAAAAATAAATATATATATATATATATGTATATATATCCAACATATTAATATTAATCCTCTATAATATGAGTTATTACGTAGACACTAATTGTGAAAGATTATACTTGTGAGTTATCTCGGCCAGAAGAAGGCTTTGCAATGAAATGATATCATATGTAGTTGTTTGTTTGATTTCAGGTTTAACGTCCAAGTCAACACTGTTAAGGTCATTTTGAAGATGTTGCTTCCAATTTTGTGGGACTTATACCCTACACTTAGATGAAATGACTTTTCAAGCCCTGCCGCCCAATGAAACCAATAGGAAGCATGGACGGTCTGACTCGCACCACTTTGCCTGGGCAGGCTTAGACTCTCTAAGCAGTTTACCAGTATGCGTGTGCGGGTTGGTTTCATCTCTGCTTGGAAGCATCATACAGCCCATATATTTCTTCAAGCCCCAATGGACGGAGGCTGTATTATGTAGTTGTACAGACAAGCCATATCATGTTGTCTTACAGACAGGCCTACACAAAAAGCCTTCTCAACCTCATCTACAATAAATGTATGAAGTAACATCTTGAAAGGGTATTCCTGTTAAGGCCATCACAAGGGTGGACAGGTAAGATTATCAGGGGAGATAACTTAAACATCATGGTTCCCAGAGTTGTGGTTCTTGCTCATGACATGCATTCTTAACCTTGTGTACAACTGTATTAAGTAGTATTACAATCAAAACATTATCACAACAGGTACTGAAGGTAATCAGATCATTGAGGAACCAATAGTCAGTCTTTGCAAAATCTTTTCTACTGATGCAGGACAGCTGTCAGGCTGACTAAAATCCTTTGTATGACAGAATAAGTATCTTCAGGAGTGAAAGCGCATTTGTTGACAGAAAATTGGTTGTTGTTGTTTTTCTTAGATTCACAGGATATTAATTTACCAGGTTTTTGCAGGACAAAATATAAAATGCAAGTTTCATCAAACAGTCCTGGGCCTTTTGGGAAGACTAGTTGGTTGCCAGGCCATTTGCTATATCCTCTGATCCATCTTTGAATTTGGGCAAGGTTGGCAAAATGCCGGCAAATATGAGTATTTTCTATGCCGGTGGCATTTACCAGTAAATACCAGCAAATACTGGAATATTGAACTTACCATCTTTGAAATAAAACAAAACCCTACACTCAACAGTTATATATAGATAATTTCAATAATAGAGGTTTAAGTTGACTTAATATTTAATAATACTGATATAGTTTTAACTCTGATATTATTTTATTTGTTACTATCTGATTTGGTATAATGTTAGAAAAAAAGGCCTATTTAGTATCTGCCACTGTACTCATCTGTTTACTTTTAACTAGACTGATTGGTCACATAAACATGGTACTATTAATGACATTTGCCCCTGGCTATCTTGTGCTCTTAAATAAACAATGCCTCCATAGTTGTTGTTTTAGTAATCTTGCAATTCACTCAAAAACTAAAGTGTTGGACATTAGTAAAATGCTATAAATATCCTAAAATTTGAACACATGGTTTTACCATACAAAGTGTGATAAAAAGATGCAGATGGATTGGCTAACAGTGCTCAGTCTTATCTTGATCAATACAAATTTAAAACATAGAACCATTATGGTAAGTGACAATAACCAGGTGCACAGGGTCTTCCTGTATTTTTCTACTATTGATTTAAAAAGATACTTTTTTTTTGTTTAAATAATTTCAAAATTTTTAGTCTTAGATTCACATTTTGACTAGTTCAACATACGGATTTTAAATTGAGAAATATTTTATTCTGAAGGTTGATAACCTTACATAAATATTAAATTTAACATTTTCAACTCGTTTAGTTTGATTTTACTACTTTTAAGTCAATTTGTTAATATTTCTGCAGTGTTTTAAGGGAAAAAAATTCAATTTGCCAGTATTTGCCACTTGATGAGTACTTTCCAGTCCGGTAATACCGGTAAATGCCACTCGTAAATACAGGGGGTGGAATTTTCTGCCCAACCTTGAATTTGGGCATGTCAATTATAGATGGATCCAATGTTTTGACACATGACTTTGTTTACATTTCACTGCACATGTGCCAATTACCTCCCCTTTAGAGTACCCCTTTTATCTGGTTGGCAAAACGTGACTGTTGCAGTATAGTGTCAATGAGAATTTCAAATATTCATCATGTAAATAAACTCCTTTCTACCCCATAAAATTGATTGATCTTTGTAATTTTTGTTTTTGAAGTATTTTATAAATGATATAGAACCAGTCTCTTCTGACATTTTATCACACATTTCGTTGCCTAAAAACATCATAAAACTACCCATCATCATACTGAAACAGAGTCGCTGCGCTTTATTTAACGAACAGAAATAAGATTAAAGCATATATATTTTTCATCCAAATTTATACAAAAAAGAAGCAGTTAGATGCCCAAAATGGTTTGTGGCAAACAGTTTTGACAGAACAACGATTTAACAATAGTAATTACATAAAACAATTCATGCTACATCAACAGCAGAGTATGGAATGTGAAGTTTTTGCCCACCAGATAAAACGGGGCTAATGACCTTTGATCTTGTGTGACAGACTTTTGATGTGTTTATAGGGGGTTCAGTCAGTATCAAAGGCAAACGATGCTAACCCTGATGGACCAGGACTAATCACCACGATCTATACTGGTTGCACAGCCATCTGTATCAACCTAACCCTTATTCTGCTTAACATGACAAATACCTTTGCAAACACTTAACAGTGTAGATCCAGATAAGATGGCTGGTGATCAGGATCTACACTGTTTGACATGTAATTAATAAACTGATTTTTTTGTTGTTGTTTTAGGCTCTTTCAAGATTATTTTACTTATTTCAAGCCAATTGTTGATCAGTGTGGACGAAAGAAAAGATCCACCTGACCTTCTGTTGCAGAACTAGGCTTCTCGAATGTGACCAGAGCCTGGCTCATAGCCACAGCAGTTGAAGACCTAATGATTAAGGGTCAGCACTCTTTCTCATTAGGCCACGTAGGCCAGGAGTTTGTGGATTGAACAAATACATCGTATCATATAACTGATTGGTTGAAATTCAGCAATGTGTGCGGCTAAGTAATTTATTCAGTAGGACAAGGGCTAAGTTAAAGCTGCTTCTGAACTTGGTAAGTCTTAGTTGATAGCTATCCCTTCTAGGAATAATGTGTACACTTGAAGAAGTGGCTGCTCTTTCAAAATTATCTTGACTCATTATCAATAGGCGTCTTCTCCCTTGTGACTTGTTTTTTTTTGTGCAAAATCAATTTTGGAAAGAACTGCTTTAGATCAATATTTGTAGTTACCGTTAATACTAGGACACCTTTATTTGTTTACAAATCCAGCAGGGAGTCCAAAAGGTGCCAACAGAATGGCAAACAGTCTAGATCCTTATCAGACTGCTTCTTCTCAAGCAGTCCAATCTGGGTCTTCACTGTTTGCTTAGACCTAAAGGATCATAACTGTAAACTGCTATTTACCAAATTTTACACACATGTACTATACTTTCAAATACTTACAATTTTCTTCCCTCTGGAGGAGTTCTTGAAACCTGAGAACGATCTTATCTGAAAAATAAAAATGTGTTTGTTTGTTTTTTTGGGGGGGTTTAACAACATGTCAATCCGTGTGGGTCATTTTAAGTCTTCTCCCAGAGAAAGGGAGAAAAGAGACAGTAGAGGAGATGAAAGTGAGGGACAGAGGAGACGACGGACGAAAATAGATACCAAAAGCTCACCACGTCATTACATGACAGGTGAGCCAAAAATACAATTTTACTAAACACAAGAGACCAACAGGCCATTATGCTCACTAGATCTCAAGTATGAGAAACAAACCATGCACCCTGGTAGGCATGCTTTCCAACAAACCATGACGGCCCCTGCCCATCAGGGCTTGAAGAAATAGATGGGCTGCATGATGCTTCCATGCAGAGCTGAAGATACCGCACGCAAGTGCCGGTAAAGCCCTTAAAGGATCTAAGCCTGCCTAGGCAAAGCTGTGCGAGTCGGACCATCCATGCTTATAAAGCCTATTGGTTTCACTGGGGGACAGGTCTTGAGACGTCATTTCATCCCAATGTTGGGTAGAAGTCCCACAAATTGAAGCAAGGCCTCAAAAATGACCTATACAGTGTTGACGGGGATGTTAAACCTCAAAACAAACAAACCCAACAAACCATGATGGTTCGTACAATCTAAATGGAGGTCCGCCCAAGGATCATTGCTCTCAAATTATTTTGACATCTGACCTCTGGCATCTAAGCAAAACTGGTTATGACCCAAGTGGGATTATGGCTTACGAGGAAGTCACTGGAAAGAGATTACAAGACAATGGGGATGAAGGAACACATAGAAGAGTGAAAGAAGAGAACTAATTCAGAAGTTGGAAAGAAATAATTGTGTTTTATCGTATTCTTGACGATTTTAGTAAATAATGTTTCAATTATTAATAAATCTAAAAGTGGCCTAAATCGGGGCCAAATTATGTTGGGTGCAAATCTCGTAATTAATGTTGAGTCAATTTCGGCTCATTTATTTTACAAACAATATTAAAATAATATGGAGATGCTCTGGGAATTATCTCGAGATGATTTGTTACATGGTTTGGACCATATTTCATGGTTTTATCCAGAAACTAATATCAACACTTTTGTTTTCAAGCCTTTCGACCTTATCGGCCATTTGACCTTCGGCGACCTGAGAACAGCCGCTAAATTAAATGGAATTTTGCGTTACTTTGAACAAGAATGCGAAATACTTATCCTCGGTCAAAAGCGGTGATTAATGCATCAAATTAAAGGTCAGAGTCTTTAGAATCTCATGATATCAAAATGGTTTTCACATTTTGGAATTTGGTCGATCCACTAAGTTTGACTTTGGTCGATTGTAACTGCTGTTTCTATGCACCGATTTTTAAGACTCACGTTCCGGGGCATTCTTCATTCATTTCTCTGTCCCATGAGTCAAAGCTCATAAATATTCATAGGATTTTAATAACCCGCAATTTCGTTGGAAGAGGTCACCTGTCTATGGGAGAGTGACCTGAATCTTGTTTATTGCGTGGGTGGAAAAATACCGACTTCACTGATAATTAACCAATAGCCATAAAATATGTAAATTAACAACAAACACATGTCATATATCAGATCAAAGCAAATTTTATTACCTTTTTAATGATATACAGGTTATTGAACACAAAAATAGATGAGTTTGAGAAAATAGGATTAAGACCAGTGACCCTCGAAATATGCGAAAATTTTAGCCGATATTAGACAGGTATTGGGGTTGCTACAATTCCGTGATAAAGGCTGTCAAAAGCCGAAACGTTGGAGATGGTGAAGAATTCATGCGAAAATTAAATGTAATAAAACTTTGTGCATCAAAGATATAAATAAATATAATTTTGGTTAAATGTATACGGAAGACGGCGGACAAAGAAATCAGTCTGTGCAGCAGACATGCTGCGAGGAAAAAAAATACGTTGGGATAATAAAAGCATGAACACTGCTTATTTATTTGTTTTGTTTATCTTCATAAAAAGTTTAAACAAATTTTTACTTTCAATTATAACATCAAACTGTGAAAAAATACTGGCGATCCTGTGAAAACTAGACACACAAACTGAGATGCCACGACAATTGTATTAATACCCAACTCGCCAGTCAATTTACTGGTTATTTTCCAGTGTGCCAGAAACATATTTCTGGTTAATATATACTTGAATTGTATCATGATGCAATAATCAAAAGCGCTGACATACATGTGTCGGAAACCGACAATAAACAAGTTTTTAAGCCTCCAGTTAAGGGTTTTTGCCAAATAGCTCAAGGACATGAAATAAGGAGTCACAGACGCAAATTTTCTTGTCTCTTCTGATGCAAAGTAGAAATAGCTAGCACTAACGCTCGGGACAATTCTGGTGATTTATTCGCCCAAAGTTTGAGAACTTCACCTTCCCAGACTAGAAGAGCAGTTGACTTGGCCCTGCTTATTTTTTTTCTTATTCCAGGATTGGCTTTTCAAAGCAAAGTAATATCCATCGATGAAGGCAACAAGTTGATTACAAAAACACCAATTGACAATCTGGTAATTAATAATCCAAGTGAATGTGTTGATTGCTTGTGTCAGAAACTGACCACCTGTAGTGTGTACCGGAATCAATAAAAGTTGTCTGATCAGTTAACTATGTAAATCAGTGAATCGGATCAGTCCACATCGGCATCTTTGATCTTATCGCATGGCCACTTGAACTGTGTGTCAAAATTGAGTAATTAATCAGACTTGTGCACACATTCACAGCATCAGGCGATCGGTCTTTTTGATATTTATATGCAGGCCATTTGGCATTATTTTAAAAGGATAGTTTGCCCGGTAAAAAAATGGTTCGAATCTCTGGCAAAAACAACCAATCAAAACGTGTTTGCAACCGACAATTTCGATTGACAATCGGCTCCTATTTGAAAACCCTGCCCAGGAAAGTGTGGATAGGTAAGCTGACCGGCTCAAAGATGATCTAATGCAACAGTCATTTGTAACCACTGCTCCCCACCTACAAGGAATAGCGGGTACAATAACTTTTCACAACCCTGCTAGATGCCCTGCACTGCGGGAACCTCCTGAATGTCATTGCCCCGCTGTTTATAATAATTAATTCCATTGAGGTATGTTTGCATAATAGCAAAAACAATGTTTGCATAATAGCAAAAACAATGCATTAACCCGGCACTACCGGGGAACACAGAGGTAACTACCTCGCACAACCTCAAACATGCTAATAGTGTGAACTTTGCTTGAGAAGAAAACATTACTGGACTGGGCGGACATTTGGAAAATGTTGTTCAATACGGATAAATGCCACCATCTACGTATTGGCAAACAAGACAGAGTCACCAACTACTCCATGATATCTAAAGGCCAAACAATTGAACTGGAATCAGTCGAAAACGAGAAAGATCTGGGAGTTATTATAGATCAAAAACTACTCTTTAGAGACCATATAAGCTCAAAAGTAAATACTGCAAATAGGAACCTAGGTATCATCTTTCGGACCTTCACTTTTATTGACGAAGAAATGTTTTTGAACTTATACAAATCTCTGGTTAGACCGCACCTTGAATATGCTACCCCTGTTTGGTCACCGTTATATAAAAAAGACAAAATTACTATTGAAAACGTCCAACGTCGAGCAACCAAATTAGTATCAACCCTAAAAAATCTACCATATTCAGAGAGGTTGCACAAACTAGGGCTCCCATCGCTAGAATATAGGAGAGAAAGGGCAGACTTAATTCAAGTATATAAGATACTACATGACATTGATTTAGTAGATAACTTTTTAGACAAACTATTCAAATTGGCTGAGTACAGAGCAACAAGAGGACACTCATTTAAACTTCAAAAGAAAAGATCAAGGCTGAATCTTCGTGCAAACACGTTCAGTAACCGAGTGGTGAATGAATGGAATCAACTTCCCAATACTGTTGTTAATGCACCCTCCGTGAACGCTTTCAAAAACAGACTGAACAAACTTTGGCATGGGCATCCATACAAGTTTGATCCTGTATGTTACAAAACCGACCACCACACCAGAGAGATTCGTCTATACAGTCGAGATGCATCTATAGAAGTCGATTGACTTGATCAGATGTTTATTTGATGATGAGTTGATTATATAACAGAGTGATACTCTACAGTGAAACTATTTCGGTCAATTAAGAAATAGACACAAACAAACAACTAATTTAGACAAATGTTTAAAAAATATCTAACAAAATCATTCTTGCAACTTAAACTGATTGAAGAATTTCTCAACTTTAGCTGACAGCGTGGCCGACAGTGTTTTGGGTTTCCAAGCTACGATTATATAATTCCGACCTCTTATATAATGGGCAATATCCTGATTCTTTCCCCTAGGGGATCCAATATTTTTTTGGTAAAAAATACTGAAATTGGAACTACTTTTCTTGATCAGTGTCACACAGACGCTTGCATAGTATATATATATTCACTTAAAAGAAAATTTTATAGGGGAAAATTCGTATAGGGGAAAGAATCAGGAACAATATATACCAGTCGACGACACAACCAACATACTTACCTGCCATGCAAGGGAAGGGAATTCCCAGTGTCTTAAAAGGGTTTTCTTTGGGGATCCATTCCAGAGAGAAAAGGGGCATGGTATGCTTTTGGGGTAGTGAAAGATATTGAAAAATGCAAGATTTCTTGCAGGGGAGAAAACGTATAGGGGAGAAAATGTATAGGGGAGAGAATCAGGAACAATATATACCCAGTCCAAATAGAAAAAAAAAACATTATTTCAATGCATGGCAGGGTAGGAATCTCCCAGTGTCTTGAAAGGGTTTTCTTTGGGGATCCATTCCAGAGAGAAAAGGGGCATGGTATGCTTTTGGGGTAGTGAAAGATATTGAAAAATGGAAGATTTCTTACAGGGGAGAAAACGTATAGGGGAGAAAACGTATAGGGGAGAGAATCAGGAACAATATATACCCAGACCAAAGAGAAAAAACTTTCTTTCAATGCATGGCAGGGTAGGAATCTCCCAGTGTCTTGAAAGGGTTTTCTTTGGGGATCCATTCCAGAGAGAAAAGGGGCATGGTATGCTTTTGGGGTAGTGAAAGATATTGAAAAATGGAAGATTTCTTACAGGGGAGAAAACGTATAGGGGAGAAAACGTATAGGGGAGAGAATCAGGAACAATATATACCCAGACCAAAGAGAAAAAACTTTCTTTCAATGCATGGCAGGGTAGGAATCTCCCAGTGTCTTGAAAGGGTTTTCTTTGGGGATCCATTCCAGAGAGAAAAGGGGCATGGTATGCTTTTGGGGTAGTGAAAGATATTGAAAAATGCAAGATTTCTTGCAGGGGAGAAAACGTATAGGGGAGAGAATCAGGAACAATATATACCCAGTCCAAATAGAAAAAACATTCTTTCAATGCATGGCAGGGTAGGAATCTCCCAGTGTCTTGAAAGGGTTTTCTTTGGGGATCCATTCTAGAGAGAAAAGGGGCATGGTATGCTTTTGGGGTAGTGAAAGATATTGAAAAATGGAAAATTTCTTACAGGGGAGAAAACGTATAGGGGAGAAAACGTATAGGGGAGAGAATCAGGAACAATATATACCCAGACCAAAGAGAAAAAACATTCTTTCAATGCATGGCAGGGTAGGAATCTCCCAGTGTCTTGAAAGGGTTTTCTTTGGGGATCCATTCTAGAGAGAAAAGGGGCATGGTATGCTTTTGGGGTAGTGAAAGATAGTGAAAAATGGAAAATTTCTTACAGGGGAGAAAACGTATAGGGGAGAAAACGTATAGGGGAGAGAATCAGGAACAATATATACCCAGACCAAAGAGAAAAAACTTTCTTTCAATGCATGGCAGGGTAGGAATCTCCCAGTGTCTTGAAAGGGTTTTCTTTGGGGATCCATTCCAGAGAGAAAAGGGGCATGGTATGCTTTTGGGGTAGTGAAAGATATTGAAAAATGGAAGATTTCTTACAGGGGAGAAAACGTATAGGGGAGAAAACGTATAGGGGAGAGAATCAGGAACAATATATACCCAGACCAAAGAGAAAAAACTTTCTTTCAATGCATGGCAGGGTAGGAATCTCCCAGTGTCTTGAAAGGGTTTTCTTTGGGGATCCATTCCAGAGAGAAAAGGGGCATGGTATGCTTTTGGGGTAGTGAAAGATATTGAAAAAAGGAAGATTTCTTACAGGGGAGAAAACGTATAGGGGAGAAAACGTATAGGGGAGAGAATCAGGAACAATATATAGCCAGACCAAAGAGAAAAAACTTTCTTTCAATGCATGGAAGGGTAGGAATCTCCCAGTGTCTTGAATGGGTTTTCTTTGGGGATCCATTCCAGAGAGAAAAGGGGCATGGTATGCTTTTGGGGTAGTGAAAGATATTGAAAAATGCAAGATTTCTTGCAGGGGAGAAAACGTATAGGGGAGAAAATGTATAGGGGAGAAAATCAGGAACAATATATACCCACTCAGAAGAGAAATAATCATTCTTTCAATGCATGGCAGGGTAGGAATCTCCCAGTGTCTTGAAAGGGTTTTCTTTGGGGATCCATTCCAGAGAGAAAAGGGGCATGGTATGCTTTTGGGGTAGTGAATGATATTGAAAAAAATGCAAGATTTCTTGCAGGGGAGAAAACGTATAGGGGAGAAAACGTATAGGGGAGAGAATCAGGAACAATATATACCCAGTCCAAATAGAAAAAACATTCTTTCAATGCATGGCAGGGTAGGAATCTCCCAGTGTCCTGAAAGGGTTTTCTTTGGGGATCCATTCTAGAGAGAAAAGGGGCATGGCATGCTTTTGGGGTAGTTAAAGATATTGAAAAATGGAAAATTTCTTACAGGGGAGAAAACGTATAGGGGAGAAAACGTATAGGGGAGAGAATCAGGAACAATATATACCCAGACCAAAGAGAAAAAACTTTCTTTCAATGCATGGCAGGGTAGGAATCTCCCAGTGTCTTGAAAGGGTTTTCTTTGGGGATCCATTCCAGAGAGAAAAGGGGCATGGTATGCTTTTGGGGTAGTGAAAGATATTGAAAAAATGCATGATTTCTTACAGGGGAGAAAACGTATAGGGGAGAGAATCAGGAACAATATATACCCAGACCAAAGAGAAAAAACTTTCTTTCAATGCATGGCAGGGTAGGAATCTCCCAGTGTCTTGAAAGGGTTTTCTTTGGGGATCCATTCCAGAGAGAAAAGGGGCATGGTATGCTTTTGGGGTAGTGAAAGATATTGAAAAAATGCAAGATTTCTTGCAGGGGAGAAAACGTATAGGGGAGAAAACGTATAGGGGAGAGAATCAGGAACAATATATACCCAGACCAAAGAGAAAAAACTTTCTTTCAATGCATGGCAGGGTAGGAATCTCCCAGTGTCTTGAAAGGGTTTTCTTTGGGGATCCATTCCAGAGAGAAAAGGGGCATGGTATGCTTTTGGGGTAGTGAAAGATATTGAAAAAATGCATGATTTCTTACAGGGGAGAAAACGTATAGGGGAGAAATTGTATAGATGGGTTAAATCCCGTTATCTTTATGGGATGGGCACACCTTCTTAATCTAGGAAGTGATTCGTCTGCATATAGACACTTTGAGTACCTATTTACAACGTTTGAGAGAAATACAAGAAGGTATCATCTTTACGGTTATAACGTTTCACAGTCTTGTTACCAATACCTTGATGGTAGTGTTCGTCTATATACTAATAGGACCAACAGATAGATGCTTGTCCAGGTATGATATGCAGATAAAGTTATTATTTTTTTCGAGTAAATTGATTGCATAACCAAGATATTATTTAATAATTACGGAATAAGCGCAGTTCTCATTAATACAGCTTATTCCGTAATTAAGGCATTTGCAGTTTATTATCGTTGGAAAGATTTGATAGATTTTAGGTTAACCTTTCAGGTTTTATCATTACGGAATAAGCGGAATGCTCGAAATGCCGCTTATTCCGTAATTAAAATTATTATTGTTACTGGATATGTCTGAAATGTAAGATCCGTCTTATCTCCTTTTCAGACAGTGTTACGACGTTCGCGCATCGTACTGGACGGTATTTGTAAAATCAAGCGCCTCAATGACTCAGATTTTGTATTCATACGCATTCATTAGTGTAAAAAGTGTCTTTGAGAAATTTTCCCCATTTTCGAATTTAGGGGAGAGAATCAGGATATCTTATTCCAGGATTGGCTTTTCAAAGCAAAGTAATATCCATCGATGAAGGCAACAAGTTGATTACAAAAACACCAATTGACAATCTGGTAATTAATAATCCAAGTGAATGTGTTGATTGCTTGTGTCAGAAACTGACCACCTGTAGTGTGTACCGGAATCAATAAAAGTTGTCTGATCAGTTAACTATGTAAATCAGTGAATCGGATCAGTCCACATCGGCATCTTTGATCTTATCGCATGGCCACTTGAACTGTGTGTCAAAATTGAGTAATTAATCAGACTTGTGCACACATTCACAGCATCAGGCGATCGGTCTTTTTGATATTTATATGCAGGCCATTTGGCATTATTTTAAAAGGATAGTTTGCCCGGTAAAAAAATGGTTCGAATCTCTGGCAAAAACAACCAATCAAAACGTGTTTGCAACCGACAATTTCGATTGACAATCGGCTCCTATTTGAAAACCCTGCCCAGGAAAGTGTGGATAGGTAAGCTGACCGGCTCAAAGATGATCTAATGCAACAGTCATTTGTAACCACTGCTCCCCACCTACAAGGAATAGCGGGTACAATAACTTTTCACAACCCTGCTAGATGCCCTGCACTGCGGGAACCTCCTGAATGTCATTGCCCCGCTGTTTATAATAATTAATTCCATTGAGGTATGTTTGCATAATAGCAAAAACAATGTTTGCATAATAGCAAAAACAATGCATTAACCCGGCACTACCGGGGAACACAGAGGTAACTACCTCGCACAACCTCAAACATGCTAATAGTGTGAACTTTGCTTGAGAAGAAAACATTACTGGACTGGGCGGACATTTGGAAAATGTTGTTCAATACGGATAAATGCCACCATCTACGTATTGGCAAACAAGACAGAGTCACCAACTACTCCATGATATCTAAAGGCCAAACAATTGAACTGGAATCAGTCGAAAACGAGAAAGATCTGGGAGTTATTATAGATCAAAAACTACTCTTTAGAGACCATATAAGCTCAAAAGTAAATACTGCAAATAGGAACCTAGGTATCATCTTTCGGACCTTCACTTTTATTGACGAAGAAATGTTTTTGAACTTATACAAATCTCTGGTTAGACCGCACCTTGAATATGCTACCCCTGTTTGGTCACCGTTATATAAAAAAGACAAAATTACTATTGAAAACGTCCAACGTCGAGCAACCAAATTAGTATCAACCCTAAAAAATCTACCATATTCAGAGAGGTTGCACAAACTAGGGCTCCCATCGCTAGAATATAGGAGAGAAAGGGCAGACTTAATTCAAGTATATAAGATACTACATGACATTGATTTAGTAGATAACTTTTTAGACAAACTATTCAAATTGGCTGAGTACAGAGCAACAAGAGGACACTCATTTAAACTTCAAAAGAAAAGATCAAGGCTGAATCTTCGTGCAAACACGTTCAGTAACCGAGTGGTGAATGAATGGAATCAACTTCCCAATACTGTTGTTAATGCACCCTCCGTGAACGCTTTCAAAAACAGACTGAACAAACTTTGGCATGGGCATCCATACAAGTTTGATCCTGTATGTTACAAAACCGACCACCACACCAGAGAGATTCGTCTATACAGTCGAGATGCATCTATAGAAGTCGATTGACTTGATCAGATGTTTATTTGATGATGAGTTGATTATATAACAGAGTGATACTCTACAGTGAAACTATTTCGGTCAATTAAGAAATAGACACAAACAAACAACTAATTTAGACAAATGTTTAAAAAATATCTAACAAAATCATTCTTGCAACTTAAACTGATTGAAGAATTTCTCAACTTTAGCTGACAGTGTGGCCGACAGTGTTTTGGGTTTCCAAGCTACGATTATATAATTCCGACCTCTTATATAATGTGCGAACAAATTCGTTACGAAACTGATGTCCAAGGACTTTCCTCTTGACCTTTCAAGAAAACGAATTTCATAGCTTATCGGTCCATCTAAAAGTAGCGGAGCATAACGCAATAATATTCTGTTATTTTTTGTTGATAAATGCCACTGACAAATGAGTTACCTGTTGCAAAGAGAGTGAGTTATTTGCTTTCAACAACGCGTCTTTCGACGCACGTCCGACCAAGGCAGCCATTTTCTTTTTCCACCACACATTCAAGACTACGGAACGGGCCGACGAGTTGCCTCCGGAATCGGTGCGATCGGTCCTAATTACCGGAACGTACCGGAACGAACCCATTCCCCCCCCCCCCCATTTTATTATTACTTTTTTATTTTTTCACCTGCATATTGAGTTGATCATTAAATAAATACCAATTTTGAAAGTCCTTTTATTGCAGCATTATGAAATTTAAACATTGTTACATTGCAGTATGATCACAGTAATACAGAATTATTTTAGACGAGATTAATCAAGCATATATCCATGTAAACCTTACTCTTCCCTTCATAAAATATCGTTTTCCAGGGTGTTCATTACATGCACTTGATAACGTGATTATTTTTTGTTTATTTCTCCTGTTGGCATGTTTGTCTCCTTTGTGGGATATACATTTTTTTTTCATTTATCTGTTGATCATAGATTGTGAGTACTCACTAGAACCTCTTCATTTAGGCTTTCCTTACGAACACCCTCAATCTATGTTTAATGAAGAAATGAGATATACATATAAAAAAAAAAATCACGCCTGAAGCCAATAGCCATGTTGCGGGTGACGATTTATTTATGTTGTTGTTTGTTACTACTCACTGTGTGTATCACTTGTGTCTTTTTATTTTGGATGACTATATGGCCATTTTGTGGGAAAGTAACTGTCCTTATGGCCTTCCTTTGTTTAGGTTTCCATTATAGTCTGGTCGCTTAATGTTTGTGTTTCTTTCCCTTTGGTGCTTTGATGGGTGGATTAAGTTAATCGTATCGATTCCTGATCTTTGTTTTACTTCTAATTTTTTATTTCTTTTCTTTTCATTTTTCCTTTTTTAAAAGCTCTACTTTATTTATTTATTTATTTATTTATATGATTTTTGTCTTCTTTTAAGTGTTCTTTTAAGCTGACGTGCGTTATTTCGACCATTTACACCTCATTCACACCTAGTTAAAAGATCGACACATCTTTTTATCAACACCATACATAATTAGAGTAGTGAATAGATGACTGAGGCACTCTGTCAGATTTATCGGATTATAACTGTAACATACTTGAATCGCTTTGAACTGGCGGAATTTAAATCGATTGACAAATTATTGCGTACCTTGTTATTTTATTTTTTATTTAATTCCTTTCTTGAGATCATGAGGTTAACAGCTACCCATTCGACTATTATCAAACGCCAAGGCACTGGAAAGTCTGGTTTGAAATAACAATAGTTTTGAAATCTAATGAATAAATAGAAAAAATTAAACAAATGTGGCCAAAAGCTAGTTTCACATAAGCAGTAGTTTGAGATATCAGTGTTTGAGATAACGAGAATCAACTCTAACATGACTCAAAATGACAAAAGAACATCAAGTTAACACGTCCATGAAATGAATAAACCCCAAACCCCACATATAGAGAGAAAACTGGGGTCTACGGGTGTATTCATTATTCTCCTTATTTTTGCTAAAAAAACATGGACTGTGGGTATTCCTTAGAACCGCCTCACTGGCCTCACTGGGGCGGTTCTGACGAGCACCCACAAGCTATGTTTGCAGTATACATTAGAAAAAAATCCCAGATTTTAATAAGAAAAGTCACCACTTAGGAGATATGAAAGAATGCACAATGTTACACGGATGTATTATCGTAATGATAATTAATAAATGGATTCGTAATTTGGCGAGAGTGTGTTTTATAGTTTTAAGCCCCACCAACAGCAAAGATCATACAGAGGCGACACCTCGGTTAAAAGACTCGTCTAAATGTCCGGAGGAGCCCGGGATCGAACTCACGATCCCTGGTTTATGAGGCAAGTAGCGTAGCCACTACACCACGAAGGCTTCTAAGTAAATTGGTGATATATTTGTATAAAAAGGCACACGTCTATGCCCGATACATCTGTATGCACTAGAGTGCTATACTATCTGGTTATAGAAATAACTATTTGGATTAATATCTGTGATGTTGTTCAATTTATTTCTGCTCCAAACACCACTAAGGAAAGTGATTTTTATGGCTCTGACGCCCTGGGTGAGATTATTGTGAACTGACCCAAATACAATAAACCTGTTAGACTTGTCATTTTTAATTTCAATAAACTTGTTTCTGATCTTGATATTGACACTGACACTCCTGATACCTGTGATTGCAAAATAATCAGCGTATTGCTATTCTGCTGCTGGCCATATTATTACTGGCAATTAAAACAAAATCCTGATTCTAGGATACGAAATATAATTTCTAAAGGACCGAAATATCGATTTCCTTCTAAAATTTATTTCAATAAGTGTAGCGATGAAATCACTGCTTTCTTGAATGAATTTGGTAATCGATGGTGTAAATGGTGTTTGTTGAGCATAAAGCTCTCAAAGAATAGTAACTTAGCATTCTGAAACTAGTGAACAAACGCAGTTCTTTCTACTCTCAAAATGTTCCTCGTGTGGCATCCTATGGCGTTTATATTTCGCAATTAATTCGTTTTGCCAGAGTGTCTAACATGTAATTGACTTCAACACTCGTAATAAATTGTTAACTGCTAAACTTCTTAATCAGAGTTATCGGTATCATAAACTACGCAAAGCCTTTTCAAAATTTTATAGACTTCATTCCGATTTAATTTCAAAATACAATGTTGGACTTAAATCTCTTCTGCAACAAGGTCTATCGGAACACGAATATTATGGTGACTTAGTATATAAACTCAGAAAAATATATAAATGCAATGACTTCAGCACCCAATTTCGTAAAATAGTTCTTTGATATAAAAAGATTGGGTGCAACATCAAAGTTATACGACAGACTGCGTGCATGGTAGTTAACCAAATCAGTGTTGACAACTTTGATTCCCTCTTTAATTGCACACCGGTGGGTCAGGCCTCAGATTCTATGACGGTCCCAGGCGTTTTCGTGCTTAAAGTCTGTCTACTTATGATTTTTTCACCCTTACACTACACTTACTCATAATCTTATAAAAGAAAAACTTAATGATTTAATTGAATGGACATTCCATAGGGAAGACTCCCTCTATCTTGCATGCAATCTTTTAAGAAATGCTTTATCACTTCTGGAGAGCATAAAAATTATACTTTATGGTCATGTCGGAAAGTGTGTGAAGCGCTCACCTTCCTGTTTGAAATATTTACATAAGATTTGGTACTAAGTTATTTAGACAAGTTGTGGGTATTCCGATGGGTACTAATTGCGCACCACTTGTGGCTGATCTGTTTTTGTTTTGTTATGAGAGAGACTTCATGATGTCCCTTTATGCTGAAAACCAGTCTAAAATCAATGAAGCTTTTAGCTCCACCTCTAGACATTTGGATGATTTATTAACTATTGATAATACCTATTTCGATCGTTTGATCTGTCAAATTTGCCCACAGAACTTCAGTTAAATAAAGCAAATTCTTCTGATACCGAGGCCTCGTTTTTAGATTTACATCTGTCTATTGTAGATGGATTTGTTTCTTGCAAAATTTATGATAAACGCGATGATTTTGATTTTGAGATTGTAAAGTTTCCTTCTTTTTTTTGGATGGCGATGTTCCTCGTGCGCCATCCTATGGCATTTGCATTTCGCAATTAATTCGATTTGCCAGAGTGTGTAGTCATGTAACTGACTTCAAAACTCGTAATTTTATTACAATTAACTTACTCCATCCATCAAAGACACCAAAGGGAAAGAAACACAAACTTGAAGCGACCAGACCATAATGGAAAACTAATCTAAGGAAGGCCACAAGGGCAGTTACTTTCCCACAAAGTTTGTTTTGGCTTCAGCTGATAAGTAGGTTCTATAAAAGGGTTATCCTTTGGAAGCAAGGGATACACCACAGAACTGGAAAATATGGAGTGTACATGTTTTGTAAGGCTTATGTTGGCTGGTACCTGATGCTCTGTCTCTGGTCGGTGGAATTCGTTTCCGCTGACCGTTCCAAGGCGGTTGTTCTGTCGCGATTTTTGTTTTGTTATGGTTTGTCTTTATGTGTTTGTGTCGCTTATATTTTTTTTATTTTGGATAGCCTATTGACCATTTTGTGGGAAAGTGACTGTCCTTTTGGCTTTCCGCTATTGATGTTTCCATTAGGGTCTCTTGTTTCATGTTTGTGTTTCTTTCCCTTTGGAACTGTGGGTTAACTGTATCGATCCTGGTCATTGCCTCCACTTCTATAGATTAAATCACCGAACTGTCCCCGAAGATACTGGGTAAATCTATAAAATCCAAACCCTTATTAATGAAGGATATTTTGATGTAATGGCGTTTGCGATTAATTTCAGAATCGATGAAATGACGAAGTACATGCTGAGTATAATATCTAGTTAAAAGAGCAGCATCGTATAACTGATTGAAACCATCGTAGAATTTATTCGCCTCGGTGTCCAGA
This sequence comes from Lucinisca nassula, assembly GCA_963580285.1. Classification (NCBI taxonomy): domain Eukaryota; kingdom Metazoa; phylum Mollusca; class Bivalvia; order Lucinida; family Lucinidae; genus Lucinisca; species Lucinisca nassula. The sequence continues at coordinate 40,327,217 of OY757017.1, forward strand.
ATACGTAATGCAGAAATGGGTAATGAACTTAGAAATTCAATAATTTTATGGACAGTCACTTGAGCCTGTTATTGTTTCTTTTAAAAGCACTTTATTTACGTTTATAATTGCCATTTTTTTGTGCCGTGTGATCTATTTTTGCTCTTTCGACAGTCCAGAAGCGAGACAATATCAAAATCGGGCATTTTTGATATATTACATCGTGCTAAATGTTGTCATTAAAGCCCAATGGAAAATGTCTCTGTAATAATTGAATCCATTTTAATTCAGTTCCATGTTGTTTAATAATTTTAAACCTAGCTGTAGAGTTTACATCATAGTAAATTTTTTCCACTGGCCGTATATAAATGTTATTTACAGAATGACCTGTCCGTTTGAAATGACAGTGCATAAAAGTGTCAGTTATTTAAGTGATTTCTTGCTGTCGAGTCCTCACCGTTGTCTCACCTGTGGTTCTTTGATTATTTGTGTTCACGGAGATGTTGCACTGGTGAGTTAGGAGGCCTTCATGCGGACTGAACAAATTATTTGTCTAAATCGCGACGGAAGTAAGGGCAAGGATTGTGGCCACGTAAAATCGATTTAAGCCCCCCCCCCAGTGGAAATCTTTCCACTGACCGTTCCAAGGCGGTTCTTCTGTGGCGATTTATTTATGTTGTTGTTTGTTACTTACTGTGTGTATCACTTGTGTCTTTTTATTTTGGATGGCCATATGGCCATTTTGTGGGAAAGTAGCTGTCCTTATGGCCTTTCTTTGTTAGGTTTCCATTATGGTCTGGTCGCTTAATGTTTGTGTTTCTTTCCCTTTGGTGTCTTTGATGGGTGGAGTAGGTTAATTGTATCGATTCCTGATCTTTGTTTTACTTCTACTTTACTCATTCTACGATAGTGTCCGTTAAATCTTGTTTTTAACATGCGGTTAGTTTTCCCGACGTACTGCATTTTACAATTTGCAGTCTGTCAGGTTATCACATTAACTCCGACGATTTACATGTCAAATCGGATATGTTAACTACAGAAAAGCCTCTACCGTTTACAGATGAAGAAAGGGTAGATGCAGTGCATAAATGCGAACAGCATCTGCACCTCTTAGCATTGCACTTAGAAATACTAGGATACATTCCACTTCTTTTGAAAGGATTGGGCTATTTTCTAAGAATGGGCGATTTGATAGGAGATAATCTAACTCTTAGATTATTTTTAAATAAATTGGTACTGCATGCTCCACTGAAATTAACGGAAGCGACAGAAAACAAATATATAGGTCTGACCAATAGCGACGGCAACATAGCTCTAAAGTTGTCAATAGAATGGGGAATCCGTTACGAAGAAGCAGAATGTAAGCTAAGGGGAGATATTGAAAGTTTAAATTTATTTGTGATACAAAACAGCTATGCCTACAAAAAGCCCATAGATATAATCACGCAATTGTTATACAACGAGGTACGAACAACGGTCTTATAAAGACCTTCAACAGGTATCTAAAGGCTGTCAAATTAAGGAACGGTGAAACGCAATTGTAAATGCAACCCCTGAGGATTGGAAACAAGAAGAGCATTAATGCATCTACGGGGATACCTTTTACCGCCACCACATTGCACAAACAAAACAGCCCTGATATGCAAAATAGAAGTGCGACAAATATAATCTGGAAAGGGCTATCCCTTGGAAGCAAGGAATACACCACAGAACTGGAACATACAGAGTGTACATGTTTTCTGGGCCAGACTAGCTAGTTTCGACCAATTAGGCCTCATCAGTGACCCTCAAATATTCTCAAAGTTCCACAATGGAATCAAAGATCCCAAAGGACAAGAAAATATAAACTACACTATGATGTAGGGCAGGGGGACATTTACGGCCGCCACACAGTCCCAGACACCAGCTGTAGTGACGTTAAATATGTTCTAGAAAGGGTTATCCCTATGAAGCAAGGAATACACCACATAAATGGAAAATATGGAGTGTATATGTTTTCTTGGCCAGACTAGATAGTTTCGGCCAATTAGGACTCATCAGTGACCCTCAAATATTTTCAAAGTTCCACAATGGAATCAATGATCCCAAAGGACAAGAACATATAAACTACACAATGATGTAGGGCAGGGGGACTTTTTACGGCCGCCACACAGTCCCAGACACCAGCTGTAGTGACGTTAAATATGTTCTAGAAAGGGGTACCCCTTGGAAGCAAGGAATACACCACAGAACTGGAACATACAGAGTGTACATGTTTTCTGGGCCAGACTAGCTAGTTTCGACCAATTAGGCCTCATCAGTGACCCTCAAATATTCTCAAAGTTCCACAATGGAATCAAAGATCCCAAAGGACAAGAAAATATAAACTACACTATGATGTAGGGCAGGGGGACATTTACGGCCGCCACACAGTCCCAGACACCAGCTGTAGTGACGTTAAATATGTTCTAGAAAGGGTTATCCCTACGAAGCAAGGAATACACCACATAACTGGAAAATATGGAGTGTATATGTTTTCTTGGCCAGACTAGCTAGTTTCGGCCAATTAGGACTCATCAGTGACCCTCAAATATTTTCAAAGTTCCACAATGGAATCAATGATCCCAAAGGACAAGAAAATATAAACTACACTATGATGTAGGGCAGGGGGACTTTTTACGGCCGCCACACAGTCCCAGACACCAGCTGTAGTGACGTTAAATATGTTCTAGAAAGGGTTATCCCTTGGAAGCAAGGAATACACCACAGAACTGGAAAATATGGAGTGTATATGTTTTCTTGGCCAGACTAGCTAGTTTCGGCCAATTAGGACTCATCAGTGACCCTCAAATATTTTCAAAGTTCCACAATGGAATCAATGATCCCAAAGGACAAGAAAATATAGACTACACTATGATGTAGGACAGGAAGACATTTTACGGCCACCACACATTCCCAGACACCAGTTGTAGTGACGTTAAATATGTTCTAGAAAGGGTTATCCCTTGGAAGCAAGGGATACACCACAGAACTGGAAAATATGAGTGTATATGTTTTCTGGGCCAGACTAGCTAGTTTCGGCCAGTTAGGCCTCATCAGTGACCCTCAGATATTTTCAAAGTTCCACAATGGAATCAATCCAAACGGACAAGAAAAATATAAACTACACTATGATGTAGATCAGGGAGAAATCTGTTTTGGTCTATAAAATTCTAATGAAGTTTTAAATAAATTGAAATCCAGATGTTTTCGTGCTTCAAGTCTGTCTACTTATGATTTTTCCACCCTTTACACTAAATTTTCTCACAATCTTATGAAAAAAAAAACATAATGATTTAATTGAATGGGCATTTCATAGGAAAGACTCCATCTTTCTTGCGTGTATTGTGAGAATTTTTTTTTTTTTTTTTTTTTTTTGTTTGTTTCTTTTTCACTTCTGAAGAGCATACAAATTATACTTTATGGTCTTGTCAGAAAATGTCTGAAGCTCTCACCTTTCTACTTGACCATATTTCCGTAAGATTTGGTACTAAATTATTTAGACAAATTGTGGGTATTCCGATGGGTACAAAGTGCGCACCCCTTGTGGCTGATCTGTTCTTGATTTGTTATGAAAGATACTTCATGATGTCCCTTTCCATTGAAAACCAATCTAAAATCATTGAAGCCTTTAGTTCGACTTCTAGATATTTGGATGATTATTAAATATTGGCAATATCTATTACGATGATTTGCTAAGTCAAATGTACCCCACAGAACTTCAGTTAAATAAAGCAAATTCTTCTGATACCGAGGCCCCGTTTTTGGATTTGCATCTATCTATTGTAGAATTTTTGCAAAATTTATGATAAACGAGATGATTTTGAGATGGTAAATTTTCCTTTCTTGGATGGTGATGTTCCTTGTGCGGCATCCTATGGCGTTTATATTTCGCAATTAATTTGATTTTCCAATGTTTAGTCATGTGACTGACTTAAATACTCATAATAAATTGTTAACTGCTAAATTTCTTATTCAGGGTTATCGGTATCATAAACTACGCAAAGCCTTTTCAAAATTTTATAGACGTCATTCCGCCCCCCCCTCACCCCCCCCCCCGCACCCCCCCCCCCCCCCATCGGGGGCTGGGGAAATAGATTGGGCTGCACGTTGCTTCCACACATAGCTGATACCGACCGAACATGAGTACTGGTTATCCGCTTAGAACGTCTAAGCCTGCCCAGGAAAATTGCTGCGCGTCCATGCTTATAAAAAGTAGAAGTAAAACAAAGATCAGGAATCGATACAATTAACTTACTCCACCCATCAAAACCACCAAAGGGAAAGAAATACAAACATTAAACGACCAGACCATAATGGAAACTTAAACAAAGGAAGGCCATAAGGACAGTTACTTTCCCACAAAATGGCCATATGGTCATCCAAAATTAAAAGACACAAGTGATACACATAGTAAGTAACAAACAACAACATAAATAAATCGCCACGGAAGAACCGCCTTTGAACGGTCAGTGGAAAGATTTCCACTGGGGAGGGGGGGGGGGAGGGGGGGGGGCTTAAATCGAGTTTATGTGGCCACAATCCTCGCCCTTACTTCCGTCACGATTTAGACAAATAATTTGTTCAGTCCGCATGAAGGCCTTCTAACTCATCAGTGTAACATCTCCGTGAACACAAATAATCAAATAACCACAGATGTGAGACAACGGTGAGGACTCGACAGCAAGAAACCACTGAAATGCTGGAGCAAAAGAAAACCAACAGTAAGACTCCGATGGGCCCGACCAGAGACAGAGCATCAGGCACCAACCAACATTACCTTGAATTAGATCTCTCTAATTCTCAATAAGCCTTTACGTTGGTACCGTCATAGAATCTGAGGCCTGACCCACCGGCGTGCAATTGAAGAGGGAAGCAAAGTTGCCAACCGTGATTGGGTTAACTACCATGCATGCAGTCTGTCGTATAATATCAATGTTGTACCCAATCTTTTTATATCGAAGAATGATTTTACGAAATTGGGTGCTAAAGTCATTGCGGTTATATATTTTTCTGAATTTATATACTAAGTCACCATAAAATTCGGGTTCCGATAGACCTTGTTGCAGAAGAGATTTAGTCCGATATTGAATTTTGAAATTAAATCAGAATGGCGTCTATAAAATTCTGAAAAGGCTTTGCGTAGTTTATGGTACCGATAACCCTGATTAAGAAGTTTAGCCGTTAATAATTTATTACGAGTGTTGAAGTCAGCTACATGACTACACACTCTAGCAAATCGAATTAATTGCGAAATATAAACACCATAGGATGGCGCACGAGGAACATCACCATCCAAAAAAGGAAAATTTACAATCTCAAAATCAAGGTCATCGCGTTTATCATAAAATTTGCATGAAACAAACCCATCTACAATAGATAGATGTAAATCCAAAAACGGGGCCTCGGTATCAGAAGAATTTGCTTTATTTAACTGAAGTTCTTGGGGGGTGGGAGGGGGGGGGGGTAAATCTGACTGATCAAACCATCGAAATAGATATTATCAATATTTAATAAATCATCTAAATATCTAGAAGTGGAGCTAAAAGCTTCAATAATTTCAAATTGGTAATCAATGGAAAGCGACAACATGAAGTCTCTTTCATAACAATACAAGAATAGATCAGCCACAAGAGGTGGTTCCATTGGGCGGCAGGGATTGAGATGTCATTTCATCTCAATGTCGGATAAAAGTCCCACAAATTTAGAAGCAACGTCTCCAAAATGACCTAAATAGTGCTGACGGGGACGTCGAACCTCAAATCAAACAAACAAAACAAATAGACGCCATTCCGATTTAATTTCAAAATTCAATGTTGGACTTAAATCCCTTCTATCAGAACTAGAATTTTATGTTGACTTGGTATATAAACTCAGAAAATATATAAAAGCAATGACTTCAGCGCCCAATTTCGTAAAATCATTCTTCGATATAAGAAAGATAGGGTACAACATAAATTTTATACGACAGACTGCATGCATGATAGTTAACCCAATTCGTGTTGAAATCTTTGCTTCCCTCTTTAATTGCACGCCGGTGGGCCAGGCCTCAGATTCTATGACGGTTCCAGCGTAAAGGCTTACTGAGAATTAGAGAGTATCTAATTTTATGTAATGTTGGTTGGTGCCTGATGTCTACTTTTGCTCCAGCATTTCAGTGGTTTCTTGCTATCGAGTCCTCACCATTGTTTCATCTCTGTGGCCCTTCGTTTTTTTTGTTCACGGAGATGTTGCACTGATGAGTAAGGAGGCCTTCATGCGGACTGAACAAATTATTTGTCTCAATCGCGACGGAAAACAGGGGCGAGGACTGTGGCCAAATAAAATCGATTTAGGCCCCCAGTGGAATTCGTTTCACTGACCGTTCCAATGCGGCTCTTCTCTCGCGGTTTATTTCTGTTATTGTTTGTCTATGAGTGTTAGTATCGCTTATATTATTTTATTTTGGATAGCCAGATGGTCATTTTGTGGGAAAGTAACTGTCTTTTTGGCTTTCCGCTATTGATGTTTCCATTAGGGTCCAGTTGTTTCGAGTTTGTGCTTCTTTCCTTTTCGTCTCTCTGATTGGAGCTGTGATGATGGGACTGAACAAATAATTTGTCTGAATCGTGACGGAAGTAGGGGCGAGGATGGTGGCCACGTAAAATCGATTTAAGCCCCTCCCCCCTCCCCCCACCCCAGTGAATTCGTTTCTGCTGACCGTTCAAAGTAGAAGTAAAACAAAGATAAGGAATTGATACAATTAACTTACTCCACCCATAAAAGACACCATGCGGACTGAACAAATAATCTAGGCGGTTCTTCTGTCGCGATTAATTTTTGTTATGGTTTGTCTTTGGGTGTTTGTGTCGCTTATATTATTTTATTTTGGATAGCCTTTTGGTCATTTTGTGGGAAATTAACTGTCCTTTTGGCTTTCCGCTGTTGGTGTTTCCGTTTGGTTCTGTTGCTTCATGTTTGTGTTTCTTGCCCTTTGGTGTCTCTGATGGGAGCTGTGGGTTAATTGTATCGATTCCTGATCATTGCCTCTACTTCTATTTTGGAAAATTAAAAGATCGTGAAATCAATTTTAATATAGATTAATCAGTCGTTCCGGTAGCACAAAGTCCACGGCGGGTACCGTTTCACCTACGTGACAAAGTATAAAAAGAACCGTCTGGAGAAAATGGACGTTATAGAACCTGTTACTGAAGCGACCCCGTGGTTCTCAAATTTAGTTGTTGCACCAAAAGCAAACGCCCGAAATGGGATAAGACTTTGTGTGGACATGCATAAAGCAAATCAAGCAATAAAAAAAGAACGTCACGTAACACCAACAATTGACGACATAGTTTTGAAATTAAATGGCTTTACAGTATTTTCAACGGTTGACCTAAATAAAGGTTTTCACCAGTTGGTCCTCTCAGAGGAAAGCAGACATATGACAACGTTTGCAACTCACGTCTGTCTTAGACCTAACAAAGAAGAAGTGGAGGCAATGATCAGGAATCGATCAGGAAGGATTAAACGGAACATTAAATATCAGTGACGATTTAATTGTAAATGGTAAGGCCCTTGAAGAACATGATCGAAACCTAGAAGCGTTGTTGAATAGGTTGCAAGGGAAAAACTTAACTTTGAATAAAAACAAGTGTAAGTTTGGAAAAACCAAAATGAAATTCCATGGATGTATTTTCTCTGAAAGTGGATTTTCTCCTGACCCGCAGCAGATTGAGGTCATTAAAAATGTGGAAAGTAGAAGTAAAACAAAGGTCAGGAATCGATACAATTAACTTACTCCACCCATCAAAGACACCGAAGAGAAAGAAACACAAACATTAAGCGACAAGACCATAATGGAAACCTTAACAAAGGAAGGCCATAAGGACAGTTACTTTCCCACAAAATTGCCATATGGCCATCCAAAATAAAAAGACATAAGTGATACACACAGTGAGTAACAAACAACACCATAAATAAACCGCCACAGAAGAACCGCCTTGGAACGGTCAGTGGAAAGATTTCCACTGGGGGCCCGGGGCTTAAATCGATTTAACGTGGCCACAATTCTCGCCCTTACTTCCGTCGCGATTTAGACAAATAATTTGTTCAGTCCGCATGAAGGTCTCCTAACTCATCAGTGCAACATCTCCGTGAACACAAAAAATCAAAGAACCAAAGAGGTGAGACAACGGTGAGGACTCGACAGCAAGAAACCACTGAAATGCTGGAGCAAAAGAAAACCAACAGTTAGACTCCGATCGAAAACAGTGAGTGAAATCCTTAGTTTGCTTGGGATGACAAATCACGTTTCACGCTTCATTAACAATTATTCATCAATTACGGAACCTCTGCGTCGGTTAACAAGACAGGAATATGCCTTCGAATGGACAGATGATCAAGAACAGGCATTTATTCGTTTAAAGGAGAGCTTGGTAAGTAACCGAGTTATGACTTATTTCGACCCTAATTTGCCCTCAGAATTGTGGGAAGGTACGAATCCAGTGGGTGTGTCCGGTATACTAATACAGCAAGGGAAAATAGTATCATACGGCAGCCGTGCACTGAGTCCAACAGAACAGCGGTACAGTCAAACAGAACGAGAAACGCTAGCTTGTGTTTTGGCTGCGAACATTTCCATCTGTATCTGTTCGGGAAAGCATTCGTATTAATCACTGATCACGCTCCATTGGAAACCATATTTAATAATGTGAAACAGATACACAATGCGCGTTTGGAGAGATTTAGACTTAGGTTAAATACCTACAATTTCAAAGTGAAATATCATAAAGCATCATCAATGATCTCGGATTATTGTTCTAGGCATCCGTATAAACCAGCATTGCTGAAGATTATGTCATATGACACGTGCCGCGCAGCCTGCTGAATTATCATTTTCAGACATGTTGTTATCATGAAATCTGTTATGGACGCGGTGCAGCGAAATAAATGGGAAAGACAAAAGTGCAAAAATAGTGAGGTTTTTCAGTGCTATAAGACAATATCTACAAAACTATCGGTTGTGTCAGTTGAACAAGGTACTGTCTTACTACGAGGTACGAGACTGTCTATACCAGAAACATTGCAAAAACAGGTTTTTGATCTTGCCCATGGGGGTCACCAAGACCGAGGTAAATGTAAGGCATTGTTTCGAGAGACATTATGGTTCCCATATATGGATAGACTTGTTGATGAGATATGCAGGGACTGTATTCCATGTCAGGGATTTTTGAACCAAACAACTCCTGACCCGATCAATCCAACTAAATTACTAAAACAAGCGCTTAGTGGATTTTTGGGACCGTTTACGTCGGGATATTATGACATGCCATTTTTGGATGACTAAAGTCGATTTCCCGTGGTCGAGAAACTGTCTAATCTTACGGTAAAGACCGTAATAGCGGGTCTCGATAATTTTTTCTTCAGTATCTTGGGTATCCGTAAAACATGCAGAACGGACAAACGACCTCCGTGGAAGTGATCAGATGGAAGTTTTGCATGATAACCATTCAGTTCAAAGACAAATACGTTACTCGGGATGCTTCGCAGTTCAAATTCATCAGATATCCAGGTAACACGACGACAGAACAACAGCGACGCCAACAAAATGGGAAGCCAACGTCGAGTCAGTCGGATTGTCGATGGTCAGTACAGCCTCCGAAACCAAGGCAATTGCGACGTTCGACACGGGAAATTCGTCCACAATGTAGATTTAAGGATTGATAAGTGTAATAAGTGTGATTGTGTATTTTGTGCATTTCAGATTTTGTGCTTATGGAATATGGATTAAAGTGTGTTTTCCTGTGACACGCGATTTTTTACATCTGACTAGTACAGGCATTAGCTCATAATAGAAGTGGAGGCAATGATCAGGAATCGATACAATTAACCCACAGCTCCCATCAGAGACACCAAAGAGAAAGAAACACAAACATGAACCTACAAACACTACTGGAAACATCAACAGCGGAAAGCCAAAAGGACAGTTACATTCCCACAAAATGGCCAATAGGCTATCCAAAATAAAATACTATAAGCGACACAAACACCCGAGGACAAACCATAACAAAAACAAACCGCGACAGAAGAACCGTCTTGGAACGGTCAGCGGAAACGAATTCACTGGGTGGGGGGGGGGGGGGCTTAAATCGATTTTACGTGTTCACAATCCTCGCCTTTACTTCCGTCGCGATTAAGACAAATAATTTGTTCAGTCCGCATGAAGGCCTCCTAACTCATCAGTGTAACATCTCCGTGAACACAAAAATCAAACGACCACAGAGATGAAACAACGTTGAGGACTCGACATACCTGTATTATATGGGTAATGTCATACGAAAATAAAGTTTCAATCAGTGCGCGTGTTGATTCGAAATCAGTTTGGGATAAACAAGTTTTTTTTCTCTATTGTAAATAGCAGATTTATTTTTTTTTTCATGTGACTCACGTGTGAAACAATTTTCATGAACATACTTCAAAGATAGGATTTCGCCTTCACGGACATTTTCAAAACATTTCAAAGGAAATAGTACCAGCGGACTGACAGCGTAATACATGAGGAGAACATTGGGAAACTCAATTTCCATGTGCCATTAAGGTTAATGCTTGCATTTTGTTATCAAAAATATTTTTGTGAGAAAACATACATTGTTTGTGTGGTATTTTGTGACACTTGACATTCTTTTGCATTAACTTTCACTTGGAGGAAGAAAACTAAACTAAACCATCCATTTAAGGGTCTCGTACGTACACGACACACACACTTCACCCCGACCACGCAAACAATGTTGACAGTCAGCAAGAATGCCCTTAAAGGCCAGGTGCTTGTTAATATGGCTAATTAGTTTATGCTCTAGGGTTTTAAAACAGATGCATGTAAGCGACACTAGTCTACAATTTGCAACATCATATTTTTCTCCTTTTTTATAGACCGGTTGTCGCCAATCAACTGGTACAGCGCCCTGAGCAAGTAATTCTTTCTTTCCATCTTTGACCATTACTCGCAGGTGTATATTACATACACTCCATGTTGTAGGGTTGAAATCCTACCCAGTAACCATGTAATTACCGTAGGGGTCTATAACCTGCACAGAATATGACTCTTCCTGCATAGTTACCAGTTAACTTCCCGATCTGAAGGACTGTGCACTTTATGGCATTCATCCTTGCAAATGATGCCAATGGAGCGTGTTCGGACACCGAAATAATCACCGCCTCCGGGGATCGAACCGGGGCCTCTAGCATCAGAGGCAAGTGCACTAACCATTGAGCTATCACGCTCCTATTCATTAATCTATCTATCTTCATATACTGAGCCGGTCATACTTGGCCATTACCTCAGTTAGATTGTGTGCTAAATTTAGCACAAAAAGTCACTGGATGCGTTCTTACAACTATTTTCAATCAGCTTTCAGTGGTGTACTAAAACGCATACCCCTGACTCCCAATCAACACGTACCATGCGGGCTTTGAACTCCTCTTAGGTCCGGTTTTCGCACACCCTTTTCAACAGACACTTGATTCGGGTGAAATTTCCAAGGACTGGTCTTTAGCAAATATATGCCCATTGTACAAGAAAGGTGTTCGAACTTATGCTAGAAATTATCGCCCTTTATCACTCACATGTGTACCTTGTAAACTTTTGAAAACTAGCTAGACTGGCCCAGAAAATATGTACACTCCATATTTTCCAGTTGTGTGATGTAGTCCTTGCTTCCAAAGGATACATTATAGTGTAGTTTATATTTTCTTGTCCTTTGGGATCATTGATTCCATTGTGGAATTTTGAAATATTTGAGGGTCATTGATGAGGCCTAAATGGCCGAAACTAGCTAGTCTGGCCCACAAAATATGTACACTCCATATTTTCCAGTTATTTGGTGTATTCCTTGCTTCCAAAGGATAACACTTTGTAGGACATATTTTGGAGCACATTGTTTGTTCAAATGTACTGGCCCACCTTGACCAACATAAACTGTTATCTGATCGATAGCATGCTTTCAGAAAGGACCATACCTGTGAAACACAACTGGTGACAGTGATAGATGATTGGGCTAAAATCTTGGATAATGGTGGACAAATTGACAAATTCATCTTGGATTTTGAGAATGCTTTTGATACACCTCCTCATGAGTTTCTGAAAAGCAAACTTTATGGATATGGCATTGGTGGCAAAACTTTAAAATGGATTGACGCTTTTCTATGCCATAGAGAGCAACGGGTGGTTGTTAATGGAAGTAAATCTGATTGGGCCCCTGTCGTGTCTGGGGTCTTTCTGTCTTTATTTCTACTTATACTGCGATCGATCACATTTGACCATTACTCGCAGGTGTACATCACATGGACAGTAACCATGTAATTACGGTACGGGTCTTTAACCTGCACAGGAGATGACTCTTCCTGCACAGGGGGGGGCTCCAGTTAACGTCCCGATCCGAAGGACGGTGCACTTTTTGGCATTCAACCCTGCAAATGATGTCAATGGAGCGTATTCGGACACCGAAATAATCACCGCCTCCGGGGATCGAACAGGGGCCTCTAGCATCAGAGGCAAGTGCACCAACCACTGAGCTATCACGCTCCCACAGGGGACGGTTCTTGGTCCACTTCTTTTCTCCCTTTACATAAATGACATCTCACAGGAAATTGATTCAGAAATAAGGCTGTACGCTGATGAATGTGTTTGCTACCGAGATATAAAAACTTCGGAAGATACAGTGAAACTTTTAGTGGCCCAACTTCAGTATGATATCGACAAATTGGGTAGCTAGGCTATGAAGTGGGGAATGCGGTTCCAACCCAGTAAATGTAACATGATGCAACCTACAAGAAAGCGGATCAAAAAGATCAATGCTACCTATGAACTGGAAGGAACTCTCCTTGAAAATGTAGAAAGCATTAAATACCTCGGTTGACAATAACGAATGATTTAAGGTGGAGCACTCACATTAGTAATGTTTGTACTAAGGCAAATAGGACCCTTGGCTTCTTGAGACGGGATCTGTCAGCATGCCCACAAGACGTAAAAGAAATGGCATACAAGTGACTGGTTCGTCCAGTCCTGGAATATGCAACTACGTAGTGGGATCCACCTACTGTTACCCTCTATGAGGAACTGGAGAAAGTCCACAAACGCGCGGCCCGTTTTGTAACCGGGAATTACTCGTTTGAAACTGGGAGTATGACTGGCATTCTGGAACATTTAAGTGGGAATCTCTTAAAGAGAGGAGAAAACAAAGTAGGCTGATACTTTTATGTAAAGGTCTAAAGGGTAGAGCCATTATACCCATGGAGGGCACTGTTCCCCCCTTCAAAGACAACACTTCGGAAAAAAACATTCATTAGCCCTCCAAAAAATCGGCACTAGGACTGACATCTACAAATTTAGCTTCATCCCTAGGACAATATCAGATTGGAACGAGCTCCCCTCTTCTCTCTTGATAACTGCAGAAGGTGCATATCTAGATTCACCACCCTTGTGAGGTCTAGGGGCTAGTTCTGTGGGTCGAAGGTCCTGGTGATGGATTGTCTAAGGACGTGTCACCAGTAAACAATTCTGATTCTGATTCTCTGCAGTTTAGGCATTTACTAGAGAGGAGGGAAGACTGTTCCACTGAGGAATAGTTCTAGGGAAGGATGGATTCTCCAGGGCATCACTATAGGCCTGGTACCTACGATATTGACTATTGTTTAATTTTGATGTTTTTAACCTGCCTTTAACTACACTCACTCTGCACTAACACTTTCAATCTTTTACCATGTCTCACTTTCACACTTTTATATCTCCTACAATCCTGCTTTTATCCTTGCACTGACAGCGCACCTGCACATAATATTCGCAAGAGGGTGTTGCAGTATAGATAGATAGATAGATAGATAGATAGATAGATAGATAGATAGATAGATAGATAGATAGATAGATAGATAGATAGATAGATAGATAGATAGATAGATAGATAGATAGATAGATAGATAGATAGATGCCCTTCCGCCCCAACTGAGGTAATGGCCGACTCATAATAAGAAGGGAGATATAGATAGATAGCTTGAGTTGAAGTAGTCACAGGGGTCACCCCTCGGTCTTGATTGACCTTCGGAATATTCTGAAGGTCCGACTTAGACCGAGGTATCACCAATGTTGGGGAGTTTGGATCCAAAGGACGGAGTACTTGCGGTGCGGCATTCATCAGTGAGTACTGTGTGTACAGAAAAGATCTCATGGCGGTGGGGTGATGTTGCTCATTCATAGAGACATCCCTCACATGCCTTTCATGGAACTTGAGAATGACACCGAATCGGTCTGGGTTAAGGTTTTTGCAAATAAAACTTCCCACTTCGTAGCAAGTTGGTATCGACCACCAAATGGTACAATCGAAAACTTCCAGTTGTTTAAAGACCAACTGGATTGCATTAAATCGCAGCATAAGGGTAAAAAACTCCCGGCTGTACATGTTCTAGGTGACCTCAACTTCAGAGACATTGCTTGGCCCGACAGGCTCAGCAAACAAGGCACAATGCTGAGTCAGTCGGAAGGACAAATATTAATTGACATTATGAACGATCATGGCCTTGAACAAATTGTTAACTTCCCCACTCGTGATAAGAACACATTGGATCTGATCCTTACGACTTTGCCAGGACAATTCGAAGACATTCATTCCCCAGATAAACTAAGTGACCACGATGTTGTCTCCGGATATTTAAAAATTCACATCCCACCAATAAAGAAACCTCGGAGGAAAGTGTACTCATATCAGAAAGGTGACTATGAAACTATGAGGAAGGATGCACTCAGATTTGCAAAGGAGAATTACTTTAATGGCCATTCAGATGCTCGGTCTGTACAGGAGAATTTTGATTTGATAACTTCTTTCATTCATACTTCGGCCGAAAATCATATCCCCTCAAAAACTAGTAGGGCTGTATCTTCTATTCCCTGGATCACTCCAGAGATAAGAAGGAAAATTCGCAGAAGGAATAAGATTCATGCAAAGGCAAAAAAGACGGGAAGTGGTAAACTCCGGACAAAATTTGAAAACTTGAGACGTGAAATCAAGACTGATATAAAAAATCAGCATGATTTGTATGTGAATAACTTGGTAGGTGATGTAAAGGCAAATCCCAGAGACTTCTACAGATATATTAATAGCCAGAAGAAAGACAGGCAAGGTATCCCGCCCCTTAATAAAAGAGGAGGGGACGGGGTTGCTGAATCAGACTCTGAAAGGGCAGAGGAACTAGTTGGTCAATTCAATGATGCATTTAATAAAACTGAGTTCACGGAGGTCCCATTAACTGGAAGATCGGCCCCATTCATGAATAATATTGTTGTGACAGCTGCAGGAGTGATCAAATTACTTCAAGGCTTAAACCCCAGTAAGGCCTTAGGACCTGATGAGCTTCATCCCAGAGTCCTGAAGGAACTAGCAAATGAGTTGGGTCCAGTTTTCGCACACTTGTTTCAACAGTCTCTTGATACGGGTGAAATCCCCAAAGAATGGCTCTTAGCAAACATTTGTCCACTCTTCAAAAAAGGAGATAGGGCTCTTGCCCGCAATTATCGCCCTGTGTCTCTGACTTGTGTTCTGTGTAAATTGCTGGAACATATAGTCTGCTCAAACATCATGGCCCACTTGGACGAACATAAACTTTTGTCAGACAGACAACATGCATTTAGGAAAAGGCACAGTTGTGAAACTCAACTAAGCACAGTTATTAATGACTGGGCAAAAATCTTGGACAAAGGGGGACAGGTGGACACATTTATTCTGGACTTCGAGAAGGCTTTTGACACCCCTCCTCATGAACTACTTAAATCTAAGTTATTTGGTTATGGAATTGGGGGAAAGACCCTAAAATGGATAGATTCCTTTCTTTGCTACAGAAAACAGCGGGTTGTTGTTAATGGTGAATCTTCGGAGTGGGCTTCAGTTTTGTCTGGAGTCCCGCAAGGGACCGTTCTTGGTCCACTTTTGTTCTCCCTGTACATCAATGATATTTCCACTGACATTGACTCAGAAATAAGACTGTTCGCAGATGACTGTGTTTGTTACCGGGAAATTAGAGATACAGATGACTCATTGAAACTTCAGGCTGACATAGATAGATTAGGATGTTGGGCACGTAAATGGGGCATGAGATTTCAGCCAGTTAAATGCAATATTATGCAGATAACTAGGAAGAGATCTAATAAAGTTGAGGCTTCTTACACCTTAGAGGGAACGGTCCTCGAGAATGTGGACTCCATTAAATACCTTGGAGTGACAATCTCACACAACTTGAGATGGAATACTCATATTAGCAACATGTGTACTAAGGCAAATAGAACGCTTGGTTTCCTGAGGCGAAATCTTCATCAGTGCCCTCAGGATGTAAAAGAGGCAGCATATAAAGGTCTTGTTCGCCCAATCTTGGAATATGGTAGTTGTATCTGGGACCCCAGTGGAGTGGTCCTTAACGATGAAATTGAGAAAGTTCAGAATAGAGCTGCTAGATTTGTAACAGGCAATTACTGCTTTGAAACTGGGAGCATGACTGGAATACTTGGAAAATTAAAATGGGAGTCTCTCAAGAAAAGGAGAAAAGACAGTAGGCTAATCCTTTTATACAAAGGTCTAAAGGGTGCTGCCAGCATTCCAACAGATGACCTTGTTCCCCCAGCTAGATACTGTAGAAATCACCATTCGTTGGCGTTTCAGACCCTTAGCGCAAGAACTGACATTTATAAAGAGTCGTTCTTCCCCAGAACCATTAGAGATTGGAATGCCCTTCCCGATTCGATTATTTCGACAGCTGAAGGTGCTGATGATTGTGTAGCTAAATTTACCTCTTTGGTTAGAGCTAGGGACTAACTTCCCACTTGGGAATCAGAATCAGAATCAGAATTGTTACTGGTGACACGTCAAATGACATTCATACACCAGGACCTGTGATGTGGGAAGTTAGTCCCTAGCTCTAACCAAAGAGGTAAATTTAGCTACACAATCATCAGCACCTTCAGCTGTCGAAATAATCGAATCGGGAAGGGCATTCCAATCTCTAATGGTTCTGGGGAAGAACGACTCTTTATAAATGTCAGTTCTTGCGCTAATGGTCTGAAACGCCAACGAATGGTGATTTCTTCATTCCGGTCGGTTCCGTTTTTTTTTTTGTTTTTTTTGGCAAATGACGGATTAGTGTTCTTGAGGTAAAACTGGTTCCCGTGCCGAACCGGCAGGCAAGTAACTAACGAAGCTGTCACACAAACGTTGTTTGGAGTTGTTTAAGAAGTATATTGTATTGTTGGTTGATATATAAACCAGTTAAATACTTATAACTACCTTTAACATATTCAGATATTGATAATTGTTGCCTGCCCGTTGACACCCCCCCCAAGAAGTTTCGTCTCGTGAGGTTTCGACCTTAGTCCTTATCACAAATTTTTAAGCCATGTTGATAGTTTCACAATAGGAGGTTTTAGGAATTCCGTTTATGACGTCATTCTTGCGCATGCGCAAAACACTGGCCGTCAATTGAAACGGCCATCGCTATTCAAATGTATTGGCAGAACTTAAATGCTAACAATATTCAGACATTTTGAGAGAAAATATACCTGTTTACATTAAAATAATGCCTCGAGAAGGTAAGAATGATATTTTGCTTTTATTACCGAAATTCATTTATCCTAAATCCGTTTTTAATTGAGGAAAATCTCTTCGTGAATGACCCATGTCAATGGCTTGAGATACCGTTATTCACGAAAGCTTACTTACAAAATAAGTATTTACGTAACTTTTCGTTTTATTCGCTATCCAAGTATAGCTATCACATATGGACATATCTATCTATCTATCTATCTATCTATCTATCTATCTATCTATCTATCAGAGAGAGATAGATAGATAGAGGGGTTTGACTGACAAACTGACAGTAGACTGAAAGACAGACAGACCGACTGTCTGAGTGACTAACAGACGAACATACTGACAGTCGAAAAAAACTAATGAGTGGACTGACAGACGGGTGTCGAGTGAACGTTGGCTCGACGTCATGCCCAACTCACTTCAATGTCACGTGACCGTTGAGATGAGAGGTTTGACTGATCCCTGTATCTAAGAAGCCTTAACCCTTTTTGTATCACTGAAATGGAATCGTTCAATGTCACATGACCGTTGGGATGAGAGAGAGAGAGAGAGAGAGAGAGGGGGGTTTTACTGACAAACTGACAGTAGACTGACAGACAGACCGACTGACTAACAGACGAACGGACAGACAGTTAGACAGACAAATAAACATACTGACAGTCGAAAAAAAAACTAATGAGTGGACTGACAGACGGGCGTCGAGTGAACGTTGGCTCGACGTCATGCCGAACTCACTTCAATGTCACGTGACCGTTGAGATGAGAGGTTTGACTGATCCCTGTATCTAAGAAGCCCTAAACCCTTTTTGTATTATCGAATCGTAGTCCTTATATATAGCAGGAGTCCATTAAAAATTTAGGGGTGTCATGTTGTGTTTTCTTCAAAATTTATTTGGAAAATGGCCGAACTTTTTGCAAACATTATAGGCCCTGATCAGACGCCGCGTTCTGCGGCGTCTGATCTGGGCCTGCACTGTTTGTCACTTAACCCTTTTGAGGTTTCCGGTACCAAATGGATTAATGTAGGCCTAAGCAGGTTGAAACAATCTACAAATCTACCAGATTTTACTGTAAAACCTTGCACTTGCGAAGGAGTGTTTCATTCTCATGCACTGAAAGGGTGTTCTACGTTTGTTTTGAATTTAATGTTCCAATCCCACTGAGTCTTGATGGGTCCGAGCACTGGGCAAATGACATTTTATTAAGCAACGCCGTATTATCGCCAACGCAACGTTCTGATGTTTCATCGACTTTGCAATGTCAACTTCCGTGCATCGCTTTGAAGTTGGTTTGATGTAGATACGACGTTGTTGACACGCCACATGTCGGTTGAGATACCGTTATTCACGTGACGTTATTTAACGACAAACTATAATTTACATTTATCCTGTTATCTGCCTTCGCTAATTGTTGGTGCGCTAAGAGAGAGAGAGAGAGAGAGAGAGGTGGAGGGCCCTGTTGGGTCGTATGTACAGTTTTCGTAATGCGAAATTTCACATCTGGCAGCATATCGGTGTTTCTCCCATTACCTTACATTAAAATTCGCCAAAAGTTTAAAAGAATTCCACTGTTTTTCGCAGTAATTAACACTTTATCTGTCCCACTGCCTTTGAAGCAATACGACAGATGACGGCCAGGGCTTTTTCCGTTCTATTTTTAGAACCGGAAGTACGTCACGAAAAAAGCTCCTATTCCATAGAGTCTTGGTCCGTTGCCTGCAATGACCCTAAAATTGTCATTATCACCATCAAAGTCTGGGCCCAACATCAGTATGTCAAAAATTGTTTAAATATTCCAAGCGGTTTAGTCACTATCACCAATTTTCACAAACGGGTTACGGACGGACAGACAGACTGACAGAATGACCGAATGACACGTTGATTTTAGGGCACTCTTAGAAAATCAACTGACTTCAGTCGGTCGCTTTTTCTGCGGGTCGTGCAATTCTAAAAATAAAAATGACCACTGAATTTGAAACTGACGGTAAGCTACCATCCAAAGGTAAAAGTCCATTCCCCTCTATGGGGGACATAAAAGTTGACCCAAAGGGGGTCGATAAATTGTTGGGTAAGCTCAAAATACATAAGGCATCTGGGCCGGACGACATGAATGCCAGGGGGCTTAAGGAATAGGGGTGTAACGATGCATCGATAGTTCGATGCATCGCGATAGGGACGGCCTCGATAGCAATGCATCGATAGTAATTTAGACTATCGATAGCTATCGCCGATAGTTCACTCAACTATCGATAGTTTCAATTATTTTTTTTTTTTTTCTTGAATATACTTTGAAAATATACCTATACTGTTGTGTAAATAGGATCGTACTAAATACCACAAAGTACCACAAAGTACTACAAAGTACTACAAAGTACCACAAAGTACCACAAAGTGAATCACAAAGTACCACAAAGTAGTTACACAGTACCACAAAGTGTATCATTATATACTATAATTTCAAAATGGGGAGTGGGGCTTGTGTGGAGTGTGTGTGTGTGTGTGGGGGGGGGTCTAACGATACAAGAAATAGTCAAAGGGATTCTGTGTGCAGCTTTGATTTCGTTCTCATCATGTGACATATTCTCCATCAGCCGGATAACATGACTGAAAAACTGTTGATAGGGCCATAGGATCCTAACCATCCATTTAGCTTCACCTTGATACTCTTTGTGGTACTTCGTGATGTACTTTGTGGTACTTTGTGTGATACTTTGTAGTATACATTGTGAGGCAGAATGTGAACACATGTGTGCTAAATGCCTTTTGTCATGTTTCATGAACAAATATTTTTACATACATTTAGTTTAATGTGGTGTTCATTACATGGACTTGTTAACGTGATGATCTCAACGGAAGCCATAACCTCTTACACAGCCAGCATAAACGTCAGGCCAACTTGTGACCGGCGGCAATACATCCCTGCCATGTATCGCCGTCGTTACGACGTTGGTCATTCATTCTTTGGTGACTGTGTATATGTGTTGGTTAAATACCCACTTTTACTTTTGGGTTTGAGTCTTACAGCTCTGTTAGCATTACTTGAAATAATTGTATTTAATATCAATTACTAACACACATCAAACGGCTTAGGTAATGTTTGTTATTAATTAATATCTTTATTTCGTGTTAACAATAACAAAAATTAGTTTAATCAGTTGATTAAAACCTAATTAATATAGTATGAAAAACAGTAATATATAATTGTTTGCTGTTTGTATTATCCTTGCGTAGTATAACTTCTGGGAACAACGCCATTTCCCTGTTCAGTTTCGAAGACATTTGCAAGATGCACAAGCTGATCTTTTGTATGAAAAAATGTTTGTTTTTGCTCTGTGCTGACTCATTCACATAGGTAAATAAATGTATAATAAATGACGGTATAATGCAGTTTAACTTGTATATGCGACTCTTTTTGCGTATAAGGACCAGACTGTTAAACCGCCCTTTTGTGGTCTCATTAGAAATGTTTCTATAAAAATGCACAGAATGTGCATGCGAGTACATGATAGACTTTTATGGGTGGAGTAAGTTAATTGTATCAATTCCTGATCTTTGTTTTACTTCTACTTCAGATAAGTCGGTAAGTATGCACAAATGCATCAATGATGATGTCATCAGTCGGCTGGCCGGACCGATTGGGATTGAAATCCTGGGGGAATATTTAAGCAGACAAAGTTTTATTTTCCTGTCGCCATCCTGTAGGACAAAAAAAAACGTGCAGCACGAGGCCTTAGGTCTACGTCTATCAAGTACTTTCTGAAGGTGATTCTGGACGTTTTGATGGTGGACACTGGACAACCTTGGACAAATTGGCGTTTTTATTTTTCGTGGGTCTTTCTTATTTTATTTTTGGTTGTCTTTGTATTATAATAGAGGGATATTCCAGAAAAAATAACATGTCAAAACGGCCAAATTTCATTACATGAAAACTGTTTTATTATTGCTGCTTGTCTTAGCTGTCTTGTGTGCAAGGACTACGGTAAATGTCCACAGAGTCAGAGAGCCCTGGTCGAGCCCTGTACATATTGCTAAATGAAATAACCGACTTGATCATTGCTTTATTTCTATTTTTGATGCTAACTTCAAATAAAAAATATGTAAGTTTAAGTTTTAATGCAGTTTGTTAGATTCATGTCGCCCTTAAAGAGGTGCTAAAATAGCGTGCTGTGATTACGTAATACTATGTAATAATCGGGTTACCTAATTAACTGAATCCACATATTAATTTAACACAGGCGGCAAACATCAAACAATCGAAGAACGATCAGCATGTGTCAGTTTCCACAAGCAGAAAATCTCAAACACTGCAAAGGTATTAAAGCTATGATAACCATCACTAACAGGCCTATATACTGGAAGCAGCAAACTATTTTTAGGCGGTGGTTGGGATATATATATAAACATAAAGAGCCTTCTCTCCATGATGTTTTTTTTCTGGAATAGCCCCGAGGGAATGAATGCTGATATTGAAACACACTATAAACATACACTCTTAGGCCATTGGAATTTCCGAACACGTTCTGTCACTCTTAGCCATTTTATGTGAGTGATATAACATCTATGAATCATTTTTAAGTGTACCCGATAGTATGACGATAGTATTGTGATAGTATGCCGCGATAGTGATAGTATCGTGATAGTAGTTTTCATGATAGCAATATTATCACGATAGTCAAAATTGGCATCGATAGTCAGCCCTATTAAGGAATATAGTGCTGAAATCTCTCCTCTATTGGCCTTTATCTGCAAATGATGCCAATCAAAGACATTAAAACACAACATTTGCAACTTCAAGTAAATGAAATCCCACAATCTCTTGTGTGTCTGTGTTATGAGGCAAATAATTATGAGATTGCTGTTACTAAATTTACTAATGCATCACAGAATAGCATGGTAGTTCAGTGGTTAGTGCACTTTCCTTTGATTGTAGTGGTCCAGGATTCAGTCCCTGCAAAGTAGAAGTAAAACAAAGATCAGGAATCGATACAATTAACATACTCCACCCACCAAAGACACCAAAGGGAAAGAAAAAGTATGTCAATTGATGGAACAGTGAAAAGCAATTGCATAAGCAATCCCTGAGGATTGGAAAAATAAGAGCATAAAATGTATGTACGGGGAGACCTTTTACAGCCGCCACACGGCACAAACAAAACAACCCTGATATGCAAAGTAGAAGTAAAACAAAGATCAGGAATCGATACAATTAACTTACTCCACCCACCAAAGACACCAAAGGGAAAGAAAAAGTATGTCAATTGATGGAACAGTGAAAAGCAGTGATAAAATTTTGGTGCCGGTGTCCCAGTTTATCTTGACCCCTGGGTGGCTTTACCCCCGGGGGTAAGGATTTCCCGGGATATCTTTATCCCCACCCTGGATATCTTGACCCCCGGGGGTAAAGATATCCCGGCTGGGATATCTTTACCCCCGGGGCTAAAGCTAAACTGGCCAGGATATCTTTACCCCCACCCCAACTTTTGGGTATAAACCATTTTCTTAATACCCAATTTCTTCTTTTATGTAACTGAAGCAAGATAGTGGACTCTATGTTTCACTTTAACATTTTTCGTTTCAATCATGACTCGGACTAATAGAACAACCCTTGATAAGAAATATGACCATATTATAGAGGCAAATGATTATTTAATAACTTCTTCTTGTATATTTTCTTATTCAAAATGTTGCTTATGACAATCTTTCATAATCTTGCATTATCCCTGTCAGTTGTGAAATGGGTGGTGGTGGTGAGTGGAAAGGTGGGGGTAAAGATATCCCGGCTGGGATATCTTTACCCCCGGGGCTAAAGCTAAACTGGCCAGGATATCTTTACCCCCACCCCAACTTTTGGGTATAAACCATTTTCTTAATACCCAATTTCTTCTTTTATGTAACTGAAGCAAGATAGTGGACTCTATGTTTCACTTTAACATTTTTCGTTTCAATCATGACTCGGACTAATAGAACAACCCTTGATAAGAAATATGACCATATTATAGAGGCAAATGATTATTTAATAACTTCTTCTTGTATATTTTCTTATTCAAAATGTTGCTTATGACAATCTTTCATAATCTTGCATTATCCCTGTCAGTTGTGAAATGGGTGGTGGTGGTGAGTGGAAAGGTGGGGGTAAAGATATCCCGGCTGGGATATCTTTACCCCCGGGGGGTAAAGCTAAACTGGCCAGGATATCTTTACCCCCACCCCAACTTTTGGGTATAAACTTTTTTCTTAATGCCCATTTTTTTCTTATATGTAACTGAAGCAAGATAGTTGACTCGAATTTTCACTTTAACATTTTTCGTTTCAATCATGACTCGGACTAACAGAACTACCCTTAGTAAGAAATATGACCATATTATAGAGGCAAAATGATTATTTAATAACTTCTTTTTGTATATTTTCTTATTCAAAATGATGCTGTGGTAAGGCAGTGGTAAAGATATCCCGGCTGGGATATCTTTACCCCCGGGGGTAAAGCTAAACTGGCCAGGATATCTTTACCCCCACCCCAACTTTTTGGTATAAACTATTTCTTAATGCCCAATTTCTTCTAATATGTAAATGAAGCAAGATAGTGGACTCGATGTTTCACTTTAACATTTTTCATTTCATTCATGACTCGGACTAATAGAACTACCCTTAGTAAGAAAAATGACCATATTATAGAGGCAAATGATTATTTATTAACTTCATTTTGTATATTTTCTTATTCAAAATGTTGCTTATGACAATCTTTCATAATCTTGCATTATCCCTGTCAGTTGTGAAATGGGTGGTGGTGGTGAGTGGAAAGGCGGGGGTAAAGATATCCCGGCTGGGATATCTTTACCCCCGGGGGGTAAAGCTAAACTGGCCAGGATATCTTTACCCCCACCCCAACTTTTGGGTATAAACTATTTTCTTAATGCCCATTTTTTTCTTATATGTAACTGAAGCAAGATAGTGGACTCGAATTTTCACTTTAACATTTTTCGTTTCAATCATGACTCGGACTAACAGAACTACCCTTAGTAAGAAATATGACCATATTATAGAGGCAAATGATTATTTAATAACTTCTTTTTGTATATTTTCTTATTCAAAATGATGCTGTGGTAAGGCAGTGGTAAAGATATCCCGGCTGGGATATCTTTACCCCCGGGGGTAAAGCTAAACTGGCCAGGATATCTTTACCCCCACCCCAACTTTTTGGTATAAACTATTTCTTAATGCCCAATTTCTTCTAATATGTAAATGAAGCAAGATAGTGGACTCGATGTTCCACTTTAACATTTTTCATTTCATTCATGACTCGGACTAATAGAACTACCCTTAGTAAGAAAAATGACCATATTATAGAGGCAAATGATTATTTATTAACTTCATTTTGTATATTTTCTTATTCAAAATGTTGCTTATGACAATCTTTCATAATCTTGCATTATCCCTGTCAGTTGTGAAATGGGTGGTGGTGGTGAGTGGAAAGGCGGGGGTAAAGATATCCCAGCTGGGAATCTTTACCTCCGGGGGTAAACCTAAACTGGCCAGGATATCTTTACCCCCACTCCAACTTTTGGGTATAAACGATTTTCTTAATTCCCAATTTCTTTTTATATGTAAGTGAAGCAAGATAGTGGACTAGATGTTTCACTTTAACATTTTTCCTTTCAATCATGACTCTGACTAATAGAACTACCCTTAGTAAGAAATATGACCATATTATAGAGGCAAATGATTATTTAATAACTTCTTTTTGTATATTTTCTTATTCAAAATGATGCTGTGGTAAGGCAGTGGTAAAGATATCCCGGCTGGGATATCTTTACCCCCGGGGGTAAAGCTAAACTGACCAGGATATCTTTACCCCCACCCCAACTTTTTGGTATAAACTATTTCTTAATGCCTAATTTCTTCTAATATGTAAATGAAGCAAGATAGTGGACTCGATGTTTCACTTTAACATTTTTCATTTCATTCATGACTCGGACTAATAGAACTACCCTTAGTAAGAAAAATGACCATATTATAGAGGCAAATGATTATTTATTAACTTCATTTTGTATATTTTCTTATTCAAAATGTTGCTTATGACAATCTTTCATAATCTTGCATTATCCCTGTCAGTTGTGAAATGGGTGGTGGTGGTGAGTGGAAAGGAGGGGGTAAAGATATCCCGGCTGGGTTATCTTTACCCCGGGGGGTAAAGCTAAACTGGCCAGGATATCTTTACCCCCACCCCAACTTTTGGGTATAAACTATTTTCTTAATGCCCATTTTTTTCTTATATGTAACTGAAGCAAGATAGTGGACTCGAATTTTCACTTTAACATTTTTTGTTTCAATCATGACTCGGACTAACAGAACTACCCTTAGTAAGAAATATGACCATATTATAGAGGCAAATGATTATTTAATAACTTCTTTTTGTATATTTTCTTATTCAAAATGATGCTGTGGTAAGGCAGTGGTAAAGATATCCCAGCTGGGATATCTTTACCCCCGGGGGTAAAGCTAAACTGGCCAGGATATCTTTACCCCCACCCCAACTTTTTGGTATAAACTATTTCTTAATGCCCAATTTCTTCTAATATGTAAATGAAGCAAGATAGTGGACTCGATGTTTCACTTTAACATTTTTCATTTCATTCATGACTCGGACTAATAGAACTACCCTTAGTAAGAAAAATGACCATATTATAGAGGCAAATGATTATTTATTAACTTCATTTTGTATATTTTCTTATTCAAAATGTTGCTTATGACAATCTTTCATAATCTTGCATTATCCCTGTCAGTTGTGAAATGGGTGGTGGTGGTGAGTGGAAAGGCGGGGGTAAAGATATCCCAGCTGGGAATCTTTACCTCCGGGGGTAAACCTAAACTGGCCAGGATATCTTTACCCCCACCCCAACTTTTGGGTATAAACGATTTTCTTAATTCCCAATTTCTTTTTATATGTAAGTGAAGCAAGATAGTGGACTAGATGTTTCACTTTAACATTTTTCGTTTCAATCATGACTCTGACTAATAGAACTACCCTTAGTAAGAAATATGACCATAGTATAGAGGCAAATGATTATTTAATAAATCCTGATTCATGCAAGCTAGCTTGTGGTGATGTTATGTCAACCATAGACCATTGGACACAGTAGTACCTTCATTGTTGAGAAGTGTGCTTGTTTGGGTTTTCCAAAGTCTGGATTTGGGGTGGGGTGGGGTCACACTATCTTCACCCCCACCTATGGGCAATGGTAGAAGTTGTGAAAAACTGACTCATGCATGCTATATAGTATAAGTGTGCTTGTTTGTGTTTTTTGAAATGCTGGAAGGATGGGGGTCAAGCTACCCCAGCCAGGATATTTTGCCCCCCGGGGCTGAAGGTATCCCGGCCGGGAATTCTTTACCCCCACCCATGAGCAATGGTAGAGGTGTGAAATCCTGATTCATGCAAGCTAGCTTGTGGTAATGTTATGTCAACCATAGACCATTGGACATCAGTAGTACCTTCCATTGTTGAGAAGTGTGCTTGCCTGGGTTTTCCAAAGTCTTGATTTTGGGGGTGTGTGGGGGTCACCCTATCCCAGCCAGGAAATCTTCACCCCCACCCATGAGCAATGGTATAAGATGTGAAAAAATTATTCTTGCAAGCTGTATGGTTTAATTATGCTTGTTTTGTTTTTTTGAAATGCAGAAGGGTGGGGATGAAGGTATCCCAGCCAGTATATTTTGCCCCATGAGCAATGGTATAAGATGTGAAAAAATTATTCTTGCAAGCTGTATGGTTTAATTATGCTTGTTTTGTTTTTTTTTAAATGCAGAAGGGTGCGGATGAAGGTATCCCAGCCAGTATATTTTGCCCCCCCCCCCCCCCCCCCCCCCCCCCCCCCCCGAAGGTATCCCGGCCAGGATATCTTTACCCCCACCCATGAGCAATGGTAGATATGTGAAATCCTGATTCATGCAAGCTAGCTTGTGGTAGTGTTATGTCAACAATAGACCATTGGACATCAGTAGTACCTTCCATTGTTGAGAAGTGTGCTTGGATTTTGGGGGAGGGGTCACGCTATCCCAGCCGGAATATCTGCACCCCAACAGATGAGCAATGGTAGAAGTTGTGAAAAACTGTTTCATGCAACTTATATCGTATAAGTGTGCTTGTTTGGGTTTTTCTAAATACTGGGAGTGTGGGTCTGAAGGTATCCCAGTCGGGATATTTTGCCCCCCCCGGGGTGAAGGTATCGCAGCTGGGATATCTTTACCCCCACCTATGAGCAATTATAGAGGTGTGAAATCCTGATTTATGCAGGCTAGCTTGTGTTAACCTAATGTCAACCATAAACCATTGGACATCAGATGTACCTTCCTTTATTGAGAAATGTGCATGTCTGGGTTAAATAGTCATTTGCCTCTATAATATGGTCATACATATATTTCTTACTAAGGGTTTTCTGCTAGTCGGAGTTATTCTTGAAATGAAAATGTTAAAGTGAAACATTGAGTCTCTATCTTACTTCAGTTACATATAAGAACAAATTTGGCATTGAGAAAATAGTTAATACCAAAAATGGGGATTGGGGAAAAGATATCCTGGCCAGTTTAGCTTTACCCCGGGGTGGGGCAAGATATCCCAGCCGAGATATCTTCACCCCCGCCTTGCCACACGCCAACACAACCACCCCCACTCACTGACAGGGATAATGCAAGATTATGAAGATTGTCATAAGCAAGGTGTTGGCTAAGAAAATAAACAAAATGAAGTTATTAAACAGTCATATGCCTCTATAATATGGTCATATTTCTTACTTAGGGTAGTTCTATTAGTGTCATGACTGAAACAAAAATGTTTAAGTGAAACATCGAGTCCACTATCTTGCTTCAGTTTCATATATAAAAAAAGAAATTGGGCATTAACAAAACAGTTTATACCAAAGGTGGGGATGGGGTTAAAGATATCCTGGCCAGTTTAGCTTTACCACCGGGGGCAAGATATCCCAGCCGGGATATCTTCATCCCCGCCTTTCCACACACTACAACCACCACCACTCACAAATGATAGGGATAATGCAAGAATATGAGTCTACTATCTTACTTCAGTTACATATAAGAACAAATTTGGCATTGAGAAAATAGTTAATACCAAAAGTGGGGTTGGGGGTAAAGATATCCTGGCCAGTTTAGCTTTACCGCCTGGAGGCAAGATATCCAGCCGAGAAATTTTTCACCCCCCCGCCTTTCCATTCATCACCACCACCCATTTCACAACTGACAAGGATAATGCAAGATTATGAAAGATTGTCATAAGCAACATTTTGAATAAGAAAATATACAAAAAGAAGTTATTAAATAATCATTTGCCTCTATAATATGGTCATATTTCTTACTAAGGGTAGTTCTATTAGTCCGAGTCATGATTGTAACCAAAAATGTTAAAGTGAAACATCAAGTCCACTATCTTGCTTCACTTACATATAAGAAGAAATTGGGCATTAAGAAATAGTTTATACCCAAAAGTTGGGGTGGGGGTAAAGATATCCTGGCCAGTTTAGCTTTACCCCCAGGGGTAAAGATATCCCAGCCGGATATTTTTACCCCCCGCCTTCCACTCACCACCACCACCCATTTCACAACTGACAGGGATAATGTAAGAATTTGAAAGATTTGTCATAAGCAACATTTTGAATAAGAAAATATTCAAAAAGAAGTTAGTAAATAATCATTTATACCCAAAAGTTGGGGTCGGGGTAAGATATCCTGGCCAGTTTAGCTTAAAGATAAACTGTTACACTGGAACAGGTGCATCGTCCTTCAGATCCGGACATTATGCTGATATCCATCTGGAATTCTTTGTATGGTAGCGACTCACCGTAGCCATCTTGTATTCTCTTTAACCAGAAAAACGTTTTTGTATTTTGGATGTGCAGATGTCCAGTACAATTAACATTTACAGCTATTTGTGCACAAGCGAAGGACTAAACTTTTGGTCATCGGAACCACCTAGCTCCTGGCAGGGCAAAATCTCCTTATGTTTTTCAATTTATGACTGCGTATAGAGTCTTCAAAACAAGGTGGGGAGACATGTCTTGTGCCCAGCTTTATGGGTGAAATCTTTGCGTTAATAATTTACATGTACCTTCAAAACTGAAAAAAGTACCATTATGAGTGAATTACAGCCCCTGCCCATCGGGGCTTGGAAAAATAGATTGGGCTGCATGATGCTTCCATGCAGAGCTGAAACTGACCGCACATGGGTACTGGTAAAGCGCTTAGAGGATCTAAGTATGCCCAGGCAAAGTGATGCGAGTACGACCATCCCTCATATAACACTTTGGTTTGTTTGGATGGCAGGGTCATTTCATCTCAGTGTTGAGTCATTTCATCTCAGTGTTGGGTACGGTAATAGTCCCACTAAATTGGAAGCAGCGTCTCCAAAAAGACCGAAATAACAGTGCTCCAGCTAGCTACTTCACACTGGTAAAGGCAAGCTCGCAGGGTAAGGAACAAATACACTGTATAAGGAAATTTTTCCGCTCAGGATAAAAAAGAAAATGGCAGAATGGGTATCACATGTGCAGGTTTGTTGTTTTTCTAGATCTCGTGTTATGGTTATTAATCAATACGGCTGCTCACTTTAGCTTCACGGCAGACACATATTATTCACAAATTTATCTTCGATGGTCCGAAGTCGACAGTTACATCCAGTCAAACGGAGAACCGGACACAGTGGAGCTACTCCACCGCGAAATCTCATTATTTTACATGAAACGCTCTTCTGGGAAGATGGCATGCACTTTTTTGTTGGTTGTAGACATACACATGATAAATCAGATTTTTACAAATACGAATTAAAGAAAGTTTAAAACTAGAAGGCCCACAGTGAGAAATCCTAGATCAATTTTCAATACAACGCCCACGGGCAAGGAAATGGGTACAGCGCATATGATAAGACACAAAATTTTCCGGGGAAACTGGTGGTTGTATGGTCGTAGCACTACGAAATTTCCATCTCAGATTAGGTTTTCCGATATTAATAATTAGTCCTACATAGTCTGAAGCACCATTTGTGATCTTTAAGAAACGATCAAAGTTTTTGTGCATTGTCTTAGCATGTGCATTGCTCTGGTTCTAGCAATGTACCCCCCCCCCCCACACACACACACACATACACATACACTATGAATCTAGGACGATTTGGCCCGGATGATTTGACCTAGAAGAATTCGGCCAAGGAGAATGTGATCCGTAAAAAATATTGGGTAGGACAACTTGGCAAGGCTAATATAATGTCCTGTGCAAATTGACATTTAAATGTTTTGGGTTTGTTTTCAGTAATGCCTTTTGGTTGGTTTGTTTGTTTTAGAGTTTCACGGCACTCTCAACACTATTTTAGGTCATTTTTTGAGCCGGTCAGTTTACCTATCCACACATTTCCTGGGCAGGCTTATACGTAAGCGGTTAACCAGTACACTGTACATTCTTTTGCCAGAAACTGACAACTGCCCTTCTTGAATCAGCGAAAGGGAGAGAATGGCCGTAGAAAAGGTTTCATGATCAATCTCCACGAAAGAATGTTGCCGACCCCGGCAGGCGTCGAACCCGTGCCCTCCTGATTGCCAGCAGACGCAAATCCGACTGAGCTACCGAGGCCGGCGTAATCATTCAGTTACCAATACATGTACATACTTTAATATTTGCCTTGCCCATCGGGGCTTAAGAAATAGATGGGCTGCATGATCCTTCCACGCAGAGCTGAAACCGACCCACACACGAGTACTGGTAAAGGGCTAAGCCTGCCAAGGCAAAGCGGTGCGAGTCGACCCGCCCATGCTTATAAACCCTATTGGTTTCATTGGGTGGCAGGGCTTGCGAAGTCGTTTCATCTCAGTGTCGGGTAAAAGTCCCACAAAATTGGAAGCAACGTCTCCAAAATGACCTTTACAGTGTTGACGGGGACGTTAAACCTCAAATCAAACAAACAATATTTGCCTTATATCCGATGACGAACTGCGTACAAAGGGCTTGATAGCCAAAGGAAGTTATATGAAAAGATACAGCTTCAAAGAAAAAAAATCAATAAATTGTCTGGCCATTCACAAATAAGGTATGTCTTTACCAAGACTTTACCCCTACCCCCAGCTGATTTTGACCAAAATTGCAAAATGTCACCTTTATGGCTTTCAAAATATAACAGCCTAGCCTTGCCTGTACATATTTTATATTTTGTATACAGATAAAGTTTTAATATGTTAACATGTTCTGAAAAAAAAAAAAAAAATGAAAGGTGAATTCTGTGTTTATTTTTTCATAAATTAATTTTTGGTCATTATCAGAAATGTCAACATAAAATTGCCATAACTCCGTTCATAGTAAAGCTAAATGTATGTTGTTATTTTTCTCATTTTCTTAGTTAGAAACCAAGGAATAATTTGATACCTGTTTCATTTTGATCCCGTAATTTTTCATTTTTCGTATATCTCCATGATAACGCAAGTGGGTGGGGTAACAAGATACGACACTCTTAGTGTACAAACGATGAGCAGTGCTACCTGATATATTAATGCACCAAATTGAAACCAGTTTTCTAAGGGCACTTTCTATTGTCTTTTTCTTTCGAAGTGGTATACTTTTATCACACTTTTCTTACTATTTTCGGCATAATTTATTAACTCAATACAGACACATCAAACGTCAAGTTATTCTGAAAATACTTGAAGCAAGTGAAACGTCGCACACTGAAGAGGATTTGAG
Source organism: Lucinisca nassula (assembly GCA_963580285.1). Lineage (NCBI taxonomy): Eukaryota > Metazoa > Mollusca > Bivalvia > Lucinida > Lucinidae > Lucinisca > Lucinisca nassula. The sequence goes on from OY757017.1 coordinate 40,359,542, forward strand.
TGAGGGTAAAAAAGAAGCCAAATCATATCAGGCCCTTTAATGACCATGTAATAGGTATGTCTCACGAATTTGGCGAAGTTATCTACCTTATTTTCAGCCCAAAGAACAAGCATACGATTTTCTACCAGAAATACTGCATGGACAAATGCATTATTTCTCTAATTATTCATGATCGCGATGAAACCAATCTATCTATCCCCCATAGGGGGTGATTATATTGCTAGAATCACAGCAATGCGCATGCCAAGACAATGCACACAAACATTGAACGTTTCCCAAAGGTCATAATTGGTGCTTTAAACTATGTAGGACTAATTATTAATATCGGAAAACCTAATCTGAGATGGAAATTTACTAGTGCTACGACCATTTAACAACCATTTTCCCTGGAAAATTTTGTGTCTTATCATATGCGTTGTACCCATTGCCTTGCCCGTGGGCGTTGTGTTGAAAATTGAACTAGGATTTCTCCCTGTGGGCCTTCTAATTTCAAATTTTCCTTAAATCGTATTTGGAACAATCCGAGTTATCATGTGTTTGTCTACAACCAACAAAAAAGTGCATGCCATCTTCCCAGAAGAGCGTTTCATGTAAAATAATGAGATTTCGCGGTGGAGTAGCTCCACTGTGTCCGGTTCTCCGTTTGACTGGATGTAACTGTCGATATTCGGACCATCGAAGATAAATTTGTGAATAACATGTGTCTTCCGTGAAGCGAATGTGAGCAGCCGTATTGATTAATAACCATAACACGAGATCTAGAACAACCACAAACCTACACATGTGATACTCATTCTGCCATTTTCTTTTTTATCCTGAGCGGAAAAATTTCCTTATCCGGTGTGTTTGTTCCTTACCCTGTACGCTTGCCTTTACCAGTGTGTACTTTCAGAAACGTGGGCCGCCCCTTGTGCCCTCCCGGGCCACCCCACATGCACTCACAGGGCGCCCCTCTCGCCCCTGTGTCCTCTCAAATCTCCCCGCTGTCTTTTTACATGATACTCCCTGCTTCATTTCCATTCATAATTATTGTCACTTCGCATCCTCTTATTATACCCACTTTTTCAAAGAAAAATTGGGTATATTGTTTTCGTACCAGAGTTGAGTGGTCGTCAGTCCGTCCATCCGTGTGTCCATCCGTCTGTCCATCCGTCACATTTCATGTACATTTTGAATGGATCTCCTCTACAACCACAGAAGTTACACTTTTGAAACTTTGCATGTGGATAGTAGATGGTATGTAGATGGCAGTGGGCTACTTTTTTGTGACCTTGACCCCAACATGGCCCCAAGGTCAGAACATAGAAAAATAGAAAAAGCGGGTATGCCATAGACTGCGTGATCTAGTATGTAATTTAAGACCGTTAATAAGACACCATAGGCAGATGTAGTTATTGATTAATTATATGGCACACACCAAAGTAATTTATCATACTGTTACAGGATTAGGGACAGTTAGATAAACACCATGGGTCCATGGGGTATAGTATGACTCTATGAGCCGTCTTGTTAGGGCCCCGCACTGAAAGTGTGGGTGCCCTGGCCCTGCACTGAAAGTGTGGGTGCCCTATAGTAATCACTCTGTCCGTCCGTCTGTCTGTCTGTCCGTCCACAAATTTTCCTACTCCTCTGATAGCGCTGCCGGGGCCCTAGTCAGTTTCACTGACAGCTCTAGTCGTTATTTTTGATGCTAGATCGTTACATACTGGATAGAACCTGTTTCTGTTTACTTTGAATAGGCGTCTTTAAATTTAATTGCAAAAATAAGATGTGGAATAAATTCATGCAGACAATTTGCTGAAGTATCTTTTATTTAAACTGCCATGATCAGTAAATCAAAATTATACACAACTGCCTCGTCTAAGAATTCTGATATTTTTCATATTTCTGCTCAAAACATAGATTGGTGGATCTTGTTAGAGGCGGTTCTTATGAGTACCCACAATCTATGTTTTTGAGAAGAAATGTGAAATATTATTTTTAAAAGTGGAATTCAAGGGGGGCAAAAGAATATAGGCGTGTTTTCGTTATGATTTGTTTGTTTGATTTGAGGTTTAACGTCCCCGTCAACACTGTAAAGGTCATTTTGGAGACGTTGCTTCCAATTTTGTGGGACTTTTACCCAACATTGAGATGAAATGACATCTCAAGCCCTGTCCCCCAATGAAACCAATAGGGTTTATTAGCATGGACGGGCCGCCTTGCGCCGCGGTTCTTGGACAGGCTTAGATCCTCTAAGCGGTTTACCAGTACATGTACTAGTATGCGGGCCGGAGTCAGCTCTGCGTGGAAGCATCATGCAGCCCATATATTTCTTCAAGCTCCTATGGGCGGGGGCTGAATTTTCGTTATGAAGGTTTGTGTAAGCAAAATGTGTAGCATAACAGTGCTCAAATGTCCTTGTATGGAAACAAGTGTTTTACATGGGTTACATACGTACCGTACAGTTGCGCGAAGCCTCGATAGTTGGTGCATTATGTGTGGATAAATTTTATTTTCCGTGTTTCTGTTACGTAATTTTTGCATGGATTTTGCGTAGAAGTCGTAGGCTTCACGCGCGAATTTTATCTCGAGTTGCACTGAGTTTCCTCAGTTGAAACAAAGTGTTCACGCATGATGCATGGAACATCCAGCGTAGTTTATCTTTAGTCCTGAAAGATGGAATTTTTCTCCACGCATGGATGCACGAAAATAATTGGTAAAATTTAAGACCGTGCGGCATCTACATGTACATGTAGGGTATATTAAGCAGAAACAACAACTAAATATGTTCTTATATAGCATATTCCGTTAAAATTACTATTAATATATTGAAATTTATAGCCACAAACGTTGAAGTAACTGAGCATTCAGACCAAATCCTCAGATGAACTATAAAATTTAGACATTAGTCACACGTACATGTACTTGTATGTAACAGAACTTAACATCAACCACATGAACATGTTCTGTACAGTGTAGCTTTTGCCAGTAAATCATTCTTATTTTATCAAGGTCATACTCGACTGATTTATACCAGAGTTATGCTTTTGTCAGTTTTTGCCATTTCATCAACAGTAGCTCTTGTCACTGCATTTCCTCCTACAGTTTCATTCCTGTTATTGTCCCCATGACTTGAAGATTGCCTTATTTCATTGAAGTTGTGTTTAACTAATTTTTACAGAGTTGTAGCCCTTTGTCAGCCATTTTATCAACAGAAATTCTTGTCTCACCAATTCCCCCTACAGTTTTCAAGGGATTTTGATGAAACATTTCAGTTATTGTTCCCACTACCTGAAGATTATCATATTTGACATAGGTCATGCTCTGCAGATTTTTACCGGAGTTATGGCCCTTTGGCCATTTTTCAGCAGTAAGTCTTGTCTCTGCAACGCCTCTTGCAGTTTTCAGTGGATTTTAGTGAAACCTTTCAGTTATTGTTTCCATTACCTAAAGAGGATCATATTATACTGACTGCAGCGCTTTTACCAGAGATATGGTACATCCTTTATCAATTTTAGCCTTTTTATCAACAGAAGTTCTTGTTTCCGCAACTCCTACATTTCTCAAGGGATATTGATGGAACTGTCCAGTTATTGTTCCCATGACCTAAAGAGGATCATATTGTACTGACTGCTTTTTACCAGAGATGTGGTACGTCCTTTATCAATTTTAGCCATTTTATCATCAGAAGTTCTTGTCTCCGCAACTCCTACATTTCTCAAGGGATATTGATGTAACTTTCCAGTTATTGTTTCCTTGACCTGAAGATGATCTTTTTTTTACCGAGATCATGCTCAACTTATTACTTAACTTTCTAAGGGTTTTTGCCCTTTGTCAGTTTTAACCATTCTGTCAACAAAAATTCTTGTCTCCACAACTCCTCCGTCATTTTTCAAGGGATTTTGATGAAACTTTTCTGTTATTGTTCCCATGACCTGAAGATGATGTTTGATTTTGGTCATACTGTACTGATTTTTAGCTCAGCAGAGCCAAAGGCTCCGGGGGAGCTTTAGGGATAGGCAGTTGTCTGTCGTCCGCGTCGTCTGTCCGTCATCAACACTTTTAAACACAGATTGGACCCAGATTTTATCTGTAGCATCACTGGGCTGGGGGATTGAAAGTTTGTGTTTTTAGCTCACCTGTCACGTAGTGACAAGGTGAGCTTTTGGGATCACTTTTTGTCCGTCGTCCGTCGTGCGTCCGTGCGTGCGACCGTGTGTGCGTGAGTCCGTAAACTTTTCTTCAAACGACATCTCCTCCTAAACCACTGATCGGATGTTGACCAAACTTCACAGGAATGATCCTTAGGTGGTCCCCTTTCAAAGTTGTTCAAATGGTTCCGGTCTGTTGCACATATGGGTCACAGTAGCCAAAAATAGATTTTTTTCACCGCAAACTTAAAAAATCTTCTTCTCTGAAACCGCAAGGCCCAGGTCTTTGATATTTGGTATGAAGCTTCATCTAGTGGACCCCTACCAAGATTGTTCAAATTATAGTGCTGGGGCCAAAAATGCCCCCGCACGGGGGCCCTTTGGTTTTACATGGGCTTATATAGGGAAAATCTTTAAAAATCTTCTTCTCTGAAACCGCAAGGCCCAGGTCTTTGATATTTGGTATGAAGCTTCATCTAGTGGACCCCTACCAAGATTGTTCAAATTATAGTGCTTGGGCCAAAAATGCCCCCGCACGGGGGCCCTTTGGTTTTACATAGGCTTATATAGGGAAAATCTTTAAAAATCTTCTTCTCTGAAACCGCAAGGCCCAGGTCTTTGATATTTGGTATGAAGCTTCATCTAGTGGACCCCTACCAAGATTGTTCAAATTATAGTGCTGGGGCCAAAAATGCCCCTGCACGGGGGCCCTTTGGTTTTACATGGGCTAATATAGGGAAAATCTTTAAAAATCTTCTTCTCTGAAACCGCAAGGCCCAGGTCTTTGATATTTGGTATGAAGCTTTATCTAGTGGACCCCTACCAAGATTATTCAAATTATAGTGCTGGATCTAAAAATGCCCCCGCACGGGGGCCCTTTGGTTTTACATGGGCTTATATAGGGAAAATCTTGAAAAATCTTCTTCTCTGAAACTGCAAGGCCGAGGTCTTTGATATTTGGTATGAAGCTTCATCTAGTGAACCCCTACCAAGATTGTTCAAATTATAGTGCTGGGGCCAAAAATGCCTCCGCACCAGGGCCCTTTTGTTTTACATAGGCTTATATAGGGAAAATCTTTAAAAATCTTCTTCTCTGAAACTGCAAGGCCCAGGTCTTTGATATTTGGTATGAAGCTTCATCTAGTGGACCCCTACCAAGATTGTTCAAATTATAGTGCTGGGGCTAAAAATGCCCCCCACACAGGGGCCCTTTGGTTTTACATGGGCTTATATAGGTAAAATCTTGAAAAATCTTCTTCTCTGAAACCGCAAGGCCCAGGTCTTTGATATTTGGTATGAAGCTTCATCTAGTGGACCCCTACCAAGATTGTTCAAATTATAGTGCTGGGGCCAAAAATGCCTCCGCACCAGGGCCCTTTTGTTTTACATAGGCTTATATAGGGAAAATCTTTAAAAATCGTCTTCTCTGAAACTGCAAGGCCCAGGTCTTTGATATTTGGTATGAAGCGTCATCTAGTGGACCCCTACCAAGATTATTCAAATTATAGTGCTGGGGCTAAAAATGCCCCCCACACGGGGGCCCTTTGGTTTTACATGGGCTTATATAGGGAAATCTTGAAAAATCTTCTTCTCTGAAACCGCAAGGCCCAGGTCTTTGATATTTGGTATGAAGCTTCATCTAGTGGACCCCTACCAAGATTATTCAAATTATAGTGCATGGGCCAAAAATGCCCCCGCACCAGGGCCCTTTTGTTTTACATAGGCTTATATAGGGAAAATCTTGAAAAATCTTCTTCTCTGAAACTGCAAGGCCAAGGTCTTTGATATTTGGTATGAAGCTTCATCTTGTGGACCTCTACCAAGATTGTTCAAATTATAGCCTTGGGGCCAAAAATGCCCCCGCTCCGGGGCCCTTTGGTTTTACATAGAGGTATATAGGGAAAATCTTGAAAAATCTTCTTCTTTGAAACCACAAGGCTTAGGTCTTCAATATTTGTTATGAAGCTTCAGCTAGTGGACCTCTATAAAGATTGTTCAAATTATAGCACTGAGACCAAAAATGCCTCCGCCATGTGGCCCTTTGGTTTTACATAGACTTATAAAGGGAAAATCTTTAAAAATCATCTTCTCTGAAACACAAGGCTTAGGTCTTTGATATTTGTTATGAAGCTTCAGCTAGTGGACCTCTACCAAGATTGTTCAAATTATAGCCCTGTGGCCAAAAATGCCCCTGCTCCAGGGCCCTTTGGTTTTACATAGAGGTATATAGGGAAAATCTTGAAAAATCTTCTTCTTTGAAACCACAAGGCTTAGGTCTTCAATATTTGTTATGAAGCTTCAGCTAGTGGACCTCTATAAAGATTGTTCAAATTATAGCACTGAGACCAAAAATGCCTCCGCCATGTGGCCCTTTTGGTTTTACATAGACTTATAAAGGGAAAATCTTTAAAAATCATCTTCTCTGAAACACAAGGCTTAGGTCTTTGATATTTGTTATGAAGCTTCAGCTAGTGGACCTCTACCAAGATTGTTCAAATTATAGCCCTGTGGCCAAAAATGCCCCTGCTCCAGGGCCCTTTGGTTTAACATAGACTTGCCCATAGAAGCTTGAAGAAATATATGGGCTGCATGATGCTTCCACGCAGAGCTGAATTCCGCCCGCACACCAGTACTGGTAAACCGCTTAGAGGATCTAAGCCTGTCCAGGAACAGTGGTGCGAGGAGGACCGCCCATGCTAATTAACCCTATTGGTTTCATTGGGCGACAGGGCTTGAGAAGTCATTTCATCTCAATGTCGGGTAAAAGTCCCACAAAATTGGAAGCAACGTCTCCAAAATGACCTTTACAGTGTTGACGGGGACGTTAAACCTCAAATCAAACAAACAATTAACATAGACTTATATAGGGAAAATCTTGTTTTACATAGACTTCTATATGCAGGGTAAACCTTTAAAATCTTCTTCTCTGAAACCAGAAAGCCCAGGTCTTTCATATTCGATATGAAGCTTCATCTTGTGGACCTCTACCAAGATTGTTCAAATTATAGCCCTGGGGCCAAAATTGACCCTGCCCAGGGCCCACTTGTTATACATTGGATCAGGTGAGCGAACCAGGGCCCTCTGGGCCCTCTTGTTCATTAAATTCTGCCCATTAGTTCGGTTGCTATGGCAACTTAGAGCTTTCATAGACTTATAATGGGGAAAATTGAAGAAAGGCATTTACTGCCAAGTCTTTGCAGATATTTTGACAAAACATTCATAGAAATGTTCCTTAAGCAATCTACTATTTGCAATATGAGTTTATGCATGCTGCTCATTTCATTTGTTGCCATGGAAACCAAATTTGCTTTATGAGGCTGAGATTTTCTGAAAATATTCACCATATTTGCCTCAACAGGTTTGATGATTTTTTTTTTTATGAAATTCAGCTCTTTAGTTTGGTTGCTATGGCAACTTAGAGTTTCCATTTACTTATAATGGGGAAAATTGAAAATGGCATTTACTACCAAGCCTCTGCAGATATTTTGACAAAACTTTCATAGAAATATTCTTTAAGCAATCACCTATCTGCCATATGATTTTAGGCCAACTGCTCACTTTTTGTGGTTGTCTTGGAAACCAAAATGCCCCAAAATATTAAAAATCATCTTCTCGACACCATATGCTCTATGAGGCTGAGACTTTATGGAAATATTCACCATCTTTGCCGTAACAGGTTTAGTGTTTTTCATGAAATTAGACTCTTCGGATTGGTTGCTATGTCTGCTTAAGAGTTTAGGTCCCACCCGTCGGGGCTTGAAGAAATAGATGGGCTGCAGGATGCTTCCACGCAGAGCTGAAACTGACCACACACAAGTACTAGTTAACCGCATAGAGTATCTAAGCCTGCCCAGGCAGAGTGGTGCGAGCCTGACTGCCCAATGCCCATGCTTATAAACCCTATTGGTTTCATTAGGCAACAGAGCTTGAGATTTCATTTCAGTGTCGGGTAAAAGTCCCACAAAATTGAAAGCAACGTCTCCAAAATGACCTATACAGTGTTGACCGTAATGACGGGGAAGTTAAACCTCAAATCAAACAAACCAACAACTTAGAGTTTCCATAGACTTGTAACTGGGAAAATTGAAAATTGGCATTTACTGCCAAGCATTAAGGGATATTTTTGCAAAACTTTCATAAAATTATTCTTCAAGCAATCTTATATCTGCCTTATGATTTTAAGCCAATTGCTCAGCGACATCATACCTCGGAAGCCACTAGGCTGATAGGTTCCAATTTCAATTTCCTTGGGCTCGGGGCTTCTGTGGTTTAGTAAAATACATGGCTGTCAATGGGCATTGCCCCCTGAGCTCTGGTGAGCATAGTGGCCCATGGGCCTCTTGTTACCAAAATTATCTCTCCCCCCTCCACCCCAATGAAATATTGGCCCTGCAACTCTTCTTGCAGTGTTCAATGAATTTTGATGAAACCTGAAAGTTATCGTTCCCATGATTGTTGCCAACAGAAATTGTTATCTCTGCAAAACCTCATTCATCTTAAATAATCATCCTTTACAGTTTTGGAGATCACTTTTTCCGTAAATTGTTCCTTACAACTTAAGTCTGACTTTCGGATGAGTCTTTAAACCAAGGTCCCATCTCCGTATGACCATAGCTGTTGGTGAGACATAAAACTCAAACACAACTTAAGCAAATTAAAACATTTGTCTGTTGAAATGGTTTTAAAATCCCAAAACATGGTTAACGACTTATATGTTATAGACATATCACCATATACTCTCATATTCAAACGTCAGGAACACTTTGCTTGCGGCCTTTTATCTCCCAGTGAAATTTTTCGTGCAGGTTGGGGCTGGGTGTGTTTCTGTGATTTGGGTTTGGTCATTTTCAGGATGATCCTGGAAATACTATCAAGGGGAAAAGGTTTTGTCCAGAAATTCCTTATTGGGAAATGAGTTTGAGTTTAACCCAAGTTCTGTGTTAAGCAGTCACTGGGAACATTAGATTTATTTACGGGGAGAGACAGCCCAGCCTTCAACTTGAATGCCATCAGCAGAGGCTGTTTGGACTCCAGTTTTGCTAAACCAGTTATGTACAGATAAGCCGGTACTTAAGCAGCCTGTATTGAGTAATTACATGTGGATTATGTGAACTTGTTAGAAATGCCTCAAGGAGGTGGTTCTAGCGAGTACCCACAATGAATGTTTTAAAGCAGAAATAAGAAAACTGTTAACCCCAGTTTAACCATATAAATGTGGATTTTGAGGGGATCAAAATTATATAGGCATGTTTTTGTAATGTTATCCAGGATATATCCTCTTAACCCTTATCTTGCTGAATATTCATTTAAGCCACACCCATTTCTGTCTATCAACCAATCAAATTACTTGATGTAATTTATTGCTACAAATTCATGAACTGAAAACCAAACAATGTAGATCCTGATCAGATGGCTATCTGATCTGAATCTACACTGTTTGCAAAGATAGGGGTTGTCGTGAACAGCAAGATAAGAGTTAATCAGGTTTTATTGTACCTTTTTCAGATCCCTAATTGTTGGTAATTATGGGGCTACTCTCGGATCCAAAGCAACGGAAGAAGATTATTGCTGCCATCTCCAAATATAACAACAGTCTGTGTGCTTTGGCGTACGTTGTTGGCCTGGTCTGGTTCCTAGCTTTAGCCTACCAGCCAGTTAATAATAGGACATACTTCTCAGAAAATGCTCTGCTTCCAGGTAATGCACGGGGGCCAGTTTTTTTTTTAAAGCATGGCTCACTAAGGGTCAAATTGCTAACCATTATAGCAGATACATGTACATGTATAATATCTATAATTCTTGTATTTTTGCTGAAAAAAATGAGTATCTTTTGCATATACTTTGCAAATAGGAGTGGGTTCTTTGGTACATCTGAAAATTTCAGCTGCTGATTTTTTTGGCAAACATTTTAAAAAATATTTTTGAATACAGGCAAACAGTGTGGACCCAAATCAGACTGCTCCTAGAGGAGGAGCAGTCTGATTTGGGTCCACACTGTTTGCAAAAATGACTTTTTAAAGTCACCAGCAGATGACAAAGCAGATGACAATTGTCGTGATTGGCATTTTATGGGTTACCTAACAACGCTTTGGACAACTGGACCCAAGTGCATAATACACCTAAATCTCTTTACAGCACTGTTTATTTTACCAGCCCCGATAGCTCAGTTGGTAGAGTGTCCGCTCCGGGGAACGGGAGGTCTCGGGTTCGATCCCGGGCCGCGACATACCAAAGTCGTTAAAAATGGTACTAGCTGCTCCTCGCTTGGCGCTCAGATTTACGGGGTAGAGCTAGGACTGGTCGATCCAGTGTCAGGATAATGTGACTGGGTGTGGTATCATGTAATGTGTCTGGGACATGATACTTCAGTGAGGCAGCACTATAAACGTGAGCATTGAGCTCCCTGTCGCAACCAGACACCGTCGTGATATGACTGAAAAATTGTTGAAAGCGACGTTAAACCCGAATTCACACACACACACACTGTTTATTTTAACATGGTTTTGGATATACAGTCAAATCTGTCATAGTGGCCACCTCTATTAAGCAGGCAACCTGTCTTAAGCAAGCATGCTTGCTCCTTAAAAAAAGGAAAATGTGTTGAAATTCACCTGTATTATGCATGCACATGTCTTAAGCAAGCAAATTTTGATTATCCCTTAGGTGCTTACATAATACCATTTGGACTGTACTGGAATCATGGTTTATGGATTCAACTAAACATGAAATATTTTTACAACATTTTTTGTATCTCCCCAAGCCCACTACGTCCGACCCCTAAGACATGACCTAGGGTTCACAGTTAAAATCCTGTTCAATATGTTTTAGATCTTTCATTACGAAGTACATGTATAAAGTTTGGTATCAAAATCAATAAAATTGACCTTGAAATTGGCCTTTATTGATACTTGATATTTTGATCCTTCCCCAGGGCCCAACTCAGAACCCAGGATCAAAATTTTAAATTAGAAATACATGTATTACATGCTTTTATAACATAGAAATATGACATGGTTGAAGAACAATAGAAATATGACATGTTGTTAAAACATTAGAAATCTGACATGATTTTTCTCACCTTTCAGGAGTGGTAGAGAGTGGATTTTACTTTGACTTTAGGTCTGAGGATTATCTTACAGAGCTCAAAGAAGAACTGGCTAATGACACCAGGTATGTGTTAATATAATGAGTATGACATAGCTCAAACAAAATAAATTGTACACACATACCAAGAATAACTCTGCAAGATGTCCATAGTATTGCCCTCTGAATTAAAGGCTACCATTAAAATCCTAAAAATTCGGACACCTGGAGAACTTTCTGTGGCAGTCCCAAAACTTAAATAAATTTGTTCCACGATACAGCAAAGAGCCCATAAAGTGCAGATGGAATAGCAAACAATGTAGACCTTGATCAGACGTCTGATTTGGGTCTGGCCCTTTTGCTTAAAGTGAATGACCACCTTTAAAATATAATTACTTCAATTGCAAGAAAAAGTTACTGTAATGATTAATCTCTGACTTTTATTACCAATTGAAATCTGCTAAGGTAATTAAATCAACATTTAATGGTTTCAGTGAAGCCTTCTGGCAGCGGCCATTTTTCCCCAAGGTAATCCAAATGTATCCCAGCGTCCAACATGTTTGCTCAATTCCTGACCTCAAGGAGACCATTGAAGCTCTATGTCTCTCTATGTAGCTACTAAAGGAGAAGTAATTAGGCACTCTAATCAGGTTGCATTCTCAAAAATCTTTAAATAGGCTGTCAGTTCAGGATCTTACATACTGGCTTCATTATGTTTTTGGATGAAAATAAAGACCTTGAAGACAGTTTTCCTGAGTTTGGTGCCATTGGTTTCATTGGATGGCATTCATCTCAATGTCGGGTAAAAATCCCACAAAAGTGGAAGCAGCATCTCCAAAATGCCCTAAATAGTGGTGATGGGAATGTTAAACATCAATTCAAACAAACAAAATCTGTTCTTTCCTACAAAACAATTGTTTTCTGTAATCCTTGTCTGATCTGCAGTTAATCACAGGTGTACACTGTTTACATAAAATCCAGGACTTTATCCAAAAATGAAAACATAAATTATGGGTACTCAAAGGAATCACCTCATTGAATACCCACAATCTATGCTTTAATCTGGATTAACCCATTTAGTACCCAAAACTCCAAAAAGAGGTACCCTGGCAAACAGTGCAGGCCCAGATCAGACGCAGCAGCACACGGCGTCTGATCAGGGCTTACACTGTTTGCAAAATGTTCAGCCATTTTCCTAATAAATTTTGAGGGAAACAACCTGACAGCCCTTAATTTTGAAATGGACTCCTGGTATATATAAGGAGGAAGATTCCATTTTGTACAAAATGGTTAAGAAAAATATCACAAAAGACCATAGTGAAGTGCCATGAAATATTACCTAGGCATTAATTAATGAAGAAAAGGAAAGAAACAAGTAATCAACACACTTTCAAGTTCACTTGAAAACAGCTATCTTCAAAATGTTTGCACAAATGTTATGCTTTGCATATACAAATGTCTTGATGTTAAGATTCTCTGTTCCAAGATTATGAATCCATTTTTTTTACATAACTCTTTATTTTTCTATGGGTCAGGGATAGAAAACAGTTAATTCCTTGTCCAGTATTTGCCCTTACAAGAAGGCATTTTTATTATTTTAAAGTTCACTTTCCCCTCTAAAATCCTCAGCTGCTAAAGATAGCTGTCGGAACATGGACTGAACAGTCTCCTTGAGATCACTGCAGGAGATATAATCTGTAAAAATGTCTGACACCCTATAAACAACTTTAATGAGCCATTACAGTTAATTAGAGCAAGAGTTTAGGAGGAGAATATGATTTTATCATTCCTCAATGGTGTTATTGTAAAATCGATCTGAGAAAAAAAAATGGTGGTCATTCACTTTAAGCCAAGGCCTGTCTGTCCCAATACTAAAGATCATTATGGTAGATTGATGGGCAAATTCTTTTCTTTCTGGGAGGAGCCCAGAATCAAATCCATGAGTACCTTGTTTAACCCATTTAGTACCAGAAACCCAAAACGGGTACCAGGGCAAACAGTGCAGGCCCAGATCAGACACCGCAGAACGCGACGTCTGATCAGGGCCTCCACTGTTTGCTAAATAAACATTCAGCCCTTTTCCTAATTAATTTTGAAGAAAACACAACCTGACACCCCTAAATTTTGAAATGAACTCCTGGTATATATAAGGAGGAAGATTCCATGTGGTACCAAAAGGGTTAATATGTGAGATATTCAGCCTTTTCTTTACACGTGTAAGGTCTGAAATGAGTGTTTTGCCTATGTTATTGCATCAGAATTACATTATGCACACTGACATCTTTGTAACAATGTTTGTTATGTTACAGCCAAATTTTAGGATATACACCACAACCTCTGTAAAACACTAAATTATCAGGGTCCAAACCAGAAGGCGTTTTTGTTAAACAACCTTTTTATGTCCAAAAACAAAAGTAAAGATTATATATAAAATGACATTTTAAGATATATATATAAATACATCCATATTTTCTTTGGGTTCATCTTAACACAATGTTATATCCACTGGACTCCCTGGCCTAGTGGTTATGAGTGCAGATGAAGGTATAAGCCTTCCCTGGAAAAGTGTGGTTAGGTGAACCATAATGGTCCAGCACTTTGATGGCTTAGCCTGCCCAGGAATAGTGTGGTTAGGTGAACCATAATGGTCCACCACTTTGATGGCTTAGCCTGCCCAGGAATAGTGTGGTTAGGTGAAGCATAATGGTCCACCACTTTGATGGCTTAGCCTGCCCAGGAATAGTGTGGTTAGGTGAAGCATAATGGTCCACCACTTTGATGGCTTAGCCTGTCCAGGAATAGTGTGGTTAGGTGAAGCATAATGGTCCACCACTTTGATGGCTTAGCCTGTCCAGGAATAGTGTGGTTAGGTGAAGCATAATGGTCCACCACTTTGATGGCTTAGCCTGCCCAGGAATAGTGTGGTTAGGTGAAGCATAATGGTCCAGCACTTTGATGGCTTAGCCTGCCCAGGAATAGTGTGGTTAGGTGAACCATAATGGTCCACCACTTTGATGGCTTAGCCTGCCCAGGAATAGTGTGGTTAGGTGAAGCATAATGGTCCACCACTTTGATGGCTTAGCCTGCCCAGGAATAGTGTGGTTAGGTGAACCATAATGGTCCACCACTTTGATGGCTTAGCCTGTCCAGGAATAGTGTGGTTAGGTGAACCATAATGGTCCAGCACTTTGATGGCTTAGCCTGTCCAGGAATAGTGTGGTTAGGTGAACCATAATGGTCCACCACTTTGATGGCTTAGCCTGCCCAGGAATAGTGTGGTTAGGTGAACCATAATGGTCCACCACTTTGATGGCTTAGCCTGCCCAGGAATAGTGTGGTTAGGTGAAGCATAATGGTCCACCACTTTGATGGCTTAGCCTGTCCAGGAATAGTGTGGTTAGGTGAAGCATAATGGTCCACCACTTTGATGGCTTAGCCTGTCCAGGAATAGTGTGGTTAGGTGAACCATAATGGTCCACCACTTTGATGGCTTAGCCTGCCCAGGAATAGTGTGGTTAGGTGAACCATAATGGTCCACCACTTTGATGGCTTAGCCTGTCCAGGAATAGTGTGGTTAGGTGAACCATAATGGTCCACCACTTTGATGGCTTAGCCTGCCCAGGAATAGTGTGGTTAGGTGAACCATAATGGTCCACCACTTTGATGGCTTAGCCTGCCCAGGAATAGTGTGGTTAGGTGAACCATAATGGTCCACCACTTTGATGGCTTAGCCTGCCCAGGAATAGTGTGGTTAGGTGAAGCATAATGGTCCACCACTTTGATGGCTTAGCCTGCCCAGGAATAGTGTGGTTAGGTGAAGCATAATGGTCCAGCACTTTGATGGCTTAGCCTGTCCAGGAATAGTGTGGTTAGGTGAACCATAATGGTCCAGCACTTTGATGGCTTAGCCTGTCCAGGAATAGTGTGGTTAGGTGAACCATAATGGTCCACCACTTTGATGGCTTAGCCTGCCCAGGAATAGTGTGGTTAGGTGAACCATAATGGTCCACCACTTTGATGGCTTAGCCTGCCCAGGAATAGTGTGGTTAGGTGAAGCATAATGGTCCACCACTTTGATGGCTTAGCCTGTCCAGGAATAGTGTGGTTAGGTGAAGCATAATGGTCCACCACTTTGATGGCTTAGCCTGTCCAGGAATAGTGTGGTTAGGTGAACCATAATGGTCCACCACTTTGATGGCTTAGCCTGCCCAGGAATAGTGTGGTTAGGTGAACCATAATGGTCCAGCACTTTGATGGCTTAGCCTGCCCAGGAATAGTGTGGTTAGGTGAACCATAATGGTCCACCACTTTGATGGCTTAGCCTGTCCAGGAATAGTGTGGTTAGGTGAACCATAATGGTCCACCACTTTGATGGCTTAGCCTGCCCAGGAATAGTGTGGTTAGGTGAACCATAATGGTCCAGCACTTTGATGGCTTAGCCTGCCCAGGAATAGTGTGGTTAGGTGAACCATAATGGTCCACCACTTTGATGGCTTAGCCTGCCCAGGAATAGTGTGGTTAGGTGAACCATAATGGTCCACCACTTTGATGGCTTAGCCTGCCCAGGAATAGTGTGGTTAGGTGAACCATAATGGTCCACCACTTTGATGGCTTAGCCTGTCCAGGAATAGTGTGGTTAGGTGAAGCATAATGGTCCACCACTTTGATGGCTTAGCCTGTCCAGGAATAGTGTGGTTAGGTGAAGCATAATGGTCCACCACTTTGATGGCTTAGCCTGTCCAGGAATAGTGTGGTTAGGTGAACCATAATGGTCCACCACTTTGATGGCTTAGCCTGCCCAGGAATAGTGTGGTTAGGTGAACCATAATGGTCCAGCACTTTGATGGCTTAGCCTGCCCAGGAATAGTGTGGTTAGGTGAACCATAATGGTCCACCACTTTGATGGCTTAGCCTGCCCAGGAATAGTGTGGTTAGGTGAAGCATAATGGTCCACCACTTTGATGGCTTAGCCTGTCCAGGAATAGTGTGGTTAGGTGAAGCATAATGGTCCACCACTTTGATGGCTTAGCCTGCCCAGGAATAGTGTGGTTAGGTGAAGCATAATGGTCCACCACTTTGATGGCTTAGCCTGTCCAGGAATAGTGTGGTTAGGTGAAGCATAATGGTCCACCACTTTGATGGCTTAGCCTGTCCAGGAATAGTGTGGTTAGGTGAAGCATAATGGTCCACCACTTTGATGGCTTAGCCTGTCCAGGAATAGTGTGGTTAGGTGAACCATAATGGTCCACCACTTTGATGGCTTAGCCTGCCCAGGAATAGTGTGGTTTGGTGAACTGACTAGTCCTGTTGACTGGACCATTAACTCGTAAACAAACCAGCCGTGGCTTCCAGTGCATGATGTTGGAGGCACTGATAAATCACGCTGACAAGTGCACTTCAGGACTTAATTTCTTTCTAGAAAGCATTTTCTTGAACCTTGGAAACAAGAAAAAGTCGCAAGGGCTCAGGTCAGGAGAATAGGGACGATGATTTACAACCTCGACCTTTTCAGAAGCCATATATGACCTCACAGACTTGTGAGAGGAGGCATTGGTATGGTTTAGGTGCACTCCTGACCAACCTTTGCTTGGACGCTTCTTATTGTAGAACGCCTTGACTTTCTTGAGTACAGCATTCTTATAGAATCGCCCAGTGACTGTATGACCAGATTGAACCACTGGCCCACTAGAATTGAAGATTGCATACAACACCTTCTTGGAGCTGATGGTTCTCTTGGCAGTTTTGATCTTTGCACTTCCACTGTTTGTTATCAGCTGTTCTCTGTGGCTCAAACATCTGCACCCAAGTTTCTTCACCTGTTAGTAAGTTAGAAATAACTTGGGTGTCACAGTTTTTGTATTTTTAGCTCGCCTGTACGAAGTACATGGAGAGCTATTGTTGTCACCTCGTTTGTGCATGTTTGCGTGTGCGTTCCCGTCACACTGCGTTAAAGTTTTTCAAATGCTTATATCTCAACAGTCACTCCTCACATACCACTCATATTTGGAACTTAAGTACCTGGGAGGGTCTTTTGACGTTCAAAGACAACAGACCCCTGGGTTCATGCCCCGGGTTGGGGCTGGGGGTCAAAATCAAGAACACCTCTGTAAAACTGTGTTAAATGTTTTTGAATTGCTTATATCTCAACAGACACTCATCACAAAAGATTCATATTTTACAACTTGGATACCTTGGCATGTATTTTGAGATTCCAAGACAGCACACCCCTGGGTTCATGCCTGGGAGGACGGATGGGGTGGGGCTAGGGGTCAAAATCTGGGTCACCTTTGTAATTTGTTATATACGTTTCCATTATGCTAACAAGTTATAAACACAATTGGTTATATGTCAGTCAACCATGTGACATTGATTAAAGTGTAAAAGGGTGAAGGTCATGGTGACCTACATTTCACGGTCCAGTGATTTTGCCTTATATCTGGAAGACTATTTGATGGCGAAATGTTATACATGGGATATTAGTACCATGTGACCTCAAAATGTATCTAGGTTACTGTGACCTATATTTCATGGTTCAGTGATTTTGCCTTATATCTTGAAGACTATTTGTTGGAGAAATGTCATACCTTGGTTATTAGTGCCATGTGACCCCATAATTGACCTCAAAATATATCTACGTCACTGTGACCTATATTTTATGGTTCAGTGACTTTGCCTTATATCTTGAAGACTTTTTGTATGAGAAATGTCATACCTTGGATAGTAGTGCCATGTGACCCGATAATTGATCTCAAAGTATATCTATGTACTTGTGACCTATATTTCATGGTTCAGTGACTTCTCTATTATCTTGAATACTATTCAAAGGAGAAATGTCATACCTGGATTATTAGTTCCATGTGACCCGATAATTGACCACCAATTATATCTAAGTCACTGTGACCTATATTTCATGGTTCATTGATTTTGCATATTATCTTGAATACTATTTCATGTAGAAATGTCATACCAGGATTAGCAGTTCCATGTGACCCCATGATTGGCCTCAAAATATATCTAGGTCAGTGTGACCTATATTTCATGGTTCACTGATTTTGCCTATTATCTTGAATACTATTTGATAAAGAAACGTCATACCTTGATTATTAGTTCCATGTGACCTGCTGATTGACCTCAAAATATATCTAGGTCAGTGCGACCTATATTTCATGGTTCAGTGATTTTGCCTATTATCTTCAATAATATTGTGATAACAAAATGTTATACCTGGGCTATTACTTCAATGCAACCAGATGATTGACCTCAAAATATATCTTGGTCAGTGTGACCTATATTACATGGTTTAGTGACTTTGACTTATATCTTGAATACTATTGGATGGAGAAACTTCATATCTGAATAATCAATTCCATGTGACCAGATGATTGACATAGAAATATATCTAGGTCAGTGTGACCTATTTTCATGGTTCAATGATTAGCCTTATAATTCTCACACAATTTGATTCTGAAATGTAATATCTGGAATATATGTTCCACGTGACCTGGTGATTGACCTCAAAATATATGTATCTGTATTTCATGGTTCAATAGTTTTACCTTATGTCTTGAAGGCGCAAAGCAGGCGAGCTATGCTGTCATGCGACAGCTCTTGTTTCAAGAGCTATTAGGGGCTATTAGGCATTGCTTCTTTTGCTCCTCAGTGAGCAAATGGGGTACCCACCTAGCGCAAATCTTTCTCAAGCCCAAGTACTTTGTCAGAATGGTATGTGTGCTGCCTTCTGATATGCATTTAGCTATCTCTTTCACTGACAGTCATGCATCTTCTTCCAGCGCTGCCTTTACAGAAGCGATGGTTGCCTTAGTGATTCTTTGGCCTACCAACACGGGCATCATCTTTTACGGATGATTTACCAGCTTTAAAAGCTTTGACCCACTGATAAATTATGGGCTTTGAAATGGCAAGAGGTTCATATATGCCACACAAATATCTGACTTGAACCGATGTCATGCCTAACACGGCATTCAATGTAGCTGCTAATTTCAGCCTTTTTGTCCATTTGACAATGTAACTCGTAAATTGACCAGTGTATATGACTGCATGTATTTCAATTTGACATATCTCGGTCATTATAAAAGCAATTTGCACGAAATAAACTGTTATCCATAGCTATTTGAAAGGCTATTCAAGCGAAATGAAGTGTTATCAGAAAAAAATACGATAAAACTGCGGAATCCTTTTAACCTTTAGCCTGCTGTAGGCGACAAGCCCTATCTTTGCAAACAGTGTAGATCCAGATCAGATGGCTTCTGAAGAAGCCATCTGATCAGGATCTACAATGTTTGACATTCAGTTTATGGATTTGTTAAAATAAATTGCACCAAGTTATCTGATTGGTTCAAAGTCAGAAATGGGTGTGGCTTAATTGAATATTCAGCAGGTTAAAGGTTAATGACAAAACTTTTTGAAGGACCCTCGTAATAAGAAAATCATTCCCTAAAGCACTACTCAGTATAATAGCAGATGGCATTTAAAAAGTTATTTGTTGCTTCTACTTCAAGCTGGTGTGTGATAAAGGGCTCCAGTTCATTTCTTCAGCCAGCTGACAACATTTTCTTCAATGACCAACATTTCCCAAAAGTTGAAGTCAAATTTGGCTCCAACAGGTAAGATGTTGGCTTTTGGTGGAATTCTTGTTTTTTGTTTTTTTCTTTAACCCTTATCTGGCTGCATAAATTAAAGAAGCCACTCCCATTGCTCTTTATCAACCAATCAAATTACTTGATATAATATATTTGTTCAATTCACAAACTGCATGACAAACAGTGTAGATCCTGATCAGATAGCTTCTCCATCTGATCCGTGTCTACACTGTTTACAAAAGTAGGGGTTGTCGTGAACAGCCGGATAAGGGTTTTAAAAACTTTTTTTTTACATTTCAGATGTCACAATCTGGCTTGACTTTGATGGCATAGCAAAATCTGGCTTGAAGTTCATGTAAACTGAAAACATCCATTTCATAATGGAAATTTTGTTAAAAGTTGAACTGTATCTTTTCTTTACACAGGAAAGTTCCACGAGATTGGGTATACAAGAAGTTCAGAGAAATAGGATTGGACACTTACATGCAAAACTACTCCATTAAATATCCACTGAGCCTTGTAAGAGGACAGGTAATATTATTCTTGTTACAATTTTTTTGTCTTGAAACTGTTCTACAAAAACCAGTGATCCTGGCTGTACTGTCATAACAGTTTGGGTCCTCTGACTTATGGTAACAGTTGGGATCCCTGTCTGTACTTCTAAAATTTTAACAAATTTGTTTCACAATCCTGCAAGGAGTTCCAAAGTTGCAGAAGGAATGGCAAACAGTGTAGCCCTTGATCAGACTTCTGCACTGTTTGCTTAGGCCTTTCTGTTATTAGAATGGGGATAACTATATTGCAAGTACCTAAATGATCCCAAGTATTGAGACAGACAGGCCTAAGCAAACAGTGCAGACCCAGATTAGACTACTTGTATCAGGGTCTACTATGCCATTCTGTCTTCTCTTTTTAAATTCTTTGCTAGATCGCAAAACGAACTTGTTAGATTTATAGGAGAATTACAGCAAGTCCTCAAAGTGTATGAATTTTAAGGATTTTTTTTTACAGTTGTCAGTTTTATGGTCACAAATCTCATTCTACAGCCCTGCTGATGCACTGTGATAAAGCAAAATTGTTAATGATTTACATCCCCAAACGATACTTCAATACAGTTGCAGTCTAACCTGTATTAAGCAAGCACCTAAGGAATAATCAAAATGCGCTTGTTTAAGACAGGTGCTTGCTTATCACAGGTGAAGTTTAATGCATATGCCTTTGTCAGGAACCAAATGCCTGCTTGCATAATTCAGGTTGCTTGCTTCATACAGGTGGCCACTATGGCAGGTTTTACATGTCTCCTTGGTATTTTTGACAGCTTGTACCTGGACAGAATGTATATGGAATTCTGAGAGCAAGAAGAGCAGCCAGCACAGAAGCTATTGTACTCTCCACACCTTTCCGACCCAAAAGTTCTGACCTACCACAGACTGTTGGTGGAATTGTCATGATGATTGGTCTAGCCAAATATTTCAGGCGTAAGTTGCCACAGGATAGTCTTTCAAAGACTACATGCTGACAGTTGAAGTTAGTAGCAATTTTTTTTGTCTATTTTGAGTCCTTTTTGGGTCTACAGTGTTATGAAACAATATTTTTTACTTCCCCCTCAGGGATAATGGAGACACATTGTTTTGGATAGCTTTAACATTATTCATAACTTCTGAACTGTTTCAGATAGAGCCTTCATATTTGACATGTAGTTTCCTCATGACAAGGGCTTCCCACTCATACAAAATAATTTGACCTGTGACCTACTTTAACCCATATATGCCTAGTGGCCCTTTTTTGGGACGTTGGCAAACAGTGTAGACCCAGATCAGACGCCGCAGAACGCGGCGTCTGATCTGGGTCTACACTGTTTGCTCAAAGAATATACATTTTTGTACAGCTTACATTAAACAAAACAAATCTGACACCCCTATAATTGAAAATGGACAACTCCAAATTTATAAGATGGAAGATTCCATTGTCATATATGGGTTAAAGAAAAAAATGACATTGGCCCGGGGATATGTTTGTGTTTCACAAACACATCTTGTTCTTCTGGCGCATGCCAGATATCTGAAAAATATTGTGGGACTTTTCTGATTCTGTGGCTGCGATTCAGGTTTTAGATCAGAGAGTAAAATATGGATTAAGGAGAATTGATACACCTTCAGAGGAGGCAACTCCTGCAAAATTGTTTTTGTCTTACCTGTCAATATGGGTCAGCTCTGAAAAAAAAGAATTTGCTCCTCAGGAGCAAATTCTTTCTGTTATGAGTAAATCCCTTTTTTGTGAAGGACAGCATTTATAGAAAAGTGTACAGAAAGTTGTCTCCCTTTGAAAAATGATGGAAAAAGCTGCCAGGTATATCACTTTTCCTTAAGTGTTTCCTAATAATTTATAACCACCCAAATAAGTGACTGGATGTTAAATCAGTGACTTAGTTTCTGTTCATGCTGGCAGCCCCTGCCCATCGGGGCTTGGAGAAATAGATTGGCCTACATGGCTGCATACTGCTTTCACACAGAGCTGAAACTGAATGCACATGAGTACTGGTAAACCACGTAGACGGACTAAGCCTGCCCAGGCAAAGTAGTGCGAGTCAGATGATCCAGTGCATATAATCCATATTGCTTTCTTTGGGCGGCAGAACTTGAGATGTCATTTCATCTCAGTGTCGGGTAAAAGTCTCACAAAACTGGAAGCAACATCTCCAAAATGACCCCAGTAGTGTTGAAGGGGAAATTAAACCACAAACAAACAAGCAAACAAACAAATTGTTCTTGCTGGTCTCATTGTCCAGTATGGGTTTATTATGGCTACTTAACATGAGAGAAGGAAGTTGTACAGACTTCTAAACATTTTTAAGGTTATCCTATTTACCATTAGTATTCAAACACCTCAACTCTTTACCATACTTTTTCTGAAATTTGAGAAAAAGTACAATTTACTACTCAATGTTCTGTCTAAAACTAGCTGGATGGGTGGCAAACAGCCTATACCCTAATGAGATGCCATGTTCTGCTGCATCTCATCCTGGTCTACACTGTTTACTCAGGCCTGTCTGTCCGAATGCTTACAGTAAATACGGTAATAGCTAACCCTAGCAGCCCCCCAAAAAAACTGACTCTGGCAAACAGTGAGGACTCAGATTAGACCAGAGAACAGGGCATCTGATCAGTCTTAACTGTTTGCTTAAAGGTGCATTATTGAGCTACCGGGTCTCAAAATTTTTTTCTGGTTTTTATTAGCTCACCTGTCACGTAGTGACAAGGTGAGCTTTTGGGATCACTTTTTGTCCGTCGTCCGTCGTGCGTCCGTGCGTGCGTCCGTGCGTCCGTAAACTTTTCTTCAAACGACATCTCCTCCTAAACCACTGATCGGATTTTGACCAAACTTCACAGGAATGATCCTTAGGTGGTCCCCTTTCAAAGTTGTTCAAATGGTTCCGGTCCATTGCTTATATAGGTCACAGGAGCCAAAAATAGATTTTTTTCACCGAAAACTTAAAAAATCTTCTTCTCTGAAACCGCAAGGCCCAGGTCTTTGATATTTGGTATGAAGCTTCATCTAGTGGACCCCTACCAAGATTGTTCAAATTATAGTGCTGGGGCCAAAAATGCCCCCGCACTGGGGCCCTTTGGTTTTGCATGGGCTTATATGGGGAAAATCTTAAAAAATCTTCTTCTCTAAAACCGCAAGGCCCAGATCTTTGATATTTGGTATGAAGCTTCATCTAGTGGACCCCTACCAAGATTGTTCAAATTATAGTGCTGGAGCTAAAAATGCCCCCGCATGGGGGCCCTTTGGTTTTACATGGGCTTATATAGGGAAAATCTTGAAAAATCTTCTTCTCTGAAACAGCATGGCCCAGGTCTTTGATATTTGGTATGAAGCTTCATCTAGTGGACCCCTACCAAGATTATTCAAATTATAGTGCTGGGGCCAAAAATGCCCCCGCACGGGGGCCCTTTGGTTTTACATGGGCTTATATAGGGAAAATCTTTAAAAATCTTCTTCTCTGAAACCGCAAGGCCCAGATCTTTGATATTTGGTATGAAGCTTCATCTAGTGGACCCCTACCAAGATTGTTCAAATTATAGTGCTGGAGCTAAAAATGCCCCCACATGGGGGCCCTTTGGTTTTACATGGGCTTATATAGGGAAAATCTTGAAAAATCTTCTTCTCTGAAACCGCAAGGCCCAGGTCTTTGATATTTGGTATGAAGCTTCATCTAGTGGACCCCTACCATGATTGTTCAAATTATAGTGCTGGGGCCAAAAATGCCCCCGCACGGGGGCCCTTTGGTTTTACAAGGACTTATATAGGGAAAATCTTTAAAACTCTTCTTCTCTGAAACCGCAAGGCCCAGGTCTTTGATATTAGGTATGAAGCTTTATCTAGTGAACCCCTACCAAGATTGTTCAAATTATAGTGCAGGAGCTAAAAATGCCCCCGCACGGGGGCCCTTTGGTTTTACATGGGCTTATATAGGGAAAATCTTGAAAAATCTTTTTCTCTGAAACCGCAAGGCCCAGGTCTTTGATATTTGGTATGAAGCTTCATCTAGTGGACCCCTACCAAGATTGTTCAAATTATAGTGCTGGGGCCAAAAATCCCCCCGCATGGGCGCCCTTTGGTTTTGCATGGACTTATATGGGGAAAATCTTTAAAAATCTTCTTCTCTGAAACCGCAAGGCCCAGATCTTTGATATTTGGTATGAAGCTTCATCTAGTGGACCCCTACCAAGATTGTTCAAATTATAGTGCTGGAGCAAAAAATGCCCCCGCACGGGGGCCCTTTGGTTTTACATAGGCTTATATAGGGAAAATCTTGAAAAATCTTCTTCTCTGAAACCGCAAGGCCCAGGTCTTTGATATTTGGTATGAAGCTTTATCTAGTGGACCCCTACCAAGATTGTTCAAATTATAGTGCTGGAGCTAAAAATGCCCCCGCATGGGGGCCCTTTGGTTTTACATGGGCTTATATAGGGAAAATCTTTAAAAAACTTCTTCTCTGAAACCGCAAGGCCCAGGTCTTTGATATTAGGTATGAAGCTTTATCTAGTGAACCCCTACCAAGATTGTTCAAATTATAGTGCAGGAGCTAAAAATGCCCCCGCACGGGGGCCCTTTGGTTTTACATGGGCTTATATAGGGAAAATCTTGAAAAATCTTCTTCTCTGAAACCGCAAGGCCCAGATCTTTGATATTTGGTATGAAGCTTCATCTAGTGGACCCCTACCAAGATTGTTCAAATTATAGTGCTGGAGCTAAAAATGCCCCCACATGGGGGCCCTTTGGTTTTACATGGGCTTATATAGGGAAAATCTTGAAAAATCTTCTTCTCTGAAACCGCAAGGCCCAGGTCTTTGATATTTGGTATGAAGCTTCATCTAGTGGACCCCTACCATGATTGTTCAAATTATAGTGCTGGGGCCAAAAATGCCCCCGCATGGGGGCCCTTTGGTTTTACAAGGACTTATATAGGGAAAATCTTTAAAACTCTTCTTCTCTGAAACCGCAAGGCCCAGGTCTTTGATATTAGGTATGAAGCTTTATCTAGTGAACCCCTACCAAGATTGTTCAAATTATAGTGCAGGAGCTAAAAATGCCCCCGCACGGGGGCCCTTTGGTTTTACATGGGCTTATATAGGGAAAATCTTGAAAAATCTTTTTCTCTGAAACCGCAAGGCCCAGGTCTTTGATATTTGGTATGAAGCTTCATCTAGTGGACCCCTACCAAGATTGTTCAAATTATAGTGCTGGGGCCAAAAATCCCCCCGCATGGGCGCCCTTTGGTTTTGCATGGACTTATATGGGGAAAATCTTTAAAAATCTTCTTCTCTGAAACCGCAAGGCCCAGATCTTTGATATTTGGTATGAAGCTTCATCTAGTGGACCCCTACCAAGATTGTTCAAATTATAGTGCTGGAGCAAAAAATGCCCCCGCACGGGGGCCCTTTGGTTTTACATAGGCTTATATAGGGAAAATCTTGAAAAATCTTCTTCTCTGAAACCGCAAGGCCCAGGTCTTTGATATTTGGTATGAAGCTTTATCTAGTGGACCCCTACCAAGATTGTTCAAATTATAGTGCTGGAGCTAAAAATGCCCCCGCATGGGGGCCCTTTGGTTTTACATGGGCTTATATAGGGAAAATCTTTAAAAAACTTCTTCTCTGAAACCGCAAGGCCCAGGTCTTTGATATTAGGTATGAAGCTTTATCTAGTGAACCCCTACCAAGATTGTTCAAATTATAGTGCAGGAGCTAAAAATGCCCCCGCACGGGGGCCCTTTGGTTTTACATGGGCTTATATAGGGAAAATCTTGAAAAATCTTCTTCTCTGAAACCGCAAGGCCCAGATCTTTGATATTTGGTATGAAGCTTCATCTAGTGGACCCCTACCAAGATTGTTCAAATTATAGTGCTGGAGCTAAAAATGCCCCCACATGGGGGCCCTTTGGTTTTACATGGGCTTATATAGGGAAAATCTTGAAAAATCTTCTTCTCTGAAACCGCAAGGCCCAGGTCTTTGATATTTGGTATGAAGCTTCATCTAGTGGACCCCTACCATGATTGTTCAAATTATAGTGCTGGGGCCAAAAATGCCCCCGCATGGGGGCCCTTTGGTTTTACAAGGACTTATATAGGGAAAATCTTTAAAACTCTTCTTCTCTGAAACCGCAAGGCCCAGGTCTTTGATATTAGGTATGAAGCTTTATCTAGTGAACCCCTACCAAGATTGTTCAAATTATAGTGCAGGAGCTAAAAATGCCCCCGCACGGGGGCCCTTTGGTTTTACATGGGCTTATATAGGGAAAATCTTGAAAAATCTTTTTCTCTGAAACCGCAAGGCCCAGGTCTTTGATATTTGGTATGAAGCTTCATCTAGTGGACCCCTACCAAGATTGTTCAAATTATAGTGCTGGGGCCAAAAATCCCCCCGCATGGGCGCCCTTTGGTTTTGCATGGACTTATATGGGGAAAATCTTTAAAAATCTTCTTCTCTGAAACCGCAAGGCCCAGATCTTTGATATTTGGTATGAAGCTTCATCTAGTGGACCCCTACCAAGATTGTTCAAATTATAGTGCTGGAGCAAAAAATGCCCCCGCACGGGGGCCCTTTGGTTTTACATAGGCTTATATAGGGAAAATCTTGAAAAATCTTCTTCTCTGAAACCGCAAGGCCCAGGTCTTTGATATTTGGTATGAAGCTTTATCTAGTGGACCCCTACCAAGATTGTTCAAATTATAGTGCTGGAGCTAAAAATGCCCCCGCATGGGGGCCCTTTGGTTTTACATGGGCTTATATAGGGAAAATCTTTAAAAAACTTCTTCTCTGAAACAGCAAGGCCCAGGTCTTTGATATTTGGTATGAAGCTTCATCTAGTGGACCCCTACCAAGATTGTTCAAATTATAGTGCAGGAGCTAAAAATGCCCCCTGCACGCGGGCCCTTTGGTTTTACATGGGCTTATATCGGGAAAATCTTGAAAAATCTTCTTTTCTGAAACCGCAAGGCCCAGGTCTTTGATATTTGGTATGAAGCTTCATCTAGTAGACCCCTACCAAGATTGTTCAAATTATAGTGCTGGAGCTAAAAATGCCCCCGCACGGGGGCCCTTTGGTTTTACATGTGTTTTTATAGGGAAAATCTTGAAAAATCTTCTTCTCTGAAACCGCAAGGCCCAGGTCTTAGATATTTGGTTTGAAGCTTCATCTAGTGGACCCCTACCAAGATTGTTCAAATTATAGTGCTGGGGCCAAAAATGCCCCCGCACGGGGGCCCTTTGGTTTTACATGGGCTTATTTAGGGAAAATCTTTAAAAATCATCTTCTCTGAAACTGCAAGGCCCAGGTCTTTGATATTAGGTATGAAGCTTTATCTAGTGGACCCCTACCAAGATTGTTCAAATTATAGTGCTGAAGCTAAAAATGCCCCCGCATGGGGGCCCTTTGGTTTTACATGGGCTTATAGAGGGAAAATCTTTAAAAATCTTCTTCTCTGAAACCTCAAGGCTCAGGTCTTTGATATTTGGTATGTAGCTATATCTAGTGGGCCCCTACCAAGATTGTTCAAATTATAGTGCTGGGGCCAAAAATGCCCCCGCACCAGGGCCCTTGTGTTTTACATAGGCTTATTTAGGGAAAATCTTTAAAAATCTTCTTCTCTGAAACTGCAAGGCCCAGGTCTTTGATATTTGGTATCAAGCTTCATCTTGTGGACCTCTACGAAGATTGTTCAAATTATAGCCCTGGGGCCAAAAATGCCCCCGCTCCGGGGCCCTTTGGTTTTACATAGACTTATATAGGGAAAATCTTGAAAAATCTTCTTTGAAACCACAAGGCTTAGGTCCTCGATATTTGTTATGACGCTTCAGCTAGTGGACCTCTATAAAGATTGTTCAAATTATAGCCCTGAGACCAAAAATGCCCCCGCCATGTGGCCCTTTGGTTTTACATAGACTTATATAGGGAAAATCTTGAAAAATCTTCTTTGAAACCACAAGGCTTAGGTCCTCGATATTTGTTATGAAGCTTCAGCTAGTGGACCTCTACCAAGATTGTTCAAATTATAGCACTGGGGCCAAAAATGCCCCCGCTCCGGGGCCCTTTGGTTTAACATAGACTTATATAGGGAAAATCTTGTTTTACATAGACTTCTATATGCAGGGTAAACCTTTAAAATCTTTTTCTCTGAAACCAGAAAGCCATGGTCTTTCATATTCGATATGAAGTTTCATCTTGTGGACCTCTACCAAGATTGTTCAAATTTTAGGCCTGGGGCCAAAATTGACCCTGCCCGGGGCCCACTTGTTATGCTTTGGATCAGGTGAGCGAACCAGGGCCCTCTGGGCCCTCTTGTCTTCAATGCATACTCCTTTGTCATGTGTACACTTTTGGAGCCAAATACAGCTTCAGAACTTTGTGAAAATGGTCGTTTACCCTTCGCTCTGAACATGTGTTGGGAATTTCTGTTCTAAAAATATATCTTTCACTTTACACATACATGGCGACAGTATCGTCTCTGAGTGTCGTCACTTATGGCATGGTATTCAGTGTCATATTTTTTCCCATTCAGGCATGGCCTAAGCAAACAAGGCCAAAAATAAACGTCGCATAATGTCATATATGGGGATTCTAATTTTGTGACGAACTAAAAATAGATCTAACTAGTGTTCGAAACGTAGTTAGGGAACCCCTCTCAAACTCGTTTACCTGTCATCATAATTGTTCGCATTTTTGCATAAAATGCATTCATTTGTATTGTTTTAAAGAAAAATAACGGCTATATGTATTTTATTTTTGGAAGCATTTTTTCCAGATAGCTCAATAATGCACCTTTAAAGCACACGGTATTTTGCAAAACTTACAGTATTTAAAATGATTTTGACACCCTTAAGGGGAATGGGAACACCTTCAGGGGAGGCAACTCCTGCAAAAGTATTTTAGTCTCGCATGTGAATAGGGGTCAACTCTTAAAGGAAAGAATTTGCTCCTGAGGAGCAAATTCTTTCCTTTAGAGTAGACCTCTTTTCCAGTGGGACAGGGCTTATTGAAAAGCAAACCGGAAGTCCCGAAAGTTGTCTCCCTTTCAAAAATTGTGTAAAAATCTGCTAGATGTTCCCATTCTCCTTAAATTAGAATTGACCTGTCAGAATCAGAATCAGAATTATTACTGGTGACACGTCAAATGACATTCATACACCAGGACCTGTGATGTGGGAAGTTAGTCCCTAGCTCTAACCAAAGAGGTAAATTTAGCTACACAATCATCAGCACCTTCAGCTGTCGAAATAATCGAATCGGGAAGGGCATTCCAATCTCTAATGGTTCTGGGGAAGAACGACTCTTTATAAATGTCAGTTCTTGCGCTAAGGGTCTGAAACGCCAACGAGTGGTGATTTCTACAGTGTCTAGCTGGGGGAACAAGGTCATCTGTTGGAATGCTGGCAGCACCCTTTAGACCTTTGTATAAAAGGATTAGCCTACTGTCTTTTCTCCTTTTCTTGAGAGACTCCCATTTTAATTTTCCAAGTATTCCAGTCATGCTCCCAGTTTCAAAGCAGTAATTGCCTGTTACAAATCTAGCAGCTCTATTCTGAACTTTCTCAATTTCATCGTTAAGGACCACTCCACTGGTGTCCCAGATACAACTACCATATGACGGGCCTCCGTGGCCTAGTGGATAAGAGCGCTGACTCTTAGTCATTAGGTCTCTCACCGCCGTAGGTTCGAGCCTCGCTCGGGCCACGTGTGAGACGCCAAGTTCTGCAACGGAAGGTCAGGTGGTTTTTCTCCGGGTACTCCGGTTTTCGCCCACCTCTGATTAACGATCGGCTCGATATGAGTTAAATAATCTTGAAAGGGCCGTAAAACCCAAAACAAAAAAAAACAACTACCATATTCCAAGATTGGGCGAACAAGACCTTTATATGCTGCCTCTTTTACATCCTGAGGGCACTGAGGAAACCAAGCGTTCTATTTGCCTTAGTACACATGTTGCTAATATGAGTATTCCATCTCAAGTTGTGTGAGATTGTCACTCCAAGGTATTTAATGGAGTCCACATTCTCGAGGACCGTTCCCTCTAAGGTGTAAGAAGCCTCAACTTTATTAGATCTCTTCCTAGTTATCTGCATAATATTGCATTTAACTGGCTGAAATCTCATGCCCCATTTACGTGTCCAAAGCTATGAGGTGGAAAATGATGCTGTTGAGTCAAGTGATGCATACTGGACACGATAAATGTTGGGGAGAGAGATCATTTGAACTGGCATTGTGATTTATAGTACTATTTCTTTATCATTAGATATCTAACCACTGTGGGTTCAAGCCATGTTCAGGTCTCAAGAATTGCTATGCTGCAGCAGAAGGTTAGGTGTTTTTTTCTCCAGATACTCTGGTTTTTACCCACCTCTGATTAAGATATTGCTTAAAATTCATGAAATACTCTTATAAATGACACATAAAGCAAAAAAAAAAAAAAAAAAAAGAAGAAAATGATCATGGCTTGAACCCACAGTGGTTAGAGATCTCTAACTGCAGGTTTTTTTTGGGGTCGGCGCCTCCTCCCCTTTCCAACCCTATCTTTTTTTTTTACATACAGTGTAATTAATAAACATTATATACATGTTACTGAGAGCAGTGTAAATATGATTGGCAACATGTGTGCTTGTGTGTGTGCACGCATGTATGTGTGTGTGTGCATTTGTGTGCACATGTTTGTGTGGTTTGATGTGTCGCTAGATATGTTTTAATTAGCTGGCTATAGGACAGTGTGTTGGTATGATATGAGTGAATGTAGGTAGGTAGGTAGGTCTGGAGCTGGTAGGTATGTAGATGTAGGTTTTATTATTACTATTAAGCCTACATTGTGGGTAGGTAAATGATTTTATAGCTTATGATCTTAATTGTACTAAATTTTTAATAAAAAAAAAAAGTAAATGGATTTAAGATATTGTAGGTAGGTCTATCGGTAGGTATGTCTATGGGTTGGCTTGCAGGTAGCCGGATAGTTCAATTGGTTAGTTTGTATGAGTATACACAGGCATGGTGATATTAGTAAGCTCTTGGTTAACAGTTTGGGTGACTTGTATATCACTGAGTATCATCACTTAAGTATCATCACGAAAACACGCCCTTTCAAATGCATTGGATGCCTTTCCAGCAAAAAAAAAAAAAAAAAAAAAAACATTTTGCTTAATATTCGTGAAATACTCTTATAAATGACACATAAAGCAAAAAGAAAAAAAAGGAAGATGATCATTGGTGCACGTGTAGGGTTAATAGGTGGCTCTGGTTGCATCTTTATTTGAGCTGAGAAAAAGGCCCTCAGGGTTCTCTGATTTATTCTCTTCAAAAGTGCAGGCAGTAGGGCTAGAAGCATGACATCTTGATTGAAGACAACTCTAGGTCTCTGAGCAGCAAAAGCTTGGAGAAATAGATTGGGCTGTTTGGTGCTTCCAGGCAAAACTGAAGCTGACTACACATGAGTACTAGTCTCAGCCAGCCCAGCTGGTAGAAGGTCTAAGCCAGTCCAGGCAAAGTGGTGCAATTCAGACAGTTCATGCATATAAATCCTATTGATTTCATTCGGCTGCAGGGCTTGAGATGTCATTTCATCTCAATGTCAGGTCCCACAAAATTGGAAGGAACATCTCTTAAATGACCTAAATAGTGTTGACATAAAACCTCTTATGTTAACCCTTAAGATGCTAAGAAAAACTACATCTGAATATGTTGTCTGCCTATGTCGTCCTCGTATTATGGGACACTGAAAAGATAACCTCCAGATTATCTCCATCATGCCTCCTGGTATGGAGATATTATCAACCCTCTGTGGCTCATACTGCCCTAGTCTGGAACAAATTTTCATTGCCCCAAAGGTGTTTGAGCCATGAAGTTTCAACTGTGTATATGAGGACTGTTCAAATATGAATGCAACTAAGCACATAAAAATGATTCTGTGATAGATTTCGATGAAAAATTTATTATTTTGTCCCCTCAAAGTATTCCCCTTTAACAGATATACAAACTTTCAGTCTTCTGATCCAATCATTGAATGCATTTTGGTAGTCTTTTTGAGGTATACTATGAAGGCACTGGACTATTGCCGAACCGAGGTGTTTGCGCTGTACAAATTTTCGACCAAAAAGGTATTTTTTCAGCAGCAGGAACAAAAAAAAAGTCACACGGGGCAAGGTCAGGGGAATACAGGGGGTGAGGGAGTTAACAACCTTTTCACGCTTCAGATAGTCTTGCACAATGAACGCCTTGTGCGATGACGCATTGTCATGTAGCAATCTGACATTGGCCAAACCAGTTGCGGGTCGTCGTTCTTTGAAATATTTCTTCAATTTTCGAAGAACTTTATTCTTGTAAAACTTTGCATTTACAGATTTGCCTTTAGGCACAGCAACCTGAATAGCAGGGCCCTGATTTGAAAAGAATATGGCATACATTACCTTCTTGACGCTCATGGTCCGCTTTGCAATGCATGGTCTTTTGCAATACTTTGTTGTCCATATTTTGTTCTGAATCTTTTGTTTTGGCTCAAAAAAGTGAACCCATGTCTCGTCACCTGTGACGACAGTAGCGAAAGACCATGCATTGTAATTTGGAAACTTTTTAAGCAACTTCTTGGCGCACTGAATGCGTGTCTTTTTCTGCTCATCTGTCAACAGATGGGGAATCCATCTAGCACAGATCTTTCTCATTTTAAAATCCCGTTTCAGAATTGTATGAGCTGCTCTTAATGAGATGCCAACCATACTAGCTATTTGCCTAGTGGTGTATCGTGCATCGGTAGCAACTATTTCTTTCACTCTAGCAACCATCTTGGCAGATGTTGCTCTTTTCGGCCGACGATCATGTGGTGCATCTTCTATTGAGCCTAGCCCACAGTTGAATTTCTTACACCAACTAAAAACTGTCGGAAAAGACATTTCATTATGTCCATATACCGAACATATTTCATCAAAAATGTCTTTGCACCGTATACCAAGAATACAACGATTCTTAATACATGTATAGGACCGTATTTCAACGGCGTACTCTGACCTTCTTCCAACCATGTTTTGTATTAGTATACAAGAGTAGACAGAGTTTATCAAAAGATATACATGGCTAAAGTGGACGGATTTTAACAGGTTTGGTATCAATGTATAGGTAAAATGTTTTTCTACGCTGTGATATTTATTTCCAGGTGATTTTCGCATTAGTGCATGAGAAAACTTTCTACTTGCATTCATATTTGAACAGTCCTCGTATGAAAAGAAGCATTTTGTGTATTTGTGAAATGTTAACAATGCAATTAACATGAAGTTTATGTCTTTTTGCAGGCCAACCTTACTGGAGTAAAGACATTATTTTCCTAGTGAGTGATCATGAACAGATTGGGATGCAGGCTTGGTTAGATGGCTACCATCAAGTAGATGCCCAGTGTAAGCTTACTTTAATATGAGTCACTTTGATATATACCAATTTTTTTAGTTCAAGATATTAAATAATGCACATATTTAGTTCAAAAAGTTTTATTTGCCCAAAATGGCAAGCCCAGTGAAATGTGTAAAACCGAATATCAATTGATAAAAAGCAATGCTACAAGATGATGTCAGATTTCTATTAATGGTATATTGCTAAATACATGTATTTTGTTGAAAATTTTTGAAGTTCTCCAATCAGATGTCCCCTTACATATGCAAGCACATTAAAAAAAAAATGTATCTTTGGACATTTGCACTGAGTGAAGACTTGAGTTAGCTTGTATGGTGAAACTGTTGACCAAAAAGCATCCACTCAATACTCAGCAAGACTGAACAGACTTTGCACAGATGCATAAGCTGATCTGAGTCTGCTGGGTGTAAGGCATAGTTTCACTTTACACATAGCTCCAGATAAGCAAGTTCAGGTAACCCTCTTTATCATATGACCTTGCGTCTAAGAATGTTATAACGCCATGTATTAAATTCGGTAATCCACTAGTGGATTAAATATGCAAATTAGTTATATGTCATGTAACATTACACTTACGACGTCCTTAACAACATCACATTTACTTATGGTGGAATATTGACATTTTTTATAAAATCCTGAATAAAATATCTTTTTTATGTCATATGAATCTTGATACTTTCAAAATTCCACAATGGAATCAATGGTTCCAAAGGACAAGAAACAACTTACACTGTGATGAAGGGCAGGGAGACTTTTTACAGCCGCCACAATACCCTTAACACAGCTGTAGTAATAATAATAATAATCGACCTTATTAATAGAAGGTAACACATTTAGTACTAATCTTCCATGTGGCCCTCTTCCTGGGTAGGAACAGTACTAAGCAATGTGGATAAAGTCTCTTGCTCAAGGAAACAACACTTGGCGCTTGCAGCATCGAACCGGCTACCTCTCCATCTCAAATCAGATGCTTCACCACTGCACCATAGCGCTGCATAAGTAGTGGCATCAAATATGTTCTAAAGGGTTATACTTTGGCCAACAATTTGAAAAAAAAAATGCATTTAGTAGTTTGCTCAGTTGGTTGCAGATCTCACTGGTGATCAGGGAGCTGCAGGTTTGATCTCCACCAGCTCTGGATACATTCTCCCATGGAGATTGATCATGATATATTTTCCACAGTCATTCTTTCCTTTCCACTGATTCAAGAAAGGCAAGAGTCAGTTTCTGGTAAAATAATTTGGTCAGGACTGATTAACCCATTTTGTACCAAATGGAATCTTCAGCCTTATCTATAGCAGGAGTTTGTTTGTTTGATTTTTGGTTTTTATATAGAAGATTCCATTTCAAAATTTAGAGGTGTCAGATTGTGTTTTCCTCAAAATTTATTTGGAAAAGGGTTGCACTATTTGCAAACAGTGTAGGCCCTGATCATATGCCGCATTCTGCAGCATGTGATCTGTGCCTGCACTGTTTACCAATTACCCCCGTTTTGGGGTTTCCAGTACAAAATAGGTTAACCAGTACAGTGGTTCCTGCCCAGGAAACGTGTGGTGAGATAAACTGATCGGCTTGTCATGACCTAATGGTATTGACCCGGATATTAAAGACCAAACTAACCAAACTCAGATGTAAATCCAGCAAGCCTTAAGAATTTTAGGTGAATGCCAGACAAAGAAAGTTTATTGTTCCCAATTATAGCAATACAGCAGTCTGATGAAACAGAGAACCCTCGCAATAATGACAGTACATGTTCCCTAACAATTTGCCACTATAGCGAATTTACCGCTATAAAGAATCCCAATAAAGAGTAGTATAATAAGTGATAAAGGACTTTTCCCTTCATTACACTGAGAAACAAATGTTGTGGATATTTCTTAGAATCGCCTCTCTGAGGCGATTCTAACAAATATCCAAAACATTTTTTCTCGGCGTACATGTATTTAATAATTATAATATTCTTGAATATCTCCATTAATCATCTCGTCCTTATCTAAAGATTCATTTCATGGAAGTGTTCGTTATTGTTACGCCTGCTATAAGCATGGCGCGATATAGGAGTCAAAATTTCCGTCCGTATGTTTGTCACACCCTCAACATTGCGACCATCCTGGCGTTCATTCTGATGAGCCATTTCTTAAGAAGTATAAGAGCTTCATTAATGATACTTCTTACAGACTTGCATCTAGGGATAACAATTTAAATGCATGCATCCATATTTGTCCTTGACCTACATTTCATGGTTCACTGACTTTTTGAATTGTTGCCACCAACCTAGGGTTCATCCTAATGTTCAAGTCCATTTCTCAAGAACTGTTAGACCTTCATTAATGCTACTTCATATAGACTGACAATTTAAATGCAAGCATCCATGTTTGACCTTGACCTATATTTCATGGTTCAGTGACTTTGGGAATTTTTGTGACCACCCTAGCTTTCACCCTAATTATTCAAGTCCATTTCTCAAGAACTATAAGAGCTTCATTAATTATACTTCATACAGACTTGCATCTAGGATGCATGCATGCATCCATAAATAATTTGACCTTAGTGTGCTTCTCAAGGCCTTCATTAATACCTGGTACAAAGTTGTATCTAGGTATGACAAGTTTAATGCAAGCATCTATGTTTGACCTTGACCTATATTTCATGGTTCAGTGACCACACAGGCACGACATAGCCTTCAGTGGAATTCTTGTCAAAGTTTTGTCGCTTTATTGAATGTCGGTATTAAGAGGGTTGACTGAAATACATTTCTCTGCAGACATTCAGCCAGGAGAGATGGGAGGCAGGAGTGGTCCAATACAGGCAGCATTAAACCTGGAGATCCCTGAAGGAAGCATCAAATATTTCAATGTAAAGATAGAAGGATTGAACGGACAGTTGCCAAACCTTGACCTGGTTAATCTGGTTGTAAGACTGTGTAAGAAACACAGCATTGATGTTGGACTTCATCATAGGGTGAGTCAGAGTTCCAGGTGAGGGTTGAACAAGTGATTTTATCAGGATAGAATCAGGCCTCTTTTGCCTAGTGGATAAGAGCGCTGACTTCTTATCATTGGGTCTCTCATAGCTGTGGGTTCGAGCCCAGCTTGTGTCACATTTGAGGCGCCAAGTTCTGCAATGGAAGCTCAGGTGGTTTTTCTCCGGGTTCTCAAGTTTTCGTCCTCCTTTGATTAACGATCGGCTGAAGGTGGTGGGGGGGGGGGGGGGTGGGGGGAGTCATTGCTATATTGCTTTGTCCATGTGCTTGCGCAAAAAACTCAACCTTGGCCATAACTTGCAAAGTATTTGCCCAACTCTCAAGAAACTTCGCACACATACTTACAATCATAAGACCTACATTCTACCTTAACCAAAAAGCCTAACCTTGGTCATAACTTGTTTGCCTTTCTCTCATGAAATATCACACACATATTACATCACAAGACCTACATCCTGACAAAAACTTGTACCATACCTCTGACAGCTTCATGTGGGATCCTTTCTGACATAGTCACTGATCATGGTCCACGGATTAAAAACAAAGTTATGCCCTTTTGAAACTGGAAACATTTTGTTTCAGCTAACTTGGCCTGCCATTTAGGTCCTGTCAAGCTGAAACTTGATATATAGTTAGACCAGGATGTGTAGCTGAGCAAATTGCTTCGAGCTTACAGTCCACCAGATATTTACAGAGTTATCTCCTTTGAAAATTTTGTGAACATTTTGTCTCTGGCTAAGTCCTCCTACAGTAAATATTTGATCAAGCTGAAACTTGATATATAGTTTGACCACAATGTGGAGCAGCGCATAATGTTTTGAGGTTACGGTCCTTCAAAAATTAATTGAGGTATGCCCTGTGAACATTTCTGCACACATTTTGTTTGTGGCTAGCTTCTCCTGCAGGTAACATTCCATATAACAACAAGAGCTGTCACTATAAGTGAGCAATGCCCCATGGGAGCTAATTTTAGGAAAAAAAATGTGCGGACTAACCCACAAACAAACAGACAGTGCAAAAGCTAAACGCCTTCACGCACTCCTACAGGGGCATAAAAATTTAACAAAATTACCAAAGAAATGTGGAAGTAGTTCGCGTCACAAGGTTTAAGAACGCGTTTTTCAGAAAATATAGGGCGTAACTCCTTCCCAAATGACAGGATCAACGTGAAAATTGTATTAGGCACCCCTTTACCTCACAAGGAATGCATGTGCAGAGTTTCAGCTCAATCGGTGAAGAAATGTGAGGTGATTAGACCAACTTGAGAATTGTGGTAGGCACCCCTTCACGTCACAAGGAATGCATGTGCAAAGTTTCAGCTCAATAGGTGAAGAAATGTGGAAGTAGTTTGCGTCACAAGGTTTTCGAACACATTTTTCAGAAAATCAAGGGCCGTAACTTTGTCGCAGGTGATAGGATCAACTTGAAAATTGTGTTAGGCACCCCTTCACCTCACAAGGAATGCATGTGCAAAGTTTCAGCTCAATCGATGAGGAAATGTGGAGGTAGTTTGCATCACAAGATTTTTTAGCTTATTTTTGAGAAAACCAAGGGCCATAACTCCAAAACACTTCATCCGAGCAGAATGAATTTTGTGTTAGGCACATCTACATATCACTGCAAATGCACATGCAAAAATTTAACAAAATTGTCGGAGAAATGTGGAAGTAGTTCGCGTCACAAGGTTTAAGAACACGTTTTTCAGAAAATAAAGGGCCTTACTCCTTCGCAGCTGACAGGATCAACGTGAAAATTGTGTTAGGCACCCCTTTACCTCACAAGGAATGCATGTGCAAAGTTTCAGCTCAATCGGTGAAGAAATGTGGTAGTAGGTCGCATCACAAGGTTTTTGAACGCGATTTTCAGAAAATCAAGGGTCGTGACTCCGTCACAGATGATAGGAATGTGAAAATTGTGTTAGGCACCCCTTCACCTCACAAGGAATGCATGTGCAAAGTTTCAGCTGAATCAGTGAAGAAATGTTGAAGTAGTTCGCATCACAAAAAAGTGCGGACTTACACACACACACACAAACAAAACCACAAAAGGTCTTTAGCACATTTTTAAGAAAATAAAGAGCCGTTACTCCTTGAAAATGATAGGATCAACGTGAAAATTGTGTTAGGCATCCCTTCCTCACAAGGAATGCATGTGCAAAGTTTCAGCTTAATCATTGAAGAAATGTGGAAGTAGTTCGCATCACAAAAAAGTGCGGACTTACACACACACACACAAACAAACACACAAACGGACAGTGCAAAAACTATATGCCCTCCCCCTGTAGTGGGGGCATAAAAACTTGATATTCGGTTTGACTATGATGTGGAGCTTTGGTTTGACTATGATGTGGAGCAGTGCATGTTGTTCAAGGTTGCAGTCCATCAAATATTAACTTGCTATGGGTATATAATGCCCCGCATGCAGAGCTCTTGTTGAACTACTGAATTGAAAGATATATTCCCTCCCGGATCATGCAGGAGTCTCCAACATTTGAAGTCTGCAGCTAACAGTTTGCTTTCTGTAGCCATGTTGAATTCCTTTTGAAATTGAATATCAGAGATGTTGCACTCCTGACTGATGCAGTGATGTAGAAAGATTTGTCAATTTTGAAATAACACTGGCAAGGCTTTTTAAAGAAATATTTTAGCCCTTTTTAGCTCACCTGTCACGTAGTGACGAGGTGAGCTTTTGGGATCACTTTTTGTCCGTCGTGCGTGTGTGCGTGCGTAAACTTTTTCTTCAAATGGCATATCCTCCTAAACCACTGATTGGATTTTAACCAAACTTCACAGGAATGATCCTTAGGTGGTCCCCTTTCAAAGTTTTTCAAATGGTTCCATTCCATTGCACATCTAGGTCACAGGAGCTAAAAATAGATATTCAAAATGAAAACTCTAAAAATCTTCTTCTCTGAAACCGCAAGGCCCAGGTCTTTGATATTTGGTATGAAGCTTCATCTAGTGGACCTTTACCAAGATTGTTCAAATTATGGCCCTTGGGCCAGAATTCCCCCCGCCCCGGGGGCCTTTGGGTTACCATAGGCTTATATTAGGAAAATCTTTAAAAATCTTCTTCTCTGAAACCACAAGGCCCAGGTCTATGATATTTGGTGTGAAGCTTCACCTGGTGGACCTCTACCAAGATTGTTCAAATTATGGCCCTTGGGCCAGAAATGCCCCCGCCCCGGGGGCCTTTGTGTATACATAGGCTTATATAGGGAAAATCTTTAAAAATCTTCTTCTCTGAAACCACGAGGCCCAGGTCTTTGATATTTGGTGTGAAGCTTCACCTAGTGGCCCTCTACCAAGATTGTTCAAATTAAAGCCCTAGGGCCAAAAATGCCCCCGCCCTGGGGGCCTTTGGTTTTGCATAGGCTTATACAAGGAAAATCTTTAAAAATCTTCTTCTCTGAAACCGAAAGGCCCCAGGTCTTCGATATTTTGCGTGAAGCTTCACCTAGTAGACCTCTACCAAAATTGTTCAAATTATAGCCCTAGGGCCAAAAATGCCCCCGCCCTGGAGGCCTTTGGTTTTACATAGGCTTATACAGGGAAAATCTTTAAAAATCTTCTT
The DNA here is from genome assembly GCA_963580285.1 of Lucinisca nassula. NCBI lineage: Eukaryota > Metazoa > Mollusca > Bivalvia > Lucinida > Lucinidae > Lucinisca > Lucinisca nassula. The sequence continues at coordinate 40,399,859 of OY757017.1, forward strand.
CTCTGAAACCGCAAGGCTCAGATCTTTGATATTTGGTCTGAAGCTTCATCTAGTGGACCTCTACCAAGATTGTTCAAATTATAGCCCTAGGGCCAAAAATGCCCCCATCCCCGGGGCCCTTTGGTTTTTCATAGGCTTATATAGGGAAAATATTTAAAAATTTTCATCTCTGAAACCACAAGGCTCAGGTCTTTGATATTTGGTATGAAGCATCACCTAGTATAGCCCTTGGGTCAAGAATTTACTAGAGACACTGATTCTCAGGTGAGCGATTCTGGGCCCTCTTGTTTAGGTCTCCTTGTGAAAGTAAGATGTCCTCATCTGGTTAAATTTTACCTGCAAGTTCTTATTTGTTATATTTTACAAATTTGCGGGGAGGGGTGTGCCCATAAGACCCTTTTTCTGTCCCTTAACAAAAGACTTCATATTAAATTATCCCACCGACTTTCATGATAATTTTATTCCCAAACTAGGGCTTACTTTGCAAAATCTTGACTGGGCCCATCGAGGCTTGAAGAAATAGATGGGCTACATTTTGCTTCCATGCAGAGCCGAAACCAACTACACACAAGTACTGGTAATTCACTTAGAGGATCTAAGCCTACCCAGGCAAAGCGGTGCAAGTCAGACTGTCCATGCTTATAAACCCTATTGGTTTCATTGGGCGACAGGTCTTGAGATATCATTTCATCTCAATGTCGGGTAAAAGTCCCACAAAACTGGAAGCAAAGTCTCCAAAATGACCTATACAGTGTTGATGGGGATGTTAAACCTCAAATCAAACAAACAAACAAAATCTTGACTGTTTTTGGTATAGGCAATGTATCAGATGAAGATTTTTGTTTAGGGACTGGAAAATGGGTTCCCCTAATTTTGACATTCGACCAGACCATGTGACCTTGAACATTAGGTCAAGGTCACCAAAATCTAGTCTTCCAGTATTAAATTCAAGTAAGTTCGAAAATAACTGGCCATTTAGTTTCTGAAATAGGTTATGATTTATTGAATCTGAAGATGCAAAATTAACAAAACTAGATTTTTAAAATAGTTGCCGCAGATGTGGTATTTTATTTTAAAGGGAGAAAAGCTAGGTAGGATATTACCTAAGGCCTTTGTCTAACAAATTGAGGAAAGTATGAGTGGGTGTGATATATTTCAAAAGAGAAACAGTTCTTAAAACATGATACCTCAGGTAAATGCTGAATTACCCCACCCACTTTCATGTTTCTTCATAACTAGGACTTATGTTGCAAAATCAATACTGTTTTAGTAAATGGGGTACTATAGGCAATTTTTCAGACTTTTGTCAAGGGCAGACAAAGGGCCTTGCAAACTTGCTCTCATCCAACTTGGGCCCCCATTGGTGCACTACTAGGGCTGATTGATATGTTGTGAGCCTCATATTGTAGGAGGTACGCGGAGATGTTCTCTGACTATATAGGGCCGTGTACCCAAGGACTGGTCTCATTTGGTCAGTTTATATCGATGAGGTAGCACTCTTAAAGTTTGGTTTTGCTTTGTATTGGGGTTTAACAGCCCAGTCAACACTATTTATGTCATTTTTTATCCAGTCAGTTTATTTATCCACACTTTCCCTGGGCAGGCTTATACGTAAGTGGTTAACCAGTATAGTGCACATTCTTTTCTCAATCTCCACGAAAGAATGTTGCCGACCCCGGCAGGTATCTAACCCGCGTCCTCCTGATCACCAGTCAGACACGCATCCGACTGAGCTACAAAGGCCGGCAGCACTCTAAAGTAAACAAGACAATCAGCTTTTGCAAAATGGACAAAACTGGTGAAAAAGCAGTGATCCAATATTTTGTATAAAAAAGGTTTAACACCTTAGGATATCCATAATGATATGGCAGCAACACTAGGGAAAGATGCCCCTTGATATGCTACAGTGATAATTTGGGTGACAGAATTTAAGCATGGCAGACAGAGCCTTGAGGATGACCCCCTGTCAATGTTGCAACCCCAGAAATGATCAATAAAGTCCAGATGGTATTCTGCTAATAAATTATCTCCACAATGGACAAATACGAGGACTGTTCAAATATGAATGCAACTAAGCACATAAAAATGAAGCCGTGATAGATTTCGATGAAAAATTTATTTTGTCCCCTCAAAGTATTCCCCTTTAACAGATATACAAACTTTCAGTCTTCTGATCCAATCATTGAATGTATTTTGGTAGTCTTTTCGAGGTATACTATGAAGGCACTGGAATGTTGCAGAACCGAGGTGTTTGCGCTGTACAAATTCGACCAGAAAGGTATTTTTTCAGCCACAGGAACAAAAAAAGTCACACGGGGCAAGGTCAGGGGAGTACGGGGGGTGAGGGAGTTCAACAACCTTTTCCTGCTTCAGATAGTCTTGCACAATGAACGCCTTGTGCGATGACGCATTGTCATGTAGCAATCTGACATTGTCCAAACCAGTTGCAGGTCTTTGTTCTTTGCAATATTTCTTCAATTTTCGAAGAACTTTATTCTTGTAAAACTTTGCATTTACAGATTTGCCTTTAGGCACAGCAACCTGAGTAGCAGGGCCCTGATTTGAAAAGAATATGGCATACATTACCTTCTTGATGCTTTGCAATGCATGGTCTTTTGCAATACTTTGTTGCCCATATTTTGTTCTGAATCTTTCGTTTTGGCTCAAAAATGTGAACCCATGTCTCGTCACCTGTGACAACATTAGCGAAACACCGTGCATTGTAATTTGGAAACTTTTTAAGCAACTTCTTGGCGCACTGAACGCCTGTCTTTTTCTGCTCATCTGTCAACAGATGGGGAATCCATCTAGCACAGATCTTTCTCATTTTCCAATCCCATTTCAGAATTGTATGAGCTGCTCCTAATGAGATGCCAACCATACTAGCTATTTGCCTAGTGGTGTATCGTGCATCGGTAGCAACTATTTCTTTCACTCTAGCAACCATCTTGGCAGATGTTGCTCTTTTCGGCCGACGATCATGTGGTGCATCTTCTGTTGAGCCTAGCCCACAGCTGAATTTCTTACACCAACGAAAAACTGTCTGAAAAGACATTTCATTATGCCCATAAACCGAACATATTTCATCAAAAATGTCTTTGCACCATATACCAAGAATACAACGATTCTACAGGGTCCATACGCGTCAGGGAAAAGTCAGGGAAAAAATATTTTTTTCAAGGTCAGGGAATTGTCAGGGAATTTTACAAAATGTCAGGGAAATTTTGAAATTTGGGAAATGTCAGGGAAATGTTAGGGAATTTTCTGATCTGGGTAGGCACCAATTTGTAAAGGTTAAGGCAGTTTCTTCAAATATTTCCTTTTTCATGAAAGCTTTAATCACACTTACAGCAATTCAAGCACATCTTTAAATTGTATGCATATATCTATATTCTACATATTTTTCAAATTCCATATAGAAGAAACTGAAAGGGATTTACACCCCTTACCTCCTGAGCAAATCTGCTGATGGCTATATCTAATGATTCGATCCCCCCCCCCCCACCCCTTCCACTTCATAAAAGGCAATATAATTCAGAAACCATTCAGATCCCCATCCCTAAACCATATATATATTCTTGTTCCTTTTGATAAGACGCATTCAGTAACACCAACCTGGGGGTCCTCCCGAATGCGCCGGGGTCAAGCCTCCCCCCCTCCATTTCATAAAAGGCCCAATATCTCAGAAACCTTACAGATCCCAACCCCTAAACCATATATACTCTTGTTCCTTATGAAGAGACACATTCAATGACACCAACTTGTGGGGTCTCCCAGGGTGAGCTGGGGCCTTGCTCAACCCCTCCACCTGTATAAGTTGTCATCTATAGTAAATATGCAAAAAGATGCAGATGACATTGCTCTGGAAGCTGAAAAGAAAAGGAAAATTGAATTACTTTCCAAGTCAAATGCTTTCCGGGCAAAGGCAACAGATATGAAAAAGGATCTTACTGTGCTAGATGCCAAGATATCATCACTGCAAGAAAAACTGAACACTTCCTAAATCCTTTGTATTGCTGTCTTGTTGGATGGCAACCTGTGCTTGTAAATATGAAATATTTGAGTGCTTAATAGCTGTTTTATATAGAATCCTTATCCTATAGCTCCATTGCCTTTGTTATAGTTCTAGTTAATTCAATGTTCAATCTAACCATGTGTATTATAACTAGTTGTTTAACCTGTACAACTCTGTTAACATTTTGTGAACATTTAGTGGTTTTTATGCTGTTGTATTGGATATGGGGCTGATCAGCTTGCTTGTATATAATAGTATGCAATACTGTCACTTAATTATGCAGGGCTTATTTTATGTGCGATATATAAAATCGAACATAATATTATCTACTGTACAATACCTTAATGACATGCTTTTGCTACCAAGGTGTTTTGCATGGTATGTATCCCATAGATGTTACTCTTTTTAATTGGTAATCAGAATGACAATTCCATTTTAATGTAATTTAGTAAAGCTATGTTCAGAAAAACAGTTTGATTCGGCTAATATATTCAGGTTTCCAAAAGTAATTGCTTAATTGTCTATTAGTCATAACATAAAAACGTTTGTTTGAAACAGTGTATTTGATTACTTTTTAATGCATGATAATTCATGTCATTTTGCTTACCAATGTGTATTGTATAATCACCAGTTGATTTGGAATAAGCAAACAAAATATTAAACAATGTAAATGTTTGTCAAAAAAGGAGGTAAGGGTTGGCTGTAGGGGTGGTGGAGGCCAACATTCTATTTTTCATTTAAGATTGAACCACTAAATGTGCACATTTTAAAATAACAAAAGTTTGTATCGTGCCAAACCAAAATGTCAGGGAAAAATGCTTTCACGTCAGGGAAAAGTCAGGGAAATGTCAGGGAATTTTGTCTGAAAAAATTTGTATGAACCATGTTCTAAATATAGGACCGTATTTCAACGGCGTACTCTGACCTTCTTCCAACCATGTTTTGTATTAGTATACAAGAGTAGACAGCGTTTATCGAACGATATACATGGCTAAAGTTGGCGGATTTTATTAGGTTTGGTATCAATGTATAGGTAAAATGTTTTTCTACACTGTGATATTTATTTCCAGGTGATTTTTGCATTAGTACATGAGAAAACTTCTACTTGCATTCATCTTTGAACAGTCCTTGTAATCAATGGCACATACTATGCTACACTTCTGTCACAGTATGGGAAAATATTAAACTTAAGCGCCGCGGTAAGCTCACTAAAGGTGTGTTGTTCCATCAGGACAATGCTCTTTATCACAAGTCTGTCATTGTTATGGCTGCCATTCATGATTGTGGCTTCAAATTGATTGAGCATCCACCTTATTCGCCTGCTCTCGCTCCATCAGACTTTCGTTTATTTCCAAAACTGAAAACGGCTATCTGAGGCACTCACTTTCAGTCCAATGATGTCATATATGCAGTGGATGACTTTCTAAACAGCCAAGAAAAGGAGTTCTATAAAAGTGGCATTGAGGCCCTTAAACACCACTGACAAAAGTGTATAGATACTGAAGGGGATTATGTTGAAAAATAATACAACATGTCCGACAAAATTCAAATCCTTCAATATGAGGCTCACAACATATCAATCAGCCCTTGTATATTGTCTTCAGAATACATGTACTATTGTTTAACAATGCAGCATTTCTTCTATGTTTGTTGCAGAGAGACTTGTTTGAGTATCGAGCTGACACTGTTGAAGGATTCCAGTATGCACTAGGAACCATGCTTAGAATGATGTGGACTCAGGCAACTGGGGTACCATCTGGTAACCATGGTCTTTTTCACCGATACCACATTGAGGCTGTGACCTTGGAAGGGGTTAGAAGGAAGAAAACAGGAAAATTTGGAATTGAAACAACAGGGAGGTTTGTGATTTAGTTCCTGTTATAATCTGGGTGCAGAGGATCAAAGAATAGTTAGCTTGAAAGTCATTTATCATGAAAATTTACATATATCTGGTATTAGGTATACTGAAAGAATCCATAAAGAGGATCATTTTACTGAAAATCGCATGAAAAAAAATCCTGTTTGTTTCAAAGTTATGCTCACATACCAATTTTCCACTATTAAAGGGTAATCTCCCTTGATTTGTGGTTGATTTAGACCCACAGTGCAATATTTTGTGATATCATAGTGGATTCTAACTTTTTGAATTAACTTTAAAACTGAAATATTTCAATTTCTATTCTTTTATTATACATTTTTCTTATGTCCACAGTTGGCTGTGAATCTAATAACTTTGGATATGAATTTGAAAGTTTATTTCTGAATTGAAACGTTTTAGTTTTAAATGTACAATTTGCTAACAGAATTTTCCCTTCAAAAATAAAATAAAAATGTAAAAATAAGCCTGACACCCCTTATATAACAAATAGACTTGTCCAACATATAGCAATGGAAGGGTCCACCAGTATACAATGGGTAAAAACAAGCCAACTACTTGGAAAACAGTTTCCTATCTGCTAAACATGTCTTCTTTTGAGCAGAATTATCAAGGCTTATGTATTGACTGTATTACTTTATAGTAGAAATGTGTACAAGTTTTCATTTTTGCATGAAATGTACAGTAAAATTCCGCTATTAAGACCATCTAAATTTAAGATTTATTCTGCTTTAAGAAGTAGGTTGCAGTTATTCTGTCTTTGTGTTTTCTGCATACTGTGTCCTCTGATCAGAGACCACTTTTGGGGCTGTTCAAAAGTGGTCTTAAAGACTTTTGAACAGTCCAAAAGATGGTCTTAATATAGAAATATTTCCATATGTTGTGCATTTACAATTTCAGAGTTGTGGAGGGTATATGTCGGAGTTTGAACAACCTTCTGGAGAGGTTCCATCAGTCTTTCTTCTTCTACATTCTACCAGCAACAGAGAGATATGCCTCCATTGGACTCTACATGATTCCTTTTGCTATCATTTGTCTGCCTTGTCTTATCAAAATATCCTTTCTAAGAATACAGTCTGCATTAACATTTATTCGGCTGATATCCCACTGAACACAGCAACAATTACTTTTGCAAACAGTATAGCTCCGGATCAGATGATCTACACTGTTTGAAATTCAGTTTATGACTTTGTAGGAATAAATCGCATTGGGTAACCAGATTGGTTCCGAGACAAAAATGGGTGTGGCTAGATTAATTTTATCACATGACATCCCATCTGAGAATGTAATGACATCATGTAATTGTTGTTTGTTTGTTTGATTTGAGGTTTAACGTCCCCATCAACACTGTAAAGGTCATTTTGGAGACATTGCTTCCAATTTTGTGGGACCTTTACCGGACATTGAGATGACATCTAAAGCCATGTAGCCCAATGAAACCAATAGGGTTTCTAAGCATTGACGGTCTGAATTGCACTGCTTTGCCTGGGCAGGCTTAGTTCCTCTACCTATGTACTCGTGTGCGGGTTGGATTCAGCTCTGTGTGGAAGCATCGTGTAGCCCATATATTTCTTCAAGCCCCGATGGGCGGGGGCGCTAACACCATGTAAAAAATTCAGTAATCCACTAGTGGACTAAATATGCAAATTAGTTTTATACGCCCTGTAATGTTACACTTGTGACATCCTTAATGACATTGCCTTTACAAGTGGCGGAATATTGAAATTTTTTGTTAAAAATTGTGACTATAGGGATCAACCATGGTTTTTCATGCCGGGTCCCGAGGAAGCTGTTTGAACATGAGGTCACCAGGCCGAATGTTCAAATATCTTCCGAGGGATCCGGCAAATGTTAATGCACTGAAATAACGATGGATGATCATTGTTCTTGCATAACCTACAATTTCGACAGCAAATTTGGACGAACACGCCCCATAGTTCCATATAAACTCCATATAAACTCTTAAAACGTGACCAGCGAACCAACATGGCAGCCAGTTCAGAATGTTGTTTACAATGCCTTTGTTACGCAGTAACTATCTGTCGTTATCATAGAACCCTAAAACGCTATGTTCAGGGCGATAACGTTACGTCGCTCAGCGAAATGTAAACAAAGCAAGGCCAGTCTTGTGATATGAGAAGCTCAAAATCCATGTTCAAACAGCATGCGAATTTCATGATTTGAACATGGTTTTTCTGTTTGAGCACGGCTTTCGGTCCATTTGACAATGGCTTCAAACCGCCATATGCATAGATATTTATGCAAGAAAATGCGTTTTAAATGTCATATGATAAATAGAATCTCGCATTCGTGCTCATGTATTACTGAATTTATTAAACTCGTTGAGGAAAAGAGATAAAATGCTCGGCAACATTACGAAAACACGCCTATACAAATACATTGTAAATTTTACCGTCGAAAAATAACAATATTCAGATGAAAAAAATGTAATATTTTTAGCTCACCAGAGCCGAAGGCTCCGGGGGAGCTTATAGGATAGGCAGTTGTCCGTCGTCGTCTGCGTCTGCGTCTTCGTCAACATTTTCAAACGACATCTCCCCTGAAGCCACTGGGCCGATTCAGCCCAAATTTCATCTGTAGCATCCTTGGGTTGGGGGATTGAAAGTTTGTGTTTTTTATGAAATTCGGCTTATTAGTTTGGTTGCTATGGCAACTTAGAGTTTCCATAGACTTATAATGGGGAAAATTGAAAAATGGCATTTACTGCTAAGCCGCTGCAGATATTTTGACAAAACTTTCATAGAAATATTCCTTAGGCAATCTAATATCTGCCATATGATTTTAGGCCTACTGCTCATTTGTGTTGGTTGCCATGGAAACCAAAATGAAAAAAATAGAAAAAAAAATACTTAAAAAATCATCTCCTCAGAAACCGTATGCTCTATGAGGCTGAGAGTTTATGGAAATATTCACCATATTTGCCTTTACAGGTTTTGTGTTTTTTATGAAATTCGGCTCTTTAGTTTGGTTGCTATGGCAACTTAGATTTTCCATAGACTTATAATTGGGAAAATTGAAAAATGGCATTAACTACAAAGCCTTTGCAGATATTTTGACAAAACTTTCATAGAAATGTTCCTTTAGCAAACTTCTCTCAGCCATATGCTTTTATGTCAACCTGGGGGTCCAGTAGGTTGTGCCGGGGCCATGCGCTGCCCCCCCAGTACTTCATAAAAGGCCTTATATCTCAGAAACCTTACAGATCCCCACCCCTAAACCATATATATTCTTGTTTCTATTGATAAGACGCATTCATTGACACCAACCTGGAGGTCCTCCGGGATGCGCCGAGGCCATGCCCCACCCCCTCCACTTCATAAAAGGCCCAATATCTCGGAAACCATTCAGATCCCCACCCCTGAACCCTATATACTCTTGTTCCTTATGATAAGACCCATTCAGTGACATCAAACTGGGGGTCCCCCGGGATGCGCCGGAGCCATGTCCCGCCCCTCCATTTCATAAAAGGCCCAATATCTCGGAAACCTTACAGACCCCCACCCCTAAACCATATATATTCTTGCTCCTTATGATAAGACACATTCATTGACCCAAATTGGGGGTCTTCCAGGGTGCGCCGGAGCCATGCCCCACCCCTTCACTTCACAAAAGGCCATATATCTCAGAAACTGTTCAGATCCCTACCCCTAAACCATATATGTTCTTGTTCATTATGAAGAGACACATTCAGTGGTCCCCAGGGATGTGCTGGGGCCATGCCCCACCCCCTCCATTTCATAATATCACAATATCTCGGAAACCTTACAGATCTCCACCCCTAAACCATATATATTCTTGTACCTTATGATAAGACACATTCATTGACACCAACCTGGGGGTCTCCCTGGGCCTTGCCCCACCCCTGCACTTCACAAAATGCCTTTTATCTCAGAAACTGTTCAGAGCCCCACCCCTAAACCATATATATTCATCTTCCTTATGATAAGGCACATTCATTAACACCAGCTTGTGAGTCCCCGGGGCATGCCCGGCCTTGCTCCACCGCTTGACTTCATTAAAAGCCACATATCTCAGAAATAGTTCAGATCCCCACCCCTAAACCATATATATTCTTGTTCCTTATGATAAGACTCATTCAGTCACACCAACTTGGGGGTCTCTTTGTGCTGAGGCAATGTGCCCCACCCTTCCACTTCATAAAAGGCCATATATTTCAGAAACCCTTCAAATCCCCACCCCATATTCATATATGTTCTTGTTCCTTATTATTAGCACACCTACTGTAGGGGTGTCCGCAGGGGCCAGTCCTCTCCTTTCCACTTCATGAAAGGATATCTTGGATACCGTTCAGATTCCCACCCCTAAACCATATATATACTTGATCCTTATGATAAGACACATTTAGGGACAACAATCTTGGGCTTTCCTGGGAACGACAGGGCATCCTCCAACCCCTCCACTTATATCTCCAGCCATGCAGATCCCCACTGCTAAACCATATATATTCTTGTTCTTTGTGATAAGACACATTTAGTGACACCAACCAGGGCTCAATTGGGTCCATGCCCCACCCCCTCTACTTCATAAAAGGCCTAATGTTTCATATACTGAGTCCACATGGGTGCTCATTTGGATATGGGGGTTCATTTGGCAGATTAAAATGATATCATGTTAAAATACATGGCTGCAATTGGGCAGTGCCCACCTGAGCTCTGGTGAGCATAGTGGCCCATGGGCCTCTTGTTCTTATTTCTGCTCAAAACATAGATTGTGGATACTCATTAGAACTGCCACAATCTATGTTTTTGGGCAGAAATAAGAAAAAAAAATGTATACCCCCGCAAACCCCAGTTTTCCTATATAAAAGTGGGGTTCAAGGGGGTCAAAGTTATATAGGCGCATTTACGTGATGAAGACCTCACATTTTATCTCTTTTAGTTTAAAAAATTCAGTACTTAATGAGGAAAAGGGATCAAATGCTGGGCGAAGCTTTGCATTTTATCCCTTTTCCTCAACTAGTTTAATAAATTCAATGTTAATAATAAATACTTTAGTAAAGGTGTCTCTATGGCCCGATAAGCAGCACCCCATTTTTCCTGTGTAGCAGAGCTTCAGGAAGTTTTTAGGACTTAAGTATCATTTGCCATGCCAAGCAAAAATATATCCTTGGACACATAAAATACAGCTTGCCAAGTCTGGATGTGGAAGCCATACATCCATGTTCAGATAACCCTCTTTATAACGTAGCTGCAGATCAGGCGCTGTTCATAAGAAATGCAGATGCAATATTGATGTCCAGTTTTCCGTCCTTCCGTTCATTCGTCGAGCCTTCAACAATTATGTTCATCCTGATGTAAGAGTCCATTTCTCAAGAACTATTAGAGCCTCATCAGTGATACATGGTACAAACTTGCATTTTGAGATGACAACTTTAGTGCAAGTATCCATATTTGACCTCTACCTGCATTTCATGGTTCACTGACAAGTAAGCACTTGCATTCATCCTAGCATTCAGCCTCATGTATGAGTCCATTTCTGAAGCACTAAAACAGGCTAATTCATGATACTTGGTACAAACTTTTATCTTGGGATGGCAACTTCAATGAAAGCATCCATATTTGACCTTGACCTACATTTCATGGTTCACTGACTTTGTAAACATTTGCTTTCACCCTGAGTTCAGCCTAATGTAAGATTCCATTTCTGAAGAACTATAAAAGGCTCATTCATTGTACTGGGTACAAACTTTCATCTTAGGAAGGCAACTTCATTGCAAGCATCCACATTTGACCTTGACCTACATTCCATGGTTCACTGACTTTGTTAACATTTGCGACCACCCTAGGGCAAATGGTCCAGTTAATTTTTTGAGAACTATAAGAGCTTCATTAATGATAATTGGTACAAATTTGAATCTGGGAATGCCAACTATAATGCAAGCATCCATATTTGACCTTGATTTTATGGTTCACTGATTTAGAGAACAATTACGTCAACCCTAGGTTTCACCGTAATGTTTAAGTTTATAGCAGCTTCATAAACAATACTTGGTTCTAGCTTGCATCTGGGAATGGCGCATTTTATGAAAGTGTCCATGTTTGACCTTGACCTAGATTTTTTGGTTTTATGACTTTGCACCCCATAGGCATGACATAGGCTTCGATGGAGTTCTTGTTCTTATTTCTACACAAAAAACATACTTTGCAGGTACTCATTAGAAGCATGTTGGCCAAGCGCTTCTATAGATACCCACAAAATATGTTTTTGTGCAGAAATAAGAAAACTAATATGTGGAGATGTAAGGCTATCTAATACCAATATTTCTTATACCGATAAACTCATTAGAAAGACTGTTTCAATGGAATGAAACCTTAGTCCAAGATGGCAGGGTTAATGGAGATATTAAAGAGTATTGTTTTAATTACTCCAAGAAACAATAGTTGTGAATCACTGAGGTGATATTAACAAATGTGCACAGCATTTGTTTTTTAGTTGTGGATATTTGTTAGGATCACCTCACTCAGTGAGGCAATTCTAACAAATGTTTCTTGGAGTAACTGAGGGGAAAAGGCACTTTATAACTTACTATACTTCATTGGGATTCTTTAAGCGGCAAATTCTTTATAACATTAAAAGTGGAAGGGAACAAATACTGATGGAAAGGCAGTTTATGGTGAAAGAATGTGCACTACATGTATACTGATTAACCGCTTATGTTTAAGCCAGCCCTTGAAAAGTGTGGTTAGTTAACTGACCAGTTTGACATGGCAATAATTGTGTTTACTAGGCCATTTAGGTACAAACCTTCCTACCAACTGATCAGATGGTGTGGATATACAGGCTGATCTGGTGCATCACTTGGTTCACTTCTGTAAGGACAAACTTTTGCTCAATGAACTGGTCTGGTAGAAGCCATCCTTCTCACAGGAGACTTTGAAAGAAAGTGTTTTTTTTTTCTGCCAAATAGAACTCGGATCTAAAGTGCTATATGCTCAGGCTAGATGGGAAGGCCGGGATGATTTCATAATAGAAAGCATTTGCTCAGTTTGCATGAGCACAGCTGATTCTTCTAAATATGTTATGCTTTGAATGTTCTTTTAAATAGTGTAAGCACAATTTTGCTAGTACATCCATTTCACTTACATGCCCAGATTCTGTAGAAGCCTCCGTGGTGTAGTGGTTACGCTACTCGCCTTGTAAAGCAGGGATCGCAGGATCAATCCTGGGCTTCTCCAGACTTTCGGATGAGTTGTTAAACCGAGGTCCCGTCTCCGTATGACCTTAGCTGTTGGTGGGAAGTAAAACTTAAACACCCACTCACTATGTCCAGATTCTGGGAGATGAGATTCTTGTAGAAACATAAAGGGATACAAAGAAAAGACAATTCCTTAACCATTTTCAAGCTGTTGCATTGTGGGTCAGCAGGTCTGTCTCAGGCAAACCAGAAACTGAGACAGACAAGGAAGCCAAGGGTAACCAGAATGAGGCTGAAACTCAGAATGAGGCTGCTGAGGAATCTCAAAAAGAGGCTGTGAAGACAGATGTAGAAGAAAAAGTAAATTCTGAAAACAAAGATGAAAAACTAAATGAAGAGGAATTGAATAGATTGGAGAATGAGCATGAAGATGATGAAGAGGACATAGAACTGGTAAGGACCCACGCTGAATATTTATAAGTCAAACTTCAGTAATCAATGGCTCAAACACATTTGGGAACCTGAAAATTCATTTGAGATAGTGGTAGTTTGAACTACTATGGGTTAATCATAGTGCCAGGTCAGGAGGCCTTAAGGATACCTTTAATATAAAAGTATGTGTTTACTCATTAATAGAACTGCCTCGTTGTATTGAGGTGATTCTAATGTGTACACACTAAACATACCTATTCAAGATTAAATTAGAAGAATAGTCCTAAAGCGAATGGTAATTGTGCCGTCTATGTTCGAGAAACTGAAGTTTCTTTTTATGGTATAACTAGAAACAAAATGTTCATGCTATCAGTTAACAAGACCACTTGTTTCTTAAAACTGTCTAACTCTTTGTTTTCACTCAGATTGAACAGCCAAAACAGTAAACATTAGCAAAAATGAGGAAAAAAAGAAGCATTGTCTTCTGTGGATGTTACTTGAGCATACTAAATACAACAGTAGAAAGAGAAAATGAAGGGAAATGGGGAGACAATTCTTTAACCAATAAAATGCCAATCACGACAATTGTCATCTGCTTTGTCATCTGCTGGTTACTTTAAAAGTCATTTTTCGCAAACAGTATGGGCCCAAATCAGACTGCTCCTGATTTGGGTAAAATATTTGTTAATATGTTAGCAAAATTAAATTCAGTAGACGACATAAGCAGACAACATTTTCAGATCTAGTTATTCTCGGCAGCTTAAGGGTTAAAAAAGGAGTATAGTCTGTTTTAAAAATGAATCCCTTAATTTCTGTTCAAAGCTGTAGTTGCATTGAAAATACATGCTTTGGTACATACTTTTTGTACTACAGTAAAATTCCTGTAATAAGACCACCTTTGGGATTGTTCAAAAGTGGTCTTTTCCAAGAAGAAACTGAGAGCAGAAAACACACAGAAAGAATGATTGAAACCTTTTAAATATGCTTTATAAGGGATAATTAGTCATAATTTTAGGTGGTCTTAATAGCGGAATTTCACTATGTTACGACAGCGAAGTTGAATGACAAAACAGGACTTACAGACTGATGTTTACTATGTTATTGTAGGATGAGCAGCCAGTGGGAGTGATGTCTGTAGTACCTGTACTATTCAGCAGTGTTCTCATGGCTCTCCTGTGTTATTCTGGACCTGAACTCTTGGCTGAGATGGCAGCTTCCATCAAGATGAACATAGAAGATGGAATATTTTATGGGTTCTTGGCTCTTTTTACTGCATCCTTAATGTTTCCTAAGATGGTGGCAAGGTACTCAAAAATACACCAGTGATATCTCATTCAATCCTTTCCATTACGGGAACACACCTATACAAATCCATTGCAAACTTAACCACCGAAAAAACTGATTTCTGCTCAAAAAATAGATTGTGGGTAGACATTAGAACCTTCTCATCGAGGCAGTTCTAACGTGAACCCTCAAATCTACATTTTAGAGGATAAATAAAAAAATAAGGTTTACCCCTGTAAACTCGAGTTTTACTATATAAAAGTGTGGCTCAAGGTGGTCAGAATTACATAGGTGTTTTCACCATGACCCAGTTGTTCAAAGCATTGTTAGCTTAAAAAGCTTATTAGTGATCAAATCGTTTACTGTTCTAGCAAGTTTAACATCTTAATTGAGGTGTTTTAAAAAACATACCAAATATGAGTAATTTTTGCAAATGTAAAAGTTGTTTACATTTTTTCAGCAAAAATATGATCAAATGTTCATTGGTGTGTAATTTAATGACATTGTTAGGTTTGAACAACTGGACCTATAATGTTGGGTGTAATTCTTTTGAGCATAGCTTTCATGACATGTACTATTAAATTGTGTTGTGAAACACTTGGTTTTCCTTTGAGACACAAACAAGACAAGAACAGATCAGAATGCATGAGAAATGCTGTATAAAGAAAATTCTAGATAGTTGCTTGGCTTTGCTCTGTCCCAGGTTCAGTCCCTAGACTCAGCATGTGACAGGGCAGTAGTTATATGGCCAAGATCAGTGGTTTTCTGTGTTTTATCCCCCTTATTGCATGTGCCGGTAAAACATCTTCATATTCAAGACTATGCTACTCTGTTAAATGTGTATAAACAATTACAGTCACCATGTAGCTGAATTCACAGAACCCAGTGGATATAATAATATTTTATCCTTCGAATTATTAATCAATAGGGATAACTGAATAAAACATGTATTAGTCCAACTATTCTTATCCAAATTTTCATTGGGATAATGTCCCTTTCTTCAGGGAATAAATGAAAATTTACAAAACGATAGCTTCTTAATGCTGATAGACTCACTTCCTGTTATTGCGACGTCATGGCAATGTTGCATACTACTTCAAGACTCCAAAATCCAGCAATGACGGCGTTAATTCCCTTGACGTTATGCCAACAATCATACACTCATCCAGAGGCTACAAAATCCCTTCCACGCCCAACTCACTCGAGCATGAAACTTGTCCAGTTCTTAAATATTAACATGCCAACAATTGTTTGCATTTTAATACTTATGAGCAGGACAAATATCAACCCCCATCCATCTAAGCAGAAAAAGAACCCATTTTATCTGTATTTTAATATTTCTAAGCATTTAAAAATCCATGCTCAAGTGAGCCGAGCATGAAAACAGATCTACAACCTCAGGATCTATCCCAGAGGTTATAAAACCCTTGCTAGGCTGGGTTGGGCATGAAAAGGGTTTTATAACCTCAGGCCAAGTCTTTGTTTTCCTAGGTGTCTGTCATACTACAGAGCTGAAAGGATTAAACTACTTCCAGGTATACAGTAAAATTCCTATATTAAGACTACCTTTGGGACTGTTCAAAAGTGGTCTTTAAGACCACCTTTGAACAGTCCCAAAGATGGTCTACTATCAGAAGACACTGTTTGCAGAAAACCCAAAGAAAGAATAACAACAACCTGCCAAATGCTAAATACACATGTAAGCATTTTAAAGCAATATTAATCTTAATTTTAGGTGGTCTCAATAGCGGAATTTCACATGTAATTGTTAATTGTTGTTTCAGGAAAACTTCTGATGACAAAAGACTGGCATTTGATTGGGTGTTACTGAAGTGTATCACACTGATCTTTCAGTCACTAGTGTTATTCTCTCTCTCACTGATGAATGTATCACTGGCGTTCTTCTTAGCAGCTGTCACTGTACCAGTCTCCGTTGTTATTCATCCTTCAAAATCAAGGTGAGTGCATTGCTCCGTCTCTCTGTTCTCTGGTAGTAGCAGATAACATTGCCAAGTCAAGCCTTATTTTCTCGGAAAAAAAAAAAAGAAAGAAGAAAGTTGTCCTTCTTTTTTTTCCCTTTTTTACAAAGCCTTATTGGAAATCATTGGAAAATTTTCTTTTTCCGCCTTTTTTCAGAGAAAATAAGGCTTGACATCACATGATTCTCATTAATTTTCAAGCTTTATTTATTTTCTGAAAAACAATAACAACAAGAAAAACGCCAAATGGCATTATGGACGGGTTTTGAAAAAAGGTTAACCAAAAGGTAAACCGGGACGCGGACGCCCGGCCGGCCGCCGGTCGCCCGCCTGCCCGCCCTCATCGCTATTCTAAAGGACGGAATTTTTCCTTGATAAACCTGTCCAAAAAGTCATCTACTCTTGAATTTTCTTTTGTGTATTTAGGGTTATAGCTGTACATTAATAGGCCTCTAAGCCTAGTGCTATGATCTGTAGCCTCTAGGCTTTCTTTTATCTCAAGCTACTGTTATCTCAAACCAAAATTCCCAGTCCCTTGGAGTTTGAGATAATGAGAGGCAACTATATTTTGTCATGAATAAAATGGTAGAAACACATTCAAAGATAATCAGTTGGTGAAAAATTTGCAATGAAAACCCTCTTGTCAACCAATTTACCTAGGGTGATTTGATGAGGCAAAGATGCTGGTTATCTTTTGGCATCAATGAGTCCAACCAATATCAGCTTACAGTGCAAAGTAGAAGTAAAACAAAGATCAGGAATTGATACAATTAACTTACTCCACCCATAAAAGACACCAAAGGGAAAGGAATACAAACATTAAGCGACCAGACCATAATGGAAACCTAAACAAAGAAAACCTGCTTTCTTTGCATGTAGGTGGAAGGCTGGGTTTGGGGGTGGGGGGGTTGATTTTTTACTTCCTCTGTTTGTTCCATTTCTCTTTGCACAGTTTGTTCTCCCTATCCCGAATCTCCTCCACTGCCTGTCTTTCTCAGAAAAACAATATCAAGTGAGGCTCAAGGACCCCGTAGAAACAATGAATTTGCCATTAACCCTTAAAACCCTGAAAAAAAACTACATCTGAAAATGTTGTCTGCTTATGTCGTCTGCTGAATCTTCTTGCAAACTTTTTAAAAATATTTTGGCATAAAGGAGAACAGTGTGAACCTAGAGGAGCAGTCTGATCTGGGTCGACACTATTTACAAAATGCTTTTATAGTAACTGGCAAACGACAAAACAGGCAACAGTTGTCATGATTGGCATTTTATGGTTGATCTTGTATTTTGTGACCATTAGTCACTCCTGTTATGCCTGTGTGTTTATTAATACAGCGCGCTATTGTTGGTGTACAAAGCAGAAATCATTTTAAAGTTAAACAATATGATATACAAACAAAAATGTACAGATTGTATTTAAAAGAAATGAAATTTATGGTCATTTTTCTATATAATCTACACATTTTAGCACCCATGTTAAAGTGTTATATCCCAAATTCTGCTATAATGAATAATTTTGTAAATAGAGGATCTAACATGAGTATTCATATATTATTGTATTTATTAAACAAGCTGAAGAAAATGGATAAAATGCAAGGTTTTGCCGAGCATTTTATCCCTTTTCCTCAAGGGGTTTAATAAATTTAATAATACATGAGCATGAATGCAAGACTATTTATCATATGACGTTTCAAAGCAATTTTATTCATGATTTGTTTACAAAAGTGTCAGTATTAAGCCCTTAGCAAACGGGACGTCGTTAAGGATGTCGTACATGTAACTTTATTTAACTAATTTGCACATTTAATCCCCTAGTGGTTTACAGAATTTATTACATGGCGTTATTACACTCTCAGATGTGATGTCATATGATAGAGAGGTTTATGTGTATATTTTATTTTATTTTATGTTTCAGGTTATTAAATTGGTTACAGAAGTTTCTCCTGCTTCTAGTCTCACCGTTAGTTCTATTGTTATCTGCAGCAGTTATCAGTAGTCTCGGTGAAAAATATACCAGCTTCTCTCAGTTACTTAGCAATTCATGGAATACATTAAGCCGGGGACTACTTTTGTCAATGGTGGATAGGTACTTCTTTGGAAGTTGGTTATTCGCACTGTTTAGTTTTGCAGTTTTACCTAACTGGCTTACACTGTGGGGAATATCTTTCTGTGAAATTGTGTGATCTAGATTATGGTGGAAAGCCATATGTTAATGCAGGCGTCACACTGTCCCGAAATTGGCACCAGATGGAAACATGATAAAGGAAATGTTCTAATTCGGCTCTGATCGTGAAAACATCGGGCCATTCGTGAGGACATCTTAAGCCATCGTATGATCGCCGGAGGATTTCCTGAGGCTCCGGCAGCAACTTCGTGAGCGGCGGCAAAATCTTTGGCATGCCAAAAAATTGCCGGAAGACCTTGCGAAGGTTCATTTTCGTGTTGAATTCGTTTGTCCATCTTGCCCTCCGTAAGGCCATCGTGAGGGCATCTCGTCAAATCGTGTCATCTTCGTCTTTTCTTCGTGTGATCATTGGTGCTCTCGGGCATTTTACGTCTCACGAAGATAATACGAGGGAAACAAGACGTCGTCCGATTGTCTTAGGAAGGCAATACAACTACGTGAAACCCTCGCAATGACGTCGTGTAGCCATCGTATTATAGTACAATGACATTGAGATTGGACCACTGTGTCGACGAAGACAGCTGAATTTGAGTACCTCAAGCGATACCCATATGTCATGGTAACGTAGACATATAAAAGGCAAACCTCAGAGCATCTTCCTCAGGCAGTCCTGATAAGCAACTCTGCAGAGCATAGGCTTGTGTAACTCCCAAAGCTTCAGCCATTGTTATTCACAATTCCATTCCAGCAGAATGGCATACTTTGATGATGAGACAACCAGGAAAAAAAAGGCAGCAGCATTGCTTCTTTTGATGCACCTTAGAGAACAAGATGAGCAGATCTTATTGTCCTATAAACCAAGTCTCTCTGAAAAAGTGGTCTTCTCTTTGGGTGGCATTTTAAATTGATTTTAAGTTGAATCAAATTTAAGAGAGTTGAAATGTACTGTGTACTCTCCGATCATCAAATGAATTTCAAACGGTCGGCCGAAGGTTTTATAACATCGGGAGGTCACGTGCAGTCTTCGGGACCTAGTTCGAACGCATCGTACTCTCAATACGACGTTGTGAAGCCGTCGTATGGCCTTCGTTTGGCCTGCGGGTAAACGTCGTAATGAAAAAACACATCTTCGTGTTGCCTTCGTGTGTGGTTCGGATGCCATCGTGTGACCTTCTGCATGCATCGTACTTGATTCGGCTAGAGATTGGCTGTTGACCATGTTCCGAGCGATCTTTGCGGGAAATTCAAAATTCCATATTCGTATGGCCACCTGGTGTCATTTTCGGGACATTGTGACGCCTGCATAAGGAAATCTTTTTTTTACCCTTAAAGCCCTGAGAAAAAGTACATCTGAAAATGTTGTCTGCTTATGTCGTCTGCTAATTTTTTTTTCAAGGTAAACAGTGTGGGCCCAGATCAGACTGCTCCTGCAGGAGCAGTCTGTTCTGGGTCCACACTGTTTGCAAAAAATTACTTTTGAGGTAGCAGGCAGATGAGGTAGCAGGCAGACGGCAAAGCAGACAACATTTTTCGTGATTGGCATTTTATGGATAAAGTATTTTTCTGTATTTTGTAATTGTAACTTTCATTCAGCAGTTAGCTGAAATATTTCCACTGCCATTTTTGCTGTGTGTATGTTAATAATGTAGAATACTTTTGAGCATGTGAGGAAATGTTTTTCTAAGTCAAGCAAATGAGGTACATGTAGTTATCTTATAACCCATTTAGTACCGGAAACCCCAAAACGGGTACCAGGGCAAACAGTGCAGGCCCAGATCAGAAGCAGCAGAACGCGGCATCTGATCAGGGCCTACACTGTTTGCTAAAAATTCAGTCTTTTTCCAAATCAATTTTGACGAAAACACAACATGACACCCCTAAATTTTGAAACGGACTTCTGCTATATATAAGGAGGACGATTCCATTTGGTACTAATAGGGTTCATGTGTATTTAAGAAGCACGTTTATGTGTAACTGTAAATGTAACAGCCTGCTGCTTGGTATGAATGTGAAGGTATTATGTCACGTCTAGTAATCACAAAATGAACTGTCTATGTGTTTCTGAGATTGGTTTTCTTTAAAACACGGCACAAAACTACTTCCTTCCATGAGTTTACAATCTCCCAGTCGTCAGTCTGTCAATAATTCTTTTAATGTATTAAACAGCAAATGATACCATTTTTTTTTCATTTGAAAAGCCTTTCACCTTGGATTTAGTGCTCAACGATGCAATGTTTACAATTGCAACATCACAGCTTTTGCCCCATTTTGTAAACATTACGAGGGTGGGCTGAAAAGTTCTGAGCCTGACCAAGAAGCAGGCATCGAACAGCCATGAAATTTTGTATTCATTAAATCAAAACCTTTATTACTTGATTTGACTCAAATGAGTTGAAGTTTACCTGCAATAACGTAGAAATTCTAGACTTTGAAAATTGATACTAGCACGTTTTTGAGAAAATGGACAAATCTGGCATCGTGGTGTCATCAAGTACCTCAATAAAAAGGGGTTAGCTCCTAAGGACATTCATGCCCATATGGTTGCTACATAAGGGGATGATGCTCCTTCGTATGCAACCGTGAAAAGGTGGGCAGCAAATTTTAAGATGGGCAAGGACAGCCATGAAGATGATGACCGGTGTGGACAACCCACAACGTCAACAACTGAGGAAACAATCAGCCAAGTGCACAGGGCCGTGATGGATGACAGGCGTTTAACTGTGAATCAGTTAGCTAACACTGTTGGCATCTCCCGTGAACGAGTAGAGAACATTCTACACAGTGAATTAGGAATGTCGAAGGTTTCCGCCAGATGGGTGCCACGGCTTTTGACGCCTGATCAAAAGTTGACCAGACTGAACCTGTCACAAGCCAACTTGGCTTTTTTTGAAGCAGACCAAGATGGTTTTCTTGACCGTTTTTTCACTCAGGATGGGTGTTGGGTTCATCACTTTGAGCCAGAGACCAAAAGACAATCCATGTATTGGACGCACACTGACTCAACCCCTCCAGAGAAGGCAAAGGTCTCTCCTCATCAATGTTCTGGAATGCCAAGGGTATAATATTCATAGATTACCTTCAAAAGGGCAGAACAATTAATGGGGAGTATTATGCAGATCTGCTAAAATAATTGCGAAAAGCAATTAAGGCTAAACGACCCGGAAAATTGACAAAAGGGGTCTTGTTCCACCAGGACAATGCACCTGCTCATAAATCGGTTGTAGCAAAGGCTGCTGTGCATGACTGTGGCTTCACACTTGTCGATCACCCTCCGTATTCACCTGATCTAGCTCCATCAGATTATTAGCTCACCTGAGCCGAATGAGGTATTAGTATGCTAATGCTCCGTCGTCCGTTCACATTTTCAACTAAGTATATCTTTAAAGCCAGTTGGCCAATCATGAGTAAATTTCATGAGAAGCATTATCAGATTGGGGAAAAGATGCATTATGTTTTGGGGCAGATCAGATGGAAACTCTTGTTGCCATGACAACATATAGCTCCCATAGACTTACAATGGGAAAAACTTAAAAAATCTTCTTCTCTGAACCCAATAGGCCCAGAGCTTACATATGAAGCATGTAGCAATGTCAAGTGGTCCCCTACATAAATTGTGCTAATCATGCCCCTGGGGTCTAAACTGGCCACGCCCCGGGGTCCCTTAACCCCCCATAGAACTAAAAGCTTAAAAAATCTTCTTCTCTGTTACAGCTAGGCACAGAGCTTACATATTAAGCATGTAGCAATGTCAAGTGGTCCTCTATATAAATTGTGCCAATCATGCCCCTGGGGTCTAAACTGGCCACACCCCGGGGCCCCTTAGCCCCCATAGACTTATAATGGAAAAAAAGCTAAAAAAATCTTCTCTGAAACCACTAGGCCATGAGCTTACATATGAAGCATGTAGCAATGTTAAGTGGTCCCCTACATAAATTGTGCCAATCATGCCCCTGGGGTCTAAACTGGCCACGCCCCGGGGTCCCTTAACCCCCATAGACTTATAATGGAAATAAAAGCTTAAAACATCTTCTTCTCTGAAACCGCTAGGCACAGAGCTTACATATTAAACATGTAGCAATGTCAAGTGGTCCTCTAGATAAATTGTGCCAATCATGCCCCTGGGGTCTAAACTGGCCACGCCCCGGGGTCCCTAACCTCCATAGACTTATAATGGAAATAAAAGCTTAAAAAACCTTCTTCTCAGGAACCGCAAGGCACAGAGCTTACATATTAAGCATGTAGCCATGTCAAGTGGTCCTCTACATAAATTGTGCCAATCATGCCCCTGGGGTCTAAACTGGCCACGCCCCGGGGCCCCTTAGCTCCCATAGACTTATAATGGAAAAAAAGCTTAAAAAATCTTCTTCTCTGAAACCGCTAGGCACAGAGCTTACATATTTAGCATGTAGCAATGTCAAGTGGTCCTCTACATAAATTGTGCCAATCATGCCCCTGGGGTCTAAACTGGCCAAGCCCCGGGGCCCCTTAGCCCCCATAGACTTATAATGGAAAAAAAGCTAAAAAAATCTTCTTCTCTGAAACCACTAGGACGTGAGCTTACATATGAAGCATGTAGCAATGTTAAGTGGTCCCCTACATAAATTGTGCCAATCATGCCCCTGGGGTCTAAACTGGCCACGCCCCGGGGTCCCTTACCCCCCATAGACTTATAATGGAAATAAAAGCTTAAAAAATCTTCTTCCCTGAAACCGCTAGGCACAGAGCTTACATATTAAGCATGTAGCAATGTCAGGTGGTCCTCTACATAAATTGTGCCAATCATGCCCCTGGGGTCTAAACTGGCCACGCCCCGGGGTCCCTTAACCTCCATAGACTTATAATGGAAATAAAAGCTTAAAAAATCTTCTTCTCTGAAACCGCAAGGCACAGAGCTTACATATTAAGCATGTAGCAATGTCAAGTGGTCCTCTACATAAATTGTGCCAATCATGCCCTGGGGTCTAAACTGGCCACGCCCCGGGGCCCCTTAACCTCCATAGACTTATAATGGAAATAAAAGCTTAAAAAATCTTCTTCTCTGAAACCGCTAGGCACAGAGCTTACATTTTAAGCATGTGGCAATGTCAGGTGGTCCTCTACATAAATTGTGCCAATCATGCCCCTGGGGTCTAAACTGGCCACGCCCCGGGGTCCCTTAACCCCCATAGACTTATAATGGAAATAAAAGCTTAAAAAATCTTCTTCTCTGAAACCGCAAGGCACAGAGCTTACATATTAAGCATGTAGCAATGTCAAGTGGTCCTCTACATAAATTGTGCCAATCATGCCCCTGGGGTCTAAACTGGCCACGCCCCGGGGTCCCTTAACCTCCATAGACTTATAATGGAAATAAAAGCTTAAAAAATCTTCTTCTCTGAAACCGCAATGCACAGAGCTTACATATTAAGCATGTAGCAATGTCAAGTGGTCCTCTACATAAATTGTGCCAATCATGCCCCTGGGGTCTAAACTGGCCACGCCCTGGGGCCCCTTAGCTCCCATAGACTTATAATTGAAAAAAAGCTTAAAAAATCTTCTTCTCTGAAACCACTAGGTCCAGAGCTTACATATTAAGCATGTAGCAATGTCAAGTTGTCCACTACATACATTGTGCCAATCATGCCCCTGGGATCTAAACTGGCCACGCCCTGGGGCCCCTTAGCCCCCATAGCCTTATAATGGAAAAAAAGCTTAAAAAATCTTCTTCTCTGAAACCGCTAGGCACAGAGCTCACATTTAAAGCATGTAGCAATGTCAGGTGGTCCTCTACATAAATTGTGCCAATCATGCCCCTGGGGTCTAAACTGGCCATGCCCCGGGGTCCCTTAACCCCCATAGACTTATAATGGAAATAAAAGCTTAAAAAATCTTCTTCCGCTAGGCACAGAGCTTACATATTGTAATGGAACACCATCTGGTCAAGCGGCACAGCTGCTGATATGGTCAGGATGTGATGGTGCTCTTACAATAACATATATGTGGGTTCGACCTGGGTCGTACACTAAACTACCGGGAAGAGAATACACAGCCAGCCATTGGTTCAATTTCTTAAATTTATTTTTGTTACCCCTGACAATAGTGTATGCAGTCTATAGTATGCTATCTTATTAGGCTAAGGCATAGGTGAACAGAACACTAAAAACAAATTACTGCAGTCGCACATTATAACACCTAATTTAATAGAACAACTAAGAGCATAAATTCAATAACGACCTTAAATGCTGGCATTAAGCTAGAAAGGTTTTCTTCAAGATATGATTAAAAATAACATTCTATCATTGCACATTACATTGCATCAATTCATTGAACGTCGAGAGTCACACCAATTCAAGAGATTGGATTCCACCCAAATAGATACATTAAGCAATTCACCTAAATGGGCGTGATAACAATTCCACCTAAATGGGCGCACCAACAATTCACCTAAATGGGCGCACCAACAATTCACCTAAATGGGCGCACCAACAATTCACCTAAATGGGCGCTCCTAGATGGACGCACCAAACACTTCGGCCTTATTGTAGTACAGCCAAATCCAAGTCAATTACAACCCAGGGGTTACTAACAATCACTTCTGTAAAGCCCACAACACTGTAACAAACTGGGTTGGTATTGATTTCAATCAGCGCCCACGAAGGAGGTGTTCCTATCTAGGTGTACCAATCGGCCTCAGATTATTAGAATGGTTACAGAGCAAGTATTGGATCTATATTCCATTATAAAGTGTTTATAAAACCATAGGGGATAGTAGGTGATATTATTAGATACGTTCAGCCAGAACAAAGAAAGGCTTTACGTATGTGATTGCAAACAGTTGTATAACCCATTCTCCTATATTGACTAATGAATCTTTCCCTTACCGTTGCCGTTATACAACGCAGTCTCTTAGAGAATAATAAATTTGTCATCTAAGAAGAAATTCAGTTGACCGTGTGTTAACAATAAAAAAAAATCAATTAAGAGGTGTTCTACAAGGTGCAAATTTAGACCCTCTGCAATTTAATTATAATGGCCACGCCTAGCTAGGTGGAACCTTTCCAATATAAGTGGAGGACACCAACAGTCTTTACGAGATCATACATGTATTTGTCATTCACGTGTGATCATGCAACTGCTAGACAGTTCACACGTTTCTACTAACAACATTTGACAATAGATCAACACTGCATCGTCTCCACATAAACCACACCTAGATAGGCGCAAACCTCACCTAGATGGGTGAAATGCCACGCCTAGGTAGGCGCAAATCACGCCTAAATAGGCGAAATTCACCTAGCTAGGCGAACTTATACTTTGAATAAAATTTCCAACAAACAATATAGTTTGCGTTTTAACACAGCCATTATGTTAACAATTTATGTTACTAAACAATGTTTATAAGGTGCAAATCCGGACCTTGTGTGATTGAATTACTAAGGGCATACCAAAGAGGAATCTCCTTTAACAGTCAGAAAAAAAATAGTCACTAACAATGTGCAATATTAAGTCCCTACTTGATACTGATAGAACGTCCTTTCCCAGCCAGGCGGAACTCATCCCAGATAGGTGCAAGTACAATTCCCTTAAAACGTATAGAAATCGGAGTTACTTATTCATAACACTCTACCAGTTGCTACAACATGTTTTGACAAACACCACAAACAGCAACTACGTAGATCGTTAATGAAGTACCTTCCACCCATCCTGGCAAGGACTCATTCAGCCTAGCTAGGTAAAACATTCTTAATAAGGGGAACTAACCATCCAAAGTCGATTTTACTTTATCCGAGTCAGGCAGATTCCTCCGAGTTAGGCATAAAGGAATGTTGCCTTGAAAGGCACGATAATAAATTACTAGCTCATAGACAGCCTAGGAGTTGCTACACCACGCTTTCAGAAGCGAACTACCCTCAACAGCCCAAACAGTCTATGTTTTAAATATTCGCCTACCTGGGCTACGCCTACCTCGGCACAGCGTAGCAAGGACTGTGCCTAGCTCGGAGCAAAGCTCGACCTTAGCCAAAATTATCAACAAAGAGAGTATTCAAAGTTATGACTGCTTATGAAAAACCATTAATTTATAATTAATTTATATAGATGTGTTGATAACCTGTGCCAACGTCGCCTAAAAGTAAATAAATAAATAACTAAATGCTCCTCACAGATGGACGCATGTTTCGCCTAGATAGGCAAAACATTCGCCCAGATGGGAGTGCCGGGTCAACAAACAAGCAAACATAATTCAGACTCGGGCCTAGACAGTCTAAGCCACGCCATACTTCCAATCTAGGCGAACCCAGGCGTGTTTCAGCTATGGGAAGCTGAAACACGGCCTAGGTGCCTCAACTTGTTTTGGCAAAAGCCACAGCAGGTTGCTCGCAACAATCAGCAACACTGAACTTCAACCGAAACGCTCCTTATATACCCTCCAGGCTCGCGCTGGATGACGTTGTGCCTGGATGACGTCACATTCCTAACCATGCTACCAAGCATACGGAACGTTCGGTCTTTATGGTATGTTCAGTGCGCAGTG
Source organism: Lucinisca nassula (assembly GCA_963580285.1). Classification (NCBI taxonomy): domain Eukaryota; kingdom Metazoa; phylum Mollusca; class Bivalvia; order Lucinida; family Lucinidae; genus Lucinisca; species Lucinisca nassula. The sequence goes on from OY757017.1 coordinate 40,427,259, forward strand.
ACTTGGAACAGCTGAGCAAAAAGTAAACAAACATTTGATGGAAAATACTGTTTCAAATGTGAAAGTGTGAGCATAAAAAGAATATGGATGATAAAATAAACAATAGATAGTCATGGTTATATATGCAAAGGGAGATGACATGGCTGGTTCACACAGGATATACTCAACAAAGTTGGCACATGGTTTGCTTCGGCTACGGCCATTTCGGACCGAAGATCGGTATGTACATTTTGTTAAAACAGATATAAATGAATTTAAACAACAATGAGAACATTTGTACGTAGAATAACAGAGAATAGTCAGACGCCGTTACAATATTAAGCATGTAGCAATATCAAGTGGTCCTCTACATAAATTGTGCCAATCATGCCCCTGGGGTCTAAACTGGCCACGCCCCGGGGCCCCTTAGGTCCCATAGACTTATAATTGAAAAAAACTTAAAAAATCTTCTTCTCTGAAACCACTTGGCCCAGAGCTTACATATTAAGCATGTAGCAATGTCAAGTGGTCCCCTACATAAATTGTGCCAATCATGCCCCTGGGATCTAAACTGGCCACGCCCTGGGGCCCCTTAGCCCCCATAGACTTATAATGGAAAATTTGTATTAAAAAATCTTCTTCTCTGAAACCGCTAGGCACAGCTTACATTTTAAGCATGTGGCAATGTCAGGTGGTCCTCTCCATAAATTGTGCCAATCATGCCCCTTGGGTCTAAACTGGCCACGCCCCGGGGCCCCTTAGCCCCTTAGCCCCCATAGACTTATAATGGAAAAAAGCTAAAAAAAATCTTCTTCTCTGAAACCACTAGGCCGTGAGCTTACATATGAAGCATGTAGCAATGTCAAGTGGTCCCCTACAAAAATTGTGCCAATCATGCCCCTGGGGTCTAAACTGGCCACGCCCGGGGCCCCTTAACCTCCATAGACTTATAATGGAAATAAAAGCTTAAAAAATCTTCTTGTCTGAAACCGCTAGGCACAGAGCTTACATATTACGCATGTGGCAATGTCAAGTGGTCCTCTACATAAATTGTGCCAATCATGCCCCTGGGGTCTAAACTGTCCACGCCACGGGGTCCCTTAACCCCCATAGACTTATAATGGACATTTTTTTTTTAAAAATCTTCTTCTCTGAAACCGCTAGGCACAGAGCTTACATTTTAAGCATGTAGCAATGTTAAGTGGTCCTCTACATAAATTGTGCCAATCATGCCCCTGGGGTCTAAACTGGCCACACCCCGGGGCCCCTTAGCCCACATAGACTTATAATGGAACAAAAGCTTAAAAAATCTTCTTCTCTGAAACCACTAGGCCCAGAGCTTACATATTCAGCATGTAGCAATGTCAAGTGGTCCCCTACATAAATTGTGCCAATCATGCCCCTGGGATCTAAACTGGCCACGCCCTTGGGCCCCTTAGCCCCCATAGACTTATAATGGAAAAAAAGCTCAAAAATCTTCTTCTCTGAAACTGCTAGTTTTATTAGCTCACTTGAGCCGAAGGCTCATGTGAGGGGCTCCTGTGAGGTATTGGTATTCTAATGGTCCGGCGTCCGTTCACATTTTCAAATAAGTATATCTTTAAAGCCACTTAGCCAATCATGATTAAATTTCATGAGAAGCATTATCCGATTGGGGGAGAAGATGCAGTATGTTTCTGGGTAATTCAGATTGAAACTGGTGTTGCCATGGCAACATATAGCTCCCATAGACTTACAATGGGACAAACTTGAAAAATTTTCTTCTCTGAAACCACTAGGCCCAGAGCTTACATATTAAGCATGTAGCAATGTCAAGTGGTCCCCTACATAAATTGTGCCAATCATGCCCCTGGGGTCTAAACTGGCCACGCCCCGGGGCCCCTTACACTTATAATGGAAAAAAAAACTTCAAAAATCTTCTTCTCTGAAACCACTAGGCCCAGAGCTTACATATTAAGCATGTAGCAATGTCAAGTGGTCCCCTACATTAATTTTACCAAACCTGCCCCTAGGGTCCAAATTGACAATGCCGTGTTCCATTAGGAAGAACTTCAAAAAAAATTATGCTCAAAGTTCATGAGTCAAACAGCTAACTAAAAGTGTCCCTCAGGTGAGCGGTTAGGCTCATTCAGCCTCTTGTTTCCTGTTTCCAAACATGAAAAAGCACTTGGCTGGGTAGCATTATCGGTCATACGAGGAGGTGATAGCTGCTTTGGAGGAGTTTTTCAGGGACCAAGATGAGACCTTCTATACCACTGGGATCCAAGGACTCCAGCATCGCTGGAGGAATGGTGTGGACAGGAAGGGAGACTATGTTGAAAAATAAGGCACTTTCAGCATGGACAAACCATTGGATCTTGGTCAGGCTCAGAACTTTTCAGCCTACCCTGGTATAAGCAAACAAACAGGGCACCAGATGCAAATTAGACAAACACTTCTTTAGCATGGGCTAAATACACAAATTGATGAAAATGAACAAAGACCTCATAAACTAGGGTCATGGGTTGTGTTCCTTGCTTCTCTTTTAAAATGGAGGTCTCCTCTTGGTATGATCTTGTATATAGTGGGATGTAGAACACAAATACACACCTACACAAATTGAACAAGAAAAACAGTATTATTTATCACAATCACACATTTCAACTGAAGGGATTGAAAGCCGTAAAACCATTTTTTCTGTTTTTAATACATGTGTATGATCTCTTATTTTTTTTTTTTTTAAATTGTGAAAAAAAAGATAACAGACAGCATGCAAGGGGTTCTTTTCCATTTCAGAATTATGCATTGTCCCTCATTCAGTGGAAGCCTTAAATGCAAAAAAGTAATTATCTCTGATATCCCATGAACCACCACTAGCAGACACCATTTTCAAAGTACATGTATTTTACTTGTATTCCAGAGATTGAAAATAAGGGTTGACACTACAATGATAATCGTTCTGATGATTCACCTGAAATGTCATGACTTATTTTCTCCAAAAAAAAAAATTCTGCTGTAGAATTTTCCTTGGCACTTAAAAGACTTCACACATTACACCTGTTAACTCTTGACCTGCTGAATACACGTATTTATATATGCCACACCCACTACTGATTATCAACCAATCAGCTTTCTTGATGCAAATTGCAACTAATTCATAAACTGAATGACTAACAATGAAGACTTCATTGTTTGAAAGATAAGACATATCTGGTCTCAGCAGGACAAGGGTTAATACAAGAGTAGAAATTTTAAGCTACCACACATTTTGTGATTAATTTGATGAAGATATTTTCATATGAATTAAATTGCACTAGACCTTTGACTGCTAATCCAGACTAGCAAACGTCATTTACAGCTTTTGTGACTGGCGGCGGCGTTCGACTTGCGGCGTAAACTTTTCTTGTTAACACTCTAGAGGCCACAGTTTTGATCCAATCATCCTCAAACTTTCACAGGATGATAATCTTGATAATATCTTGGTCAAGTTCGAATATGGGTCATGTCGGGTCAAAAAGTAGGTCAGTAGGTCAAACCACAGAAAACCCTTGTTAGCACTCTAGAGGCCACAGTTTTGGTCCTATTGTCTTCAAACTTGCTCAGAATGATCATCCTGACAATATCTGGGTCAAGTTCAAATATGGGTCATGTCGGGTCAAAAAGTAGGTCACCAGATCAAATCAAAGGAATACCTTGTTAACACTCTAGAGGCCACAATTTTGGTCCAATCATCCTCAGACTTGCTCAGAATGATCATCTTGATAATATCTTGGTCAAGTTCGAATATGGGTCATGTCGGGTCAAAAAGTAGGTCAAACCACAGAAAATCCTTGTTAGCACTCTAGAGGCCACAGTTTTGGTCAAATCATCCTCAAACTTGCTCAGAATGATCATCCTGACAATATCTCGGTCAAGTTCGAATATGGGTTATGCCGGTGTAACAGGCCGGTTCTTCCCCCCAGTCAGTTTCTTCCCCGGGGAAGAACTGGGCCGGCCCGTTTCTTCCCCGGGGAAGAAACTGACTAGTCAGTTTCTTCCCCGCCCAGTCAGTTTCTTCCCCATCTGAAATTTTTTTAAGAACCACAGAGAACGAGTAATTTATGCCTCACAAATTGTTAAAAATTCGAAAAGAAACCATTCTGAATTAATTTTGAGTGTTTACAGCTTGAATGGCAAAATTTTCTCTATGTCATACAATATATGGAGATCCAAGGAAACCAGTATCTATGATTAATTTTCTTAGCTTTTTATGACATTAATTGGTATGAACTAAACAGATATAATAAGCAACAACTATTTAGTGCTCCAATCTAAATATAATTATGAAAGTGGGGGTGGGGAAGAACTGGGCCGTCCCATTTCTTCCCCGGGGAAGAACTGGGCCGGCCCATTTCTTCCCCACCCCAGATTTTACTGTTTACTAGAAATTCTTGTGATAAATTTTCTTCACTTTTAAAGACATAAATTGGTATTAACTACAGAGATATAATAAGCAACAAATGTTTGGCCCTTAAGTTTCAATAGAATTCAGAGACTTGGGATGGGGAAGAACTGGGCCGGCCCAGTTCTTCCCCACCCCAGATTGTTTCTGCTTACTAATAATTCTGGTGATAAATTTCCTTTGCTTTTTAAGACATAAATTGGTATAAACTAAACAGATACAATAAGCAACGATTGTTTGGAGCTCAAATTTTAATAGAATTTGGAGACTGGGGGTGGGGAAGAACTGGGCCGGCCCGTTTCTTCCCCACCCCAGATTTTTCTGTTTACTAAAAATTCTTGTGATAAATTTTCTTCACTTTTAAAGACATAAATTGGTATTAACTAAACAGATATAATAAGCAACAAATGTTTGGCACTTGAATTTCAATAGAATTCAGAGACTGGGGAGTGGGGAAGAACTGGGCTGGCCCGTTTCTTCCCCACCCCAGATTTTTCTGTTTACTAAAAATTCTTGTGATAAATTTTCTTCACTTTTAAATACATAAATTGGTATTAACTAAACAGATTTAACAAGCAACAAATGTTTGGCACTTGAATTTCAGTAGAATTCGGAGACTGGGGGGTGGGGAAGAACTGGGCCGGCCTGTTTCTTCCCCGCCCTTGGGTAGTGTTGTACAGTTATGTCAGTTATATTGCTGAAGATGTCTTGGGTAGGGAAAATCTGGGTCGGTCCATTTCTTTCCCACCCTTGGTAAGTGTTGTACTGTTAAGTCAATTATGACGTTGAAGGTGTCTGGGGTTGGGAAGAACTGGGCCGGCCCGTTTCTTCCCCGCCCCTGGGTAGTGTTGTACAGTTATGTCAGTTATATCACTGAAGATGTGATTTGAACACCAAACAGTTTTTGCTTACTATATCTGTTTAGTTAATACCAATTTTTGTCGTAAAAAGGGAAGAAAATTTATCACAATAATTTTTTGTAAACAGAAAAATCTGGGGTGGGGAAGAAACAGGCCGGCCCAGTTCTTCCCCACCCCCAGTCTCCAAATTCTATTTAGATTTGAGCTCCAAACATTTGGTGCTTATTACAGCTTTTTAGTTTATACCAATTTATGTCTTAAAAAGTGAAGAAAATTTATCACAAGAATTTTTTGTAAACAGAAACATCTGGGGTGGGGAAGAAATGGGCCGGCCCAGTTCTTCCCCACCCCCAGTCTCCAAATTCTATTTAGATTTGAGCTCCAAACAGTTGTTGCTTATTATATCTTTTTAGTTTATACCAATTTATGTCTCAAAAAGTGAAGAAAATTTATCATAAGAATTTTGTGTTTGGAGCTCAAATCTTAACAGAATTAGGAGACTGGTGGTGGGGAAGAACTGGGCCGGCCCATTTCTTCCCCACCCCAGATTTTTTCTGTTCGCTAAAAATTCTTGTGATAAATTTTGATCACTTCTAATGACATAAACTGGTATTAACTAAACAGATATAATTAGCAACAAATGTTTGGCACTTGAATTTCAATAGAATTCAGAGACTGGGGGGTGGGGAAGAACTGGGCTGGCCTGTTTCTTCCCCACCCTTGGGTACTGTTGTACAGTCATGTCAGTTATATTGCTGAAGATGTCTTGGGTTAGGAAGAACTGGGCCGGTTCCTTTCTTTCCCACCCTTGGTAAGTGTTGTAATGTTAAGACAGTTATGATGTTGAAGGTGTCTGGGGTGGGGAAGAACTGGGCCGCCACGTTTCTTCCCCACCCCTGGGTAGTTTTGTACAGTTATGTCAGTTATATCACATAAGATGTGATTTGAACACCAAACAGTTTTTGCTTATTATAGCTGTTAAGATAATACAATTTATGTCTTAAAAAGCGAAGAAAATTTATTACAATAATTTTTTGTAAACAGAAAAATTTTTTGTAAACAGGCCGGCCCAGTTCTTCCCCACCCCCAGTCTCCAAATTTTATTTAGATTTGAGCTCCAAAACATTTGTTGGTTATTGCATCTTTTTAGTTTATACCAATTTAAGTCTTAAAAAGCGAAGAAAATTTATCACAAGAATTTTTTGTAAACAGAAAAATTTGCGGTGTGGAAGAAACGGGCTGGCCCAGTTCTTCCCCACCCCTAGTCTCCAAATTCTATTTAGATTTGAGCTCCAAAAATTTGTTGATTATTATATCCTTTTAGTTTATTCCAATTTATGTCATGAAAAGTGAAGAAAATTTATCACAAGAATTTTTTGTAAACAGAAAAATCTGGGCTTGGGAAGAAATGGGCCGGCCCAGTTCTTCCCCACCCCCAGTCTCAAAATTCTATTTAGATTAGAGCTCCAAACATTCGTTGCTTATCATATCGTTTTAGTTTATACCAATTTATGTCTTAAAAAGCGAAGAAAATTTATCGCAAGAATTTTTTTGTAAACAGAAAAATCTGGGGTGGGGAAGAAACGGGCCGGCCCAGTTCTTCCCCACCCCCATTTTCCAAATTCTATTTAGATTTGAGCTCCAAACATTTGTTGCTTATTATATCTTTATAGTTAATACCATTTTTTGTCTTAAAAAGCAAAGGAAATTTATCACAAGAATTTTTAGTAGACAGAAACATCTGGGGTGGGGAAGAAACGGGACGGCCCAGTTCTTCCCCACCCCCAGTCTCCAAATTCTATGTAGATTTGAGCGCCAAACATTTGTGCCTTATTATATCTGTTTAGTTAATACTAATTTATGTCTTAAAAAGCAAAGAAAATTCATCAGAGATGCTTGAATATGGATGCATATTTTATTGCATCTCCATGAATGGTGTAGCATAGAGCAAATTTTGTCATTCAAGCTAAAAGGACTCAGAACTTATTCAGAATGGTCTCATTTCTCATTTATAACAAATTGTGAGCTGAAAATTACTCGTTGACTATGGTTCTGAAAAAAATTTCAGGTGGGGAAGAAACTGACTGGGTGGGGAAGAAACTGACTAGTCAGTTTCTTCCCCCGGGGAAGAACCGGGCCGGCCCAGTTCTTCCCCCGGGGAAGAAACGGGCCGGCCCAGTTCTTCCCCGGGGAAGAACTGGGCCGGGGGAAGAAACTGACCGTTACACCGGGTCAAAAAGTAGGTCAGTAGGTCAAATCGTAGAAAAACCTTGTTAACACTCTAGAGGCCACAGTTTTGGTCCAGTCTTCCTCAATCTTGGTCAGAATGTTCATCCTGACAATATCTCAGTCAAGTTTGAATATGGGTCATTTCAGGTCATAAAGTAGGTCAGATCATAGAAAAACCTTGTTAACACTCTAGAGGCCATAGTTTTGGTCCAGTCATCCTCAAACTTACTCAGAATGATCATCCAGACAATATCTCGGTCAAGTTCGATTATGGGTCATGCCGGCCAAAAAAAATAAGTCAGTAGGTCAAATCATAGAAAAACCTTGTTAACACTAGAGGCCACAGTTTTGGTCCAATCATCATCAAACTTGCTCAGAATGATCATCCTGACAATATCTCGGTCAAGTTCGAATATGTGTCATGTCGGGTCAAAAAGTAGGTCAGTAGGTCAAATCATAGAAAAACCCTGTTAACACGAGAGGCCACAGTTTTGGTCAAATCATCATCAAACTTGCTCAGAATGATCATCTCTACAATATCTAGGCCAAATTCGAATGTGGGTCATGTTGGGTCATCAGTAGGTCAAATTGTAGAAAAACCTTGTTTACACTCTAGAAACTGCAATTTTTGTCTAATTATCATCAAACTTGCTCAGAATGATCATCTTGACAATATATAGGTCAGATTCGAATATGGGTCATGTGGGGTCAAAAAGTAGGTCAGTAGGTTCAATCATAGAAAAACCTTGGTAACACTAGAGGCCACAGTTTTAGTCCAATCATCGTCAAACTTGCTCAGAATTGTCTTCTTTTTGTAATACCTTGGTCAGGAGGGGTATTTTATTTGACAGAAAATGCTGTTAGCAAACAGTGCAGACCCTGATCAGATGCCACGTTCTGCGACGTCTGATCTGGGCCTATGCTGTTTGCCAGGCTACCCCTTCAGGGTTTTCCCGCCTTTTAGTGGTTATTATAACTTTAAACAAATATTCTGTATGATAATACAGTATCTCAAGCAATTCAGACTTTCAGGGTGTTTGGATCATGGTCAAAGTTCTTTTGGCTATTTTTAGAAAACACATTGTCATCACTCGACCTACTTTTATTTCATAATTTCCCCACCATAAGCATGCTACAGATTAGAAATGATTGAAATCAACCTTCAGGCTGCAGAAATATAAATGCTGTCAGACATGAAAGGGTGGACCTTTCATCTCAATGTCGGGTAAAAGTCCCACAAAATTGGAAGCAACGTCTCCAAAATGACCTAAATAGTATAAACCTCAAATCAAACAAACAAAATTGGTCAAATCATACTCGAGACTCCATGTTTGGTTCAAGCTTCATGAAACTTGCCAAGAATGTTTGCTTTTATAAAATCTGGAATATGTTTGAATATGGGTTATGTGGGATCAAAAACAAGGTGATGAATAGATTCAGGTGAGCGATACAGTACCATCATGGTCCTCTTGTTTTTGTTTTTGTTTGCAGTGAAACTAAGGCTGTGTTTCTTTCCCTTTGATTTCTCTGATGGGTGGTGTGAGATAATTGTAGCGTATCCTGATCATTGCCTTCACTTCTATTTTACATCGCACATGAATCGTCTGCCCAGCAGATGATTCATGTGTAACATTAACCTTTATTTACTATGAAAAGTATTTTGAATACCTGAATGTCAACTCCTTTAGGATTTTATGCAGCAATTGAAGCATTAACTAGTCATCATAAAACATGATGGTCTTTGTTAAATATTAAAGGCACATAAAGGTACCTTTTAAGAGCAATGAACAGACTATAAAAATCCTAAAAATTTGTAACAAATTTGTTATACGATCCTGCAAGGCATTTCTGTCCAAGTTATCCCTGTATTGAGTTGCTAGAATGATCTGGCCTTTCTGCAAAAGTCAATGCATTTTTAGCTCACCTGTCACGTAGTGACGAGGTGAGCTTTTGGGATCACTTTTTGTCCGTCGTCCGTCGTGCGGGTGTGCGTGCATGCGTGTGTGCGTGCGTAAACTTTTTCTTCAAACGACATCTCCTCCTAAACCACTGATCGGATTTTGACCAAACTTCATAGATGGTCCCCTTTCAAAGTTGTTCAAATGGTTCCAGTCTGTTGCACATCTAGGTCACAGGAGCTAAAAATAGATTTTTTTACTGAAAACTTAAAAAATCTTCTTTTCTGAAACCGCATGGCCCAGGTCTTTGATATTTGGAATGTAGCTTCATCTATTGGACCTCTACCAAGATTGTTCAAATTATAGCCCGTGGGTCAAAAATGCCCCGCCCCTGGCCCTTTGGTTTTACATAGGCTTATAAAGGGAAAATGTTTAAAAATCTTCTTCTCTGAAACCGCATGGCCCAGGTCTTTGATATTTGGTATGAATCTTCATCTAGTGGACCTCTACCAAGATTGTTCAAATTATAGCCCTAGGGTCAAAAATGCCCCCACCCTGGGGCCCTTTGGTTTTACATAGGCTTATATAGGAAATCTTTAAAAATCTTCTCCTCTGAAACCACAAGGCCCAGGTCTTTGATATTTGGTATGAAGCTTCATCTAGTGGACCTCTACAAAGATTGTTCAAATTATAGCCCTTGGGTCAAAAATGCCCCCGCCCCGGGGCCCTTTGGTTTTACATAGGCTTATATAGGGAAAATGTTTAAAAATCTTCTTCTCTGAAACCGCATGTCCCAGGTCTTAGATATTTGGTATGAAGCTTCATCTAGTGGACCTCTACGAAGATTGTTCAAATTATAGCCCTTGGCTCAAAAATGCCCCCGCCCCGGGGCCCTTTGGTTTAACATAGGCTTATAAAGGGAAAATCTTTAAAAATCTTCTCCTCTGAGACCACAAGGCCCAGGTCTTTAATATTTGGTATGAAGCTTCATCTAGTGGACCTCTACCAAGATTGTTCAAATAATAGCCCTAGGGTCAAAAATGCCCCCGCCCCGGGGCCCTTTGGGTTTACATAGGCTTATATTGAATAAAATCTTTAAAAACCTTCTCCTTTGAAACCACAAAAGCCAGGTCTTTGATATTTGGTATGAAGCTTCATCTAGTGGACTTCTCCAAACATTGTTCAAATTATAGCCCTTGGGTCAAAAATGCCCCTGCCCCGCGGCCCTTTGGTTTTACATAGGCTTATATAGGGAAAATCTTTAAAAATCTTCTCCTCTGAGACCACAAGGCCCAGGTCTTTGATATTTGGTATGAAGCTTCATCTAGTGGACCTCTACAAAGATTGTTCAAATTATAGCCCTTTGTCAAAAATGCCCCCGCCCCGGGGCCCTTTTGGTTTTACATAGGCTTATATAGGGAAAATGTTTAAAAATCTTCTTCTCTGAAACCGCATGGCCTAGGTCTTTGATATTTGGTATGAAGCTTCATCTAGTGGACCTCTACGAAGATTGTTCAAATTATAGCCCTTGGGTCAAAAATGCCCCCGCCCCAGGGCCCTTTGGTTTAACATAGGCTTATATAGGGAAAATCTTTAAAAATCTTCTCCTCTGAAACCACAAGGCCCAGGTCTTTGATATTTGGTATGAAGCTTCATCTAGTGGACCTCTACCAAGATTGTTCAAATTATAGCCCTAGGGTCAAAAATGCCCCATCCTGGGACCCTTTGGTTTTACATAGGCTTATATTGAATAAAATCTTTAAAAATTTTCTCTTCTGAAACCACAAGGCCCAGGTCTTTGATATTTGTATGAAGCTTCATCTAGTGGACCCCTACCAAGATTGTTCAAATTGTAGTGCTGGGCCCAAAAATGCCTCCACCCCGGGGCCCTTTGGTTTTACATGGGCTTATATAGGGAAAATCTTTAAAAATCTTCTTCTCTGAAACCGCAAAGCCCAGGTTTTTGATATTTGGTATGAAGCTTCATCTATGGGACCCCTACCAAGATTGTTCAAATTATAGTGCTGGGGCCAAAAATGCCCCCGCCCCGGGGCCCTTTGGTTTTACATGGGCTTACATAGGGAAAATCTTTAAAATCTTCTTCTCTGAAATTGCAAGGCCCAGGTCTTTGCTATTTGGTATGAAGCTTCATCTAGTGGACCCCTACCAAGAATGTTCAAATTATAGTGCTGGGGCCAAAAATTTCCCCGCCCCGGGGCCCTTTATTTTTACATAGACTTATGTAGGGAAAATCTTTAAAAATCTTCTATGAAACCACAAGGCCTAGGTCTTTGATATTTGGTGTGAGATTTCATCTAGTGGACCTCTATCAAGATTGTTCAAATTATAGCCCTGGGGCCAAAAATGCCCCCGCCCAAGACCCTTTGGTTTTACATAGACTTATATAGGGAAATCTTTAAAAATCTTCTTCTCTGAAACTGCAAGGCCATGTCTTTGATATTTGGTATGGAGCTTCATCTAGTGGACCTCTACCAAGATTGAACAAATTATAGCCCTCAGGCCAGAAATGCCCCCGCCCGGGGCCCTTTGGTTTTACATAGACTTATATAGAGATAATCTTTGAAAATCTTCTTCTCTGAAACAGCAAGGCCCAGGTCTTTGATATTTGGTGTGAAGCTTCCTCTAGTGGACCTTTATCAAGATTGTTTAAATTATAGCCCTGAGGCCAAAAATGCCCCCGCCCCGGGGCCATTTGGTTTTACATAGGCTTATGTAGGGAATATCTTTAAAAAAAATCTTCTTCTCTGAAACCGCAAGGCTCAGGTCTTTCATATTTGGTGTGTAGCTTCATCTAGAGGACCTTTGCCAAGATTGTTCGAATTAAAGCCTTTGTTGATATTTGGTATGAAGCTAACCTTTTTAGACCTCCCTCAACATTATGCACATTATAACCCTGGGGTCAATAATGGCCCTCCCCGGGGCCCACTTGTTACTCTATGGATCAGGTGAGCGATCTAGGGCCATCATGGCCCTCTTGTTTATGTTGCCTAACAAAGGGTTTAATGTTATTTCAACTGACATTTTTACTGACTTCCATAGGTATATAAAATAATTACCTTGCCAAAGAAAAGACAGGTGCAAAGACAGAAAAAAAAAACAAATTTTTCCCAGATGGCCTTGAGAGAAATTAGTAATTTTATAGAACACTTTGGAGTTTGTTGACATTAAGCAGAAAATTTAACCCATAAGATGCCATGAAAAACTACGTCTGAAAATGTCACTTTCTGTCGTCTGCTGAATTTCCTTGCAAACTTTTGAACAATATTTCTGCATACAGGCAAACAGTGTGGACCCAGACCAGACTGCTCCTAAAGGAGCAGCTTGATCTGGGTCCATTCTGTTTGCAAAACAATAATTATACCCCCGGCATAGGAAGTATGCTATGTTCGTATGCTATGGGGGTATATACATGTAGTTTAGTTTTCATCTTGCCATTCGTCTGTCTGTCTCTGTGTCTGTCTTTCCGTCCATCCGTGAACATTTTGGTTAAAGTTTTGTGTTACAGTTTCTAAGACATTGTATCTGCTGAACCCTTTGATACATTTAGGAAGTTACATACTGGTCTAAACATTTCATTGATGCATGTTCCCCCCCCCTCCCCCCTTTCATAGATTTAGTTGATACTTAAACTGAAGTTACATACCGGTCTAAAGATTTCATTAATGCATGTACCATTCCCTACAGTGACCTTGAGGTTAAGGTCACAAACTTAGATATTTTACATTTGGTTAAAGTTTTATGACAAAGTTTATACTTTATAGATGCCTGTATGTTCTAAACCCTAAGCCAAATTCAGTTGATTCTTGCATCAATGTTGCAGACCAGTCCAAACATTTCGTGATGTATGTCCCTTCCCACGCCCACCTCAAGGTCACGGGTCAATGATGACCCATTTTCTTTCCTATGAATGTTTTCATTGCTCTTAAAGGAACTAATTTTTTATTTTTATTAGAAATTTCACATTTGGTTAAACTTTTATGATAAAGTTTATAGATGCCTGTATGTTCTAAACTCTAAGACAAATTCAATTGATACTTGCATTGATTTTGCATACCAGTCCAATGATTTCACTGATGTATACCCCACACCGCTGCTTCAGTAACATTGATGCCCTCACTCCCTTGGTCCATTTAGAAAATTGTGTTTGGTTAAGCTTTTACAAGCACATTTATATATTCTTACAGCTTCTTGACATCTTCATTCATATTAATTACAAGCCCGAAAGATATATCGGGGTGGTGCTGGCCAGGGTAACATGCGACCCACGGTCACTTTCTCTAGTTTTTAAAGTAAAGGGCAGAGGACAAAACAAACGACAGTTTTAAGGACTAACCCTTGTCCTGCTGAACTAGGATATGCTCTACCTTTACAAACAGTGTATATACAGATCAGATGATTTCTGAACAAACCATCTGATTAGGATCTACACTGTTTTCTTTCTGCTTGCAAATTTGAATGAATACATATCAAGTATTTTGTTTGGTTGACTGTCACAAATATGTATGTGGCAAAATTAATTTATTCAGCAGGATAAGGGTTAAGAATATCTTGATATGATTAGGATGAATTGCTTTGCTTTATTATAGTATGGCTCCTGGTCAGTGGTAATGAAATTTACCAGCTGGTATTGGGTAAACCAGTTATATAATTACTTACATTCACATAATTACTTACATTCTTGTGTGAACAGCTTAGGTCTTAGCCAGCACAAAAAAAAATGATCCGACTCAGACCGTTCCTTAAACCCTAGTGGTTCTATGGGTGGTGGGGTTTGTGATGTTGTGTTATCTCAATGCCTGGAAAAATTCCCACAAAATCGGAAGCAACGTCTCCAAAATGACCCAAATAGTGTTAACAAGGATGTAAAACCTCAAAACAAACAAACAAAACATTCTTGTATGCATGGAAGTCTGCATCAGGGTCCATTTGTTCAAAGCATCATTAACTTTATGAGCTCAATAGTAATCAAATTGTTATTCTGTTTTAAAAAGTACAATAAACTATACAATTCGACTAGAAAGGATAGAATCATAGATTTTACCATAACAAGTACAACAGGAAGTGTATCTTTATACAATGGTGAGGATATGGAAGATGATATCTGTGAGAAGTTGGATTTCAAAAGTACTCGAAAGAACCGCCACCGCATGCTCAGAGTATAAATAAAACAAATATCACTTTTTTGTGTAGGAAAAGTAGTCATTTTTGAGAAAATAAAAGAATGCAGTATGTCACACGGGTGTGTTTTCGTAATGGTTATATAAGAAAGAAAATCCACATATCAGGAGGAACTCTAGTCAAAACCACCCTTTGGCATACAGACTCATCGCAAGCCCTACGAACTACTACAAATTTTCATTCTTTCCCAAAACCATTTTCATTGAAACCTCGGACCCATCAATACCGGTATTGTCCGAGTTGGAATGCTCTAGCCTGCCAAATAGTCTTGCTCCCCACCCTGGCACAGTTTAGTGATGCTGTGATATGTGTTCCCGTAGTCACTGGCCTCTGTTTTTTAGCTCACCGTCACGTAGTGACGAGGTGAGCTTTTGGGATCACTTTTTGTCCGTCGTGCATCCGTGCGTCCGTCCGTCTGTGCGTCCGTGCGTCCGTGCGTAAACAATTTCTTCAAACGACATCTCCTCCTAAACCACTGAGCGGATTTTGACCAAACTTCACAGGAATGATCCTTAGGTGGTCCCCTTTCAAAGTTGTTCAAATGGTTCCGGTCCGTTGCACATATAGGTCACAGGAGCCAAAAATAGATTTTTTTCACCGAAAACTTAAAAAATCTTCTTCTCTGAAACTACAAGGCCCAGGTCTTTGATATTTGGTATGAAGCTTCATCTAGTGGACCCCTACCAAGATTGTTCAAATTATAGTGCTGGGGCCAAAAATGCCCCCGCCCCGGGGCCCTTTGGTTTTACATGGGCTTATATAGGGAAAAGCTTTAAAAATCTTCTTCTCTGAAACCACAATGCTCAGGTCTTTGATATTTGGTATGAATCTTCACCTTATGGACCCCTACCAAGATTGTTCAAATTATAGTGCTGGGGCCAAAAATGCCCCCGCCCCGGGGCCCTTTGGTTTTACATAGGCTTATATAGGGAAAACCTTTAAAAATCTTCTTCTCTGAAACCGCAAGGCCCAGGTCTTTGATATTTGGTATGAAGCTTCATCTAGTGGACCCCTACCAAGATTGTTCAAATTATAGTGCTGGGGCTAAAGATGCCCCTGCCCTGGGGCCCTTTGGTTTTACATGGGCTTATATAGGGAAAATCTTTAAAAATCTTCTTCTCTGAAACTGCAAGGCCCAGGTCTTTGATATTTGGTATGAAACTTCATCTGGTGGACCCCTACCAAGATTGTTCAAATTATTGTGCTGGGGCCAAAGATGCCCCCGCCCCGGAGCCCTTTGGTTTTACATGGGCTTATATAGGGAAAATCTTTAAAAATCTTCTTCTCTGAAACCGCAAAGCCCAGGTCTTTGATATTTGGTATGAAGCTTCATCAAGTGGACCCCTACCAAGATTGTTCAAATTATAGTGCTGGGGCCAAAAATGCCCCGCCCCGGGGCCCTTTGGTTTTACATGGGCTTATATAGGGAAAATCTTTAAAAATCTTCTTCTCTGAAACTGCAAGGCCCATGTCATTGATATTTGGTATGAAGCTTCATCTAGTGGACCCCTACCAAGATTGTTCAAATTATAGTGCTGGGGCCAAAAATGCCCCCGCCCCGGGGCCCTTTGGTTTTACATTGGCTTATATAGGGAAAATCTTTAAAAATCTTCTTCTCTGAAACCACAAGGCCCAGGACCTTGATATTTGGTATGAAGCTTCATCTAGTGGACCCCTACCAAGATTGTTCAAATCATAGTGCTGGGGCCAAAAATGCCCCCGCCCCGGGGCCCTTTGGTTTTACATAGGCTTATATAGGGAAAATCTTTAAAAATTTATCTCTGAAACCACAAGGCCCAGGACTTTGATTTTTGGTATGAAGCTTCATCTAGTGGACTCCTACCAAGATTGTTCAAATTTTAGTGCTGGGACAAACAATGCCCCTGCCACGGGGCCCTTTGGTTTTACATTGGCTTATATAGGGAAAATCTTTAAAAATCTTCTTCTCTGAAACCACAAGGCCCAGGTCTTTGATATTTGGTATGAAGCTTCATCTAGTGGACCCCTACCAAGATTGTTCAAATTATAGTGCTGGGGCCAAAAATGCCCCCGCCCCGGGGCCCTTTGGTTTTACATTGGCTTATATAGGGAAAATCTTTAAAAATCTTCTTCTCTGAAACCACAAGGCCCAGGACTTTGATATTTGGTATGAAGCTTCATCTAGTGGATCCCTACCAAGATTGTTCAAATTATAGTGCTGGGACAAAAAATGCCCCCGCCCTGGGGCCCTTTGGTTTTACATGGGCTTATATAGGGAAAATCTTTAAAAATCTTCTTCTCTGAAACTGCAAGGCCCAGGTCTTTGATATTTGGTATGAAGCTTCATCTTGTGGTTCTCTATCAAGATTGTTCAAATTATAGCCCTGGGGCCAAAAATGCCCCCGCTCCTGGGCCCTTTTGTTTTTCATAGACTTATATAGGGAATATCTTGAAAAATCTTCTACTCTGAAACCACAAGGCCTAGGTCTTTTACATTTGGTATGAAGCTTCAGCTAGTGGACCTCTACCAAGATTGTTCAAATTATAGCCCTGGGGCCACAAATGCCCCCGCCCCAGGGCCCTTTGGTTTAGCATAGACTTATAATAGAGATAATCTTTGAAAATCTTCTTCTCTGAAACAACAAGGCCCAGGTCTTTGATATTTGGTGTGAAGCTTCATCTAGTGGACCTCTATCAAGATTGTTTAAATTATATCCCTGAGGCCAAAAATGCCCCTGCCCCGGGGCCATTTGGTTTCACATAGGCTTATGTAAGGAATTTCTTTAAAAAAAATCTTCTTCTTTGAAACCGCAAGGCCCATGTCTTTGATATTTGTTGTGTAGCTTCATCTAGTGGACCTTTGCCAAGATTGTTCAAATAATAGCCTTTGTTGATATTTGGTATGAAGCTTCACCTTTTTAGACCCCCCTGAACTTTATGCACATTATAACCCTGAGGTCAATAATGGCCCTCCCCGGGGCCCACTTGTTACTCTATGGATCAGGTGAGCGATCCAGGGCCATCATGGTCCTCTTGTTTAGCTCACCGTCACGTAGTGACGAGGTGAGCTTTTGGGATCACTTTTTGTCCGTCGTCCGTCGTGCGTCCGTCCGTCCGTCCGTGCGTCCGTGCGTAAACAATTTCTTCAAACGACATCTCCTCCTAAACCACTGAGCGGATTTTGACCAAACTTCACAGGAATGATCCTTAGGTGGTCCCCTTTCAAAGTTGTTCAAATGGTTCCGGTCCGTTGCACATATAGGTCACAGGAGCCAAAAATAGATTTTTTTCACCAAACACTTAAAAAATCTTCTTCTCTGAAACCGCTAGGCCCAGGTCTTTGATATTTGGTATGAAGCTTCATCTAGTGGACCCCTACCAAGATTGTTCAAATTATAGTGCTCGGGCCAAAAATGCCCCTGCCCCGGGGCCCTTTGGTTTTACATGGGCTTATATAGGGAAAATCTTTAAAAATCTTCTTCTCTGAAACTGCAAGGCCCAGGTCTTTGATATTTGGTATGAATCTTCATCTGGTGGACCCCTACCAAGATTGTTCAAATTATAGTGCTGGGGCCAAAGATGCCCCCGCTCCAGGGCCTTTTGGTTTTACATAGGCTTATAAAGGGAAAATCTTTAAAAATCTTCTTCTCTGAAACCACAAGGCCCAGGTCTTTGATATTTAGTATGAATCTTTATCTGGTGGACCCCTACCAAGATTGTTCAAATTATTGTGCTGGGGCCAAAGATGCCCCCGCCCCAGGGCCCTTTGGTTTTACATGGGCTTATATAGGGAAAATCTTTAAAAATCTTCTTCTCTGAAACCACAAGGCCCAGGACTTTGATAATTGGTATGAAGCTTCATCTTGAGGACCCCTACCAAGATTGTTCAAATTATAGTGCTGGGGCCAAAAATGCCCCCGCCCAGGGGCCCTTTGGTTTTACATGGGCTAATATAGGGAAAATCTTTAAAAACTTTCTTCTCTGAAACTGCAAGGCCCAGGTCTTTGATATTTGGTTTGAATCTTCATCTTATGGACCCCTACCAAGATTGTTCAAATTATAGTGCTGGGGCCAAAAATGCCCCCCGCCCCGGGGCCCTTTGGTTTTACATGGGCTTATATAGGGAAAATCTTTAAAAATCTTCTTCTCTGAAACCGCAAGGCCCAGGTCTTTGATATTTGGTATGAAGCTTCATCTAGTGGACCCCTACCAAGATTGTTTAAATTATAGTGCTGGGGCCAAAAATGCCCCCGCCCCAGGGCCCTTTGGTTTTACATGGGCTTGTATAGGGAAAATCTTTAAAAATCTTCTTCTCTGAAACCGCAAGGCCCAGGTCTTTGATATTTGGTATGAATGTTCATCTAGTGGACCCCTACCAAGATTGTTTAAATTATAGTGCTGGGGCCAAAAATGCCCCCGCCCCAGGGCCCTTTGGTTTTACATGGGCTTGTATTGGGAAAATCTTTAAAAAATCTTCTTCTCTGAAACTGCAGGGCCCAGGTCTTTGCTATTTAGTATGAAGCTTCATCTAGTGGACCCCTACCAAGACTGTTCAAATTATAGTGCTGGGGCCAAAAATGCCCCCGCCCCGGGGCCCTTTGGTTTTACATAGGCTTAAATAGGGAAAATCTTTAAAAATCTTCTGCTCTGAAACCACAAGGCCTAGGTCTTTGACATTTGGTATGAAGCTTCAGCTAGTGGACCTGTACCAAGATTGTTCAAATAATAGCCCTGGGGCCACAAATGCCCCCGCCCCAGGGCCCTTTGGTTTTACATAGACTTATAATAGAGATAATCTTTGAAAATCTTCTTCTCTGAAACAACAAGGCCCAGGTCTTTGATATTTGGTGTGAAGCTTCATCTAGTGGACCTCTATCAAGATTGTTTAAATTATAGCCCTGAGGCCAAAAATGCCCCTGCCCTGGGGCCATTTGGTTTTACATAGGCTTATGTAATGAATATCTTTAAAAAAATCTTCTTCTCTGAAACCGCAAGGCCCAGGTCTTTGATATTTGTTGTGTAGCTTCATCTAGTGGACCTTTGCCAAGATTGTTCAAATTATAGCCTTTGTTGATATTTGGTATGAAGCTTCACCTTTTTAGACCTCCCTCAACATTATGCACATTATAACCCTGGGGTCAATAATGGTCCTCCCCGGGGCCCACTTGTTACTCTATGGATTAGGTGAGCGATCCAGGGCCATCATGGTCCTCTTGTGTTTTATATTAGGATCACTTTTTGTTTGTCATTCCGTGCGTAAACAATTTCTTCAAACGACATCTCCTCCTAAACCACTGATCCGATTTTGACCAAACTTCATAGGAATGATCCTTAGGTGGTCCCCTTTCAAAGTTGTTCAAATGGTTCCGGTCCGTTGCACATCTAGGTCACAGGAGCCAAAAATAGATTTTTTTCACCGAAAACTTAAAATATTTTCTTCTCTGAAACCACAAGGCCCAGGTCATTGATATTTGCTATGAAGCTTCATCTAGTGGACCCCTACCAAGATTGTTCAAATTATAGTGCTGGGGCCAAAAATGCCCCCGCCCCTGGGCCCTTTGGTTTTACATGGGCTTATATAGAGAAAATCTTTAAAAATCTTCTTCTCTGAAACCACAAGGCCCAGGACTTTGATATTTGGTATGAAGCTTCATCTAGTGGACCCCTACCAAGATTGTTCAAATTATAGTGCTGGGGCCAAAAATGCCCCCGCCCCAGGGCCCTTTGGTTTTACATAGGCTTATATAGGGAAAATCTTTAAAAATCTTCTTCTCTGAAACCACAAGGCCCGGGCCTCTGTGATATTTGTAATGAAGCTTCATCTAGTGGACCCCTACCAAGATTGTTCAAATTATAGTGCTCGGGCAAAAAATGCCCCCGTCCCGGGGCCCTTTGGTTTTACATAGGCTTATATAGTGAATTTCTTTAAAAATCTTCTTCTCTGAAACCACAAGGCCCAGGACTTTGATATTTGGTATGAAGCTTCATCTAGTGGACCCCTTCAAATTATAGTGCTGGGACAAAAAATGCCCCCGCCATGGGGCCCTTTGGTTTAACATTGGCTTATATAGGGAAAATCTTTAAAAATCTTCTTCTCTGACACCACAAGGCCCAGGTCTTTGATATTTGGAATGAAGCTTCATCTAGTGGACCCCTACCAAGACTGTTCAAATTATATAGCTGGAGCCAAAAATGTCCTCGCCCCGGGGCCCTTTGGTTTTACATAGGCTTATATAGGGAAAATCTTTAAAAATCTTCTTCTCTGAAACCACAAGGCCCAGGACTTTGATATTTGGTATGAAGCTTCATCTAGTGGACCCCTACCAAGATTGTTCAAATTATAGTGCTGGGGCAAAAAAATGCCCCCGTCCCGGGGCCCTTTGGTTTTACATAGGCTTATATAGGCAAAATCTTTAAAAATCTTCTTCTCTGAAACCGCTAGGCACAGGTCATTGATATTTGATGTGTAGCTTCATCTAGTGGACCTTTGCCAAGATTGTTCAAATTATAGCCTTTGTTGATGTTTGGTATGAAGCTTCACCTTTAAGACCTCCCTCAACATTATGCACATTAAAGCCCTGGGGCCAATAATGGCCCTCTCTGGGGCACACTTGTTACACTTTGGATCAGGTGAGCGATCCAGGGCCATCATGGCCCTCTTGTGATTAATATTAGGATCACTTTTTGTCCGTCATCCGTGCGTAAACAATTTCTTCAAACGACATCTCCTCCTAAACCACTGATCGGATTTTGACCAAACTTCACAGGAATGATCCTTAGGACGGCCCCTTTCAAAGTTGTTCAACTGGTTCAGGTCCGTTGCACATCTAGGTCACAGGAGCCAAAAATAGATTTTTTTTCACCAAAAATTTAAAAAAACTTCTTCTCTGAAACCGCAAGGCCCAGGTCTTTGATATTATGTATGAAGCTTTATCTAGTGGACCCCTACCAAGATTGTTCAAATTATAGTGGTGGGGCCAAAAATGCCCCCGCCCCATGGCCCTTTGGTTTTACATGGGCTTATATAGGGAAAATCTTTAAAAATCTTCTTCTCTGAAACCGCAAGGCTGAGGTCTTTGATATTTGGTATGAAGCTTTATCTAGTGGACCCCTACCAAGATTGTTCAAATTATAGTGCTGGGGCAAAACATGCCCCCACCCCGGGGCCCTTTGGTTTTACATGGGCTTAAATAGGGAAAAATCTTTAACAATTTTCTTCTCTGAAACCTCAAGGCCTAGGTCTTTGATATTTGGTATGAAGCTTCATCTAGTGGACCCCTTCCAAGATTGTTTAAATGATAGTGCTGGGGTAAACAATGCCCCCGCCCCGGGGCCCTTTGGTTTTACACAGGCTTATATAAGGAAAATCTTTAAAAATCTTCTTCTCTGAAACTGCAAGGCCCAGGTCTTTGATATTTTGTATGAAGCTTCATCTTTTGGACCTGTACCGAGATTGTTCAAATTATAGCCCGAGGGCCAAAAATGCCCCCGCTCTGGGGCCCTTTAATTTTACATAGACTTGTATAGGGAAAATCTTGAAAAATCTTCTTCTCTGAAACCACAAGGCCTAGGTGTTTGATATTTGGTATGAAGCTTTAGCTAGTGGAACTCTACCAAGATTGTTCAAATTAAAGCCCTGAGACCAGAAATGCCCCCGCCTCGTGGCCCTTTGGTTTTACATAGACTTATATAGGGAAAATCTTTAAAAACCTTCTTCTGTGAAACCACATGGCCTAGGTCTTTGATATTTGGTGTGAAATTTCATCTTGTGGACCTCTATCAAGATTGTTAAAATTATACCCCGGGGGCCAAAAATGCCCCCGCCCCGAGACCCTTTGGTTTTACATAGACTTACATAGGGATATCTTTAAAATCTTCTTCTCTGAAACTGCAAGGCTTATATCTTTGATATTTGTTATGGAGCTTCATCTAGTGGACCTCTACCAATATTGTTCAAATTATAGCCCTCGGGCCACAAATGCCCCCACCCCGGGGCCCTTTGGTTTTACATAGACTTATATAGAGATAATCTTTGAAAATCTTCTTTTCTGAAACAGCAAGGCCCAGGACTTTGATATTTGGTATGAAACTTCATCTAGTAGACCTGTATCAAGATTGTTTAAATTATAGCCCTGAGGCCAAAAATGCCCCCACCTAGGGGCCATTTGATTTTACATAGGCTTATGTAGTGCTGGGGCCAAAAATGCCCCCCCCCCCCCCCCCCCCCCAGGGCCCTTTGGTTTTACATAGGCTTATAAAGGGAAAATCTTTAAAAAAATCTTCTTCTCTGAAACTGCAAGGCCAATGTCTTTGATATTTTTTGTGTAGCTTCATCTAGTGGAGCTTTGCCAAGATTGTTCAAATTCTAGCCTTTGTTGATATTTGGTATGAAGCTTCACCTTTTTTAAACCTCCCTATACATTATGCACATTATAACCCTGGGGTCAATAATGGCCCTCCCCGAGGCCCACTTGTTACTCTTTGGATCAGGTGAGCGATCCAGGGCCATCATGGCCCTCTTGTTACTTTTAACTATACTAACACTCGCCTAGCACTGTACAAAATTCATTTCTCCTGCTATACTTATCTTTTATTTCAACTACCCCACTTCAGAACTTGGTATGCTCGAACCCCTTTTGAAAGTCCTCCTCGGAGTATAAGAAGTATTGGCAGATAGATAGAAAATGCACTCTTAAGAACTTTCTGAAAATGCTTAAGGGTATATGATATTTGATTGTTTTCACTGCAGGCAATGGTTAGAAAACTGACATTAAGCGTTGTTCACAGTCACATTGGGCTTGTGAAATTGTTAAGGGTTTCGTTGTACATTGTATTTCTTATTTCTGCTTTCCAACACTGACATTTACGTAATGGCATACGCTATGAATAAGAGGTGCATTGATTAGTTTTCAGCAGAAAATCTTCAATTTTATCACAGGAATCACGCATAGGTTTTTGTCCATTAATATTTGCTGGGTCCCGAGGAAGCAGTTTGAACATTAGGCCGATTGAAACACAAAGTAAATTAGTAAGCAAGGGCCGATCAATTTCTACAATTCCCCCAGCATAGACAGAGGTGCTTGCTCAGCCGCACAGTATGGTAATGATCGCTGGAGGCATGAGGTAGCTTTGGGTACTTTATGATTTTTAGTAACATATAAATCAGACTGGGCGGATTCACAGGCTGATGTGGGTCTTTCCTTGGGCCCGGCGCTAGGCCCACATATAGCTCTCGATGCGCCCCTGTCCAATAACATTCATAAAACGAAACCGAAAGCAAACAAAAGGGCCATGATGGCCCTGGATCGCTCACCTGATCCTTAGAGTAACAAGTGAGCCCTGGGTGGGCCATTATTGACCCCAGGGAGGTCTAAAAAGGTGAAGCTTCATACCAAATATCAACAAAGGCGAAAATTTGAACAATCTTTGCAGGGGCAAATAGATGAAGCTTCACAACAAATATCAAAGATATGGGCCTTGCGGTTTCAGAGAAGAGGATTGTTTTAAAGATATTCCCTACATAAGCCTATGTATGACCAAATGGCCCCGGGGAGGGGGCATTTTTGGCCTCAGGGCTATAATTTAAACAATCTTGATAGAGGCCCACTAGATGAAGCTTCGCCAAATATCAAAGACCTGGGCCTTGCAGTTTCAGAGAAGAAGTTTTTCAAAGATTACCTCTATATATGTCTATGTAAAACCATAGGGCCCCGGGGCAGGGGCATTTTTGGCCCGAGGGCTAAAATTTGAACAACCTTGTTAGAGGTCCATTAGATGAAGCTCTATACCAAATATTAAAGACATGCGCCTTGCAGTTTCAGAGAAGATTTTTAAAGATTTCCCCAATATAGGACTATGTAAAAACAAAGGGCCCGAGGCGGGGGCATTTTTGGTCTCAGAGCTATAATTTGAACAATCTTGGTAGAGGTAGATGTAGCTTCATATCAAATATCAAAGACCTAGGCCTTGTGGTTTCAGGGAAGAAGATTTTTCAAGATTTTCCCTATATAAGCCTATGTAAAAGCAAAGGGACCTGGGGCAGGGGCATTTTTAGCCCCAGCAATAGAAGATTGTCCACTAGATGAAGCTTTATAGCAAATATCAAAGACCTGGGCCTTGCGGTTTCAGAGAAGAAGCTTTTTAAAGATTTTCCCCATACAAGCCCATGTAAAATCAAAGGGCCCCAGGGCGGGGGAATTTTGGGCCCCAGCACTATAATTAGCTCACCTGAGCCTTTAGGCTCATAGGTGAGCTTATAGTATAGCCATGGTCCGTCGTCCGTCCGTCCACCATTTTCAAAGATCTTCTTCTCCTATACTGCAGGGCCAATCAAAGCCAAATTTCATATGGAGCCTCAGTGGGATGGGGGAACGAAAGTTTGTTCGCGGGGTCTGGATCACATGACCAAGAAAGCCGCCATGCCCATATATTGTAAAAAGCCTTCAAAAATCTTCTTCTCCAGAACCATAAGGCCAGTGGCCTTGAAACTTGGCATGTAGCATATGGTACTCGGGCCCATCATGGTTTGTACAAATGGTGACCCCGGGTTGACCTTGACCTATTTTACAGCAATGTCAAATTTGCGAAGTAGGCAAAGTGAAAATAATGGATTTATAGGAAAACCATTGAAGACAGTGTCACCAAAATTTGTAGATCAGGTAAAGTTACTGAATACATGAAGATCTATGGGTCAGAAAGGTAAAGGTCATTCATTGGCCTTAGACCAAGGTCATTCAGGATCCATATTTCAAACATTTTTTTCTCCAAAACTGCTGAGCCAATTTAAGTGAAATTTAATATGGAGCCTTTGTGAGTTGAACAAATGAAAAAATGCCAATACGGTCTAGATCACATGACCAAGATGGCCGTCACGCCTATATATATGGTAAAAAGCCTTAAAAATTCTTTTTCTCCAGAACCGTAAGGCCAATGGCCTTGAAACTTGGCATGTAGCATATGGTACTCAGGCCCATCATAGTTTGTACAAATGGTGACCCCAAGTTGACCTTGACCTATTTTACAGCAATGTCAAATTTGCCATCTTAGGCTTTTGCATGGGAAAAAGTGAAAATAATGGATTTTTAGGAAACCATTGAAGACAGTGTCACCAAAATTAGTAGATAAGGTAAAGTAGCTGAATACATGAAGATCTATGTGTAAGAAAGGTCAAGGTCATTAATTGACCTTAGACCAAGGTCACGCAGGTTCCATATTTCAAACATTTTTTCTCAGAAACTACTGAGCCAACTGAAGTGAAATTCAATATGGAGCCTTTGGGAGTTGAACAAATGAAAAGCTGCGAACATGGTCTAGATCACATGACCAAGATGGCCACCACGCCCATATATGGTAAAGAAACTTCGAAATTCTTCTTCTCAAGAACCGTAAGGCCAATGGCCTTGAAACTTGGCATGTAGCATATGGTACTCGGGCCTATCATAATTTGTTCAAATGGTGACCCTGGGTTGATCTTGACCTATTTTACAGTAATGTCAAATTTGCTGACTTAGGCTTTTGCATAGGAAAAAGTGAAAATAATGGATATTTAGGGAAACCATTGAAGACAGTGTCACCAAAATTTGTAGATTAGGTAAAGTAACTGAATACATGAAGATTTATGGGTAAGAAAGGTCAAGGTCATTCATTGACCTTAGACCAAGGTCACTCCGATTTCATTTTTAAAAAAAAAAAAAACATTTTTTCTCAGAAACTACTGAGCCAATTTAAGTGAAATTCAATATGGAGCTTTTGTGAGTTGAACAAATAAAAAGTTGCCAGTACGGTCTAGATCACATGACCAAGATGGCAGCCACGCCCATATATGGTAAAAAGCCTTCAAAAATTTTCTCCAGAACCGTAAGGCCAATGGCTTTGAAACTTGGCATATATCATATGGTACTCGGGCTCGTCATAGTTTTTACAAATGCTGACCCTGGGTTGACCTTGACCTATTTTATTGCAGTGTGACTGAGTGTCAAATTTGTCAACTTAGGCTTTTGCATGGGAAAAAGTGAAAATAATGGATTTTTAGGAAACCATTGAAGACAATGTCACCAAATTGGTAGATCAGGTAAAGTAAATGAATACATGAAGATTCATGGGTAAGAAAAGTCATCATTCAGTGACCTGGAACCAAGATTAACCAGGGTCCATATTTCAAACAGTTTTTTCTCAGAAACCACTGGCCCAATTCAAGTGAAATTTGATATGGATCCTTTATATGATGAACAAATGAAAATTTGCTCATATGGTCCAGGTCACATGACCAAGATGGTGGCCATGCCCATATATGGTAAAAACACTTCGAAATTCTTCTTCTCCAGAACCGTAAGGCAAATGACCTTGAAACTTGGCAGGAAGCATCTGGTACACGGGCCTATCATAATTTGTTCAAATGGTGACCCTGGGTTGACCTTTACCTATTTTACAGCAATGTCAAATTTGCGGACTTCGGTTTTTGCTTGGGAAAAAGTGAAAATAATTGATTTTTAGCTCACCTGAGCCTTTAGGCTCATAGGTGAGCTTATAGTATAGCCATGGTCTGTCGTCCGTCCATCCGTTGTCCGTCCGTCCACCATTTTCAAAGATCTCCTCAAAAACAGGGAGGCCAATCAAAGCCAAATTTCATGTGGAGCTTCTGTAGGATGGGGGAACGAAAGTTTGTTCGCGGGGTCTGGGTCACATGACCAAGATGGCAGCCATGCCCATATATGGTAAAAAGCCTTCAAAAATCTTCTTCTCTAGAACCATGAAGCCATGACTTGAAAGTTGGCTTGTAGCATCTGATACTTGAGCCCATCATAGTTTGTAAAAATGGTGACCCTGGGATGGCCTTGACCTATTTTATGGCTATGTCAAATTTGCAGACTTGGGCTTTTGCATGGGAAAAAGTGAAAATAATGAATATTGAGGAAACCATTGAAGGCTACGACACAAAAATAGGTAGCTCAGGTAAACAAAATCAATACATGAAGATTTATGGATAAGAAAGGTCTAGGTCATTAAAAGACCTTGGACCGTCGTCTGTCCGTCCACCATTTTCAAAGATCTTCTTCTCCAAAACTGAAAGGTCAATCAAAGCCAAATTTCATTTGGAGCCTCAGTAGGATGAAGGAACGAAAGTTTGTTCGCAGGGTCTGGGTCACATGACCAAGATGGCTGCCACACCCATATATGGTAAAAAGCCTTCCAAAATCTTCTCCAGACCCATGAAGCCATTGACCTAGAAACACAAATTGATGAGGCGATTATTGGATTAATCATGTGTAATTAACGGATTGACATCTGAACTAAGTAAGTTTTAAGTTTACAGAATTTGATAATATCCTAAATATTTGACTGAATCAGCGAAAATTTCCTAAATGTTGGACCAGTATTGGACCGATTTTTTGGGGCTTTGGGCAGTTTCCAATGGGTCCCAATTTCTGAATTTCGGTCTGGGACCGAAAAAAAATCGGTTTTCCCGAGCCCTGAGCCACGGTCAATCAACTGGTAAATAAAAACATTAAAATGTACACCAGGACCAGGTGTCAGGTGAGCGTTTACAGGACCACTGGTCCTCTGGTTTGACAATCTTGCTAGGGGTCCACTAGATGAAGCTTCATACCAAATATCAAAGACCTGGGCCTTGAGGTATCAGAGAAGAAGATTTTTAAAGATTTTCCCTATATTAGCCCATGGAAAACCAAAGGGCCCAGGAGCGCTGGCATTTTTGGCCCCAGCACTATAATTTGACAATCTTGGTAGGGGTCCACTAGATGACGCTACATACCAAATATCAAAGACCTGGGCCTTGTGGTTTCAGAGAAGAAGATTTTTGGCTCACCTGGGCCGAAGGCTCCAGGAGAGCTTATAGTATAGTGGGTCCTCCGTCGTCCGTCCACACTTTTGAGCAGCTATATCTCTGTATCCTGCAGGCTGATCTCAATCATTTCTCACCTGTAGTATGCCTCTGGTGGGGCATTGATGACATAAACTTTTTTTTTGAAATCGCTCTAAAACTTTGGTTCCTATGGCAACCACAAGGTCCCATAGACTTACTATGGGAAAATGCTTGTCATCACCGTAGCGCCTTCAGTTTTAATCAGATCTTTCTGAAACTTATATGTAATGTGACTGGGGATAAAAACTCGGATGAGTTCGAAAACCGGCCAAGTCGGCCCATTTATCATAGAGTTACGTCCCTTTGATTGCTGAAAATGCCCATTTTCGACCTTGTCATCAGTGTAGCCCCTTCAGTTTTGATCGGATCTTTCTGAAACTTATATGTTATGTGGCTGGGGATAAAACCTCGGATGAGTTCGATAACCGGCCAAGTCCCCTGGTTTATCATAGAGTTACGTCCCTTTTATTGCTGAAAATGGCGATTTTTGACCTTGTCATCACCGTAGCCCCTGCAGTTTTGATCGGATCTTTCTGAAACTTATATGTAAGGTGGCTGTGGATAAAATCTTGGATGAGTTCGAAAACCGACCAAGTCGACCCTTGTATCATAGAGTAACGTCCCTTTGATTGCTGAAAATGCTGATTTTTGACCTTGTCATCACTGTAGCCCTTTCAGTTTTGATCGGATCTTTCTGAAACTTATATGTTATGTGGCTGGGGATAAAACCTCGGATGAGTTCGATAACCGGCCAAGTCCCCTGGTTTATCATAGAGTTACGTCCCTTTTATTGCTGAAAATGGCGATTTTTGACCTTGTCATCACCGTAGCCCCTGCAGTTTTGATCGGATCTTTCTGAAACTTATATGTAAGGTGGCTGTGGATAAAATCTTGGATGAGTTCGAAAACCGACCAAGTCGACCCTTGTATCATAGAGTAACGTCCCTTTGATTGCTGAAAATGTTGATTTTTGACCTTGTCATCACTGTAGCCCTTTCAGTTTTGATCGAATCTTTCTGAAACTTTTATGTATAGTGGCTTGGGATTAAATCTCGGATGAGTTCGAAAACCAGACAAGTTGGTCAATTTATCACAGAGTAACGTCCCTTTGATTGCTGAAAATGCCGATTTTTGACCTTGTCATCACTGTAGCCCTTTGAGTTTTGATCGGATCTTTCTGAAACTTATATGCAAGGTGGCTGGGGATAAAGCCTCGGATGAGTTCGCATACCGGCAAAGGTGGCCTATTTATCATAGAGTTAGGTCCCTTTGATTGCTGAAAATGTTGATTTTTGACCTTGTCAACACTGTAGCCCCTTCAGTTTTGATCGGATCTTTCTGAAACTTATATGTAAGGTGGCTGGGGATAAAACCTCGGATGAGTTCGAAAACCGGCCAAGTTGCCCCATTAACTATATAGGTATGTCCCTTTGATGGCTGAAAATGTCGCTTTTTTACCTTGTCATCACCGTAGCCCCTTCAGTTTTGATCGAATCTTTCTGAAACCTATATGTAAGGTGACTGGAGATAAAACCTAGGATAAGTTTGAATACCGGCCAAGTTGGCCCATTTATCATTGATTTACCTCCCTTTGATTGCTGAAAATGTCGATTTTTTACCTTGTCATCACCATAGCCCCTTCAGTTTTGATCGGATCTTTCTGAAACTTATATGTAAGGTGGCTGGGGATAAAATCTTGGATGAGTTCGAAAACAGGCCAAGTCAGCCCATTTATCGTAGAGTTCTGTCCCTTTGATGGCTGAAAATGTTGATTTTTATCCCCACATTTTTCAACGAAAAGTGGGGATATTGTAATCGCCTCCGTCCATCTGTCCGTCTGTCTGTCTGGCTATCTCCTCCTAAACCGTTAGCCGGAATTCAACCAAATTTGGTATGCGAGTTGCTTACATGAATGGCTTGCGCAAGAGCACATTTTTTTTGTCCCCGCCCCCAGGGGCCCTGGGGAGGGGTCAAAAGGTCAAATTTTGACAGAAAACGTGGGGATTTGCGATGGCTTGCCATCGACTGCGCACTCTAGTTGACCTTGTCATTACCGTAGCCCCTTCAGTTTTGATCGGATTTTTCTGAAATTTATATGTAAGGTGGCTGGGGATGAAACCTCGGATGAGTTCGAAAAATGGCCAAGTCGGCTCATTTATTTTAGAGTAACATCCCTTTGATTGCTAAAAATGCCAAATTTTGACCTTGTCATCACCGTAGCCCCTTCAGTTTTGATCGGATCTTTCAGAAACTTATACGTGAGGTGGCTGGGAATAAAATCTTGGATGAGTTTGAATACTGGCCAAGTCTGATCGGATCTTTCTGAAACTTACATGTAAGGTGGCTGGGAATAAAACCTCAGGTGAGTTCGAATACCGGCCAAGTCGCCACATTTATCATAGAGTGACGTGCCTTTGATTGCTGAAAATGCCTATTTTCGACATTGTTATCACTGCTGCCCCTTTAGTTTTGAACGGATCTTCATGAAACTTACGAACAAGGAAGTCAGGCAGAAAGCTTGGAGGAGTTTGAAAACTCTTGTTTTTGAACTTGTCATCACCATAGCCACTTCAGTTTAGATCGGATCTTCTTAGCAAGTCAGGAATGAATAAAAGCTTGAATGAGTTTGAAAACCGGTGAGGTCAGCCTGTTTATCATAGAGTTAAATTCTACTTGATTTTCAGAAAATGCTTACCCTGTCATCACCATGTCCTCCCATAAAGCCTTCAGTAAAGGTTGGCACTTCCTTAAACTTTGAATCTGTTAGCTCAGGTGAGCGATACAGGACCAAGCTTGGTCCTCTTGTTTAAGTTTTTGGTGAAAAAATTCTTTTTTGGGCTCCTGTGACCTAGACGTGCAACGGATCGGAACCATTTGAACAACTTTGAAAGGGGATCACCTAAGGATCATTCCTGTGAAGTTTGGTCAAAGTAGAAGTAAAACAAAGATCAGGAATTGATACAATTAACTTACTCCATCCATAAAAGACACCAAAGGGAAAGAAATACAAACATTAAGCGACCAGACCATAATGGAAACCTAAACAAAGGAAGGCCATATGGACAGTTACTTTCCCACAAAATGGCCATATGGCCATCCAAAATTAAAAGACACAAGTGATACACACAGTAAGTAACAAACAACAACATAAATAAATCGCCACAGAAGAGCCGCCTTGGAACGGTCAGTGGAAGATTTCCACTGGGGGGCTCAAATCGACCCTACGATCAAAGTCCGATCAGTGGTTTAGGAGATGTCGTTTGAAGAAAAAGTTTAGGGAAGCACGCACGGATGCACACATGCACGCACGACAGACAAAAAGTGATCCCAGAAGCTCACTTCATCACTATGTGACGGTTAAAAACAAAGAAAGAATTAAAGACACGCATTAGGAGACATAGACTTATGGATGATTGGCACGTGCCCCAATAATGACTGAGGTTTCAGTAAAGTGATAATCGTTCTGTATGTTGCTACAAGGCTCGTGTTGATAAAGGCAACAATCTAACGTGATTATTAATCATTTTGCATACCGACATGTTCCAACAATACAAACAAATAAGCAATGACCCCAGATCTAGTATTTCCAAGTTCATAAATATACTTTTTTTTTTTTTGCTAAATAAACACACCCACTTTTATATTATTTTCATTTCTTATCTTCCATTACAAAGTTTGCATTACGAGAAGACTCAATCTGAGAGAGGTAATTATTGAAAATAATGATACAGATGCCGAGCAGTGAAAAGCTGTAAAAATAAATTGTACGAGGGTAGGCTGAAAAGTTCTGAGCTTGACCAAGATCCAATGGTTTGTCCATGCTGAAAGTGCCTTATTATTCAACATAGTCTCCCTTCCTGTCCACACACTTCCTCCAGCGATGCTGGAGTCCTTGGATCCCAGTGGTATAGAAGGTCTCATCTTGGTCCCTGAAAAACTCTTCCACAGCAGCTATCACCTCCTCGTCTGACCGATAATGCTGCCCAGCCAAGTGCTTTTTCATGTTTGGAAACAGGAAATAATCTGATGGAGCTAGATCAGATGAATATGGAGGGTGATCGACAAGTGTGAAGCTACCGTCATGCACAGCAGCCATTGCGACAACCGATTTATGAGCAGGCGCATTGTCCTGATGGAACAAGACCACTTTTGTCAATTTTCCGGGTCGTTTAGCCTTAATTGCTTTTCGCAATTGTTTTAGCAGATCTGCATAATACTCCCCATTAATTGATCTGCCCTTTTGAAGGTAGTCTATGAATATTATACCCTTGGCATCCCAAAACACTGATGCCATCACCTTCCCTGCAGAGGAGACGACCTTTGCCTTCTTTGGAGGGGGTGAGCCAGGGTGCTTCCATTGCATGGATTGTCTTTTGGTCTCTGGCTCAAAGTGATGAACCCAACACTCATCCTGAGTGACAAAACGGTCAAGAAAACCATCTTGGTCTGTTTCAAAATTAGCCAAGTTGGCTTGTGACAGGTTCAGTCTGGTCAACTTTTGGTCAGGCGTCAAAAGCCGTGGCACCCAGCTGGCGGAAACCTTCGACATTCCTATTACACTGTGTAGAATGTTCTCTACTCGTTCACGGGAGATGCAAACAGTGTTAGCTAACTGATTCACAGTTAAACGCCTGTCATCCATTACGGCCCTGTGTACTTGGTTGACGGTTTCCTCAGTTGTTAACGTTGTGGGCTTCCAAAGCCCGGAAAGACAAACTACAATAGTGTTAGATCGTATAGGCCAATTACTTTAGAAAGTGTGATAGGTAAGGTAATGGAAAAAGTTATCAGCAAAAGACTGATTTGGAAGTTGGAAATTGAACGTGGTATTACAATAACTCAGTATGCATATAGAAAGCAAAAGTCATGTGTTCAGTCTTTTTTGAGGCTGTGTAATTCAGTTTCAGAAGCAAGGAATAGGAAGGAATGTACTGTGCTGGCAGTAATGGATTATGAGTCTTGCTATGAAAGAATATGGAGAGCAGGTTAATTGAAAAAGGCATTTGAAAGTGGGATAACTGGCAGATTATGGCTATACCTAAAAAACTTCCCTGTAGACCGGAAGTACTTTCTGAAAGTGAACCACATTCCAGTCTGCAGTAGGCATACAGCAAGGATCAGTTATCCGTCCAGTGCTTTGTAATCTGTATACAAGTGATTCTATGAAGGAAGTTGTAGGTAATCATGCAGAATGTGCAGATGATAGCTGTGTTTGGGAAAGTAATACATCAGTGGTGGAAAGTTGTGCTGTAATGAATGATAAACTGGAATCTGTGGTAGACAGAGACAATGGTATTTAAACATAATGGTAGAGATTCAGAAGTGGAGGCAGAGGTGAAGTTAGGCGAGAATATTTTGAAAACAACCAGTTTAAAGAAAATTCTGGGTGTCACAGCAGATGATAAACTAAACTTTCATGAATATATTCAACAGAAAACAAAGGCTGGTTTCAATGCCTTGAAATGTCTTGATAATTTCGTTCAAGGACATAGAGAATGCAGCCAAACAGTGTATATGAGACTCTAAAAATCTTTGGTTCTACCTGTGATGGAGTATGGAGCAGCAGTGACAGTCGAGTCCCTTGCAGAAAGCAGTTAGGAGTTTGGAAAGGTTCAGAGGTCAGCAAGCTAAGGCATCGGGTTGTTTGAACAGTACCAGCACAGAAGCTTTGGAAGTCTTGACAAACACCATGCCTATAGACCTACAGCTGAAGATAAAACAAGCACAAGAAGTCATCAGAACCAGTGCCAAGTATGAAGATGATCCTCTCAGCTAAGAATTTGACTGTGGGTAGAAGAGCTACTATTTTTCATTTATTGATTTTATTTGTTTGTTTGATTTGAGGTTTAACATCCCCGTCAACACTGTAAAGGTTATTTTGGAGACGTTGCTTCCAGTTTTGTGGGACTTTTACCCGACATTGAGATGAAATGACATCTCAAGCCCCGTCACCCAATGAAACCAATAGGGTTTCTCAGCATGGAAGGTCCGCCTAGTACCGCAGTTCCTGGACAGGCTTAGATCCTCTAAAGGGTTTACCAGTACTAGTGTGCGGGCCGGATTCAACTCTTCGTGGAAGCATCGTGCAGCCCAAATATTTCTGCAAGTCCCTATGGGCGGGGGCCGTTCATTTATTGATGTCTAGGTTTATGGAAATGAAGGGAATTTTAGAGTTTGAAAATATTAAGAAGGAATTCAGGTATTTCAAGGAATAGATGGGGCTCATTTTCAAGTTCAAGTTTTATTAATAGTTAAGACCCCCAGGCAGGATATGTAACATAACGCAATCAATAAACAATCAAATGCAATTTAAAATGTGAACACATTTGAGATCATTTACATATAAAATAAAATTTTGCGGCAATCATTTACTGCCTTCCTGCATAATAATAAAGCGGTAAACACCCTAGTCACAGTACTCCTTTAGAGTAGACTGAATGCCGTGTGTACCACCAAATAAAAATCAAAAATGAGTTCCTTTAAGAGCAATGAAAACATTCATAAGACAGAAGATGGGTCATACTACGTTGTTTCG
The DNA here is from genome assembly GCA_963580285.1 of Lucinisca nassula. Classification (NCBI taxonomy): domain Eukaryota; kingdom Metazoa; phylum Mollusca; class Bivalvia; order Lucinida; family Lucinidae; genus Lucinisca; species Lucinisca nassula. The sequence goes on from OY757017.1 coordinate 40,462,240, forward strand.
GCTAATAAAGCCTCATCAGTGACCCTGTAACGATCCGGCAAAGAAAGCCAGAGGAAACATACTGCAATTTTGCGAATTTCGAATAGGCAGTCGATTCAAAGACTGATATAAATCAAAATGGGGTCCAAATTATTAAAAACCTGTCTAGAATACGAATCTAAACCAATAATTTATTTCCGATTTCTCAGAATATTAACGCTGATCTCAAAGGACCAAAAGTAAAATATAAACTGCACTATGGTTGATGTACGGGGAGACGTTTTACGGCCGCCACACGGCACAACACCAGCTGCAGTGAAGCTTGGGGGCTTAAATCGATTTTACGTGGCCAAAATCCTCGCACTACTTCCGTCGCGATTTAGACAAATAATTTGTTCAGTCCGCATGAAGGCCTCCTAACTCATCAGTGCAACATCTCCGTGAACACAAAAATCAAAGAACCACAGAGGCGAGACAACGGTGAGGACTCGACAGCAAGAAACCACTGAAATGCTGGAGCAAAAGAAAACCAACAGTTAGACTCCGATGGGCCCGACCGGAGACAGAACATCAGGCACCAACCAACATTACCTTGAAGTAGATCTCTCTAATTCTCAATAAGCCTTTACGTTGGAGCCGTCATAGAATCTGAGGCCTGACCCACCGGCATGCAATTAAAGAGGGAAGCAAAGTTGCCAACCGCGACTGGGCCAACCACCATGCATGCAGTCTGTCGCACAACATCCACGCTGCACCCAACCCTTTTATATCGAAGAACGACCCCACGAAATTGGGTGCTGAAGTCACCGCGGCCACATATTTTTCCGAATTTATATGCTAAGTCACCATAAAACTCGGGCTCCGACAGACCCTGCCGCAGAAGAGACCCAAGTCCAATATTGAATTTTGAAATTAAATCAGAATGCAGGAACCGCGGTGCGAGGTGGAACTTCCATGCTAATAAACCCTATTGGTTTCATTTGGCTATAGGGCTTGAGATGTCATTTCATCTCATTGTCGGCTAAAAGTCCCACAAAATTGGAAGCAACGTCTCCAAAATGACCTTTACAGTGTTGATGGGGACGTTAAACCTCAAATCAAACAAATAAAACAAACCAGTACTTACACCCTTTTGTTTAACAAATCAAAATTACTTACAATTTTCTTACAAAAGGTAGCAGTCATCTTCTCTATTCAATAATTCTGAAAACTTTAAAGCGTTTGGTTTCTTATGAAAGTATGGTGCAATGTGCTTTTTCCTGTCCTTTTTGAAAAAAAAAATAAAAAATAAAAACTTAAAAATAAAGTGAAACTCGTCTCCTAATTCCCGAAAGACTACACTTTCTGTTTGCTCTTTCAATATTCACAAATCTTCCAAATTCTATAGGAAGCCTATGGTTCATACATCTAAAACGATTATAATAGTTACAAACCTTGCGGAAGTTTTACAAAGGAACTTTCTATTTTATGTTCTGTTTTATACATTCTATAGTTAAGGCACTTACTCAAATCATTTACATCTGTGCTCCAATTGCTAACATACAACTCTTTAAGTTTCTGCTTAACTCTAAGCTTTAAACAATCCATCTTGGGTAGCTGATACTGATTATACTAAAATTAGTCTAAATTACATTTTTGCAGTAATGCTCTTATTCTGCTTAACCACTGAGACAGAAAAATACCTTGATCACCCATGTAACACAAAATTTTATATAGTCTATGCGACCATTTATCCTCTTCACCACATGCAACCTTAGCCCAAATGGCAATCATTCTTGTCTGTATAAACATTTGCATTGGAAATCTCCCCAGCTCCCCATATACCATTACTTTGGGCGTAGATGACTCTAATTTCAGCATGTTTTTTACAGAATCTGAAATGAAAAGCTTCTATAATCTCACAAATTTCATATCCCTAGACCTCACATCCATAAAGCAGTATAGGAGCAATCATTGCATCAAATAACTTTAATTGCACATCACATGGCAAACCAAGCTTACGTATTTTCCTATTAACAGCAAAGGACGTCTTTCTAGCCTGCTCAATTAAGTGAGATTTAGCCTTGAAACACTGACCCTTATGATCAAAATTGATTCCTAAATAAACAAAATCATCCTCAATTTCCAACCTTTCATCACCAAAAGTAAAAGTATCATTTGTAGTAACCCTTCTTTTACTAAACACAACAATTTTAGTTTTAGATGAGTTAACTGTTATTTTCCATATGTTACAATAGAGAAATAGCCCATATAGCGCAGCTTGAAATTCTTGTTTTGATTCTACAAATAGTACAGTATCATCCGCATACAATAAAATGTATAGTCTAAAATATGTAATAAGCCCATCATTCTGAAAGGCTTGATGCGCTAAATCAGCTACATGCTTCATCCCATTATATGCTCTTTGTAAAAGTTTCAACTAAAATATCACTTATTACCTGCTTTGCATTACAACTTTTGTTCAAAATTGACCAATAAGCCTTAGGATCAGAACTTTCTAATTTTCTCAGTTTATAAATCAATTTACTTTGAAAAAGACAATATTGTTTATTCAAACTTTTCTTATACTTTTTGCTCTCTTGTACCAAATTATTCCTTGATACTGCAGTTTTACTTCGCCAATTCCCATGTCCATGGTCATTTTCATGTTCATGGGTGAGAAGACATTGATCATGATCATGTTCATGGGTGATTTGATCGTTCTCATATTCATGGGTTAAAAGACAGTGTTCACTTGCATGTTCATGGGTGATTTGATCATTTTCTTATTCATGGGTTAAAAGACTGTTCATGTTCATTGGCCATTTGACACTGTTCATTTTCATGGATGATTTGATCGGTTTCATATCCATTGGTTAAAAACACTGTTCATTTTCATGTTCATGGGTCATTCGCCACCAATCTTTTGCATTATGGCTTTTTATGTCCCCGGTAGCAATAGCGGGGACATATTGTTTTTGCCCTGTCTGTTTGTAGGTTTGTACGTGGATAACTTTAACGATGGTCATAACTTTTGAACCGTTGGAGGTATAGTATTCATATTTGGCATGAATGTTCATTGTGACAAGAGCTTCACATTCATGCAAAAAAAAAATTGACCTGTGACCTTGACCTTGACCTTTGACCTACTTAAAAGAAAAACAACATTGGTCATAACTTTTGAACCGCTTGAGATACAGCCTTCATATTTGGCATGTATGTTCTTTGTGACAAAAGCTTTACATTCATGCAAAAAGTTTTGACCTTTGACCTTGACCTTGATCTTTGACCGTAAAATAGAAAAATAACATTTTGGTTATAACTTTTCAACCATTTGAGACACAGCCTTCATATTTTGCATGTAGGTTCCTTGTGACAAGAGCTTTACCTTCACACAAACATTTTGACATGTGACCTTGACCTTTGACCTACATAAAAGAAAAAGTTAGTATTGGTCATAACTTTTGAACCGTTTCAGATACAGCCTTCATATTTGGCATGTGGGTTCTTTGTAACAAGAGCTCTTCATTCATGCAAAACTTTTTGACCTGTGACCTTTGATCTTTGACCTACTTAAAAGAAAAAAATAACATTTTGGTCATAACTTTCGATCCCTTTGAGATAGGACCTTCATATTTGGCATTTAGGTTCCTTGTGATAACAGCTTTACATTCATGCAATTTTTTTGACCTTGACCTTGACCATTGACCTACTTAAAAGAACTAATAAAATTGTTCATAACTTTTGAATCGTTTAAGATAAGAGCCTTCATGTAGGTTCCTTGTGACAAGAGCTTTACATTCATGCAAATTTTTTTTACCTGTGACCTTGACCTATGACCTACTTTAAAGAAAAAATATTATTGTCCATAATTTTCGAACCGTTTAAGATAGAGCCTTCATATTTGGCATGTAAGTTCCTTGTGCCAAGGGCTTCTCACTCGAACCACAATTCTTGGCCTGTGATCTTGACTTTGAACTTTGACCAACTTTGAAAAAAATGACCATGCCCGGGGACATGTTCGTGTTTCACAAACACATCATGTTACATTAATGGAAAACTTCACACAACTATAACGACAGTCTAAGTTCCCCTCCTGACCCATCCTAAAATTCCAGATTCTTGAGACCCAGTTCCTCATATTTCACCTCATCAACACCCAGCTTAAACGAGTTATCAGGCGATTCAACCCTGATATGAGAGCCATCCGTCATATTACAGTGGATTATTCCTTCTCAAGTACATGTATAAGCTGACCGAATGTTCTCAATATTCTTCACCAGTCTCAGTAGTTTAGCCCTCAAAGGTGTCAGATCTTCGTAGAGAAAGACATTCTTAGGCTCCTCTACATTTTTCTGCCCCTTTCTTTTCTTCAATAAATCAGTCTTGCAATTACGATGCACAAATCAACAAAGTATCTGTCTCGGTTTGGCACCCTTCTGACCCGCTCTGTGAACAACATTAGTCGCCCCTTAGGTATTGCCACGTCAATGCTACGTGCCATGCTCATAACTTTCCATTTCAGGTTCTCCCCCTCTTCCTCTGGTAACCCACTGATCCTCAGGTTTTCAAGCCTCCCATACTGCTGCAGCCTGTCAACCTCTCAGTTATTAACCCTAATGGCCACTTTCATCTTACTCATCACGCATTTAGCGGGGTCGAGCGCCTTGCAGATCGTTGTCGCCAATATCGAGGTGATGATCTTAGCGACTGCCCGAGTGGCCTTCTCATGGTCAGACTTTGGCCTCCTCGCTTCAAGTGATTCTACTATCTCCTGGACGAATTGATTATCTGTATGTGTCTCTTCTAGCATATCAGATGCTGCTTTTGTCTTTTTCCTCAAAGAGATTGGAAGTGTAGACAAGGAAGAATTCACATTCTCCAGGGAAGAACAAAAAGAAAATATATTAGAGCAACTAAGCAATTGTGGTAAAACTGATGTACTAATGTTCACAGATGGATCAGCTCTATGTAATCCCGGTCCAACTGGAGCTGGTGCTGTAGTCTATCTAGAGGGTTACTCCAGCACACCAGTTTTGATGAAAAGGGAGTTTCTCAAATAGGTAACAATTATACTGGAGAATAGGTAGGTATACAGATCGGGCTGAAATTCTTGGCTGATCTAGACTTCAAAGGCAGAGTGGTACATATTCTGACCGATTGTCAACCTGCTATTAAGACTGCTTTCAGTACTGAAATGCCAACTAACAAGATTGAAACAGTTCTTAGTATCAAGGAGGGCTAAACAAAGAAAGAATAGGGAGGATATTGTCAAAGTTCATTGGGTACCGGGACACAAAGATATTGAGGGGAATGAATATTGGCAGATCAACAGGCAAAGGCAGCAGCATCAGAAATGATTAAAAACAATGAGGTAAAACCAATTATGGACAAGAAGAAGCAGTACGGGAGTGTAAATCACAGGGAAAGGAAAAATAGGAAAGAAGATACAAGTGCTCAGACAAAGTGAATGTATTGCAGGAAATATTTGGGGAAGTGGGAAAAAGGAGCTGTCATGAAGATAGGGACAGAAGGACTTTCTCCGCAGTAAATCAGTTGCTTTGTGGAAACTCAATCTTAAATGATCACCAGGCAAAGATAAACAAAGATCTGTCAAGTTTGTGTGAGACATGCAACATGAAAGAGAATGTAGATCATTTTCTGTTCCACTGTCAGAGATTTAAATCAGAAAGGGATACTTTAGAGTATACAGTTGAAGAGATTCTGGGCAGGGAGGATGTGAAATTAGAAACAGACATTAATCTGAAAGTGTTGACAGGCATGATTGAAGACATAAGTAAGCAAGGAAGGAAGGAACTTACGAATGCACTGATGGAATTCATCAGGAGCACAAGAAGATTTTGAAGTGCAATATATTTACGCATGCGCACATATAGCAGCATGAGAGTTGTACCTTGTGGAATGCACAAGAGATTTACATAAGTACCCAGTGTTCATAAGCAGCATTAAAATGCTTTGTAGATAAACAACAACAACAACAACCACCTTTGGGACTGTTCAAAAGTGGTCTTTAACACAACTTATGAACAGTCCCAAAGGTGGTCTCCCACTGCAGCATACTGGATGTAGAAATCATAAAAAATGTATCTACAACCTTTTAAATATGCTTTTAAAAGCATAATTCATCTAAATTTTAGGTGGTCTTAATAGGGGAATTTCGTGGTATTCTGGAACGTGGCATTTTGCTGGAAAAATGTGATAAGCTACTGATATTTTTTCAGCAAAAATATCAGTGCATATACCATATTTATTGATCAAAATGTTAATTTGATAACTAACAACATCATTAGTTTTGAACAATTGGCCCCAGGTGTGTACAAACATGCGCTTATCGTTTATGTGCATTTATATATATATATATGTGCCACTTTATGAGAAATCCTGTTTTTGCCAATCACAAATGACAACAGTGCAGATCAACCTGCACATCTGCACAGACTGATACATTGCCTTATTATTCACTGTTAGGATAGTGCAATACCTCTTGTTTTTATTTCTAAAATTTCAAGACCATTATTTAGTCTGTGTAGTCATGCAGGCCAGTTAATGTCTTACCTGGTAGCAAACCAAGAAAACAGGTTTCGTCGTGACGGGCCTAAATGCAGGAAGTTTTTTTAACTAAAGTGCTATCTCATTGTCTTTCATGTTCTATCAGATACTGACTTCTTAGGTCACCTGAGCACAAAGTGCTGGTGGTGAGTTAGTGCAGCACAAAGTGTTTGTGGTGAGTTAGTGAGAGTGAGTGTTTGAGTTTTACGTCCCACCAACAGCTAATGGCATACGGAGACGGGACCTCGGTTTAAAGACTCGTCCGAAAGTCTGGAGAAGCCCGGGATCAATCCTGCGACCCCTGGTTTACAAGGCGAGTAGCGTAACCACGGAGGCTTCTAGGTGAGTTAGTGTGATCAGTCTATGTCCATTGTGCTTCATCAACAATTTGCTTTAAATTACAATTCCTTCTATACCGTTAGGTCAACTTCATTCAAACTTCACAACAGTGCCCTGACACTCCAACAAAATACGTGTAGCTTAAACAGTTCCACTCTGAGTAATAAAATGGCCACCACAGCTAAAAATATGAAAACATATTAATTGACAACTGAACTGCTGGGCCAATTTCAGTATGACTTTGTAGGAATGTTGCCTAGGTGATCCTCAACCAAAATAGCTAAAATGGTTCTGCTCGGATGAACAAATTGGTCACCTGAGCTAAAAATTAAAGGCATTTATTCTTGATTATTGAGGACTGTCATTTCATTACATAATAGTATGTAGCCCTCAGTCCTGACTGAAGAAAAGTCCTCTGTATTCAACAGGTAAGGGGCCTCCTTCGGGAAAATCAGTAAAATATACTCTAGTCAAGTTAGTCAACTATTAATTTTCCCCTTAAGTGCCTCATTCAGGGATTCAACAATGGCTACTATTCACCCTATTAAAAGCCGCCTTTAATCTGCTATTGACAATATATCACATATATCAATAAAACAATTATGAACACATGGTTTGTCCTACTGCTACAAGAATAAATGCCTTTAAATAATATCACCTCATGCACCTGGAGTCCAATTACATTTAAATTTCACAGGAAGGTTGCTTTATAGGTGTTCCTCTATCAGTTTGGCTCTGTTGGAAAAATGGCAATCAGAGCTAAAACTAGAAAAATCTTTCAAAGACAACCCCTTCTCGGCTAATTTCATTCAGAATTAATAATAATATTTCCTGGGTGACCCAGGGCCAAAATAAAAAAAGGCTCCCATGCACATGGTCACCAGAGCTAAAACTAGAAACACCGTCAAATGACAACTCCTTTACCTGATTCAATTTCATTCAAACTTCAGAGGAATGTTGCTTAGGTGACCCTCTACCAAAACAACTAAAACAGTTCCACTCTAAAGAAAAGGATGACCACCAGGGCTAGGAATAGAAAAAAAATCTTAAATGACAATATCTTGATTCTTTTTGTCCAATTTTATACAAACTTCACGGGAATGTTGCTTTGGTGACCCTCTATCAAACTAGTTTAAACAGTCCCACTCCAATGAATAAGATGGCCACCAGAGCTAAACTAGTAAAACAAATCTTTAAACAACAACAACTGTACCTTTGGTTCAGTTTCAGTCAAATTGCACTGGTAAGTTGCTTAATACTTCCTTTCCAAAATAGCTAAAATGGCCCTGTCCAGTAAACAAGCTGGCTGCCAGACCTATAAATAAAAATACCTTTAAATGGCAACTCCTCCTGTTCAATTTAATTCAAACTTCACAGCAGTGTTAGTTTAAACTTTATTTCTTTTTGTATATACATATTACACGTAATATGAGTGATACAATACACAAAGCACAAACATGTCAATATATACAAAATGGGATTCAGAAGAAAGTCATAAGACTTGTGTAATCTGTTTCCCATTGGGTACTCTGACTGAAGCATCACTATATATGTGTACACACATGATTAAGCAGTTGTTACTAACATGGATTTAGAGAATATTACTAGAGTGAAAATCAATACATGTATAACAAATGATAAGCTATGCTGCTGCTCGGCTGGGGATGGGGGGGGGGGGCGGAGGGAGCAACGGCGATGACACTGGTATAACGCTCACTAGACATCTCGATTTACATCAAGTAGGGTAATCGTCCTTATTCCAAAGTTTGTCTACAGGTGAAAATTTCTATATTAAATGTCTTACTATTTTTTGAATCTGCGGCTTTGAATGATAAATTCTTGCACTGACAACATAATGGTTTTGTTTTGTTCGTATGTCAAGTTTGAGTCGCCGAATAGTAGATTATTCAATGTAGGTCACAAAACTCAGAGATACTATCGATAAGCTATTGTCTGATACCTACGTACTTAGCACAGTCAAGGAAATAATGCCTGGTGTCTTCAACTGACCCACAATCACAAAGGAAGCTGTCTACAATATTTTTAGAAAATAGATGTTGGTTCAAGGAGCTGCAATGTGTTCTTAATCGAGAATGGTAAATCTGTCCTAGACATCGACCCTCATAATAAAACAATAGAGGCTTGCTCAATCCAGTATTGAGTCTATATTTAAAAGACGATAACGTAGGTAATTCACGTATAACTTGAGGAAGCTCGTTCCATTCACGTATGACAGAGGGTAGGAAGGAGTTATAGTAAAGTTGCGTGTTTGCATGAACAGTCTGCAAGTTATTAACATTTCTAAGGTTATATCGGGAAGTATTACCAATGGTAGGGGGAACCAAAGCGTTCAAATAATCAGGACATAGGCCATTCACCATTTTGAAAATTGGATAAGTTTGTGTTTCTTTCGTCTTTCTGAAAGTTTTTCCCACCCGACCTCTTCAAGAAGTGCATTAATCGAAACAAGTTTTGTAGCACCAGATACGATGCGAGCAGCCTCATGCTGAATTTTTTCTAATTCGTTGGACTCGTACTGCGCGCAATTATTCCATATGACGTCGCCGTATTCAAGAAGAGGACGTATGAATGAAAAATAAATAGTTTGCAATGATTTTCTGTCTAATAGAAATTTTAATTTCAGCATAATATTAATTCTCGACCAAGCTTTAGTTTTCAAAATTTCAAGATGATCATGCCAAGTACAGTCACTATTTAGCGTAATCCCCAAGTGTTTATGCGCATTTACTTCCAATATAGGTTGGGTATTCACGCAAATGGGAGGGTGATAAGGTCTATTATGCTTTCTAGAAATTAAGAGAACTTCTGACTTGTTAGGGTTGAATTTTACAAGCCATTTTTCCGCCCAACAGTAGACCCTCGCTACATCGTCATTAAGAGTTTTAGCAGCTGTCATTGGATTATCGACAATAAGATAAAGGCTCGTATCATCGGCAAATAGCCGTATGGTAGAGTTTATATTTTGCGACTATATCATTTATGTAAACAAGAAAAAGCAGTGGTCCCAGAATATAACCCTGGGGCACACCAGCTTTAAGACTGGTCCAATCCGAGGATACACCCGGGAGCACTACACGTTGGCTTCTATCATTTAGGTAGTCCGTAAACCAATCAATTAGAGAACCGGAGATGCCCACAGTTTGCAGTTTAAAAAGAAGGCCCCTATGCCAGAGCCTGTCGAAAGCTTTATTTATATCGAAAAATTCAGCACGCACTTCTTTGCCTTCGCCCAAGGCCTGGCAAAAGGTATTGTATATATCAGTAAATTGGTTTACAGTGGAATCACCAGCAATAAACCTGATTGCAATGTAGTTATGACTCTGTTTTCCATAAGAAAATTGAAAACATATTTGTGGACAAGCTTTTCCATTACTTTGCCAATCATACTGAGAAGTGAGATAGGTCTATAGTTGGATGAGTCTGATTGATCTCCCTTTTTGTCGCGCCTGCTATTAGCATGGCGCGATATAGGCGCCCGGTTTTCCGTCCGTTCTTTCGTCTGTCCGTCCGTCCGTCCGTTTGTCAAGGCGTCAACATTTGCGACCACCCTAGCGTTCACCCTGAGGTTCAAGTTTATTTCTCAAGAACTATAAGAGCTTCATTAATGATACTTGGTACAAACTTGTATCTGGGGATGACAACTTACATGCAAGCATCCATATTTGACCTTGACCTACATTTCATGGTTCACTGACTTTGTAAAATATTGCGACCACCCTAGCGTTCACCCTGAGGTTCAAGTTTATTTCTCAAGAACTATAAGAGCTTCATTAATGATACTTGGTACAAACTTGTATCTGGGGATGACAATTTACATGCAAGCATCCATATTTGACCTTGACCTACATTTCATGGTTCACTGACTTTGTAAAGATTGCGACCACCCTAGCGTTCACTCTGAGGTTCAAGTTTTTTTCTCAAGAACTATAAGAGCTTCATTAATGATACTTGGTACAAACTTGTATCTGGGGATGACAACTTACATGCAAGCATCCATATTTGACCTTGACCTACATTTCATGGTTCACTGACTTTGTAAAATATTGCGACCACCCTAGCGTTCACCCTGAGGTTCAAGTTTATTTCTCAAGAACTATAAGAGCTTCATTAATGATACTTGGTACAAACTTGTATCTGGGGATGACAATTTACATGCAAGCATCCATATTTGACCTTGACCTACATTCCATGGTTCACTGACTTTGTAAAGATTGCGACCACCCTAGCGTTCACTCTGAGGTTCAAGTTTTTTTCTCAAGAACTATAAGAGCTTCATTAATGATACTTGGTACAAACTTGTATCTGGATATGGTAACTTAAATGCAAGCATCCATATTTGACCTTGACCTATATTTCATAGTTCACTGACTTTGTAAAATATTGTGGCCACCCTAGCGTTCACCCTAATGGTCAAGTTTATTTCTCAAGAACTACATTAATGATACTTGGTACAAGCTTGCATTTAAGAATGGAAACTTTTGTGCAAGCATCTATGTTTGACCTTGACCTACATATCATGGTTGGGTGACTTTGCGATCCCACAGGCGCGACATAGCCTTCGGCGGAATTCTTGTTAAATATAGGTGTAACATTTGCCAGTTTCCATATGTTCGGGACTTGGCCACATGAAAGCGAGTAATTGAAGAGTTCACAAAGGGGAAAGGATAATGGATGAGCAAGCTCGTTCAGTAGGCGATTATTTATTAGATCTGGTCCAGATGCTTTACCAACTTTCAAAGATTTTAAAACAGATTCAACCTCGTTTGGAGATACCGATATGTTATTGAATGAGGAGTTAACACGACGTCTAAACCTCGGTAAGGTAGCTCCACTGTCATCAAGATGAGTTTGGGATGTAAAGAATTCATTCAATATTTCAGCCTTGTCTTGTTCGTCAGAAAATACTTCGTCATTACTTTGGAGAGGGGGGATAGAAGTTTTTTGTTCAGGTTTTATAAAGCTTTTCAAAATTTTCCACCAATCTTTGTGTCCATGATTACTATTTTTCAAATTATTTGCTAATTTATCCGTTTGTAACTTTCTAGATTTGCGTGTTTCACGTGTTACTTGATTGCTTATCTGTTTATATTTTTCAAAATCGGCCAAATTATTTGTTCGCTTGAATTTGTCGAAATAGCGCTTCCGCTTCCTCATAAGTTTCCTTATATTATTGGTTAGCCACTCAGGGTCTGATTGTCTTATTTTAACTGACTTGTTAGGAACATGTTTTTTTGCTAGAAATGTAATAGAGTTGGTAACATTGTTTGCATAAATATCAATATCGTCATCTTTCAATGCGCCCCAATTCGTAGATTCTATATCCTGAGCAAACGATGCGTAATCCCCTCTGTCATATAACCTACATTACGAGTAAAAACGGGACACGATTTCTTATTAAACTTGAGCACACAAAATATTGGACAGTGATATCTAATGTCCTGATTGAGAAAGGGTTCACCTACGCCACTAAGAAGTACATTGTTCTTGTTCGAGGTCAGAAATAAATCTATTATGGACGAAGAGTTCTCGGTAAAGTGTGTTGGTTCTAATGTTAAGTTCTCAAGACCAAAATACTGACAAATGTTATCGATTTTTCTACAGGTATTTGCTTTAGATAAATCCAGATTAAAATCCTCTGTTACTAATATATTTTGAATACTAGTATCAAAAGCCAGTCCTATCGAATCTTCTAATGCTGTTAGAACTTCATTTGTACTATTAGGAGGCCTATAAAAGGTCCCAATAAACATTTTTCTACGGTCAACTGTTAGTTCAGGCCATATGCATTCAACATTATTCATTTCTAAGTCAAGTCGTCTTTTAGAAAAATAATTCTGATCTACATAGATACAGACACCACCATGTGTGTCTCCAGTACGGTCTCTTCTGAAAAGTTTGTAACCGGGAATAGAAATTTCGTCGTCAGCTATGCTTGGACTTAGCCATGTCTCTGAAACGCATATAACATTAAAATTACGTAATTCAGTTTCTAACTGGTCAATTTTTTGTGCTATGCTTTGAACGTTGTAGTGCACCACAGAGAAGTTATTTACAAAGACTGAACTATTATGAGAGAACGTGGACCCTTCTGAAGATGTCGATGAGTTAAGGTCTTCTGAAGATGTCGATGAGTATAGGTCAGGCCCCGGATTTTTTTCTACGTCCCCGCATCTTAATATTAACACAGCAGTGTTGCGTAGGTGACACTACTAAAAGATCCATTGAACAAGAGCTAAAAGTGGAATAAGCTTTGACTGACAACCTCACAGAACAGTTGCACAAAATAGCTTAATGTTTCTGTTCCAATGAAAAGATGGCTGCAAGAGCAAAAATAGAAAAAAAAAATAATGACAACCTTCATACTTTTCAAACTTCAGAGGAGTGTAACCTTCTACTAAAATAGATAAATGGTTTCGCTTTAATGAATAAGATAGCACCAGAGCTAAAAATAGAGAAAAAAAACCTTTAAATGATAAATTCTCCTATATCTTTGGTTCAGTTTCTGTCAAATGTCACATGAAAGTTGCATAAATGATGCTTCGAAGTCTGCTCCAGTGAACAAGCTGGCTACCAGAGCTATAAATAAAAATATCTTTAAATGACAACTCCTCCTTCTAAACCTTCCGTCCAATACCATTCAAACTTTGATGGAAGATTGCTTAGGTCACCCTCTACCAAAATGTTTTTTGTCCAATGAGCCAGATGGCTGTCACACTTAATAGAAAAAAAACATTAAAAATCTTTAAATGACATGCTCTCCTGGATCCCTGGGTCAATTTCATTCAAACTCCCCAGAATATTACCTAGGTGACCTTCTGCCAAGCTAACTTAATAGTCTTGTTTCATGGAATTAGATGGTTGTCAGTACTAAATACAGAAATGTTTTATGTCAGTGGCCCACATAATTTCCACAAGCAATGTCACATCTTGAAGTCAGGTGAGTGATTCGTGGCTATCTTGGTTAAGCATTGTGATTATCAAGTAGTCTAATTTGTATTTCAATTAAAGTTGTATTTAAAATGTATTTCACAATGTTTATTTCTTTCTTTAAGTAGCTCACCTGAGCAGGAAGTGCTCAGGAAGTGCTCATGGTGAGCTATTGCGATCGGTCAATGTCCGTCGTGTGTCGTGCGGCATCAACAATTTGCTTTAAATGCTAACTCCTCCTAAGTAGAAATAAAACAAAGATCAGGAATCGATACAATTAACTTACTCCACCCATCAAAGACACCAAAGGGAAAGAAATACAAACATTAAGCGACCAGATCATAATGGAAACCTAAACAAAGGAAGGCCATAAGGACAGTTACTTTCCCACAAAATGGCCATATGGCCATCCAAAATTAAAAGACACAAGTGATACACACAGTAAGTAACAAACAACAACATAAATAAATCACCACAGAAGAACCGCCTTGGAACGGTCAGTGGAAAGATTTCCACTGGGGGGCTTAAATCGATTTTACGTGGCCACAATCCTCGCCCTTACTTCCGCCACGATTTAGACAAATAATTTGTTCAGTCCGCATGAAGGCCTCCTAACTCATCAGTGCAACATCTCCGTAAACACAAAAAAATCAAAGAACCACAGAGGTGAGACAACGGTGAGGACTCGACAGCAAGAAACCACTGAAATGCTCGAGCAAAAGAAAACCAACAGTTAGACTCCGATGGGCCCGACCAGAGACAGAGCATCAGGCACCAACCAACATTACCAAGAATTAGATCTCTCTAATTCTCAATAAGCCTTTACGTTGGAGCCGTCATAGAATCTGAGTTCTGACCCACGGGCGTGCAATTAAAGAGGGAAGCAAAGTTGCCAACCGTGATTGGGTTAACTACCATGCATGCAGTCTGTCGTATAACATCCATGTTGTACCCAATCTTTTTATATCGAAGAATGATTTTACGAAATTGGGTGCTGAAGTCATTGCGATTAAACCCTTGCGCTAGTTTCAATCAAACTTTACAAGAATGTTGCTTAGGTGGCCCTCTGCCAAAATAGCTAAAATCTTTCCGCTCCGCTAAGCAAGATGGCTACCAGAGCTAAAAATAGAAAAATCTTTAAACGACAACTCCTTTAGGCCAACTTCATTCAAACTTATGTTGCTTAGGTGACCCTCTACCAAAATAGCTAAATGGTTCCACGCCAATGAACAAGATGACCACCAGAGCTAAAAAATAGAAAATTCTTTAAACAACTCCTCCAGTACCCATGGGCGAAATTAATTTAAACTTCATAGGAATGTTGCTTAGGTGACCCTCTACTAAAATAGCTAAAACGGTATTGCTCTGATGAGCAAAATGGCCGCAATAGCTAAAATAGAAAAAAACATCGTAAATTTGCTTCAAACGCAAACTCCTCCTCAACCCTTGGGCCAATTTGATTCAAACTTCACAGGAATGTTGCCCAAGTGACCCCCTACCAAAAAAGCTAAAATCGTTCTTTTCCGACAAACAAGATGGCCGCCAGAGTTAAAAATAGAAGAAATCTTTAAATGACATCTCCTCCTGTACCTTGGGCCAATTTCTTCAAACTTCAAACGAATGTTGCTGAGGTGACCAGCTACCAAATTAGCTAAAACTGTTCTGCTCTGATGAGCAAAATTGTGGTCATAGCTAAAAATAGAAAAACATAGATAATTTGCTTCAAACACGAACTCCTCCTTAACCCTTGGGCCAATTTGATTCAAACTTCACAGGAATGTTATGTAGATGACTCCCTATAAAAATAGCTAAAATCAGTTCGCTCTGACAAACAAGATGGCCACTAGAGCTAAAAAAAGAAAAAAAATCTTTAAACGAAACTCCTCCTATAACCTTGAGAAACTGCATTCAAACTTCATAGGAATGTTGCTTAGGTGACCCTCTACCAAAATAGCTAAAATGGTTCCGCTTTGGTGAACAAAATGGCCACCAATGCTTAGAATAGAAAATTCTTTAAACAACATCTTCTCCTGTACCCTTGGGCCAAATTAATTCAAACTTCATAGGAATATTGCTTAAGTGACCCTCTACTAAAATAGCTAAAACGGTATTGCTCTGATGAGCAAAATGGCAGTCATAGCTAAAAATAGAAAAACATTGTAAATTTGCTTCAAACGCAAACTCCTTCTCAACCCTTGGGCCAATTTGATTCAAACTTCACAGGAATGTTGCCCATGTGACTCCCTACCAAAATAGCTAAAATCGTTCTGTTCTGACAATCAAGATGACGGCCAGAGCTAAAAATAGAAAAAAAAATCTTTAAATGACAACGCCTCTTGTACCCTTGGGCCAATTTCATTCAAACTTCATAGGAATGTTGCTTAGGTGACCATCTACCAAAATAGCTGAAAAGGTTCTGCTCTGATGAGCAAAATGGCCCCATAGCTAAAAATAGAAAAACATTGTAAATTTGCTTCAAACACGAACTCCCTCTTAACCCTTGGGCCAATTTGATTCAAACTTAACAGGAATGTTATGTAGGTGACTCCCTATAGAAATAGCTAAATTCATTCCGCTCTGACTAACAAGACCACCAAAGCTAAAAATAGAAAAATTCTTCAAACAACTACTCCTCTTTAACCTTTGGGCCAGTTTCATTCAAACTTCATAGGAATGTTGCTTAGATGACCCACTACCAAAATAGCTAAAATCTTTCAACTCTGACAAACAAGATGGCCACCAGAGCTTAAAATAGAAAAAAATCTTCGATCAACATCTCCTGTACCCTTTGGCCTATTTCATTAAAGATTCATAGGAATGTTGCTTAGATGACCCTCTACCATATAGTTAAAATGAATTCACTCCGATGAACAAAATGGCCACCAGAGCTAAAATAGAATTTGCTTGAAATACAAACTTCTCCTTAACTGTTAGGCCAATTTGATTTAAACTTCAGAGGAATGTTGCCCAGGTGACTCCTACCAAAATGGTTAAAATCATTCCACTTTGATAAACAAGATGGCCACCAAGGCTAAAAATTCTTCTAACGACAACTTCACCTGTACCCTGGGGCCAATTACATTCAAACTTCATAGGAATGTTGTTTAGATGACTCTCTACCAAAATAGCTAAAATGGTCTGGCTCTGATGAACAATATGGCCGTCAGAGCTAAAATAGAAAACCATTTTAAATTTGCTTCAAATGTGAACTCTTCCTAAACCCTTGGGTCAGTTTGATTCAAACTGCAAAGGAATGTTGCCTAGGTGACGCCCTACCAGAATAGCTAAGATCGTTCCACTCTTACGAACAGATGGCCACCAGAGCTAAAAATAGAATGTACTAGAGACAATGACATTCAGGTGAGTGAATCAGGGCCCTCTGGGCCCTCTTGTCTTCCTGTGTATTGAAAGACCCACAACATTGTTCCAAGAAAGGTTATAATTTAGAGAAGCTATTTTTGTAATTACGAGTTACATCAAATAAAAGTGTGTCTTCAGGCATGCGGTCAGCACATACATCAAACTATGTTTCCATCAGTTAGAATAGAGTATTCCATGTCAACAGAATGATAGAACTGAAATGATGGACAGTGAAACATATATGTAACCTGTAACCATCCTGTTTCGTTTTTAACTCACCTGAGCACTTCATGCTCAGGTGAGTTAATGTGATCACTATTTGACCGTCAGTCAACAATTGCCTCAAACCACAGTGCCAGTTTTAAAATAATTCCACAGGAATATTCCTTGGGTGACCCTCAACCAGAATTTCTAAAATGGTTTTGTTCTGTTGTACAAATGGCTGCCAGAGCTAAAAACAGAAAAACCTTTAAACAACATTTCCTAGGCTTATTGTCCCGTTTCAAAATAATTTCACACGTCTGTTAATCGGGTGACCTTCTACCAAAATCACTTAAATGGTTCTGTTCTGCTGAACAAAATAGCCAACAGAGCTAATGATAGAAAAAAACCTTCTTACAACAACTCCTCCTAGGCTAATGGTCTGATTTCAAAGTAATTTCACAGGAATGTTCCTTTGGTGACCCTCTATTGAAATTGCTAAAATGGTTCTGTTCTGCTGAACCCAGGCTAATGGTCTGATTAAAAAATAATTTCACAGAAATGGTTCTTTGGTGACCCTCTGCCAAATTTGTTAAAATGGTTCCACTTCACTGAACAAAATGGTCCCCAGAGCTAAAAATAGAAAAATCTTAAAAAAGACATCTCCTCCTGGTTAATAATCTAATTAAAAAAAAATATATTTTATTGCCAAAATGGTTCCACTTCACTGAAGAAAATGGCTGCCACAGCTAAAAATAGAATAACATCTAAATGGTATATCCTCCTAGATCATTGGTGGGATTTCAAACCCAATTCACAGAAATGTTTTTCTTATACTTTTGTACCCAAATTGATTAAACGGTATAATGGCTCAGCTCAGGTCTGTTTCATTGAAACATCCTCTGTACCCACACCGCCCACCCTCACTCCCAGGATGGTTACAAAAAATGAATCAATTTTGAACACTGAAAATTATGGCATATTAGGTCAATCATGTACCTCTTGTTGTTTAGTTGTTTTTATGCCCCCGGAATCTAAGAGATTCGGGGGCATATAGTTTTTGGTCTGTCTGTCTGTTTGTCCGTTTGGCCGTTTGTCTGTCTACAAAAACCTTAATATTGGGCATAACTTTTGAATGGTAATAGATAGAGCTTTCATATTTCACATGTGTATACCTTATCACAAATCCTTCGGAGTGGTACCATAATTTTTGATCTCGTGACCTTGAACTTGACCTTTGACCTATTTTTTTCATTTTTTTTAAAACATTAACATTGGCCATAACTTTCGATTGGTAAGTGATAGGGCTTTCATATTTCACATGTGCATTCCTTGTCACAAGACCTTTCTAGTGGTGCCATAATTTTTGACCTTGTGACCTTGACCGTGATGTTTGACGTACTTTTTAAAAACTTTAACATTGGACATAACTTTCGATTGGTAAGTGGTAGGGCTTTCATATTTCACATATACATTCCTTGTCACAAGACCTTTCTAATGGTACCATAATTTTTGACCTCGTAACCTTGACCTTGACATTTGACCTACTTTTATAAACTTTAACATTGGCCATAACTTTCGATTGGTAAGTAGTAGGGCTTTCATATTTCACACGTGCACTCCTTGTCACGATACCTTTCTAGTGGTACCATAATTTTTGTCCATCCAGACACCCCCCCCCCCCCCTCAAGGTCAAGGTCACTGTGGCTATTTTTAGAAAAACTTTGTCATCGCTCTAGCGCCAACATTTCTTTACTGATTTCAATATAACTTCGCTAAAATGTTCCTTAGGACAATAATTCGGGCGAGTTCGACTTTCAAGGTCATGACCTCAAGGTCAAGGTCACTGTGGCTATTTTTAGAAAAACTTTGTCATCTCTCTTGCGCCTACATTTCTTCACCAATTTCAATATTACTTCACACAAATGTTCCTTATGACAATATCTCGATCGATTTTGACTTTCAAGGTCAAGGTCACTGTGGCTTTTTTTAGAAAAAACTTTGTCATCGCTCTAGCGACTACATTTCTTTACAGATTTCAATATAACTTCACACAAATGTTCCTTATGACAATACCTCGAACGAGTTTCACTTTCAAGGTCAATGTCACTGTGGCTATTTTTAGAAAAACTTTGTTATTGCTCTAGCGCTTACATTTTTTCACAAATTTCAATATAACTTCACACAAATGTTCCTCATGACAATATCTCTAGCGAGTCCCACTTTCAAGGTCAAGGTCACTGTGGCTATTTTTAGAAAAAACTTTGTAATCGCTCCAGCGCCTACATTTCTTCGCCGATTTCAATATAACTTCACACAAATGTTCATTTTGACAATATCTCAAGCGATTTTGACTTTCAAGGTCAAGGTCACTGTGGCTATTTTTAGAAAATACTTTGTCATCGCTCTAGCGACTACATTTCTTCACCTATTTCAATAGAACTTCACACAAAGGTTCCTTATGACAATATCTCTAGCGAGTTCGAAGTTATATTGAAATCAGTAAAGAAATGTTGGCGCTAGAGCCATGACAAAGTTTTTCTAAAAATAGCCACAGTGACCTTGACCTTGAGGGGGGGTGTCTGGATGGACAAAAATTATGGCGCAACTAGAAAGGTCTTGTGACAAGGAGTGCACGTGTGAAATATGAAAGCCCTACTACTTACCAATCGAAAGTTATGGCCAATGTTAAAGTTTATAAAAGTAGGTCAAACGTCAAGGTCAAGTAGGTCAAACGTCATGGTCAAGGTCACGAGGTCAAAAATTATGGTACCACTAGAAAGGTCTTGTGACAAGGAGTGCACATGTGAAATATGAAAGCCCTACCACTTACCAATCGAAAGTTATGGCCAGTTTTTCTCCGGGTGCTCCGGTTTTCGCCCATCTCTGATTAACGATCGGCTCGATATGAGTGAAATAATCTTGAAAGGGCCGTAAAACCCAAACCAAAAAAAAAAAAGTTATGGCCAATTTTAAAGTTTTTAAAAAGTAGGTCAAACATCACGGTCAAGGTCATAATGTCAAAAATTATGGTACCACTAGAAAGGTCTTGTGACAATGACCTTGAACTTGACCTTTGACCTATTTTTTTTTTCAAAATTTTTTAAAACATTAACATTGGCCATAACTTTCGATTGGTAAGTGATAGGGCTTTCATATTTCACATGTGCATTCCTTGTCACAAGACCTTTCTAGTTTTTTAGAAAAACTTTGTCATCGCTCTAGCGACTACATTTCTTCACCTATTTCAATAGAACTTGACACAAATGTTCCTTATGACAATATCTCTAGCGAGTTCGACTTTCAAGGTCACTGTGGCTATTTTTAGAAAATTTTTGTCATCGCTCTAGCGCTTACATTTCTTCACCGATTTCAATATAACTTCACACAAATGTTCCTTATGACAATATATCAAGCGATTTCGACTTTCAAGGTCAAGGTCACTGTGGATATTTTTAGAAAAAACTTTGTCATCGCTCTAGCGACTACATTTCTTCACTGATTTCAATATAACTTCACACAAATGTTCCTTATGACAATACCTCGAGCGAGTTTGACTTTCAAGGTCAAGGTCACTGTGGCTATTTTTAGAATAACTTTGTCATTGCTCTAGCGCTTACATTTTTTCACCAATTTCAATATAATTTCACATAAATGTTCCTTATGACAATATCTCGAGCAATTTTGACTTTCAAGGTCAAGGTCACTGTGGCTATTTTTTGAAAAACTTTTCCATCGCTCTAGCACCTACATTTATTGATGGATTTTAATATAACTTCACACAAATGTTTCTTATGATGACATCTCGAGTTGCTTTGACTTTCAAGGTCATGACCTCAAGGTCAAGGTCACTGTGGCTATTTTTAGAAAAACTTTGTCATCGCTCTACCGCTTACATTTATTAACAGATTTTAATATATCTTCACACAAAAGATGCTTATGATAATATCTTGAGCAAGATCTACTTTCGCGGTCAAGGTCACTATGGCTATTTTTAGAGAAACATTGTCATCACTCTAGTTTTACCTTGTTACCTTGATGTTTGACCTTTTTTTTTAAATATAACATTGGCCATAACTTTCAATTGGTAAGTGATAGGGCTTTCATATTTCACATGTGCATACTTTGTCACAAGTCCTTTTCAACAATCCCATAATTTTTTACCTTGTGACCTTGACCTACTTTTTTAAGACTTGAACATTGGCCATACCTTTTGATTGCTTAGTGATACTCCTTTAACATGCGCTGTCCGGGGGCATCAGTGTTTCACAAACACATCTTTTTTTTTTTTTTTTTTTTTTTTTTTTGCCCTTTCGAGGACAGGTTCATCGGTCTAAAGTTGAGAAAAGTAGAACACCAAATTTGCCGAGAGACAAAACATAAGTGTCTAACTGCAAAACTTGGCTGGCTTTCTCAGTGTATGCAGAAATAGATTCCAGCCCACACACTGATGCATGGGAAACAAAAGAGCATGAGTAAGTGTTCTTAACCACAAGGCTGCAGTGATAGAAGTGAAGGCAATGTTCAGGAATAGATACAATTTTGTCTCAGACCCCACATCCAAGACTTCACTATATTGAAAACTTAACAAGCGGAAAGCCAAAGGGACAGTTGCTTTTCCACAAAATGGGCAAACAGCTATCAAAATAAGAAGATATTAGCAATACATACATGCCATGACAAACTATAGCAATATTAAACCACAACAGAAGAACTGCCTTGGAACAGTCATTAAGTTTTTCACTTAGGGGGCGTAAATCAATTTCTTGTGGCAACAATACACGCCCTGGGTTGTCATGCTTTAGACCAGAAAGAAGCTTACATATACAGTCTAACCTGTCTACAAAGACCACTGAAGGGAAAGAAGAAATCTGGTCTTTGTTCACAGGTGGTCTTTATTCAGAGGGTCAGTTTCGCATCAACTGCTCTACCTCTTTAGAAGACAAGGATTACTTCACAGCATTTATGCAGATATGTATTGGATAATCCTAGTTATACCTGAATGATTCTCTGATTAAATCCCCTAAAGGCAACATTATGTCAGGTTTTAATAATGAATCACTAAAAGAATGAATTTGGCTAATTAAAGGATGTCCACAAACAATTAATTGTCCAATTAAAACTTTTGTCAATGCTATTCAAAGCACAAAGTTGTCTTTGTTCAGGGTAAAAATATGTATTTGGGAAGGATTTTGACTGTCCTCTGGTCCTAGTGCACAGGTGGTCTCTGTTGACAGGTGCATTATATAGTCTAATTGGATGGGAGGAATTGGAAGTGGTCTTTGTAGACAGGTGGTCTTTGTTCACATGTGGTCTTTAAGACAGGTTTGACCGTATGTGGTTTGAAAGAAACTTGCATGTGCGTTAACAGAAAAAGTTTAATAAACAGGAATGTCCTTGGGCAGCACTTTGTCAAAAACAAAGAAGGTCATGGGGCGAGCCATGTAAGCTCTATGGAAAGTGGTTCAAATTAAAGTTTTTTCTCCGATGATAAAGAGACAGGCAGGCTAAAACTATGTATGAGGTGGTTACAGTGAAAAAAAGCTTTCAAATAACAGTGCCTTATAAAATATTCAAGCCACAAAGCCTCTGGAAAAGCAAGTAGTATAATAATGTTCTATGAAAGGGTTATCCTTTGGATGCAAGAAGTACACCACCGAATTGGAATGTGTGGAGTGTACTAGTTTTTCTGGGCCAGACTAGCTATGTTTTGGCCAATCATCAGTGACTGCGATTTTTTCAAAATTCCTCAATGGAATCAATGCTCCCAAAGGACAAGAAAATATAAACTTCATTGTGAAGCAGGACAGGGAGACTTTTTACAGCCGCCACACATTCCATTAACACCAGCTGTAGTGAAGTTAAATATGTTCTGTAAAAGGTTTATCCTTTAGAAGCAAGGAGTGCACCACAGAACTAAAACGCATGGAATGCATAAGTTTTTTCTGGGCCAATTAGGACTCATAACTGACCCTCAAATATTTTCAAAATAATTAAATTCCACAATGGAGTAAATGATCCCAAAGGATTGATTGATTGTTTTGGGTTTAACTACACAACAACCCTTGTGGGTCATTTTTTCTTGTCTCCCAGAGAAAGGGAGGAAAGAGATACCCTTGTGGGTCATTTTGTGTCGTCTCCCAGAGAAAAGGATAAAAGAGATAGAAGAGATACCCTTGTGGGTCATTTTGTGTGGTCTCCCGGAGAAAAGAGATAGAAGAGATACCCTTGTGGGTCATTTTGTATCGTCTCCCAGAGAAAAGGATAAAAGAGATAGAAGAGATACCCTTGTGGGTCATTTTGTGTGGTCTCCCGGAGAAAAGAGATAGAAGAGATACCCTTGTGGGTCATTTTGTATCGTCTCCCAGAGAAAAGGATAAAAGAGATAGAAGAGATACCCTTGTGGGTCATTTTGTATCCTCTCCCAGAGAAAAGGAGAAAAGAGATAGAAGAGATACCCTTGTGGGTCATTTTGTATCGTCTCCTGGAGAAAAGAGATAGAAGAGATACCCTTGTGGGTCATTTTGTATCCTCTCCCAGAGAAAAGGAGAAAAGAGATAGAAGAGATACCCTTGTGGGTCATTTTGTATCGTCTCCCGGAGAAAAGGAGAAAAGAGATAGAAGAGATACCCTTGTGGGTCATTTTGTATCCTCTCCCAGAGAAAAGGAGAAAAGAGATAGAAGAGATACCCTTGTGGGTCATTTTTAGTGGTCTCCCAGAGAAAAGACGAAAAGAGATAGAAGAGATACCCTTGTGTGTCATTTTGTGTCGTCTCCCAGAGAAAATATCTCGAACAGTTTTCAAGTTACAGAGCAAATTAAAGAAATCACTACTTTCAATGTTCAAAGGGCCATAACTCCAGAAGTAGGTTAACCAGAGCTACGACATTTACTCCGTTCAAAGGGCCGTTACTCAAAAGTGTGCTTACTAGAGTTGCGGTTCTTTTACTTAACATAGTTGAGAAACGTCACGATGTTATCTCACACGGTTTTCAACCTGAGTACATGGTAGAAATGGCTATGATCAAAGGGCAGTAACTCCAAAAGAAGGCAAATTAGACTTATGCTTCATACGTTTTGCACGTCTCATAGTGATGTATATTTGTATGGAGTTTCATGAAAATATCTCTAATGGCGTCATTGTTATGGAGCTGACACGAGTGCATGCCAAAAATGGTTATGTTCAAAGGGCAATAACTCCAAATCAAGGAAAATCAGAGTTATTGTTCTTGTGTTCTGCACATTGTCTCATTTTGTTTATTTTATTTATTTATTTTACATTTAAGTTACGTGAAAATATCTCAAACTGTATTTGAGTTATAGAGCGGACACGAAATTAGGAAGTACTGACACTCAAAATTTAGGAGGGCCCGCCACTTTTTGTAGCGTGGTATAAAAATGAAATGGTATACACATGTATTTGAAACGTTGATAGTGTTCCTCTGTCGGGTGTGTGGCGTTTTTTTTTTTTTTTTTTTTTGTTTTTTTTTAATAATAATAATTTCGACGCAATCGAAAAAAAAAAGATTTCCCAGTAGTACTGATTTCAAAAGCTGTAGGGAAGAAGTGATTTTGGCAGTCTATGGTGTAAGCGGGAGCATTTTGTGTCTGATGCCTTGTGGAAGGTGAACATTTTCAAAGTAATTAATGAAAGATGTCTGATTAAAGGTGAACATTTTCAAAGTAATTAGTGAACGTATTAACTTTTATCCTCAAAACACTTACCTTTGTTTGTATTGGAATTTAACGGCTCAGTCAACACCATTTAGGTCATTTTTGAGCCGGTCAGTTTACCTATTCACACTTTTCCTGCGCAAGCTTATACGTATGCACATTCTTTCGCAAGAACCTGACAACTGCCCTTGAATCAACGGAAGGGGGAGAATGACCGTAGAAAAGATTTCATGATCAATCTCCACGAAAGAATGTTGCCAACCCCGGCAAGAATCGAACCCGTATGCTTCTGATCACCAGTCAGACGCGCATTCGACTGAGGCCGCCAAACACGTACCTTTAAACAGTTAAACCTAAATCAACATTCCATCATCTGAAGCTGGGAATGCAGGAATTTCACAGGAAATGTTTTGAATACAGCAGACAAGGCTGCAACCAACTCCGTCGTTGTTCGACGGTTACAATATTTTGATACATTGAAACGGGAACTGAGTGACACAAAGGCCTAAGAAGAGACTTCGCAAGACGAGAAGTCTATTGGCACTGTAATGATATAGCCCTCAGTAAAAGAACAACAACACAATTGTGGGTCTCGGTAGCTCGTTCAGATGCGCATCTCACTGGTGATCAGGAGAATGCGGGTTCGATACCTGCCGGGGTCGGCTACATTCGTGGATACTTTTCTACTGTCATTCTCTCCCTTCCGCTGATTCAAGAAGGGCAGTTGTCAGTTTCTGGCGAAAGAATGTGCATTGTACTGGTTAACCGCGACAAGAAAAGTGTGGATAAACTAACCGGCTCAAAAATGACCTAAACTAGTGTTGACTGGGTTTCCAATACGTCTTAACCCCCAAAGATAACATCAGACGAGTTCCGGTGAACCAAGTGTTGAAGTGTGTTTGTTGAAGTAAAAAGGTAAAGAAAAGTGGTGAAATGAGTTTGTACAGTGCGAAAAGAGTTGTTAATATACATGTAGCTAAACTGGGATTTTTGGACCACCAGGCTAACAGCATTGCTGAACCGCGCCATGATAGAACTATGCGGCTGAGTAGTGCATTCCTGTGGATAATGGTCCTGGGAAAGAAAGTGTACTTGTAGTAGTCTGTTTTGGTGAATATATGTCTGTATGCAAAGGAGTGATTATGGGCTGATAACCTGGTATTTCGGATAAAGTACTCAGATGCGGGAATGGCAACAAGATCATGTGTGATCTTGTACATCATAACAAGACGACTCTCAATATGGCGTTGTTCTAGGGGGCGCCAGTTTATGCCATTCAGCATAGGGAGAGTAACTATAGTCACGCGTTGCCCACCTGGCAGTCCTTCATTGGACTACTTCCACATTGTATATCAGTGGCAGTGTGTGTGTGTGGGGGGGGGGGGGGGCATACAGTGGACGCCTACTCTAGCTGCGGCCTGACTAAAGTCTTGTTTACTACTGATTTCAGGTCCTTGTTATGGACCCGAATGTATTATTTTATGGAAGAGTCGATTGCCGGACGTCTGTCAATAGCACAGAGTCGGGAAATGTGCTATTTCCACACGTCTGTCAATAGCACCAGTCGAGAAATGTGCTATTGCCAGATGGGCAGAATTTTGGGAAAATTGCTATTGCCGATGCTACCTGGTTTATGTAACTGGTAAGTTATGGTAACGCCTGAGCAATTCACGTTTTACATCTAAGCAGATGTTATACCTGTGAAAATAAAATGTTTCAGATGAAAATTTAGACATTTTTCTTCAGATCAGAAATAAGAAAAATAATATATAGTCCACAAAACCGACTTTTACTACAAGAAATTGGGCCATGGTGTTAAGGGCAGGGTTTGGGATCTTATTGTTTAAATTCCTGTCGTTGCTCTTCATATACTTTGATGAAGTCATAATTACATATGCATGCTATAATGCGTGATGGGTCTAAATGCGCTGTTTTATTAGTGACTCTTATATGCGGGTATGCCGCAGGTTGCTTTTTAACTACAAAGAGTCGGCTGATAGCTGTCAAATCGAATTAAACAATAGGCGACCAGCCAACACCCTGATCAGCTTTCTAGTCAAAGTTTTCGTTGGGCGTTCAATATTTTTTCAGGTGTGGGTACTTGCCGATGAATAGAAGTTGTCGCTATTACAGATTATACTGTAGTGCCTAGGAAAAGTGAGTATCGGTAAACAGTCCGCCTCGATATGACCTAAATAGTGTTGACTGGGCCGTTAATGTTCCCGCTTACGTATAAGCCTGCATATACCCGCTGGATATGACATAGACACAAAGACACAAACAGAATAATATGATTTACGAAAACAAGTTACGGAATCCAATATCTTCGAGAAAGGACAGACAGAAACCCATGGGTTACGCGAACAGCAACAACAAAAAGAAAAATAAAATAAAAAACACCCGCTTCGAATTTCGTCTATGCAAGACTCCACATAAACCAGCGACATTTACATATTCTTTGGTCATATTCGTATTTTCCCACACAGATCACTACATAAAGGTCAGGCGTCTGTCAATAGCATTTTTACCGAA
Organism: Lucinisca nassula; assembly: GCA_963580285.1. Taxonomy (NCBI): domain Eukaryota; kingdom Metazoa; phylum Mollusca; class Bivalvia; order Lucinida; family Lucinidae; genus Lucinisca; species Lucinisca nassula. Next base: position 40,489,822 of record OY757017.1, read on the forward strand.
TTTATGCTATTGCCAGACGTCTGTCAATAGCATTTTTACCGAGTTTCTGCTATTGCCAGACGTCTGTCAATGGCATTTTTAACGAATTTCTGCTATTGCCAGACGTCTTGCAATAGACACTCCGTTATTTTATTTATTTAATTTTCATTGTGGCTGTTGCACCTTGGGGACCTATGCTGTTTACGATTCGTTTTTCGTGTTTATTTTTCTCATTGTTAGTTACTCTTGGTGCCACTGGGAGGCTGTTATCTTTGATTGTGGCTTTTCCTGGGCATCTATTTCTATATTATTATAACGACCATATAAAGCAAGGTTAAAATATTTGCTAATTGAAGTGTCTGTACCACTACCGAACTTTCCAAATTATTAACTTCTTGCCGTACAGTAGAAGCCTCCGTGGTGCAGTGGTTACGCTACTCGCCTTGTAAACCAGGGATCGCAGGATCGATCCCGGGCTTCTCCAGACTTTCGGATGAGTCTTTAAACCGAGGTCCCGTCTCCATATGACCTTAGCTGTTGGTGGGACGTAAAACTAAAACTCACTCACTCACTCACTCACTTGCCGTACAGCTATCAAAGTTCATGTACATGTAATTAGGTACTATGAAAAAGTATATGAACGGTCACGAAAAACAATATTTTGGACAAATAAAAAATTCTACTGAAGTTCTTGATAAACAAAAGTGTAGAGGTTTTCACGCGTCTAGTTTGCCTGCATACAATTTTTCAACATTTTGTACAACTTTGCCCATAATTTAGTGAAGAAGAAAGCAATTAATTTGATTGGGACTACTTTTCAGAGAGAAGGTACTCTTCATCTTGATTGTAATGATGAAATTGCTTTTGTTTCATATGACCAAAACAGATTTAAACTTTGGTCTTGTAAGCTACTGAAATGTTTGTCAAAATGTTTTTGACGCTCTAATGTATCTTTTAGATGACATTTTCATTAGATTTGGTACGAAGTTACATAGAGAAAATGTAGGAATTCCGATGGGTACTACGTTTCTCTTGTGACTGCTTTGTTTATATTTTGCTATGAAAAGAGATTTTCGTGATGGCTCTTTCTGATGATACTCGAGCTGTTGAAGCATTTAAGTCAGCGTCTAGCTAATTGGACAAGCTTTTGAATATTGACAATCCTTATTGAGTAAGATTTATCCCGACGATTTGCAGTTAGATAAAGCGAATACTTCTGATACCGAGACTTTTTTTATTATTTATTTTTAATATCAATTATTAGACGGATTTGTTTCATCTAAAATCTATGACAAACGTGATGACTTTGATATTGACATTGTTAATTTTCCCATGTTTATACGGTGATGTTCACCGTTTCTTTCTTATGGTGATTACATCTCTCAAATAATTCGCTTTGCTGGGGTGTCTAGTCATGTGGTTGATTTCAATCCTAACGGCTTAATTTTAACAACAGCAAAAAAGCAATGTTAATTTTATATAGACACTATGAATTAATTTCTAAATATAATACCAGAGTTATATGGCTTGTCGGAACTGAATATTATGGTCACATGGTATGTAAATTATTTCGAATAATCGTGGAATTTATTAGAATCTTACATGGTTCATGTTTAACTATGTATTTGCCACAGTCTTGCTGAATTTATTGTTTAATCCATCGCATGGTCTGCCGTTTGGACGCCTTATTTTGTTTCTTTGAAATGAGGTTTAATGTCCCCGTCAACACTTCAGGTCATTTGGAGACGCTGCTTCCGAACTTGAGGGTATTTTACCAGATATTGAGATGAAATGACATCTAAAGCCCTGCCGCCCAATGAAACCAAAATGCAATTATGCATTGGATGGTCTGACACACACCCACTTTGCCAGGGCAAGCTTAGTCCTTCTAAGCGGCTTACCAGTACTCGTGTTTGGTTAGTTTCAGCTCTGCGTGGAAGCAACATGCAGCTATTTCTCTCAGCCTAGATGGGCGGGAGCGAACTTCTTGTCTTGATTTTGTTAAGTTTCTTCCTTGTATTTAAATAGGCATGCTTCTGTGTGTGTGCTCCAAAGTGTGTCGAAAACTCGAGATAAAAAATATTGTATTTTTTATGTTTTACGCCCCCGACCATCGGGGCTTGGAGAAACAGTTTGGATTGCATGGTCCTTCCAGCGGAGAACTGGCACCGATCGAACATGAGTACTGGTAAATCGCTCAGAAGGTATACGCCTGTCCAGGCAAAATGGTACGAGTCGAATCATCCCTGCATATGAACAATAGCGGTTTCTTTGGGTGGTAGGGCTGGAGAGGTCTTACGAAATTGGAAAAAAAAAGTCTCAAAAATGACCTCTGTAGTGTTGACGCGGACATAAAACCTCAAAGAGAAACAAACAGACAACCCAGATAGCACAAAAACAAAGGTGGCCAACATCGGACCGACAGCGATACGACCCGACATTACTTGCGTGAAATGTTAGCAGAAATGTTAGCTTGCCCATCGGAGCACATGGGTGTTATCGTAATGATGCTTTCTTAATAAACTATGAAAAAGGTTATCGGAGAACTATTGACTGTTTAATATTTTTGTGCTATCAATTTCTTTTATTACATTTTATATCACGCAATATAATAATAAATAACTTCAAACTTGCTATTTCAGCAACGCATTTAATTACATAGATAAAGTATATTGCACGCCAATAAGAAACTACTATCAAACCACCGTACGGATATGTATAATTCTCGTCCTCAAGGAGGCACTCAACGTTGAAGTAACGTTGAAAACGTTGTTTCAACGTTAGTTCAACGTTGAGGCATAGTTTTGTGCCTGCAGGCTTTGATTGGTTTGTATTCATAATTAATCCATGTTTTTGTTTGTTTGTTTGTTTGGATCGAGGTTTTAAGCCCCTTAAGCTATTAATGCCATTTTGGAGATGTTGCTTCCAATTTTGTGGGACTTTTATTAGCCGATACCGAGATGAAATGAAAGCCCTGCCTTCCAAACATACCAGATGGGTTTATATGCAGGTATGGTCCATCTCGCATAATATATATATTTATCAGTCTTTGAAATTTGCTCATCTTAGACGACATTATCGTTTTTACAACTTTAATTATTATTATTATTTTATTAAACTGCCAATAAGGTAACCTGTAATAACCAGTAAATATTGTCTATTTTGGTATTCTGGCGATTTCGGAAGTGTTTGTGCATTTGTAGACAAGGAGCAGAACTCAACAAAATAAAACACGAACAAGCAGTATCGCTGTATTGCTGAAATACGAAACCTGCGGAGATTTACGAAATTCTCTAAAATTTCCTAAATTCTTATAAATTAACGAAAGTGTTGTTGTATGTGAATCAGATCTTTTAAAGGTGCATTATTGAGCTACCGGGTCTCATTTTTTTCTGGTTTTTTATCTTCAATGCATACTCCTTTGTCATGTGTACACTTTTGGAGCCAAATACAGCTTCAGAACTTTGTGAAAATGATCGTTTTCATTCGTGTTTACCCTTCGCTCTGAACATGTGTTCGGAATTTCTGTTTTAAAAATAAATCTGTCACTTTACACATACATGGCGACAGTATCGTCTCTGAGTGTCGTTACTTATGACATGGTATTCTGAGTGTCGTTACTTATGACATGGTATTCAGCGTCATATTTTTTTGCCGATTCAGGCATGGCCTAAGCAAACGAGGCCAAAAATGAACGTCGCATAACGTCATATATGGCGATTCTATTTTTTGTCACGAACTAAAAAATAGATCTAACTAGTGTTCGAAACCTAGTTAGGGAATCCCTCTCAAACTCGTTTACCTGTCATCATAATTGTTTGCGTTTTTGCATAAAATGCATTCATTTGTATTGTTTTAAAGAAAAATACCGGCTATATGTATTTTATTTTTGAAAGCATTTTTTCCAGATAGCCCAATAATGCACCTTTAAGGAACCATTAAATGCCGCAGGTAATACGTCAAAATTGGTTTGGCGTGTTGTATAATTGGCCGTTGCCTACACCTTACAACATTACGTTACATCTTTGCTAACGGTTGTTTTCTTTGCACCAAGGCTCGGATAGCGTCCGTGCGACTTCTGGTTGCATATTTGCTCTACACTGGTATCTCTTTTAGACTAGAAATAGGCTAAAGTATGTCACAACAGAATTAAAACCAGTTTCTGTAATTATTCCATTTAGAGTTCAGGGAAAAGGCCAACATATTGACTTACAATTGGCATGCAAAACGATTTTCCTCCTACATGTATAACACTCAACACGAGCGACATGGCTGCCCTGGCAAAACTTGTCATTTACAGGTTTTGTATTCACTGCTCCGTCGATTAAACTCTTAGAACTTTTGAGCTTATTTGATAGAACTCAAAACCGCTATACTAATTTGAATATTCATACATATGTAACTGTATATAACCGGCCCCGATAGCTCAGTTGGTAGAGTGTCCGCTCCGGGGAACGGGAGGTCACAGGTTCGATCCCGGGTCGCGACATACCAAAGTCGTTAAAAATGGTACTAGCTGCTCCTCGCTTGGCACTCAGATTTACGGGGTAGAGCTAGGACTGGTCGACCCAGTGTCAGGATAATGTGACTGGGTGTGGTATCATGTAATGTGTCTGGGACATGATACTTCAGTGAGGCAGCACTATAAAAGTGAGCTTGAGCTCCCTGTCGCAACCAGACACCGTCGTTATATGACTGAAAAATTGTTGAAAGCGACGTTAAACCCAAATTCACACACATATGTAACTGTATATGTGTCATTAATATGATATCCTCTCATTTGCTTAAGAAAAAGATAAGTTCTAGCAGTGATTTGTTGAGTAATATATCACTTTTGGTCAGTTGTAAGATAGATCAAATCACGAGCGCGTAGCTACATTATCTACATACGTACAAATAACAGACAGACTGTGATATACATGTATTACTCAACAAATCACGCATTAGAGCTGATCTGTTTCGATTCTAACACAGAAAGTCGACTAAATGCTGTTGTTTCCTTCAACATCCTGCCATGTTTGACTGTAACACATGCGGTTACCTGTTTTTGTGAAAAAGACGTTACTCCGTTAAAGGTCAAGTTGTAAAACGTCATAAAACGATGGCTCTTCGCGTCACACTTTCACCTAGTGATTTTTCACTCAACATATCACTGGATTTAACTATTGGCTATATGGCGACCAATTTTAGAATCTTTCTTCGAACGGCATTTGAATGATCATGTCATAGCACGGCCCCCGCCCATCGGGGCTTGAAGAAATAGATGGGCTGCACGATGCTTCCACGCAGAGCTGAAACCGACCGCACACGGGTACTGGTAAACCGCTTGGAGGAACTAAGCCTGCCCAGGCAAAGCGGTGCGAGTCAGACCGTCCATGCTTATAAACCCTGTTGGTTTCATTTGGCGACAGGGCTTGAGATGTCATTTCATCTCAATGTCGGGTAAAAGTCCCACAAAATTGGAAGCAACGTCTCCAAAATGACCTATACCGGGGACGTTAAACCTCAAATCAAACACAATCATGTCATAGCAGCAAATAATTGCAAATGTAGCGATAACTTTAAATTTTGCGACAGTGTACTGTCCGATAGACTGTCAGAAACACGACATTTCATTTTTTTTTAATTCGTCTTTTAAAATAGCGATGTCCGGGCGGGCGGGTAAAACGTAACTTGCGACCATTTACCTCCCCAAATGACAATTTTCAGTACAGTTATCCCCATTCTCATCACGTGAACACGTTTATATACAAATACATTGCCAGTTTTTTGGCCAAAGATTAGACATTTTCAGATGAAAAGTTTTGATATTTTTCTTATATGTGCACAAAACATAGATTTCGGGGACTCGACAGAACCGCCTCGTCGAGGCGGTTCTATAGAGTACCCACAATATATGTTTTAGAGCAGAAATAAGAAAAATAAGGTATACCCCCGGAAACCCCAGTTTTACTATATGAAATTGGGGTTCAAGGGGGTCCAAATTATATAGGCGTGTTTTCGTGATGTAAAGCATTTATTCATTTGTTTTGAAAAAAAAATGACCTGCTTGCACAAAACGGCAAGCCTTGCGAGCTGCGTAAAACCAAATACCAGCCAATGAAAGGCGACGTTATATGATGACTCGGGTTTCCGACAGTATATCGCAGAATATACCGTCGCAAATATTTGACGTTTTCCAATAAGACGTCTTGTGACATACCTTCCCGGATTCCGTACATACGCGAGTGCATTAGAATAGAAGATATTATAGGTAACTGTCGATTATAGGATGCAGTTATTCGACCCCTTACATTAGGCTACATATCTGATTGCGGTATAAATGTAATGAATAAGTGGTTATAACTGCAACAAATTTGATTTTAAACGAGCCCACCAGCCAAATGAGAAGCAATTCCTTTCATAAACAATCTATCTAAGCCTACCCAGGCAAAGCGGTGCGAGTCGGACCGTCCATGCTTATAAACCATATTTGTTTCATCGGGCGACAGGGCTTGAGATGTCATTTCATCCCAATGGCGGGTAAAAGTCCTACGAAATTGGAAGCCACGTCGGGGACGTTAAATCTCAAATCAAACAAACGATCAGAACGTGACATTCTGTGTTTTCGAAACTGTTGTGAAAAGCCAAACTTTTGGAGTCCTCGGTTAGTACATGTTGCTTGATTTATCAGTAACCATGTCGAGAGAATCAGGACGTTTCTTTTACCATTCAGTATATGTATGCACTGTATGCTTGCAGTTTGAATTTACTACTAAGAGGGTTGTTGTGAAAGTGTATTGGAAAAGGTATGATATACTTCTTTACAAATTACTAGTAAACTATTATCTTATTTACATTTGTGGCACCTTTTCATTTCAGACAGTATATAAACCGCAACTTCATTTAACTGTTGAGAAATAGCCTATACACTATCAAGGTATTTATATATTTATTTATTTTTTATTTATTTGTCTAAAAAGATGACGTTCGTATGGAACGATCCCCTGTAATGACATTTAATACATTTAGCTTTTGATTTATTATTATTATTATTTTTATTATTATTATTATTATTATTATTATTATTATTGTCAGGTCTGGACACCCTTCTAAGGACAATTTTAAGTTATGAATTAACTATATGTTTTAACGCATATCGTTTCCTTTTTATTTTGCAGTAACTTCATTTAATTGTCTCAGTAAACCCGAAACTCCAATTTTCTAGTTTTAATGTGTAATTAATCTTCACATCAAAACGCCCCTGCCCATCGGGGCTTGGAGAAAAGGTCGGGCTGCCTGGTGCGTTCACGCAGAGCTGAAACTGACCGCACATTAGTACTGGTAAGAAGAACTAAGCCTGCCTAGGCAAAGTGGTGCTAGTCATTTTCATTGCGCGGCAGGGCTTGAAATGTCATTTCATCTCAATGTCGGGTAAAAGTCCCAGAATTCTGGAAGCAACGTATCGAAAATGACCTAAATAGTGTTGACGGGGACGCTTAACCTCAATTCAAACAAACAAAAATCTTCACATCACGAAAACACGCCTATGTAATTATGACCCCGTGAAACCCACTTTTATATAACCTTATTTTTTATTTTTGCTCTAAAATAGTGTGGGTGCACGTTAGAACCGTCTCGATGAGGCAGTTCAAATGTGTACCCACAATTTATATTTTAGAGCAGAAATAATAAAAATATCACAATGTTTGATCTTAGAATTTTCTTCTTTTTTTCGGCGGCAAATTATGTACACATGTATTTGTATATGCGTGTTTTCGTAATGAAAGGCAAATTATAGTTTTATTTCACTTTTCTGCACTTAATTTTGAGTTAAAGGAAGCCGCTAACAAAATTTAACTTGATTTAGTGTGAAATAATACACTGCCTAAAGGAGATAAAAAAGAATAAAATAATAAAGCTATTTTGACATATACACGAATGACCTGAAATGACAATAAATGCACAGTTGACATTTTCTGGAAACGGGGTCAGTAACTTAGAAGTGACGACCTGTCAGACATTTTAAAACGATACATTTTTTTTTTAAATATGTTCTTTACTTCTAAAGGGTTTATTTTTCGTTGACTTGCGTGAAGGCCGCAGTTTTATCAGTATTATTATTATAGTTTATTATTATTAAAGTTTTAGTAGTAGCTTATTATTATTATTATAGTTTATTATTATTATAGTTTTAGTAGTAGTTTATTATTGTTATTGTAATTTATTATTATTATTATTATTATTATAGTTTTTAGCAGTAGTAGTAGAAGTAGTGGTTGTACGCGGCTTTTCTAATGAGCATTACGCAAACACGCCTTGTTATACCGCCGAAAAAAATACACGAGCAGTTTAAGATAAAAAAAATGTGAAATTTTTCTTATTTCTGCTCAAAATATAGTTTGTGTTTACACGTTAGAACCACCTCACCGAAGCGGTTCTAACGAGTACCCACAAACTGTATCTTAGAGCAGAAATGAGTAAAGTTGGGGTGAAGTAAGGTCAAGGATTGCGGCCGCGTAAACTAGTGGCCGCATAAAATCGATTTAAGCTCGGGGATTGTGGCCGCGTAAAATCGATTTAAGCAGGGTCACCGCCCAACGGGGATTGAAGAAATAGATGGACTGCATGATGTTTCCACGCAGAGCTGAGATCGACCGCACACGAGTACTGGTAAACAGCTTAGAGGATCTAAGCCTGCCCAGGCAAAGCGGTGCGAGTCGGTCCGTCCATGCTTATAAATCATGTTGGTTTCATTGGGCGACAGGGCTTGAGATGTCATTTCATCTCAATATCGGGTAAAAGTCCAACAAAATTGGAAGCAACGTCTCCAAAATGACATTTACAGTGTTGACGAGGACGTTACTTAAACCTCAAATCAAACATTCTTCTCTCGTTGGTTTGGTCGCCATGAGGCGGGCAAACCGGGTCTAATGACCAGATTGAAACTGTTCCATGGAGGGGCACGTGACGTAATCAACCAATCAGCTTTAACGATGATGCAATACTATACTGCAATTACAGGAAACAGCCTGTCTGAATAGCGAAACAGACCCAAAAGCAAGCGTTTCAACTCCAACAATAAATATCTTAAGGGAAATGGATACTCCTGGCAGGTGTGGCAGTTAGTCTACCATGTTTACCGTATTTCGAAACAAACCTATACAAATACATTGTCATTTTTTGGCCAAAGAAAAAGAAATTTTAAAAAGAAAAATTGAAATATTTGCCTTTTTTGCCCAAAACATAGATTGCGGGGAGTGGACAGAAACGCCTCGACGAGGCGATTTTATCGAGTACCCACAATCTAGTGTCTCAGAGCATGTATACGGTAAATTAATGAATGTATACCCCTGCAAACCCTTGCTTTACTATATGAAAGTGAAGATTATATTTGCTTGACCTTTGGGATCATTGATTCCATTGTGGAATTTTGAAAATATCTGAGGGTCACTGATGAGGCCTAATTGGCCGAAACTAGCTAGTCTGGCCCAGAAAACATGTACACTCCATATTTTTCAGTTCTGTGGTGTATTCCTTGCTTCCAAAGGATATCCCTTTTATAGAACATATTCATCTTCACTTCAACTGGTGTATGGGAATGTGTGGCGGCGGTAAAACGTCTCCCTGCCCTACAACATAGTGTAGATTATATTTTCTTGTCCTTTGGGATCATTGATTCCATTGTGGAAGTTTGATAATATCTTAGGGTCACTGATGAGGCCTAATTGGTCGAAACTAGCTAGTCTGGCCCAGAAAACATGTTCACACCATATTTTTCAGTTCTGTGGTGTATTCCTTGCTTCCAAAGGATAACCTTTTTTTCGTGATGGAAATACAACTTTAAGGCTCTTATGGTTGCTATTCTGTTGGCTCTGTCCAACTGAAAAAGGTGTCTACTCTAAAAGGGGAAGAATTTGCTCCTCAAGGGGTCTATTCTAAAAGGGAAGAATTTGCTCCCCAGGAGCAAATTCTTTCCTTTAAGAGTATACCCCTTAGACATATCCAAAGAGAAACTACTTTTGCAGGAGTAGCCCCACCCCCTTCAGGCGTATCTATTTCCCTTATGGGGAATTTATAACAGCTGCAGTCATTTTCGTAAATTTTACGCTTGCAATGCCATTATGGAGTAAGTCCATGGGGCCATGGAAACGAAAAACAACAGAACATAACAACTACTACTCACAAAGTGTGGCATCCGCAACTATTATTGACATTTATGCCGTTGGCGCAAAGGATTAAGCCTTTTACTGTGCGCTGACCTTCTCGGCTTACCTGTACAGAATGTCTTGTTGGAATAGCAGGCGCTTTAATGGAAACTATTTTTTAAACAAATATAACTTATTTATTTTTCAATTTGACAAACAAGTTCCGATTTAATAAAAAGATATCAAATAAGTGGAACTTTTATTTAATTAGTTGCCGGCATTTTTATTTTCAAATTAACAACCCTTAATCCTTATATGAAGCATACAAAACTGTGGAAAAACAACGACAGTACCCTATTTTAACGGCTAAAATCTTCACTTTCTGTTAATATTGCAAACAAACGCCCGCATCAGACGCAATGTGGTTACACTATTGTGCACTTTGATAGCAATCATAATATTTCAAAATTATATTTAATAGCGGCATTTTGCGATTAAACTTGGAGCTTATTCAGAAAAATGTTATCGTCTACACACGCGTGTAATCCCAAAGCGTGTCATTCTCCGTCGACCGTGAAATGAACACATCTTCGCCTGGGCATCTCCTTGGAATGAAAATCAATCTAAAATGTGGTGTCTGATCTGCGTCTTATTTATTTATTTATTTATTTATCAATCTAAAATGCGGTGTCTGATCTGCGTCTTATTTATTTATTTATTTATTTATTTTTCATGACCCGATTAGATTTTTTATACTTAATAAGCAATTTAAACAAACATTGCTAGTAATAAGATTACAATTGAAAGAAAGACAGAATGAAAGATGCCGTATGTGCAGTCTAATCTGACATTTCGCTGTTCGCATTTTCGCATTTCTGACATTTCGCTATTCGCACATTGTTTTGATTGAATACAAGAACACAAAAGAGATGTTTGTATTTTTCCTTTTCGTAACATACGTTTGATTATTAATTCCGTTTGGTAGACCAGATAATAGCCGTTAAAGAGGCCATTAACGCCCATGTAAATTGTTTTGTATTCAATATTATTTCCTTGATTGGGTAAAAGTGTTTACATGGGTTGTGGGTGCTCGTTAGAACCGCCTCGATCGTTAATGCGTGGATTGTTGGTTATATTTAGAACCAGCACATTCCGATTTATTTATTTTTATATTTATTTCAACTTTTAAATGATTTATTAAGATCAGGGTGTACACCTTTTCTGGTGTTCCTTCCATCATACCGGGAAAAAGAATTTGCATGTAAACCCAACTTTATATATTGAACGGTCGGATATTCAGGGATCGGCATGATTTTAACATAACACAAAAACATAATTCGAAAGTACTTGCTTCTTATTCTTTTATATTATTTTAGTCACTGTTGTTTTTTCATCACGACAACAAGCCGTGCAATGAACACCCCCTTAAACCATGCTTTCTATAGAGAAACTGGGGTTTACTGTGGTATTCATTTTTTTTATTTCTTCTCCAAGACATAGGTTGTGGGTACTCGTTAGAGTCACCTCAATGAGGCGGTTCTAACGAGAATACAAAACCGGTTGTGAGTATCGATAAGTTTTCATTAATAAATTAACTGTTTTTGAGATATCAAGAATACCATACTATGCGCACGGATGTGTTATCGTAATTTATTTATTTACGATTTATTTATTTAAAATTTATTTATTGCTCAATACGTTGATTGATGGTACTATTTAGAACCAGCTCATTCTGATTTTTTTTTCATTTATTTATGCATCACGTGACGTGTCCAAGAAATGAAGACCCCCCTTAAACCCCAGTTTATATAGAGAAAAAAGGGATTTACGGGGGTATTCATTATTTGTCTTATTTCTGCTACAAAACATAGGTTGTGATTACTCGTTACGACCGCCTCAATGAGGCGGTTCTAACGAGCACACACAACCTATGTTTTGAGCATGATTTTGACTTAATAAACAAAAAAACATAGGTAGAAAGATTTCAATTTGGCGTTTCTGTGTCAACAATCAACGTTTTATTACACTCAGGGGAAAATATCACGAGTATTTAAGCAGAAGACAATTATCGCTTTTATGACACGTGGATTGTGTATTGCGTTCCGGCTACCGACCGTCAGGTAGCCCGAAGATTAATGGACACGCGTGCACGTATAATGGATTACCTTATTTCCGGAAAGATTGTGTCATGGGTACTACTGTGCATTCTTTATTCATATGAAATATTGGTGCTTTTAGATAATGAGTACCAATTGTTGTTGTTGTTGTTAATATTATTATTATTTTTATTACATCTTTGTTTGTTTGTTTGTTTGAGGTTTAACGTCCCCTTCAACACTGTAAAGGCCATTTTGGAGGTTATCATGTCCGTGTAATGAGCACACCTCTTAACCCACTTTACAGGTGGGTTTACAAGGTTAATCATTGATTTCCTTGTTTTTGCTAAAAAAATTATTGATGATACTCGTTAGAAATGCCTCAATGAGGCGGTTGTAACAAGCATGAAAACACGCCTATATAATTTCGACCCCGTTGAACCCCATCTTATGTAGTAAAACTGGGTTTTACAGGGGTAAAGCAAATTTTTCTAATTTCTGCTCTTAAATATAGATTGTGGCTACTCGTTAGATTAAATATAGATTGTGGTTACTCGTTAGATTACATATTGAACCGCCTCGATTTTAACGAGTACCCAGAATCTATATTTTGAGCAGAAATAAGAAAAATATTACAAGTTTTCATCTTATTTTTTTTTTTTTCTTTTTTTTTTTTGGTGGTAACGTTTTCAATGCATTTGTATAGGCGTGTTTTCGTAATGTATTTTGCACATATGTAAGTGATTGGTCCCTTTTGATAAATCGGCCAATTTGTTGTTTGTTATTGTCGGCATTTTGAACATATTCCTTTACATTAACAATCAATAACGGCCCCGCCCATCGGGGCTTGAAGAAATAGATGGGCTGCATGATGCAAGTACACGCAGAGCTGAAACCGACTGCACATCCATGCTTATAAACCCTATTGGTTTCACTAGGCGGCAGGGCTTGAGATGTCATTTCATCTCAATGTCGGGTAAAAGTCCCACAAAATTGGAAGCAACGTCTCCAAAATGACCTATGCAGCGTTGACGGGGACGTTAAACCTCGAATCAAACAAACAAATTAACAATCAACGAACCTTTCTTTCCAGAATAAATATTTGATGTTTGAATTTGCAGTATGTTATTATAGATAATTAAAATAGTTACAGGCAAATAAAGAGTAATTAAAACCTAATGCTTCGTTTTATATTTTTGATTAGTCACAGTTAATTTCAAACAGTGTAAGTAAGCATTACCTTACATGGATATGTTACAATATTGAAAGATCATTGTGACCATTATGATACCACATCTGTGTGAAATAATGCATTCTTTAGGTTGCAGAAAACGAGGTTATTAAAAAATTGTGTCATAGTTTATTTCTACTTTAAATATAGGTTGTGGATCTTGTTAGAACCGCCTCGCTTCTAGCCGCGGTACCCACAACATATGTTTGGGACAAAAGTAATAGAAAAATTTATATGTATGTTCCAACAAACCACAGTTTTCTCTATATAAAGTTCGATTAAGAAGGGGTGTTCATCCGTGACATGGACTTGTTAACATTATAATGATAGTCAAGCAGATTTAAGTGCATTTTGGACGGGAAAGCCAAAACATGGACAATTATGCTGGAAACACTGCATGCTCAGATCAGACGTCGAGCTTAGATCAGAACCTTTGCTGTCAACCCATTACGGCCTCCGCCCAGCGGGGCTTCATCACGTGAACGAGTCCGTGAAATGAACACCCCATCAAACCCCAATTTATATAGAGAAAACTGGGGTTTACGGGGGTATACAGTATGTCTCTTTTTTCTGCTCCTAGACATAAGTTGTGGGTACTCGTTAGAACCGCATCATTGCGGCGGTTCTAACTAGCACCCACGACCTATGTTTTGAGTATGAATAAGAAAAATATCACAAAATTTCACCAGAAAGATGACCTTTTTTGAGGTATGAAAAAGTGCACTATATCACAAGGGTGTGTTATCGTGATGTGAAGAAATAGATTGGGCTGCATGATGCTTCCACACAGAGCTGAAACTGACTGCACAGCACATGAGTACTAGTAAACTGCATGGGGGCTCTAAGGCTGCCCATGAAAAAGGGTGCGAGTTGGACCGTCCATGCAGATAAACCGTACTGGTTTCATTGGGTGGCAGGGCTTGAGATGTCATCTCAGTGTCGGGTAAAAGTCCCTCAAAATTGGAAGCAACGTCCGCAAAATGACATATACAGTGTTGACGGGGACTTTAAGCCTCCAATCAAACAAAACTGTCAAACCATTAAGAAAACATATCATTGTGACAATGTTTTCTTTCTTATCTTCGAAATGTTAATTTATATCTAAAAAAAAAAAACACATTATTTTTATGATGAACAATACAATGTCTTGGTGCGGATAACACACACACTGTAACCTCTCTAAACCTCTTTTCTGTATATAATGTAAAGTGGTGTTTACAGGGTTTTTTTTTATTAAATGGACTTATGAACATGTTGCTTTTCTAAACAATGCAATTTTAAATAATGCAATCTGACATCCATTAACTATAAATGTTTTTTTTTTTTTTTTTTTTTTTTTTTGTCAAAAAAAATAATGTGGAATATCACATTCCAGAAAATAATGGATTTATGAGAACCGATAATATTTTAAAGTACAAAAAGGCTCAATTTTAACCGATTGACAAAAAGTGATTTTTTCTCGCTTAAAGTACCAAAACACGCAGTTCTAAATTAACTAGACGTATCTATCGTTCAATATCCCCCGGGGTCATTTTTACACACAGCCGGATTAAAACACTATTGATTACACGATAGGTACACGATAGGTATCTATCGTAGGCCTCAGTCAAAGGGAGACAACCCAATATTGACTTTCTGTGCGACTGTCACGGTTGAAAGTCATCGGGCTAATGTCAGATATAGTTGGCCATGCTGGCTGTGGTAGCTCAGTCGGATGCAGTCTGACTGGTGATAAGGAAGACTCGGGTTCGATACCTACCGGGGTCGGCAACATTCTTTCGTGGAGATTGATTATGAAATCTTTTCTATGGTCATTCTCTCCCTTCCGCTGATTCAGGAAGGGCAGGGGTCAGTTTTGGGCGACAGAATGTGCACTGAACTGGTAAACCGCTTACGGATAAGCCTGCTCAGGAAAAGCGTGGATAGGTACACTGACAGACCCAAACATGACCTAAATCAGTGTTGACAGGGCCGTTAAATACAAATAAACAAAACTTGCAAAGTTTACTTCACACAGATAGGAACAGATTTATATATTCTGAACAGCTTTCGTACCTGATAGCTCTAATAATACGTATATGTAAATGTTGGAAAGACAGCTCTAGAATGTTATTTTCCTCATTTATAAAGATCGCTGGGTGAAGCGGGCCTCCGTGGCCTAGTGGATAGCATTAGGTCTCTCAACGCTGTAGGTTTGAGCATGGCTCAGGTCACATAATGAGAAGTTCTGCAACGGAAGGTCAGGAGGTTTTTCATCGGGTACTCCAGTTTTTGCTCACCTCTGATTAACGATCGGCTTGATGTGAGTGAAATAATCTTGAAAGGATCGTAAAACCAAACATTACAAAGATCGCTGGGTGTGTAAAAACATTTTCATGTCGTTGCTACTAGAATTTACGTCAGTGCCAAGGTCGAACCTTCTAACTCTTCCAAATATATAAAATATTTAGGGAGCGAAACAAAGTCATAACGTTGATGGGTCGTTGTTTATTGTTCTTGAGCCCAGCACAGGTAGCAATAGTTTCTGTTCAAAATCTTCATGACCACTAAGTGACCTGCCACCAGTTACAGACCGAGTTGTTAAAAGATTTTTTGGCGCATTCGATGGGAGCTATTGTATCTGATAAGCCGAGAGTGGTGTTCTTTATTTCCACTCAATACTTGACGTTTCTTTTACAATTATATTGTGATCCAGAAAGATATACAAAAGGATTGCAAATTTCAAGTTTTTGCGGAGGTACCGCTCAAAGAAACTGCCGAGGTTTAAGATACAGTCTGATTCGCAGCCCTTTTTGTCTGGGCAGGCTTAGATCTTCCTAGGCGGTTCAGCAATACTTCAAAGTTCGGTCGGTTTCAGCTCATGCAGTCCAATATATTGCTCCAAGGTCTGATCGGCCCCCGTCCATCGGGGATTGAAGAAATAGATTGGGTTGCATGATGCTGCCACGTAGAGCTGATACCGGCCGCACATGAGTAGTGTTAAATCGCCTAGAAGTTCTAAGCCTGTCGAGGGAAAGTGGCTCGAGTCGGACCGTTCATGCATTTCAACCATTTAGTTTCATTGGGCGACAGATTGGAAGCAACGTCTCAAAAAAGACTGATACAGTGTTAACAGGACGTTAACAACAAATGAAATAGATAACCAAGGCCCTATAGAAGGCCTGATGACTTCGGAAAAATCTTTTTATATACCCGTTTGAAAAACAACAACAACCAAAAAAAAAAAGGTCGTATTAAGTTATGGGGTTGGTGTCTGTCCGTCCGTTCGAAAACTTTTTTTTTCGTTTCCGTATAACTCCTACTATGCAGTTTTCACCCAATCAAGCCTAAAATGTGTATGTAGTAAGGCTAAGATGTGAAGATGTGCCTTAAGTTTCGAGAATTACTGTCCACCAAATATTAACAGAGTTTTGGCCTTTGAAAAATTCGGTTTACATTTTCGTTTGGTTAAGTTTTGTGCTATACACGTGTAAACCATATGTAAGTTACATTTAGTTTATACTTGCCATGGCGTTAAACAATTCACCACAGAATACTCATCACTACCTACCCCTCCTGATACAAAGGTCACAGACTTCGAAATTTTATATACACGTTTTGTATTAAAAACAGAAGTGGAGGCAATGATCAGGAATCGTTACAATCAACCCACAGCTCCCACCAGAGAAACTTAAGGGAAAGACACACAAACATGAAATAACAGACCCCAATGGAAACACCAACAGCGGAAAGCCAAAAACACAGTTACTTTCCCATAAAATGGCCAATAGGCTATCAAAAATAAAATAACATAAGCGACACAAACATCCAAAGACAAACCATAACAAAACAAACCGCGACAGAAGAACCGCCTTGGAACGGTCAGTGGAAACGAATTCCACTGGGGGCGTAAAACGATTTTACATGTCCACAATCCTCGCCCTTACTTCCGTCGCGATTTAGACAAATACTTTGCTCAGTCCGCATAAAGGCCTCCAAACTTCAGACAAACCATAACAAAAATATACCGCGACAGAAGAACCGCATTGGAACGTTTAAAGTTTATTATTTTTATTAAAAAATGCATAAAGTGGGATAATGATATAAGCTGACTCAAATCAGAATGTAGACTGGCAAGACCAAACCTATTGGATGCTTTTTGAAAGCAGCCAACTTGTTTTTGTTATGGTTTGTCTTTGAATGTGTTTATAGCTTGTATTTTTTGTTTTGGATAACCAGCTGGCCATTTTGTGGGAAAGTAACTGTCCTTTTGGCTTTCCGCTATTGATGTTTCCATTAGGGTCTAGTTATTTCATATTATCCCTAAATATTTGTTACCTGCAACCACGGAAAGATATTTAGGGATTGGATTATCCCTAAATATTTGTTACCTGCAACCACGGAAAGAACATTTAGGGACTAGAGTATCCCCAAATATTTGTTACCAAGGCAAGAATATACGTACACACGGCAGGTTTTCAGTTCTGTGTTGTTGTCCTTGCTTCCAAAGGATTACCTTTCCATAGAATATATTATAATATAAGCCCTGCCAAGCGAATTTGTGTCTTCGAGCATTCCGTCATGACAAATTTTAACTGCGCATGCCCAGCCATTTAGAGGGGCCAGGGATATGGCTTTCTGTCTGAAGGTTCCTCTTGATTCACTGCTTGAATGAGCGAGCAGCGAAGGTTCTGGTGAGACTGCGCGGATGCACAGGCTCGCCTGAACCTTCGCTGCTCGCATAGGCGATAAGTACCAAAATCGCTTGACGGGGGCCATATGTCTTTTGAAGCTGCGTATACTTCACAAGCGATGACTTGAACCGGATTCTAGGATGTCTACAGGCTCTGATAGAAGATTGCTAGAGGCGGCGAGAAAATGCGATGGTAAAACAGTTGAGGAAATCGTCTCTGCAGGAAAAACTAATCTGGACGCCGTAGATCAGGTACAAATGATAGTTGTTTATCTGAGTAATTCATATACGAGTCTACTCGATTTTTTTTCTGACGAGTAATATCTCGATAAGGGTTGCCACCGCTGATTTAAGAGAGAATCAAGGAAAGGGAGAGAATCAAGGTGTGTGTGTGTGTGTGTGAATTCGGGTTTAACGTCGCTTTCAACAATTTTTCTGTCATATCACGACGGTGTCTGGTTGCGACAGGGAGCTGTCGCTTTTATAGTGCTGCCTCACTGAGGTATCATGTCCCAGACACATTGCATGATACCACACCCAGTCACATTATCCTGACACGGGGTCGACAAGTCCTAGCTCTACCCCGTAAATCGGAGTGCCAAGCGAGGAGCAGCTAGTACCATTTTTAACGACTTTAGTATGTCGCGGCCCGGGATCGAACCCGTGACCTCCCGTTCCCCGGAGCGGACACTCTACCAACTGAGCTATCGGGGCCGGTGAATCAATGTGTGTGAAAGGAAATATAAAATATATATTAAAACTGTGAAATGAGAATCTTGCACTATATTACGGCGGGCATTAACTTTGGAATTTAAACCACATATTAACCACACATAGAGCAAAGTTCTTATCACCAAATGTATATTGAAAATAAGCAGATTCTGAATTTATTATTATAAAACAGATTACGTATTTTTAATCTGTTTCTTCGCTGTAAGTGTCTGATTAGGTTTAGGTGTATTGTGAGCCATGTATTGTGAGCAACTGGTACTGAGTTTCTTGGCATTTCAGATAGGCTGTACTGCCGTTCATCTGTGTTCAAAGTCGGCTGATCTGTCATCACTATCCTTGTTACTGGAAAGAGGAGCAAAGACAGACATCTATGACAACGTTAGTATTTTTCATCATCATCATCATCATCATCATCATCAAGACAACCTAAAATTAAGACAAATTATGATTTTAAAAGCATATGTAGAATGTTTCAGGTTCATTTTCCTTGTGTGTTTCTACATCCAGTGTGCTCTAGTGGAAGAAGACCACCTTTTGAACTGTTCAAAAGTGGTCTAAAGACCACTTTTGAACAGTCCCAAAGGTGGTCTTAATATAGGAATTTTACTGTACATGTACAAAGTTCTGACAAAAATGATAGGAATAATATAAGGTCATTTTACCCTCGTCTTGTTGTTCCATCAGTATTTGAACGAAACATATGCAGGAAAGCGGATACTATCAGAACTTTTACCTCGATTTTGATCAAGGATACCCCAGGTCTTCAGAAACATGAGGTGTGTCCTGTGGCCACTTTTCTGGGTTGTTTGCGTTACTGAATTATGTATAATGTAAGTGTAGCTCACGATAGTTCGATTTATGCATTTCACTAAATTGCCAAATAATGATCATTATCAATAAGAGGGTAACAATAATTTCTTTCATGGTAAAGAACAATAAACCCGTGTAAATTAACACCCGTATTTACGCTCCATCAGCGTTTATGAACATCAGATTAGCAATAAAAGGTGATTTAAAAGCCGTTGTATAATCGAAAATTGTTCAAATATCAATACATCTTGATCATTTCAAGTGATCAATGGCAAGGTGTGTCACGAAACCGTGACATTCTGGGCGAGTTAACAGGTAAAATAACTCAATCTATCGTTGACTTCGTATTTACGAGCAGTGTGATCAAAACTGGCAAATTCATACAGTGTCAAACTTTATAGCATATCGTATGTTGCGTTTACTTACGCGTCCAGATTTGTCACGAGGGCACCGGGCCGATGTGTCCAATGAAGCGATATTAGGCATGTGGTAACAACATATTGCCTGTATTCCACAATTTTAAATGTCTGTTATTCATGAAAACAACTCGATAGAACTTTAAGCATGCATTAGACATACACGTTTCCAGGCTGTTTTAGGGTATTCTGTAATTGTATCACCATGCAGGTCTTATCTAAGTTACATGTATTATGATAAATAATCTTATCTAAGTGATTATGAGGGATTATGACTCT
The DNA here is from genome assembly GCA_963580285.1 of Lucinisca nassula. Classification (NCBI taxonomy): domain Eukaryota; kingdom Metazoa; phylum Mollusca; class Bivalvia; order Lucinida; family Lucinidae; genus Lucinisca; species Lucinisca nassula. The sequence goes on from OY757017.1 coordinate 40,510,164, forward strand.
AAAGGTGTGACCAGAATCGAATCAAATGAAGTGTTTATTTTAAGTTATAAAATTATATTAGAGTTAAATTAATCTGTTTTTATGTCACCGGAATCAAAGATTCAGGGGCATATTTGTTTTTCTGTCCGTCTGTTTTTCTCTGTCCGCAAAAAGTTTAACATTGGAATTTGGGCATAACTTTTGAATGGCAACTGATAGGGCTATCATAATTTACATGTGTATACCTTGTCACAAGACCCGGCCCCCGCCAATAGGGGGTTGAAGAAATATATGGGCTGCATGATGCTTCCACGCAGAGCTGAATCCGGCCCGCACACTAGTACTGGTAAACCGCTTAGAGGATCTAAGCCTGTCCAGGAACCGCGGTGCGAGGCGGACCGTCCATGCTAATAAACCATATTGGTTTCATTGGGCGACAGGGCTTGAGATGTCATTTCATCTCAATGTCGGATAAAATTGGAAGCAACGTCTCCAAATTGACCTTTACAGTGTTGACGGGGACCTCAAATCAAACAAACAATTGTCACAAGACCTTTCCAGTACTGCCATAGTTTTCACCATGTGACCTTGACATTGAAGTTTGACCTCCTTTTTAAAAAAAACTTTAACATTGACCATATCTTTCGATTGGTTAGTGATATGGCTTTCATATTTCTAATGTGCATTCTTTGTCACAAGACCTTTCCCAAATTATCATAATTGTTTTACATCATGACCTTGACCTTGAGGTTTGACCTAATTTTTATCCCCCGACCGAATAGGTTCGGGGGATAAAGCGATCAGCCTGGCGTCCGTCCGTCCTTCCGTAGACGCAACCTTGTGATGGCCCTAACTCCAATACCCTTTGAGATTCATTGATAGTTCTTGGCACAATTGTTCACAAGGCTGAGACGGCGTGTCATGCGCAAGAACCAGAACTCTGAAAGACCATAACTGCAATACTTTTGTGACATATTGCTGGTTTAATTCTGGTGCACTTTCTATTGGTGAACAATCTTCTGAAGGCCATATTGGCTTCTGGTCGGGGGATTTGCCATCTCTTCCGATGGCTATTTTTAAAAACTTTAACATTGGACATATCTTTCGATTGAAAAGTGAAAGAGCTTTTATATTTCACATGTGCATTCCATGTCACAAGACCTTTCCAGTGGTACCATAATTTTTGACCGTTTGACCTTGACCTACTTTTAAAAAAATATTATATTTGCCCTAGCTTCGATTTGTAGGTGATTGGGCTTAGATATTTCATATGTGCCTTCCTTGTCACATACCTTTCCAGTGGTATCATAAATTTTGACCTTGTGATCTTCCCCTCGACCTACTTTTTAAAACCATGAACATTGGCTATACTTTTTGATTGGTTACTGATGGGGCTTTCATATTTTGCATGCGCTGTCCGGGGGCATGGGTGTTTCATAAGCACATCTTGTTTAAATTTCTATTTCAAGCTTATTTTTTATATACGAGGTTTGTTTTGGAATTTAACAGCCAAGTCCACACTGTTTTAGGTCATTTTTTGAGCCGGTCAGTTTACCTATACACACTTTTCTTGGGCAGGCTTATACGTAAGCGGTTAACCAGTACAGTGCACATACTTTCGCCAGAAACTGACAACTGCCCTTCTTGAATCAGCGGAAGGGAGAGAATGTAGTAAAGATTTCATGATCAATCTCCACGAAAGAATGTTGCCGACCCCGGCAGGTATCGAACCCGCTTCATCCTGATCACCAGTCAGACGTGCATCCGACTGAGCTACTGAGGCCAACAAAATATGGATGAAAATAATGAAAAGAAAACATTTAGATCTTTTAACTTTGAATTTCTTTTTACTTATGCTGTGATTGACCGGCCCCCGGCCATCGGGACTTGAAGAAATAGATGGGCTGCATGATGCTTCCACGCAGAGCTGAAACCGACCCGCACACAAGTACTGGCAAACCGCTGAGAGGATCTAAGCCTGCCCAGACAAAGCGGTGCAAGTCGGACCGGCCATAAACCCTAATGGTTTCATTGGGCGTCAGGGCTTGAGATGTCATTTCAACTCATTGTCGGGTAAAAGTCCCACAAAATTGGAAGCAACGTCTCCAAAATGACCTTTAAAGTGTTGACGGGGACGTTAAGCCTCAAGTCAAACAAACAGATGGTGTTAGACAAACGGTATGTGACAAATGACTACATTACCTACACTACATAATTGCAGGATGAACAAATAACCTACATGGTAATCTTGTAATTACGGTAGGGATTTTTAACCGGGGTGGGGGGGGGGGGGGGGGGTGGGTGGGGGGTGGATGCTCCAGTTATCGTCCCGATCCGATGGACGGTGCACTTTGTGGCATTCATCCCAGCAATTAATGTCAATGGAGCATGTTCGGACACCGAAAGTTTATCACCGCTGCCGAGGATCTTACCGGGGGCCTCTAGCATCAGAGGCAAGTGCACTAATCACTGATCTACCACGCTCCATCTCCACGCAGATTTATTTACTTTTTAAAGTAAATTGAACATTAAAATTAGCTTTGAGGTTGTATTTAGCGCTAGTATTTTATATCAAGGTCTTGTTACTTTTATGGGATTTAGTTTTATTTGTCCGTTTCGTAACAATGTTCACGTAGAGTTTCAATGAATTACTCGCTTTAAAAACGTTACTGTTAAATAAATATTCAAAGTTGATTTTTTTGTTTGTATTGGAGTTTAACGGCCCAATCAACACTATTTAGGTGATTTTTGAGCCGGTCAGTTTACCTATCCATACTTTTCCTGGGCAGGCATATACGTAAGCGGTTAACCAGTACACTGCACATTCTTTCGCGGAAGGAGAGAATGACCGTAGAAAAGGTCAGATGCGCATTCGCCTGAGCTACCGAGGCCGGCTGTTCAAAAATGTACATAAGTCAGAAATTCATAATCTTTCCTATGTAATGTAATTTATTCAAAAATTCTATAATGTTAGCCAGTTATCACTGACCTCTTCCCAACTGTTTCTTACCTGTTTGATTGCACTATGCCCCCTCTGATCTCATGTTTTTCATTCAATTATTAATTGATCACCCTGTATTACACAAGGTCAACCAATATTCATAAATCATGTTTTAATTGCGTCAATTAATAAAATTGTCATTTATCAAATAATTTCGTATCGGTCCAGTTACAGGTCCTCGGTCATCTGCATTGGCCTCGGCCTACGGCCTTGTGCCAATACAGCAGACCTTGGACCTGTAACTGGGCCCATACGAAATGACTTGATTAAGAACACTCAATTATGACGCAGATAAATCATGAGGTACTCAAGTAACATGATTACAAAATGAACACTTGTATCGGTCTCTGATATTGTGCATATGCGGGCCAGTATGGCTTCTATGAACGCTTTTGCACGAGTCATAGTTAATTGATTGAAACCGGTCCAACGGTAGCCATCTGTGCAATTCATGGACATTTTTTGTCATTTTCCAGTCCCAGTTCGATGTGTTACACCCTTCCGCACACATGCCTTTAAGAAAATGCCATATACGACATAAAACTAGCATAGAAATAAGAAATGCACAAGGCAGAGCCAATACAATTATACGCAGTAGACGCATCGCAACTAGCATATATTTTGGATAGCCGTTTGACCATTGTGTGGGACAGTAACTGTCCTTTCGGATTTCCCCTTGTAATATTTTCATTAGGGTCTAGTTATTTCATGTTCTTTTTTCTTTCCCTTTGGAACATGTCCAATCCGCAAAATATCTTGGTATCACCATCACTGATAATCTTGATTGGGGTCAACATATTTCTGAGATTACCTCTAAAGCAACTAGGACATTAGGGTTTCTTAGACGTAATTTGGCTTTTGCACCTAGGCAGACAAAGGATGTTGCATACAAAACCTTGGTTAGACCCCAATTAGAGTATGCATCACCTGTTTGGCATCCCCATGTTAAAACTCAGGTTCAACAGGTTGAGAAGGTTCAGAGGACGGCTGCCTGATGGACATGCAGGCGATGGCGGAACAGAAGTAGTGTTGGTGAAATGCTCGATGAGCTGGAGTGGCCATCGTTGGAGGCCCGTCGCGAGCAGTCCTCTTTAACCTTCTTTTATAAGATACACTCTGACACAGGGTCTCTTAATAAAGATAAATACTTGACCCCTGTGACTACTTCAACTCAAACAAGGGCATCAAAACTAAACAACAGTCAATATCGTAGGTACCAGGCCTATAGTGATGCCCTGAAGAATTCTTTCTTCCCTAGAACTATTCCTCAGTGTAACAGTCTTCCCTCCTCTGTGGTAAATGCCAAAACTGCAGAGGAGTTCAAAGCCCGCATGGTGTAGATTGAAATCCAGAGGTGTGCGTTTTAGAACACCTCTGAAAGCAGATTGTAAATAGTTTTAAGAACTCATCCAGAGGGTGTTTTTTTTTTTTTTTTTTTTTTTTTTTTTTTTTGCTAAATTCTAAATTTAGCGCACCACCCAACTGAGGTAATGGCCAAGTATGACCGACTCAGTATATGAAGATAGATAGATAGATAGGAGTCTGGTGGGAGGTGAGGGATAATTGTATCGATTCTTGATCAGTGCCTACACTTCTGTTCTCCAAAGGCCGGCATGAAGCTTACTTAGTGTAAATATTTCATCTCAACACGGCAAGCTAAAAAACTAAATATAGCGCCAATTATATGTTGGCTTTCTATGGAAAGATATGTGATCATTGGTTATTACATATAATCACTACATCCTGTTTAGAAGCTCCTATGGTGTAGTTGCTATGCTACTCGCCTCATAAACCAGGGGTCGGGTGTTCGATCCCGGGCTTCTCCAGACTTTCGGTTGAGTTTTTAAACCGAGGTCCCTTAGCTGTTGGTGGGACGTAAAACTCAAAAACACACACACATTAAATCCTGTAGGTATTGTCTTGGTAAATCTGGCCAATATGGCTCGTGTCTGGAAAATTTAGCCTATTGCTGTACATTTATCTTTGAAAATGGAGTTATGCTACTATATACGCTATAGGGCGTACTACAGTGTTCTAAGGTGATCACCCTTTATACGATAATTAAATTTGTGTGTGTATACACTTCATGTTTTATATTTTGTGGGTGCCTTTATGTAACTAACTTTTCTTTTATTTGGTTGGTTAACTTTTTTACAGTCGGGGATGTGTGCATTACACCATGCTGCCTCCAAAGATTACGTGGAAACAATGGCGCTGCTGATTTCTTATGGAGCGGATGTAAACAGGCCAAACAAGGTAGAATATGTTCTATAAAGGAATACACCACAGAACTGGAAAATATGGAGTGTACATGATTTTTGGGCCAGACTAGCTAATTTCGGCCAATTAGGCCTCACCAGTGACCCTCAAATATTTTCAAAATTCCACAGTGGATTCAATAATCCCAAAGGACAAGAAAATATAAACTACACTATGATGTAGGGCAGGGTGAGTTTTTACGGCCGCCATAAAAGTCATAACAGTGCAGGGATATTGGCGAAAGGATTTGAAACTGGCTTTAAAGACAAGAACTGACAATATGTTCAACAAGAAATATCTTTAAAAAAAGATATGCGGCGTGGATTTAATTTTTGGAAGGTTGTTTTGAAATATGAGCTACAATAGTGATAGCAACAATTTCTAGTTATGAACTGTTTACTGTATTCAAACAATTCAGCTGTAACACGAGAAAAATAGCTTTGCAGAGGGCGGTGTCCCGCCTGTCTTAGCTAAGGTCAAGGTGAAAGGTCAATGTCAAAAATATGACTTCATTTCAAGAGCATATGATCTCATGTATATGCATAACAAATATAAAATCTTTATCTTTTAATGTTTTTGAACACGCATTCTAGGGTCAACATTTAGCGTTGTCGCTATGGTGAACTTAAATGCACAGACGGACGAACAAACGGACGAACTGACAAACGGACGGAAACTTGATCTTATGTGGACCTAACAAAAACTCAAATTGCTCTTCTCCCTTTTCAGAATTTATATAACAGTAATGATATTAGAAAATGTCCATTTTCACTGCAACTTTGATTGGGAATATATTGTAAATTAAACATCTGTCAATCAATTTGTAATGCGATTATTATATGTTTTTATTATGCCATATATATTTGTTATAAGTGAAAAAACTTCATTTCGTAGAAAAATCTTCCTTTCGCTATATAGACCAACCACGAGAAATTAGGTCAAAATAGCTATTCACCGCAGCAGTTACAGAATTCACTAGAAACACATTTATACATATTACGTATGGTAATCAAAGGACTGATAACAGTAATGAGATTAGCAAATGTGCATTTTGTGATAAAATGGACAAAAAGAAAAATGAAAACAAATGATACACTGTAACTTTGATTGGGAATATATTGTAAATTAAACATCTGTCAATTTGTATTGCGATTATTACATGTTTTCGTTATGCTTTATATATTTATATATATAGAAGAAAAACAATACTTCCTTTCGTAGAAAAATCTTCCTTTCGCGAAAGGCATCTTCCTTTTGCCAAATGGTTCCTTTCGCTATATAGACCAACCACGGGAAATTAGGTCAAATAGCTATTCACAGCAGCAGGTGAGCAAGTCGAAACTGTATATATTTTTCATTCATGTCTCACATAAAAAATGAAACATTTCCTAGGTAAAAACTTCGGTAAACTGTCGTATTTGTTGAATGGATTTATTTATGCAAATCATTGACCAATGATATGGCCGTCTTCTCGAACATGTGGTTTTAATTACCAATGGAGTAACGAAAAATGTAGGACAAAACCAAAAACATAACGTCTATGCCGAAAAAAGAGTTACCAGCTACCAGTATCTCTGGCATGCAATTCTCAAAATCACAGTCAACGTCATACTCTAAATGACTAGATGCTTGCACTGTCAAATTTACTTTTTGCAGTTATTTTCTCATTAATTATCCATGCTACATGTTATTTTAACCCATAATGCCAATCTTAGGATTGTATATATAAGCACTGGTGAGGCCCTACTTGCAAAATTAACTTTGTTTTAGTTTATGACCTTGCCAAATTTGGCTCTATTTCGGTAAAAATAAAACAACTTGATAGCCCACTTTTGAAAGTTGTGTGCTGCGATGAAATATGTCTTTCTCTCGTTTGACACTGACTTTCCTTTAACGCCAACATAAAAGATAGCTTTCTTTAAAATTGCTTAACGGCATAAACGGCATGTTACGCTTGTGCCTTATCGAAATGGCTATAGATTACTGAATTAATGTTTCTTTTCCTTCAACAGAGCAATAATATGACCCCTATGCACTATGCAACAAACAACAAGCGCCAAAGAGCAACAGAGTTTCTTCTTTTCTGTGGTGCAGACTTCACGTTGACGGACAAGGTAGGATGTGTTTCAAACGATACAGTTTAGTAAATCACATGCCCTTACACATGATAAACTTAAATAAGTTCTTACATTTAAATTTGATTTCAGCTAATTGGTTGGTAATATAAAGGCTTTTTCTGTCATTGTTTCTTCTTTCAGCATGGAAATGAAGCAATCCCGGAAATGTGTGCCTCAAGACGAATAGAACACAGATTTATACAAGAAGGATATTTCAGGGGGTAGCTTCATTCGTTTTCCCTAACATTTTAAAGTTTCGATTTAGAGAGTTGAATTCGAGATGTTTTGTTTCGGTAAAAAATGTAAACTACTGCATTTTTTTTTCAATTTCTCTGGTAGTTTTCCTATTTCAAAACCAATGTCTTAAACAGCTGGTATATCCTGTAAATATATTTACCCTTTAAATATATTATTGTTATATAGGTGCTTGTGTTATGTATAAAAATGGCACAAACGGTGCTGAGTGTCGTTATTTACAAAACTTCTGGATATGTGTTCGCACATATTATGATATTTTCTAACTGCAGGGCCCTGTTTGTATTGCAACTAATGTCCTTTAAATGTTTCTTATTGAGTATTTGATGTTTTTCATTTATGTAGAGAATACATTTTAACGCCATGGTGTTGGTTTAAACAGTATTTGTTTACCAAGAACAATGTACCTGCACAATCAATTGCAATATCAACTAACAGGATCTAAAAGTACGCTGTCACTAATATCAAAGTCATCTGCTGACACAATGAGGTAATTTCTTAAAGTTCCCACAATACGTTTCTGAACTCGGAGTCTAAATGTTGGTTTTCTTTTGCTCCAGCATTTCAGTGGTTTCTTGCTGTCGAGTCATCACCGTTGTCTCACCTCTGTGATTCTTTGTGTTCACGGAGATGTTGCACTGATGAGTTAGGAGGCCTTCATGCGGACTGAACAAATTATTTGTCTAAATCGCGACGGAAGTAAGGGCGAGGATTGTGGCCACGTAAAATCGATTTAAGCCCCCCCCCCCCCCCCCACCCAGTGGAAATCTTTCCACTGACCGTTTCAATGCGGTTCTTCTGTGGCGGTTTATTTATGTTGTTGTTTGTTACTTACTGTGTGTGTGTCTTTTTATTTTGGATGGCCATATGGCCATTTTGTGGGAAAGTAACTGTCCTTATGGCCTTCCTTTGTTTAGGTTTCCATTATGGTCTGGTCGCTTCATGTTTGTGTTTCTTTCCCTTTGGTGTCTTTGATGGGTGGAGTAAGTTAATTGAATCGATTCCTGATTTTTGTTTTACTTCTACTTCAAAATGAATACATAATGTATATCCATTCAGACTGTCAATTTGGGCTATATGACCCATGTCATGAGAAAAACGTGCAGTCTGATAAGCACCTTTGTGTAGTTTTTGTATCTAAACTTTAAGATTCCAGGTAGCTTGTGTAGCTGTGCAGGTCGGTTTGGGTCTAATCTGAAGACAGGTTTTCTCGTGATGAGGCTCATAAATGTCGACGTTCATGGACTTACACTTGTTTATGTAATCACAATGGTTCTCCTTTCAGTCACATACGATTCAGTGGCAAGATGATTCGACCTCATAGTCAGTATTACTTCGCGTCACTTGACTTAACAATCGCCAATAACGATTCATGCAATCGTAGCATATGTTTTTTCTGTCGCCGCATTCTTCTGGACTATGCCCGTAATACAGTAAAGGAAGGGGAAGAAATCATCAGCGATGTCTTTGAATACCTGGTCAGTCAGTCTTGTGATAGTGCATCTGTCACTATACCAGGATATGGTTTTGCGGAGCAATTTGACGAAGTCATCGTGAAAGACAATATGGGGAATGAATACAAATGCTCCAAGTGTTGTGCACATCAAATCGATACGGAGGTATGTTACTTTTCGTGTCGGGACAAATGACATGTACTTTTACAGATGACTATATATGAGGGCTGTAAATGCTAACCTGCAAGGCGTCGTTCAGATATCATATTATAGGGAATGTAAGACACTGAACTAAATTAAATCGAGCCATTTGATTTGCACGTGTAAAAATCGAAATAGTTCGTTGCTTTAGTTAGTTATCTTGTTGAAACACTTTAAAGGAATATTCTGTCTTTTAATAAAAAGGGTATTTTAAACGCGCTTGAATACAAGCCGGGATGATCCAATTTGTCAGACAAAATGGGATCTCATAATTATGTGTCTGTAAATGCTAACTTTCATACCAAGCAAGATACAAGTGCCGTTCTTATATCGCTTTGTAGGAAATGTAAGACATTAAACTGAATTTCCGTGATAATACCAGCTCCAGCCAACTGATTTGCACGAAGAAAAAATCGAAATAGTTTATTTCTTTTGGTATAGTTATCTGGTTGAAACAATTTAAAGAAATATTGTCTCGTTTTTAAAAATGATTTATTTGTTAAAAGCGCTTGACTACAAGCTAGGTAATTAAGATTGAAATACCGCTTATTTGGTGTAAACACTATTTATTAACTTCTTTTGAATTACAAGAATACAAATACACGTTGTATGAAAAAAAAAAAGTTCAACAGGATTTGAAAACAAGCATAAATGCTTATACTAATCATCTCCTGCAATAAAGGAGCAGGTATATCCGTTTCCGATAATCTGAAAGTAATAAATTACATTACTGGATACATATACGCCTGAATGATATCAAAGAGAGAGAGAGAGAGAGAGAGAGAGAGAGAGAGAGAGAGAGAGGGAAGTGAAGTGCTGCACGCAATATGATAGGCTCATAGACAGTAGTACTCATGACGTAAACCGCTTCGTCCTACGATTATAAGCATGAACAGCCTTGAAAATTTCTTCGTTTACACGAACAGGAAAGTCCATATTTCCAAACAAAAGAATGTCAACTGATATGATGTTTGAGTATCTGTTAACTATGTTTAACATCTCCATTCTGGCATTGGCATACCGATGGCAAACTAAAAGATAATGTTTGTTGTCTTCTATCGAGCCACAAACGCAATTAGGACTAGGTACTAGGTTTCGCTGATGTAGGTAGTAGTGTAAAGAACTACATTCAGTGCGAAGCCTTGTATGTAAAATTTGATCATGTCGATTTCCACAATAATAGTAATGTGGGGTTTTAACGTTAGTTTGCGTCAGTAATCGTTTGAAAGCCTCCTGTGAGTCCGCATTTCTGTGGTCATTGTCAAGTTTATTCCACTCGCGCAATGTTGAGGGTAGATACCGCTTATTTGCTTAAATCTTGTACACTACAAAGTTGTCAGTTAATTGTTGAAACCCCTGCTTTCAAAGAATCATCTTTATAGAACACATTTCTCTTCATTGCCATGCTCATCATTATAATGTGTATTATATTTTCTAGTCCTTTGGGATCATTGATTCCACTATTTGAGAGCAACGGATGAGGCCTAACTGACCGAAGCTAGCAAGTCTGGCCCAGAAAAAATATAAACTCCACAGTTTTCAGTTCTGTGTTGTAGTTCTTGCTTCCAAAGGATTACCTTTCAATAGGACATTTTACGAGTATATGAATGTAATCCAAACAGTTAAGTATGAAACTGAGCAGCCTCATTCTTTTCTTTTTCAGATCAATTATTTCACAGCAACACTCGTACTCGCTGCTGAAAATGAAAATCAGTGTTATTTTATGGTAGTCGCTAAGAGCAAGGAAGAACATTTCATAGCTACAGGCAGATCTCAGACCATGAAATCTAAAGTAGAAGAGGGATTTAGATTGGAAATACCAGACAGGTCCTTACCGGTTAATTCTAGTGTTGTTTTGAAGGTATCAATTGAATTTTTTGTGTTCAATTTTTGCATATAGTGCAAGAAAACCTAGTACTGGAAAATAAAGCATGTTATAGTCAATGAAAATTATCAGTTTAAATAAATATTTCTTGCTGAAAGAACAAATCTCTTCCGCGTTTTGTTTAATTTTGCTCTGGAGTTGAGGCCTAGTCTACGGCGGGCGTAGACTATCTAAGAATGACTTTTGCTCCGGAAGCATTCAAGAAAAGGTCAGACTGGTTGAATGATTTCCTGTTGATTGGTCATCATAGGTATTTGTCACAATTATTTAAATTCCGTCATTACCTGAACGCTGCCTTAAGTTATCACATGTGCATACACGAGTGCTCTCACGCTTGCAAAATAAACCTATATTCGTGGTTAACCAGCTGTTGACTTTGCCCTCATATTACACATTTAGTTTGTTCATGTTATTGTTAGACGGCAAGCTGGAATGATTTTTTTCGTAAGGTTAACCTAGAATGCGAAATGAAAGGTTAACATAGAATGCGAAATAAAAAAGGTTAACCTGGAATGCGAAATGAAAGACACCGTAGATGTATGCATGTATTACATGTAGTTGTAATTGATAGTGAAAGACCGATAATTTTGTTTTTATGTCACATTGGAGAGAACATTTGTAATCTGTGACTGCTATACACTTACATATTAACTGACACATTATTACAACATACACGTGATAAGTTTTGCCATTTGCCTTTCCAATCCAGGTACTGCACAATCAGTGTGTGCTGAGTGTAGACACAAGCTTTTTGTAAAAGCTAATACTTGTAGTATCCCATCGTTGAGTTTGGCTTTGCCTGGAATCTTTCTTTCAAACTGCTTTGAAATTTCTAGCCGTAGATCTTCTCTTTGGTTTCGAGGGGTCCCATTTTTAGATTAACTTTAGTGTTTAGATCAAGCATTGTCTTTATTTAAGTAGGGATAAAGATCAATCTGTTCATTTTCAGCAGCAATATGTTGATGAAAAGTGATAGAAAGTAGGTGCAACAGAAAAATCTGGATGTGTAGTATCTGATGTCTTCCCATTGTATGGGTAGGGCCAAAGAAGCGTTGCCTAATACAAAATTAGCCGTTCCTTCGACTGATTCGGTTGAGCAGGGATTTGAACGAGCTTCTCGACTGCAGTTTCGTCTGTATGCAAAGGCAAACTACAACGCATAGATCTCTCAGAGGGTCGTTCAATAACTATCTGGCCTGACCTACCTACGGTCAGCTTGACTTCTTCTAATAACATAATCATTCCGAAGCAATAAGCACTTCCTCTATCGACGTTCCAAGGCTGAGAGGCCTTTTTGTAGAATTCATGGTCTTTAGAGTCAATCCACCCTCCAACCGCTGTCTTTTGCTCTTCATTTGACCGGAAGCGACGTCCACGCAATTCTTCAAGTTCGGAAACAGAAAGTAATTACTTGGTGTCAGATCACGAGAATAACGTGGACGGGGTAAGGAATTGAAACCGTTCCGCTTCACTGCGTCCACAGAAACTTTGCTAGTCTGGACTTATCAGGGTTATCGGTACCATAAACTACGCAAGGCCTTTTCTAAATTTTATAGACGTCATTCCGATTAAATTTCAAAATTCAGTATTGGACTTAAATCTCTTCTGCAACAAGGTCTATCGGAATCCGAATTTTATGGTGACTTAGTATATAAATTCAGAAAAATATATAACCGCAATGACTTCAGCACCCAATTTCGTAAAGTCGTTCTTCCAAGGTGGTTCTTCTGTCGCGGTTTATTTTTGTTATGGCCTGTCTTTGGGTGTTTGTGTCGCATATGTTATTTTATTTTGGATAGCTTATTGGTCCTTTTGTGGCCAAGTAACTGTCCTTTTGGCTTTCCGCTGTTGGCGTTTCCATTAGGGTCTGTTGTTTCATGTTTGTGTATCTTTCCCTTTGGTTTCTCTGATGGGAGCTGTGGGTTGATTGTATCGATTCCTGATCATTGCCTCCACTTCTGTTTAGCATTGTCATGTTACAACCACATACCTTTGGTATTTTCCGCGCTTTTTCTGTAGTATAGCTGCACGTAAATGGTCCAAAATAATAGCATAATTGTCCCCATTAACAGTCTGGCCATTAGGTAAATAGTCCACCGACAAAGCCTCTTGCTATCGCAAAACTAAGTTGCCATGACCTTGCCAACTGAAGGCTGGGTCTTGCATTTCTTTGGACGCAGTGAACAATGGCCAGGCCATTGTTTACTCTGGTGTTTAGTCTCAGTATCATATTGATGGATCCAAGTTTCGTCACAGGAAATAATCCTTTCAAGAAAGTCTTCTTCTTTCCAAAAGTGACTCAGACATGGACAGTCGGACCGCTCGTTTTTCTTTACGAAGGCATTTTGGCACCAACGCGATGAAAACGTCCTCATGCCCAGCCGTTGCTGTAAAATGGTAAAAACGCTACCCTCAGAAATCTCCAATCTTCTAGACAGTTCTGATCTTTCCATTCGCCTGTCCTGCTTTACTGGTTCCCTTAGATTTTCACTAGTGACGTCATTAGTAGCGTTCACAGGTCTTCCACTGCTGTGACCGTCTTCACTGCTTCCACTGCTTCCAGGTCTTCCACTGCTGTGACCGGCGGTTCTTCTGTGGCGATTTATTTATGTTGTTGTCTGTTACTTACTGTGTGTATCACTTGTGTCTTTTCATTTTGGATGGCCATATGGCCATTTTGTGGGAAAGCAACTGTCCTTATGGCCTTCCTTTGTTTAGGTTTCCATTATGGTTTGGTCGCTTAATGTTTGTATTTCTTTCCCTTTGGTGTCTTTGGTGGGTGGAGTAAGTTAATTGTATCGATTCCTGATCTTTGTTTTACTTCTACTTTTCAAACGTTACCTGACCACGTTTGCACAGCCATCCATTTTTAACAGTTGAATATAGTAAGCCTCGATAGCGAAGTGGTTAACGCGTTCGACTCATGATCGAGAGGTTGTGCGTTCGAATCCGGCACCGGTGTGTCCTTGGGCAAGACACGTAATGACACTGCCTCACTCCATCCAGTTGTAAATGGGTAGCAGTGGTGTAATAGTCACTGCCTCTCTCTCGCGCGCGCGTGAAAACATCCGGAATGAGTGTTCGAGAGCTATAAAATAAGCTTGAAGCTTCCATCGCAATCGAACTAAAATAAATTAGTATAAACTAACATTTGAATAGATAAAGTAGTATTTCCGTAAATTTCACACAATTCCTCATAAATTTCGTGGTATCTAATCCCTGCTCTGTGCTCAGGTTGTGAAGAAAATTTGGCAACACTGACCCCTGCCATGTTATTTTACCTCGCACGGACTACAAATACTAGACTTACGAATAAATTTTGCGTAACCATGTATAAGACATTGATGTATAATATGTGAAAAGTGTGCACTAACCACGGGTTTGTAAGTGGTTTAGGCTGGTTAAAATTTGAACGACCCTTGTAATTTAAAGTTCACAATGAAACCGGGGCCCATAAATGAATTCTGCGAAATCTTTACGGTTGCATTGCCAAACTGTTTGATTTTGTAACCGAAAAATGAATTCTTCACAAATTTAGGCCTTGCTGTGTCTAAGGGAATCTGTTTTACTATATATCCATGCTGTCTAAAACTAACTTTGCAGGTTCTATCAACAAACTGTTATATCACTCCTCCAACAACAACAAACATACATTCAGCATCCAATTTCTGTGAAGTTGACCTCTCATCACGACAAAGGCGACCAATCGGAATAGCCCTCCCTCTTCCAACCAGGTTAGCAGCAGGATCAGATATAATTGTATGCCATTCAGAAGAAAATCAAACGACAGAAACTTCTTGGAACATTATAAGCAGCAGAAGAGAAGAAGGGGAAAATCATCTCACGGTTACTGAACCATCAGTTGGCAGAGGAACGTAAGTTGCTGGCAGGATTACCATTAATATATTACGCTCAAACCATATGTTCATCACGTGAACAAACATGCATGCCAAAACCTGTTTTTGAAATGCACTTCAACAAATGAAGAGTGTCGATTTTAGAAATAGAAATGAAAAAAAGAAGCTAGACATTATTTCCCCAACGGGTATCAAGTTTTGTAACCGTGGGTATTTTGATTTTCAGAGAACGCAACATTTAAAGCAAATAAACTTCCTTCACAGTGGATGAAGAATTACATGATGTTTAATCATGATCATAATACGTGAATTTGTATTTGCAAATTTCACAGATTTCAATTTTGTAGTTGTTAAGTGTACACTTTTCAAAATATAGGATTTTATTTTATAAAACTGCAGTAATCAAACTAAAAAGAATGCAAACCAAAAATAGACGCACACGAATAACAATCAAGAATCACTAGCTACTTTTGGCCGTCTAGGCCATATCAGTGTCCCTAGAGTTAATTTGCAAGACTCGTAATAAGCTAGATGATTCCAAAGAAAATGTATAATATATATGGAAATGCATATTATATAAACTGAACTTTTTACTGAATTTTCAATCCAGCTCATAATTTATTTGTTTCCAAAGGTAGCATTTACAGCTGTATTTCACTTCACTGAAGCTTGTGTTAAGGGTGGTGCGGTGGTGATAGAAAGTAAGTCTCCAGTACCTCACTAACTGTTGGTGTTCTTTAGCTTCAGCATTTCATTCTATCAAGTCCCCGGCCTTGTTTCATCTCTGTATTCCTTTGATTTTTATGTTCTCGGAGATGTTGAACTGAAAAACTAGAAACCATTCACGCTGACTAAACAAATTATTTGTCGAAACCATGACAGAACCAAGGGCAAGGATTGCGGTCACGTAAAATTGGTATGAGTTCCACCCCCTCCCCTTGCTGTACTGACCAAAGGGGTGCTATCCTTGTGGTTTACTATTGTCTTTGCTGTTCTTTTCATGTATCTATTGCTAAAATATAGCCGTTTGGCCATTTTGGGGGGGGGGGGGGGGGGGGGGAGGGGAACTGTCCTTTTGGCTTTCTGTTTGTAATGTTTTCATTGGTAAATGTGTTTTATGTTGGCGTTCCTTTGCCTTTGGTGTCTCAGATGGGAGGTGTAAAGTAATTGTATCGATTTCTTATTATTGCCTACACTTCTAGTGCAGTTTATATTTTCATTTCCTTTGGGATCAGGGTTTTCAAGATCTTGAAAATTAATACGAGGGTCACTGATAATGCCAAAAAGCCGTAACAAGCTAGCCTGACAAAGAAAACTTGTTTGTATAGTTTTGTCTGGTACGTGTGCTCTTTGTTTCCAGTGGGAACATTTATTAAGAAAATAAGACAATTTAAATATAATGAAAATTTTACCCCCCCCCCCCCCCCACCCAAAAAAAAAAAAAATTGTAGTAAAAGGTTCTGATATTTTTCATATATCTCCTAGAATAATAAATTGTGGATACGTGGATACTCGTTAGAACAACCTCGGCGAGGCCGTTCTAACGAGTACTCTCAATGTAGGATTTAATCTAGTCCCGTAATCTATGATTTTGAGCAGAAATAAGAAAAAATAATGTATATCCCTGAAAACCCATTTTACTATGTAAAAGTGGGATAAAAGCGGGTCAGAATTATATAGGCATGTTTTCGTGATGATCGCATCTGGTGCACACAACCATATAGTGGGGGGTAGATCGTTAAACGTGCAACAGTTTATCTTTTCATTTCCTTTGGGATCAACGAGCCCATTGGGATCTTAAAACTTTATAAGTGGGTCAGTGATAAGACCGTCTTTGCCTTAACTTGGTCTGATCGAGAAAACTTAGTTCTAGATTGCCACTTTAGTACATTTGTTTTTTGTTCCAAAGGCAACCTTTATACCTTGTTTTTCGTTTTCAGTGCTATCGTTTTGGGCGTTACAAAAAAGAAGGAGCACGATTTTCTGCAAAGACTTAAACATTTTCTATCCTGGTTATATAATGTTGTAACAAAAAGGATAAAACCATGTGTGTTTTCTGTCTTGACTAAAAGTTCGGATGGCATTAAATTTCGAGTGCTGGTAATGTTATCACACGAAAAGGAGGTTGATGAATCCATAGAGAAATTAAAAGAAGAAAATTTTCAAACAGGAATAACACAGAGGAGTGGAACATTGATGGTGAAACCAAGTGATAATTTTCTCCTAAAACTAGAAGGAGCTGAATTAAAGGTTCAAGGAGAATGTCTATTTCGAATATCTGTACAATCAGGAAGGATAAATCATCACGAATTCTTGGTGATTTCAAAACAGTTCGATTTTGTTCAGCTGCTGATATTCAAACTTACATCGGACCAAATATTGGACCTGCGGACCCTACAAAGGTATTATTATTGACCATGTTCTGGAGACCATTAGATTTTCAGTAGAATAGAAAAAATGCGTTTGCACTAGAAAATAAATGCATTTGTAGTTAGTTGTCTCTGCAATACACTGGTCAAAGCTCGTAAAGATCTGATAAGGGCTCCGCAAATGTGCCCTATAGTAATCACCCTGTCTGTCCGTCCGTCCGTCTGTCCGTCCACATTTTTTTATGTTTTTTTCTTAACCTACAAACCGTCAGACGCATCAACTTCAAACTTTAAATATAATGTCACAATATCATTACATAATTTCATGGAAAGTTACGTAACTTTAGCTACAATACTCTGAGAGTTATGACCCTTTGAAAAACTTTAAAATGTCGCGATTTAGACAAATAATTTGTTCAGTCCGCATGAAGGCCTCCTAACTCATCAGTGCAACATCTCCGTGAACACAAAAATCAAAGACCCACAGAGGTGAGACAACGATGAGGACTCGACAGCAAGAAACCACTGAAATGCTGGAGCAAAAGAAAACCAACAGTTAGACTCCGATGAGCCCAACCAGAGACAGTGCATCAGGCACCAACCAACATGATCTCTCTAATTCTCAATAAGACTTTACGTTGGAGCCGTCATAGAATCTGAGGCCTGACCCACCGGCGTGCAATTAAAGAGGGAAGCAAAGTTGCCAACCGTGATTGGGTTAACTACCATGCATGCAGTCTGTCGTATAATATCCATGTTGTACCCAATCTTTTTATATCGAAGAATGATTTAACGAAATTGGTTGCTGAAGTCATTGCGGTTATATATTTTTCTGAATTTATATGCTAAGTCACCATAAAATTCGGGTTCCGATAGACCTTGTTGCAGAAGAGATTTAAGTCCAATATTGAATTTTGAAATTAAATCAGAATGGCGTCTATAAAATTTTGAAAATGCTTTGCGTAGTTTATGGTACCGATAAGCCTGATTAAGGAATTAAGCCGTTAATAATTTATTACGAGTGTTGAAGTCAGTTACATGACTACACACTCTAGCAAATCGAATTAATTGCGAAATATAAACGCCATAGGATGGCGCACATGGAACATCACCATCCAAAAAAGGAAAATTTACAATCTCAAAATCAAAGTCATCGCGTTTATCATAAATTTTGCACGAAACAAATCCATCTACAATAGATAGATGTAAATCCAAAAACGGGACCTCGGTATCAGAAGAATTTGCTTTATTTAACTGAAGTTCTAGGGGGTAAATCTGACTGATCAAACCATCAAACCTTTAAACCCATCATTTTCAACATTTTAACGTAAGATCACAACAATATTAAACAATTTCATGGCAAGTTACTTAACTCTAGCTATAATACTCTGAGAGTTATTGCCTTTTGAAAAACAAAAA
The DNA here is from genome assembly GCA_963580285.1 of Lucinisca nassula. Taxonomy (NCBI): domain Eukaryota; kingdom Metazoa; phylum Mollusca; class Bivalvia; order Lucinida; family Lucinidae; genus Lucinisca; species Lucinisca nassula. The sequence goes on from OY757017.1 coordinate 40,528,960, forward strand.
TTCAGCTTTTCTTCGTCTTTTGTTTTCATCTTAATTTCAAAACCAATATAGATATCTAAATGAAAATGAAGCTGAAGTTATTGACAGTTGCCATATAGTAATACCCTTTCGATTTTTATTTATAACTTACAAACCGTCAAATGCATCAACTTCAAACTTTAGATATAAGGTCACAATATCATTACACAATTACATGGCAAGTAACGTAACTCTAGCTACAATACTCTAAGAGTTATGACCCTTTGAAAAAAATCCAACTCCTCTGTTGGCACTGCCGGGGCCCTGGTCAGTTTCACTGACAGCTCTAGTTAATATATCCAGACGTTTTATACATTGGTATTTGTTTTGACGTGAAAATATGCAAATACAATACAAAATACGTGTAAAAGTCTTTAATTCTGACTGAGAGAATAGCCAGCAGCATACTTAGAATTCCGCCGAAGGTTATCCCGTGCCTATGTGGGCGCAAAGTGAACCATTAAATGTAGGACAAGGTCGAATACGGATGATTGCATTAAAAATAGAAATGAAGGCAATGATCAGGAATCGATACATTTAGCTCCCGCCTCCCATCCAAGACACCAAGGGAAAAAACATCAACAGAAAACAACTTCACCGTTATGAGAAAGCAATAAGAACAATTATAATTTCCCAAAAATGGCCAATTGTTGTCATCCTTAGATGCAAGTTTAAACAAAGTATAATTAATGAAGCTCTTATAGTTCTTGAGAAATGGGCTTAAAGGCATTTATTCTTGTTTATTGAGGACCATCATTGCATTACATAATATTATATAGCCCTCAGTGCTGACTGAAGGGAACTCCTCTGTCTCCAACAGGTAAGGGGCCTCTTCGGGAAAAATCAATAGTTTACTAACTGTTGACTAGAGTGTACCTTATTGATTTTCCCCTTAATTGCCTCAGTCAGGGGTTCAACAAGAGCTACTAATCACCATATTAGGGGCTGCTTTTGATCTGCTTCAGTGAGTATATCACAGGGGCAATAAAACTATTATGAGCACACGGTGTGTCCTACCTTACAATAATAAATGCCTTTAAACATTAGTATTAGAACTGGGGTTGTCGCAATAAATAAAACAGTCAGCGATCTATTAAATGTAAGTCAATGTTAAAGATAATGGTTTGCATTAAACTTGACATGCCTAGATGCAAGTTTACACAAAGTTTCTTCTTTAATGGAGCTCTAATAGCTTTGCAACAGTGGACTTGGACATTAGGGTAAAAAGCTAGCGTTGGTGCAAGAATTCAGAAAGTCATTGAACCATGAAATGTAGATCAATGTCAAATATGGATGTTTGCATTAAAAAGATAGAAGTGAAGGCAATGATCAGGAATCGATAAAATTAACCCACAACTCCCATCAGAGACACCAAAGTGAAAGAAAAACAAAAATGCAATAACTAGACCCCAATGGAAACATCAATAGCCGAAAGCCGAAAGGACAGTAACTGTCCCACAAAATGGCCATCCAAAGCAAGAATATATAAGCAATACACACACTCAAAGACAAACCATAACAAAAATAAACCGCGACAGAAGAACCGCCTTGAAACGATCAGTGAAAATAATTTCACTGGTGGGTTGGGTGGGGGTGAGAACTTAAATCGATTTTACGTGACCGCAATCCCCTCGCTCATACTTCCGTCGCGATTTAGACAAATATTTTTTTCAGTCCACATGAAGGCCTCCTAACTCATCAGTGCAAGACAAAAACAAGAAGGTCAAGATGGTCCTGGATAGCTAACCTGATTTCAAAGATGTCAAATAGCTTCTGAAAGTTCTGGTGGCCATCTTGTTCATCAGAGCAGAACAATTTGAGCTAATTCGGGATAGGGTTACCTAGGCAACATTCCTGTGAAGTTTAAATCAAATTGGCAGAAGGGTTGACGAGGAGTTGTCATTTTATTATTTAAATCAAATTGGTGACCTGTTTTCAATTTTTTAGGTCTGGCGGCCATTTTGTTCATCCGAGCCAAGGATTTTAACTATTTTGGTAGAGGGTCACCTAAGCAACATTCCTATAAATATGTTCTATAAAAGGGTTATCCTTTGGAAGCAAGGAATACACCACAGAATTGGAAAACATGAAGTGTACATGTTTTTTCTGGGCCAGACTAGCTAGTTTCGGCCAATTGGGCCTCACCAGTGACCCTCAAATATTTTCAAAATTCCACAATAGAATCAATAATCCCAAAGGACAATAAAATATGAACTACACTATGATGTAGGACAGGGAGACTTTTTACGGCTGCCACACATTCCCAGACACCAGCTGTTTGATCGAAATTGGCCCAAGGGTTTAGGAGGAGTTGGCATCTAAAGCAAATTGTTGATGTTTTTCTTTTTTTAGCTCTGATGGCCATTTTATTCACCCAAGCTAGACAATTTTAGCTAATTTGTTAGAGGGTCATGTAAGCAACATTCCTATGAAGTCTGAATAAAATTTGCCCAAGGGTAGAGGAGGAGTTGCTATTTAAAGATTTTTTTTATTTTTATATCTGGTGGCCATCTTATTCATCAGAGCGGAACGATTTTTGCTATATTGGTTCTGGGTCACCCAAGCAACATGCCTATGAAGTTGAGTTGAAATTTGGCCCAAGGGTTGAGGAGAAGTTGGCATATAAAGCGGAAAGCCATTTTGTGAGGAAGTAACTGTCCGTTTTGCTTTCCGCTGTTGATGTTTCCATTAGGGTTTGTTGTTTCATGTTTGTGTTCCTTTCCCTTAGTGTCTCTGGTGGGAGCTGTGTTTTACTTCTATCGATTCCTGATCATTGCTTTCAATTCTATTTTTTTTATATAGTAACTAGTAAGAAAAGGTCACCCAGGAAATGTCATAATCCAGGACAGCAGCCGTCTCAAGTCACCTATAGAAAGTGACATGGAGGCACACACAAAAACAGACGAAACATGAACTAACGACACAAAGCCAAACTCAATCTCATGAGCTAGGCTAATGAATGTTTGCAGACAGTTTGAGACCAGTGTGAGGATGGCTGAGTTTATTTTCCGAGACGTTTAATAGATGTTTACGAAGTTTCGTCACTTTTCCGACTTTGACACTTTAATTGTTACGAGCCAAGCGTAGCAAAAGGAAATAAAAAGGCAAATCAGCAACAGGTCCTTGAATATTTAACAAATGTATTCACAAAATGTTTTAGTGAAGTTTGCTAATATTATGAATTAATAAATAAACAAATTCTACTAAGCTCTGAAGTCAAATGCCCTTAAATAAAGTCATGATGCCGTATCCAACAAGTATGGGTAACTTAGTCCAAATTAAATGATAATACTTCTATAGTAATCCAAATAAGAAGTGAAGGCAAAGATCAGGAATCGATCCAATTAACCCTTACCTCCCATCAGAGACACCAAAGGGAAAGAAAAAGCTAGACCCCACTGGAAACGCCAACAGTGGGAAGCCAAAAAGGACAGTTACATTCCCACAAAATGGCCATGCGACTATAAACAAAAAAAAAACAAAAAAGATATAAGCTATACACACATTCAAAGACGAACTATAACAAAAAAAAAAAACGCGACAAGAACATCTCCGAGAACACAAAAATGAAAGAAGCACAGAAACAACGCTGCAAGAAATAACTCAAATCCTGGAGTAAAAGAAAACAACAGTAAGACTCCGATGGACCCGACCAGAGACTATCAGCTACCAACCAATATTACGTAAAATTAAATTCAAATTATTTGTAAATTAAAAATCAAAAATGAGTTCCTTTAAGAGCAATGAAAACATTCATAAGAAAGAAGATGGGCCATACTACGTAGTTTCGGCTAATAAAGCCTCATCAGTGACCCTGTAATGATCCGGCAAAGAAAGCCAGAGGAAACGTACTGCAATTTTGCGAATTTCGAATAGGCAGTCGATTCAAAGACTGATATAAATCCAAAAGGGGTCCAAATAATTAAAAACCTGTCTAGAATGAGTCTAAACCAATGATTTATTTCTGATTTCTCATAGAATCTGAGGCCTGACCCACCGGCGTGCAATTAAAGAGGGAAGCAAAATTATCAATCGTGATTGGGTTAATTACCGCGCATGCTGTCTCTCGTATAGCATTTATGTTGTACCCAATCTTTTGATATCGTAGAATCTTTTTACGAAATTGGGTACTGAAGTCATTGCAAGTATATATATTTTCTGAATGTATATACTAAGTCATCATAAAATTCGGGTTCCGATAGACATTGTTGCAGAAGAGATTTAAGTCAAACATTGAATTTTGAAAGTAAATCGGAATTACGCCTATAAAATTTAGAAAAAAAAAGCTTATTGTGGCCACGTAAAATCGATGAAAGCACCCCCCCCCCCCCCCCCCCCAGTGGAATTCGTTTCCGCTGACCGTTTCAAGGCGGTTCTTCTGTCGCGGTTTATTTTTGAGTGTTTGTGTCGCTTGTGTTATTTTATTTTTGGATAGCCTATTGGCCACTTTGTGGAAAAGTAACTGTCCTTTTGGCTTTCCGCTGTTGGTGTTTCCATTAGGGTCTGTTGTTTCATGTTTTTGTGTCTTTCCCTTTGGTGTCTCTGATGGGAGCTGTGGGTTGATTGCTTCGATTCCTGATCAATGCCTCCACTTCTATTTTGCGTAGGTAATGATACCATTAAGCCTGAAGTTTAGCAGTCAATAATTTTTACGATGGTTTAAGTCAATTATAGAAGTCGCAGATAAGATTGACTAGGCGGAGCTACGTATTCAGGTGTTGTCAATATATGTCAAATTCGCTGAGTACACCAGATGATTCGGTAGAGTGCCTTTCGCACGCTTTCTACAAGCGGACGAAATGGTCATATACGCCACAGCTATGCTTGCGTTACAGTTGAATTCACACAATCTGGTGACTGGTTTACTTTTTTGTTAATGGAATATTCCTGAGGCAGGTACAAACGATAATCTTATCTGCGACTACTATACATGACTAGACACTCTGGCAAATCGAATTAATTGAGAAATATAAACGCCATATGATGCCACAGAAGGAATATCAACATCCAAGAAAAGAAAAAAAACATACAATCTCAAAAATCAAAATCATCGCGTTTAATATAAATTTTACAGGAAACAATTCCATCTATAATTGACAAATGTAAATCCAAAAACGGGGTCTCGGTATCAGAGGAATTTGCTGAAGTTCTGTGGGTAAATTTGACTGATCAAACCATCAAACCATCGAAATAGGTATTGTCCGTTTTGGCTTTCCGTTATCGATGTAATTATTAGGGTATAGTTAATTCATGTTTGTGTTTTTTTTTCTTTTGGTGTCTCTGATGGATGTGTGGGTTAATTATATCGATTCTTGATCTTTGCCTTTATTTCTATGTTGAGGTCAACTTTAGATGGCCTGATTAACCTTTGTGAGAAGGAATATGTAAATATTTGACAGAGCTTTGCCCTTATCAAACTTTGACTTTGTGATGACCTAGAGTTACAGAAAATATCTCAAAAACTGCTTATCGGTATCATAAACTACGCAAAGCCTTTTCAGAATTTTATAGACGTCATTCCGATTTAATTTCAAAATTCAGTGTTAGACCTAAATCGCGATGGAAGTAAGGAATAGGATTGTGGCTACGTAAATCGATTTAAGCCCCACCCCCACCCCACGTTGAATTCGTTTCACTAACCGTTCCTAGGCGGTTCTTCTGTTGTGGTTTATTTTGTTATGGCTTGTCTTTGAGTGTGTGTATCGCTTATATTATTTTGTTTTGGATAGCCAAATGGCCATTCTGTGGGAAAGTAACTGTCATTTTGGCTTTTCGCTAGTGATGTTTCCATTAGGGTCTAGTTGTTTCATGTTTGTGTTTCTTTCCATTGGTGTCTCTGATGGAAGCTGTGGGTTAATTGTATCGATCCCTGATACTTCTATTCCAAGGCGGTTCTTCTGTCAAGGTTTATTTTTGAAATGGCTTGTCTTTAAGTGTGTGTATCGCTTATATTTGTTTTGGATAGCCAATTGGCCATGTTATGGGAAAGTAACAGTCCTTCCGCTGGCGGCTCTGATGGGAACTGTGGGTTAAGTATCGATTCCGGACCATTGCCTTCAATTATATTTTGCGCCCCTCTTTAATTGCACGCGGGTGGGTCAGGCCTCAGATTCTATGACATATAGAAAAGCGTAAAGGCTTGCTGAGAATTAGAGAGTATCTAACTTTTAGTAATGTTGGTTGTGCCTGATGCTCTGTCTATGGTCGGGCCCATCGAAGTCTAACTGTTGGTCTTCTTTTTCTCCAGCATTTCACTGGTTTCTTGCTGTCGAATCCTCACCGGTGTTTAATCTCTGTGGTTGTTTGATTTTTGTGTTCACGGAGATGTTGCACAGATGTGTTAGGAGGCCTTCATGCGGACAGAACAAATTTGTCTAAATCGCGACGGAAATTAAGAGAGGATTGTGGCCACGTAAAATCTATTTAAGCCCACCCAATCAGTGGAATTCGTTACACAGACCGTTCCAAGGATGTTCTTCTGTCGCGGTTTATTTTGTTATGGTTTGTCTTTAAGTGTGTGCATCGCTTGTATCATTGTGTTTGGATAGCCGATTGGCCATTTGGTGGGAGAGTGGCTGTCCTTTTGTCTTTCCGCTATTGATGTTTCCATTGGGGGCTAGTTGTTTCATGTTTGTGCTTCTTTCCCTTTGGTGTCTTTGATGGGAGCTGTGGGTTGATTGTATCGATTTCTGATCATTGCCTTCACTTCTATTAAGCTATGCTCATGAACTTTTGCAGGCAGTTATGGTCTGATATTTAGACGGCCTTTTAAACTTTGGCCGATTTTTGGTAACAATATACTGTACTATTTTTAAACTCATTGTGACCTTTGGAAGCCATTAATGACGATGATTAGTCTATGAATTGCCCAATTTATGGACGGACATGTGTTTGAGCATAGTGCTTCACATACACATTTTTTCTTTATTATGTATAGCTTGCTATTATGAATTTTGTTAATAAAATCTTGTTAATGGACTCATGTGAAGTCATTTTATTATTTCAGAGTCATAAGGAAATGAATCAAGAGCATGAAACATGGAACATTTTGTCTTAATGCTAAGTGAAAGCAAACATGGAAATGAACACAAGAAGATTGTGTCATTCATAAGGTCTCTGAAACAAATCTTTGCCGGTTGGCTTGCTTCTTTGACCTCAGCTTTTAGCTCGCCTGTACAGATGTAACGAAGGATACTGTGCTGCCAACAACACTAGTCTTAAAAATATTTTCTCAAAACAGATAAACGTACGGGATATTGTAGAAGATATTCATTAATGGCAATTTTCTAATAATGGCAAAACATGACTGGTGATTTTTATATTTATGCTTTTAAGAAAATGCCCCTGTGGAATTCGTTTCTTTGACATTTCCAATGCGGTTTTTCTGTCGCGGTTTATTTTTGTTATGGTTTGTCTTTGAGTGTGTGTATGGCTTATATCATTTTGTTTTGGATAGCCAATCGGCCATTTGGTGGGAAAGTAACTGTCCTTTTGGCTTTCCGCCATTGATGTTTGCATTAGGGTCTAGTTGTTTCATGTTTGTGCTTCTTTCCCTTTGGTGTCTCTAATGGGGGCTGTGGGTTAATTACATCGATTCCTGAGCATTGCCTTCACTTCTATTTTACTATAGGGTAATGACATGAAGGATAATGAATGCATTGTTTTTTAAGCGTTTGATAACCGTGCATTCGGTATAAATTCGATTTATTTGCTTCGAGTTCTGTAAACTTTTATTAAAAATATACGTGAAAAATTTCTTTTGTATCTGAGTATATTTTCAAATACGGATGCAAAAACTTAACGTTTTATTGACTGTGCGCTTTTACAGGGAGAAATGTTTGGTTCAGTTGAATATCGAGCTTCAAATGGAGTCTACGAAAGATGTCCATCTATCATTCACAGGTAAAGAATTCTCCATCCAATTTCAGTCATATATTGGCATTGAGTGAAAGAGGGTTTTATAGGGTTGTTTCTTTCTATATATTGTGCTGTAAATTTAATATTTATCAGTTGATATAACTGAATAAATTATTTCATAAATGTATAAATTACAGTTTATCAAAATAAATAAATAAATATATAAGATCTCTGCAACTTGTTTTCGTTATCAACTGAATCTCAGAAAGGCATATGTGCTTCACAATTCTGTAAGTTAATTAAACCAGGATAAAAGTTAAATACATGTAGTTTGTTTTATAAGATTATCATTTGTGTTTCTCTTATGAATCGTAACCGTCGCTTCCAGTATGCTGTTTCACCACAAAAATACTCAGATGCAGATGCCATAAAGATGCTAGAATTTCTTATTGACAATATTTCAGCAAACTATGAGCAAACCGATCGGTACTAACTGTGCTCCGTTGCTTGCCGCGTTATTTCATACTCGTATGTAGGGTACTTTGTACAAGGTCTCCTCAAAGCAGGCAAGAAACATCTTGCAAAACAATTCAATTTCACCTACAGATTTATGGGCAATTTATTGTCTCTGAGAAAAAAAGGCAGAGTACTTGTAATACATCTATGTGAACTTGAAATAAAGGAATCAACGAAGACTGCAGTCTCCTCCTGATACTCAGATTGTTATCTCTACACTGACAATGCAAAGCTTTCTACTAGGCTATACGACAAACGGGATGAGCTCAATTTTCCCATTGATAAATTTCAAATTATCAGGTCTTAATGGGACGTAGGAAAGTGCTCACGCTCACTAAATGGTTGTTGAACCAGAGCCAGGGTATCACAATACCAGACTGTTTGCAACACTTGAAAAGTATGTGGGAGACCCTGATCTGGTAAGTCCCAGCAATGTGGCTGTTTCCAGAATATTCCTTATGTTTTGCCAATGATCAGCCATAAGTAGACGGGGATGCCCCCCATTCTCTTTCATATGGATTATATATTTCTCAACTTATTCGTTTCGCTAGTTTTATCTCATGTCGACGATTTTAATAATCGGAATAAACTTCTTACTGATAAGCTTCTTAAACATGGCTATCGGCATTATAAACTTGGGAAAGCAATTTCTGAATCTGAACTAGTTAGAAAAATAATACAAAAGACACTTCTGCAACAGGGCATATCAGAAACAGAGTCCAGAGGAAGAAATCTGATTTTTAGAATGAATTCAAAAAGATAATTAAACGCTATAAAAGAATGGGATACAATATAAATGTTATGCGACAGACAGCATGCCTAGTATTTAACCCAAGTATGGTTGGTGCTTCCCTCTTTTTATTGCACGACGGCGTGGGTGGGGTCACGTCTTTGACTCGACGGTCCAATGTTATGATGATGATGCCTGTTGATTTGTCTTAATTTGGCTCTTCGTGGTTTACCCGGTGGTTTTCTTTAGCTCCAGCTTACAGTGTTCGGAACAGGCTCCGAGTTCTCATCTTTAATTCATTACAGTTACTCAATTTGATTTGTATTTCAGTTTACTCTTATCTGTATGTTATTCTGTGGTCTATTGATGAGTTAGTTACCTTCAGATGAACCTACTATTTTGTGTCTTGTAAATATTATTAGAACCTAGAGTGAAGATTGGGGCCATGGAATCGATTTTTGTTGTTGTTGTTTTTGTTGTTTTCCTCATTGTTAGTAACTCTCTCCTGTTGTTGCCTCTTGGTAGGCTGTATTCCCTGATTGTGCTTTTTCTATATTTTTGTTAGAAGGATGTAAATGTTCTGAAAATGGAGTAATCCTTTGGAAGCAAGATCTACAGCACAGAACAGAAAATTATGGAGTGTACAAAAGTTTTCTTGGCCAGAATAAGTAGTTATCAGTGACCCTTAAATATTTCCTGGTTTCCGCAATGAAATCGATGATCCCAAAGGACTAGAAAATATAACCCACACTATGATGCAGGGCGGGGAGACTTTTTACGGTCGCATCAAAGAAGGTTGGTTATATAGAAGCTACGCTAGAAGGCAGATAAACAAAACTTGCGTTAGAAGGAAGGTAAGCGTTGTTATATTAGAAACAGGGTGCGCAAGGCCATGCTCGAAGAAATCGGACTATGTTAATCGGGCGGAAAGTGAGACTTTTTTTATTTGGGAAGGTTAGTAATTCTATTAGGAGTATGGCAATAGAGGTCATGCTAGAAACAAAGGTCGCACGGCTATGCTTGGAAGAATGTGAGCCAGACTATCCTAGATGGGTGGTAAGCGTGGCTTTGTTAGAAGGAAGGTAAGCAAGATAAAATGGAAGGTAATTAAGGTTATGCTAGACATATGTAAATTAGGCTATGCTTGAAGGTATGTAATGAGTGCTAAGAAAGGCAAGCTATACGTACTAGACGGAAGGTAAGGGAGGCTATGTTTGAAGGCAGACAAACCATCGCTATGCTCAAAGAAAGGTGAGCTCAGCCTCGACAACTTAAAAGGATAGTAAGGAAGGTTATGCTAGTTTGAAGAAAAAAAAACAAGTATAAATTAGAAAGAAGTGAAGCAATGTAATAACAGAAGAAAGATAAACAATGGCAAGGTGAGGAATGTCGTGTCAGAAGGAAGCTAAGCAAGGCAGTGTTAGAAAGTAAGTAAACAATGCTATATTAGAAAGAAGGTGAGCAGGGCTTTGCAGGAAGAAATGGTTAGTAAGGCTATGTAAGAAAGAAGTAAGCAATATGTTGGAAGGAAGGTAAGAAATGTAGTGCCTGAAGAAAGGCAAGCAAGGCTACGTCAGAAAGTAAGTAAACAAAGGTGGTAAACAAGGCTGTGTTAGTAAAGAAGGTAAGGGAGGAAGGTAAATACAACAGAAAGAAAAAGGTTACCAAAGCAAGCCCACGACAGTAATTAAAAGCAACCGTAAGAAAGAAAAGGGTCAGTGACAAGAAGGCACACATAAGAAAACTTGCAAAACAAGACTTGCACCGACACACAATTTCATCTAGTTACTACATCAAATATGACCTCACCCCTTGAGAAGGCTCCTTTTGGCGGAAATTTTAATCGTTAATCGTTTGATATTCTACGCATCACCCCCTTTAATTTGGTATGCCACGTGAATTTGTTCTGAAAAACTTAATTTTGACCCCTACCGATCCTCTAAGCGCGAACCCAAGGACATGGCCCGGAGGTAACAAACTTATCCTACAATACGTTATACACCTATCATTACTGGGTATATGTGCAAAATATGGCAGATATTTAGTTGACTTAGTAATTTAATTTCGTTATTTGATAATTTTGATACCTGCCCAGGGTCCATGGGTGTGGGCAAAAAATATGTGTTTCTTTGGTTGGATTCTGACCTCTATAGGAGGAAGCATTATGACAGACGGACGGACGAACGGAGCGATCACAATATCTCCGACGCTTTTAATAAAAAAGAACCACATACAAGAAACTGCAGAGGAATGACCGCCATGGGGCGGTCAGCAGATCCCAAAAAATTGGAAGAAAGGAATGCAAATAACTCAAGGTGAATGAAGGTATCCATTTATCTTATGTTAATCTCTGTTGCAGAATTTCCCGACTCGGCATTTTTATGCGAGCTTGCAAGTGAAATCGGGGAGGAATGGTTTCTGCTTGGGGTGTGTCTAGGCCTGAGTCCCAGCTATCTAGAGACTATACACAGACAGAACAGTCCAGTCAGAACAAACCAAACGGCAAGTATTTCTGAATCACATTTCACAGTTTTCAACGTTTCAAAAATAGACCTTAAGAAAAACTGCAGAACTGTTTTGTAGGCGAAAAGAAATAGTGAAAACCAATGATTGACTTTTTGATTTAATTCAAATATTAATGATGAAAATATATATAAAATTGCTTTTAATTCACAAAAGTGTGTTGATTTGAAATTGTTATTTGTTTTCTTGTCTTAGAATCTTCAGAAATTGTCAGGGAAGCTGGAGACTTTCTTGTACCGTCACTTTCGACGTACAGGTCATTCTGTAAATAACATTGTTATACAACCAGTGAAAAAACTTTATTACGATGGAAATTCTACATCTAGATTCAAAATCATCAAAAGACATGAGGCTGAACTGAAATGGATTAAATCTTTACGGACCCCATTTCCACTGGGATTTAATGACAACATTTATCATGAGAGTAATATTTCCAGAATGCCGGACTTTGATACTTTCTCGCTCCTGGAATGTCGACAACGCAGAACTAGATCTCACGGCACCAGGAAAAATGGTAACTTTAAACGTAAATTACGTGCGTTTAAACGAAACAATACAAGACTGAAGTGACTGTCAATTATATTATTAAATCATGGACGCCACTCTATGCTTTCATTTTTAAGTTCATTACCCGTTTCTGTTTTACGTCTTCTGGACACCGAGGCGAATAAATTCTACAATAGTTCTAATCAGTTATATGATGCGGCTCTCTTAACTAGAGGCTATACTCAGCATACTCTCCGTCCTTACATTGATTCTGAAATTAATCATAAACGCCATTTCTTCAAAATATCCTTCATTAATAAGGGTATGGATTTTATAGATTTGCCCAGTATCTTCCGTGAGAGCTCGGTGCTTTCTTCCATTCCTGCTTATTTTCAAAATACTGAAACACCTATAATTTGCTATAAATATAACAAACCTTTTAGATCTATCATTTTTAATTTCAATAAACTTGTTTCAGATCTTGATATTGATACTAATACTCCTGATTCATGTGATTGTAAAAACTCAGTGTATTGCTATCCTGCTGCTGGTCATGTAATTACTGGCAATTTGAAAATTATTCCTGATTCTAGGATAAGGAATATAATTTCTAAAGGACCGAAATATCGGTTTCCTTCTGAAATTGATTTCAGTAAATGTAGAGATAAAATCGCTGCTTCCATTAATGAATTCGGTAATCGATGGTGTAAGCGAGAGTATGTTGAGCATAAAGCCCTTAAGGACTGGAAACTTAGCATTTTAAAACTAGTGAATAAACGCATTTCTTTCTATTCTGAAAATACTAACTTATTACCCCCTATGCCTAAGACGTCTTTACGTCATCTTAAACTAGGTATTCAAGAATTTCATAAGAAGTTTGTTTTGGCCCCTGCAGACAAGGCCGCTAACAACGTCGTCGTTGTGTGACGGCTCCACTATGTTAACACACTTAGCAGGAGCTTGGTGGTACTAAAGCCTATGAACTTCAGCCTTTAGCTGAAGAGAACTATAGTAGATAAACTTATTTGTCATTCAGCCACCAAGTTTGCTGTGTGTGTTACCGAAGGCCAAGACAAGCTTCCTATGCTATACTGGATACCAAAACTTCATAAAAGACCTTACAAAGCACGGTTTATTGCAAATTCTAGCTCTTGCACTACCACTGAACTTTCTAAATTATTAACTTCCTGTCTTACTGCTATTAAAACACATGTGATTAAATATTGTGATAAAGTCTTTGAAAGATCAGGAAGAAATCTGTTTTGGTCTATAAAAAAATCGAATGAGGTTTTAAATAAATTGAAACCCAGACATTTTCGTGCTTCAAGTCTGTCTACTTACGATTTTTCCACTCTTTACACTACACTTCCTCATAATCTTATAAAAGAAAAGCTTAATGATTTAATTGAATGGGCTTTTCACAGAGAAGATTCTCTCTATCTTGCATGTAATGTCAGAAATGAATTTTTCACTTCTAAAGAGCATAAGAATTATACACTTTGGTCATGTCAGAAAGTGTGTGATGCCCTCACCTTTCTACTTGACAATATTTATATTAAATTCTGTACTAAATTATTTAGACAAATTGTGGGTATTCCGATGGGTACGAATTGCGCACCTCTTGTGGCTGATCTGTTCTTGTATTGTTATGAAAGAGACTTCATGTTGTCGCTTTCCATTGATAATCAATCTGAAATTATTGAAGCTTTTAGCTCAACTTCTAGATTTTTAGATGATTTATTAAATATTGATAAAACCTATTTCGATGGTTTGATCAATCAGTTTGTTTGTTTGATTTGAGGTTTAACGTCCCCGTCAACACTGTAAAGGTCATTTTGGAGACGTTGCTTCCAATTTTGTGGGACTTTTACCCGACATTGAAATGAAATGACATCTCAAGCCCTGTCGCCCAATGATGAGCGGGCCGGATTCAGCTCTGCGTGTAAGCATCATGCAGCCCATATATTTCTTCAAGCCCCTATGGGCGGGGGCTTTTGATCAGTCAGATTTACTCCCCAGAACTTCAGGTAAATAAAGCAAATTCTTCTGATACCGAGGCCCCGTTTTTTGATTTACATCTATCTATTGTAGATGGGTTTGTTTCGTGCAAAATTTATGATAAACGCGATGACTTTGATTTTGAAATTGTAAATTTTCCTTTTTTGGATGGTGATGTTCCTCGTGCGCCATCCTATTGCGCAATTAATTCGATTTGCTAGAGTGTGTAGTCATGTAACTGACTTCAACACTCGTAATAAATTATTAACGGCTAAACTTCTTAATCAGGGTTATCGGTACCATAAACTAGGCAAAGCCTTTTCAAAATTTTATAGACGCCATTCTGATTTAATTTCAAAATTCAATATTGGACTTAAATCTCTTCTGCAACAAGGTCTATCGGAACCCGAATTTTATGGTGACTTAGTATATAAATTCAGAAAAATATAAAACCGCCATGACTTCGGCACCCAATTCCGTAAAATCATTCTTCGATATAAAAAGATTGGGTTCAACATGGATGTTATACGACAGACTGCATGCATGGTAGTTAACCCAATCACGGTTGGCAACTTTGCTTCCCTCTTTAATTGCACGCCGGTGGGTCAGGCCTCAGATTCTATGACGGTTCCAACGTAAAGGCTTATTGAGAATTAGAGAGATCTAATTCAAGGTAATGTTGGTTGGTGCCTGATGCTCTGTCTCTGGTCGGGCCCATCGGAGTCTAACTGTTGGTTTTCTTTTGCTCCAGCATTTCAGTGGTTTCTTGCTGTCGAGTCCTCACCGTTGTCTCACCTCTGTGGTTCTTTGATTTTTTAATTGCACGCGGGTGGGTCAGGCCTCAGATTCTATGACGATTCCAGCGTAAAGGCTTACTGAGAATTCGAGCGATCTAATTCAATGTAACGTTGGTTGGTGCCTGATACTCTGTCTCTGGTTGGGCCCATCGGGGTCTAACTGTTGGTTTTCTTTTGCTCCGGCATTTCAGTGGTTTCTTGCTGTGGAGTTGTTTGATTTTTTGTGGTCACGGAGATGTTGCACTGATGAGTTAGGAGGCCTTCATGCGGACTGAACAAATTATTTGTCTAAATCGCAACGGAATTAAGGGCGAGGATTGTGGCCACGTAAAATCGATTTAAGCCCCCCAGTGGAAATCTTTTCACTGACCGTTCCAAGGCGGTTCTTCTGTGGCGGTTTATTTATGTTGTTGTTTGTTGCTTACTGTGTGTATCACTTGTTCTTTTTATTTTGGATGGTCATATGACCATTTTGTGGGAAAGTAACTGTCCTTATGGTCTTCCTTTGTTTAGGTTTCCATTATGGTCTGGTCGCTTAATGTTTGTGTTTCTTTCCCTTTGGTGTCTTTGATGGGTGGAGTAAGTTAATTGTATCGATTCCTGATCTTTGTTACTTCTACTTTGTCTGCCAATGATACAGACAAAGATGACGCTTGGTGTGGCCCATTTAAAGGATGTTACGCAAGGCGCAGTCCGCTTGGCGGGAATTTTACAGGTTTAATTTTATAACGGGTAGGCATGGCGCAGCCCGTATGATGCAGACTGTGTTTTGTACAACCAACATGATGAAGGTTACCCTCGGCGAAGCCTATTTGACAGATATAACGCTTGGTACAGAGTGCTTGCGCAAACCCTTTGACCCTTTAATGGAGATTGGGCATGGCAGAGCCCGTTCGATGGATGTTACACTTGACGCACCCCATTTGGTAGGGTTGACTCGTTGCAGCCCATTTGATAAGGTTACGCTCGGTCGGCCCATGCGAACGAGGGTACAATTGGCGCAGTCTCTTTGACAAGAGATTGTATATCATCTCATTAACATTTTCAGATTTTATATTCATGGCGAGCTGATAGCGACTGCCTACCTGACCTTGGTGTGTCTACCTTGATGCTTGCTCTGACAAAAACTGGTAGAAATGATTTGGTTATGATGCTCAATAAAGTAATGACAAAACTGTAAGTTGCTACAGCCAATGGAATGTTAGAATGCTCAATATTTGTCTAAGATACTTATATGATCTGACATTCTTTGTCATATTCGAAGCTTAAGTATTGAGTACTACAATTTCCAATGACTCCATTAACATGTAAAAAAGTAGCCCAAGGGCGACGAGCGCTCACCTGAGTCACGGTTACAACTGGCCCTGTGGACTGGAGAAAAAATCTCTTCAGGTGTATACCTAGTTTTTACCTAGTATCTTCCGGGACAGTTCGGTTATTTCACCCATTCCTGCTTAATTTCAAAATACTGAAACACCCATAAATTGCTATAAATGTAATAAACCTGTTAGATCTATCATTTTTAATTTCAATAAACTTGTTTCTGATCTTGATATTGACGCTAACACTCCTGATACATGTGATTGTAAAAATTCAGTGTATTGCTATCCTTGGTTTTCTTTTGCTCCGGCATTTCAGTGGTTTCTTGCTGTGGAGTTGTTTGATTTTTTGTGGTCACGGAGATGTTGCACTGATGAGTTAGGAGGCCTTCATGCGGACTGAACAAATTATTTGTCTAAATCGCGACGGAAGTAAGGGCGAGGATTGTATCCTCGTAAAATCGAATTTAGTCCCCCAGTGGAATTCGTTTCCGCTGACCGTTCCAAGGCGTCACTTCTGTCGTGTTTCATTTTTTATGTTTTTTCTTTGGGTGTTCGTGTCGCTTATATTATCTTATTTTGGATAGCCTCTTGGCCATTTTGTGGGAAAGTAACTGTCCTGTTGACTTTCCGCTGTTGATGTTTCCATTGGGTTTTGTTGTTTCATGTTTGTGTTTCTTTCCCTTTGGTGTCTCTGATTTGTGCTGTGGGTTGATTGAATCGATTCCTGATCATTGCCTCCACTTCTATTTTCATACCATACAAAAGTGGCAGCAATCTTGGTCATGTGAATTGGACCATTTCAACAAAACATTTGTTCCCCGTTTCCCTGAAAGCTGCACATCAAATTTTATAGAAATTGGCCAAGCATTTTCTGAAGATGAAGTCATTTTTAATGTTGACAGACATTTCACTCCTAGTGACCTTGGGCCAAAATTTAAAATGACCTTGACCACTGACATTTATACAAAACCTATTTCCATTTTTTTTGATAAATGCACTGTCTCACCTTTTTCCCATACATACGCCTAAGGAATTAAATAATTTGATCTTGCCATAAAATAGGTCCAGGTAGCTCAGGATCATCATTTATATAACGTTTGTAGGGCTCTTGCTGTCTGCTAAGTTTCAAGGTCATCTGACTTACGGTTCTGGTGAAGATTGTTGAAGTGTGTTTTGCTTATATGGGCATGGCGGCCATCTTGGTCATGTGACTAGGACAAATTATGTAGACTTTAGTTCCCATGAAGCATAGGTGTTCTATATAACTTCAACTGGTCTTGGGGTTTCTGAGGAGAAGATGTTTGAAATTCTGATGGTCATTCAATCCTGTGACCTTGAGCTAAGATCATTGGATGACATTGACCTTTGATATTCATGAAGGTTCATATAAGTCCTATTTCCATTTCATAATCTATGATTGTATTGCATACAAGCACTATTTTACCTTCTTCCAATTCAAATGCCTTAGGAACCAAATTTTACCTTGTCGTAAAATAGGTCAAGGTCGACCCAGGGCCATCATTTATATAACTTTTGTAGGGCTCGAGTCCCTTTTGCTGTCTGCCAAGATTCATGGTCATCTGACTTATGGTTCTAGAGAAGATTTTAATCGATCTTTACCTTATATGGGCATGGCAGCCATCTTGGTCGTGTGACCCGGACAAATTATATAAATGTTAGTCCCCATGCATAGATGTTCTATATAAAATATGACTTCAATTGGCCTTGTGGTTTTGAGGAGATCTTTGAAATTCGGATGGTCATGCAACCCTTGTGACCTTGAGCCAAGGTCGTTGAATGACCTTGACCTTTGACATTCATGGAAGTTCATATAAGTTTTCATTTCATAAACTATGTTTGTATTGCCATTATTTTACCTTTTTCTCATTCAAATGCCTTAGGGAAAAATTTGACCTTGCCGCTAAATAGGGCAAGGTCAACCCAAGGTCATCATTTATATAACTTTTGTTGGGCTTGAGTCCCTTTTGCTGTCTGCCAAGTTTCAGGGTCATCTGACATATGGTTCTGGAGAAGAAGATTTTTAAAGGCTTTTAATTTATATGGGCATGGTGACCATCTTGATCATCTGACCTGGACCAATAAAATGAACTTTAGTTCACGCTAGGCATAAATGCTGTATATATAGTATGACTCCCGTTGGCCCAGTGGCTTCTGAGATGTTTGAAAGTGTGGACGGACGACGGACAACGAATCATTGGTATACTATAAGCTCACCTTGTGATGAGGTGAGCTAAAAAGCAAAGAAAAATCAAACAACCTACATCATACCATACATTGAAGTAAACAAAAAATCGAGTTAAGATAATAAATTTAATTCTTGTCAGAGTCTGAATTGTAATGTTCCTCACTCTGAAGTGTTCTGAACATTTAGTCACTTTGGAAATTTGATTGTTAATTTATATAAAGACAGAAAAAAAATACATTTTTCCATGTTAGATAGGGTGGAAAGGAGTAGAAGGAGCTAAAGGATTTAAATTTTCATATTTTATGCCAATTGCCACTTCCATTTCTTTTCCAGAAAATTGTAATTGTCCCTGAATATCCCAGCTCTGTATGACCCCTGTCCATTGTAGCCTTTCTAATTCTTAATAAATATATAGACTATTATCTCAATTTTTATTTTATTTTTCTTGTGAACATGCAATTTTATAGTAAAATAGAAGTGAAGGCAATTATCAGGAATCGATACAATTAACCCACAGCACCCATCAGAGACACCAAAGTGAAAGAAACGCAAACACAAAATAACTAGACCCTAATGGAAACATCAATAGCTGCCCACTGGCAGCCATGTATTTTAATAAACCATGGAAGCCGATGAAATTTGGACCCTATCAGCATAGTGGCTTCAGAGGACTGATGAGTGCTTGACTGTGCTGTTGCAAGACAATAGACAACAATTGACAACTGCCCATCTGTGGCAAGCAATAGGCCTAAAATTATATGGCAGATAGACCATTGTTTAAGGAATATTTCCATAAAAGTTTGACAAAATATCTTGAAAGGCGTAAATGTCATTTTTCCATTTTCAATATTATAGGTCTATGGAAACTCTTGACTTGTCATAGTAGCAAAACTAAAGAGCCAAATTCCATTTAAAACACAAAACCAGTAAAGGCAAATATGGTGAATATTTGCATACATTCTCAGCCTCATGGAGCATGTGCTTTATGGGGAGATAATATTTTAAGTATATTTTTAATTTATGTTTGGAAACCAATTAAAATGAGCAGTAGGCCTTAAATCATAAGGCAGATAGAAGATTGCTTATAGAATATTTCTATGACAAAAATATCTTGGCAGTAAATGCAAATTTTCAATTTGCCCCATTATAAGTCTATTGAAACTCTAAGTTGCCATAGCAACCAAACTAAAGAACAGAAATTCATAAAAAAAAACCTGTTCAGGCAAATATGGTGAATAATTTCATAAAAAGTAGAAGTAAAACAAAGATCAGGAATTGATACAATTAAATTACTCCACCCATAAAAGACACCAAAGGAAAAGAAATACAAACATTAAGCGACCAGACCATAATGGAAACCTAAACAAAGGGTGGCCATAAGGACAGTTACTTTCCCACAAAATGGCCATATGGCCATCCAAAACCAAAAGACACAAGCGACACACACAGTAAGTAACAAACAACAACATAAATAAATCGCCACAGAAGAGCCGCCTTGGAACGGTCAGTGGAAGAATTTCCACTGGGGGGCTTAAATCGATTTTACGTGGCCACAATCCTCGCCCTTACTTCCGTCGCGATTTAGACAAATAATCCGCCCAGCCCGCATGAAGTCTCAGCCTCATAGAGTATATGGTTTCTGAGATGACTTTTTTCTTTCCTGTTTTTGGGGGGCATTTTGGTTTCCATGGCAACTAGTAAATGTGAGCAGGTAGCCAAAAATCATATGGCAGATAGATGACAGCTAAAATAATATAAATATGAAACTTTTGTTAAAATATCTGCAAAGGCTTGGCAGGAAATACCATTTTGCAATTTTCCCCCATTATACCTCAATGGAAAACTGACTCAAAAATTACGTAAAAGTGTTGACTGGGCCATTAAACTCCAAAACAAACAAACAATACCTCAATGGTAACTCTAAGTTGCCAAAGCAACCAAACTAAGATCTTTGTTTTACTTCTACTTTCAATAATAAAAAGCCTGTTGGTTTAGGGTGGGGATCTTTAAGGTTTGAGATATTGGGCCTTTTATGAAGTGGAGGGGTGGGGCATGGCCCAAGGCACCCCAGGGAACCTCGATGTTAGTGTCACTGAATATCCCTAATCATAAGGAGCATGAATATATATGATTTAGGGGTGGAGCTCTGAATAGGTTCTCAGATATATGGCCTTTTGTGATGTGGAGGGGTGGGACATGGCCCTGTCACACCGCAGACCCCAAGGTTGGTGTCACTGAATGGTCTCATCATAAGGAACACGAGTATATATGTGGTTTAGGGGTGGAAATCTGTAAGGTTTCCAAGATACTAAGCCTTATTATGAAGTGGAGGGGGTGGGGCAATGCACCGGCGCATCCCAGGGGTCCCCAGGTTGGTGTCACTGAATGCATCTTATCATAAGGAACAAGAAAATATTTGGTTTAGGGGTGGGGATCTAAATGGTGTCTGATATATTGGGCCTTTTATGAAGTTGAGGGGTTGGGGCAATGTCCCGGTGCATCCTGAGGCCCCCGGTATCAATGAATTAGTCTTATCATAAAGAACAAGAATATATATAGTAAAGGGGTGGGATCTCAATGGTTTCTGAGATATATGGCCTTTTATAAAGTGGAGGGGGTAGGGCATGGCCTCGGCCCAACCCACGGGCCCAAGGTTGGCCTTTTATGGAGTGGAGGGGGCGGGGCAGGGCCCTAGCACAACCCCGTGACCTTCAGGTTGGCACAAAAGCATATGGCTGAGAGAAGAAACATTTCTATAAAAGTTTTGTCAAAATATCTGCAATGACTTGGCAGTAAATGCAATTTTTCAATTTTCCTCATTGAAAGTCTATGGAAACTCTAAGTTGCCATAGCAACCAAACTGATGAGCCAATTCTCATAAAAAACACAATCTTTCAATCCCCCAGCCCAAGGATGCTACAGAAAAAATTTGGGCTGAATCGGCATAGTTGCTTCAGAGGCGATGTCGTTTGGAAGTGTTAATGACGCAGACGACGACGACGACGGACAATGTCCATCCTATAAGCTCCCCCGGAGCCTTCGGCTCTGGTGAGCTAAAATATCAGCGATACACACACTCAAAACAAACCATAGCACAAATAAACCGCCACAGCAGAACCGCATTGGAAAGGTCAGCGAAACGAATTCCACTGGTGGGCTTAAATCGATTTTAAGTGGCAACAATCCTCGCACTTACTTCCGTCGCGATTTAGACAAATAATTTGTTCAGTCCGCATGAAAACCTCCTAACTCATCAGTGCAACATCTCCGAGAACATAAAAATCAAACAACCACAGAGATGGAACTACGGTGAGGACTCAACAGCAACAAACCACTGAAATGCTGGAGCAAAAACAAACTTAAGTTAGACTCCGATGGGCCCGACCAGAGACAAAGCATCAGGCACCAAAAGAAGTCGTAAGTCTTGTTTCCGCTTGTGATGTTTTGTGTTCACGGAAATTGTTGCACTGATGAGTTAGGGGGCGTTCATGCGGACTGAACAAATTATTTGTCTAAATCGCGACGGAAGGGCGAGGATTGTGCCCCCCACCCCCCAAGTGGAATTCGTTTCACTGACCGTTCCAAGGCGGTTCTTCTGTCGCGGTTTATTTTTGTTATAGTGTTTTTGTATCGCTTATATTATTTTGATTTGGAGAGCCAATTGGCCATTTTGTGGGAAAGTAACTGTCCTTTTGGCTTTCCGCTTCTTTCCCTTTGGTGTCTCTGATGGGAGCTGTGGGTTAATTGTATCGATTCCTGATCATTGCCTTCACTTCTATTTTTCATAATGATGACGTGGTTGATATTTGTGTTTATTTCCATTTGGTGTCTGGAATGGGAAGTGTGAAGTAAATGTATCGATTTCTGATCATTTCCTTCACTTCTGTTTTGACTGATAGATTGTTTTGGAATTAATGATACGTCAACCCTTATAACGTTGTTGGTAATTTTGTGTCGTCTCCCAGAGAAAGAGCGTAAAGAGACAGACGAAAGCGAAATGAGATAAAAGTGAGGACAAAGAAATAGGGCAATGAATGAAAGTGTAGAAAAATAAATAACAACATCCCCATCTCTACCCTTACCTGCTGCAGGGACAGCAGGGCTTGTCCATCTGCAAGCCAGTATCAGTTGAACGTCCCAATGACGAAAGATTCACGTCATCTTTGCTTTCCTGACCACCCCCACTTCTATTTGATATCTGTTTTGGAAGAAAAACCCATCAAAATTACAAAAGAAAATGTTCAACCTTTACAGCCAAATTTTGACAAGTTCTTGTTCCAAATATACCAGCTTCTTAAATTTTACAACTGGTATTTCGTAAGAATTTTCTTTGTTCTCACAAAAGATTTTGGACAAAAATCTTAAAGAGCAGGCTGCGGAGCACCGGTCATATTCAGTGGGCGTTAAAGGTAAAGGATTAAAAAAGGACCAACTTACTGCCATTGCCGTTTGGGTTTGTTCATTTACTTTCCATTACATGGACTAAATTTGTTTCAGCATTATTCAAAAACCAAAGGAGAGGATTTCACTATGGGCAACCCAGCTTCTGTCAGGACTTGATGATGTTGATTCTGGCTATGATATGGCAGATTCAGTTACAGACTTTTATTCGCTTATACCAAAAGAATCAGGTATAGAACCTTAGAAACGTGTCATAATTGAAGCATTCCATATTCCTAGCAATAATTTAAAAGTAACATCATAATTAAATATCATAACTTGACTGAATACAATGTCAACATAAAGCGAAATCAATCCATGGCATGTAATTAGCCATATGATTACTGATATGGTATAATTATGTCCCCCCCCCCACACACACCACATCCATCAGAACTAGAATCATCACAGGCCCCGCGATAGCATGTTTGAAGTTGGTAGAAAAGTTTAGGTATATAAAGGGGTTGCCCCGTCAACACTGTAAATGTCATTTTGGAGATGTTGCTTCCAGTTTTGTGGGACTTTTACCCGACACTGAGATGAAATGACATCTCAAGCCCTGTCGCCCAATGAAACCAATAGGATTTATAAGCATGGACGGGCCGACTCGCACCGCTTTGTCTTAGTCAGTACTCTGATAGTTTCTTGCTAGTTATTTTAAACATGAATTACATGGCTTTAGAACTATGGTCTGTGTAAAGGTTTTGAAGTCAATAAAGGGGCATAAGTCATATTTATTAACGCTTCAGTTGTTGCCCTATGCTACACATGTGTATTGTCACTGTCAATAAGTACAGCAGGTTTCACTGAAAAATCTATGACGGTTTTAAAATTATGATGAAACAAATTTGAAATTTTGTTGAAAATTTGAATTTTACAAAGGGCCATAACTCTATCAATTTTGAAGCTAGAGTAACGTTACTTATCCCAAAACAGTGTATTGCTTTTGTAACCTTGTGTTTTAAGTTTGAAGTCGGTGCGTTTTAGGGTTTGCAAGTTATTAAGGAAAACATGAAAATGTGGACAGACAGACGGATGGATAAAGGGACCTAAGTAAAAAATTATTGAAGCTAAAGTTGTTGTCCTTTGCTTCACATGTATTTTCCCTGTAATTATCTACAGCAAGTTTCATTGGAATATCTATAATGGTTTTGAAATTATGACGAAAAATGCTGAAATTTCGATTTTTTCAAAGGGCCATAACTCGGACAATATTGTAGCTAGAGTTACATAACTTTCCTCGAAATGGTGTATTGTTGTGACCTTATGTTTAAAGTTAAAGTTTAATGCGTTTGACGGTTTGTAAGTTATTAAGAAACTAGAAATGTGTCGGTTTACCCCCGCCCAGGGGTCACCGTCACCCAGAAACAGGCATTTTGCATAATGAAGTTGAAAAGGGCCATAACTGTCATAACTATCGGCATATTGTAAGTTAAACCAACTTGAAACTAGATTTTATGATTTTCGGGATTCAATATTGGACTTAAATATCTTCTGCAACAAGGTCTATCGGAACCCGAGTTTTGTGGTAGCTTGGTATGTGGATTCGGAGGGTGACTTCGGCGCTCAGTTTCATGGGGACCGTTCTTCGGTGTGGGGGTATTGGGTTCAACATAAATGTAATACGACAGACTGCATGCATGGTAGTTAACCCAATCACGATTGACTACTTTGCCTCCCTCTTTAATTGCACGCCGGTGGGTCAGGCCTTAGATTCAATGACGGTTCCATGGTAAAGGCTTAATGAGAATTAGAGAGAATCCAATTCTATGTAATGTTGGTTGGTGCCTGATGCACTGTCTCTGGTCGGGCCCATCGGAGTCTAACTGTTGGTTTTCTTTTGCTCCAGCATTTCAGTGGTTTCTTGCTGTCGAGTCCTCACCGTTGTTTCATCTCTGTGGTTGTTTGATTTTTTTGTGTTCACGGAGATGTTGCACAGATGAGTTAGGAGGCCTTCATGCGGACTGAACAACTTATTTGTCTAAATCGCGACGGAAGTAAGAGCGATGATTGTGGCCACGTAAAATCGACTTAAGCCCCCCAGTGGAATTCGTTTCATTGACTCTTCCAAGGCGGTTATTCTGGCGTGGTTTATTTTTGTTATGACTTGTCTTTGAGTGTGTGTGCCGCTTATATTATTTTGCTTTGGATAGCCGGTTGGCCGGTTTGTCGGAGGGTGGCTGTCCTTTTGGCTTTCCGCTAGTGGTGTATCCATTGGGGGTCTGGTTGTTTCGTGTTGTGTTTCTTTCGCTTAGTGTCTCTGATGGGAGCTGTGGGTAGGTTGTGTAGATTCCTGGTCGTTGTTTTCACTTCTGTTTCGATATAAAAAGATAGGGCACAACATAAATGATAAATGACAGACTGCATGCATCACGGTTGACAGTTTTGCCTCCTTCTTTAATCGCACGCCGGTTGGTCAGGCTTTAATCGCACGCCGGTATGTCAGGCTTTAACTTATTGATTTAGATTCATATTCTAGACCGGTTTTTAATTATTTGGACACCATTTTGATTTATATCAGTCTTTGAATCGACTGCCTGTTCGAAATTCACAAATTTGCAGTATGTTTCCTCTGGCTTTCGTTGCCGGATCATTACAGGGTTACTGATGAGGTTTTATTAGCCGAAACTACGTAGTATGACCCATCTTCTTTTTTATGAATGTTTTCATTGCTCTTAAAGGAACTCATTTTTGATTTTTATTTGCCTTCACTGCAGCTGGTGTTGTGCCGTGTGGCGGCCGTAAAACGTCTCCCCGTACATCAACCACAGTGCAGTTTATATTTTACTTTTGGTCCTTTGAGATCAGCGTGAATACTCTGAGAAATCAGAAATAAATTATTGATTTAGATTCATATTCTAGACCGGTTTTTAATTATTTGGACCCCATTTTGATTTATATCAGTCTTTGAATCGACTGCCTGTTCGAAATTCACAAATTTGCAGTATGTTTCCTCTGGCTTTCGTTGCCGGATCATTACATGGTTACTGATGAGGTTTTATTAGCCGAAACTACTTAGTATGACCCATCTTCTTTCTTATGAATGTTTTCATTGCTCTTAAAGGAACTCATTTTTGATTTTTATTTGCCTTCACTGCAGCTGGTGTTGTGCCGTGTGGCGGCCGTAAAACGTCTCCCCGTACATCAACCATAGTGCAGTTTATATTTTACTTTTGGTCCTTTGAGATCAGCGTGAATATTCTGAGAAATCAGAAATAAATTATTGATTTAGATTCATATTCTAGACCGGTTTTTAATTATTTGGACCCCATTTTGATTCATATCAGTCTTTGAATGGACTGCCTGTTCGAAATTCACAAATTTGCAGTATGTTTCCTCTGGCTTTCGTTGCCGGATCATTACAGGGTTACTGATGAGGTTTTATTAGCCGAAACTACGTAGTATGACCCATCTTCTTTCTTATGAATGTTTTCATTGCTCTTAAAGGAACTCATTTTTGATTTTTATTTAGATTCAAAGACGGCTCAAGCGAAAAGGCTTACTGAGAATTAGAGAGAATTTAGTTCTATGTAATGTTGGTTGGTGCCTGATGAACTGTCTCTGGTTGGGCCCATCGGAGTCTAACTGTTGGTTTTCTTTTGCTCCAGCATTTCAGTGGTTTCTTGCTGTCGAGTCCTCACCGTTGATTCATCCCTGTGGTTGTTTGATTTTTTTTTTGTGTGTTCACGGAGATGTTGCACTGATGAGTTAGGAGGCCTTCATGTGGACTGAGCGAATTATTTGTCTAAATCGCGACGGAAGTAAGAGCGAGGATTGTGGCCACGTAAAATCGATTTAAGTCCCCAAGTGGAATTCGTTTCATTGACTGTTCCAAGGCGGTTCTTCTGTCGTGGTTTATTTTTATTATGGATTGTTTTTGAGTGTGTGTGTCGCTTATTTTATTTCGTTTTGGATAACCCGTTGGCCGTCTTGTGAGGGGTTGGCTGTCCTTTCGGCTTTCCGCTGATGGTGTTTTGCCATTGGAGTCTGGTTGTTTCGTGTTTGTGTTTCTTTCGCTTGGTGTCTCTGATGGGAGCTGTGGGTTGGTTATGACGATTTCTGATCGTTCCCTTCACTTCTGTTTCGATATAAAAAGATAGAGCACAACATAAATGTTAAATGACAGACTGCATGCATCACGGTTGACAGCTTTGCTTCCTTCTTTAATCGCACGCCGACGGATCAGGCCTCAGATTCTATGACAGTTCCAGCGTAAAACCTTACTGAGAATTAGAGTTTCGGAGGTGACTTCGGCGCTCAGTTTCGTGGGATCGTTCTTCGGTGTGTGTGTGGGGGGGGGGTGTTAGGTACAACATAAATGTAATACGACAGACTGCATGCATGGTAGTTAACCCAATCACGGTTGACTACTTTGCCTCCCTTTAATTGCACGTCGGTGGGTCAGGCCTCAGATTCAATGACGGTTCCAGCGTAAAGGCTAACTGAGAATTAGAGAGAATCTAATTTTATGTAATGTTGGTTGGTGCATGATGTCCTGTCTCTGGTCGGGCCCATCGGAGTCTAACGGTTGGTCTTATTTTGCTCCAGCATTTCAGTGGTTTCTTGCTGGCAAGTCCTCACCATTGTTTCATCTCTGTGGTTGTTTAATATTTTAGTTCACGGAGGTGTTGCACTGATGAGTTAGAAGGCCTTCATGCGGACTGAACAAAGTATTTGTCTAAATCGCGACGGAAGTAAGGGTGAGGATTGTGGCTACGTAAAATCGAGTTAAGCCTCCCAGTGGAATTCATATCAATGACCTTCAAGGCGGTTGTTCTGTTGCGGTTTTTTTTTTGTTATGGGTTGTCCTTGAGTCTGTGTATCGCTAATATTATTCTGTTTTGGATAACCAATTGGCCATTTTGCGGGAAAGTAACTGTCCTTTTGGCTATCCGCTATTGATGTTTCCATTATGGTCTGTTGTTTCATGTTTGTATTTCTTTCCCTTTGGTTTCTCTGATGGGAGTTGAGGGTTAATTGTATCTATTCCTGATCATTGCCTTCACTTTCTGTTGTGTATAAAATTTGAATTCAGTGTAAAATGACTATTTAATAATTATTTTAAAAGAAATCAAACCCGAACTACTTTTATGTGTAACAAAAACAAATTTATAAAAAGGCCAAAACTCCCGGAATCACTGGTGAATTTTATCAGAAATCAAACTTGACCTGCATTTTCTGAACTTATATTAAAATTAAATACATAAATAAATGTAGGCGCTAGGGAGATGACAAAGTTTTCTAAAAATAGCCACAGTGACCATGACCTAGAGGCCAGGACTCTGAAAGTCGAAATCACTCCAGATATAATCATATGCAACATTTGTGTATTGTTATATTAAGATCCATCAATAAATGTAAGCGCAGGAGCGATGACAATGTTTTTCTAAAACTAGTGATGGTGACCTTGACCTTGAGCCCAGGACCCTTAAAGTCAAACTTGCTAAAGATATTACCATACACAAAATTTGATTAAAATCCATCAATAAATGTAGCAGCTATAGAGAAGACCAAGTTTTTTTCTAAAACATAGTCACAGTGACCTTAACCTTGAGCCTCAGACCCTGAAAGTCGAACCTGCTGGAGATATCATCATACCCAAGATTTGTGTGAAGTTATCTTAAAATCCATCAATAAATGAAGGCGCTATAGCAATGACAAAGTTTTTTTAAAAATAGCCACAGTAACCTTGACCTTGAGCCCCAGACCCCGAAATTCGAACTTGCTCGAGATATCATCATACTCGACATTTCTATGTAGTTATATTGAAATCCATCAATACATGAAGGTGCTAGAGCGATGACAAAAGTTTTCTAAAACTAGTCACAGGGACATTGACCTTGAGCCCAGGACCCTGAAAGTCAAACTCGCTGGAGGTATCATCATACCCAACAATTGTTGTAGTTTATACTAATTTATTTTAGTTGGATTGCGATGAAAGCTTCAAGCTTATTGAATCGCTCTCGAACACTCATTCCGGTAGTTTTCACGCACGTGAAATAGAGGCACTGACTTTTACACCACTGCTACCCAATTACACCTGGTCGGAGTGGGCCAGTGTCATTACGTGCCTTGTCCGAGGACACACCTCGATAGCGGTGGACGCATTCGAACGCACAATCCCTCGATCATGAGTCCAACGCGCTATCCACTATGCTATCGAGGCCAGCATATGTGAGAAGTTATATTAAAATCCATCAATAAAGGCGGTAGAGCGATGACATTTTTTTTCTAAAAATAGCCACAGCGACCTTGAAATTGAGCCTGAAAGTCGAACTCACTCGAGATATCATCATACACAACATTAGTGTGAAGTTATTTTAAAATCCATCAATATATGTTGGCGCTACTGCGATGACAAAGTTTTTTTTCTAAAAATAGCCAGTGACCTTGACCTTGAGTGCATGACTTTGAAAGTCAAACTCGCTCGAGATATTATCATAAGCAACATTTGTGTGAGGTTATATTTAAAATATCCGTCCATAAATGTAGCCACTAGAGCGATGACAAAGTTTTTCTAAAAATAGCCACAGTGACCTTGACCTCGAGGCTATGACCTTGAAAGTCGAACTCGCTCGAGATATTATCATAAGCAACATTTGTGTGGGGTTATATTTAAAATATCCGTCCATAAATGTAGCCACTAGAGCGATGACAAAGTTTTTCTAAAAATAGCCACAGCGACCTTGACCTAAAGGCAATGACCTTGAATTCAAGTCCAACTCGCTCGAGATATTATCATAAGCAACATTTCTGTGAAGATACATTAAAATCCATCGATAAATGTAGGCGCTAGAGCGATGAAAAAAGTACGTACATACGGGACAAATGCTATATCCCCCTCCGTATTCGTTGAGCGAGGGGATAAAAGGGTCATAACTCTTAGAATAATTGGCGGATTTTAACCCACCCCAAGTAGTTTTACTACTGAACGTCCCAAGGCAGTCGTTCTTTTGCAATGTGCCGGCCTCGGTAGCTCAGTCGGATGCCCGTCTGACTGGTGATACCTGCCGGGGTCGGCAACGTTCTTTCGTGGAGAATGATCATGAAATCTTTTCTAAGGTCATCTCTCCCGCTGATCCAAGAAGAGCAGTTGTCAGTTGGGCGCGGAACCAGCTTTCAAGTAAATATAAAGTTGAAAAAGGCCTATAACTCATAATAATTGTCGGATTTTACCCGAAATCGAACTTGATCTTTATTTTATGATTATATACTTGTATATAAAATAGGATTCCAATCCATCAAGGTTTTCAAAAGATATCGCACGGGAACCATTTTTCTTGTAAAGACTAAATTGAAAAAGGACCATAATTCTCATAATAATTAGCTGATTTTACCTGAAATCGAACTTGACCTGTATATTATAATTATATACCTGTGTATAAATTTGAATCCAATCCACCAATCATTTTCTAAAGCACGGAAACCATTTCATACGGAACGTACAGACGGACGTACGCACATTCAGCAGTGGTACTATATGCCCTCACCCCTCCCCCCATTTTAAAATGACGGGGACGTAAAAACATAAAAAATGCTAAATTTTGAATTTTTCAGAGGGCCATAACTATGACAGTATTGTAGCTAGAGCTACATAATTTGCCACGAAATTGTGTATTGTTGTGGTAAGCTTAAGTTTACAGTTTGAAAACTAGTAAGAAAATGTCACTCAGAAAAGGCCACATTCTAAGAACGCAGCCATCTCAAGTCACCTATAGAAAGTGACACGGGGGCTTACCCTAAAACAGACGATACATGAACCAACGGCACATAGCCAAATAACAAATAAGACGCTGCAAAAGATTTGTTTCTTTGTATTGGAGTTTAACGGCCCAGTCAAAACTATTTAGATCATTTTTGAGCCAGTCAGTTTACCTATTCACTTTTCCTGGGCTGGCTGATACGTAAGCGGTTAACCAGTACAGTGCATATTCTTTCGCCCAACTGACAACTGCTCTTCTTTGATCAGCGGGAGAGATGACCTTAGAAAAGATTTCATTATCATTCTCCACGAAAGAACGTAGCCGACCCCGGCAGGTATCGCCAGTCAGACGGGCATCCGACTGAGCTACCGAGGCCGGCACATTGCAAAAGAACGACTGCCTTGGGACGTTCAGTAGTAAAACTACTGGGGTGGGGGCTTCAACTCCGGAGTTTATGAAATTTCAACCCTCGCCCTCAGTTCCAGTACAGTATCAAACAAAATAACAATAACAAAACGATCCGCATGGGGGCTTTCTAGCCTAACAGTGAGTCATAATAAAAACATGGTAAAATGGTTATGTATAGATTATTATTATCATGAATCAGGGTTTAGGACTCAACAACTTTCCAACGTCAGAGCAGAAGAAAACAATCAGTTAGATCACGGAGGGTCGAACCCAAGAAATATCCGGCTCCACCGTTCCCGAATTCAAAGGATTTAGAGTGGGACCGTCATCGAAGAGACTGGAGTTCAGCCCAACACCGTGCAACCAAAGAGCGAAGCAAAGTTGTGCACTGTAAAAGGATCGATAACCAAACACGCGGTCTGTTGCATAAAATCCATGCTGTAACCACTTTTCTTGTATTTAGTTACAATTTTCCTGAACTGATCAGAGAAATTATTACTTTCTGGTATTCTTCTGAATTTATAAACTAAATCCTCATAAAACTCAGGTTCCGACAGTCCCTGTTGCAGAAGTCTCTTCAAAGAAATGCCATATTTATACACTAGAGGCACAAGTGGTCCAGAATCGCTCACCTGGATGAGGCTGATCATATGTTACATTTTCCCTTGGTGGCCATTTTGTCTATAAGATCACATTGCCTTTAGCAATTCTGAATCAGCATGTTATCTTGATGCTTCTGATAAAGTTTCTGAACAGCTTAGTATAAATTGGGATTCAGGAAGAGATAATGTTGATGCAGAGGGGAAGTGTATAATTTGGCAGCTATTGTTTGCACCTGCCTTTGGCATGTTCTCTTATCAAAGAAGTAAACCAAGTCAACCAATCATGTGAATACAGGTGTTACACAATCAAACCTATGGTGTATATGGCCACTTGCAAAAAAGCCACAATACCGAATCTTCTTGTGGACTCAGCGAGTTTGAGATATACTGACAACACCCGAGCTGTCCCTCCCTGTAAATCTTATATGCAATTATTATACAGGTGCTTTGAAAAAATTCAAGATGGCCACAATCTGGGATATCAGAATGCAACAATTTTAGCAATTCTGAATCTTCATGTCACCCAAATACCTTCCACAAATTTCAACTCAATGTAACAGACCATTCAGTAGCAGATGTGGTTTGAAGATTTTCTAGATGGCTAACATGGCAGCCATCTGGGATATCAAAACAGAATGGTACTAAGTAGTCTGAAGCTCCATGTCACCCCAATGCTTTCCATCAAGTTTCGGCTCAGTTCAACTTGATGTGGTTTGAAGATTTTCAAGCTGACCAACATGGAAGCCATCTTAAATAACAGAACGAAATAAGTTCAGCAATTCTGAATCTCCATGTTGCCCCAAATGCCTCCAATCAAGTTTCAGCTCCATCCAACGTTTTGTTCAGGAGTAGATTTCAAGATGGCCACCATCGTGCCCATCTTGTATATCGGAATGGAACAATTTTAGCTAATCCGAATTTCTATGTCGCGCCAATTCCTCCCATCAAGTTTAAGCTTGATGTGAGCTCTGGTTTGGGAGATGTCTTTTGAAGAGTTTCAAGATGGCTTCCGTGTACAGCCATCTCGGATATCTGAAGAGAACAATTTTAGCAAATCTGAACCTTCATGTCGCCCCAATGCCTCCCATCAAGTTTCAGCTCAGTCCAACCCTTCGTTCGGGAAGAGATGTCATTTGAAGAATTTCAAGATGGCTATGGTGGCCATCTAGGATATCAGAATGGAATGATTTTAGCAAATCTGAATCTCCATGTCGCCCCGATGCCCCCCATCAAGTTTCAGTTTGATCAGACCTCTGGTTTGGGAGGAGACGTGGTTTCAGGAATTTCAAGATGGCAGCCATGGCGGCCAGCTTGAATATCGGAACGGAGCAATTTTAGCAAATCTGAATATCCATGTTATCCTGAACCTTCATGTCGCCCCAATGCCTCCCATCAAGTTTCAGTTTGATCAGACCTCTGGTTTCGGAGGAGACGTGGTTTCAGGAATTTCAAGATGGCAGCCATGGCGGCCATCTTTGATACCGGAACGGAGCAATTTTAGCAAATCCGAATATCATTGTTATCCTGATGCCTCCCATCAAGTTTCAGCACCACTGGACCTTTGGTTCGGGAGGAGATGTCGTTTGAAGAATTTCAAGATGGCCGCTTGGATACCCCAACGGAACCATTTTAGCAAATCTGAATCTCAGTGTCACCCCGATGCCCCCCATCAAGTTTCAGCTCAATTCGACCTTTGGTTTGGGAGGAGATGTCATTTGAAGAAATTCAAGATGGCCACCATAGCAGCCATCTCTTGGATATCTGAACAGAAGGATCAGAGCAAATCTGAATTTCCATGTCACTCTTATGCCTCCCATCAAGTTTCATCTCAAGTCAACCTTTGGTTTGGGAGGAGATTTCGTTTGAAGAATTTCAAGATGGTCACCATGGTGGCCATCTTGGACAGCGGAATGCAACGATATTAGATGTCTTTGAAGAAATTCAAGATGGCCAACATGGCAGCCATCTTGGATATCTGAACGGAAGGGTTTGGGCAAATATGATTTCCTATGTCATCCTAATGCCTCACATCAAGTTTCAGCTCTATTCGACCTTATGTTCGGGAGATGTCGTTTGAAGAATTTCAAGATGGCTGCCACGGTGGCCATCTTGGAAATTCAAACGGAACCATTTTAGCAAATCTGAATCTCCATGTCACCAGGATGCCTCCCACCAGGTATCCGGTTAATCTGACTTCCGGTTAGGGAGGTGTCAAAAATGTGAAAAGTTAACGACGGACGGACGGTCGACGGACAACAGGCCACATCATAAGCTTACCTGGAGCAAGCTCCAGGAGAGCTAATAATGTCGTAATGTCGACTATAATTTTTTAAACGTTTGCGCAGTTCTTGATACCGATAACCTTGTTAAACGTTTAGCTGTTAAAATTCTGTTGTGATCATTAAAGTCACCAACATGACACGCTCTAGCAAAACGAATAAGCTGTGACATATAAACCCCACAAGACAGAGCCTTAGGGACATCACCATCCAAGAAAGGATGGTGTATTTGACGGTTTGTAAGTTATTAAGAAAAAACATGAAAAAATGTCGACGGACGGACAGGGTGATTACTACATGTTATCCACAAAAGTTTTGCGGGGGCCCTAATAATATACTGTTTTGGTGAGGATCTTGATAATATTAGCTTCACTGCTGGAATCATCCTAGGGACAGTTTCTTGTGTTGTGTACATGGCATCTTTTGAACCTGTTGAAAGAATTTCACCATGTTGAGGGGATATTTAACATTCTTAGATATGAAATGATTCGGGTTATTTACCTTGACCTCAGCACAGGGTAAAATATGTCAAGTTTCGGCGAAATTAAGCTTGTTTGCACATCTTGCAAACCTTTGGGCAGATTCTTACTGAATCGACATATACTGAACTGAAAAAGAAACGCAACTTTTTAACCTATAAGATTTTCATGCAACCATCAGGTTGACAGAAAAATCGTTTTGCGATTTACTTTTATACTTTTAAACTTTCATATGCAGAAAACATTTGGGCGATATCTGTACAGCTTAACGCTCCACTTGGCAATTCGTAGTTTTCAACATTTCCTCGTGCAATACATTAAATGTATACATCATCATAATGGCATATTATGTTACCCGGAGTTTAGGTTTCAAAAGTCCGGTAAAATTTCTCTACGGAATATGGTACGTTTGACGCAAGATCAACGTAACGTAGCGGTCCAAATGCTTCTACGTGGGACGTCTCAGGCTGTCATCGCCAGGAACTTCCAAGTGAGTAAATCGACGATAACTCGCTTGTACCAGCATCTACGTCAAACGGGAACGACAAATGACAGGCCCAGAAGTGGACGTCCACACGTCACGACACGTCGACAGGACCGATACATCCGTCTAACCCACCTTCGTAATCGGTTCCGTACAGCCGTCGAGACGTCTCAGGTGACACCAGGAACGCACAACAATCGAATAAGTGCAGATACTATCAGGAATCGCCTTTTGGCTTACGTCCTAGTCGTCCGTACGTTGGTATGTCATTAACACCACGGCAACGTCAGATTAGAATGGCGTGGCTCACACAACATAGGCAAAACCTGTTTCCCCTTCGTCAGTGATGTGACGTAATGTTTTCTGACGAGTCCAGGTACTTGTGGTACAGAGCTGACGGCCGTCAGAGTGTGTAGAGCCGTAACGGAGAGCGTTATCGTGACAATTGTTTGGTTGAACGTGATCGATTTGGAGGCATTGGGTTGATGGTGTGGGCTGGCATATCTTATGGTCATAGAACGCCCCTGGTATTCATTGATGGATCTTTGACGGCTCAGCGTTACGTTGACGTCGTTTTTCGACCGGTATTTGTTCCATATGTACGACAGCACAATGTTACGTTTCCACAGGATAACGCTCGGGCGCATGTAGCGAGGCTCAGCATGGCGTTTCTTCAGCAAAACGTTGACGTGATGCACTGGCCTCCGTATAGTCCAGATCTCTCTCCTATAGAACATTTGTGGGACGTCTTGGGTAGGCCCGTTTGTAACCGCCCCCAGCCGCTAACAACGCGTCAAGCCTTGCGTCTCGCGCTCATACAGGAGTGGAATGCTATTCCCCAGCCAGAGATCAATCGTTTAATCCTGTCCATGACCAGGCATGTGCGTGCAGGACTGAATGCAAACGGAGGACATACTCGCTATTAACTGCTTATGTTTTGAACTTGTGAAATGACTACCTGTATGACAAAACGGATTTGTGTTCCAAACATTCTCACAGGAAATTGAACTCTCTATGGTATTTACATTCAGGAATGATTATATTATTGCGTCATTAAATCGATTTTCTGCAAACATGATTATGCAAATACTCGCATTTATATTTGGAGTTGCGTTTCTTTTTCGGTTAAGTATATATAGTTGGAACATGCTCTCTTTTCTTGTATATTTTGGACTGTTTCAGTCATGTCCTGGTAGTTACAGGTGTGAGGTAATGGTCCGTATTTATATCTACAAGGTTGTTAACTATCTTGTAGAGCATAGTAACCTGCAGCTTTGTTCTTCTGGCCTCGAAGGTTTCCCACTGGAGTTGGTCAAGCATGTCTGACACGGAGATGGTGTTCCTAAACCTATTTGTAACAAACCGAGCAGCGCATCATTGTACCATCTCCAGTTTGTAGATGTGCTCTTTCTTATAGGGACTCCACACCATGGAACAGTATTCGAGATTGGAGCACACTAACGCTTTGTAAGCCAGAATCTTGGTCTCTTGACTACTGATTCTCAGGTTGCGCCTCAGGAATTGATTTCTTGGTAATTCTGTCAATGTGGCGTTTCCAGTCTACGTTATTGGAGATATCCACACCATAATATTTGGAGGTGGTATCTGCCTGTAACTGATGTCCCTTCAGCTTTTATGGTGTTAAGTATGGTTTCTTAGTGCTAGGCAATCTCATCCTGCCCGCACACTAGTACTGGTAAACCACTTAGAGGATCTGAGCCTGCCCAGGAACCGCGGTGCGAGGCGGACCGTCCGTGCTAATAAACCCTATTGGTTTCATTGGGCGACAGGGCTTGAGATGTCATTTCATCTTAATGTCGGGTAAAAGTCCCACAAAATTGGAAGCAATGTCTCCAAAATGACCTTTACAGTGTTGACGGGGACGTAAACCTCAAATCAAACAAACAAAACTCTCATCACACTGCATTTTGCTGGGTGGAATTCAATAGCCAAAGTTCTCTCTCAAGTCTCAAGTTCTTGTAGGTCCGGAGTCTGCCCAATCATTGATCTCTCTGTATACAATACATGCGTTAAGACACCAAGGGTAAATGTTGACGGATGGATGGACAGACAACCGGACGGATGGAAAATTAGGTGGACTGCATGACAAGCAATCAATCTCAAAAGCCGAACTCTGAAGGTATCTCTGCTTTAGAATGC
This sequence comes from Lucinisca nassula, assembly GCA_963580285.1. Classification (NCBI taxonomy): domain Eukaryota; kingdom Metazoa; phylum Mollusca; class Bivalvia; order Lucinida; family Lucinidae; genus Lucinisca; species Lucinisca nassula. Next base: position 40,565,968 of record OY757017.1, read on the forward strand.
ATTCTGCAAATAGTGTACTGAAATAACAGAATCCGATTATAGGAATTTAGCAAACTGCGATAATGCTAGTAAATTAATACTAAAACTTCCTATCGATTATCCTCAGAAGGCTTTCAATGGAAATCTAATCACCATGATTCTGTTTTACAACACATCATCGAATAATAACTGCCACACTTCTACAAAAATCGGCCCTCATTGTGGGATACATGTAGCATTGTCGGAATCGGCCCTCGTGGTAAGACTGGCCCACAATCTTGGTATCGGCCCTCGATCAGGGACCGACCCACAATCTGAATCTTTCATTTCACAGAGCGTATGTTTTTATTTGAAACAGCTCAAATGATGACTTAATCGAAACAAAGAATCTATTACACTGTGAAAGACTTCACAAATTCCTAGCCACAATAAAATATCTTCTTGATTATTTCTTTTAAAAGTGCCAGAACCCTCCAGTGACCAATTTCTAGTCAAGATCAGTCAGATAATCGGACCAAAGTTTGATATAGTACCTATGTTAGGAATTGGAAAGGAGAGTTTGGAATCGATGAAACAAGATTATTCACCAGGAACAGTCATATTAAAGGTAGGTGAGGGTCTTGACACATCGTCTTATCGTGGTTAACAATTCTGCCAAGTAATTTAAAAATTCATCCAGGAATAAGAAAGTTATTGACAGGACACCAAAAAGACCGTTTTTTACCTCTGATCTCCGAGTATGACTTTGACCTTCAGTTGGAGGCATCGACCTGGGTCCTGCATGCGACACATCCTCTCATAACGGTTAACATTTCTGCCAAGTAATTTTAAGTAAAAAGTCCAACCAGAAATTAGAAAGCTATTGACTGGACACGAAAAAGACACCTTTTTTACCTTTGACCTATAAGTATGATCTTAACCTTGGAGGTATTGACTTGGATTTTTTGCGCGACTCACATCGTCTCATGATGGTTAACATTTCTGCCAAGTAATATGCAAATCCATCAGGAATAAGAAAGTTATTGACTGAGTATGACTTTGAATTGGAGTTGGAGGCATCGACCTGGGTCCTGCATGCGACACATCCTCTCATAACGGTTAAGATTTCTGCCAAGTAACTTTAAGTAAAAAGTCCATCCAGAAATTAGAAAGCTATTGACTGGACACTAAAAAGACCCCTTTTTTACCTTTGACCTATAAGTATGATCTTAACCTTGGAGGTATTGACTTGGATTTTTTCGCGCCTCACATCGTCTCATGCTTGTTAACATTTCTGCCAAGTAATATGCAAATCCATCTGGAATAAGAAAGTTATTGACTGGAAACGATTCTGACATACATACACAGGGTAAAATGAATATGCCGGCCGCCTTTGGAACCACCGAGCATGTGCCAAATCTATGCCGCACGCCTGTTGGGGCACGAAGCCATTGAAAATGAAATCTTGGTCAAGGTCAAACATGGATGCTTGCATAAAAGGTGACATTCCTAGACAAGCATCATTAAAGAAGCTCTTATAGTTCTTGCGAAGTGGACTCCAATAGCAGGGTGAATGCTAGGGTTGATACGATAGACCACGAAGTCATTGAATTATGAAATTTAGGCAAAGGACAAATATGGATGTTTATATTAAAGTTGCCATCCCTGGATGCAAGTTGGTACCAAGTATCATTAATGAAGCTCTGATAGTTCTTGAGAAATGAAAGTTGAACATTAAGGGAAACGCTAGGGTTGCCGCAATAGTTCACAAAGCCAGTGAACCATGAAATGTTGAGAAGATTTTTAAAGGTTTTTACCATATATGGGCATGGCGGCCATATTGGTCATGTGGCCCAGTCCTCACTAACAAACTTTCGTTCCCTCATTCCATAGAGGCTCCACATGTAATTTGGTTTCAATTGGCCAAGTAGTTTAAGTGAAGAAGATGAAAATACGGAATCTGAGCCGTCCTGGACAAAGGTCGGTAAATGACCTTGACCTTTGGAACTGATTAACTTCCATTTAGCTGATTGCAAATACCATTTTTGATGCCACTAGCAAAATCCACTGTTTTGCGGTTTTTCCATACAAATGTCTAAGTGACCAAATTTGACCTTGACATAAAACAGGTCAAGGTCAACCTAAGGTCATCATTTGAACAAACTTGGTAGGGCTCGAGTCCCCGATGCTGCACACCAAGTTTCAAGATCATCGGCTGTTCAGGTCTTGAGAAGAAGATTTTTAAAGGTTTTTACCATATATGGGCATGGCGGCCATACTGGTCATGTGACTCAGTCCTCACGAACAAACTTTCGTTCCCCCTTCCCATAGAGGCTCTTCATGTAATTTGGTTTCAATTGGCCGAGTTGATTCAGAGAAGATGTTGTTTGAAAATGTTGACGACGCAGACGACGACGGACGACGGACCAATGCCTATACTATAAGCTCCTCCGGAGCCTTCGGCTCTGGTGAGCCAAAAAAATGAAAAATGTTGATGGACAGATGAACGGATAAATGGGCTTAAGTCAAAATTTATTAAATCGTTGTTAAACGTGTCTTTTGTCATTGTCAATAACTACAGTTAGTTTCATTGAAATATCTACAACGTTTTGAAATTATGACAAAATAAAAAAGATATAAAATGCTGAAACTTTGAATTTTTCAACGGGCCATAACTCTGACAATATTGTAGCTACAGTTACATAACTTGCCATGAAATTGTGTATTGTTGTGGGACCATACATACAAGTATGTTTAAAGTTGATGCATTTGACAGATTGTAAGATATAAAAAAAACAAGAGGCCCAAGGGCCACTATGCTCACCAGAGGTCATGTGGTTTATACCATATACAGGCATGGTGCCCATCTTGGTCATGTGACAACAAGGCCACCATGCAATCAGTAAAATCCACTTTCTTGCCTTTTTCCATACAATTGTCTATGTGACCAAATTTGACTGTGACGTAAAACAGGTCAAGGTCAACCAAAGGTCATCATTTGAACAAAATTGGTAGGGTCCGAGCCATCGATGCTGCATACCAAGTCACATAAATACCAAGTTTCAAGGTCATCGGCCATTTGGTTCCTGAGAAGAAGATTTTTAAGGTTTTTACCATATATGGGCATGGCAGCCATATTGGTCGTGTGACCCAGTCCTTATGAACAAACTTTCATTCCCCTTTCCCATAGAAGCTCCACATGGAATTTGGTTTCAATCAACCTAGCAGTTTGAGTAGAGAATAAGATTAAAATACTGAATCTGAGCCATCCAGGACAAAGGTCAGCAAACGACCTTGACCTTTGGAGTTGAAAAACTTCCATTCAGCTGATTGCAAATATCATTACTGATGCCACAGGTTACCATGCAATCAGAAAAATCCACTGTTTTGCCCTTTTTCCATACATATGTCAAAGTGACCATATTTGACCTTGGCGTAAAACAGGTCAAGGTCAATCAAAGGTCATCATTCGAACAAACTTGGTAGGGCCCGAGTCACCGATGCTGCATACCAAGTTTCAAGGTCATCGGCCATTTGGTTCATGAGAAAAAGATGTTTAAAGGTTTTTACCATATATGGGCATGGCGGCCATATTGGTCATGTGACCCAGTCCTTACAAACTTTCGTTCCCCCTTCCCAAAGAGGATCCACATGTAATTTGGTTTCAATCGACCCAGCAGTTTAAATTGAGAAGATAAAAATACTGAATCTCAGCCTTCCCAGACAAAGCTCAGTTAATGGCCTTGGCCTTCGGAACTGACAAAATTCCATTCAGCTGAGTGCAAATATCATTTCTGATGCCATAAACTACCATGCAATCAGATAAATCAACTGTTTTGCCTTTTTTCCATACAAATGTCTAAGTGACCATATTTGACCTTGACGTAAAACAAAGGTCATCATTTGAACAAACTTGGTAAGGCCCGAGTCCACAATGCAGCATACCAAGTTTTAAGAACATCGGCCATTCGGTTCTTGAGAAGAAGACTTTTAAAGGTTTTTACCATATATGGGCATGGCAGCCATATTGGTCAAGTGGCCCAGTCCTCATGAACAAACTTTCGTTCCCCCTTCCAACAGAGGCTCCACATGTACATGTAATTTGGTTTCAATCGACCCAGCAGTTTAAGTTGAGAAGAAGATCAAAATACTGAATCTGAGCCTTCCCGGACAAAGGTCAGTAAATGACCTTGTCGTTCAGAACTGACAAAATTCCATTCAGCTGAGTGCAGCCACTAGCTACCATGCAATCAGTAAAAACTAGTGTTTTGCCTTTTTTCCATACAAATGTCTAAGTGACCATATTTGACTTTGACGTAAAACAGGTCACGGTCAACCAAAGGTCATCATTTGAACAAACTTGGTAGAACACGAGTCCCTGATGCTGCATACCAAGTTTCAAGAACATCGGCCATTCTGTTCTGGAGTAGAAGATTTTAAAAGGTTTTTACCATATATGGGCATGGCAGCCATATTGGTCATGTGACCCAGTCCTAATGAACAAGCTTTCGTTCCCCCTTCCCACAGAGGCTCCACATGTAATTTGGTTTCAATTGGCCAAGTAGTTTCAGAGGAGATGTTGTTTGAAAATGTTGACGACGACGATGGACCAATGCCTATACTATAACCTCATCCCGGAGCCTTCTGCTCTGGTGAGCTAAAAATCCACAGATTTGCCTTTTTTTCCATACAATGTCTAAGTGACCAAATTTGACCATGACGTAAAACAAGTCAAGGTCAACCAAAGGTCATAATTTGAACACACTTGGTAGGGCCCCGAGTCCCCGATGCTGCTTACAAAGTTTCAAGAACATCGGCCATTCGGTTCTTGAGAAGAAGATTTTTAAAAGTTTTTACCATATATAGGCATGGCGGCCGTATTGGTCATGTGACCGAGTCCTCGCGAACAAACTTTCGTTCCCCCTTCCCATAGAGGCTCCACATGTAATTTGGTTTCAAAAGGTCAAGTAGTTTAAGTGAAGAAGAAGATAAAAATACTGAATCTGAGCCAACCTGGACAAAGGTCGGTAAATAACCTTTACCTTTGGAACTGATAAACTTCCATTCAGCTGAGTGCAAATATCATTTCTGATGCCCCTAGCTACCATGCAATCAGAAACAATCCACGGTTTTGCCTTTTTTCCATACAAATGTCTAAGTCATCAAATTTGACCTTGACGTAAAACAGGTCAAGGTCAATCAAAGGTCATCATTTGAACAAACTTGGTAGGGCCCTGGGTCGTTGATGTTGCATACAAAGTTTCAAGAACATCGGCCATTCCGTTCTTTAGAAGAAGATTTTTAAAGGTTTTTACCATATATGGGCATGGCGGCCATATTGGTCATGTGGCCCAGTCCTCCCGAATAAACTTTCATTCCCCCTTCCCACAGAGGCTCCACATGTAATTTGGTTTCAGAGGAGATGCTGTTTGAAAATGTTGACGACGCAGCATTGCCTATACTATAACTCCCCCCGGAGCCTTCGGCTCTTGTGAGATAAAACTTAAATTGGAAAATGTGGATTGAACGACGTACAGACAGGGTGATTACTATAGGGCACCCACAAAAATTTTGCGTGGCCCTAATTAAAATAGATCTTCCCAGTGGTTTCAAAGAAACCCTTTGAAATGTTGATGGACATTAAATGCCTAGGTTACAGAATGACCTTTCACCTTTGGCATTTAGAGGGTCATGAAGTACCTATGAAATTTAATTAAAATTGCCCAAGCAGTTTCAGGGAAGTCATTTGAAAATGTTTATAGACCATGGAACTTGTCATTCTACAAGCCTCAGGGGAGATAGAAAAAAAAATCAAAGGTCACAAACCACTAGAGGCAGTAAGATGTTGCTGAAATAACATTTTTTGTTCAGGACTTAAGTTGAAAAAAGTACATGTATTGGTTTGCTTTCAGTGTCTGATTCAGTGCCGGAGAAGACATGGCGATGATCCAATCAAATTTCTTGATGAGCTCCTAGAGGCTCTAACTGTCACCAAGAACAATTTAGCTGTGTCAGAAATCATGGAACTTTTCAACAATTGGTAAGTTTACAATTTTCTATGCTTAATTCAACAATCTGATAAAAAATGAAATCTTATTGTCCTTTCAACTTTTCCTGCATAAGTTATGTTGTCAGCAGAGTCATTTGTACTATACACATTTACTTTTACAACTTGCTGTAGTTTTTTTCAGATCTTTCACAGTCTTCTTTTCTATATCTTACCCTGAACATTTCAAATTACCCTAACAGTATCATGATAAGAATTCCGCTGAAGGCTATGTCGCGCCTATGGGGGTGCAAAGTCGCTGAACCAAGAAATCTAGGTCAAGGTCAAACATGAACGCAGGCATAAAAGTTGTCACTCCTAGATGCAAGCTTGTACCAAGTATCATCAATGAAGCACTTACAGTTCTTGAGAAATGGACTCATACATTAGGATGAAAGTTAGGGTGCTTGATATAATTCACAAAGTCAGTGAACTATGAAATGTAGGTCAAGGTCAGATATGGATGCTTGTATTACAGCTGCTTTTCCTAGATGTGAACTTGTGCAAAGTGATATGAATGAAGCTCTTATAGTTCTTGAGAAATGGACTCTTACATTAGGGGGAAAGTTAGGGTAGTCGCAATAATTCTCAAAGTCAGTGAACCATGAAATGTAGGTCAAGGTGAGATATGGATGCTTGCATTGAAAACATAGAAGTGATGGCAATGATCAAGAATCGATAAAATTAACCCACAGCTCCCATCAGAGACACCAAGGGAAAGAAACACAAATATGAAACAACTAGACCCAAATGGAAACATCAATGGCAGAAAGCCAAAAGGACAGTTACTTTCCCACAAAATGGCCAATTGGCTATCCAAAACAAAACTAGAATTTGTTTTTCTACAAAAACACAGATGTCTCCCCCGTTTTTGACTGCAAAGTATAACCTTGACATTGGAGGTATTGAGCTGGGTCTTGTGTGCAACACATCATCTAATGAAGATGAACATTTCTGCATAGTAACTTTAAAAATGTTCACAGAAAAATAAAAAAGTTATTGGCCGTAAACAAAAAAAAACAATTTTTCACTTTTGACGTCTAAGTATGGCCTTGACCTTTGAGGTACAACACATCGTCTCATGATGGTTAACATTTCTGCCAAGTATTTCATAATCCATCAAAGAATAAGGAAGTTATTGACTGTCCTTTTTCTTACCTTTTACCTCTAGGAATGACATTGACATTGGCGGTATGGACCTTGGTCTTGCACAAGACTCATGGTCTAATGACGGTGAACATTTATGCATGGTTACTTTATAAAGTCCATCCAGAAATAAAAAGTTAATGACTGGACACACAAAAAAAAAAAAAAAAAAAAAAAAATTTACCTCTGACCTCTTAGTATGACCTTGATCTTGGAGGTACCGACCTGGGTCTAGCGTGCACCACATCGTCTCATGATGGTTAAAATTTCTGCCAAGTAATTTCACAATCTATCCAGGAAGAAGAAAGTTATTGACTGAACACTAAAAAAGGCCCTTTTTGTCCTTTGACCTTTTGTCCTTGACATTTGAGGTACCAACTTGGGTCATGCACACAACACATCGTCTCATGGTGGTTAACACATCTGCCAATTAATTTCAAAATCCATCTAAAAACTAGAAATGGTGTTTGTAAAACACAATGTCCCCAACCTTTGCTTGTCCCTAGATGGCAAAATATTCAACGAATATTGTTAAAGACTCAAAAACATACAACAAGAATTCCGCGGAAGGCTATGTCGCGCCTGAGTGCCTGTGTGCATGCATGTTTTCTTATGGCATGCATTAATGCGTGAGTGCATGCCTTCATGTGCATGCATGTGTGTGTGTGTGTGTGTGCATGTGTAAGTGCATAAGTGTGCATGCCTGCATGTGCATGCATGTGTGTGTGTGTGCCTGTGTGAGTCCATAAGTGTGCATGCATGTGTGAGTACCTGCATGTATGCATGCAAGCATCAGTGTGTTTGTGCATGCATGCATGTGCATTTGTATGTGGGTGTATGAGCATACATGTTTGAGTGTAAATGCATCTGTGTGTGCATGCATGCATGTGTAAGTGATGTGGGCCGGGTTGAGGTGGGTTGTCGTGGGGTGGGGTGTTGTGGGGTAGGGTGTCATGTGGTGGGGTCGGTTGGGTGGGGTGGGGTGGGGTGGGGTGGGGTGGGGTAGGGTAGGGATATATGCATGCATGTATTTATGTATGTGTGTGTGTGTGTGTGTGTGTGTGTGTGTGTGTGTGTGTGTGTGCATAGGGAGTGCATAAGTGTGCATGACTGCATATGCATGCATGTGTGTGTGTGCATGACATTGTGTGAATCCATAAGTGTGCATGCATGCATATTTGTGTACATGCATGCATGCATGTTTGAGTACCTGCATGTATGCATGCAAGCATCAGTGTGTGTGTGTGCATGCATGCATGTGTGTTTGTATGTGAGTGTGCAAGCATAAATGAGTGATTGTGTATGAGCATGCATGTTTGAGTGTAAATGCATGTGTGTGTGCATACATGCATGTGTAATTGGAGTGGGTCGGGTTGAGGTATGTTGCCGTGGGGTTGGGTGTTGTGGGGTGGGGTGTCATGGGGTGGGGTGGGGTGGGGTAGGGTAGGGTAGGAATATATGCATGCATGTATTTATGTATGTAAAGACAAATGGCATATCACCACCCACTTCTGTGTTATGTGTTTATGAAGAAAAAGACAAAAAAATATTCCTAGTCAACAAAGGATTTGTGTATGACTGCATGCTTGTGTGTGTTGGGTGTGGCAGGGTGTGGTGGGGTGTTGTAGGGTGGGGCATGGTGGGGTTGGGTGGGGTGGGGTGTAGTGTAGTGTAGTGTGGTGTGGTTGGGTGGGTGGGTGTGAGTGGGGAAGCGTGGGGTAGGGTAGGGTAGGGTAGCGATGTATGCATGCATGTATTTATGTATGTACAGGTCAAATGGCATATCCCCACCCTATATCAACTTTTGTGTAGGGGTATCATCTCTGTTTATATGTGTTTATGTAGAAAAAAACACAAAAAAAAATAATAAAAAAAATGCCCATCCACCCGCCCAACCACCCACCCGGACATTGCTATTTTAAAGGACGGAATTTTTGAAAAACCCGTCCAATAAAACCGAAAATTACCATGATTACAATAATAATTCCAAGTGTGTGGCCTTGGCCCCAAGGTTATGCTAACAAATAAATCAAAGGACAATAACTTTTGAAAGGGGCATAATGCGGATGAGAAAAAAAATATGTCAGCTAATTTTCCATAGCGAATCCATATAAGAAATTTCAAAACCCTAGCTTAACAGTTCTTAAGTTAATCCGGATGAAAAAAAAATACGTGTCAGCTTATTTTCCATCAGAAACGCATATATGAAATTTCAAAACCATAGCATTACATTAGGGTGAAAGTTAGGATTGTCGCAATAATTCACGAAGTCAGTGAACCATGAAATGTAGGTCAAGGTGAGATATGGATGCTTGCATTGAAGTTGCTATTCCGAGATGCAAGCTTGTACCAGGTAACATTAATGAATCTCTTATAGTTCTTAAGAAATGGACTCTTATATTAGGGTGAAAGTTAGGATGGCCGCAATGTGTGTGTGTGTGAATTCGGGTTTAAAGTCGCTTTCAACAATTTTTCAGTCATATCACAACGGTGTCTGGTTACGACTGGGAGCTCAATGCTCACTTTTATAGTGCTGTCTCACTGAAGTATCATGTCCCAGACACATTCCATGATACCACACCCAGTCACATTATCCTGACACTTGGTCGACCAGTCCTAGCTCTACCCCGTAAATCTGAGTGCCAAGCGAGGAGCAGCTAGTACCATTCTTAACGACATTGGTATGTCGCGGCCCGGGATCGAACCCGTGACCTCCCGTTCCCCGGAGCAGACACTACCAACTGAGCTATCGGGGCCGGTCCGGATGGTCACAATAATTCACGATGCCAGTGAACCATAAAATGAAGATCAAGGTGAGATATGGATGCTTGCATTGAAGTTGCTATTCCTAGATGCAAACTTGTGCCGAGTAACATAAATGAAACTCTTACAGTTCTTGTGAAATGGACTCTTACATTAGGGTGAAAGTTAGGGTGGTCGCAATATATCACAAAGTAGAAGTAAAACAAAGATCAAGAATCGATACAATTAACTTACTCCATCCATCAAAGACACCAAAGGGAAAGAAACACAAACATTAAGCGACCAGACCACAATGGAAACCTAAACAAAGGAAGGCCATAAGGACAGTTACTTTCCCACAAAATGGCCATATGGCCATCCAAAATAAAAAGACACAAGTGATACACACAGTAAGTAACAAACAACACCATAAATAAACAGCCACAGAAGAACCGCCTCGGAACGGTCAGTGAAATGATTTCCACTGGGGGGCTTAAATCGATTTTACGTGGCCACACTCCTCGCCCTTACTTCCGTCGCGATTTAGACAAATAATATGTTCAGTCCGCATGAAGGCCTCCTAACTCATCAGTGCAACATCTCCGTGAACACAAACAAGAGGGCCCAATGGCCCTATATCGCTCACCTGTGTACCAGAAAATCATTAGTGTAGGAGACCACTTGACATTGCTACATACTAAATATCTAAGCTCAGGCAAAGCAGTGTCCATGCTTATAAACCCTACTGGTTTCATTGGGCGACAGGGCTTGAGATGTAATTTCATCTCAATGTCGGGTAAAAGTCCCACAAAATTGGCAGAGACATCTCCAAAATGACATATACAGTGTTGACGGGGATGTAAAACCTCAAATCAAACAAAATCTGTGCCTTATGGTTTTGGAGAAAAAGATTTTTTTAATTTTTTTCCAGTATAAGTCTATAGGAGCTAATGAGCCCTGGGGCTTGGCCAATTTTGACCCAAAGGGCACGGTTGGCAGGATTTAAGTAGGCGACCATTTTGTGTTGCTATATACTAAATATCTAAGGTCTGTACTTCATGGTTTCAAAGAAGATGTTTGAAGCTTTTTTCCATTTTAAGTTTGTTGGAGTTAAGGGGCCACAGAATTTGGACCCCAGGGGCATGATTGGTAGGATTCATGTAGGCGACCACTCGACATTGCTACATGCTAAATACCTAAGCTCTGGGACTTATGATTTCAGGGAGAAGATTTTTGAAGATTTTTTTCCCCATTTTAAGCTTTTTTTTCATTATAAGGGCCCTGTGGTTTCAGAGAAGAAGATTTTTGAAGTTTCTCCAATTGTAAGTCTATGGAAGCTAAAGAGCCCTGGGGTGTGGCACATTTGGATCCCAGGGGTATAACTGGCAAGATTTATGTAGCTGGCCACTTGACGTTGCTACATACTAAAAATCTAAGCTCTGGGCCTAATGGTTTCATAGTGAAAGATTTTTTATTTTTTTTTTCCATTATAAGTCTATTGGAGGTGATGAGCTCGGGCGTGGCCAATTTTGACCCCAGGGGCAGGGTTAGCAGGATTTATGTAGCTGGCTATTTTATGTTGCTAGACACTAAATACCTAAGTTCTGTGCTTCAAAGTTTCTGAGAAGAAGATTTTTGAAGCGTTTTTCCATTGTGAGTCTATGGGAGTTAGAGGCCCCGGGGCGTGGCCCGTTTGGACCCCAGGGGCATGATTGGCAGGAATTATGCAGGTGACCACTTGCAGTTGCTACGTGCTAAATATCTAAGCTCTGGGCCCTGTGGTTTCCGAGAAGAAGATTTTTGAAGCTTTTTGTTCCATTATGAGTCTATGGGAGCGAAGGGGCCCCGGGGCGTGGCCAATTTGGACCCCAGGGGCATGATTGGCAGGAATTATGTAGGTGACCACTGGCCGTTGCTACACGCTAAATATTTAAGCTCTGGGTCCTGTGGTTTCAGAGAAGAAGATATTTTAATTTTTTCCCATTGTAAGTCTATGGGAGCTATATGTTGACATAGCAACCAGAATTCCAATCTGATCAGCCCAAAAACCTTATGCAGCCTTTCCCCCTACCTGATGATGCTTCTGATGAAATTTGATCAAGATTGACCATGGGGTATTAGAGATATACTTATTTGAAATTGTTTACGGACGGACGCACGGACGGACGACGGACAAAAAAGTGATCACAAAAGCTCACCTTGTCACTACGTGACAGGTGAGCTAAAAATCAAAGAACCACAGAGGTGAGACAACGGTGAGGACTCGACGGCAAGAAACCACTGAAATGCTGGAGCAAAAGAAAACCAACAGTTAGACTCAAAGTCAGAGAACCATGAAATGTAGGTCAAGGTGAGATATGGATGTTTGCATTGAAGTTGCTATCCCTAGATGCAAGCTTGTATTAAGTAACATTAATGACACTATTATATTTCTTAAGAAATTGACTCTTACATTAGGGTGAAAGTTAGGGTGGTCGCAATAATTCATGAAGTCAGTGAACCATGAAATGTAGGTCAAGGTCAGATATGGATGCTTGCAATGAAATTGCTGTTCCCAGATGCAAGTTTGTACCAAGTAACATTAATGAAGCTCTTATAGTTCTTGAGAAATGGACTCTTACATTAGGGTGAAAGTTAGGGTGTTCGCAATAATTCATGATGTCAGTGAACCATGAAATGTAGATCAAGGTGAGATATGGATGCTTGCATTGAAGTTGCTATTCCTAGATACAAGTTTTTACCAAGTAACATTAATGAAGCTCTTATAGTTCTTGGGAAATGGACTCTTACATTGGGGTGAAAGATAGGGTGTGAAGTCAGTGAACAATAAAATGTAGATCAAGGTGAGATATGGGTGCTTGCATTGAAGTTGCTATTCCTAGATGCAAGCTTTTACCAAGTAACATTAATGAAGCTCTTATAGTTCTCGAGAAATGGACTCTTTAATTAGGGTGATTTGTTTGTTTTTGTTTGTTTGATTTGAGGTTTAACATCCCCTTCAACAATGTAAAGGTCATTTTGGAGACGTTGCTTCCAATTTTATGGGACTTTTACCCAACATGGAGATGAAATGACATCTCAATTCCTGCCGCCTAATGAAACCAATAGGGTTTATAAGCAAGGACGGGCCGACTCGCAGCAGTGTTCCTGGGTAGGCTTAGACCTAAGCGGATTACCAGTACTCGTGCGGTTGGTATCAGCTCTGCGTGGAAGCATTGTGCAGCCCAATCTATTTCTCCAGACCCCGATGGGCGGGGGAGGTTTTATTAGGGTGAAAGTAATGGTGGTCGTAAATGTTGACGGCTTGACGGAAAACCAGACTCCTATATCACGCCATGCTTAAAGCTGGCACAACAAAAATAACTGCTAAGCCGAAAATTAAAAACTAAAACACAGAGCCAACATGGTATATCTTATTCTTATCAAGATGTTATCTTCTTTTCAGGCTGAAGTTCTCTGCTACAAACAAAGGTCAAGATAGACAACCATCGTCATCTATAGATGCATTCTGTGAAAAATTCAAACTGATATGAGGAGTTATCAACAAAATGTAAATATAAGCTGCCTGTGCAGGATGTTCCACCAAATCTACCTTATATGAAAACATGATTTGTCCTTATGACAAGTGGAGGATTTGAGCAATTGTGGTAGAGGGGCCTCCAAGGAACATTCCTGTAAAATTAATCCAAAATCAGTTCACCAGGATATGTATTTTAAGTATATTATTGACTGATGAAAAGATGTTTTCTATTTTTAGTTCTGGCAGCCATCTTGTTCACCCAAATGGAACAGGTTGGGCAATTTTGGTAGAGGGTCATATACAAGGAATATTCCTGTAAAATTGTTCCAAAATCCATTCACCGGTTTAGGAGGAGATGTCTTTTAATTATTAGGTTAACAGGCAATAAGATGGTTTCTACTTTTAGCTCTGGTGGCCACCTTGTTCATTCTAGCACAACAGTTCGGGCAATTTTGGTAGCGGGTCATACATGGAACATTCCTGTAAAATTATTTAACAAGAGGCTTATGGGCCACTATGCTCACCAGAGCTCATGGGGCCACTGCCCACTGGCAGCAATGTATTTTGTAAGTTTGTTTGATTTGAAGTTTAACGTCCCTGTCAACACTGTATAGATCATTTTTGAGACGTGGCTTCCAATTGTAATTTTGTGGAACTTTTACCCGACATTGAGATGAAATGACATCTCAAGCCCTGAAGCCCAATATAACCAATAGGGTTTATAAGCATGGAAGGTCCGACTTGCAAAGCTTTGCCTGGGCAAGCTTAGATCCTCTAAGTGGTTTACCAGTAGTCATGTGCGGTCAGTTTCAGCTCTGCGTGGAAGCATCATGTAGCCCATCTATTTCTTCAAACCCGATGGGTGGGGGCCAGCAATGTATTTTATCTTACCATGGGAGCCCTGGGCCCAAGGATGCTACAGATAAAATTTTGACCCAATCAGCCTAGTGGCTTCAGAAGTCTGATGTCTCTTGAATGTGTTGTTGCAGATGACAATTGACAATTTCCAATCTGTGGCAACCAATAGGCCTAAAAGAACATCATTTAAGGAACATTTCTATGAAAGTTTGACAAAATATCTTGATTGGCATAAATATCATTTTTCAATTTTCCACATTATAAGTCAATGGAAACTCATAACTTGCCATAGCGAACAAACTAAAGAACCAATTTTCATAAACCAGAGCTCAGGTGGGCAATGCCTAATGGCAGCTATGTATTTTAACATGGCATGATTTTAATCTACCAATTATAAAATCTCCAAAACAAACCCCATACCCTAATGAGCTTCCATGTGGACTCTGTATCTGAAATATTAGGTGTTTTATAAAGTACAGGGAGTGGGGCAACGACCAAATAGAGCCCTGTTTGGTGACACTAAATGCATCTTATCAAAAGGAACATACATATATGGTTTAGTGGGGGCAGGTTGGTGTCACTTAATGTGACTTATCATAAGGAACAAGAATATATATGGTTTAGGGGTGGACATATGAATGGTTTCTGAGAAAAATGGCATTTTATGAAGTGCATAGGGTGGGACATGTCCCCAGCACATCCCAGGGACGCCCAGGTTGGTCTCACTTAATGCGTCTTACCATAAGGAACAAGAATATACATGTATATGGTTTAGGGGTGGGGACCTGTATTGGGCCTTTTATGAAGCCTAGGGGTGGGACATGGCCCCGGCACATCCCAGGGGACCCTAGGCTGGTGTCAAAGAATGTGTCTTATCGTAAGGAACAAGAATATATATGGTTTACGGGTGGGGATCTGAATGGTTTCCGAGATAAATGGCATTTTATTAAGTGGAGGTGTGGGGCATGTTCCCAGCACGTCCCAGAGGACCCCCATAATCGTGTCACATAATGTGAACTATCATAAGGAACAAGAATATATATGGTTTACGGGTGGGGACCCAAAAAACATTCTTGTTAAATTATTTCAAAATCCGTTCACCGGTTTAAGAGAGGTCTTCTTGCATATATTGTGACTTAAATATATTGTGGACAGACAAGATGCTTTCAATGAACTTGACTACACTTACGAGCCTACACTTACGATTTGGTCGTAAGGCTTACTATTTTTATGTCCAAATTACGACCTTACGACCCCGGTCGAATTCCGTACGATTTTCGGGGTTTGTAAAAAAATTGGTAAATCGGCGCGATTATTTCGGTTTGGGTAAGCGTGGGTTTATGCCGGAACAAGACAAAAGTTCTCGTTCCTGGCTTACTCTCGTTGCGAAAAGAAATGAAATTTCATTGGCTGATGATAGGGAAGTAATCCAATCACAGTTCATTTAACAAATTTGTTTCGGTATGAGCAGCAAGATGGATGAAACAAGAGGCCCATGGGCCACTATGCTCACCAGAGCTCAGGTGGGCACTGCCAAATTGCAGCCATGTATTTTGACATGATATCATTTTAATCTGCCAAATGAACCCCCATATCCAAATGAGCATCAATGTGGACTCAGTATATGAAACATTAGGCCTTTTATGAAGTAGAGGGGGTGGGGCATGGACCCAATGGAGCCCTGGTTGGTATCACTAAATGTGTCTTATCACAAAGAACAAGAATATATATGGTTTAGCAGTGGGGATCTGCATGGCTGGAGATAAAAGTGGAGGGGTTGGAGCATGCCCTGTCGTTCCCAGGAAAGGCCAAGATTGTTGTCCCTAAATGTGTCTCATCATAAGGACCAAGTATATATATGGTTTAGGGGTGGGAATCTGAACGGTTTCCAAGATATCCTTTCATGAAGTGATAAAGGAGAGGACTGGCCCCTGCGGACACCCCTACAGTAGGTGTGCTAATAATAAGGAACAAGAACATATATGAATATGGGGTGGGGATTTGAATGGTTTCTGAAATATATGGCCTTTTATGAAGTGGAAGGGCGGGGCACATTGCCTCAGCACAAAGAGACCCCCAAGCTGGTGTGACTGAATGAGTTATCATACGGAACAAGAATATATATGGTTTAGGGGTGGGGATCTGAACTATTTCTGAGATATGTGGCTTTTAATGAAGTCAAGCGGTGGAGCAAGGCCCGGGCATGCCCCGGGGACTCACAAGCTGGTGTCAATGAATGTGCCTTATCATAAGGAAGATGAATATATATGGTTTAGGGGTGGGGCTCTGAACAGTTTCTGAGATATAAGGCCTTTTGTGAAGTGCAGGGGTGGGACAAGGCCCAGGGAGACCCCCAGGTTGGTGTCAATGAAAGTGTCTTATCATAAGGAACAAGAATATATATGGTTTAGGGGTGGGGATCTGTAAGGTTTCCGAGATATTGTGATATTATGAAATGGAGGGGGTGGGGCATGGCCCCAGCACATCCCTGGGGACCCCCAGGTTGGTGTCACTGAATTTGTCTCATCATAATGAACAAGAACATATATGGTTTAGGGGTGGGAATCTGAACAGTTTCTGAGATATATGGCCTTTTGTGAAGTGAAGGGGTGGGGCATGGCTCCGGCGCACCCCGGAAGACCCCCAATTTGGGGTCAATGAATGCGTCTTATCATAAGGAGCAAGAATATATATGGTTTAGGGGTGCGGATCTGTAAGGTTTCCGAGATATTGGGCCTTTTATGAAATGGAGGGGCGGGACATGGCCCCGGCGCATCCCGGGGGACCCCCAGTTTGATGTCACTGAATGTGTCTTATCATAAGGAACAAGAGTATATAGGGTTCAGGGGTGGGGATCTGAATGGTTTCCGAGATATTGGGCCTTTTATGAAGTGGAGGGGGTGGGGCATGGCCTCGGCACATCCCGGAGGACCTCCAGGTTGGTGTCACTGAATGCGTCTTATCAATAGAAACAAGAATATATATGGTTTAGGGGTGGGGATCTGTAAGGTTTCTGAGATATAGGTCATTTTATGAAGTACTGGGGGCGGGGCATGGCCCCGGCACAACCTACTGGACCCCCAGGTTGACATAAAAGCATATGGCTGAGAGAAGTTTACTAAAGGAACATTTCTATGAAAGTTTTGTCAAAATATCTGCAAAGGCGTTGTAGTTAATGCCATTTTTCAATTTTCCCCATTATAAGTCTATGGAAAATCTAAGTTGCCATAGCAACCAAACTAAAGAGCCGAATTTCATAAAAAACACAAAACCTGTAAAGGCAAATATGGTGAATATTTCCATAAACTTTCAGCCTCATAGAGCATACGGTTTCTGAGGAGAAGTATTTTTTTTCTATTTTTTGCATTTTGGTTTCCATGGCAACCATTAAAATTGAGCAGTAGGCCTAAAATCATATGGTAGATACTAGATTGCTTAAGGAACATTTCTATGAAAGTTTTGTTCCAATATCTGCAAAGGCTTGGCAGTTAATGCCATTTTTCAATTTTCCCCATTATAAGTCTATGGGAGCTCTAAGTTGCTATAGCAACCAAACTAATGGGCCAATTTTCATAAAAAACACAAACTTTCAATCCCCCAGCCCAAGGATGCTACAGATAAAATTTGGACTCAATCGGCCCAGTGGCTTCAGAGGAGATGTCGTTTGAAAATGTTAACGCCAGACGACGACGCCAGACGACGACGACGGACAACTGCCTATCCTATAAGCTCCCCCGGAGCCTTTGGCTCTGGTGAGCTAAAAATACATTGGGGAAAAAAGAAAAAGCTGAATCGGCCGTTTCATTGTAGTAAAAAAAAAACGAGGGCCATGATGGCCCTGGATTGCTCACCTGATCCATAGAGTAACAAGTGGGCCCCGGGGAGGGCCATTATTAACCCAAGGGCTATAATGTGCCTAATGTTGAGAGAGGTCTAAAAAGGTGAAGCTTCATACCAAATATCAACAAAGGCTATAATTTGAACAATCTTTGCAAAGATCCATTAGATGAAGCTACACACCAAATATCAAAGACCTGGGCCTTAAGAAGATTTTTTTTAAGATATTCCCTACATGTACATAAGCCTATGTAAAACCAAAATGGCACCGGGGCAGGGGCATTTTTGACCTCAGGGCTATGATTTAAACAATCTTGATAGAAGTCCACTAGATGAAGCTTCACACCAAATATCAAAGACCTGGGCCTTGTTGTTTCAGAGAAGATTTTCAAAGACTATCTCTATGTAAGTCTATGTAAAACCAAAGGGCTCCAGGCCGGGGGCATTTGTGGCCCGAGGGCTATAATTTTAACAATCTTGGTAGAGGTCCATTAGATAAAGCTGCATACCAAATATCAAAGACATGGGCCTTGCATTTTCAGAGAAGAAACTTTTAAAGATTTCCCTATAAAAGTCTATGTAAAACCAAAGGGTCTCGGGGCGGGGGCATTTTTGGCCCCAGAGCTATAATTTGAACAATCTTGGCAGAGGTCCACTAGATGAAGCTTCATACCAAATATCAAAGACCTAGGCCTTGTGGTTTCAGAGAAGAAGATTTTTCAAGATTTTCCCGATATAAGTCTATGTAAAACCAAAGGGCCCCGGTGCGGGGGCATTTTTGGCCCCAGGGCTATAATTTGAACAATCTTGGTAGAGGTCCACTAGATGAAGCTTCATACCAAACAGCAAAGACCTGGGCCTTGCGGTTTCAGAGAAGAAGATTTTTAAAAAATTTCCCTGTATAAGTCCAAAGGGCCCCGGGGCGGGGGCATTTTTGGCCTCAGCACTATAATTTGAACTGGTAGGGGGCCACTAGATGAAGCTTCATACCAAATAGCAAAGACCTGGGCCTTGCGGTTTCAGAGAAGAAGATTTTTAAAGATTTTCCCAATATAAGCCTATGTAAAACCAAAGGGCCCCGGGTCGGGGGCATTTTTGGGCCCTGCACTATAATTTGAACAATCTTGGTAGGGGTCCACTAGATGAAGCTTCATACCAAATGGCAAATACCTGGGCTTTGCAGTTTCAGAGAAGAAGATTTTTAAAGATTTTTCCTATATAAGCCTTTGTAAAACCAAAGGGCCCCGATGCGGGGGCATTTTTGGCCCCAGCACTATAATTTGAACAATCTTGGTAGGTAAGCTTCATACCAAATACCTGGGCCTTGTGGTTTCAGAGAAGAAGATTTTTTAAGTTTTTGTTGAAAAAAAATCTATTTTTGGCTCCTGTGACCTAGATGTGCAACGGACAGGAACCATTTGAACAACTTTGAAAGGAGACCACCTAAGGATCATTCCTGTGAATTTTGGTCAAAATCCGATCAGTGGTTTAGGAGAAGATGTCGTTTGAAGAAATTGTTAACGCACCCACGGACGCACGACGGACAAAAAGTGATCCCAAAAGCTCACCTCGTCACTACGTGACGGTGAGCTATAAAAGGAGTCAGTGGGCTTCTTTTGACCTCGCATCAGATACCTTAAAACCCTTACAAATAATATTTGAATCTTACGATTCTTTTATGGGATCTTACTATTTACTGTCTCAAGGGGTAGGCAAATCTGCTTCCTATTTTTAGCTTAGGTGGCCATCCTGTTCATCCTAGCAGAACCCTTTGGGCAATTTTGGTAGTGTGTCAACCATGGACTATTCCTGTGAAATTATTTATATTTTGGGCACATGGCCGAGAAGGAGATTGCCTTTAAAGATTACCCTATTTTTTTGTTTTCAATTTTTTTTTTTAGCTCTGGTGGCCATCTTGTTCAGCGGACCAGAACCTTTAGGCAATTTCCCAAGGAACAATCCTGTAAAAGTATTTCAAAATCCATCCACTAATTAAGAAAAGAAGTTGTTTAAAGATTTGTTTTCTATTTTTTAGGCGTGCAATGATCCAACGGACTATATCGATGCATTGCAATAGGCACTGGGCCCATAGTACTGCATCGATGGTAAAGTTAAACATCGATGACTATCGCCGATAGTGTTTTGAACGATCAATAGTTTCGATAGTTTTCTATATCACAAGTTTTTCAGATAATTCCCGAAGTTGTTTTCATTCTTATACTCCGTCAAGCATCCAACTGTATAATCCAATAAACTCCAGTGTCAGGGGGGTCAACGGCTGCTAGGCAATAAAATTACAGCCGCAGTAGCCTACAGGTACACAGTGTTTATGCATCCTATTTTTATGCATTATCCTCTTTACACCCAATGCTGTTATACAGTCAGCACGCTGAAAATTCCTTCATTGAACATGTAAATTTACAGCTTTCTGAAGCACATTTCAACAGTAAACACTTTGATGTTAATTCTTTCCGAAATAATCGACACGGACGACCACATATATTTTGATTACGCTAATCTGCAAGCTGTCTGTAAGCCAGTGATAAGTAAAGAGATAATTAATGCGTGTTTACACAGCGGTACTTCATATCAAAGGGTGCCGCCCGCATTAGCACATGAAGCATGGGAAGTCTGCGCATGTCACTACAGCTTCAAAAGGTGCAGAAAATTGTTCTGGTCGATGTTTTAGAGGATTCTTACTTTGTCGATAGAGACATCAAAAGAAATGAAATACGTGTCGTCCTGCAAAGAATGTTTATAATTTGGGCATCCAGACATGTTTATAAAGCTGAGGAATTAATTTTAAATCTTGGACACCGTGTATTAAAAAAATCCGCACATGGAAATACCACACTAGAAAACAATTATAACTTCAACCTCATTTTAACACAGAACTCTGGCTGGTTCAACGAACGGACCGTTTTAGTTAACCGAATCGTGTTTATATAAACGCCGGCCGTATTTGTCACGGATCGGTCTATTCTACTATTACACTGTAAACACAAACCTCACATTAGTAATATTTGTACTTAGGCAAATAGGACCCTTGGTCTCTTGAGACGGAATCTGTCAGCATGCCCACAAGACGTAAAAGATGGGATCCACCTACTGTTACCCTCCAGGAGGAACTTGAGAAAGTAAAAAAAACGTGTGGCCCGTTTTGTAATTGGGAATTACTCGTTTGAAACTGGGAGTATGACTGGCATTCTGGAACAGTTAAAGTGGGAGTCTCTTAAAGTGCGGAGAAAACAAAGTAGGCTGATACTTTTATATACATTTGTAAAGGTCTAAAGGGTAAAGCCAGTATACCCAATGGTGACCTTGTTCCCCCTTCAAAGACAACACTTCGGAAAAATTCATTAGCCCTCCAAACGATTGGCACTAGGACTGACATCTACAAATTTAGCTTCATCCGTAGGACAATCTCAGATTGGAATGAGCTCCCCTCTTCTCTCTTGATGTTTGCAGGTGTAGATGACTCCGTCTGATTCCGATTCTGAAACTCCTGCGCTATCGATAAGTCTATATAATGTTCCGCATGACAAGGTGTGAAAATCAGGTCAAGTTATGTCTCTAATTTGCTTTTATCCCTCAATCATAAAATATAATCCACAATCAATGTGAAACGGATTTAATCGCTCCTAAGACGATTAGCTAGATCTAAAGGCAGATGTATGCGTAATAAAAAAGGACTATTCTACTGTCTCGTGAATGGTTATGTTTTGGCGCCAAATAGCAGACGCTTGGTGGGAAAAGTCAAACGCTTTAACTTGTGTGAACACATCTGTATGCTGTTGTTGGTGATTGACACGTGGTTGCCAGTGGTAAGTCTGGAGTTGTTTCCGGAGTTAAGTCGGGAGCAGGGCGCAGTTTTCTATCCACCTCTATTCACAACTGTATAGCTATCGAGGAAATATTTTTATCGGTTCCAAACAACTTTTTTTCATGACAGAAATACGCCCCAATAAAATAAAACAATGTTATTAAACACATGCAGAGTTGCTGGGATCGGATGACGTCATTTACCAATCGCTAGCAGAAAAAAATAGCCATCGGAAGAGATGGCAAACCCCCCCGACCAAAAGCCAATATGGCCTTCAGAAGATTGTTCATCAATAAAAAATGCACCAGAATTAAACCAACAATATATCACGAAAGTATTGCAGATATGGCCATCACAAGATTATACTATCAGGGGATATAACTAAAAAACCAGGGCACTCAGAATTGTGGCTCTTGCACATGACAGGCCTGCTTAAGGTCATGTATTTCTGTACAAAGTACCATCAATATGTCTCAAAGGGTATTGGAGATATGGTGATCACAAGCTGGTCATACTGTTATATTGGAACGGTAGATAACTCAAATACCACAGCACCAACAGTTGTGGTTCTTGCACATGACACCACTTCTGTACCTTGTATACAATTGCGCCAAGTTCCTTCAATATATGTCAAAGGGTGTTGGAGTTATGGCCATCACAAGGTTATATTGTCAGGGGAGATTACTAAAAAACCCAGAGCACACAGAGTTGTAATTCTTGAGCACGGCACACCAGCTTATCCTCATGTACATCTGCACCAAGTACCACTAATATGTCTCAAAGGGTATTGGAGGTACGGTGATCACAAGGTTGCCATACTGTTATATTTGAAGGGGAGATAACTCAAATATCATAGCACCCAGAGTTGTGGTTCTTAGGCATGAAGCGCCATCTCAACCTTGTATACAATTGTACTAAGTACCATCAATATGTCTCAAAGGGTATTGGAGTTATGGCCATCACAAGGTTATATTGTCAGGGGAGATAATTAAAACACTAGGGCACCCAGAGTTGTTGTTCTTGCACGTGACACACCTGCTTAACCTCTTGTACAACTGTACCAAGTACTATCAATATATCTCGAAGAGTATTGGAGATGTGGCCATCACAAGGTAGTGATTCTATATTATTGGAAGGGGAGATAACTCATAAACCATGCCACCCAGAGTTGTGATTTTTGTGCATGACACACCGTCTCGGCCTTGTGAACAACTGTGCCAGGTATCATCAATATATCTTAAAGGGTAATGGAGTTATGGCCATCACAAGGTAGTCACTCTATTTTATTGGAAGGGGAGATAACACAAAAACCATGGCAACCAGAGTTGTGGTTCTTGTGCATGACACGCTGTCTCAGCCTTGTGAACAACTGTGCCAGGTATCATCAATATATCTCAAAGGGTATTGGAGTTATGGCCATCACAAAGTAGTCATTCTATTTTATTAAAAGGGGAGATAACTAAAAAAGTATGGCATCCAGAGTTCTGGTTCTTGCGCATGACACGCCGTCTCAGCCTTGTGAACAATTGTGCCAAGAACCATCAATGAATCCCAAAGGGTATAGGAGTTATGGCCATCACAATGTTGCGTCTAGGGACGGACGCACAGACGCCAGGCTAATCGCTATATCCCCCGAAACTATTCAGTCGGGGGGATAAAAATGGTAGTGGTGGTTTGTGAACGGTGGATTTTATGGCAAGTTGGATGGCGGAAAACTTGTGATGTTTGCCTTGAACTTGCTTGTAGGGCGGGTGTGAAAGTTTGGGCTCGTTTTGGATGGATGAGTCCTCGTCTTGTGACAACTATAGTATTTTCTACCGTATTACCGCACTTAAAAGTCGGAGAGAAATAAAGTTATTGTTCTTGAAACTTGATAGAAACCTTGGATTATATTTATAAATGTTTGTTGGGGAAAACTTGGGGTCCAAATTAATTTTATTTTTATTAAGAAACTGATGGTACATTCTCCCTGTTAATTGATATATGTACTTGGCAACTTCTATTAAAATGAGTAACCAGGATTTACACTAGAAGGAAAAAAGCTGCTCCTGGGGAGCTGTTTCCTCTTGTAGGGGCAGGCAGAAAAGCAAACAGGAGTTTACTACAGTTGTCCCTCTGTGTAAATTATCTTGATTATTCCTTTTATGCAGATAATACATACAGAAAAACAGTTGGAGGTTTGAATAATTTTTTAGCTCACCAGAGCCGAAGGCTCCCTGGGAGCTTATAGGATAGGCAGTTGTCCGTCGTCTGCGTCGTATGTCCATCGTCAACACTTTCAAACGACTTCTCCTCTGAAGCCACTGGGCTGATTGGGCCCAAATTTTATCTGTAGCATCCTTGGGTGGGGGGATTGAAAGTTTGTGTTTTTTTATGAAAATCGGCTCATTAGTTTGGTTGCTATTGCAACTTAGAGTTCCCATAGACTTATAATGGGGAAAATTGAAAAATGGCATTTACTGCCAAGCCTCTGCAGATATTTTGACAAAACTTTCATAGAAATGTTCCTTAGACAATCTACTCTCTGCCATATGAATTTAGGGCTGCTGCTCATTTGTACTGGTTGCCATGGAAACCAAAATGAAAAAAATAGAAAAAAAAATACTTAAAAAATCATCTCCTCAGAAACCGTATGCTCTATGAGGCTGAGAGTTTATGGAAATATTCACCATATTTGCCTTTACAGGTTTTGTGTTTTTTTATGAAATTCGGCTCTTTAGTTAGGTTGCTATGGCAACTTAGATTTTCCATAGACTTATAATAGGGAAAATTGAAAAATGGCATTACCTACCAAGCCTTTGCAGATATTTTGACAAAATTTTCATAGAAACGTTCCTTGAGAAAACTTCTCTCAGCCATATGCTTTTATGTCAACCTGTGCGTCCCGTAGGTTGTGCCAGGGCCATGACCCGCCCCCTCTACTTCATAAAATGCCTTGTTTAGTGACACCAACCAGGGCTCCATTGGGTTCATGCCCCATCCTCTCTACTTTACAAAACACCTAATATTTCAGATACAGTCAACATGAGTGCTCATTTGGGTATGGGGTTTGTTTGGGAGACTTTATAATTGGTAGATTAAAATCATATCCTGTTAAAATACAATGTCATGGGCAGTGCCCACCTGAGCTCTGGTTTATGAAATTTGGCTCTTTGGTTTGTTTGCTATGGCAAGTTAAGAATTTCCATTGACTTATAAATGGGGAAAATTGAAAAAAAAAATGACATTTATGCCTTTAAAGATATTTTGTCAAACTTACATAGAAATGTTCCTTTAATAATGTTCTTTTATGCCTATTAGTTGCCACAGATGGGAAATTGTCAATTGTCATCTGTTGTCCTGCAACAACACATTCAAGCGACATCAGATCTCTGAAGCCACTAGGCTGATTGGGTCCAAATTCTATCTGTAGTATCCTTGGGCGCAGGGCTTCCATGGTTAATTAAAATACATTGCTGCCAGTGGGCAGTGCCCCCTGAGCTCTGGTGAGCATAGTGGCCCATGGGCCTCTTGTATTTCCTTCTAAAGCAAGAAAATTTGTTTCAGGCAATAGTATCGCAATAGTATTGCAATAGTAGTCAGCAATAGTAATGGTATCGCAATGGCTCTTCCTGCAATGTCAATACTATCGCAATAGTCACTTTCTGACTATCGTTACTATCTGATAGTAGTGGCAAATCTAAAGTTGAAGGTGCAAAGGTTAAGGCTCCTCAAATATTAGATAAGACTGATTCTGATATTGGGGTAAACTCAGAAGCAATTCATAAAGAAGGGGATGAATCTTGTGATCATAGTAAAAGTTCACCTGATAGTTCTGTTGACAGAGGAACTAAATTGACAGTAACAGACGATTCTGATAGGGAACTTAGAAGGTCTAAGAGAAAGACTAAGGGGCAGCATTCTAATCCTTATAATTTACCAAATTCTGCAATTAAGGACAGTTCAGTTTCAAGTCAGGATATAAGTGAGATTCATAATGAGTGTGCTAAGCCCAATTTTGAAGTATTAAGCAATGTTGTAGCAATGCTAGGTAACTCTTTGGGGCAAACACTTCACGCAGGTTGGAAAGATTTTTGCCAAACAAAGTAGATATTTTGCGGAAAACAGCTTTGTTTCCGTTGGTTTTTAATGTAATTTGAGCTTCAGAAACAAATCATGCAAAGATAGTGACTTTGTTATACCGTGCTGATAGTGGGGCTACCCGCATTGCACAAGGTATACTGAGAGTTGGTAATGTTCACAATTTATACAGTGTACTATTTTTAGCTCTGGTGGCCAACTTGTTCATCCTAGGAGAACGATTTCAGCAATTTTGGTAAAGGGTCACCAGAGGAATATTCCTGTGAAATTGTTTTGAAATTGAGCCAGTGGCCTACATGTAGAAGTATGTACATGGCATTTTAAGGTTATTTCCTTTTTTTATATTTTTATTTCTGGCGGCCATCTTGTAAGGTGGAGCGAAATCATTTAGGCAGTTTTGGTAGATGATCACCCAAGGAACATTCTTGTATGATAATTTCAAAATCCCTTCACCTGTTTAAGGGGGGCTATCTTTTAAGTATATTGTTGATAGACGAGAAAATGTTTTGTTTTTAGCTCTGGTGGCCAACTTTTCATTCGAGCAGAACGGTTTGGCAATTTTGGTAGAGGATCACCCAAGGAATATTCCTGTGAAATTATTTGAAATTGGGCCAGTGGCCTAAGAGATGAGATTTAAGTTTTTTTCCATTATTTTTCTATTTTAAGCTCTGGTGGCCATCTTGTATAGCAGACGTGAACCATTCAGGCAATTTTGGTAGAGGGTCAGGTCACCCAAGCAACATTTCTGTAAAATTATTTCAAAATCCGTTTAGGGTTGACAGATGCACGACACTCGAAGAACATCGAGTGGTCACAAAAGCTCACCATGTCATTACGTGATAGGTGAACTAAAAACTTAAGCCATTTGTGTGTCTGCTCTTTAAAGAAGAAGAATATACGAGTGTCTTTCTCTCTTCTTTAGTTCGTTATAACTTGTCTTTTCTTTTAACTCTTCCATGAATTTCAACCAACTGCCTGTTCCTGTAACTCTTTGATCGGTTTTCAACCAACTGAGCCACTCATATTCCATTTTATATTCACCAAGCACATTCACCTAAGCACATTGACCCAACTGTCAATGACAGGAAGTCATCTCTTTGAAGAAGTGATCCCTTTCATGTCTTTTGCTTCTTTACTTTTCCTTCTGGTCCTGTCCACTTCTATTACCTGAGGATATGAAATTATTTAATTTTTTAATCATTTTGACATTTATAGTCTATTATTTCCATTATGAATTTCAGCATGTACTGTTTAAATGAAAGTTACCAAGCTAAATCGCATCATGAAACAGATTTGTTTTAATTTTTCAAGAAGCATTCATTGCTATATAAAATCATGTTTTGATTTCATGATGTTTTCGTGATGAAGATTAAATATCAGAACTGCCTCTGTATCACTAAATTTGGTATAGTTACGCCTTAATTTGAATTAGAAATGAGTCAGTATGACACAGATGCCCCTGCCCAGGGGCCTCCTCACCCCAAAAACAGCATGTTGCAACAGCAGCTGTAATGGGACAACATACATGTAAGCTCGCTTGGAAAAGTGTCCTTGAGTTCAAATGTCCTTGGGAATATTGCCGATTACACCTTTGGAAAAATGTCTATCATCACACATAATATGAACCCAATCCATTATGTGGTTTAGAAAATATAAGCTCATAAATAGTTTAACATTAATTTATTTTATGTCTATGACCTTGTCCTTGTGGTCATAGGCATGGGCTGGGGTACTGCCAAATAAACCTGTACCTATCATCATACCAAATAGGAACCAAATCTATCGCTTCTATTCAGAAATCAGGGCCAGTTGTTCAAAGCATCGTTAGCTTAACGAGCATGTTAGAGGTCAAATTGTTAACTATTCCAGCAAGTACAATATCTAAAATTTTGTTATTTTTGCTGAAAAAATGTGAATGGCAAAAGCTACTCACATTTTTTCCAGCAAAAATATTAGCATATTTGCCATATTAAATGATGATAGTTTTAACGATTCATTTACTAACGACATTCTTAGTTTTGAACAACTGGCCCCAGGTAGTTAAATTCTAGTACAATTATGGTAAGGAACTGAAATGTTGAAATTTGGTGTCTGCTTTTCCATAACCCTGCAAACTGTTTTTCTCATCTGTCACTTGCCACCTTTGTGTACCATGTTTAGAATGGTGGGCCACATGTAATTGTATTTTCACGTAAATGTGAAAAATAAGTTTTTAACTACTGACTTGTACATTTTCTCATTTGTTTCTCTATGCAAAGTGCAAATGGTGCCTTCTGTTTTTTTTAATTTCCTTACTACTTAAACATCACATGCCTGTACAAAAACCATTTAAGCCAACACTTGAGGAAAGGGCTCTTCATCATGTGATCAAGTCCGTGAAAAGAAGTCCCCCCTAAACCCCACTTTATATAGAGAAATTGGGGTTTACGGGGGTATTCATTATTTTTCTTATTTCTGCTCCAAGACATATGTTGTGGGTACTCGTTAGAACCGCCTCATTGAGGCGGTTCTAACGTGCACCCACAACCTATGTTTGCAGTATAAATAAGAAAGATATAACGGATTTTCTTCAGAAAAGTAGCCATTTTGGAGATGTGAAAAAAGGCACTATGTTGCACGGGTATGTTATCGTAATGTAACATTCTCTGAAATATGTTCCTCTCATCATGAAAATTTGCCTATATAATTTTATCCCCTATATAGTAAAACTAGGGTTTACAGGGGTATACATAATTTTTCTTATTTATGTTTTGAGCAAAAATATGAAAAATATCAAAATTTTTCATTGGAAAATTTTCATTTTTTTGTGGTAAAAATTTCAATATATTTGAATAGGCTGTTTTCATAATGTGGGTAAACAGCCAGCTAAAAGGCAAGAGCATGATCCCTTGCAAGAAGCTATGACAAGGTTTCCTCTACTGGCTCTGGCAAGACTGTGCTAATGTGCAGTTTCACCTGAGTCTTTGCTGCTCTACTTTGTTTGATTTTGTTTGAAATTGAGGTTTAACGTTCCTGTCAACAATATTTAGGTCTATTTGGAGATGCTGCTTCCAATTTTGTAGACTCCCGACACTGAGATGAAATGACATCGCAAGCCCTGCCGCCTTAAGAAACTAAAAGGCTAATATATATTGGACGGTGTTTTGCCTGGGCAGCCTTAGTACTTCCAAGCGGGTAACCAGTACTCATGTGTGGTCAGTTTCAGTTCTGCGTGGAAGCAACATGCAGCCCAATCTATTTCTCCAAGGTGTGGGGGCGATGCTCACCTTTGTAAAAAGTACCTTTTTTCATGAGCAGACTCATTTTATGTTTACCTGCTTAACTTGATTTTCTGCAATATTTCTCATTTCTTGTTTCAGGTTTCTTGACGTTGGCAAATCCTGCAGAAATATTGAAAGGTTACATATGAGGCCTTGGTAACCAAGGTGTGTGCTTGTTCCCATGCTACCCCAGTCTTTCAGATGTGACTTCTCACAGAAAATCATTAGAAACAAAATTGTTAACCCTTTTTGTACCAAATGGAATCTTCCTCCTTATAAATAGCAGGAGTTCATTTCAAAATTTAGGGGTGTCATGTTTTCTTCCCTTTATTTGGAAAATGGCTGAACTTTTTGCAAACAGTGTAGGCCCTGATCAGATGCTGCTCTGCACCTGCACTGTTTGCCAAATACCCATTTTGGGGTTTCTAGTACATAAAGGGTTAAGATTAAAACTTCAGTTTGTGGTGTTATGTGCATAAATACTGTGTTAGCTCTCCTAGTCAGTAACAATAGTAGCTCCATAGGGCTTACGTTTATAATATAACTTATTAATATAGCATATGTAGTGTGTGTTACATGTCAGTTATCTTGTCAAACTTTATAACACCATATTTGACCACAAAATGAAGTTTGATGAGATGTGTACTGTGAGTTGCCGTTCTTTTCATTGTGCTTTGATTTAATGAACTCTGAGCCATTTACTTTCGAGTGACAGTAAATGAGACTAGAGAGGACATGGGAAAAAAGAATTAAAGCATAGAAATAGAACGAATAAAAAACACAACCTTCTACCCCTACCCACTACAGAGACAGCAGGTCTTGCCAACTGCAAGCAAATATATAAAGCTGGTTTTGACAAAGGGTCACATGACCATTCCATATTGAAATTATGAAACTTACTAAAAGCTAATTTCATATGAATTGGCCACAAGTGTAGTGATCTCCAATGTATATTGATGTTTACAAATGACAATTATGTAAGTATATACAGTATCTTACATATGCCCCGCCCTTCGGGGCTTGATGAAATGGATTGGGCAGATTTGGGCTGCATGATGCTTCCACACAGAGGTGAAACTGACCACACATGAGTTCTGGCAAACTGCTTAGAGGTCTAAGCCTGCCCAGGCAAAGTGGAGTGAGTAGGACTGTCCATGCATATAAACCCTATTGGTTTCATTGGGCGGCAGGGCTTAAGATGTTATTTCATCTCAATGTTGGGCAAAAGTCCCACAAAATTGAAAGCGATGTCTCCAAAATGTCCTAAATAGTGTCGATGGGGTCCCCGGGACATGAAACCTCAATTCAATCAAACAAACAGTATCTTACACGAGCAGTCATTTCATATAGAATTTATGAAAAAAGCTTTTGGCAAGTTTCATAAATTTCATATGAAATGACCACGAGTGTAAGATTCTGTTTATCATAATTATTATAACAATATTAAGGGGAGTGGGAACACCTAGCAAATTTTCCACCATTTTTCAAAGGGAGATAACTTTCAGGACCTGTTCACTTTTCTATAGGCTAAGTCCTGCTTAAAAAGGGGTCCACTCTTAAAGGAAAGAAATTGCTCCTTAGGAGCAAATTCTTTCCTTTAAGAGTTGACCCCTATTAACATGGGAGACAAAAATACTTTTGCAGGAGATGCCTCCCCTGAAGGTGTAGCCATTCCCCTTAAATCAGATTTTATTGCCAAGACGTTAAAAAGAATTTCAAGAGAAAACAGGGTTATCATGGACTGCATCAAGATGTTACAAGACAGCAACCATGTGTTATTACTCATGTGGTCATATGATTTTATGTGTGTGTGTGTGTGTGTGAATTCGGATTTAACGTCGCTTTCAACAATTTTTCAGTCATATCACGACGGTGTCTGGTCGCGACAGGGAGCTCAATGCTCACTTTTATAGTGCTGCCTCACTGAAGTATCATGTCCCAGACACATTACATGATACCACACCCAGTCACATTATCCTGACACTGGGTCGACCAGTCCTAGCTCTACCCCGTAAATCTGAGTGCCAAGCGAGGAGCAGCTAGTACCATTTTTAACGACTTTGGTATGTAGCGGCCCGGGATCAAACCCGTGACCTGCCGTTCCCCAGAGCGGACACTCTACCAACTGAGCTATCGGGGCCGGTTTATGATTTTTATGACACTATCCACAAAATAACAGACAAATATTTTGAAAACAGATCTTTCAGAATTTGAAAACAGCAGATTAGGTTGTAGTCAATTTGTTTCTTAACAAATAATGCCCAATAGCTCAGTGGTTAGCGTGTTCGACTTATGATCCAAAGGTTGTGGGTTCGAATCTGGCTACAGGAGGTGAGGTGTGTCCTTGGACAAGACACGTAATGCCACTGCCCCACTCCACCCCAGGTGTAAATGGGTAGCAGTCGTGTAAAAGTCACTGCCTCTCTCTCGCGCGTGATAACATCCGGAGTTAGAGAGTGATTCAAATAAGCTTGAAGCTTTCACCGCAATTAAACTAAACTAACATAATGCTGAATGCAGATAAAAGCCTACCATGACAAACAGTTTGGTGACTTTAAACAATCTTGTTGAACAGGACTGAAATATTGGATCATCCCTGCTCACCCCATTGTCGTACAACACTTGGTCTACAATCTCTTGCAGTTTCTGAAAATAATGAAAAGTTGTTTTATATCAAAATTTATATCATTCACTTGTTATGTTCATGGACCTTGTGAACTACAGAAGATCTTTATTAAATTCTATAAGAGTTTAACCCTTAAGACACCAAGAAAATCTACATCTTAAAATGTTGTCTGCTTAAGTTGTCTGCTGAATCTTTTTGCAAACTTTTCAAAAATATTTTGGCATACAGGCAAACAGTGTGGGCCCAGATCAGACTGCACAGTGATCTGGGTCCAAACTGTTTGCAAAAAATTACTTTTTAGGTAACCGGCAGACGGTAAAGCAGACAACAATAGTCATGACTGGCATTTTATGGGTTAGAATGCTTATCACTTAAATGGTAAATCCTGTCTTTTTAACCTTTTTACTCTCTTTTGCTGAAAAGTTTTTTGTATGATAAGCTCCAGTCCAAAAGGCTGTTTCTAGTGCTTTCAGTCATTATCTGCAGAGATATAAACTAGGATAAGCCTCATCTTTTCCAAAAATAGTCACTGTGAAGTAACAAAATAGATTATTAGAGCTAAAAATGCTTTGCTTGGCCTTTTAGCTCACCATAGCACTAAGGCTCTGTGGCAGCTTATAGGATAGGCAGTGACATGCTGTCAGTCAACATTTTCAACCAACATCTCTGAAACAGCTGAGCCAGTTGAAACCAAGTTACATGTGGAGCCTTTATGGGGTGGGGAACTAAAGTTTGTTCTTGATGTCTAGGTCACATGACCAAGACTGCTGTCAAGTGTACATGTAGTAAAAACTAAATGGTGGATGGCCTTGTTTTGTTTGTTTGATTTGAGGTTTAATGGACCCCATCAACACTGTAAAGGTCATTTTGGAGACGTTGCTTCCAATTTTGTGGGACTTTTACCCGACATTGAGATAAAATGACATCTCAAGCCCTGTTGCCAAATGAAACCAATAGGGTTTATAAGCATGGACAGACCGACTCGCACGGCTTTACCTGGGCAGGCTTAGATCTCCTAAGCGGTTTACCAGTAATTGTGTGCGGGTCGGTTTCAGCTCTGCGTGGAAGCATCATGCAGCCCATCTATTTCTTCAAGCCCCGATGGGCGGGGCCTAATGGATGACCTTGAAGCTGGTGATTCAAATGCCAGTTAATTTGACTAGCGTAAATAGGTCAATGTCAACCATGGGTCATCATTTGAACAAACCTGGTAAGGTTAGAGGCCCTAATAATGCATACCAAGTTTGAAGGTGATAAGCCTTTTGGTTTCTCTGAGAAGAACGTTTTTGAAGATTACCATATATGGGCATTGCAGCCATTTTGAGTCACATGAACAAAATAGAAGTAGAGGCAATGATCAGGAAATGATACAACTGATTCCCCTATTCCACAGATATTTGTGTGATTTGGCACACAATAACTGTCATAATAACTGGCATAT
This sequence comes from Lucinisca nassula, assembly GCA_963580285.1. Lineage (NCBI taxonomy): Eukaryota > Metazoa > Mollusca > Bivalvia > Lucinida > Lucinidae > Lucinisca > Lucinisca nassula. The sequence goes on from OY757017.1 coordinate 40,599,305, forward strand.
TGTAAGTTAAATCAAACTTGACCTGGATTTCATAATATAAAATATGAATTCAGTGTAAATTAACTATCCAATAATGATTTCAAAAGATATCAATAACAAACTACTTTTATGAGTAATAAAAAAGAAGTTGAACAAAAATGGCCATAACTCCCAGAATAACTGGTGGATTTCATCAGAAATCAATCCTGGCCTGTATTTTCTGATTGTATACCATTGTATAAAATATGAATCCAATCAACCCATGTTTTCAAAAGATTTCACATGGAAATCATTTTTCATGTACAAATGAAGTTGAAAAAGGGCCATAACTCTCATAATAATTAGTAGATTTTACCTGAAATCAAAGCAACCTGTATTTTATGATTATATACCTGTGTGAAATATGAATCCAATCCACCAACATTTTCAAAAGATATCACAAGGAAACCATTTTTCAAGTAAAAAATGAAGTTGAAAAAGGGCCATAACTCTCATAATAATTGGTGGGTTTTATCTGAAATCGAACTTGACCTGTATCTTATGATTATATCCTGTGTATGAAATATGATCAAATCCACCAAGGTTTGTGAAAGATATCGCACAGAAACCATTTTTTCATGTAAACTAGAGCTGTCAGTGAAACTGACTAGGGCAACACTATCAGAGGAGTAGGAAAAAATTTGTGGACGGACAGATGGACAGACAGATGGACAGACAGAGTGATTACTATAGGGCACCCACACTTTCAGTGCGGGGCCCTAAAAATTAAATTGAAAAAGGGTCATAACTCTCATAATAATTGGTGGATTTTACCCAACATCGAATTTGACCTGCATTTTACGATAATATATCTGTGTATGAAATATGAATCCAATTCACCAAGGTTTTGAAAGATATTGCACAGAAACCAGTTTTCAAGTAAAAATGAAGTTGAAAACGGGCCATAACTCTCAAAATAAATGGCATATTTTACCCAAAATCTAACTTGACCTATATTTTATGATTATATACCTGTGTATAAAATATGTATCCAATCCATCAGGGTATACAAAAGGTATTGCATGGAAACCATTTTTCATGTGAAAATTAAGTTGAAAAAGGACCATAACTCTCATTACAATCAGCGGATTTTACCTGAAATCGAACTTGACCTGTATTTTATGATTATATACCTGTGTTTGAAATTTGAATCCAATCCACCAATCTTTTCTGAAGATATTGCATGGAAACCATTTTGTACGGAAAGTACAGACATACATACAGACAGCAGTGATGTGATACATGTACTATATGTCCCCCCCCCCCCCCCCCCCCCCCCCCCCCCCCCGCAGAACGCGGCATCTGATCAGGGCCTGCACTGTTTGTGAAAAGTTAAGCCATTTTCTATGTAAATTTTGAAGAATACACAACCTGACACTCCCCAAATTTTGAAACTGACTCCTGCTATATATAAGGAGGAAGATTCCATGTGGTACAAAAAGGGTTAAACTTTGTTATCTGTATCACAACATAATAAACAAGCAAAGAATTACAAGTAATGTATCAATATAAATAGGATTCAGAAGGAAGTTGTCTGACTTATTTTATCTGTATCTCACATATTACACAGTGGCAAGACGGCAAGACAAATAACCTGTGACTTGAAATAATGACTTATCATTATTGACTTTCTGTGTTGAGGAATGGTAATTTAGCCTAAATGCTTCATATTATCGAGCTATATGTTTCGAGTTAAAACAGTGTAAATTGCAAAGTAAACAAAAGTTTAATAATAGTATACTGCTATCTTGAACAAAAAAAAAAACAGTCCTTCAGTTTGCAATAACAATAGCCGATTGTGTTACTTTTAGTCTAAATCAATAAATCCACGATTTCATTCAGACTTACTCTTTTATGTCTTTCTGACCTAGATTCTGTCTTAACAGGCTGGCTCTGAGGTGTGGAACTTGATGGTCCAATGTCTGATTCTCGGCGTAACTTCTTTACCTGTCTGGGTAGTGGGTTATCAGTCTGGCTCTGGCTGATTTCGGACCTAAAGTAAATGAGGAACTGATGAGTTCAGATGTTCCATGAGCTGGCAATTTACATATTATACTGTATTTGTTTGTCAGCTGAAGATAACATCACTTTTGTTTGTAATGTCCTGGTCAATACTATTTACGCCATTTTGGAGACATTGCTTCCAATTTTGTGGGACTTCCACCCGACATTGAGTTGAAATGACACCTCAAGCCCTGCCGCTCAATGAAACCATCTGGGTTGGTATGCATGGAAAGTTACCGACCCCGATAGCTCAGTTGGTAGAGTGTCCGCTCCGGGGAACGGGAGGTCACTGGTTCGATCCCGGGCCGCGACATACCAAAGTCGTTAAAAATGGTACTAGCTGCTCCTCGCTTGGCACTCAGATTTAAGGGGTAGAGCTAGGACTGGTCGACCCAGTGTCAGGATAATATGACTGGGTGTGGTATCATGTAGTGTGTCTGGGACATGATACTTCAGTGAGGCAGCACTATAAAAGTGAGCATTGAGCTCCCTGTCGCAACCAGACACCGTTGTGATATGACTGAAAAATTGTTGAAAGCGATGTTAAACCCGAATTCACACACACACACACAATGCATGGAAAGTCCGACTCGCAACACTTTGCCTGGGCAGGCCTAGACCTTCTAAGCAGTTTACCAGTAGTGATGTGTGGTCGGTTTCAGCTCTGTGTGTAAGCATCATGCAACCCAATCTATTTCTCCAAGCCCCTATGGGTGGGGGCCCAATAACATCAAATAAAGAGCTGACTCACAGACAATAGTCAACACTCAATGGTGAAATGTATTCCAATGTTCTTTCAATTCAGGTACTTATACATTTACTGAAAAACAAACTTGGGACAAACAAATGAATCATAACTTTAAACTGAGACTTCCAAGGTGAATGAAGACACCCTCCAACAGGGAAGGGATATAATCTGGTCCTGAGGAACAATTCCAATGGGGGTGTACCTTTAAGAGGCAAAATTTGCTCCTAAGGAACAAAATCTAAAAAGTGTTTTTCAACATCGAAGGAAGATAGTTCAAGAACTTAAGTGGCCAGAGTAGTGGTCCTTGTCCACAATAGGCAACCTTAGTATCCTGGTATCCTGTAGATCTGTAAACTTCCCTATAGTACAGAAATATAGGTCAAAACTATTTTCAGATATATGATAAGGGCAGAAAACTCAGAACTGTAAAAGACAGGGTAGCAGTTCTTGCCCACTATATAGTAGCTTTAGTGCCCAATATACAGCAGACTCTCGTTATCTCAAACTCTGATATCTCAGACAATGGCTTAAGTGAAACTAATTTTTGTGCACTGTCATGTTAGTTTTGCTATTTGTTCCTTAAATTTCAACTTTTATCTCAAACTACTGTTATTGCAAATCAAATATTGCCGTCCCTTGGGGTTTGAGATAACGAGAGTAGATTATCTATGAAGTTTCACCCACCTATTCTGTATAGAAAGAAGGTACAAGCCAAACCATTTTTCACTTTTGAACAGTCCCAAAAGTAGTCCTCCTGGAGGACACTGGGTGTAGAAAACACAAACTAGAACTGTCAGAGGATCTGACTATAGCCCCGCTATAGCCCTGTCAGAGGAGAAAGACTCATGAATTAAAGGTAAAGACTTGTGAGAGGGTTAAATCCCTAACAATGTACCTACGCCTTGTCTAAGTTAAAACATAAGTTTTGGATAATGAAAAAAGCATATGCAAATCTTCAGACCTATATGAAAACACCTGTTAAGTTTCAAAAGGATTGACCTAGAACTGTAAGTGGAGTTGCGATCACAAGGTAGCTACTCCCTATACATTTTAACATTAGTAGATCTCAAAAATTGTCTAAGTTAAAAAAGGTGAAATAAGTGAAAAAAATTATTTTAGGATAATGAAAAAAGAATATGCACATCTTCAGACCTATATGAAAACACCTATAAAGTTTCAAAAGGATTGACCTAGAACTGTAAGAGGAGTTGCGATAACAAGGTAGCTACTCCCTATACATTTTAACATTAGTAGATCTCAAAAATTGTCTAAGTTAAAAAAGGTGAAATAAGTAAAAAAAATTATTTAAGGATAATGAAAAAAGAATATGCACATCTTCAGACCTATATGAAAACACCTATGAAGTTTCAAAAGGATTGACCTAGAACTGTAAGAAGAGTTGCGGTAACAAGGTAGCTACTCCCTATACATTTTAACATTAGTAGATCTCAAAAATTGTCTAAGTTAAAAAAGGTGAAATAAGTGAAAAAAATTATTTAAGGACAATGAAAAAAGAATATGCACATCTTCAGACCTATATGAAAACACCTGTAAAGTTTCAAAAGGATTGACCTAGAACTGTAAGAGGAGTTGCGGTAACAAGGTAGCTACTCCCTGTACATTTTAACATTAGTAGATCTAAAAAATTGTCTAAGTTAAAAAAGGTGAAATAAGTGAAAAAAAATATTTAAGGATAATGAAAAAAGAATATGCACATCTTCAGACCTATATGAAAACACCTGTAAAGTTTCAAAAGGATTGACCTAGAACTGTAAGAGGAGTTGCGGTAACAAGGTACCCACTATCAAATATTACAGACAGACAGACGGAATTCCGGACAAGATTACAGACGGAATTCCGGACAAGCCAAATCCAATATAGCCCCCACTTTTTCAAAGCGGGGCTATAAAAAGAGAATAACTGAAGTTTTTCAAATACCATTTTAGAGAAAATATAGCCTTAATTTTAGGTGGTCTTAGTAGCAGAATTTTACTGCCCCAAACATGAGGACCATGGTGGTGCTTAATGCTAACCTGTGCTTAAAATTAATTGATTGATTTGAGGTTTAACGTCCCTGTCAACACTGTAAAGGTCATTTTGGAGACTTTGCTTACAATTTTGTGGGACTTTTACCCGACATTGAGATGAAATGACATCTCAAACCCTGTCGCCCAATGAAACAAATAGGGTTTATTAGCATGGACAGTCCGCCTCGCACCGCGGTTCCTGGACAGGCTTAGATCCTCTAAGCGGTTTACCAGTACTAGTGTGCGGGTCGGATTCAGCTCTGCATGGAAGCATCATGCAGCCCATATATTTCTTCAAGCCCCTACGGGCGGGGCGACCTCTGCTTAAAAGGGTTTTTGTTTGTTTGAGTTTAACGGAATAGTCGACACTATTTAGGTCATTTTTGAGCCAGTCAGCTTACCTATCCACACATTTCCTGGGCAGGCTTATAGGTAGTGCCTTACCAGTACAGTGCACATTCTTTTGCCAGAAACTGACAACTGCCCTTCTTGAATCAGTGGAAGGGAGAGAATGAGTGCTTAAAGGTAGGTCAGAGTCACATAATGTCTATAACCTTCACCATTCTGGAGGACATAACTCATAACATATCCCTATGACCCTTTTCTCCAAGTTTAAATAAAATCCAATTAGAACATGGTGCAATGAAGGTTAATTATAGGTATCTATAGCGATCAAGGGACATAACTCTGTGTATTCGGCTCTTGTGTCAGTTTGACTTTGTTTTTTTCAAGTCCTCTTCATCTGCAGGAATATCTAATCAAAACTTGAGGAGGGTTACCCAAAAATCCAAAAGGCCTTTTATCACTCAAGGACCATGTTTGCCCCCGCCCATCAGGGCTTGGAGAAATAGATTGGGCTGCATGGTGCTTCCTCGCAAAGCTGAAACTGGCCACACATCAGTACTGGTAAACCACTTTGAAGGACAAAGCCTGCCCAGGCAAAGTGGTGTGAGTCAGACCGTCCAATGCATATAAGCCTTTTGTTTTCATTGGGTGGCAGGGTTTGAGATGTCAGTTCATCTCAATGTAAGGTAAAAGTCCTGCAAAATTGGAAGCACCATCTCCAAAATAGAGTTAATGGGGACGTTAAACCACAATTCACACAAAGGACCATGTAAAGCAAAGTGTTAAAAGATGGAAATGATAGTTCAGATAATGTCAATATTATTCATCAATTTATTATCTTGAGGCATCCAACAGGTTGAGATTAGCTAGCATGCGGAAATATGCCTAGTCAAAGGTGCTAATGGAACGATGGACAGACAGATAAACGGATGACTGACAACCTTGCTCTGGCCAGTTTACTATACACCTACAGACTTTGTCACTGTTCACCTTCCCTTCTCTGCAAGTTTCATAAAGAACTGATCAAAACTATAAAAGTTATGCTGATGAAAAGATGAATCATAACCTAATTCAGCAATTAATGGCATATTACCCTAAGACAATCTGATCTAGCCAGTTCCTGATCTGATTTCATCAACTACGGCGACAAAACTATGACTATTAGCCTGACCTCACCAGTTTTTTAAATCATCCCAGCTTTTATCCTCAGCCTACTTATATGTCAGTTTCAGGAAGATCTATCAAAACTGCAATGAAGGGGTCGCAACTCTACGGTTAATACCAAGGCCGACCATGCCAGTTTTTTTAAAACTCATCTGAGCTTTTATCCTTAACCCATTGCAAGCGGGGAAACCCTTAAAGGGGTACCTTGGCAAACTGTGTAGGCCCAGATCAAATGCCACAGTCTGATCAGGGCCTGCACTATTTGTGAACAGTATTGTTCATCAAAAATAAATGTAGAATAAAATGACAAATGGACTTGTCCAACATATAGCAATGGAAGAGTCTAGCATACAATGGGTTAATCTACTTACATGTAATTTTCAGAAAAGAGCTAATCCAAATTGAAGGAGTTATGCTGATCAAGAGCTAGAAAATAGGCATTTTCAGCAATCAAGGGGACGTAACACCATGATAAATAGGCTGTCCTTACTCTTCCCAATTGTTTTCCCCAGTCTACTTATATATAAGTTTCATGAGAGTGTGTGTATGTTTTGAATTTTACGTCCCACCAACAGCTAACGTTATAGGGAGATGGGAAGTCGGTTTAAAGACTCATCCCAGAGTCAAAATAGAAGTGAAGGCAATGATCAGGAATCGATACAATTAACCCACAGCTCCCATCAGAGACACCAAAGGGAAAGAAACACAAACATGAAACAACAGACCTTAATTGAAACATCAATAGCAGAAAGCCAAAAGGACAGTTACTTTCCCACAAAATGGCCAATAGGCTATCCAAAATAAAACAATGTAATATATACATTAAACATCCAAAGGCAAACCATGACAAAAATAAATCGCGACAGGAGAACCGCCTTGGATTGGTCAGGGGAAACGAATTCCACTGGGGGGCTTAAATCGATTTTACATGGCCACAATCCTCGCCCTTACTTCCGTCGCGATTAAGACAAATAATTTGTTCAGTCCCCATGAAGGCCTCCGTGAACACAAAAATCAAACAACCACAGAGATGAAACAACGGTGAGGACTTGACAGCAAGAAACCACCGAAATGCTGGAGCCAAAGAAAACCAACAGTTAGACTCCGATGGGCCAGACCAGAGACAGAGCATCAGGTACCAACCAACTTAAGCCTTTATGCTGGAACCGTCATAACCTACGACCCTTGGTTTATGAAGCGAGCAGCGTAACCACTATACCAAGGAGGCTTCTCAAGTTTCATGAAGGTCCAATTATTTCTGAGTTAATATGCTAATGGCTGACAAACTAATATATAAGTTTCATGTCGGCCCCCGCCCATCGGGGCTTGAAGAAATTGGGGGTATGGCCCAGTCGGCCGCTGAAATGAAATCTGAGGGTGTCTAGGGTCAAAAATGCTGACAAAATATGCTGCAAACAGTGAAAATTGCCCATGCCAGTCCCCATACTTTTTGTCTTGACAGCTGTGTGAAGATTAAGATTCGGTAAAAAAATACATGTGAAATCACACTATTTGACAATTTTGAGATGCCCTCTCATTACCATGGCAACAGGGATTTAATCCAGGAAACATTCATGCCGAGTTTGGTGTAAAACGGACCATTCATTATGAAATAATGGCCATACATACTTGTTGTCCTAGGCAATACTTTGAAAATCAGCAAAATTTGCAAAGTCCCCATGTGGGAAAAGGTTAATAATGAAGATCAAATATGATCAAAATCCTGTTGTTGTTTTTATCATCATTTTAGATCTTGACAAAACATCATTAGAACCAAAATATGGACTGCTCCACATCATGGTCTGACTCCATATTGTCACTCTCCCCATAAACCTGGGGTCGTTGGTTTGATCACGGGCTCCTCAAGATTTTCCGACGAGTCTTAAACCGAAGTCTTGTCTCAGTCTGACCTTAGCTGCTGGTCGGATGTAAAACTCAAATACACACACACACACCACCTATATATCAAGTTTCAGCTCAATTTCATCAGATGTAAAATGTCGTAGGAGGTATCCGGAAACGAAAAGTTTAGAAAAATCTATGAGAGGGGCATAACTCTGGCAATATTTGGTGGCCATGACCTTAAATTAATATGGGCATAACTCTAGCAATAAGTAGTGGACTGTAACCTTGAAATAATATGCACTGCTCCACATAATAGTCTAACTATATGTAAAGTTTCAGTTTCATCAGATGTAAAATGTAGGAAGAGTTATCTGGAAAAGAAATGTGTAAAAAAAATCTGTGAAAGGGGCATAACTCTGGTAACATTTGGCGGACCGTAACCTCAAAATAATATATGCTGTTCTACATCATGGTCTTACTGTATGTAAAATTTCAGCTTCATTGGATGTAAAATGTAGGAGGAGTTATCCAGAAACAAAATGTTTACAGAATTTTTCAAAGGGGCATAATACTATTATTATTTGGTGGACCATAACTTCGAAACAATATGCACTGCCCCGCATCATGGTCTCACTATATATCTGGATTGGATGTAAAATGTAAGAGTTATCCGGAAACGAAAAGTTTACAAAAAAACAAAACAAAACAAAGGGCATTACTCTATTATTATTTGGTGGACCGTAACCTCGAAACAATATGCCCTGCCCCACATCATGGTATAACTATGTATGATGTTTCAGCTTGATCGGATGTAAACTGTAGGAGGAGTTATCCGGAAACGAAAAGTTTACAAAAAATTTCAAAGGTGCATAACTCTATTATTATTTGGTGGACCGTAACCTCAAAACAATATGCCCTGCCCCACATCATGGTCTAACTATGTTTGATGTTTCAGCTTGATGGGATGTAAACTGTAAGAGGAGTTATCTGGAAAAGAAAAGTTTACAGATGGATGGACAGACCGACGTTCTAACATATTAGTTTTAGGGCTATTTCTTTTGTTATTTTTCTTTCGTTTGGTTTAGGGGCTAACCCCGTAAACCTTTTGTTTATGGAATAAATCTGTTATTTTCCACGGCCCCCGCCCATCGGGCTTGCAGAAATATATGGGCTGCATGATGCTTCCACGCAGAGCTGAAACCTACCCGCACACGAGTACTGGTAAACCGCTTAGAGGATCTAAGCATGCCCAGGCAAAGCGGTGCGAGTTGGCCCGTCCATGCTTATAAACCGTATTGGTTTCATTGGGCGGCAGGGCTTGAGATGTCATTTCATCTCAATGTCGGATAAAACTCCCACAAAATTGGAAGCAACGTCTCCAAAATGACCTTTACAGTGCTGATGGGGATGTTAAACCTCAAATCAAACTGTTATTTTCCAATCATTTTCTATTACTACACTATTCTAACACTAACCCCATAACCATAAATGTTACCTGGACAGACAGACTGATGCCAGGGGGCATAACATAAAACGTCCCTTTTCTCACACAGGCGTATAAAAACAGGGGCCTTCTGGATTCAGATAAGATTTTTTTAAGGTTTTCCCTATATATATATATCTATCTAAAGCATGTCGGCCCTGGGGCGGGGCCAAGAATGATTTGAATAATCTTGGTAGAGGTCCACTAGATGAAGCTTTATATTAAATATCAAAGACCTGGGTCTTGTGGTTTCAGACAAGATGATTTAGGTTTTCCATATATAAGCCTAAGTAAAACCAAAGAGCCCTGGGGCGGGGGCATTTTTGGCCCCAGGGCTATAATTTGAACAATCTTGACAGAGGTCCACTAGATGAAGCCTCATACCAAATATCAAAGACCTGGTCCTTGCGGTTTCAATGAAGAACATTTTTAAAGGTTTTAGTTAAAAAAATTATTTTAAGCTCCGGATGGACAGACGCACTGACGACGCACCAAATTTGATCACAAAAGCTCACCTTGTCACTATGTGACAGATGAGTTAAAAATTCTATGCAGGAGCCTATTTTTACAAACTCTTGACCTTAAAAAACTTTTATGTGAAATGTTTACATAAAATTTCTTCTATGCCTTGAAGTCATTGACATGAACTGGGGTATAGCAGAATAAAACTTAGGATTTATCATCATACCAAATAGGAGAACCAAATGGTAGCTCTTGGAAAATCAGTGTGAATCTTTAATATAAATTTTTTCCTAAGACTGTGACTTTGACCCTGAGATCATGGGTCTTGGAACTGTGGAATAAAACTTTGCACTTACATCTATCATCATACCAGCTATGAACAACAATCATGTACGAGTTTATCTATCTATCTATCTATCTATCTTCTGATACTGCGTCGGTCACATTTGACCATTACCGCAGGTGTATATTATATACACTCCAGTTTTGCAGGATGAAAGCCTACACAGTAATCATGTAATTACGGTAGGGATCTTTAACCTGCACAGGGGATGGTTCTCCCTGCACAGGGGGCCTCCAGTTAACGTCCCGATCCGAAGGACGGTGCACTTAATGACATTCATCCCTGCAAATGATGCCAATGGAACGTGTTTGGACACCGAAATTTTATCGCCGCTGCCGGGGATCGAACCCGGGACCTCTAGCATCAGAGGCAAGTGCACTAACCACTGAGCTATCACGCTCCTATAGTTTAGAAAATATGAGCTCTTAAAAACTTAAATGTGAAGCTTTTACATTTAATTTCTAAGTATGTGACCTTGACCTTGAGGTCATGGATATAGACAGAGGTGTTGGACCTGTATCTATCATCACATCAAATAGGAATCAAACCATCATATGGTTTGGAAAATATGAGCTCTTGAAAACTTTAGCATGAAATTTTAACATGAAGGCTGGGCCATGTGCATGGGTATAGCAATCTGCATAATACTTTGGACATATCCCTATCATCATACCAAATATGAACCAAATCTTTCTAATGGTTTGGAAAATATGTGCTCTTAAAAACATAAATTTGGATGACACTGATTCCAATGGCAATGTTGATGCTAACATAAATGCAAGGAGTAGTGCAATAGCCCTATCAGGCCCTGGGGTTATAAAACTTTCTTCATGCTCAACTCAGCTGAGCATGAAATATGTCATGTTTATAACTATCAAAATACAAAACAAATCAGGCGTTTTTATTTCTCAGATGAGCATAGAATGACATTTATCGTGCTCATAAATTTTAAAATGCCAATATTTGTTGGCATATTAAAAACAAGAGGGCCCAATGGCCCTATATCGCTCACCTGTGTACCAGAAAATCATTAGTGTAGGAGACCACTTGACATTGCTACATACTAAATATCTAAGCTCAGGCAAAGCGGTGTCCATGCTTATAAACCCTATTGGTTTCATTGGGCGACAGGGCTTGAGATGTAATTTCATCTCAATGTCGGGTAAAAGTCCCATAAAATTGGAAGAGACATCTCCAAAATGACCTATACAGTGTTGACAGGGATGTAAAACCTCAAATCAAACAAAATCTGTGCCTTATGGTTTTGGAAAAGAAGATCTTTTTTTAAGTTTTTTCCAGTTTAAGTCTATAGAAGCTAAAGAACCCTGGGGCTTGGCCAATTTTGACCCAAAGGACATGGTTGGCAGGATTTATGTAGGCGAGCATTTTGTGTTGCTATATACTAAATAGGTAAGGTCTGTATTTCATGATTTCAAAGAAGATGTTTGAAGCTTTTTTCCATTATAAGTTTGTTGGAGTTAAGGGGCCACAGGATTTGGCCAATTTGGACCCCAGGGGCATGATTGGCAGGATTCATGAAGGCGACCACTTGACATTGCTACATGCTAAATATCTAAGCTCTGGGACTTATGGTTTCAGAGAAGAAGATTTTTGAAGATTTTTTTTCCCTATTTCAAGTTGTTTTTTTTTTCGTTTTTTTTTTTTTTTTTTTTTTTCATTATAAGGGCCCTGTGGTTTCAGAGAAGAAGATTTTTTAAGTTTTTCCAATTGTAAGTCTATGGAAGCTAAAGAGCCCTGGGGTGTGGCCAATTTGGATCCCAGGGGCATAACTGGCAGGATATATGTAGGTGGCCACTTGACATTGCTAAATACTAAAAATCTAAGCTCTGGGCCTAATGGTTTCATAGAAGAAGATTTTTTAAGGGTTTTTTTTCCATTATAAGTCTATTGGAGCTGATGAGCTCGGGCATGGCCAATTTTGACCCCAGGGGCAGGGTTAGCAGGATTTATGCAGCTGGGTATTTTATGTTGCTAGATACTAAATATCTAAGTTCTGTGCTTCACAGTTTCTGAGAAGATTTTTGAAGCTTTTTTCCATTGTGAGTCTATGGGAGCTAAGGGGCCCCGGGGTGTGGCCCATTTGGACCCCAGGGGCATGATTAGCAGGAAATATGTAAGTGATCACTTGACGTTGCTACATGCTAAATATCTAAGCTCTGGGCCCTGTGGTTTCAGAGAAGAAGATTTTTGAAGCTTTTTTCCATTATGAGTCTATGGGAGCAAAGGGGCCCCGGGGAGTGGTCCATTTGGAACCCAGGGGCATGATTGGCAGGAATTATGTAGGTGACAAATTGCCGTTGCTACATGTTAAATATCTAAGCTCTGGGCCCTGTGGTTTCGGAGAAGAAGACTTTTGAAGCTTTTTTTTCCATTATGAGTCTATAGGAGCTGAGGGGCACCGGGGCGTGACCCATTTGGATCCCATGGCATGATTGGCAGGATTTATGTAGGTGACCACTTGCCATTGCTACATGCTAAATATCTCAGCTCTGGGCCCTGTTGTTTCAGAGAAGAAGCTGTTTGAACCTTTTTTCCATTATGAGTCTATAGGTGCTAAGGGGCCCCAGGGCATGGCCCGTTTGGACCCCAGGGGCATGATTGGCAGGAATTATGTAGGTGACCACTTGCCGTTGCTACATGCTAAATTTCTAAGCTCTTGGCTCTGTGGTTTCAGAGAAGATTTTTGAAGCTTTTTTTTCCATTATGAGTCTATGGAAGCTAAGGGGCCCCGGGCATGGCCCATTTGGAACCCAGGGGCACGATTGGCAGGAATTATGTAGGTGACCACTTGCCGTTGCTACATGCTAAATATCTCAGCTCTGGGCCCTGTGTTTGAGAGGAGAAGATTTTTTAAGCTTTTTTTTCCATTATGAGTCTATGGGGGCTAAGGGGCCCCATGGCGTGGCCCGTTTGGACCCCAGGGGCATGATTGGCAGGAATTATGTAGGTGACCACTTGCCGTTGCTACATGCTAAATACCTAAGCTCTGGGCCCTGGGGTTTCAGAGAAGAAGATTTTTGAAGCTTTTTTCCATTATGAGTCTATGGGAGCGAAGGGGCCCCGGGGCGTGGCCCATTTGGAACCCAGGGGCATGATTGGCAGGAATTATGTAGGTGACCACTTGCCGTTGCTACATGCTAAATATCTAAGCTCTGGGCCCTGTGGTTTCAGAGAAGAAGATTTTTGAAGCTTTTTTTCCATTATGAGTCTATAGGAGTTAAGGGGCCACGGGGTGTGGCCAATTTGGACCCCAGGGGCATGATTGGCAGGATTTATGTAGGTGACCACTTGACATTGTTACAAGCTTAATATCTAAGCTCTGGGTCCAGTGGTTTCAGAGAAGAAGATATTTTCATTTTTTCCCATTGTAAGTCAATGGAAGCTATATGTTGCCATGGCAACCAGAATTCCAATCTGATCAGCCCAAAAACTTTATGCAGCCTTTCCCCCTACCTGATGATGCTTCTCATGAAATCTGATCAAGATTGACCATGGGGTATTAGAGATATACTTATTTGAAATTGTTTACGGACACACGGATGCACGCACAGACGGACGCACGGACGACGGACAAAAAGTGATCACAAAAGCTCACCTCGTCACTACTTGACAGGTGAGCTAATTATGAGCAGGATAAATTTCATGCTCAAGTGAGGTGAGCATGAAAAAAGTTTTTATAACCTCGGACCCTCGACTTAGTCCAGCAAGCTAAAAAAAGTAGAAAAAATCTTTCAGGTGTATTCCTTCTCAGGCTGGAGAATCACTGTTTACCTTCTGCGAGCAGTTGAGAGTTGATGAGATGAACTTGGCTGTGAGAAGCTTAGTGAATGAGACCCTGACTTCAGCCCATGTGGTGTTGAGAATCGTCGTCTGCTTTCAGGCTGTTGGATGGATGCCAGAGGTGCTGACGAATCAGACAGTCTCCCAGCTTTTGTTCTGCATAAATATAGTACAACCCTCCTTACACTTCTGCCACAATATCTATGTTAGATAAGCAACTGTACCAAGGTTTTTTTTTTTATAGCTAATCAAGTCTCTAGTTAAAATTAGGTTAACCCATGACCTGTTGTTCACCACAAGAATTACCTTGCAAACAGTGTAGATCCAGATCAGATGGCTTCTAAAGAAGCCATCTCATCAGGATCTACACTGTTTGTTTCTAAAGAAGCCATCTGATCACGATCTACACTGTTTGTCATGCAGTTTATGAATTGAACAAATATATAATATCAAGTTATTTGATTGGTTGATAATCAGCAATGGGAGTGGCTTAATTAATTTATGCAGCGGGATAAGGGTTAATCTTCCTGCTGAACCAGGATACATCCTGACTTTGCAAACAGTCTAGACACAGATCAGATGTGTTCTGATTTGTGTCTTCAGTTTGTAAATTTAATTAATTTTATAGGAATAAATTACATCAAATAATTTGCTTGGTTCATAGTCAAAATTTGGTGCGGCAAAACTAGTTCATTCAGCAGGACACAGGTTAAAACTTCAGCCATTCTGAAAAGATAGCAAATCCCCAGATTGAGAATGGCATTCAGAAGATTTAACACATGCAGAAAGTGCACAAGAAATATTCCTCAACTACACTGCAGCTAACATCAACAAGACATCTGCAAGATATTGCATAAATTATGTGGTCAAAGACTGTTAGAGAAATGGTGATCGCAAGGTTTTACTATGAGGGGAGATAACTAAAATACCATAGCATCCAGAGTTGACTGTTTGTTGTTCTTGTTCATGACGTCTTCTTAACCTCATGGACAACTATATCAAGTATCATCTACATATCTCAAAAGGTGTTGGCAGTTATTGCAATCACAAGGTTAAATTGTCAGGGGAGATAACTTAATTACCATGGCACCCAGATATGTGGTTCTTGCTCATGACATGTCTTCTTAACCTCATACACTATTGTACTAAGTGCCATCAATATATCTCTAAGGATAATGGAGCCATGGCGATCACAAGGTTATATTGTCAGGGGAGATAACCAAAATACAATGGCACCCAGAGATGTTGTTCTTGCTCATGACGTCTTCTTAACCTCATGTACAACTATACATCAACATATCTCAAAGGTGTTGGAGTTACTGCAATCACAAGGTTGTGTCTAAGGACGTACGGATATACAGGCGTCCAGGCAGACATATGGACACCAGGCTGATGGCTGTTTCCCTACAACCAAATAATACCAGTGTATATGAGTATGATGTGTTATTGGAGCTGTGGCGATCACAAGGTTATATTGTCTTGGGAGATAACTAAAATACCACGGTGCCCAGATTGAACAGTTCTTGCTCATGTCACATCTACTTAACCTCGTGTAAGATTGTACCAAGTCCCATCAATTTATCACAAAAGGTATTGGAGTTATTGTAATCACAAAATACAATGGCAGCCAGAGTTGTGGTTCTTGTTCATGACAGGCCTTCTTGACCTCATGTAGAACTAAACCAAGTACCATCAATAAACTTCGATTCAGCTAATTGCAAATATCATTTCTGATGCCACAGGCTACCATGCAAGCAGAAAAATCCACTGTTTCACCTTTTTTCCAATTAATGAAGTGACCAAATTGGACCTTGATGTAAAACAGGTTTTTAGGGCCCCCAGATGCTGCATATTAAGTTTCAAGGCCATCAGCCATTTGGTTCCTGAGGAGAATTTACCATATATGGACATGGCAGCCATCGTGGCCATGTGACCAAGATCCCATGAACAAACTTCCACATGTTATTTGGTTTCAATTGGCCCAGTGGTTTCAGAGGAGATGTTGTTTAAAAATATAGACGACGCAACTACAGTGGGTCAGAACTAAAGTTTACACCCTTTTGCACTTGGTGTTCACGTCAGGTGCACAAATTTTCTATCATTTTAATGCAAATAGTGCAGTTGGCGTGCACGTCTCTAGTGCACTTGGTGTAAACTTTAGTTCAGGCTTCACTGTATAAGCTCCCCCGGCTCTGATGAGCTAAAAAATTAAATGAAACCTTTTAAAAATCATTTTTAAATAAGAACTAGAATTTGTTTTTCTACAAAAACACAGATGTCTCCCCCGTATTTGACTTCTAAGTATAACCTTCACATTGGAGGTATTGAGCTGGGTCTTGTGTGCAACACATCATCTAATGAAGATGAACATTTCTGCAAAGTAACTTTAAAAATGTTCATAGAAAAGTAAAAAGTTATTGGCCGTACACAAAAAAGCCCTTTTTTACCTTTGACCTCTAAGTATGGCCTTGAACTTTGAGGTATAACACATCGTCTCATGATGGTTAACATTTCTGCCAAGTAATTTCATAATCCATCAAAGAATAAGGAAGTTATTGACTGTCCCTTTTTTTACCTTTGACCTCTAGGTATGACCTTGACATTGGAGGTATGGACCTTGGTCTTGCACGTGACTCATGGTCTAATGACAGTGAACATTTCTGCATGGTTACCTCGTATATATAAAGTCCATCCAGAAATAAAAAAGTTATTGACTGGACACAAAAAAAAACAAAAAAACTTTTTTTACCTCTGACCTCTTAGTATGACCTTGATCTTGGAGGTACCGACCTGGGTCTAGGGTGCACCACATCGTCTCATGATGGTTAACATTTCTGCCAAGTAATTTCACAATCTATCCAGGAATAAGAAAGTTATTGCCTGAACATTAAACCAGAGGACCAGTGGTCCTGAACCGCTCACCTGTCTGGTGACAATTTTCCTACTTAGATCAGCAGAAAATGTCATTTACCCTGCTCATAAATTTTAAAATGCCATCTCAATATTTGTTGGCATTTTAAAACTTATGAGCAGGGTAAATTTCATGCTGAAGTGAGTTGAGCGTGAAAAAAGTTTTATAACCTCGGTGCCTGGCTCACAGAAAGGGAAAATATGAGGAACTGTCCATTGGACATTGGGGGACAAATTTATGTGGGGCATCATAAATTTGCTGTGGCGGAATTCAGCATTCGATAGGGGGGACGCTTTGCTTAGACAGCTGTTTGGTTGTAATGAAACTTTACGCCTTGAGCCTAGATTCCAAATACTGGTTGCTGGGAGCAAGGCTGAAGTTTGTTTCTTTCAGGACTTCTACTTGGACTGGGTGGCATCTCCTCCATGGAAGTGGTTCGCCATACCCTGAAGATTTGTTCTTGAGCCTAGATTCCGGATACTGGTTGCTGGGAGCAGAGCTGAGGCTTGTTTCTTTCAGAACTTCTTGAACTGGGTGGCGTCTCCTTCATGGAAATGGTTCGCCATAGCCTGAGGATGTGTTCCCCCCAGGGTCATACTAAAAAATTTCTAAATTGCAAGTCATAAGTAAGGTTCGCACGTGCAGCCGGGGCTATTTGAATATATGTAATATGGGATGGATTACATGGTATGCATTGCATAATGCAGAAGATGGTATGGAATGCGTGTCATGGAATGCATTTTGGAGTGCACATTACGGAGTGCTCACTGTCAAGATTAGTTGGAGTGCATAAATTGGAGTGCACAAGAGTTGGGATAGAGTGGAGCGTACAAATAGGATGTGCGCAATATCTGGATTGTTACATAATTTGGAGCGTACAGTCAGGATGTGCGCAATACTTAGAATGCTAAAAAATTGTAAAGCATACAAACAAGATGTATGCAATATTTGGAATACTTGGAGCGTACAAATAGGATGTGCGCAATATTTGGATTGTTACAAAATTTGGAGCGTACAAACAGGATGTGCGCAATATTTGGAATGTTAAAAATTGTGGAGCATACAAACAGGATGTACGCAATATTTGGAATACTCTGTTACAAAATTTGGAGCGTACTATAGGAAGTGCGCAATTTTTGGAATGTTACAAAATCTTGGAGCACACATTTGGAGTGTGCGCATATTTTGGAATACTCAAAATTCAAAATTGGACTGCACAATATTTTGAGTGCAAACAAATTAATAATTTGGTGCCCGTTTTCGTGCGAGCAAGGTTATATGCTGTCACTGCGTCCCCCCTTCGACCTGAATCTACTCGGTGTCCATATACTGCCAGATATTGTATGAAAGTTAGACAACAAAACACAGCCTTATTGAAATAATGCTTTATTAACTATTTGAAAAAGGAGATAAATAAAAGTAGTTGTATCTATATATATTTTGTTGTATGAGTGAGCATCCTTAATAAATGGTATACTGTATACAGAAACAAATGAAACAAAAAGAAAACTTGTTCCAATTTATTTTCATCTCTCAAGAGCAGTAACAGAACAAAACTAGAATTTGTTTTCCTACAAAAACACATATGTCTCCCCCCTTTTTTTTATCATTGAGGTACCTACCTGATTCTTGGGGGCAACACATTGTCTCATGACCCCCAGCCCCCGCCCATCGGGCTTGAAAACATAAATTGGGCTGCATGATACTTCCATGCAGAGCTGAAACCGACTGCAAATGAGTACTGGTAAACAGCATAGAGGTTCTAAGCCTGTCCAGGAAAAGTGATGCAAGTCGGACCACCCATGCACAAAAACCCTATTGAGATGCCATTTCATCTCAATGCCAGGTAAAAGTCCCACAAAATTGGAAGCAACATCTCCAAAATGATCTATACAGTGTTGGCGGAGATGAAAACCTCAATTCAAACAAATGTCTCATGATGGTTAACATTTCCACCAAGTAATTTTAAAATTCATCCAGGAAAAAGTGAGTTATTGACCAAACATGGCCTTATGGTTCTGGAGAAGAAGATTTTTGAAGGTTTTTTACCATATATGGGCATGGTGGCCATCTTGGGTCTAAGGCCAATGAATGACCTTGACCTTTATCACCCATAGATCTTCATGTATTCAGTTACTTTACCTGATCTACAAATTTTGGTGACACTGTCTTCAATGGTTTCCTATAAATCCATAATTTTCACTTTGCCCCATGCAAAAGCCTAAGTCGGCAAATTTGACATTGCTGTAAAATAGGTCAAGGTCAACCCAGGGTCACCATTTGTACAAACCATGATGGGCCTGAGTACCATATGCTACATGCCAAGTTTCAAGGCCACTGGCCTTATGGTTCTGGAGAAGAAGATTTTTGAAGGCTTTTTACCATATATGGGCATGGCGGCCATCTTGGTCATGTGATCCAGACCCCGCGAACAAACTTTCGTTCCCCCATCCCACTGAGGCTCCATATGAAATTTGGCTTTGATTGGCCCTGCAGTATAGGAGAAGAAGATCTTTGAAAATGGTGGACTGACGGACGGACGGACGGACGATGGACCATGGCTATACTATAAGCTCACCTATGAGCCTAAAGGCTCAGGTGAGCTAAAAAGGCCCCTTTTTGTCCTTTGACCTCTTAGTACGACCTTGACATTTGAGGTACCAACTTGGGTCATGCACGCAACACATCGTCTCATGGTGGTTAACATTTCTGCAAAGTAATTTCAAAATCCATCTAAAAATAAGAAAGTTTTGACAGAACACCAAAAAGGCCCCCTTTTTTTTACCTTTAACCTCTATGTATGACCTTGACCTTTCAGGTACCAAACTTGGTCATGCCTGCAACACATCATCTCATGGTGGTTAACATTTCTGCCTAGCAATTTCAAAATCCATCTAAAAATAAGAAAGTTATTGACCAAACACGAATAAAGGCCCCTTTTTTGACCTTTGACCTCTATGTATGACCTTGACATTTTAGGTACCAAACTGAATCATGCATGCAACACATCATCTCATGATAGTTAACATATTTGCCAAGTAACTCCAAATTCTATCTAAAAATAAGCAAGTTATTGACAAAACTCTAAAAAAGGCCCCTTTTTTACCTTTGACCTCTAAGTATGACCTTAACCTTTGAGGTACCAACCTGAGTCATGCACGCGACACATCGTCTTATATTGGTTAACATTTCTGCCAAGTGATTTCAAAATCCATCTCAAAATAAGAAGGTTATTGACCAAACACGAAAAAGGCCCTTTTTTGACCTTTGACCTCTAAGTATGACCTTGACCTTTGAGGTACCGACCTGCCTCATGCACATCACACATCGTCTTATGGTTGTTAGTATTTCTGCCAAGTAATTTTAAAATCCATCTCAAAATAAGAAAGTTATTGACCAAACACGAAAAAAAGGCCCCTTTTTGACATTAGACCTCTAAGTATGACCTTGACCTTTGATGTACCGACCTGCCTCATGCGCACCACACATTATCTTATGGTTGCTAATATTTCTGCCAAGTAATTTTAAAATCCATCTGAAAATAAGAAAGTTATTGACCGGAAACGATTTGCCCATACATATATACATACCGGCAAACTTCGAAGGGAGATAATTAAAAAAGTATAAATGCGAGAGTTATAGTTCTTTCGCACTGCATATCATCCAATGCGGATTAATATTTATATGAAGTTTCGTGAAGATAGCTCGAATGGTTTTCAAGTTATAGAGTGGACACGAATGTGTGACAGACGGACAGATGGACAGACAGACGCCCGGGGGAAAAACAATATGTCTCTCTGAAAAAAATTTTTTCAGGGGAGACATAATTAGTCATAACCCTTGTTCTGCTAAATAAATAGCTTAGACACACCCAGTTTTGAATATCAGCCAACCAAACTACTTCATTTTATGTATTTATTCAAATTTGCAAACTGAATGCCAAACAGTGAGAACCTGATCAGATGGCTCTGATCTTGATCTACCGTGTGTTCAATATGATGAGGGTTAATTTCAGCTGGTCTTAATAGTGGAATTTTACTTGTAAATTCATAACAGCACTAAAATATTACCATATAAAATAACAATAATAATTAAGGGCCATGGATACACCTTCAGCAAAGGCAACTCTTTCAAAACAGTTTTGTTTCCCACATCAGCTGGGTAACACTCTTAACGGAAAGAACTTGTTCCTGAGAAGCATATAAGAATCTTACATGGGTGTGAGGGGTGGATGGAAAAATCCATTCCGAGGGTCACTGTCTGACATCACGAGGCTTGCAGAGTGATGCCGGACAGTGATTCCGAGGGACAGATTTTTCTATCCACCCCTCACACCCATGTAGGATTCTTTTTCTTGCATTCCTTCCATTTCTTAGCGTGGATCTTTAATACTGCAGTCACTTGGGTTGCCGACGTCTGCCATATTGAGATGACACTACAGTAATGTTTAGTGATGTCACATAATGTGCTGTGACATAAACCTTAATGACGCCGCATATGAGGTTGATTTCAACCACTGCATTAATCAAACACGCAAGAAAATTCGATTTTTACCCTGTCCCTGGGTAAGAACACCAGGGTTAGATTAGAATTTGTACTATGGATTTCCTGATCTGGTGTGCAAGAATATAAGAATCTTATATGGGTGTGAGGGGTGGATTGAAAAAATCCGTCCCGAGGGACACTGTCCGGCATCACGAGGCTTGCCGAGTGATGCCGGACAGTGAACCCGAGGGGCGGATTTTTTCTATCCACCCCTCACACCCATATTGGATTCTTTTTCTTGCATACCTTCCATTTCTATTGCGAATTTGTAATGCTGCTGTCACTTCGGTTACCGACGTCCGCCATTTTGTGATGACACACCAGGAATGTTTAGTGACGTCACGCATGACGACGCCGGGCATGAGGTTGTAATCAACCAGTGCATTTATCAAACACGCAATTATATTCGATTTGGGGTCGGAACACCAGGGTCAGAACATAAATTTCTATCCCAGGGTAAAATCGCGGATTTCCTTGTCTGGTGTGCAAGAAAATTCTTTCCTTTAGCTGAAGGTCCCTTTTCACAGGGTCTAAGTCTATGGGAAAGCAAAGTAAGTTGTCATTCTTATAAAACTGGTGGAAAATATGGCAATTGTCTTCTTAAACTCATACACACAATACAAACACCTACTTTACATTGGCTGATTTTTGTGACATGGGCAGGTTTTCATCATATACAGATCTTGGAGCCTTCTTCCTGGGTGAACGCCTCAGTTCTACACTGTCTGTAACTGATGGCTTTTGTTTGTTTGAAAATACCACTACTGCAGAGGTACAGGAGCTTGAGGTGTCATCCTTCACCAGTCGATCTCGTAGCTTGTTCAAGTGTTCATTCACTTTCTCACACCTTTTGTTGGTGTTGTAGCTGCAAGATTAGTAAAGTCATTTATTATTAAAGATAACTAGATACACATGAGTAAATCAGAGGAATACACTTCATGAAGATTAACCCTTTTTTGTACCCGAAACCCCAAAATGGGTAATTGGTAAACCGTGCAGGCCCAGATCAGATGCCGCAGAACGCGTCATCTGATCAGGGCCTACACTGTTTGCAAAAGGTTCAGCCATTTTCCAGATAAATTTTGAAGAAAACACAACCTGACACCCCTAATTTTGCAGCGAACTCCTGCTATATATAAGTAGGAACATTCCATTTGGTACAAAAAGGGTTAACTGTGTAAAGATTTCACTTTAGCCCTTATTCTGTTGAATATATCAATTTAGTGACACTCATTTCTGACTATCAACCAATCAAATGACTTTATATAAAGTATTTATTTGATTCAAATCTAGATCTACACTGTTTGCAAAGGTATAGTTGTTGTGTTCAGCAGAATAAGGGTTAATATGCATATATAGGTGTATCTTCCAACCCAACAATAGCTGTAGGAAGAGCAAGACAAGAAACTTTTGAAAGATTTCATGAAACCTCTCCAAGCTTCACTTAAAGATTTTTCGACAAAACTTCTATAAAAATTCAGCAAAATCACTGTATACTTTCAGACAGGAAGATCAGGGTCAATTTTCTTTTAAAACCATAATCATGCTCAACTCAACTGAGGCTAAATAAATAGCATTTTGTTTTACTAACAAGATAATGAAAATTATTACCTAATCTACTGTATGAGAAGTTATATTTACTTAATCTACTATATGAGAAGTTATATTAAAAGTAGAAGTTATCACAAAGTTTAATAAAGCCCATTTTACTATTTCAGGTCAGGAGCAAATTCTTCCTTTTAAGAGTTGACCCCTACTGATATGGGAGACAAAAATAATTTTGCAGGAGTTGCCTCCCATGAAGGTGTTCCCATTCCCCTTATATCTAAAGTTGATTTAAAAAATATACCTTTAATTGAAGTTAACATGGTTCTTGATCAAATAGTTATCAATATTTATTGATCATAGGGATCAAATGAAAACAAACAGTTCATCTACAATATGACTTGGCTTATAAAACATCTATTTCTTACTTTTCTGGGACACAGTCAAAGCTACCAGCCCCTATGTGTCGTGGACCACCTGATGAACTATCACCTAAGGCCAAAGCCCCAGGGTGATAGTTCATTAGGTGGTCCATAGCACGGAATGGCTGATAGTTTTTGACTATCTACCAGAAAGGTATGAAACAGTTATATCATCACAAAAACACACCTTTATGAGTCTGATCCCCTTGAACCCCACTTTTATACAGCAAAAAGGGGGTTTAGAGGGGGAAACCTTATTTTTCTTATTTCTGCTCTAAAATAAAGATTGTGGATACTCGTTAGAACCGCCATGATGAGGCAGTTCTAATGTGTACCCACAATCTGTATTTTGTGCAGAAGTAAGAAAAAATATCACAATTTTTCATGTTCAATTAAAATTTTTGTTTTTCGACGATAAAATTTACAATGTATTTGAATAGGCGTGTTTTACATGTAGTAATGTACTGTACATAACTTACTAGACATCATGATCTTCACAGTCTTTACTGTCAGGCCAGCTTGCCATCCTGGGGTTTCTATCACTTGTGTTGGCTTTCCTGGTGTGGGCTCTACTAGAGTGCTGTAAAAACACCATAGAAACATAAAAGCACCATTAGCTACTTAGTTGTCAAAATGTTAACTGCTTAACTAATGTTAAATGTTCTAGAAGGTATAGTATTTAAAAAACCAGCATTTTTTGCTGCAAAAATTTGAGTAGCTTTTGCAAAGGCTACTCAATTTTTTTCAGCAAAAATATGTGTATTTGTCCTATTAAATGATTAAAGTTTTCACCATATATTAACTAACGACACCTTAGTTTTGACATCATTAGTTTTGAACAATTGGGTCCTGAGTTAATTCTAGTTCATTTGGTTTACTTTTGTTGGTTTGTTTGTTTGATTTGAGGTTTAACTGTATACATCAACACTGTATAGGTCATTTTGGAGACATTGCTTCCTATTTTGTGGGACTTTTAACCGATA
Source organism: Lucinisca nassula (assembly GCA_963580285.1). Classification (NCBI taxonomy): domain Eukaryota; kingdom Metazoa; phylum Mollusca; class Bivalvia; order Lucinida; family Lucinidae; genus Lucinisca; species Lucinisca nassula. Next base: position 40,623,951 of record OY757017.1, read on the forward strand.
TTGAGATGAAATGACATCTCAAGCCCTGTCGCCTGATGAAACCAATAGGGTTTATAAGCATGGACAGTTAGACTTGCACCACTTTGCCTGGGCAGGCTTAGATCCTCTAAGCGGTTTATCAGTACTCGTGAGCGGTCGGTTTCAGCTCTGCCTGGAAGCATCATGCAGCGCAACTATTTCTTCAAGCCCTGATGGGCCGGGGCCACATTTGGTTTACTTAACTCTTCAGAAAAATATAAAGTGGGTGCTCATTGGAACAGTTTAGTACTGTTTTGGTGGGTATGTGTTGCCATGTGGGACAGGATACTCATTACAAGTCAGAAATATGTTGCTATGTACATGCTTACAAGAATGTTTACATTCAAAAGATTTGATAAATTTGCGATAGAATTGTTTTGATATTTTGAATTTGCGATAGGATAAAAATTGTTTGGCTTACAGTTTAACCAATTCAGTACCAGAAACCCTTGTAAACAGTGCAGGCCCAGATCATACGCCACAGAATGCGGCGTCTGATCAGGGCCTCCACTGTTTGCTAAAACTTCAGTCATTTTCCAAAATTTTTTATGATGAAAAGACTATGAGACTCCTAAATTTTGAAATGGACTCCTGCTATATATAAGGAGGAAGATTCCATTTGGTACAAAAAGGTTAAATGAATAAACTACTTTCTGGTCTGCCTCCAGAAAAATAGCCATCGGAAGAGATGGCAAATCCCCCGACCAAAAGCCAATATGGCCTTCAGAAGTTGTTCACCAATAGAAAGTGCACCAGAATTAAACCAGTAATATATCACGAAAGTATTGCAGTTATGGCCATCACAAGATTATACTGTCAGGGGAGATAACTAAAAAACCAGGGCACTCAGAAATGTGGTTCTTGCACATGACATGCCTGCTTAAGCTCATGTATTTCTGTACAAAATACCATTAATATGTCTCTGAAGGTATTGGAGATATGGTGATCACAAGCTGGTCATAATGTCATATTGGAAGGGTAGATAACTCAAATACCACAGCACCAACACTTGTGCTTCTTGCACATGACACCCCTTCTGTACCTTGTATACAATTGTGCCAAGTTCCTTGAATATATCTCAAAGGGTGTTGGGGTTATGGCCATCACAAGGTTATATTGCCAGAGGAGATAACTAAAAAACCAGAGCACCCAGAGTTGTAATTCTTGATCATGACACACCCGCTTAACCTCATGTACATCTGCATCAAGTACCACAAATATGTCTCAAAGGGTATTGTAGGTACGATGATCACAAGGTTGTCATACTGTTATATTGGAAGGGGAGATAACTCAAATATCATGGCACCCAGAGTTGTGGTTTTTAGGCATGAAGCGCCGTCTCAACGTTGACTACAACTGTGCCAAGTACCATCAATATATCTCAAACGGCATTGGAGTTATGGCCATCACAAGGTTATATTGTCAAGGGAGATAATTATAAACCAGGGCACCCAGAGTTGTGGTTCTTGCAGGTGACACACCTGCTTAACCTCATGTACAACTGTACCAAGTATCATCAATATATCTCAAAGAGTGTTGGAGATGTGGCCATCACAAGGTAGTGACTCTATATTATTGGAAGGGGAGATAACTAAAACACCATGGCACCCAGAGTTGTGGTTCTTGTGCATGACACACCGTCTCGGCCTTGTGAACAACTGTGCCAGATATCATCAATATATCTTAAAGTTTTGAAGGTTGTCACTCTATTTTATTGGAAGGGGAGATAACTCCAAAACCATGGCAACCAGAGTTGTGGTTCTTGTGCATGACACGCCGTCTCAGCCTTGGGAACAACTGTGCCAGGTGCCATCAATATATCTCAAAGGGTATTGGAGTTATGGCCATCACAAAGTAGTCGTTCTATTTTATTAAAAGGGGAGATAACTAATAAAGTATGGCATCCAGAGTTCTGGTTCTTGCACATGACACGCCGTCTCAGCCTTGTGAACAATTGTGCCAAGAATCATCAATGAATCTCAAAGGGTATAGGAGTTATGGCCATCACAAGGTTGTCACTCTTTTATATTGGAAGGGGAGATAACTCCAAAACCATGGCAACCAGAGTTATGGTTCTTGTGCATGACATGCCATCTCAGCCTTGTGAACAACTGTGCCAGGTACCATCAATATATCACAAAGGGTATTGGAGTTATGGCCATCACAAAGTAGTCATTCTATTTTATTAAAAGGGGAGATAACTAAAAAAGTATGGCATCCAGAGTTCTGGTTCTTGGGCATGACACACCGTCTCAGCCTTGTGAACAATTGTGCCAAGAACCATCAATAAATCTCAAAGGGTATTGGAGTTATGGCCATCAACAGGTTGTCACTCTATTTTATTGGAAGGGGAGATAACTCCAAAACCATGGCAACCAGAGTTGTGGTTCTTGTGCATGACACGCTGTCTCAGCCTTGTGAACAACTGTGCCAGGTACCATCAATATATCTCAAAGGGTATTGGAGTTATGGCCGTCACAAAGTAGTCATTCTATTTTATTAAAAGGGGAGATAACTAACAAAGTATGGTACCCAGAGTACTGGTTCTTGCGCATGACACGCCGTCTCAGCCTTGTGAACAATTGTGCCAATAACCATCAATGAATCTCAAAGGGTATAGGAGTTATGGCCATCACAAGGTTGCGTCTACGGACGGACGGACGGACCCCAGGCTGATCGCTATATCCCCCGAACCTTTTCGGTCGGGGGATAAAGATTAAAATGTTGTTCAGTACAGTGCAGAACAACAAATAAAATGAGCTGTGGTACAGCATTTCCTACAATTTACATGTACGCACAGCGAAGAATCAAATCAGCCTGTGCATCCATATAGTCTGAGCAGAGGCTTCTCTTGCTGCATGAAGGAGCACTGGGCCCTAAGCTATCCTAAGAGCGCACAACGAAGACACTGATCATATGCACAGGTTTATCTTAGTCTTCACTGGGTGCACATGTAAACTGTAGGAAATGCTGTGCTCTGGCTCAAATGGAACATAAATAAGCATGTTATATAGCCAAGTCAAAACTTCTGTTTGTTTGATTTGTTTGATTTGAGGTTTAACATCCCCATCAACACTGTACAGGTCATTTTGGAGATGTTGCTTCCAATTTTGTGGGACTTTTACCCGACACTGAGATGAAATGACATCTCAAGCCCTGTCGCCCAATGAAACAAATATGGTTTATAAGCAGGGGCGGACCGACTGGCACCTCTTTGCCTGGGCAGGCTTAGATCCTCTAAGCGGTCTACCAGTACTCGTGTGTGGCCGGTTTCAGCTCTGCATGGAAGCATCATGCAGCCCATCTATTTCTTCAAGCCCCGATGGGCAGGGGCAATCAAAAATTCTGTACTGTAACAATAAAGCATTCTTTAAATTGTTCGTGTTCAGACTTTCAGAAGTTCAGCATTTATAGATGTTGAGAGTAACTCAAATATGTGTGGGTGTGATAACATTATGGCAGAATTGAAGAATAGACAGATTTAAACCAGTATCATCGCCCCAACTTTTTTCAGAAGTGACTTCTGAAAATAGTTTCAGGTGGGGCAGTGCGCTATAAATATTCTTCAAAAAGTTCCTATCATTGTTTGCATAACTATTCCCTTAAAGTTTGAATTGAGGTTTAACGTCCCTGTCAACACTATATGGGTCATTTTGGAGACATTGCTTCCAATTTTGTGGGACTTTTACCCAGCATAGAGATGAAATGACATCTCAAGTCCTGCCATCCAATCCAACTCACACCATTTCACCTGGGCAGGCTTAGATCCTCTAAGCAGATTACCAGTACTCATGTACTGTCGATTTCAGCTCTGGGTGGAAGCATCATGCAGCTCATCTATTTCTTCAAGCCATGATGGGCGGGGGCCATCCATAAAACTACATGAACACACTAAATATGTTCAGCTGTTGTGACGCTAAATATGTTCTATAAAAGGGTTATCCTTTGGAAGCAAGAAATGCACCACAGAAATGGAAAATATGAAGTATACATGTTTTCTGGGCCAGACTAGCTAGTTTCGGCCAATTAGGCCTCATCAGTGACCCTCAAATATTATCAAAATTCCACAATGGAATCAATGATCCCACAGGACAAGAAAATATAAACTACACTATGATGTAGGGCAGGGAGACTTTTTACGGCCGCCACACATTCCCACACATCACAAAAGACTGCAAAATAGCATACCCTTCTTCTGACAGGAGAAAGATTGTCTGCTGCTGCCGAACCATCAGGATTGAAAAATCTCAGGAAATCTTGAATGTCAATTGTTTTTGAAGCTAGAAATAGACAGAACAGTGAATTCACATTTTCTAATATCAGGAAACAAACAAATGGATTGAATGACAGACTTCAAGATTCTTTGATATTTATCTTCCATGTCAACAGGGGTCAACTCTTAAAGGAAAGAATTAACAAGGGTCAACTCTTAAAGGAAAGAATTAACAGGAGTCAACTCTTAAAGGAAAGAATTAACAGGGGTCAACTCTTAAAGGAAAGAATTTGCTCCTGAGGCGCAAATTCTTTCCTTTAAGAGTTGACCCCTTTTCCCATGGTAAATAGTCTCCCTTTGAAAAATGGCGGAAAAATCTGCAAGGTGTACCTGATCCCTATAAGAGAAGGTAACTCTTTTTAGGGTTACTTTTGTTTTCCATATCAATAGGCATCTACTCATATTGGACGGAATTTTCTTGTGCACCAGTTAAGGAAATCCATAGTTTTAGCTTGGGATAGAAATTCTGTTCCAACCATGGGGTTCTTACCCAGGGACTGGGTAATAATCAAATATTCTTGCATGTTTGATAAATGGCACGGTTGAATACAACCTCATATGTGCCGTCGTTAAGGTTGAAGTCACAGCACGTTACACAACATTACTAAACATCACTGTAGTGTTATCAAAATATGGCGGACGTCAGCAACTGAAGTGATTGCAGTATTAAAAATCCACGCTCAGAAATGGAAGGTATGCAAGAAAAAAAAAACGTAGATGAGGGTGAGGGATGGATAGAAAAGTCTGTCCCTCAGGATCACTGTCGGGCTTCTCTCGGCAAGCCTTGTGATGTCGACAGTGACCCTTGGGACGAATTTTTCCATCCATCCGTCACACCCCTGTAAGACTCTTAAAATTTTTCGTCGATATATAAAGATTGGGTACAACATAAATGTTATAAAACAGACTGCATGCATGGTGGTTAACCCAATCATGGTTGGCAACTTTGCTTCCCTCTTTGATTGTACACCTGTGGGTCGGGCCTAAGAATATATGACGGTTCAAGCGTAAAAACATAAATGGAATTTTATTTTATTTTAGTATTCTTTATGTTGGTTGGCACCTGATGCTCCATCTTTGGTCGGGCCCTCAGAGTCTAACTGTTGGTTTTCTTTTGCTCCAGCAATTCTGTTGTTGTATGCTGTCGAGTCCTCAACCTTGTTTCATCTCTGTAGCTTTTTGATTTGAATGTTCTCGGAGATGTTACACTTATGAATTAGGAAACCTTCATGTGGACTAAACAGAAATTAGTGTATACCGCGACAGAGTTAAGGGTGAGGATTATGGCCATGTAAAATCGATTTAAGCCCCCCAGTGGAATTCTTTCCACTGACCATTCCAAGGCGGTTCTTCTGTGGTGGTTTATTTGTTGTTGTTTGTTACTTACTGTGTGTATCACTTGTGTCTTTTTGTTTTGGACAGCCATCTGGCCATTTTGTGGGAAAGTAACTGTCCTTATGGCCTTCCTTTCCTTCGTTTCCATTATGGTCTGGTTGCTTCATGTTTGTTTTTCTTTCCCTTTGGTGTCTTTGATGGGTGGAGTAAGTTAATTGTATCGATTCATGATGTTTGTTTTACTTCTACTTTTCAGAGGAGATGTCGTTTGACAGTGTTGACGCCAGATGATGACGACGGACAACTGCCTATCCTATAAACTCCCCTGAGCCTTTGGCTCTGATGTGTTAAACAAATAGGGAGCCACAGACCAACAGCCTTATAATGATTTCCGTGTTTTAAGCATCCAGGTTAAAATGTCTCTACAGTGTACAAAACTTACAATCGCAAGTCTGTAGAGGAGATGACATTGGCATGCTCTCTGTCGACCTTATCCTTGACAACGACCTTCTCTGGGACTCACTATATTGCTGTATCTGTCTCTCTGCCCACTCCAGTGTGTTTAAGGAAGCCTCTGACAAAAGAAAGATACAGCTGCCCTTCAATTACTTTCCTGTTATGACTATCTTGAAAGCTATATAGAACAAAATCCAGGATGGCGACAAGAAATTCAGCCCCAGCAGCTTTTATGTATTTCTTTTTTCATGTACATATAATATGCATTATTTAGTCTGAAGCCTGAATATTGTTAAGAGCCCTTACCAACTGACGGTTCTTATCCTACTATGAATTAACACAAGTTCTGTCCAGAGGTATCAGGAATGACTTAACATGAACACTATGCACAAAATGACTGCCATAAGGTAAACATTTAGATACATTATATGGGTATGCTTACTAATTTTTAGGCAAGCTGTAGCTAGAACCTAGGACCATCATATTCTATGCAGAAATGGCAAAAGTTATACAGTAATTTTCATTAAATGCTCTAACTCAGTTGATAAGTGTTTTCATTAGTTGGATCAGACAATGATTTCCATACATCAATGTTACCAACAGAGACCTGAGTTTGGATCCAAAAGACTAGACAGGTAGAGATTCAAGTCCTTCCACAGAGTCTACTATAATGTAAATGTCAATGAATGGAAACCCATGTTTGACTGCTAGCATTACACAATAGTTTACTTCTGTCCATTATAAGATAACTCCTCTGTAATATTTTAGTAAGATGGACAGAAGAGACCCTGAGCAGACAAAGTACTGCTTACCTGTAGTTATTTTACACCAATTAAGCTCCGACACCTCCTTCGACTCATCCAAAACAGGCAGCACACAGGATAACTGGTCAAGAAATTTTGTTCTTATCTCTATTAAACTGGAGTTCAGTTCTGAAACACTGACTGTAGTTGACAGATCATTGTTTTTTCTGGTTGCTGTAAAATAGATATTTCCATTATGAAACATCCTTGAAGGCTATATTTAGACAGAGGGAAGTTTTAACCCTTATTTTGCTGACTATTCATTTAAGCCACACACATTTCTGTCTATCAACCAATCAAATTAATTGATGTAATTTATTGCTACAAATTCATCAACTGAATGCTAAACAGTGTAGATCCTGATCAGATCGCTTCTGAAGAAGCCATCTGATCTGGATCTACACTGTTTGCAAAGACAGGGATTGTCGAGAATAGCAAGATAAGGGTTAAACAAACCTTTTATACCATGATGTTGTGTATTTTGTCCTGCCTATCCTATAAACATGCATGTTTAGTGGCAATCACTCATTCTCAAATGAATTGGGATATTGCAGTCGCTGTATATTTTCTGAAAACCAAACAGTCATTTTTAACCAATGCATACGTTTATATGACAGAACAACAGGTCCCAAAGATATCATGATAAACCTCCTGTAGAAAAGTACCTTTTCAGGGAAAATGAGCCATGGAAAAACCTGGTTTTGTAATGTTCGAGACTGTCGCTTTTCTAATTCTCTTTGTTTGCGCACTTACAAATTTGCAGTTCCACTAGAAAGGAAAGGGTTAGGTGGTTTCCATAAAATTTACAAATTCTGGGTAGGGAAATAACTACCATTAGCAGGACCACATGGAGCCTTACTAAGTCTTTTTACCCGATTATGGCTGTCGCCGAAATTTAATTAAGCATTGTAATGTACGAGACGACGTTTTTCTTCTTGATATTTCAAAACAACATTTAGGTTTTTATATACCAAACCGGACCAAATGGTGATTCTATGTTTTAATAAGCATATAAGGTCGTTTGTTGTTACATGTACAATAGGAAATTAAAAATACTTGCCATTCAAAAATGTGCATGGATTTGTTGCAAAAATGCATGTGATGTTCGCGATCATTATACCAGGCTTATTAGGTATGTATCGACAAAAAATGCTAGGTTGAATTAAACTCCCGCAATGTGTGACTAACACAAATACGTCATCTGGAACAAAAATAATATTTTGATGTTGAAATTCCCTCATTTCCAGTGTTTTGTAATGTTCGAGACCGGTAATGTTCAATACCGAAAATTGTTAGTCTAACAGCTTGATCACATTGCTCTCATATGGCACAGTTTTCCGTTACCAGATTACGTAGTTGAAAGTGTCTGCAGACGACATGGTTGCCTTTTCCGGTGTTTGGTGGGTGAGGGAGTCGGCAGACAATACCACAGTTGAAGGAAAACAGAAGTCATATCTTGTTTTTAAATATCTGCATAGGAACTTTTTATCTTTTCCCAATATTATTTGCCACAATAAACATTGTTCAATTAAGAGTATGCCACCACAAATCATTATTAATGAACAACATTTGCACACTTGCAAGATCATCATTCTATTGCAATAAGCAGTGGATGTATGCGACAAAATGTCCGCTACATTTGGTATCGAACATGACAGGTTTGCTATGTTGACCGTCCAGGGATAATGACTGCAAATAAATGAACTATTTTGAATTGTGCAACCTCAGTTCTGTAAAATCAACAGGTTTAGTGATATACATGTTTGCTACATTTCTACCAAAAGCTGCAAACGGTAACACTGTTGATTCCAAATTTACTACTTATTTTCGATTTTGGATTTGAGTCACATAGCTTATAATCTTTTCCCAAATATTATTTAGCAGAATGAATATTTTCAATATAAAATGTGCAATGCTAAGAAGGCACTTCAACTCTCCAATTTGTATTTCCAAATGCATATTTTGAATGTTAGAAAACATAGTAAGTGCAGTTTATGTTACTAAAATTATGGTATTGAACATTACAAATTGTATCGGACATCCCCCACCTAAAATAAATATGTATATTTTAGGGTATGCTGGTTTACTCTTGATTATGTTAACTAGATATAACAAATACAATATCAGATTCCTTTTCAATTTTACAGGTAGAAATGGTAAAGTGGCATAGCATGTCCCTTTACCGTGTATGGTAATGTCCGAGACCATCATAGCTGCCATTTACAGACATGCATTTGTTTACATTTCTGAGAACTTACTTACAAACTTCACAAAACCTGTTACTTTCTTCCAGCTGGTAGACAAATTTGGTTACATATTGAAGACTTTTGTATAGAAAAACATTACTCTGGAATGCACTGTAATGTTTGATACTGTATTCTTGCAGTTGCATCATTAATTTTAGATACTTGATTGTTGAGAACAAAAGGCCATGGGGTTGATGTGTGTTTATATGTGATAGATATGTCTTTTAATGTTTCGGCTGCCTTAACAAGGCAGTTTATCTGTCAGGAAATCATTTTTTATGCATAAAAATATATACCAAGGCTTTTTTGCGTAATAGAGGCACCCTGTTTTAAAAGCATACGACTTAACATGCACTGTTACATTATTTAGATCCAAAAGATGAAAGAAAATGACACTAACAGCTATATTGTCAGTTAATCACGTTAGTAATCTACTTGACTTATACAAACTAAATCACTGTAATGTCCGTGACTTTTTAGATATAATTCAGATGAACTTATTGCTTATGTTGATCGTTTATCTAAAGTAATACATGTATTACTTGTGTTCCTTTTTAACCACTCAATACATGTTCAAATGCAACAGTCGTAAGTGATCTAGCTATTATGTGCTTCTCTTAAAACAAAACGAAAATTGTATGTTTTCAGAAAACTATTTCTTTTTCTGTATTCTCTAACCAGCCCTGAATTTTATTCAAAATGGCTAGTCATTTCTTTACCATATATTTGACCATTTACCATATATTAATAACCCGGTCGTAAGTTTCTGTCATTGCGAGCTGCGGTCTCTTGATTTTTGTGATGTTATAGAAGGGGGTAACGAACAAGTAGATTGTAGCGTACATTTCTCACAATCACAATTTATCAAAATACCTACATATTTCTAGCTGTTGGGGTGAAATAACTTTCCATTTCTTGATCAAGGAATTTTAACTGAGTATAGATACATGTTAATACTTTATTGTGAACATACCGTGACTGAATCTAAGTAACTTTATAATTTGACTTTTTAAACGGCTAAAATCCCAATTCATTTGAGAATGAGTGAATACTCCTACTTTCTTTAAACAAGCATTTCAATTTTTATACAGCAAAATTAATATCAATGATCATTATTTTCTGCTAGACACAGTAATTCGTTCCACATCAATAATGATGTAGAAATTAATCCACATTCAATTTAAAATACAAGAAATACAGTCATTACCATATGTATTTGGACATACAGGCCTGAGCAGTGTAGACCCAGCTGAGATACCATAGAATGTGGTGTCTCATCTGTGTCTACACTATTTGCCACTCATTTAGCTTTTTGCAGAATTAACAACTTGTAGTAAATCTCACTTGTTCAAATTTTAGAAAAAGAATTGTTAGGAGTTGAGGTATCCAAACACTTAGGGTAAATGTGGTTTGCAAATTCAGTGGAAAGCACGAGGCTGTTTATAAGGTTTGATTTTTGTGTTCTCGAAGATGTTGCAGTGATGAGTTAGGAAGCCTTCATGTGGACAGTATTAGTCCAAATCTTGACGGAAGGGCGAGGATTGCGGCCGCGTAAAATCGATTTAAGCCCCCCAGTAAAATTCTTTTCACTGACCATTTTAAGGCGGTTCTTCTGTTGTGGTTTATTTTTGTTATTATGATTTGTCTTTAAGTGTGTATATAGCCAATTGGCCATTTTGTGTGAAGTAACTGTCCTTTTAGCTTTCTGCTATTGATGTTTCCATTAGGGTCCGGTTATTTCATGTTTGTGTTTCTTTCCCTTTGGTGTCTCTGATGGGAGCTATGGGTTAATTGTATTGATTCCTGATCATTGCCTTCACTTCTGTTTTGCAATTCTGGGGAGAAATGATTCTTGTATTTAGACTCAAAGTAGCTTAGCTTACATATTATTGATGAAATGGATAATTCCAAGTGCAGGTTTATTTTCTACTTTGGAACATAAGCAGATAACTGTCTCAGCAACAGATCTTTTTGGCCTTAAATTACAAACATTGCTCGAGTTTTCATGTGACACTCTTCCGAAACTATGTGACATTTTACTTACCTTGATTTGTTTGTTTGTGTTGAGGTTTGAGTCCCTGTTAACACTATTTAGATCATTTTGGAGACTTGCTTCTAATTTTGTGGGACTTTTACTCGACACTGAGATGAAACAACATTTGAGATGTATTTGGTTTAAACATATTTATTATAGAAGTAATATCATTACAATATGAGACAAGTAGATTCAGTTTGGGATGTATTTCATCTCAGTGAAAGTACAACCAAATAAACCGCTAGGGTTTAAGGGGCAATCCAACCACTCTTCCTGGGCATTAGAAGTTCTAAGAGGTTTACCAGTACTCAAAAGTTTGGTCAGTTTCAGCTCTGCAATGGAGCACTATGCAGCCCAATCCAAGCCCCAATAGGCAGGGGTACTTCACTGACCTTGTAAACTTTTGAGTTTTCCCAAACTTTTCAGAACTGGTGGCCATTATGCACCTAAGAAAATGACACTACCTCCCGTCATAAGCTTTCTGCAGCACTGCAACAAAGACATGCAGTCTGGCCAAGGCTTCAACATAACACAAAATTAGCAGTCATTCATTTTAACCCTTACCTTGCTCAGGGCTTATTCAGCAGGCAACGAACTGATAAACTGATGATATTATTATTATTTTTCCTTGAAACAGGTTTTGAAATTTCATGTAAATGGAGACAATTTACATAAAATGTCAAAATCCATTTTCTTTGAAAAGTAGGAGAAATATTTCAAAATTTTGCCTGCTCAAATGTTTACCAACAGTGCTAAGCCTTAAAAAATAGCACAGTAACTGATATATGGGGCTTGATACAACTCATAGGGAGGCAACATTTTTCTTTTCTACAGGGGGGTCTACTCCTAAAGGAGAGAATTCGCTCCTCAGCTCCTGAGGAACAAATTCTTTCCTTTAGGCAATCACCTTTTTCAGAGGGTTTAGTGCTCAGGTGAGCAAGCAGGAAGTCTATTTTTAAATTGTTTCCCTTGCAAATGATGGTGAGAAATATGTCAAATGTATTCATTCACCTAAAGTTACCAGTCTTAACCCTTAAGACGCCGAGAAAAACTACATCTGAAAATGCCATCTGCTTATGTCGTCTGCTGATTACTGTTTTGCCAATTTTTTTAAAATATTTTTGCATACAGGCAAACAGTGTGGGCCCTGATCAGATGGCTGATCTGGGTTCACACTGTTTGCAAAAAAATTACTTTTAAGGCAACCGGCAGACGGCAAAGCAGACGTCAATTGTCGTGACTGGCATTTTATGGGTTAAAAGTACTTATGGCCGCTCACCTATCCAGTCTTGAAGATAAGAATTCTGGACATCTTTCAAGTCCCAGTGAATTTTCTTTAAACCTTCCCAGCTCATTACTGGCAGTTTATCTAGGTTAAACTCAATTTCTGCCTCCCGTTTCCTTACTAAGATCTGATCAAACACTATGTCTACAATATCTCCATTCAGATGGTATGGTGACTGCAGCAGACGGGCATGAGCTGTAAAGTTCCCTGTTGAAGAGCTCTTGTCAGGGGAGGTAATTATAAAATATAGAAATTCATAATTATCCTGGTAATCTTCTTCTGGTTCTGAAACAATACCAAAGGGGAATGAATACACAATCAAGAGAGACAACACTTTCAAAATATTTTGTCTTCCTTAAGCTTAACCCATTTAGTACCCATTTAGTACCGGAAACCCCTAAAGGGGTACCTTGGCAAACAGTGCAGGCCCAGATCAGATGCCGCAGAAACGCGGCGTCTGATCAAGGCCTCCACTGTTTGCTAAAAGTTCAGGCATTTTCCAAATAAATTTTGATGAAAAAAAACCTGACACCCCTTAATTTTGAAATGGACTCCTGCTACATATAAGGAGGAAGATTCCATTTGATACAACAAGAGGGCCCAATGGCCCTATATCGCTCACCTGTGTACCAGAAAATCATTAGTGTAGGAGACCACTTGACATTGCTATATACTAAATATCTAAGCTCAGGCAAAGCGGTGTCCATGCTTATAAACCCTACTGGTTTCATTGGGCAACAGGGCTTGAGATGTAATTTCATCTCAATGTCGGGTTAAAGTCCCACAAAATTGGAAGAGACATCTCCAGAATGACCTATAGAGTATTGATGGGGATGTAAAACCTCAAATCAAACAAAATCTGTGCCTTATGGTTTTGGAGAAAAAGATTTTTTTTTAAGTTTTTTCCAGTATAAGTCTATAGGAGCTAATGAGCCCTGGGCTTGGCCAATTTTGACCCAAAGGGCACGGATGGCAGGATTTATGTAGGCGTCCATTTTGTGTTGCTATATACTAAATATCTAAGGTCTGTACTTCATGGTTTCAAAGAATTTTGAAGCATTTTTTCCATTATAAGTTTGTTGGAGTTAAGGGGCCACAGGATTTGGACCCCAAGGGCATGATTGGCAGGATTCATGTAGGCGACCACTCGACATTGCTACATGCTAAATACCTAAGCTCTGGGACTTATGGTTTCAGAGAAGAAGATTTTTGAAGATTTTTTTCCCCCATTTTAAGTTGTTTTTGTTGTTTTTCATTATAAGGGCCCTGTGGTTTCAGAGGAGAAGAATTTTTAAGTTTCTCCAATTGTAAGTCTATGGAAGCTAAAGACCCCTGGGGTGTGGCCAATTTGGATCCCAGGGGCATAACTGGCAGGATTAATGTAGGTGGCCACTTAACGATGCTACATACTAAAAATCTAAGCTCTGGGCCCTTATGGTTTCATAGAAGAAGATTTTTTAAGTTTTTTTCCATTATAAGTATCGGAGGTGATGAGCTCGGGCGTGGCCAATTTTGATCCCAGGGGCAGGGTAAGCAGGATTTATGTAGCTGGCTATTTTATGTTGCTAGACACTAAATATCTAAGTTCTGTGCTTCACAGTTTCTGAGAAGAAGATTTTTGAAGCTTTTTTCCATTATGAGTCTATGGGAGTTAAGGAGCCCCTGGGCATGGCCCATTTGGACCCCAGGGGCTAATTAGCAGGAAAAATGTAGGAGACCACTTGCAGTTGCTACATGCTAAATATCTAAGCTCTGGGCTCTGTGTTTTCAGAGAAGAAGATTTTTGATTTTTTTTTTTTCATTATGCGTCTATGGGAGCTTTGGGGGGTCCCAGGGTGTGGCCCATTTGGACCCCAGGGGCATGATTGGCAGGATTTATGTAGGTGACCACTTGTCATTGCTACATGCTAAATATCTAAGCTCTGGGCCCTGTGGTTTCAGAGAAGAAGATTTTTGAAGCTTTTTTCCATTATGAGTCTTTAAGAGCTAAAGGGCCCTGGGGCGTGGCCCGTTTGGACCCCAGGGGCATGATTGGCAGGAACTATGTATGTGACCACTTGTCATTGCTACATGCTAAATATCTAAGCTCTGGGCCCTGTGGTTTCAGAGAAGAAGATTTTTGAAGCTTTTTTTCCATTATGAGTCTATAGGAGCTAACTGGCCCCGGGGTGTGGCCCTTTTGGACCCCAGGGGCATGATTGCCAGGAATTATGTAGTTGACCACTTGCCGTTGATACGTGCTAAATATCTAAGCTCTGCGCCCTGCGGTTTCAGAGAAGAAGATTTTTGAAGCTTTTACCATTATGAGTCTATGGGAGTGAAGGGGCCCATTTGGAACCCAGGGGCATGATTGGCAGGAATCATGTAGGTGACCAATTGGCGTTCCTACATGCTTAATATCTAAACTCTGGGCCCTGTAGTTTCAGAGAAGAAGATTTTTGAAGCTTTTTTTACCACTGAGTCTATGGGAGCTAAGGGGCCCCGGGGCGTGGCCCATTTGGAACCTAGGGGCATGATTGGCAGGAATTATGTATGTGACCACTTGCCGTTGCTACTTGCTAAATATCTAAGCTCTGGGCCCTGTGGTTTCCGAGGAGAAGATTTTTGAAGCTTTTTGTTCCATTATGAGTCTATGGGAGCGAAGGGGCCCCAGGGTGTCGCCCATTTGGAACCCAGGGGCATGATTGGCAGGAATTATGTAGGTGGCCACTGGCCGTTGCTACATGCCAAATATCTCAGCTCTGGGCCCTGTGGTTTCAGAGAAGAAGATTTTTGAAGCTTTTTTCCATTTTGAGTCTATAGGAGCTAAAGGGCCCCGGGGCTTGGCCCTTTTGGTCCCAAGGGGCATTATTGGCAGGAATTATGTATGTGACCACTTGCCGTTGCTACTTGCTAAATATCTAAGCTCTGGGCCCTGTGGTTTCCGAGAAGAAGATTTTTGAAGCATTTTGTTCCATTATGAGTCTATGGGAGCGAAGGGGCCCCAGGGTGTCGCCCATTTGGAACCCAGGGGCATGATTGGCAGGAATTATGTAGGTGACCACTGGCCGTTGCTACATGCTAAATATCTAAGCTCTGGGTCCTGTGGTTTCAGAGAAGAAGATTTTTGAAGCTTTTTTTCCATTATGAGTCTATGGGAGCTAAGGGGCCCCGGGGTGTGGCCAATTTGGACCCCAGGGGCATGATTGGCAGGAATTATGTAGGTGACCACTTGTCGTTGCTACATGCCAAATATCGCAGCTCTGGGCCCTATGGTTTCAGAGAAAAAGATTTTAGAAGCTTTTTTCCATTATGAGTCTATAGGAGCTAAAGGGCCCCAGGGCGTGGCCCGTTTGGAACCCATGGGCATTATTGGCAGGAATTATGTAGGTGACCACTTGCCCTTGCTATATGCTAAATATCTAAGCTCTGGGTCCTGTGGTTTCCGAGGAGAAGATTTTTTAAGCTTTTTATTCCATTGTGAGTCTGTGGGAGCGAAGGGGCCCTGGGGCGTGGCCAATGTGGACCCGAGGGGCATGATTGGCAGGAATTATGTAGGTAACCACTGGCCGTTGCTATATGCTAAATATCTTAGCTCTGGGCCCTGTGGTTTCCGAGAAGAAGATTTTTGAAGCTTTTTGTTCCATTATGAGTCTATGGGAGCGAAGGGGCCCCAGGGCGTCGCCCATTTGGAACCCAGGGGCATGATTGGCAGGAATTATGTAGGTGGCCACTGGCCGTTGCTACATGCTAAATATCTAAGCTCTGGGCCCTGTGGTTTCAGAGAAGAAGATTTTTGAAGGTTTTTTTCCATTATGAGTCTATGGGAGCTAAAGGGCCCCGGGGCGTGGCCCCTTTGGAACCCAGGGGCATGATTGGCAGGAATTATGTAGGTGACCACTTGCCCTTGCTATATGCTAAATATCTAAGCTCTGGGTCATGTGGTTTCCGAGAAGAAGATTTTTGAAGCTTTTTGCTCCATTGTGAGTCTATGGGAGCGAAGGGGCCCCCTGAGCAATGTGGACCCCAGGGGCATGATTGGCAGGAATTATGTAGGTGACCACTGGCCGTTGCTACATGCTAAATATCTTAGCTCTGGGCCCTGTGGTTTCAGAGAAGAAGATATTTTAATTTTTTCCCATTGTAAGTCTATGGGAGCTGTATGTTGCCATAGCAACCAGAATTCCAATCTGATCAGCCCAAAAACCTTATGCAGCCTTTCCCCCTACCTGGTGATGCTTCTCATGAAATTTGATCAAGATTGACCATGGGGTATTAGAGATATACTTATTTGAAATTGTTTACGGACGCACGGACGGATGCATGTCGGACAAAAAGTGACCACAAAAGCTCACCCCGTCACTACGTGACAGGTGAGCTAAAAAGGGTTAATGTAAGAAATTTGCCTGTGAGCAGAAAAGGCTTTCCTTTAACCTTTAAGATGCCAAGAAAAAACTGCATCTGAAAATGTCATCTGTTTATGGTATCTATTTTATATTCTTGTAAACTTTTTAAAACATTTTTTTCGCATACAGGCAATCAGTGATCCTGATCAGTCTACTCCTTGAGAAGCAGTCTGATCTGTGTCCACACTGATTTCAACAATTACTATTTAAGGAACCAGAAGACAACAATTGCTGTGTTTGATGTCTTAAGGGTTTGTTTGATTATAGGTTTAATGTCCCCGTCAACACTGTAAAAGTAATTCTGGAGACGTTGCTTCCAATTTTGTGGGCCTTTTACCCGATATTAAGATGAAATGACGTCTCAAGCTAGGGGTGTAACGATGCATCGATAGATCGATGCATCGCGATAGGGACTGCCTCGATAGCAATGCATCGATAGTACTCTGGACTATCGATAACTATCGCCGATAGTTCATTCAACTATCGATAGTTTCGATAGTTTTTTTTTCTTGAATAGACTTTGAAAATATACCCGTACTGTTGTTTAATGACGCAAGTATTTTTGACAAGTATATCCATGCAGCTGTAATCAGGACAGACTGATAAGGCTTCACATATGTGCATATGATGATCTGAGTCTTCGCTGTTCGCACATGTGTATCGTAGTGAATTTCTTGCGGCTATGAATTTCCCGCCGTCTTTTTTGCACATGCAGTTGAGGCAGTTAGAAATTTTCCCCCGTTTTTCAATAACAAAACGTCAATGATAATTTGCTCACATAGTTGTTGCATGCAACTTTTTGAAAATATGACAGTGAAACCTGTGCGACCTGTGAAGGCTCAGATCAGCCTGCACAGTCAAATATAAATGTTCGCTGTTTGTATTAGCCTTCCGTAGTATGGCTTCTGGGACAAAAGTCATTTCCCTGTTCAGTTTTGAAGACATTTGCAAGATGCACAAGCTGATCTTTTGTATGAAGAAATGTTTGTTTTTGCTGTGTGCGGACTCATTCACATCGGCAAATGTATAATAAACGACGGTATAATGCAATTTAACTTGTATATGTGATCCTTTTTGCATCTGACAAACACGACAGCTAATGAGTATTAGGACCAGACTGTCAAACCGCCCGTTCGTGGTCTCATGATTCCCGAGAAATGCACATAATGCACATGTGCGTACATGATTGACTCAGATTAGTCGATAAGTATGCACACATGCATCAATGATGATATCGTCAGTGTGCTGGCCGGACCGATTGGGATTTCAGTAGAACTCTGGGGGGAACATTTAAGCTGACAAAGATTTATTTTCCTGCCGTCATTCTGCAGGAAAAGAACACAACCAAAAAGTGTGCAGAACGTGGCCTTAGGTCTCCGTCTATCAAGTACTTTACTAAGGTGAATGGTGGACAATTTGCCGTTTTTCTTTTTCATGATGTGTCTTCCTTATTTTATTTTTGGTTGTCTTTCTATTACAATATCTTGAGGGATATTCCAGAAAAAAAAAACAACAGGTCAAAACGGCCCAATTTCATTACATAAAAACTTTGTATTATTATTGCTGCTTAGCTGTCTGGTGTGCAATGTCCACAGAGTCGGAGTGCCCAGGTCGAGCCCTGTACGTATTGCTTAATGAAAACCTCGACTTGTTCATTGCTTTACTCCTATTTTGATAGTCTAGCTTTTGATGCTAAGTTCAAATAAAAAACATGTAAATTCAAGTTTTAATGCAGTTTGTTAGATTCATGTCGCCCTTAAAGAGGTGCTAAAACGTCGTGCTGTGATTACGTAATACTATGTAATGATCAAGTTACCTTATTAACTGAATACACAGATTAATTTACCACAGGCGGCAAACATCAAACAATCGAAGAACGATCAGCTTGTGACAGTTTCCACAAGCAGAAAATCTCAAACACTGCAAAGGTGTATGTGCATAGGTATTAAAGCTATGACAGGAATATATACTGGAAGCAGCAAGCTATTTTTAAGCGGTGGGTCCTTCTGTAGGTGGTGGGGATATCGAAAGAGCCGTCTCCTCATGATGTTTTTTATTTTCTGGAATAGCCCAGAGGGAATGAATGCTGATATTAAAACACAAGAAACATACAATAAGGCCATTGCAAATTTCCTAACTCGTTCTGTCACTCTTAGCCATTTTTATGTGAGTGACATAACACCTATGAATCATTTATAACAGTACCCGATAGTATCACGATAGTATCGTGATAGTATGCTGCGATAGTGATAGTATCGTGATAGTAGTTTCCACGATAGCAATACTATCACGATAGTCAAAATTGGCCTCGATAGTCAGCCCTATCTCAAGCCCTGCTGCCCAATGAAACCAATGGGGTCTATAAGCATGGAAGGTCCGACTCCCACCGCTTTGCCTGTGCAGGCTTAGATCCTCTAAGCTGTTTACCAGTACTTGTGTGCTGGTTGGTTTCAGCTCTGCGTGGAAGCATCATGCAGCCCATCTATTTCTTCAAGCCCCGATGGGCGGGGGCCACCGATGTCTTAAGGGTTAAAAGTACAAGATGCATTTACAACAAGTAGCCCAAGGGCAACTATTGCTCCCCTGAGTCACCAATATGATTGGCCCAGTGAGTGAGTGTTTGAGTTTTACGTCTCTCGAACAGCTAAGGTCATACAGAGACGGGACTTTGGTTTAAAGACTCATCCGAAAGTCTGGAGAAGCCCCGGATTGATCCTGCAACCCCTGGTTTACAAGGTCAGTAGCATAACCACTACACCACGTTGGCTTCTAATTGGCCCAGTGGTACTGGAGAAAACAAGAATATCGGTGAAACCGATGCATGCTCCCCGAACGTGCAATAGTCGGAACAGGAAACATTATTCCAGTTAAAGAGCAGTATACTGTGTATACTCACTGTACTTCAAAATTGAGTATAACAAAACCTGTCAGTGGACAGATTAGCTTGCCTGGTGGCACTGTCATACAAACATCAGCAACACAAAAGTCCGAATAAATGAAAGGAAGAACTGTTTAATACAAATTATTGAAAACTTACTCTGGTACACAGAGGCAATCCTCATAGGACTGTCGCCAGGTATGGTTCGGTATTGGGTGCCTTTATATGCATATAAAATATCAGACGGGTTCGAAAATTATATTAAAATCCATCAGCAAATGTAGATGCTAGAGCGATGACAAAGTTTTTCTAAAAATAGCCGCAGTGACCGTGACCTTGACCCCAGGACCCTGAAAGTCAAACTTGCTTGAGATATTATCATACCCAACATTTGTGTGAAGTTATATTAAAATCCATTAGCAAATGACGACGCTAGAGCTATGACAAAGTTTTTTCTAAAAACAGCCGCAGTGACCTTATCCTTGAGCCCAGGACCCTGAAAGTCAAATCTGCTCGAGATATTATCATACCCAACATTTGTGTGAAATTATACTAAAATCCATCAATAAATGTAGGCACTAGAGGGATGACAAAGTTTTTTTCTAAAAATAACCACAGTGACCTTGACCTTGACCCCAGGATCCTGGAAGCTGAACTTGCTCGAGATATTATTATACCCAACATTTGTGTGAAGTTATATTAAAATCCATCAGCAAATGACGACACTAGAGTGATGACAAAGTTTTTTTCTAAAAATAGCCACAGTGACCTTGACCTTGAGCCCAGGACACTGAAAGTTGAACTTGCTCAAGATATTATCATACTCAACATTTGTGTGAAATTATATTAAAAACCATCAATAAATGTAGGCACTAGAGCGATGACAAAGTTTTTTTTCTAAAAATAACCACAGTGACATTGACCTTGACCCCAGAATCCTGAAAGTTGAACTTGCTTGAGATATTATTATACCCAACATTTGTGTGAAGGTATATTAAAATCCATCAGCAAATGACGACACTAGAGCGATGACAAAGTTTTTCTCTAAAAATAGCTACAGTGACCTTGACCTTGAGCCCAGGACCCTGAAAGTTGAACTTGCTCGAGATATTATCATACTCAACATTTGTGTGAAATTATATTAAAATCAATCAATAAATGTAGGCACTAGAGCAAAAACAAAGTTTTTCTAAAAATAGCCCCAGTGACCTTGACCTTGACCCCAGGACCCTGAAAGTCAAACTTGCTTGAGATATTATTATACCCAACATTTGTGTGAAGTTATATTAAAATCCATCAGCAAATGGCGACGCTAGAGCTATGACAAAGTTTTTTCTAAAAATAGCCGCAGTGACCTTGACCTTGAGCCCAGGACCCTGAAAGTCGAACATGCTCAAGATATTATCATACCCAACATTTGTGTGAAGTTATATTAAAATCCATCCATAAATGTAGGCACCAGCGTGATGACAAAGTTTTTTCTAAAAATAGCCACAGTGACCTACCACTGCAGCTTTAAACAAAGTACCATAACTCTGTGACGAATAATCTAACCAGATAGCACGGATAATATGCGCATCCTCTATTGCTGCTTAAGGTTCCATTGAAGTTTCGTTGAATTTCTGCAAGTAGTTGCTGAGAATTCGCGTGGACACGAACAGTACCCTATATATTCATGCAGAATTCATCAAAGGGCCATAACTGTTGGAAAAATCATCGAAACAATACACGCAGGTGATATGCGCATCCACCTTCGATACTTAATAGTCCCATGAAGTTTCATTGAAATCCGCCCAGTAGTTTCTGAGAATTCCCGTTGACAAGAGCGGGACGGACGCACGGACTCACGGACGGACGGACTCACGGACGCACAGACGAAGCGGCGACTATATGCTCCCCCGAAATTCTTCGGGGAGCATAAAAATCTCTTCTTCAGATTTATATCATACATGAGTGGCAGCCATCTTGATCATATGAACTGGAACATTCAAACAAAATTTTCATTTCCCCACTTCCCTGAAAGCTGCACATCAAATTTAATAGAAATTGGCAAAGCATTTTCAGAAGATGAAGTACTTTTAAATGTTGACAGACATTCAATCCTACTGACCTTGACCTTTGACATCCATATAAGACCTATTTTCATTTCATTAACTATAATTGTTTTGAATGAATGCAGTGTCTCACTGTTTTCCCATTCAAAAGCCTGAGGGAACATTTGACCTCACTATAAAATAGATCAAGGTCAACCCAGGATCATCATTTAGGGCTCAAGACCCTTTTGACATTCTGAATGTCTGTTCCTATCTTTCCACACGCCACTGCGATGACGTCATGAATAACTTCGACGTGACTGAAACTTTCCTGCATTGAAATATAACAATTTCACTGCACAAGCGGCATGTTGTATTTTGTACATAAAGTATTTCCAGCTTTTGACTTCCCTGGCTAAGAGGAAATATTTCTTCTTAGCAAAAAGGAAAATACCAAGTTATGTGAGGTATAAATCATAGTAGTATTTCTCTGTTATGCATGTAATATAGTACTTTTGTAAACGTTAATTAGAGCCATTTATCTATAGTTCCCCCACAAACATACTTCTGATCAAGAGGAAAATTGCATTTTTGCATGCTAAAGATGTCACACTTCTGATATATTAACTTACCTTGTACAAATTGTATGTCTGCCATAATATTTTCTTTCCATGAGTTTGCAGACAAGTTGGTATCATGACAAAGAGGCAGTTTCTTACTCTCTGGATATATTGCTAATCTTGTCAGCAGACCAGTCTGAAGATGAAATAAAACTCTGTCCCCAGGTTAACCCTTATCTTGCTGAATATTCATTTAAGCCACACCCATTTCTGTCTATCAACCAATCAAATTACTTGATGTAATTTATTGCTACTAATTCATAAACTGAATGAGAGTGTAGATCCAGATCAGATGGCTTCTTCAGAAGCCATCTGATCTGGATCTACACTGTTTGCAAAGATAGGGGTTGTCGTGAACATCAAGATAAGGGTTAAATTTGACATGGGGGGGGGGGGGGAGGGGGGGGCATAAAGTAAGTGAACCATGAAATGCATGTCAAGGTCAAACATGGATGCTTACATGAAAGTTATCATCACTAGACGCAAGTTTGTACCATGTTTCATTCATCAAGCTCTTATAGTTCTTGCGAAATAGACCTGAACACGTTGACGCAAAGTCAGTGAACCATGAAAAGTATGACTAAGACAAATATGGATGCTTGCATTAAAGACGTTATCCCTCGATGCAAGTCTGAACCACCTACCATTTATACAGATTTTACAGTTCTTGAGAAATCTGAACATTAGGGTTGTCCCAAATGTTTACAGCTTGAGGAATGACTAGACAGAAAACCAGACTCCTATACCGCGCCACGGTTAAAGCAGGCTTCACAAGAAGATTGATTGTGTGGAGGGTCATTCAACATTTGACAGATGGCATGATATATTTTGAAAACTAGAGCTGCCGCCTAACGGGCGCCAATTATACCCCCGCATGCGTTGTCCGACAAATTTTTACAAGTATTTGACCTTGAGGAAGGTCAACGTAAAGGTCAAGGTCAGGTTTGTGTATATCAATCTTAAGTACTAGTGGCAAGGTGTGTGGTGTGTGAATATTAAAGAAATCGGTCAAAGAATAAGGAAGTTATGAGCAATGTTAAAGTTTTTTGTAACGGACTTTTTTGTAACGGACCGACGACAGACGACGACAAGCTGACTCCTATATACCCCCTTCAAACTTCGTTTGCGGGGGTATAACAATGAATATGACATGTATGACCACCCAAGTTGAAATCAACAGTGCTGAATCAAGACTGGTCATGCGGTCACTGCTTAAGAATACACCTCATGAGAATGATTACAGTCTCAGGTTTTTGTTTTATTCCTGGATGGTTGGGAATGGTGGCAAATGACCAATTTTCTCTTAATATGTATCACTGACAGATTTTCATTTATCATATGACGTCGTTGATAAGCAGTGGATAACGTTGTGTAATAAAAATCATATGACCGCACAAGTAATAACAGTTTGGCGGGTTTAAGTAACGTCATGACCATGTCCATGTCAACAAGAATTTTTTTAGGAAAAAATGACCAATACAAAGGCTATAAAATCCAATTTAAAGTGGTCATATGATAAAAAGAATGATGAATTCGTGATGAATTCAAATGAAATTTATGAAACTCGCCAAAGGCTCGTTTCAGAAATTTCATATATATAGGAAATGACCACTCGTGTAAGATCCTCTATGTATTAAATTTTGTTCTTGGGCAGCATGTGTGAATGTCCACAACGGCACCCGCCCATCCGGGCTTGAAGAAACAGATGGGCTGCATGATGCTTCCATGCAGAGCTGAAACAGACCCGCAAACAAGTACTGGTAAACCGCTTAGAGGATCTAAGCCTGCCCAGGCAAAGTAGTGCGAGTCTCCAAAATGACCTTACAGTGTTGGCGGGGATGTTAAACCTCAAACAAACAAACAAAATCAATGTCCACATAAATGCATCCTCTGGAATGGCTACACCTTCAGGGGAGACAACTCCTGCAAAACCATTTTTGTCTCCGATGTCAATAGGGAGCAACTCTTAAAGGAAATAATTTGCTCCTAAGAGCAAATTGTTTCTTTTAAGACTAGACCCCTTTTTCCGTGGGACAGAGTTTAAGTAGTTTAGCCAGCACAAGACAAAACCCCATGAAGATTTAGATCAGCCTAGCAATACACACTATCTGATCAGTCTTCACTGATAATAAGAGCCTTCAACAGCCTCAAGCTATCCAATGACAGACAAGGAAAAACTCCTGCCATTCTGTGTGGATGTCCAAGCTAATCTCTGTCCTTTGTGCTCACAAAGGTCTTTTTGAAAGTTTTGTCATGCAATGGCTCAGGCAGAGTCACAAATCAATTCCATTTTAACTCTTTTTGTTTTGTTTGATTTGGAGTTTAATGGTCCAGTCAACACTATTTTAGGTCATTTTTGAGCCGGTCAGTTTACCTATCCACACTTTTCCTGGGCAGATTTATACGTAAGCGGTTACCCAGGACAGTGCATATTCTTTCGACAACTGTCCTTCTTGAATCAGCGGAATCTCCATGAAAGAATGTCGTTGACCCTGGCAGGTATCAAACCCGCATCCTCCTGATCACCAGTCAGATGCGCATCCGACTGAGCTACCGAGGACGGCTTAACCCTTTTTGTACTAAATGGTATCTTCCAGCTTACAATATCATATAACTGGAGTTTGGGGTTTCAGGTTAGTTTAAGAAACTTATTTAGAAAATGAACTTTTGCAAACAGTGAAGGTCCTGATCAGATGCCATGTTGTGCTGTCTGATCTGGGCTTGCACTGTTTGCAAATATTCTGTTTTAGGGGTTAAACATGTTGTGTGATCTGAATCTGTCTGAATGCTAAATATACAACAAACTTTTAATAGGCAACAATAACTTGACCTGTTTTCATCATGTGTTTTCAAAAGCTAAATACATGTATATGTATCTTTGACTACAAAAGTAAAGATGTAAATGGAAGCAAAACATAAATTTTCATGATGTTTAACAGGAAATTCCAACAGTTATTTTAGCAGTAAAAGAGGAGAATACTATACCTCCAGACTCTGTTGTATATAATTCATCAGAACCTGAGCATACGGGTGTTTCTGATACAGACATCTATATATTGTTAAGGATCTTCCAGCTGTGACAAGGGAAATGGTGTATTTGAGCACATGCTCTCAACAGAGACTCATTATTTATGGTTGACTGCCTAGTCAACACTATTTATGTCATAGTGAAATGGCAGTCTATCTTACCACATCCTTCCTGACCAGATTGACACCACACAGAGCACATACTTTCTCAGAAACTGATAAAAGTCCTTCTTAAGGGGAACGGGAACACCCGGCAGATTTCTCTGCCATTTTTCAAAGGGAGAAAACTTTTGGGACTTCCTGTTTGCTTTTCTGTAAACCCTTTCCCACTGAAAAAGGGGTCTACTCTTAAAGGAAAGAATTTGCTCCTTAGGAGCAAATTCTTTCCTTAAAGAGTTGGCCCCTATTGACATGGGAGACAAAAATACTTTTGAAAGAGTTGCCTCCCCTGAAGGTGTTCCCATTCCCCTTAAATCAGCAGAAAGGAATGACTTTCAGGAGCAATCTCCACAACATAACTTTGCCAGACTCAGTAGGTGTCAAACTCACAGTCACAAGTGCATCCAACTGAGCCATCTGATCCAGTTCTATTTTTTCTTCTCATCATACTGACATACCTATGATGCATAGCCTGATAAACCTAATCCCTGAATATTTAATTTTGCCACACCCCATTTTTTGACTATCAGCCAATCAAATTTCTTGATAAATTATTGTCATGTAAATCCACAAACTGAGTGCCAAACAGTCTACCGGTAGATCCAGATGAGAAGCCATCTGATCTGGACCCACACTGTTTGCAAAGGTAGGGGTTGTCATGAACAGAGGAAAAAGGCTAAAGCTCTCATGGTTACAAGGTTACTGTTAAAGTTTTTCTATGCCTGAAAGACCCGATTTTGCAGTCCTACCCATTATTCTGTTGAACACAACAACCATTACCTTTATAAACAGTGCTGATCCAACTCAGATGGCTTCTGCTGATCAGGATCCACACTGGTTACCTTTACAAACAGTGTTGATCCAGATCAAATGGCTTCCAAAGAAGCCATCTGACCAGGATCTACACTGTTTGTAGGGCCCCCGCCCATAGGGGCTTGAAGAATTAAATGGGCTGCATGATGCTTCCACGCAGAGCTGAATCCGGCCAGCCCACTAGTACTGGTAAACCGCTTAGAGGATCTAAGCCTGTCCAGGAACCGCGGTGCGAGGCGGACCGTCCATGCAAATAAACCCTATTGGTTTCATTGGGCGACAGGGCTTGAGATGTCATTTCATCTCAATGTCGGGTAAAAGTCCCACAAAATTGTGTGCAACGTCTCCAAAATGACCTTTACAGTGTTGACGTTAAACCTCAAATCAAACAAACAAATACACTGTTTGTAATGCAGTTTGTGAATTGAATGAATACATTATATCAAGCAATTTGATTGACTGATAGTCAGAAATGGGTGTCTCTCAATAAATTTATTATGCAAGATAAGGGTTAAATGGCAATTTTTAACAGAATAATGGAAGAAAAATCAAAATATGAAGCCTGAAATCAAGAAAAGTTCAAGGTCTAAAAGCCTGAAATTCTGCAAATGCCTGAAAAATTTGAGGCCTGGGTTACCCACACTGAATATGTAAAATAGTTGACTAATAAACTTTCAAGCAAAAGGATACAGTTTGTAAGTGTAGTTTGTGATCATTATAGATGGTATTGTTGAGAGGCTGACTTCATCTAACACTTCAAACATTCTTCCCAGTAAACATGGAGTGCCATCCTGAATAAAAAGAGAACAAGCAGGCCATGCTGGACCTTTTAATGGCTCACATGAGTCATTTTTGTCCTCTAGAGTGCACAAATAGATTTTTAAGAAATTAGACCAGGTGACCTAATTTGTGATCTGGTATGACCTATAGTCCAACTTAACCCACATTCTAACTTTGGTCTTTTCTAGACAAACATTCTGGTTTAGTTCCCCAAAAAATTGAAGCAAAACTGTGGCATCTAAAGAGAGAACTGGGTTTACAAGAAATATAAACTAGTGACCTAGTTTTTATATGACATGACCCATAGTCAAACTTCACTATCATATCATCAAGACAAAAATTTTGGTAAAGTTGACAGATTTTTTTTTGGGGGGGGGGTGGGGGGGGGGCTTGCCCTTAAAAATAAGCACAAGGTCACCAAAATGGAACGTTGTAATGATATACAGTCGGCGCTTGTTATCTTGAACCTCAAGGGACTGGATAAAGTTATCCGTAGTACGAGATAACCAAAGTGTGACGTCACATGCATGTTGGAGCCCATTATTTGCCGTGATATGCTTGGTATTCTTGGTTATTCTAGAGTAATAGCCAGTTTTCGAACTCATCCAAGCTTTTATCTCCATACACCTTATATGCAAGTTTCAGTTCCAATCAAAACTGAAGCATTTACCCATTGCTTGCATTGCAGATCCATTGACATTTCAAACTACATTTTCTCTGAACCCACTGGTCCAATTTCAATTAAATTTTATATGCAAAGTTTGTTCAAAGGTCCAGGTTACAAGGCCAAGATGGCCACCATGCCCAAATATGGTAAAAACTTTAATTCTTCTCTAGAACCACTAAGACGATTAAGTGTATGGGACCTAGTAATTACCATAGCAACCAAAGTTTTTGTTCAATTTCCATAACAAGCTTATGTAATAAATCCCCTCCCAAAAACATGTGATAGATGAGAAATGACTGAGATCAGCCTCCGGGCTGCAGAGATATAACTGGGTAAAGGTGCTGACGGACTGAGGATGGATGGATGAAGGACAAATGATGGAGGCACTACCATCCTATAAGCTCCCCTTGAACCTTCCACCCAGGTGAGCTGAAAAACATGCAATGTAAACATGTCCGAAGTTACAAAGGGCCATACTAGAAACTACACCACAACCTCTTTATAACACTATTAATGGGGTCCAAAACAGAAACCATGTTAGTTAAACAACCGCGTAATATCCAAACAAAAATGTATAGATTATATAGAAAAATGACCTCCAATGTCTTCAGCGGAATGACAGGGCAATGATCAGACAGAGCTGCAATGTCGAGCCACAGGACGCTGTCACCATCAGGTCCAGTGAGTTACTTGAGCGTCTTGGCATTGAGGACCTGGACCTCATCCTGAAAGAGAGAAGGCTCCGCTGGTATGGATATGTGAACGCTCCAACGGTGCAGTCAAGACTGCCTGTGACATACAGGTAGGTGGAAAGCGGGGGCCTGGAAGGCCCAAGATGACCTGGAAGCAGCTGACAGAAAGAGATTGCAGAGAATGGAAGCTCTCTGCTATTGATCCTCATGATAGACAAGCCTGGAGATCTGGTGTAAGATCTGCCATGTGTGTAGCAAACCAGCTACCTGGAAGGGGGCCCACGTATGTGGACGTTGCCCCTGTACCTGCATGTTAATCAAAAATCCATTGATGATGATGAAAGTGTCATTTTTCTATATAATCTATACATTTTTGGGATCCATCTTTAAAACTGTGTTATATCCCAAACTGTGTTATAATGAACAGTGTTATAATGAGGTTGTGGTGTACAATACTATAAGCTCCCCTGGAATCTTCAGCCCAGGTGAGCTTCAAAAAGAAACAATACCTTGTCAATACCTACTCGCTGTGGGTGGGGTAATGGGAAGACAAGAGATGGAGTATCTTGTGTCATTTTCATCATGGTGATACCGGGTACTGTCAGTCCTTTATTGTCCTTGAAGTGAAAACAATAATTGATGTGAATTCAATTTTTCATAACTGCTTTAGCTTTGTGATAATTCCTGTAATTCCTTTTCAAACATTTGTTTTCATAAACATGTGAATTAAGGGGTCTTAACCCATAAAATGCCAATCACGACAATAGTTGTCTGCTTTGTCGTCTGCCAGTTACTTTAAAACTTATTTTTACAAACAGTGCATTCTCAGTTGGATGTGCGTCTGACTGGTGATCAGGAGGACGCGGGTTCAATACCTGCAGGGGTCGGCAACATTCTTTCTTGGAGATTGATCATGAAAACTTTTCTACGGTCATTCTCTCCCTTCCACTGATTCAAGACGGGCAGTTGACAGTTTCTGGCGAAAGAATGTGCACTGTACTGGTTTACCACTTACGTATAAGCCTGCCCAGGAAAAGTGTGGATAGGTGAACTGACCGGCTCAAAAATGGCCTAAATAGTGTTCACTGGGCCATTAAACTCCAAAGCAAACAAACAAATACAAATGGTGTGGATCCAGATCAGACTGCTCCTCCAGACGCAGTCTGATCTGGGTTCACACTGCCTGTCTGCAAAAATATTTTTAAAAAGTTTGCAAGAAGATTCGGCAGAGACATAAGCAGACAACATTTTCAGATGTAGATTTTCTCATTGTTGTAAGGGTTAAAGGAGTGGACTGATCAGGGTATGCATTGTTTTAACACACCTCTAGATTGAAATTGAGCCAAGGCATGACCTACTCATTACGAAAACAAGCCTATTCAAATATTTTGAAAATTTTACCTACAAAAATGAAAATTTTATGATAAAAAAATCCTGATATTTTTCATATTTCTGTTCAAAACATAGCTTGTGGCAGTTCTAACATGTACTCACAATCTGTTTTTCAGCATAAATAAGAAAAACTAGAAATGGTGTTTGTAAAACACAATGCCCCCAACCTTTGCTTGTCCTTAGATGGCAAAATATTCAACAAATATTGTTAAAGACTCAAAAACATACAACAAGAATTCCCCCGAAGGCTATGTCACCAAAACCATGAAATCTAGGTCAAGGTCAAACATGGATGCCTGCATAAAAATTTCACTCCTAGTTGCAAGCATGTACCAAGTATCATCAATGAAACTCTTAAAAACAGACTCTTACATCAGGGTGAAAGTTAGGGTTGTCACACTATTTTACAAAGTCAGTTAACCATAAAATGTAGGTCAAGGTCAGAAATGGATACTTGCATTGAAGTTTCAATTCCTAAATGCAAGCTTGTACCAAATACAATTAATGAAGCTCTAATAGATCTTGAGAAATGGACTCTTACATTAGATAGAAAGTCAGGGTGGTCGCAATAATTCACAAAGTCAGTGAACCATGAAATATGGGTAAAAGTCAAATATGGATGCTTTCGTTGCAGTTGCAATTCCTAGATGCAAGTTTCTACCAATTATAATTTAAAAAGCTTTAATAGTTTTCGAGAAATGGTGAAAGTCAGGGTGGTCGCAATAATTCATGAAGTCAGTGAACCAGGAAATATAGGTCAAGGTCAGATATGGATGCTTGCGTTGAAGTTGCAATGCCTGGATGCAAGTTTGTACCAAGAATGATTAATGAAGCTCTAATAGTTCTCAAGATATAGACTTGCTGACAAGATTTTATAAAAAAAAAACAAGGCATCGCATGCGATACAAATCCCCTCGCACAAGAAAACTTCGTGTGTGGAAAACACTGAAATGGCAAAAGTCCAACTTGCTTGAGATATTATCATATGCATCATTTGTGTAAAGTTTGTTTTAAAATCCATCCATAAATGTAGGTTCTAGAGTGATGACAATATTTCTCTAAAAATAGTCATAGGGACCTTGACTTGAGGCCATGGCCACGAAGTAGATCTTGCTCAAGATATTATCATAAGCATCTTTTGTGTGAAGTTGGATTAAAATCATAAATGTAGGCGGAAGAGCAATGACAAAGTTTTTCTAAAAATAACCATAGTGACCTTGACCTTGAGGTCATGACCTTGAAAGTCAAAGCAACTCGAGATATTACCATAAGAAACATTTGTGTGAAGTTCTATTAACATCCATCAATAAATGTAGGCACTAGAGCGATGACAAAGATTTTCTAAAAATAGCCACAGTGACCTTGACCTTGAAAGTCGAAATAGTTCGAGATATTGTCATAAGGAACATTTGTGTGAAGTTATACTTAAATCGGTGAAGAAATGTAAGCGCTAGAGCCATGTCAAAGTTTTTCTAAAAATAGCCACAGTGACCTTGACCTTGAAAGTCAAACTCACTCGAGGTATTGTCATAAGGAACATTTGTGTGAAGTTATATTGAAATCCGTGAAGAAATGTAGTGGCTAGGGCGATGACAAAGTTTTTCTAAAAATAGCGACAGTGACCTTGACCTTGAAAGTCGAAATCGCTCGAGATATTGTCATAAGGAACATTTGTGTGAAGTTATATTGAAATCGGTGAAGAAATGTAAGCGCTAGAGCATTGACGAAATTTTTCTAAAAATAGCCACAGTGACCTTGACCTTGAAAGTCGAACTCGCTAGAGATATTGTCATAAGGAACATTTGTGTGAAGTTATATTAAAATCGGTGAAGAAATTTAGGCGCTAGAGTGATGACAAATTTTTTCTAAAAATAGCAACAATGACCTTGACCTTGAGGTAATGACCCTGAAAGTCGAACAAACTCGAGATATTGTCATAAGGAACATTTGTGTGAAGTTATATTGAAATCAGTGAAGAAATGTAGGCGCTAGAGCAATGACAAAGTTTTTCTAAAAATAGCCACAGTGACCTTGACCTTGAGGTCATGACCTTGAAAGTCGACCTCGCTCAAGATATTGTCATAAGGCACATTTGTGTGAAGTTATATTGAAATCAGTGAAGAAATGTAGGCACTAGAGTGATGACAAAGTTTTTCTAAAAATAGCCACAGTGACCTTGACCTTGAGGTCATGACCTTGAAAGTCGAACTCGCTGAGATATTGTCATAAGAAACATTTGTGTGAAGTTATATTGAAATTGGTGAAGAAATGTAGGCGCTAGAGCGATGACAAAGTTTTTCTAAAAATAGCCACAGTGACCTTGACCTTGAGGTCATGACCTTGAAGTCAAACTCGCTCGAGATTTTTTTATAAGGAACATTTGTGTGAAGTTATATTGAAATTGGTGAAGAAATGTAGGCGCTAGAGCGATGACAAAGTTTTTCTAAAAATAGCCACAGTGACCTTGACCTTGAGGTCATGTCCTTGAAAGTCGAACTCGCTCGAGATTTTTTTATAAGGAACATTTGTGTGAAGTTATATTGAAATTGGTGAAGAAATGTAGGCGCTAGAACGATGACAAAGTTTTTCACAAATTACCAAAATGACAAAGGGCCATAACTCACAAAGTATTTTTCGGAATTTTGTCAAAAGTTAATCAGTTCATCTACTCATCACCACCAATCTATTCACCAACTTTCAAGGCTCTAGCTCCAATAGTTTTTTAGATATCTTGCTGACAAGATTTTATTAAAAAAATTTCAAAGGGCAATAACTCTTAAAAGGGGCATAATCCGGACGAAAAAAAAAATATGCGTGAGCTAATTTTCCATGAGGAATCCATATATGAAATTTCAAAACCCTAGCATACACGGTTCTAAAGATATGCTATGCATCACTTTTAGCATACATTACAATGGGCACAAATTACCAAAATGACAAAGGGCCATAACTCACAAAGTATTTTTCGGAATTTTGTCAAAAGTTAATCAGTTCATCTACTCATCACCACCAATATATTCACCAACTTTCAAGGCTCTAGCTCCAATAGATTTTGAGATATCTTGCTGACAAGATTTTATTAAAAAAATTTCAAAGGGCAATAACTCTTAAAAGGGGCATAATCTGGAAGAGAAAAAAAATACGCATCAGCTAATTTTCCATGAGGAATCCATATATGAAATTTCAAAACCCTACAATACACGGTTCTAAAGTTATGCTATGCATCACTTTTAGCATACATTACAATGGGCACAAATTACCAAAATGACAAAGGGCCATAACTCACAAAGTATTTTTCGGAATTTTGTCAAAAGTTAATCAGTTCATCTACTCATCACCACCAATATATTCACCAACTTTCAAGGCTCTAGCTCCAATAGATTTTGAGATATCTTGCTGACAAGATTTTATTAAAAAAATTTCAAAGGGCAATAACTCTTTAAAGGGGCATAATCTGGAAGAGAAAAAAAATACGCGTCAGCTAATTTTCCATGAGGAATCCATATATGAAATTTCAAAACCCTAGCATACACGGTTCTAAAGATATGCTATGCATCACTTTTAGCATACATTACAATGGGCACAAATTACCAAAATGAAAAAGGGCCATAACTCACAAAGTATTTTTCGGAATTTTGTCAAAAGTTAATCAGTTCATCTACTCATCACCACCAATATAATCACCAACTTTCAAGGCTCTATCTCCAATAGTTTTTGAGATATCTTGCTGACAAGATTTTATTAAAAAAATTTCAAAGGGCAATAACTCTTGAAGGGGGCATAATCCGGACGAGAAAAAAAATACGCGTCAGCTTATTTTCCATGAGGAATCCATATATAAAATTTCAAAACCCTAGCATACACGGTTCATTAGTTATGCTATGCATCAAAAGCGTAACGGACGGACGAACGGACGAACAGACGAACGGACGAACGAACCAGAAGCAATATGCCCCTCCAACTTTTTCAAAGTTGGGGGCATAATAATGCATACGGTACCCCTGAAAACCCCAGTTTTACTATATAAAATTGAGATTTAAGGGGGTTACATATATAGGCTTGTTTTCGTTATGCGTCAGACTTGTGCGACCAATGAATATTCAGATCAGCCTGTTTATTCATGCAGTCTGATCAAGAGTCTTCCCTTGTTATTTGAGGATTCCGTTGTCTCTGGGCTGTCAAACAATTGTATACGTTTATACAAGAGACTGATACTGATATGCAATGTCTGCCACTCGTATCACATAGACTGAAATAAGTCAGCACATGACAAAACCTGCAGTAGCATCTGTGTGATAAGTGACTTGTTACTTCAGAAGCCGCCGTGGTGTAGTGGTTATGCTACTCGCCTTGTAAACCAGGAGTCGCAGGATCGATCCCGGGCTTTTAGATGAGTCTTTAAACCGAGGTCCCGTCTCTGTTTGACCTTAATTGTTGGTGAAACATAAAACTCAAACACTCACTCACTTGTTACTTGAGCATTGTTCACTGTATTTACTCAAACTATTTGGACACCTCAACTCCTTACTAAACCTGTTCCAAACTTTCAACAAGTACAATTTACTACCCAATGTTGTGTCTAAGATTAGCGGGACGAGTGGCAGTGTAAACCCTGAAGAGATGCTGCATTCAGCAGCGTCTCATCTGGGTCTACACTGTTTCCTCAGGCCTGTCTGTCCGAATACATATGGTAACAAGATGTGTTTGTGAAACAATGATGCCCCCAGACAGCACATGTGAAATATTAAGCCCTATCACTAATCAAGGTCAAGGTCACGAGATCAAAAATTATGGTACCACTGGAAAGGTCTTGTGACAAGGAATGCACATGTGAATTATCAAAGCACTATTGCTTACCATTTAAATGTTATGCTCAATGTTAAGGTTTTTGCAGACAGACAAACAAACAGACGGACAGACAGACAGACAGGCCAAAAACTATATGCTCTCAAATCTTTGATTCCGGGGGCATAAAAATACCTAGTATACGGGCTATCAAACGACTGTATACTTTTATTAAGAGATATCAAAGGAGTAGACTGATCAGGGTCAAACTACTAGCACATGAAAAAACCTACAGCATGACTTGTTTGACAAGCAAAGATAAGATCAGTCTGTGCAGCCAGCAGTCTGATTAGTCTTCCCTAGTTACTTCAGCATTCATTAGACAGTTTCAAAAGAGAAACAAGCAGAGACTGGCCATACTGGCTTGAATCACATAAAAATCTATTTTTAGTTGATCCAAATTCTTCTTGCAGGTTTTGTATTGCTCCAGCTCTTATCAAACATCAGGACAGCTAAAGTCTCTGGAAAAAAATTAATATGAATTTCAGTGCCTGAAACATTTTTAGCTTCTGAAAAAAAGGCAAGCAGTGCTGAACTGACCAGACTTGTCATCAGAGAGTGCAGCTTGCCTGCTTGCCTTTACCACTATCTGAGCTAATTCAGCAGTCGACAAATTGTTGATATTTTCTTATTTTGCCAAGAAATAGGACTTGACATTTCATGCAAATTGTCTACATAGGAGACAATTTGTATGAAATGTCATAGCCTTTTCTCAAAATTTTGTCTACGGAAAAAAAAATACCCTGCATGCAGAGCCTTAAACAGATTTTTTTTAAGTCTGTGACAGTGATATCATGGTTACAGTGCTAGACCACCATTTATCATCATATCACCTTACAGTGTGGAAAATATGAAATCTGAAAAACTTTAAACATAAAACTTATAATGATAAAATTTGCTAATGTGGCTCCTCTCACTCCACTGACAGGTTCTTGGTGAAAAAAGGCCCGTTGATTTGTATCTGATAACTTACTATTTTATCACACACAGCTATTTTTCCTCTCCACAAAATATCATCTGTCTCTTGGGGCTGAAAGTTATCTTCAAAGCAGACTGATGCTGAAAGAAATTTCTGCAGGAATTCTGTCTCTGGAGAGAGGTCATGGTCAAATATTGTGATACCAGCATTGTGCCAATCTTTCAGTCTTCTCAAAGCTCCCAGTAGCAAGGTGAAATCACTAAAGGAAATATAAATTTGAGAATGTGTTTAAGAAAACATCTGGTGATAAACAACTGACCCAAACTGGGACCAAGGTGCTAACATCTGAACCGAACAAGGTAAATGTATCATTCAGATACCATTTTGAAAGGAATGTAAGACACTGGACAGAAACTTTCATAGCCAATGAAAATCAAACCATCTAAAATGCATAAAAAGGCATGTGCAAACTAGAATCGTCAGAAGATCTGACTATACCCCCACATAAGTGCATTTTTACAGAAATGCAGAACTTTTTGATCACCTGTCAGTAAGCCCACTGTCTCTTGCATGATATGACTAATCATTACTGCATTGCATACTTCAGCTGATGGCTTCTAGAACATATAAACAAAAACACAGAGAAAGCCCATCAAGCTCAACCACAATATATATCATCATTATTGCATTGCATACCAAGTTTGAGGCTTGTTCTTTGACAAAAAATTAAACATTGGTCTATATGGAGAGAAATAAGAATCAAAGAAGTACAATTGAACAAAATTAGCCCACTGATTCTTTAACAATATAAATTATTATTGTATTGCAAACCAAGTTTGAGGCTTCTAGCTTTTGTAATTCCTGGGAAATCTTGGAAAAAAAAATAAACATTGCCCTATATGGAGAGAAAGAAGAATCAAAGAAGTACAATTGAACAAATTAGCCAAGAAAATACAAGTGGAGACAATGATCAGGAATCGATACGATTAACCCACAGCTCCCATCAGAGACATCAAAGGGAAAGAAACACAAACAAGAAACAACAGACCCTAATGGAAACATCAATAGTGGAAAGCCAAAAGAACAGTTACTTTCCCACAAAATGGCCAATAGGCTATCCAAAATAAAATAATACAAGGCAATGCAAGCGTAGCATCCCCTCGCAACTGCATACCATTCATTAACATGAAAATCCAATCTGAATATGTTAGACAAATTAGACATAATAGATTACCTTTGACTTCGCCCCTGCTAATCTGGGCTTGAAGAAATATGGGCAAGATGCTTCAATGCAGAACTGAATCCGACCGCACATGAGTACTGGTTAACCCCTTATAGGATCTAATCCTGCCCAGGTTAAGCGGTACGAGTTGGACCGTCCATGATTATAAACCCAATTGGTTTTATTGGGTGAAAGGAACTGAGGTGTCATTTCATCTCAATGATGGGTAAAGTCTCACAAAATTGGATGCAACGTCTCCAAAATGACCTATTGTTGACCGGGACATTTAACCTCAAATCAAACAAACCTTTGAATACAAAGCAATGGTGTTAAGCTCTTACCGTAGACATTTGGAAGAACTTTTAACAGGCAAATGACATGCTTTTGTGTTGCTAATTATGATGACACACCCGTGTGACATATTGGAATCTTTCATATTTCCAAAACTGTTATTTTCCTATGATTTTTAATTCATTTTGTTATTTCGACTTTAAACAGAGATTGTGAATGCTCATTATAATCACCTTATTGATGTGGTTCTAATCAGTACCCACAACCTATGTCTTGAAACAGAA
Organism: Lucinisca nassula; assembly: GCA_963580285.1. Classification (NCBI taxonomy): domain Eukaryota; kingdom Metazoa; phylum Mollusca; class Bivalvia; order Lucinida; family Lucinidae; genus Lucinisca; species Lucinisca nassula. The sequence goes on from OY757017.1 coordinate 40,661,409, forward strand.
ATAACAAGTCAATTGTGACCTTGACCTTTGACCCCTGACCTTGAAATTCAATAGGGTTCATCCTCTGTACATGGTGAACATTTGTGGAAGGTTTGATGCTTCTACGATGAATACTGTGTTTTCTTTCCTGCTCACAAGGTTTTCAAGGTCAAGTCCATTGTGACCTTGACCTTTGACCCCTGACCTTGAAATTCAATAGGGTTCATCCTCTGTACATGGTGAACATTTGTGGAAGGTTTGATGTTTCTATGATGAATACTGTGTCTTCTATCCTGCTCACAAGGTTTTCAAGGTCAAGTCCATTGTGACCTTGACCTTTGACCCCTGACCTTGAAATTCAATAGGGTTCATCCTCTGTACATGGTGAACATTTGTGGAAGGTTTGATGCTTCTACGATGAATACTGTGTCTTCTATCCTGCTCACAAGGTTCCGGACAGACACACACACACAGAGACACACACACTAACACACGGCACCGATGCTATATCCCCATTCACAACGTTGTTGCAAGGGGATAATAAGCGACCAAACACCCAAAGGCAAACCAAAACAAAAATAAACCGCGACAGAAGAACCACTGGGGGGGCTTAAATCGATTTTACATGACCACAATCCTTGCCCTTACTTCCGTCGCGATTTAGACAAAGAATTTGTTCAGTCTGCATGAAGGCCTCCTAACTCAACAGTGCAACATCTCTGTGAACACAAAAATCAAACAACCACAGAAATGAAACAACGGTGAGGACTCGACAACAAGAAACCACTGAAATGCCGGAGCAAAATAAAAACAACAGTTAGACTCTGATGGGCCCAACCAGAGACAGAGTATCAGGCACCAACCAACGTTACATTGAATTAGATTGCTCTAATTCAACACAAGCCTTTATGCTGGAACCGTCATAGAATCTGAGGCCTGACCCACCGTCATACAATTATTATTATTGAACAGGGAAGCAAAGTTGTCAACCGTGATTGGGTTAATTACCTTGCATGCAGTCTGTCGTGTAACATTTATGTTGTACCAATCTTTTTATATCGAAAAATGATTTTACGAAATTGGGTGCTGAAGTCATTGATTCTTTAACAATATAAACCATTATTGCGTTGCAACCAAGTTTGAGGCTTCTAGCTTTTGTAGTTCCTGAGAAATCTTTGAAAAAAATCTAACAATGGCCTGTATGGAGAGATGGAAGAATGAAAGAACAAATGAACAAATAAGCCAAGAAAGCTCATTGTCTATACACGATATAAGCCATCACTATTGCATTGCATACAAAGTCTGAGGCTTCTAGCTTTTAAAGTTCCTGAGAAATCTTTGACGAAACACTTAACATTGGCCTATGTGGAGAGAAATGAAGAAAAAATGAACAAGTGAACAAATAAGCCAAGAAAACCGTTTGTCGCTAACATGATATAAGCCATCATTATGGCATTGCGCAACAAGTCTGAGGTTTCTAGCTTTTGTAGTTCCTGAGAAATCTGTGACGAAAAATTAACATTGGCCAATATGGTGAGAAAGTAGAATGAAAGAACAAATAAGCTGAGAAAGCCCATTATCTCTTACACAATATAAGCCATCAAAATGGTATTGCATACAAAGTTTGAGGTTTTCCTGAGAAATCTACGACAAAAAATTTAACACTGGTCTATATGGCGAGAAAAAAGAATGAAAGAACAGAAGAACAAACTAGATCTGTCAGAGGATCTGACTATAGCCCCTCTATCAGAAAAGAAAAAAACAAGAACTAGCGCTATCAGAAAAGAAAAATACAAGAAAAAAAATGTTTTCAGTTTTCAGCCTCTAATTAAATTTTTCAATGTTCACAGGGAAATAACTCCAAAAGTAGGCAACCCAGAGTTATGGTTCATGCGCTTTGCAAATCCTCTTATAGTGCTTTACATTTGTGTGAAGTTTCATGAAAATACCTCAAACAGTTTTTGAGTTATGGAGCGGACAAGGTTAAAATTGCCATTTTTCAATGTTCGAAGGACAATAACTCCAAAAGTAGGCAATCCAGAGTTATGGTTCATGTGCTCTGCACACCAAATCATAGTGCTTTACATTTGTGTGTAGTTTCATGAAAATACCTAAAACGTTTTTTGGGTTATCATGAATAACGGAATTTTTTCAATGTTCAAAGGGCAATAACTCCAAAAGTAGGCAATCAAGAGTTATGATTCATGCACTCTACACATGGTCTCATAGTGCTTTACATTTGTGTGAAGTTTCATGAAAATACCTCAAACGATTTTCGAGTTACCATGAGTAACAGAATTTTTTCAATGTTCAAAGGGCAATTACTCCAAAAGTAGGCAATCCAGAGTTATGGTTCATGCGCTCTGCACATCATATGATAGTGCTTTACATTTGTGTGAAGCTTCATGAAAATACCTCTCAAAGGGTTTTTGGGTTACGATGAATAACGGAATTAGGGAATTATGGAATTACAGAATCACAGAAGGACAAGGCAAATCCAATATAGCCCTCACTTTTTCAATAATAAGCAGAGAAAGCCCATTGTCTCTTACACAATGCAAGTCATCATCATTGCATAGTATACCAAGTTTGAGGCTTCTAGCTTATGTTGTTCCTGAGAAATCTTTCTTAAAGCATATTTGTTGCACTTCAATAGATGGTCATCTTGGCAACATTCTTAATTTCTTACAAAGAATGAATGAAAATGGCTTCAGAGTTTAGAGAGGTTGTCATTTAAAGCTTTTCTACTTTTAATTTTGTCAGCCATTTTCTTCAATGAAGCAAAATCATTTTGGTAGAAGGCCGCCTAAACCACCTTCCTGTGAAGAATGAATGGAACTGAACCAAATGTATAAGAGGACTTGTCATTTAAAGATATTTCTATTTTAAGCTCTGACAGCCATCTTGTTTATCCAAGTGGAGCTGTTTATCTATTTTCTGTAGAGGGTCACATAAGCAGCATACCTGTGAAGTTTGACATGGGACCAAAGGAGGAGTTGTCCTTTAAAGGTTTTTTCCATTTTTAATGGCCTTCTTGTTCATTGGAGCAAATGATTTTAGCTATATTGGTAGAGGGTCACCAAAGCAACATTCCTATTAAGTTTGAATGAAATTGGCCCAGGGGTTTAATAGGAGTAGTCTTTTAAAGATTTTTCTATCTTTAGCTCAGGTGGTCATCTTTTTCATCTGAGCAGAGGAATTTTAGGTGTTTTGATAGAGAGTCACCTAGGCAACATTCTTGTGAAGTTTAAATGAAATTGGCCCAGGGGTTTAGAAGGACTTAGCATTAAAAGCAAATTGTTGACATGTCTATTTTTAGTTCTGGCAGCCATTATGCTCACTGGAGCAAAACGGTTTTAGCTATTTGGTAGAGGGTCACCAAAGCAACATTAATATGAAGTTTGAATGAAACTGGCCCATGGGTATAGAAGGAGTAGTCGTTAAGGATTTTTCTATTTTTAGCTCTGGTGGCCATCTTGTTCATTTTAGCTGTTTTGCTAGAGAGTCACCAAAGCAAAATTCCTACGAAGTGTGAATGTAAATGGACCTAAGCAACATTCCTACAAAGTTTGAATGAAAAGGGTTTAGGGGTATGGGAGGAGAAGTTGTTTAAAGATTTTTCTATTTTTAGCTCTGGCAGCCACCTTGTTCATCATAGCAGAATGATTTTAGCTATTTTGGTATAGAGCCACCTAAGTAACATTCCTATGAAGTTTAAATGAAATTGGCCCAAGGGTTTAGGAGGAGTTGTCTTTTAAAGCAAATTGTTGACAATGGACAAAACACAACACACATTGATCACAATAGCTAAGAGCACTTCATGCTTAGGTGAGCTAAAAAGTACACATCCGCATAGTGTATTTCAAGTTTTGATAGAAACTAAATTTTGGTGGCCTCAGGCAAATAAAAGGGTGTGCATAACTTCCAACTCACCATCTATCCATATATTATAATACAGTTTCAAAGAGAAAGTTTGCAAGTCATCACAAGAAGTAGATTGCATTTTTAACCCTTATCTTGCTGAATATTCATTTAAGCCACACCCATTTCTGTCTATTAACCAATCAAATTACTTGATATAATTTATTGCTACAAATTCATAAACTGAATGCCAAACAGTGTAGCTCCTGATCAGATGGCTTCTTCAGATCTGGATCTACACTGTTTGCAAAGATAGGGGTTGTCGTGAACACCAAGATAAGGGTTAAGTCTATAAAAAGTACAGTAATTAACCAATAGAATGCCAATCACGACAATTGTCGTCTGCTTTGCCATCTGCTGGTTACCTTAAAAGTATTTTTTTTGCAAACAGTGTGGACCCAAATCAGACTGTAGGAGCAGTCTGATCTGGGTCCACACTGTTTGTCTGTATGCAAAAATATTTTAAACTAGAAAAAGTGTCCATAGGACACGGATGCCCCCGCCAAATGCCATTCATAAAAAATATTACAAATGTACTTCAAAGCAATCATAAATTATATTAAAATCATAAATGTAGGCGGTAGAGCGATGACAAAGTTTTTCTAAAAATAGCCACAGTGACCTTGACCTTGAAAGTTGAAATAACTCGAGATATTGTCATAAGGAACATTTGTGTGAAGTTATACTGAAATTGGTGAAGAAATGTAAGCGCTAGAGCCATGACAAAGTTTTTCTAAAAATAGCCACAGTGACGTTGACCTTGAAAGTCAAACTCGCTCAAGGTATTGTCATAAGGCAATTTGTGTGAAGTTATATTGAAATCAGTGAAGAAATGTAGTCGCTAGAGCGATGACAAAGTTTTTCTAAAAATAGCCATTGCGACCTTGACCTTGAACGCCGAAATGGCTTGAGATATTGTCATAAGGAACATTTGTGTGAAGTTATATTGAAATCGGTGAAGAAATGAAAGCGCTAGAGTGATGACAAAGTTTTTCTAAAAATAGCCACAGTGACCTTGACCTTGAAAGTGGAACTCGCTAGAGATATTGTCATAAGGAACATTTGTGTGAAGTTATATTGAAATTGGTGAAGAAATATAGGCGCTAGAGTGATGACAAAATTTTTCTAAAAATAGATACAGTGACCTTGACCTTGAAAGTCGAACTCGCTCGAGATTTTTTTATAAGGAACATTTGTGTGAAGTTATATTGAAATTGGTGAAGAAATGTAGGCGCTAGAGCGATGACAAAGTTTTTCTAAAAATAGCCACAGTGACCTTGACCTTGAGGTCATGACCTTGAAAGTCGAACTCGCTCGAGATTTTTTTATAAGGAACATTTGTGTGAAGTTATATTGAAATTGGTGAAGAAATGTAGGCGCTAGAGCGATGACAAAGTTTTTCTAAAAATAGCCACAGTGACCTTGACCTTGAGGTCATGACCTTGAAAGTCTAACACCTCGAGATATTTTTATAAGGTACATTTGTGTGAAGTTATAATGAAATTTGTGAAGAAATGTAGGCCCTAGAGCGATGACAAAGTTTTTCTAAAAATAGCCACAGTGACCTTGACCTTGAGGTTTATGACCTTGAAAGTCTAACTCGCTCGAGATTTTTTATAAGGAACATTTGTGTGAAGTTATAATGAAATTGGTGAAGAAATGTAGGCGCTAGAGTGATGACAAAGTTTTTCTAAAAATAGCCACAGTGACCTTGACCTTGAGGTCATGACCTTGAAAGTCGAACTACCTCGAGATTTTTTTATAAGGAACATTTGTGTGAAGTTATGCTATATCCCCCCTCACAACTATGTTGTGCGAGGGGATAAAAATATTACAAATGTACTTCAAATCAATCATAAAATATATGCATCAAGGGCAGATAATCCAAAAACCAAAAATGAAAGAGTTGTCTTCCTTGTTCATGACACATCGTCTCAGTGTAATGAATGCACCTGTGAAGTTTCATGAATATATTCCATACGGTTTAGGAGTTATGGCCCAGACACGGTTTACTATTTGGTACTAAGTCAAGGGCAGATAATTCAAAAACCAAAAATGCAAGAGTTGTCTTCCTTATTCATGACACATCGCCTCAGTGTGATAAATGCACCTGTGAAGTTTCATGAATATATTCCATACAGTTTAGGAGTTATGGACCGGACACGGTTTACTGTATGGTACTAAGTCAAGGGGAGATAATTCAAAAACCAAAAATGCAAGAGTTGTCTTCCTTGTTCATGACACATCGTCTAAGTGTGATGAATGCACCTGTGAAGTTTCATGAATATATTCCATACGGTTTAGGAGTTATGGCCCGGACACGACATACCATTTGACTATATATGGATGTAAGTCAAGGGCAGATAATTCAAAAACTAAACAAGCAGGAGTTGTCTTCCTTGTTCATGACACATCGTCTCAGTGTGATGAATACACCTGTGAAGTTTCATGAATATATTCCATACGGTTTAGGAGTTGTGGCCCGGACACGGTTTACTATATGGTACTAAGTCAAGGGCAGATAATTCAAAAACCAAACAAGAGGGCCAAGATGGCCCTGGTTCGCTCACCTGATCCAATGTATAATAAGTGGGCCCCGGGCGGGGTCAATTTTGGACCCAGGGCTATAATTTGAACAATCTTGGTAGAGGTCCACACGATGAAGCTTCACATCGAATATGAAAGACCTGGGCTTTGTGGTTTCAGAGAAGAAGATTTTAAAGGTTTACCCTGCATTAAGAAGTCTATGTAAAACAAGATTTTCCCTATATAAGCCTATGTAAAATCAAAGGGCCCCGGAGCGGGGGCATTTTTGGCCCCAGGGCTATAATTTGAACAATCTTGGTAGAGGTCCACTAGCTGAAGCTTCATAACAAATATCAAAGACCTAAGCCTTGTGGTTTCAGAGAAGAAGATTTTTAAAGATTTTCCTTATATAAGTCTATGTAAAACCAAAGGGCCACATGGCGGGGGCATTTTTCGTCTCAGGGCTATAATTTAAACACTCTTGGTAGAGGTCCACTAGCTGAAGCTTCATATCAAATATCAAAGACCTAAGCCTTGTGGTTTCAGAGAAGAAGATTTTTCAAGATTTTCACTATATAAATCTATGTTAAACCAAATGGCCCCGGAGCGGGGGCATTTTTGGCCTCAGGGCTATAATTTGAACAATCTTGGTAGAGGTCCACAAGATGCAGCTTCATATCAAATATCAAAGACCTGGGCCTTGCAGTTTCAGAAAAGAAGATTTTTAAAGATTTTCCCTGTATAAGCCTATGTAAAACCAAAGGGCCCTTGGGCACGGGCATTTTTGGCCGCAGCACTATACATGTAATTTGAACAATCTTGGTAGGGGTCCACTAGATGAAGTTTCATACCAAATAGCAAAGACCTCAGCCTTGCAGTTTCAGAGAAGAAGATTTTTTAAAGATTTTCCCTATATAAGCCCATGTAAAACAAAAGGGCCCCCGGGCGGGGGCATTTTTGGCCCCAGCACTATAATTTGAACAATCTTGGTAGGGGTCCACTAAATGAAGCTTCATACCAAATATCAAAGACCTGGGCCTTGTGGTTTCAGAGAAGATTTTTTTAAAGAATTTCCCTATATAAGCCTATGTAAAACCAAAGGGCCCGGGTGCGGGGGCATTTTTAGCTCCAGCACTATAATTTGAACAATCTTGGTAGGGTCTACTAGATGAAGCTTCAAACCAAATATCAATGTCCTGGGCCTTGCGGTTTCAGAGAAGAAGATTTTTTAAAGATTTTCCCTATATAAGCCCATGTAAAACCAAAGGGCCCTGGTGCGGGGGCATTTTTAGCTCCAGCACTATAATTTGAACAATCTTGGTAGGGGTCCACTAGATGAAGCTTCATACAAAATATCAAAATCCTGGGCCTTGTGGTTTCAGAGAAGAAGATTTTTAAAAGATTTTCCCTATATCAGCCCATGTAAAACCAAAGGGCCCGGTGCGGTGACATTTTCAGCCCCAGCACAATAATTTGAATAATCTTGGTAGGGGTCCACTAGATGAAGCTTCATACCAAATATCAATGACCTGGGCCTTGCGGTTTCAGAGAAGAAGATTTTTTAAGTTTTCGATGACAGGTGAGCTAAAAAGCAAGAGTTGTCTTCCCTGTTCATGACACATCGTCTCAGTGTGATGAATGCAACTGTGAAGTTTCATGAATATATTCCATACGGTTTAGGAGTTATGGTCCGGACACCGGACGGACAGGGGTAAAACTTAATGCCCTTCCGGTATTCTCCGAATACGCAGGGCCATAAAAAGTTTGAAAAAAAAAATCAGCAGATGACATAAGCAGACGACATTTTCAGATGTAGTTTTTCTTGGCGTCTTAAGGGTTAAAAGTAGTCATAAAAACTAAATTTTTGATGGCAACAAGGAAACTAGAGACCCTTGGAGCCAAAGACTGCTCACCTGAAACAACTTGCTGAAACAAAGGAAAGATTTACTTCTTTTACCAAGTGTCAAGTAAATCTGCTAAAGGTGTAGGAAAAGCAGTTCAAAGTAGATTATCAAGATGGCCACCATGGCAGCGATCTTGGATTTAGACTTAGAGCTATTTTATCTATTTTTTTCTATAAATTGCCCCAATAGCAAGTTTTGAGTCAGCAGAAGTGCAGGAAAGATTGTCACGACATCTGATCAAATTTAAATTTTTTTAGCTATTTATGATGGACTCCATGTTGGCCTTCTTGGATTTCGAATCGGAAGGATTGTAGCTATTTTTGATCTACAAGTCACTCTGATACTTCCTAAGAAGTTTTGAATCAACTGGCCTTTGGTTCACGAAAGGACTTTCAAAATAGATTTTTAATTGGGCTGCTAGTGCTTCTGCGCAAAGCTGAAATCGACCAAACTGGAGTATGGATAAACCAATCGGGTCTAAGCCTGCCCAGAAAGAGTGGTGGGAGTAAGACCACGCCTTATAACACAGCGGTTTCTTTGGGTTGTAGGGCTTGAGATGTCAATACATCTCAATGTTGGGTAAAAGTTCAACAAAATTGTTCTGACAGGATGTAAAACATCAACACTAACAAACAAACAAAGCAGATTTTCAAGATTTGAATTTCAGATCAGAATAATTATAGCCACTTTTGATCCACACACCAGCACCATGCTCCGCCCCCAGTTTCAAGTTTATCTGATCCACATTATGGAAAATGTGAAAAGCTAAATGGACAGATAGCCAGATGGATGGACAGACAATAGACAAGAGGCAACAGCATAAGTTTCTCCATACACAAAGTATAACAGAAAAAGTTTCAACCGTTCTGCAAGTCTTAATAGGAAGCAGACTTTGCTTATTTTAAAGTAAATCGAAGTTTTGCAAGAAACCAGATTTTTGGTTGCATCAGCAAAATATGAGTATTTCATAATCTTCTTTTTAACACTTATCCATGAACTAAGCTTCATGTAAAAAGTCCCAGTAGCTGTCTAGTTGGTTAAGAATCTAAAATTTTCCAATTATCAGTCTATGGCAACTTCAAGTTTCATAGAAACCGAAGTTTTGATCGCATTAAAAAAACAAGAATTCCACTGAAAGCTATGCTGTGCCTGTGGGGGCCCAGTCACCAAACCATGAAATGTATGTCACGGTCATAAATGGATGCATGCATAAAAGTTGCAATCCCGTGATTGGGTACAACATAAACGTTATACGACAGACTGCATGCATGGTAGTTAACCCAATCACGGTTGACAACTTTGCTCCCTCTTTAACTGCACACCGGTGGGTCGATTCAATGACCGTTCCAGTGTAAAGGTGTCAGAATTAGAATTTAATTTTATGTAATGATGGTTGGTGCCTGATGCTCTGTCTCTGGTTGGGCCCATAGGAATCTAACTGTTGGTTTTCTTTTGCTCCAGCATTTCAGTGGTTTCTGACAAGTCCTCACCAGTGTTTCATCTCTGTGGTTGTTTGATTTTTGTAATCTCGGAGATGTTGATGAATTAGAACTAGGAGGCCTTCATGCGGACTGAACAAATTATTTGTCATAATCACGACGGAAGGGCGAGGATTGCAGCCGCGTAAAATCGATTTTTGTTATGGTTTGTCTTTGGGTGTGTGTGTCGCTTGTATTATTTTGTTTTGGATAGCCAATTGGCCATTTTGTGGGAAAGTAACTGTCCTTTTGGCTTTCTGCTTTTGTTTCCATTAGAGTCTAATTGTTTCATGTTTGTGTTTCTTTCCCTTCAGTGTCTCTATTGGGAGCTGTGGGTTGATTGTATCGATTCCTGATCATTGCCTTCACATCTATTTAACACATTTCTCCACATAAAGCCTTCTTCATGTACCCATTTCAGTGTTGTTGCTATTTTTGTAGCTGTTTTTAATACAAACTTTTCAATCAGCTTTAGAATGGAAACGCTTTTGTACTTAATTTCAACTGATTGCAATTCAAACTTAAAAGTAGAAATTACAGTTTTCTTAACAACTGAAAATAAAAATGCTTACCAATCATCGGTCAAAAGAGACAACAGTGACTTTCTGTTAGAACTGATTATCACAACAACATGTTCAAACCATATGACACATACTTCATGAAAACTGTTTGGGTCAGTTTTGTGTGCAACTAAATTTCAAGTTTATGGCATAATTATTGAAATATTAAACCTGGAAGCGAGAATAAATTGGCCTGGACAGTGAAACATTAACCATTAACCCTTTACCACTCAGACCCGTGTTTCCCCGTATCTATCCATTACCACACCGACCCGTATATTTACGTGTCTATCCATTACCACTCCGATCCGTATTTTCCGATCGGCCATTTGAACAAATACGTGTTTTCCCGTGTCTCAAAATCAATCGCGTCATTTTTACCTTTTTCCTAAATATAAAAACGCCGGATGTTTATTAATGTTAAGTTTGGTCTTTTGCCAACAATATTTGCGAAAAAAACAAATATGTTTCTATACAAAGTTTTTGTGTAATTTACAACCAAACACACCAGGGGTTTCTTTTACTGAATCACGATGACCTTGCCTCACCATAATGGAAAATTACTGGGTTGAGTTACTGAATGACGCAATATTTGTGTGTCGGTCGCGCATGATTTGCATGATTTAGGTAGAGACAATTAGCGCTGTATAATCAGTTAGATTCAAGGGATTTATGGTTCAAGATAATTAGTTAATTGGGGATTATGATACCCTAGGAATGTTTATACAGCGGATGCCACCCGGAGCGTGCCGAACATTGAGCCGCAATAAATTACGTAACAGTACCCAAAAGTGTACCCAGGTGGTCATCAGAAGGGCAATAAAACCCACAGATGGGTAGAAGGCCTTTCATTGGTCAATAGTTTCAGCCCCTTTAATGAATATTAATTTCTAAAAAAAAAAATATGCGACGTCTGATCAGGGTCTCACCGCCGACACGTTAACAGACAAACAGATGCAATTATTAAGCGGCACCTGATCAGGGTTTTCAGGTTTTTGGACCTTGTAATGCTACGGCACCCGGATCAGACCCTCCACAATTATTGCCGCGACGTCTGATTCAGCTCCAACCGCCGACGGTTCATTTTATTTTATTTTCCGCGACCGAATACGTTTGGAGGATATAGCGACCGTCCAAATGTCCGTCTGTCCGTAGACACAACAGACAGATGCAAACAATGCAGACTCGGATCAGACGCCGTACTATTATTGAACGGCGTCTGATGAGGGTCAGCATGTTTGTAGAAGGCATCTGAGACGGCGCAGACCTAGACAAGATGCTGCGCAACGGTTATGCGGCGTCTGATCAGGGTCTTAACGGCGACGGTGGTGTTTTTTATCCCTAGTCTAAACAGGTTCGGATCCTGGCGTCCGTTCATTCGCCCGTTCGTAGACACAAAATTATGAGTGACAAGACGCTGCGCAACGGTTATGCGGCGTCTGATCAGGGTCTTATTGGCGACGGTGTTGTTTTTTATCCCTAGTCTGAACAGGTTCGCAGCCTGGCGTCCGTTCAAACGTCCGTCCGTAGATGCAATAGACATATGAAAACAATGCAGATCCCGATCAGATGTACAATTATTAAACGGCGTCTGATGATGGTCTACATGTATGTAGACGGTATCTGAGACGGCGCAGACCCGGACAAGACTTTGCGCAACAACGCGGCGTCTGATCAGGGTCTTATCGCCAACGGTGGTGTTTTTTTTAACCCTAGTCTGAACAGGTTCGGGGGATATAGCGATCAGCGTGGCGTCATTCACCCAACCGTCTGTATAACAAAAGACAGAACACAAAGGTGCAAACAGTGCAGATTTGAATCAGACGCCATACAATTATTATACGGCGTCTGGATAGGGTCTATAAGTTTGTAGACGGAATATACGACGGCACAGACCCAGACCAGACGCTGTACAATGATCATGCGGCGTCTGATCATGGTCTGACCGCTGCCGGTGCGTTTTATTTTTATCCCCAGACCAAATAGGTTCGGGGATATAACTATCAGCCTGGCGTCCGTCCGTCCGTCCGCAAACAAAATTATGAGTCTGGCGTCCGTTCACATGTCCGTCCGTTCGTCCGTAGACACAATAGACAGATGCAAGCAATGCAGATAAGAATCAGACCTGTACAATTATTAAACGGCGTCTGATGAGGGTCTACAGGTTTGTAGACGGCATATGGGTCGCCGAAGACCCGGACAAGACGCTACACAACAATAATGCGGCGTCTGATCAGGGACTAATTGCCGACGGTGGTGTTTTTATCCCTAGTCTGAACATGTTCGGGGGATATAGCGATCAGCCTGGCGTCATCCACTCAACCATCTGTATAACAATAGACAGAACACAAAGGTGCAAACAGTGCAGATTTGAATCAGACGCCATACAATGATTATAAGGCGTCTGGATAGGGTCTACAGGTTTGAAGATGGCATATGCGACGACACAGACCATGCGATGTCTGATCATGGTCTGACCGCCGCCGGTGCGTTTTATTTTTTATTCCCTGACCAAATAGGTTCGGGGATATAACAATCAGCCTGGCGTCCGTCCGTCCGTCCGCAAACAAAATTGAGTCTGGCGTCCGTTCACATGTCCGTCCGTCCGTAGACACAACAGACAGATGCAAGCAATGCAGATTTGAATCAGACTTTAACAATTATTAAACGGCGTCTGATGAGGGTCTACAGGTTAGTAGATGGCATATGGGTCGGCGCAGACCCGGACAAGACGCTGCACAAAGGTAATGCGCTGTCTGATCAGGGACTCATTGCCGACGGTGGTGTTTTTTATCCCTAGTCTGAACATGTTCGGGGGATATAGCGATCAGCCTGGCATCACCCGTCTGTGTGTATAACTATAGACGGAACACAAAGGTGCAAACAGCGCAGTTCGGGATCAGAGCCCAGAAAATTATTATAAGGCATCCGATCAGGGTCTACAGGATTGTAGACGGCACAGACCCAGACCAGTAGCTATCAACCTGACGTCATCCACCCGTTAGTCTGTATGACAATAGACAGAACACAAAGGTGCAAACAGTGCAGATCGGTATCAGAGCCCAGACAAATATTATAAGCCGTCTGATCAGGGTCTACAGGGTTGTAGACAGCACATGCGATGGCACAGACCCAGACCAGACGCTGTACAATGACCATGCGCATCAGATTGCACCTCAGTGTTGGGTAAAAGTCCCACCAAATTGGAAGCAATATCTCCAAAATGTCCTAAATAGTGTTGATGGGGATGTTATACCTCTTATCAAACAAACAAATCTTATTTATAAAAAAAATACAGAGATGGCTCTTTGGGGTGAGCTGGCTATGGGCTGGTTGATACATTTATTAAAAAAAAAAAAAAAAGGTAAAGTTGGGGATGGGGGTTCAAAAAAGGATAGATAGGCTGTAATAGTTATTTTAATCTTATGCAAAAGTACTGATTTTTTCATAAAAAAAAACACACCCATGTGTCATAGCACATTCTTTAATTTCTCCAAAATGGCTACTTTTCCATTGAAAACTTTTATATTTTTCTTATTTATACTCAGAACATAGGTCGTGGGTGCCGATTGAGGCAGTTCTAACGAGTACCCACAACCTTGGTCTTGGTGCAGAAATAAGTAAAATAATGTATACCGGGTTCAGATAGATGTTCATTTCACAGACTTATGAACATGATCTTATTTCTGCATAAAAAGTATGTTATGGAAACTTGTTGGAAGACCCTCAGTGACATGCCCTAATGATTACCTACAAATACGTTTTTGTGCCGAAATAAGAAAAATAATACGTGGATACCCCCTCTTTTCTGGGGCTATGGTGGTTAAAAATACTTTCTCTGACCAACCCAAAACAGAAATTTTTGCTAACGAAAATATTTTGCTTACTTTGACACTTCATATTTTCAAAACGCAAAGAGAAACTATAATAAATTTAGTACCATTGGAAAGAAAATTTAATTTCCTAGAAACTTTACATTTACATAAATATTGTCAAATGTACAGAAAATACTAAAATAATCATTTTTGTAACATAAGGGTGAAAATCACACAAAAATGCCAATATCTCTGTTCAGATAAGACTGTCAGGCCTATCAGCCAGATATGGACTATTGGTTATTGATTTACCTATATCAGTGTTCTGTTAAGATGCTGTATTGGATAATTTTCTGAGTGGTAAAGGGTTAAGCTGCCAAGAAAACAACATCTGAAGATATCATCTGCTTATGTCGTCTGCTGAATTTTCTTGCAAACTTTTTAAAAATATTTTTGCACACAGGCAAACAGTTTGGGCCCAGATCAGACTGTTCCTGCAGCAGCAGTCTGATCTGGGTCCAAACTGTTTCCAAAAAATGACTTTTACGGTAACCAGCAGACGGCAAAGCAGATGATAATTGTCAGTATTGGCATGTTATGGGTTAAGTTGGAACTCATAAGACTTGTTTACCTAGAATCAGTCTCCTTTGGCAGCCAGACATAGACATCAACAAGACATCCTGAAACAGAAATACAACATGCTTAAACCATTTTATATTGCATGGAATCTTCCCCCTTATATAAACATAGCCCCAGATAAGAGGGGGTATTATTTTTCTTATTTCTGCATGAAAGCATAATTATGTACTCATTGGAAGCGCCTCAGTGGGTACTCATTAGAAGTGCCTCAGCAAGACACTTCTAATGAGTACCCACAACATACATTTTCGTGAAGCAATAAGAAAAAATATCAATACTTTCCGGATGAATAAAGGGCCTCATCTGGTGCAATGTATAAAGCAGGAGTGGATTTCAAAATCTAGGACTTTCAGGTTCCGTTATCTTTAGACATTTATTTAGAAAACCGTTTAAACTTTCTGCAAACAGTGAAGGCCCTGATCCGACATCATATCTGGGCCTACACTGTTTGTCAATGACCCCTTTTGGGATTTCCCACATAAAATGGGTTAAAATCTCCTAAGTAGTAAGAGGCTCAATGAGCTTAAACCACTCACCTGAGAAACTTAAGTTTTAACAATTCATAGATTTGACTGCTATAATAAACATGCTAATGGAATCCTTTAAATGCACCTGACAATTTATACAACCCACAAAGGTAATGTAATTCCAAATTCAACTTACTTATACACCTCAGCCCCGTTAGAGCAGGATTGGTTATAATACGAATGCAGATATAACATGGATATTGTTTGGACTCCAACATTCGATTTTTTGCTTCGGTAAAATCCTCTTCGGCAAGTTAACATGGTACTAAGAAGAAAATCCACAAGTGTTAACACGGTAGTTAGCAGTAAATCCAAATGTCACCTTAATCACTTGTCAATTATCCAAACAATCAATGCATCTTAACACTCTTATTGTATAACAGTAAATGTGCAATAAACATGAGCTGCAATCAACTTAAAAGTGTCAGCTAAGCAAGATAAAAGAGATCACCCGTAAGGATATATTGTTTGATTTACAATTTAATAATCCGGCTATAAAATGAGCCCACACTTTCATACCCAACTTTATGAGAAAGATTAAGGTGAGTATCAAAGTCTTCTGTTACCCATATCATTGAAAAGTCCATTGTCTAGAAATTACCGCAACCTTTTTTCTGCAAGCCATCCGTAAATGACGTCTTCGTATTTGAGCAGTTTCGTTCAAGGACCTTTTTTGAGCTTTGACCTCTAAGTATGACCTTGACATTGGAGGTACGGACCTTGGTCTTGCACACTACACATCCTCTAATGAAGATGAACATTTCTGCAAGATTACTTTAAAAAGTCCATTCAGAAATAAAGAAGTTATTAACCAGACACGAAAAAAGACCCTATTTTGAACTTTGATCTCTAAGTATGACCTTGACTTTGGAGGTACCCACCTAAGTCTTGCACACAACACATTGTCTCATGATGGTTAACATTTCTGCCAAGTAATTTTTCAATCCATACAGGAATAAGAAAGTTATTGACCAAACACAGAAAAAAAGACCTTTTTTGACCTTTGACCTCTAAGTATGACCTTGACCTTTGCGGTACCGACTTGGGTCATACGCACTACACATTGTCTCATGGTGGTTAACATTTCTGCCAAGTAATTTTAAAATCCATCTAAAAATAAGGAAGTTATTGACCGGACACGATTTGCCCATACATATATACACAATTTTGGGACCGACAAATTTCCAAGGGAAATAACTCAAAAAGTATAAATGCAAGAGTTATAGTTCTTGCTGTCTGCACGTCATCTAATGTTGGTTAATATTTACATGGAGTTTCGTGAAGATAGCTTGAACGGTTTTCAAGGAATAGAGAGCACGCTATACTGTGACAGACGGGCAGACAGACCGACGCCGGGGCGGCGGGGGGAGGGGGGAAACAATATGTCTCCCAAAAAAGAGGTGACACATAATTATTTGTCTAAATTGCCACAGAAAATAAAGGCGAGGATTGTGGCCATGTAAAATCGATTTAAGCCCCCATTATTTTCACTGACCGTTCCAAGGTGGTTCTTCTGTCGCGGTTTATATTTGTTATGGTTTGTCTTTGAGAGTGTGTATCGCTGAAATCTTTTTGTTTTGGATAGCCAATTAGCCATTTGGTGGGAAAGTAACTGTCCTTTTGGCTTTCTGCTATTGTTGTTTCCATTCTGGTCTACTTATTTCATGTTTGTGTTTCTTTCCGTTTGGTGTCTCTGATGGGAGTTGTGGGTTAATTCTATTGATTTCTGAGCACTGCCTTCACTTCTATTTTGACTTACCATAAGCTGGCAGACAGTCAGCAGCATCATGGAGATGATCCGCTGCATGCTGTAGAGCTGAGGAGCCTTGCCCACTGGAACATTAATAATACATGCATCTGACTTTCATATGAAAATAGCTGGCCAATGGATTCAACCATAAGCTGATTTTAACCCTTCTCTTGCTGAATATTCAATTTAGCCACACCCATTTCTGACTCTGAACCAATCAGATTACTTGATGTAATTTATTCTTACAAATCCATAAACTGAATGTCAAACAGTGCAAACTGATCTGGATCTACACTGTTTCCAAAGATATGGGTTGTTGTGAACAGCATGATAAGAGTTAAAGAGAATAAAAGGGGAGGTCTTCCCTGACATTTGAAATGTCAGCATGCAGGGAATATGTCCATAACATACATATCCTGAACAATGTTTTAAGATTTAACAACCCTTTCAACAGACTATTTTTTTAATTTTCCTAAATGTTGTAAGGAACAATTTACGAAAAAAGTGATCTCCAAAACTTAAAATGATGATTATTTAAGGTGAATCAGGAGTTGCAGAGATTATTAATAACAATTTCTGTTGGCATAACTACTTAAGGGCCATAAATCTTGTAAAAAGTAGTCAAGTGCACCTTGGTATAATATGGTCCTCTTCAGGTCGTGAAAGGTTCCATTCAAAAGTCATTGAAAACTGCAAGAAGTGTTGCAGGGCCAAGACTTCATATAGAAAAAAAAAATAAAGGAGGGAAATAACTTTGGATAACAAGCTGGATCTCTCACCTGATCCATAGGGTATCAAGTGGGCCCCTGGGAGAGCCATTATTGGCCATGGGCTATAATATGATTAATCTTGGTAGTGGTCTAAAAGGTGAAGCTTCATACCAAATATCAAAGAATGGAGACTTATGGTTTCAGACAAGATTTTTAAACATTTTCCTTATATAAGTCTATATAAACCTTGGGGTCCCCGGGGCAGGCCATTTTTGCCACCAGGGCTATAATTTGAACCATCTTGGTAGAAATCCACAAGACAAAGCTTCATACCAAATATCAAAGACCTTGGCCTTCTGCTTTCATTGCCTTGACTTCTATTTCCTAGGGCTATAATTTGAACAATTTAGGTGAAGCTTCACACCAAATATAAAAGACCATTCCAAGGTGGTTCTTCTGTCGCGGTTTATATTTGTTATGGTTTGTCTTTGAGAGTGTGTATCGCTGATGTAATTTATTCTTACAAATCCATAAACTGAATGTTTCAGAGTAGAAGATTTTTTTGCAGTTTCAGAGTAGAAGATTTTTTTTAAATTTCCCTATATAAGTCAATGTAAAAACGAAGGGCCTCGGGGCGGGGGCATTTTTGACCCAAATTGATTGATTGTTTTGTTGCTTAACGTCCACGGTAAACAGCAATGGTCATGTCGGTAATCTTGGTAGAAGTCCACTAGATGAAGCTACACACCAAATTTCAAAGAACTGGGCCATCCAGTTTTGGAGAAGAAGATTTTTAAAGATTTTCCCTGTATAAGCCAATGTAAAACCAAAGGGCCTGCAGGTGGGGGCATTTTTCGCCCTAGGCCTATAATTTGAACAATCTTGATAGCGGTTCACTAGATGAAGCTTCACACCAAATATCAAAGAACTGGGCCTTGCGGTTTCAGAAAAGAAAATTTTTAAAGATTTTCCCTATATAAGCCTATGTAAAACCAAATGCCCCCGGGGCGGGGGCATTTTTGGCCCCAGGGCTATAATTTGAACACTCTTGGTAGAGGTCCACTAGATGAAGCTTCATACCAAATATTAAAGACCTGGGCCTTGTGGTTTCAGAGAAGAAGATTTTTAAATATTTTCCCTATACTAGAGCTATCACTAAAGGTGATGAATACCCCCACAAAAACTGCCTTGATAGTACAACAGCACCATTTTGCAATTTTTTCACTTGAAAGGGGCCATAACTATGTCGAAAATTGACGAATTGTAGTGGAAATCGAACTTGACCTGTATTTTATGATGCTACATCAGTGTACCAAAAATTATATAAATCGGTGAAGCGCTTTTTGAGTTATCATCTGGAAACCAAGTCAACAGACTGACCGACCGACCGACCGACCGACCGACCGACCGACCGACCGACCGACCGACAGACCGACCGACCGACCGACAAGCTCACTCCTATATACCCCACCAAATTTCATTTGTGGGGGTATAATAAGCCTATGTAAAACCAAAGGGCCTGCAGGTGGGGGCATTTTTCGCAATAGGGCTATAATTTGGACAATCTTGATAGAGGTCCACTTGATGAAGCTTCACACCAAATATCAAAGACATGGACCTTGGGGTTTCAGAGAAGAAGATTTTTAAAGATTTTCCCTATATAAGCCTATGTAAAACCAAAGGCCCCCTGGCGGGGGCATTTTTGGCCCCAGGGCTATAATTTGAACAATCTTGGTAGAGGTCCACTAGATGAAGCTTCATATCAAATATCAAAGACCTGGGCCTTGTGGTTTCAGAGAAGAAGATCTTTAAAGATTTTCCCTATATAAGCCTTTGTAAAACCGAAGGCCCTCGGGGCAGGGGCATTTTTGGCCCTAGGGCTATAATTTGAACAATCTTGATAGAGGTCCACTAGATGAAGCTTCACAACAAATATCAAAGACTTGGACCTTGGGGTTTCAGAGAAGAATATTTTTTAAGATTTTCCCTATATAAGCCTATGTAAAACCAAAGGCCCCCGGGGCGGGGCATTTTTGGCCCAAGGGCAATAATTTGAACACTCTTGGTAGAGGTCCACTAGATGAAGCTTCATACCAAATATTAAAGACCTGGGCCTTGTGGTTTCAGAGAAGAAGATTTTTAAATATTTTCCCTTTATAAGCCTATGTAACACCAAAGGGCCCCGGGGCGAGGGCATTTTTGGCAATAGGGCTATAATTTGAACAATCTTGATAGAGGTCCACTAGATGAAGCATCACACCAAATATCAATGACTTGGGCCTTGCGGTTTCAGAGAAGAAGATTTTTAAAGATTTTCCCTATACACTCGGTGGCTCAGTCGGAAACGCGTCTGACTGGTGATCAGGAGGATGCGGGTTCGACTCCTGGGGTCGGCAACATTCTTTTGTGGAGATTGATCATGAAATCTTTTCTACGGTCATTCTTTCCCTTCCGCTGATTCAAGAAGGGCAGTTGTCAGTTTCTGGCGAAAGAATGTGCACTGTACTGGTTAACCGCTTACGTATAAGCCTGCCCAGGAAAGTGTGGATAGGTAAACTCACCAGCTCAAAAAATGACCTAAATAGTGTTGACTGGGCCGTTATACTCCAATACAAACAAACAAATACATGTACAAGACTGAACACTAAAAAAGGCTTTTTTACCTTTGACCTCTTAGTATGACCTTGACCTTTGAGGTACCAACATGGGTCATGCAAGAGACACATCTTCTCATGGTGGTTAACATTTCTGCCAAGTGATTTCAAAATCCATCTAAAAATAATGAGAAACTTATTGATTGAACCCAAAAAAAGGCCCCTTTTTTAACTTTGACCTCTATGTATGACCTTGATCTTTGACGTACCAAACTGGGTAATGCGCACAACACATCGTCTCATGGTGGTTAACATTTCTGCCAAGTAATTTCACATTCTATCTAAAAATAAGAAAGTTATTGACCATGATGGTCCTATATCGCTCACCTGAGCTAAGAGATTTATATGCGGGTGCCTGGGCAGTGGGATTTTTGGCCTCAGGTCCATAAATTGAACAATTTTGGTAGAGGTCAACTAAATGAAGCTTCATAACAAATATCAAAGTCCTGGGCCTTCTGGATTCAGACAAAAAGATTTCTAAAAGTTTAACTATATAAGTCCATGTAAGACCAGTGGGCCCTGTGGTGGGGTGAATTGTGAATTTTGCAACCCCCCCCCCCCCCCCACCCCACCTGGGATATGATTTGAACAATCATGGTAGAGGTCCACCAGATGAAGCTTCTAACCAAATATCTAAGACATGGGCCTTTTGGATTCAGGCATGAAGATTTTCAAATGTTTTCTCTATGAAAGTCTATGTAAAGCCAGTGGGTCCCAGGCTTGGCAATTTTTGTGAACAATCATGGTAGAGGTCCACTAGATCGAGCTTCATACCAAATTTCAAAGACCTGGGCCTTCTGGTTTCAGATAAGAAGTTTTTTAAAGGTTTCCCTATAATGCCTTTGTAAAACCAGGGTGTGGGGGTGTTGTTAGCCCCAGGCCTATAATTTGAACAATCTTGGTAAAGGTTCACTAGATGAAGCTTCATATCAAATATCAAAGACATGGGCCTTCTGGTTTCAGACAAGACGATTTTTATATGTTTTCCCTATATAAGCCTACATAAAACCAGTGGGCCCCGGGGCGGGCCGTTTTTGGCCCCAGGGCTATAATTTGAACAATCTTAGTAGAGGTCCACTAGATGAAGCTCCATACAAAATATCAAAGACCTGGGCTTTCTGGTTTCAGACAAGAAGATTTTTAAAGGTTTTTCCCTATATAAGTCTATGTAAAACCATTGGGCCCCGGCGCGGGGGCATTTTTGGCCCCGGGGCTATAATTTGAACAATCTTGGTAGAGGTTCACTAGATGAAGCTTCATACCAAATATCAAAGACCTTGGTAATCTGGTTTCAGACAAGAAGATTTTTATATGTTTTCCCTATATAAGCCTATATAAAACCAGTGGGCCCTGGGGTGTGTCCGTTTTTGCCCCCAGGGCTATAACTTGAACAATCTTGGTAGAGGTCCACTAGATGAAGCTTCATACCAAATATCCAAGACCTGGGCCTTCTGGTTTCAGACAAGAAGATTTTAAAAGGGTTTTCCCTATAAGCCTATGTAAAACCTTTGGGCCCCGGCGTGGGGGCATTTTTGGCCCCAGGGCTATAATTTGAACAATCTTGGTAGAGGTCCACTAGATGAAGCTTCATACCAAGTATCAAAGATCTGGGTCTTCTGGTTTCAGACAAGAAGACTTTTATAAGTTTTCCCTATATAAGCCCATGTAAAACCAGTGGGCCCCCGGGGCAGCGCCGTTTTTGGCCCAGGGCTATAATTTGAACAATCTTGGTAGAGGTCCACTAGATGAAGCTTCATACCAAATATCAAAGACCAAGGCCTTCTGGTTTCAGACAAGAAGATTTTTAAAGATTTTTTTTCCATTTTTGTTGCCATGGCAACCAGAGTTCTGCATGGAATGGAATTCTTTGAACAACTTTGAGAGAGGACCACCCAAAGATCATTTCTGCTAAGTTTGGTCAAAATATGTTCAGTGGTTTAGGAGAAGATGTTGTTTAAAGCGACGACGACGTCGCCGGACAGTGACCGATCACAATAGCTCCCCCAGAGCCTTCGGCTCAGGTAAGCTAAAACTGAAAAAAAGGCTCCTTTCTTACCTTTGACCTCTAAGTATGACCTTGACCTTTGAGGTACCAACCTGGGTCATGCATGCAACACATCGTCTCATGGTGGTTAACATTTTTAATGACAAATCACTGGATATCTAGGCAAATCACTGCATATCTAATCTATACTCACTCTGTATCTAAGCCATCTTTAAAGCTCAGATCATTCAGTTTATCCTCCAAGAGCTCATCAGCAGTCTGCCAGTTGAAACTTTCACTCTTCTGTAACAGGAAGAACATGTATATTAAGACCACCTATGGGATTGTTCAAAAGTGGTCTTTAAGACCACTTTTGAAAGTCCCAAAGTTGATCTCCAACTAGAGCACACTGGATGTAGAAAACACAAAGAAAATGTACATGAAACTAAGACCTTCTAAATATGCTTTAAAAGGAATAATTTGTCTTAATTTTAGGTGGTCTTAATAGCGGAAATTTCACTGTATACTGATAAATCTGTTTTTAACCCTTATCCTGTAAAACGTGTATTCCCTTCCTCTGCAAACACTGCAGATCCAGAAGAAGCCATGTGATCAGGATCTACACTGTTTACCATGCAGTTTGTGAACTGAGCAACAAAATCATAATCAAGAAACTTGATTGGTGGATAGTCTGAAATGGTTGTGACTAAATTTAGTCAGCAGGATAAGGGTTAATTTGGATAACAGAGCTCTATGATTTGTAACGCTTTTGTTCATGACTTTTCTTATGGCATTTTTTTTTCAGATGGCTGTAACCCTTAAAAGTGCTGAGGAAAATTGCATAGTAGAATGGTGGCATTCATTTTAGGAGGCAATTGTTAACAATATATTGAAACAACTGACCTTAATGCAACCAGCCTAATCACAACCAAGACAAGAGGGCCATGATGGCCCTGGATCACTCACCTGATCCATATTGTACAAATGGAATTGAAGATAATATATGGTAGAGTAGAGGGTTTGAGCAATTTTGGTTGACACATGGAGGTTTTTATAATTTTAGCCATCTTGTTCATCCAAGCACAACGGGTTGAGCAATTTTGAAAGCTTTTTTCCATTATGAGTCTATGGGAGCTAAAGGGCCCAGGGGCATGGCCCATTGAGAACCCAGGGGCATGATTGGCAGAAATTATGTAGGTGACCACTTGCCGTTACTACATGCCAAATATATAAGCTCTGGGCCCTGTTGTTTCAGAGAAGAAGATTTTTGAAGCTTTTTTTTACATTATGAGTCTATGGGAGCGAAAGGGCCCCAGGGCATGGCGCATTTGGAACCCAGGGGCATGATTGGCAGGAATTATATAGGTAACCACTTGCCCTTGCTACATGCTAAATATCTAAGCTCTGGGCCCTGTGGTTTCAGAGAAGAAGATTTTTGAACTTTTTTTTTTCCATTATGAGTTTATAGGAGCTAAGGGGTCCCGGGGTGTGGCCAATTTGGACCCAAGGGGCATGATTGGCAGGAATTATGTAGGTCACCACTTGCCGTTGCTACATGCTAAATGTCTAAGCTCTGGGCCCTGTGGTTTCAGAGAAGAAGATTTCTGAAGCTTTTTTCCATTATGAGTCTATGGAAGCGAAGGGGCCCCAGGGCATGGCCCATTTGGATCCCAGGGGCATGATTGGCAAGATTTATGTAGGTGACCACTTGCCCTTGCTACATGCTAAATATCTCAGCTCTGGGCCCTGTGGTTTCAGAGAAGAAGATTTTTGAAGTTTTTTTTCCATTATGAGTCTATATGACCTAAGGGGCCCCGGAGTGTGGCCCGTTTGGACCCCGGGGGCATGGTTGGCAGGAATTATGTAGGTGACCACTTGCCATTGCTACATGCTAAATATCTAAGCTCTGGGCCCTGTGATTCAGAGATTTTTGAAGCTTTTTCCCATTATGAGTCTATGGGAGCTAAAGGGCGCCGGGGTATGGCCCATTTGGAACCCAGGGGCATGATTGGCAGGAATTATGTAGGTGACTACTTGCCCTTGCTACATGCTAAATATCTCAGCTCTGGGTCCTGTGGTTTCAAAGAAGAAGATTTTTTAAGCTTTTTTCCATTATGAGTCTATGGGAGCGAAGGGGCCCTGGGGCTTGGCCCATTTGGAACCCAGGGGCATGATTGGCAGGAATTATGTAGGTGACCACTTGCCCTTGCTACATGCTAAATATCTTAGCTCTGGGCCCTGTGGTTTCAGAGAAGAAGATTTTTGAAGCTTTTTCCATTTTGAGTCTATAGGAGCTAAGAGGCCCCAGGGTGTGGCCAATTTGGACCCAAGGGGCATGATTGGCAGGAATTATGTAGGTGACCACTTGCCGTTGCTACATTCTAAATATCTAGGCTCTGGGCTCTGTGGTTTCAGAGAAGAAGATTTTTGAAGCTCTTTTCCATTATGAGTCTATGGGAAGGGGCCCCGGGGCATGGCCTATTTGGAACCCAGGGGCATGATTGGCAGGAATTATGTAGGTGACCACTTGCCCTTGCTACATGCTAAATATCTATGCTCTGGGCCCAGTAGTTTCAGAGAAAACGATTTTTGAAGCTTTTTTTCCATTATGAGTCTTTAGGAGCAAAGGCTCCAGGGCGTGGCCAATTTAAACCCCAGGGGCATGATTGGCATGAATTATGTAGGTGACCAATTGCCTACATTCTAAATATCTAAGCTCTGGGCCCTGTGGTTTCAGAGCCAAAGATTTTTGTAGCTTTTATCCATTATGAGTCTTTGGGAGCGAAGGGGCCCGGGGCATGGCCCATTAGGAACCCAGGGGCATGATTCGCAGGAATTATGTAGGTCACCACTTGCCGTTGCTACATGCTAAATATCTAAGCTCTGGGCCCTGTGGTTTCAGAGAAGAAGATTTTTGAAGCTTTTTTTCCATTTTGAGTCTATGGGAGCGAAGGGGCCCCCGGGTCTTCGCCCATTTGGATCCCAGGGGCATGAAATACAGGATTTATGTAGGTGACCACTTGCACTTGCTACATGCTAAATGTCTAAGCTCTGGGCCCTGTGGTTTCAGAGAAGAAGATTTCTGAAGCTTTTTTCCATTATGAGTCTATGGAAGCGAAGGAGCCCCAGGGCATGGCCCATTTGGATCCCAGGGGCATGATTGGCAAGATTTATGTAGGTGACCACTTGCCCTTGCTACATGCTAAATATCTCAGCTCTGGGCCCTGTGGTTTCAGAGAAGAAGATTTTTTAAGCTTTTTTTCCATTATGAGTCTATATGACCTAAGGGGCCCCGGGGTGTGGCCCATTTGGACCCCGGGGGCATGATTGGCAGGAATTATGTAGGTGACCACTTGCCGTTGCTACATGCTAAATATCTAAGCTCTGGGCCCTGTGATTCAGAGATTTTGGAAGCTTTTTCCCCATTATGAGTCTATGGGAGCTAAAGGGTGCCGGGGTATGGCCAATATGGACCCCATGGGCATGATTGCCAGGAATTATGTAGGTGACCACTTGCCGTTGCTACATGCTAAATATCTAAGCTCTGGGCCCTGTGGTTTCAAAGAAGGAGATTTTTTAAGCTTTTTTCCATTATGAGTCTATGGGAGAGAAGGGGCCCCGGGGCTTGGCCCATTTGGAACCCAGGGGCATGATTGGCAGGAATTATGTAGGTGACCACTTGCCCTTGCTACATGCTAAATATCTCAGCTCTGGGCTCTGTGGTTTCAGAGAAGAAGATTTTTTAAGCTTTTTTTCCATTATGAGTCTATGGGAGCTAAGGGGCCCCGGGGTGTGGCCAATTTGGACCCCAGGGGCATGATTGGCAGGAATTATGTAGGTGACCACTTGCCGTTGCTACATGCCAAATATCTCAACTCTGGGCCCTGTGGTTTCAGAGAAGAAGATTTTTGAAGCTTTTTTCCATTATGAGTCTATAGGAGCTAATGGGCCCCGGGGTGTGGCCCGTTTTGACCCCAGGGGCATGATTGGCAGGAATTATATAGGTGACCACTTGCTGTTGCTACAGGCTAAATATCTAAGCTCTGGGACCTGTGGTTTCTGAGAAGAAGATTTTTGAAGCTTTTTGTTCCATCATGAGTCTATGGGAGCGAAGGGGCCCCGGGGTGTGGCCAATTTGGACCCCAGGGGCATGATTGGCAGGAATTATGTAGGTGACCACTGGCCGTTACTACATGCTTAATATCTTAGCTCTGGGCCCTGTGGTTTCAGAGAAGAAGATTTTTTTAATTTTTTCCCATTGATAGTCTATGGGAGCTATATGTTGCCATGGCAACCAGAATTCCAATCTGATCAGCCCAAAAACCTTATGCAGCCTTTCCCCCTACCTGATGATGCTTCCCATGAAATTTGATCAAGATTGACCATGGGGTATTAGAGATATACTTATTTGAAATTGTTTACGGACGCATGCACGCACGCACGGACGCACGGACGCACGACGGACGACGGACAAAAAGTGATCACAAAAGCTACGTGACAGGTGAGCTAAAAATCTATGAGAAAATACTGTTCCATATTCCAGCTCCATAAAACAAGAGGACCATGATGGTCCAATATCGCTCACCTGATCTAATAGATTCAAAGTTTCAGGAAGTTCCGATTTATGCTGATGACAAGGTCAAAAACAGGTATTTTCAGCATTCAAGGGGATGTAACTCTATGAGAGATAGGCACACATCACCAGTTTTCAAACTCATCTGAACTTTCATTCCCAACCTACTTATATCCTAGTTTCAGGAAGATTTGATCAAAACTAAAGGACTAATGGTGATGACAAGGTACAAAATAGGCATTTTCAGCAAAGAAGGGAACTTAACTTTATGAATAATGTGCCAACAATGTTAGTTTGCAAACACATTCAAGCTTTTAGCCTAACTTACTTATATGTAAATTTCTGGAAGGTCTGTTAAAAACTTAGGAACTTATGATGATGACAATGTCAAAAATGGGCATTTTCAACAGTTTCTGAACTTATCCGAGCTTTTATCCCTGACTTACTTACAAATAAGTTACAAAAAGATCAGATGAAAACTGAAAGAGTTACGGTGATGACAAGGTCAAAAATAGGCATTTTCTGTGCTCAAAGGCACATACCTTATGATAAATAGGCTGACCTCATCACTTTTCAAACTCATCCAAGCTTTTATCCCTGAATTACTTACATTTAAGCTTCTAGAAGATCCAATCAAAACTGAAGGAGCTACAGTGATGACAAGGTCAAAAGCAGTCATTTTCTGCAATCAAAGTGTTGTAACTATATGATAAATCAGCCGACCTCACTGGTTTTCGAACTCATTCAAGCTTTTATCCCTGACCTGCTTACTTTTAAGTTTCTAAAAGAGCAGATAAAGACTGAAGGGGCTATGGTGATGACAAGGCCAAAAATACGCATTTTCCGAAACCAAGGGGAAGGGAACATAACTCTCTGAAATATAGGCCGACCTCACCAATTTTTGACCTCAACCGAGGTTTTATCCCTTACTTACTTTCATGTAAGTTTCAAAAAGATCTGATGAAAACTACCCTAAAGTCTCTATTAGAACCCCATGCTCTAATAAACGCACACCCCGGATTTGGATGTTAAAAATGACGATTTTTGGGGCAATTCTCAGAAAAATACCAGCCTCCAATAAACACCCACTTTACTCCGATGTTGATTCATAGGAACTTTTTTGTGACATTGTGACAGGGTCGGAAATTAAACAAGTCAAACAAAATGACTTCAGGTTTTATGTATTTTGCCATGTTTGACACGAAATGAGAAAAACATTAATGATATTCGCTTTAGTGAAGATAGGTGAGGTAACTCCTATTTTAGTCTGAGACAAGGCTATTGTATCAGCAGTCATTTTCTGAGAAACAAGATGGCAGCCATAAGAAAGAAAGTGAGTGTTTTGGACCGTCGTATACGAATTGCAGGTTTCTATAGCCTCTAATAAATGCCCACCCCCCCTCTTCAGGAAAGGTACACTGTAATGATTCTAATAAATGCCCGGGCGTCTATTAGAGATTTTATGGTAAATGGGATATGGTGATGACAAGGTCAAAAACAGGCATTTCCAGCAATCAAGGGGACTTAACTCTATGACAGATATACCGACCTTGCCAGTTTTAGAACTTATTCAAGCTTTTATCCCTGACTTACTTGTTTGTAAGTTTCAAGAAGATCCAATCAAAACTGAAGGGGCTACAGTGATGACAAGATCAAAAATAAGCATTTCCAGTAAAGAAGGGGACATAACTCCATGAGTAAATGGCCTACAATGCTAGTTTTCAAATTCATCCGAGCTATAATCCCTGACTTACTTACATGTAAGTTTCTAGAAGATCGGATAAAAACTGAAGGGGCTATGGTGATAACAAGGTCAAAAATAGGCATTTTCTGAAATCAAGGGAGACATAACTCTGTGAAATATAGACTGACCTCACCAATTTTTAAACTCAGCTGAGGTTTTATCCCTTACTTACATACAATGTAAGTTTCAAAAAGATCCAATCATATATTGAGCCAAAAGTATCACTGAAAACAAATATTAAAATTGAGATAACATGTACAGTAAGCTGTTAATTTTTAATGCAAATACATGTGGATGATTCTGTTTCCATATTTTTTATTTTAATGCCTAGAGGCTAGGCCAATCAAATTATATCAATTCTTTCCAACTTAAGTTGTCCTGCTGAACACATTAATACCTACCAAACTGTGTAGATTCTGCCTTCTGATCAGGAACTACACTGTCACTCAGTTTGAGAATTGGATTTAAAATATTATACGAAGTCATCTGATTGGTTGATAGTCAGAAAAAGGTGTGACAAAATTAATTTATTCAGCAGGACTTGGATTAAATCTCACCTGGCAGATATCTGATGACACAGCCGTCCAATAAGCTGCAGCCCCTTTACATCTGTTTATTACATCATTTACTGATACTGTCCAGGTAAGAGTTTCTGAAATCACAAAGAATGTGAGCTATAAGCATAAACAATAGGGAACAGCCATTCAAAACAAATGACGTCATTAGTTAACAAAGCGTTAAAACTTTGATCACTAAATATGGCAAAATTGCTAATATTTTGGCTGAAACAATGAGAGCAGCTTTTGCAAATGCAAAAGCTGCTCTCATTTTTTCAGCAAAAATAACACAATGATATTGTACTTGCTACAACAGCTAACAATTTCACCACTAACAAGCTCGTTAAGCTAACGATGCTTTGAACAACTGGACCCTACATAGAGAAGAGTAAGAAGATTCATGAAAACTTTCTATGGATTAGTGATGGTCTGGCAGCTATCTGGAAAGTTCCTAGTAGCCTTTAACTGCCAATACAAGTCAGAATATTTAAAGGGGTACCTTGGCAAACAGTGCAGGCCCAGAGCAGACGCTGCAGAATGCGGTGTCTGATCAGGGCCTGCACTATTTGCTTACAGAATTTTCCATCAAAAATAGAATAAAAACGAAAAATAAGCCCGACACCCCTTATATGACAAATGGACTTGTCCAGCATACAGCAATGGAAGACTCCACTAGTATACAATGGGTTAAATTTTGAATTGCATGCCATGGGCAAGGAAACTGAATATGGGCCAACTGGGACTCAAACCCAGAACCTCTCAAATATTATGGTAACACTCTACCAACTGAGCCATTAAGCGACCAATCCATCCATTTATACAGCCACACATCATCAAATAGTATAGCATGGCAGTTGAGTATCTGGAGCAGTCTGATCTCGGTCTGCACTGTTTGATTAGGCCTGCCTGTCCCAATATTTTGGATCACTAAATGGATTTGTGGCATTCAGAGATCAGCCAATTCCATCACCCTCGTCCTGTTTCTAAAGTACATCTTGAAGACGTAAAGAGGCTTAAACCCCAATCACACTAGAACAAGTTCCCACTGCGTCAATGTAAAACCGGGCCGATGTAGTGCGAACTTGTACGACGTAGAAGGAACGCAGTAGAAACCGATAAGGACATTATGCAATCTTTATGGTCTTGGCTGACGTGGATGATTTTTAAACATGATAAAAAAAAACGTGGCAAGGATGTGATCGAATAAGGACTCAGTAAGGACATGGAAACAACCGCATTGACGTAGTACCAACAGAGCATGAATCTAATATGGTCTACATTGACGTAGTACAAACCTGGTATGGACGGAAAAGATTGCAGTGCATTCATACGATGTTCATACGACGTTCATACCACGTCAATCGCGCACCCACCACGACCGTTCCACGTTTCTGCAAAGGCAAAAGTACGTTCATCCCACACATAAGACAACATTACATTTGTTACACGTTCGTTCGGTGCTTAACACATCCGTTTTACATTTGCAGCATGTTCTCATAGCGTCCATGTCACATCAAGCAATTAAGTATAAATACTTCACCGAATTTCAAGGAAACTTGCAGAATGAATGAGAATGCAGAGGCAGTTGACTTTAATTTATAACATCTTGAAGGGCGCAGTGAGAACGTGGTAAACATGCACTAAGCATGTGGTGTTATCTCAAAGGTCTTGGGAAGAACGTAGTAAAAACGTAGTAAAAAGGCAAAAGACTTGGTGTATGCCTGATCAAGCGCACAACAAAACGTAGCTGGTGCGTGTTAGACGCAAAGGCATCCTGATATGGGCGTAGTAAGGACGTAGAACCAACTTGAAAACTGCGATTTTTCCTGCATTTCGTCCCGTTCTCCCTGCGTAGTTTAAGTTTTAAGAACGCAGTGCAGTCTTTGAGGTCTTTGTCTGAGTGTGACGGGGCCCTTAGAGCCTTAACCATTTTGTACCGGAAACCCCTTAAAGGGGTAATTGGCAAACAGTGCAGGCCCAGATCAGACGCCGCAGAACCTGGCGTCTGATCAGGGCCTACACTGTTTGCAAAAAGTTCAGCCATTTTCCAATCAATTTTGAAGAAAACACAACGGCAAGATTGGGTGGTCAAAACCAGCAGTGGTTTTAACCGGTTAAAACTGCCGAGGTCAATACTCCCAGAATGGTCAATACTGCTCAATTAAAATATTGCGTGGTCAGTTGAAGTTTTGGTCGTTGACCATTTGATTGAGTTTCAGGTCCAGATGTTATTTCTTTAAGTGGCCTCTTAGCAATACTTTCTGGCTTTTTTAGCCTAAGGCTTTTTTTTCTAATACTCATCAGTATTTACCCCTGTCCTGCTGAATATCTAAATATGCCACAACTACTACTGATTTATCAACCAATCAGATTACTTGATGCAAACCATTGCAACAAATTCACAATCTGAATGAAAATGTACATGTAGATCCTAATCAGTTCGGAAGCCATCTGATCTGGATCTTCAGTGTTTGAAAGGTAAGGCATATCTGGGCTCATCAGGACAAGGGTTAAAACCTTAGCACTAACTTCAATATAAGTCTTTGCACATTGCACTGTTTTTTTTTTTTTTATTATCTTTTTATTTTCTTTTTGTCTTCCGTGAAGAAGTTCCAAATTTGGTCTTATGTTTCATTCATTTTTGGCACCTTCAGTAATAGCTTGATGACAAGATACTACCTAGATTGCAGATAAATAAACAAATTCACACATATTGTTGTTGTTTCCAGTTTCCCCGTGTCGCGGGTCGTCAGCTGGTGGGGTCCCAGGGAACAAATCCATTCTGGCACTACACCGTAGCCGTTCGGTGCTATCCCCATTCCACGTTGCCGGTGAATGGGGAGACCATCGCTCGGCTCCAGCCCTGTCCGTCCGTGTCTATCGTAAGTCTGCTGCAGTGGGTCCATTTTGTCTTCTACTCGACGTTATAATTTTTTGCTTGTCAATATGCCGAACCGTGTCAGAGCAGGAAAGGGTCAATTTTGATATTGGTATTTTTGTTTTTTTTATTTTTTTTTATTTGATTTTTGTATATTTATGTAACGTATGTACATTTTTACATTGTTTGGTCTGTTTCCCCAGCTTGTTGAGTGGTCTTTTTTTTAAGTATATATGCAGGCCGATGTGCTTACCCTGCCACGGATCTGTTTTGTTTGTTTTTCTTGTACCTTAAAGGTGGTGTTGTCCGTTTTAGGGCAAGCCCACCCGCTCACAGTTGCTGGGGAGGACAGGTTTTGTACCTGCAAGATTAAGCTAGTGGTTTATATTTTGTGTTTTTTTTTGTGTTTTTTTTTGTTTATCTGTACATACAATATGTAACATATTAATAACATGAAGTGCCGGCCTACGCCGTCTCGGGCTTGAATTCGTATTTATTTTGATAGTGAGTGACTTCTATCGCGGAGGATGTGCAAAGTAGGTCAGTCCCTTTTTATGCATTTGCCATTTTAAGTTAAGAAAAAGTGATGCCTTCCTGGACGTAGGATGCCGCATTCTGCGGGACCATAAGTGGGTCAGTCGCCATGTTTGCATATCATTAACGCATCCTACGTGAAGGAAGGCACCATAGGAGTAAAGTGTATTCCTGCCTAGCCATTTGGAGGCCCGAGACAACGTTTGCCGATCTCGTTTGTGGTGTTGTCCTTTTTGGGACAGGCCCATCTGCCCACAGTTGCTGGGAAGGACAATTTTTGTACCTGCAAGGTTGTGCTTGAAGATTATATTTGTGTTTTGTTTTTGTTTATTCTGTACATACAACATATAACATAGTAACATGTTGTGTTGGCTTCCGCCATCTCGGGCCCAAATTCGTATTTATTTTAGTTAGTGGGTGACCTCTATCGCGGAGGATGTGGAAAGTAGGTCAATCCCCTTTTATGCTTTTTCGTTTGAAGTTAAGAAAAAGTGATGCCCCTTTTGAGGGCCCTAAGGTCATTCCGTTTGGGTAACCTTATAATGTACATCCTTTATTCGAAAGCGAAAGTTGCGAAAAAAGAAAGAAAACGATGTGATAAGGCGTCTTGTTTCTTATTTCTGTCCCACTTTTCTATATGCGTTCCTGAAGGAGAGGCTTTGTTTGCTAGTGTGCTGTTGTGCCGTTCTCCTTTGGGTTGTGTGGCTCTCGATCAGCCAGGATTTTGACGCAACGCTCCTAAGTGCAAAGTCCAAGGACAGCAACCACAGCGCTACGTCTCGTTCTGACTTCCCGTTTGCCTCACCCCCTCAGGAGGGGCTGGGCGATGGATTTTCCTTGTGGTGGGTCCATGCCCAGTCCCGGTATGCTTTCATGTGATCCTCTTTCAGGCTATGTGGCTCCCGATCAGCTAGGGCTTTGGTGCAGCGTTCATAAATTCAAAGCCAGTGGGTCGCAACCACAACGCTACACCTTGTCTTAACTTCTCGCTTGCCACACCCCCTCTGGAGGGTGGGTCGGGGCTATGGATTTTCCTTGTGGTGAGTCCATGCCCCGTTCTGTTATGGTCTTCTCACAGTGATCCAGGGATGGCTGTCACCGATAGGCACTCCTAAGTGCAAAGCCGAGGCCGCAACCACAGCGCCTATCGTTGACTTTGTTCCCCTTTTCGCTGTGAGACGGCCGTCCTTTGATCACTACGGCCCTTTTTGGTTGGTAGCGTCTAAGGTGCGGTTAGAATATTTATTCTTACTATTCACACATAAGGAATAAAGCCTGGTGTCAGTGTATAATACCCACATTAGGCACATATGATTGGTCACTCTGGCAATTAGATCTTTGCCACACCCACTGCAGTGGCATGGGCAGCTTTGACACCTTTTAATCTGTTTGACAGCAATGTACAGGTGTTGCAGATACTTAAATATACTTCAAAGACATCAGTAAATATTCTAACATTGTTTGGTTAATTAATTACAGCCTTTTACAGATGAATTACTTCACATGCCTAAAGATTAATCACAGGTGTATTTCAGGTTTATCAATTTTGTTTTGTTTGTTTGATTTGAGGTTTAACTTCCCCGTCAACACTGTAAAGGTCAATTTGGAGACTTTGCTTCCAATTTTGTGGGACTTTTACCCAACATTGAGATGAAATGAAACCAATAGGGTTTATAACCAAGGACGGTCCGACTCTTGCACCACTTTGCCTGGGCAGGCTTAGATCCTCTAAGCGATTTACTAGGACTCTTGTGCGGGTCAGTTTCAGCTCTGCGTGGAAGCATCATGCAGCCGACCTATTTCTTCGAGCCCCGATGGGCAGGGGCCTCACATTTGCAAATATGTGTATGTGACAATTTTCTGCAATAACATCAAAATTATATGTAAACTGCTTTTTGATGTAACCTTTAAAATTTTATGTTCAAAGATTATGTTAAATAATTGATATCTTCAAAGTTTAAGCGGGAAGAAGATTGGGGAGAAGGAGCGAGAGAGGTGAGTGGTACAAGCTGGAACAATAATTCTTCTTTCCTGACCTTAAATAAATCCTTTAATATCCATGATAAATTCAGCTTATTCATATTCCTGTAAATCAAAATATGAACAATTGACCTAACCTATAAAGGAATAAAGGATATTATTTAAATTGTTTGAAAAGAATAGACCAGTCTACAGTTCAGTTAGTCAATCAACCTCTTCAGTTGACCAGCAATAATATTTATTTATTTGATTTAAGGTTTAACATCCCCGTCAACACTGGAAAGCAGGGATACAGACTAACAGGCGCCCAGTCGCCCAAGACGCCTAAGTTTTGGCCTGGGCGCCTAAGTTTTGAATAAAAATGCCTATTAACTTGCTGTAAAATTTGGATTTAAGGCAATCTGGGCGCCTAAAGCAAAATGCTTAGTCTGTATCCCTGGAAAGGTCATTCTGGAGATGCTGCTTCCAAATTGTGGGACTTTTACCCGACATTGAGATGAAATGCCATCTCAAGCCCAGCTGCCCAATGAAACCAATAGAGTTTATATGCATGGACGGTCCCACTTTGCCTGGGCAGGCTTAGATCCTCTAAGCGGTTTACCAGTACTCTCATGTGCAGTTCGGTTTCAGCTCTACAGTACGGCTCAGGTATTTGAACCGTTTTTCTTTTTCATTCCGCGGACAACTTTTTAAATCCGCGTTTTTCCGCCGAATGGTTTGGAGTAAACCACTCCGAGTGAAAATACTTTACTCCAAGTTATGCGCTCGATATTCCGAGGAAATTCCGCGGACCTCGGAGCTTACCTGTGATATTTGGAGTGTTTGCGAGTATTTGCGAGTGGTGATTGATTTAATTAAACATGTGTCGCCGGTGCGACGTATCAGAGGCCAATAATGGCGGCCGAAACCGGTCAAAATTTCGCTGACAGTTATCACTTTGATTGTTTGTTTCTCACTTGTCCGATAATACTTCACATTAAAATTATTAAAGAATGAAAGACAAATGAATATATATATCAAAATAATTTTCTTTTTTTGAAAATATCAAAATTACATGGAGAAATTTGGAGTTCAAAATGACCAATTTTGCAGTTTTAAAGAAGCCAATAATGGCGGCCGAAACCCGTCAAAATTTCGCTGACAGTTATCACCTTTGATTATTTGTTTCTCAATTGTCCGGTAATACTTCACATTAAAATTATTAAAGAATGAAAGACAAATGATTATATTATATCAAAATAATTTTCTTTTTTTGAAAATATCAAAATTACATGGAGAAATTTTGAGTTCAAAATGACCGATTTTGCAGTTTAAAAGAAGCCAATAATGGCGGCCGAAATCTGTTAAAATTTCGCTGACAGTTATCACCTTTGATTATTTGTTTCTCATTTGTCCGATTATACTTCACATTAAAATTATAAAAGAATGAAAGACAAATGATTATATTATATCAAAATAATTTTCTTTTTTTGAAAATCTTAAAATTACATGGAGAAATTTTGAGTTCAATATGACCGATTTTGCAGTTTGAAAGAAGTCAATAATGGCGGCCGAAACCCGTCAAAATTTCGCTGACAGTTATCACCTTTGATTATTTGTTTCTCAATTGTCCGATAATACTTCACATTAAAATTATTAAAGAATGAAAGACAAATGATTATATTATATCAAAATAATTTTCTTTTTTTGAAAATATCAAAATTACATATAGAAATTTTGAGTTCAAAATGACCGATTTTGCAGTTTTAAAGAAGTCAATAATGGCGGCCGAAACCGGTCAAAATTTCGCTGACAGTTATCACCTTTGATTATTTGTTTCTCAATTGTCTGATAATACTTCACATTAAAATTATTAAAGAATGAAAGACAAATGATTATATTATATCAAAATAATTTTTTTTTTTTGAAAATATCAAAATTACATGGAGAAATTTGGAGTTCAAAATGACCGATTTTGCAGTTTAAAAGAAGCCAATAATGGCGGCCGAAATCCGTTAAAATTTCGCTGACAGTTATCACCTTTGATTATTTGTTTCTCATTTGCCCGATTATACTTCACATTAAAATTATTAAAGAATGAAAGACAAATGTTTATATTATATCAAAATAATTTTCTTTTTTTGAAAATCTTAAAATTACATGGAGAAATTTTGAGTTCAAAATGACCGATTTTGCAGTTTAAAAGAAGCCAATAATGGCGGCCGAAACCCGTCAAAATTTCGCTGACAGTTATCACCTTTGATTATTTGTTTCTCAATTGTCCGATAATACTTTACATTAAAATTATTAAAGAATGAAAGACAAATGATTATATTATATCAAAATAATTTTTTTTTTTGGAAAATATCAAAATTACATATAGAAATTTTGAGTTCAAAATGACCGATTTTCCTGTAATTTTATGATGTTCAACATGCTTTCAATTACGGACTTGAAAGAGTTGTATGTACTCGTCATGCCCAACTGATTCCCTTGTTTGAAATCACTATGCAGTTTCACACCCTGGGTAATTAATGATTACCTCTTTGTTGACTTTTGACATTGTTTACATTATAATAACTATCAGTGATAATTATTATCTTATAATTATATATAAATATATCTGATGGTAAAAGAACATTAAATAAACAAAACAAAAAAAATTCCCAGGTATTTCGACAAATTCCTCCGAGTATTTCCGCATAACTTCGCGAGAAAATATTGCCTCCAGGCACGATATTACGACTCGGAATAATTTCGCGAAACTTCGCGTACCGCGGACCTTGCGAGTGTTTTCGAGGAGTGTCCGCCGAATATATACATATACTCCGAACAATTCCGAGTGTTTTTGAAAGTACTCGAAACGCCGAGATTCGGAATAAAGAGTTTTTTGGTTCTTATACCTGAGCCGTACTGTACGTGGAAGTTTCATGCAGCCCATCTATTTCTTCAAGCCCCGATGGGCGGGAGCCATCCAGCAATAATGTCTTTCGACTTCTGATTTAATAAAAACAAGAGCTGTCGCATGACAGCATAGCTCACCTGTTTCACGCCTTCAAGATATAAGGTAAAATTACTGAACCATAAAATATAGGTCACACTCACCTAGATAAATTTTGAGATAATTGATCAGGTCACATGGAACATATATTCCAGATATTACATATCAGAATCAAATTGTGCCTGAATTATAAGGCAAAATCATTGAACCATGAAAAAAGGTCACAATGACCTAGATATATTTCTATGTCAATCATCAGGTCACATGGAAGTAATAAGAGGAGGAAGGTGTACTCGTATCAGAAAGGTGACTATGAAACTATGAGGAAGGATGCACTCAGATTTGCAAAGGAGAAATACTTTAATGGTCATTCAGATACTCGGTCTGTACAGGAGAATTTTGATTTGATAACTTCTTTCATTCATACTTTGGCCGAAAATCACATCCCCTCAAAAACTAGTAGGTCGGTATCTTCTATTCCCTGGATCTCTCCAGAGATAAGAAGGAAAATTCGCAGAAGGAATAAGATTAATGCAAAGGCAAAAAAGACGGGAAGCAGTAAACTCCGGACAAAATTTGAAAACTTGAGACGTGGAATCAAGACTGATATAAAAAATCAGCATGATTTGTATGTGAATAACTTTGTAGGTGATGTAAAGGCAAATCCCAGAGACTTATACAGATATATCAATAGCCAGAAGAAAGACAGGCAAGGTATTCTGCCCCTTAATAAAAGAGGAGGGAACGGGGTTGCTGAATCAGACTCTGAAAGGGCAGAGGAACTAGTTGGTCAATTCAATGATGTGTTTAATGAAACTGAGTTCACGGAGGTTCCATTGACTGGAAGATCAGCCCCATTCATGAATAAAATTGTTGTGACAGCTGCAGGAGCGATCAAGTTACTTCAAGGCTTAAACCCCCGTAAGGCCTTAGGACCTGATGAGCTTCATCCCTGAGTCCTGAAGGAACTAGCAAAAGAGTTGGGTCCAGTTTTTGCACACTTGTTTCAACAGTCTCTTGATACGGGTGAAATCCCCAAAGAATGGCTCTTAGCAAATATTTGTCCACTCTTCAAAAAAGGAGATAGGGCTCTTGCCCGCAATTATCGCCCTGTGTCTCTGACTTGTGTTCTGTGTAAATTGCTGGAACATATAGTCTGCTCAAACATCATGGCCCACTTGGACGAACATAAACTTTTGTCAGACAGACAACATGCATTTAGGAAAAGGCACAGTTGTGAAACTCAGCTAAGCACAGTTATTAATGACTGGGCAAAAATCCTGGACAAAGGGGGACAGGTGGACACATTTATTCTGGACTTTGAGAAGGCTTTTGACACCCCTACTCATGAACTACTTAAATCTAAGTTATTTGGTTATGGAATTGGGGGAAAGGCCCTCAAATGGATAGATTCCTTTCTTTGCTACAGAAAACAGCGGGTTGTTGTTAATGGTGAATCTTCGGAGTGGGCTCCAGTTTTTGTCTGGAGTCCCGCAAGGGACCGTTCTTGGTCCACTTTTGTTCTCCTTGTATATCAATGATATTTCCACTGACATTGACTCAGAAATAAGACTGTTCGCAGATGACTGTGTTTGTTACCGGGAAATTAGAGATACAGATGACTCATTGAAACTTCAGGCTGACATAGATAGATTAGGATGTTGGGCACATAAATGGGGCATGAGATTTCAGCCAGTTAAATGCAATATTATGCAGATAACTAGGAAGAGATCTAATAAAGTTGAGGCTTCTTACACCTTAGAGGGAACGATCCTCGAGAATGCGGACTCAATTAAATACCTTGGAGTGACAATCTCACACGACTTGAGATGGAATACTCATATTAGCAACATGTGTACTAAGGCAAATAGAACGCTTGGTTTCCTGAGACGAAATCTTCATCAGTGCCCTCAGGATGTAAAAGAAGCAGCATATAAAGGTCTTGTTCGCCCAATCTTGGAATATGTATCTGGGACCCCAATGGAGTGGTCCTAAACGATGAAATTGAGAAAGTTCAGAATAGAGCTGCTAGATTTGTAACAGGCAATTACTGTTTTGAAACTGGGAGCATGACTGGAATACTTGGAAAATTAAAATGGGAGTCTCTCAAGAAAAGGAGAAAAGACAGTAGGCTAATTCTTTTATACAAAGGTCTAAAGGGTGCTGCCAGCAGTCCAACAGATGACCTTGTTCCCCCAGCTAGACACTGTAGAAATCACCATTCGTTGGCTTTTCAGACCCTTACTGCAAGAACTGACATTTATAAAGAGTCGTTCTTACCCAAAACCATTAGAGATTGGAATGCCCTTCCTGATTCGATTATTTCGACAGCTGAAGCTGCTGATGATTGTGTAGCTAAATTTACCTCTTTGGTTAGAGCTAGGGACTAACTTCCCACATCACAGGTCCTGGTGTATGAATGTCATTTGACGTGTCACCGGTAACAATTCTGATTCTGAATAATCCAGGTGAGACATTTCCCTATCAAATAGTATTCAAGATAATAGGAAAATCACTGAACCATGGAATATAGGTCACACTGACCTAGATATAATTCGAGGTCAATCATGGGGTCACATGGAATAAATAATCCAGGTACATGTATGACATTTCTCCATCAAATAGTATTCAAGATAATAGGCAAAATCACTGAACCATGAAATATAAGTCACAGTGACCGAGATATATTTTGAGATCAATTATGGGTTCACATGGAACTAATAACCCAGGTATGACATTTCTCCATTAAATAGTA
The DNA here is from genome assembly GCA_963580285.1 of Lucinisca nassula. Lineage (NCBI taxonomy): Eukaryota > Metazoa > Mollusca > Bivalvia > Lucinida > Lucinidae > Lucinisca > Lucinisca nassula. The sequence goes on from OY757017.1 coordinate 40,701,857, forward strand.
TTCCAGATAATAGGCAAAATCACTGAAATATAGGTCACACTGACCTAGATATATTTTGTGGTCAATTATCGGGTCACATGGAACTAATAATCCAGGTATGACATTTCTCCATCAAATAGTATTCTAGAGGTCAATCATGGAGTCACATGGGTATGACATTTCTCCAACAAATAGTCTTCAAGCTATATGGCAAAATCACTGGACCATGAAATGTAGGTCACCATGACCTTCACCCTTTTACACTTGAACCAATGTCACTTGATTGGCTGCTGTATAACCAATTGTGTCTATAACTTGGGGTCACATGGAATAAATAATCCAGGTACATGTATGGAAAGGTGTACAACAAATTACACAAAGGTGTCCTAGTTTTTGACCTCTTAGCCTAGCCCAACCCCATCCCCCCTCCAAGGCAGGAACCCAGGGGTGTGTTGTCTTGGAATCTCAGAAGACACTCCCAGGTATCCAAGTTGTAAATATGAATGCTCTGTGATGAGTGAGATATAAGCATTTCAAAAACTTTAACACAGAATTAAATATTAGGTGTTCTAGATTCCGACCCCTAGCCCCACCCCGGGGCATGAACCCAGGGGTCTGTTCTCTTTGAATATCAGAAGACCCTCCCAGGTACTTAAGTTCCAAATATGAGTGGTCTGTGATGAGTGACTGTTGAGATATAAGCATTTGGAAAAACTTTAACGAAGTGTAACAGGAACGCACACGCAAACACAAACGCGAATGTGCATGCAGACGACCGAGGTGACAACAATAGCTCTCAGACTCCTGGAGTCCATGTACTTCCTACAGGTGAGCTAATAAAAAGACCTCAAATAATTACTGTAATAAATAATAAGACCTGTCGCCGGACAGGATAGCTCACCGGAAGTCGCGCTTTGACTCAGTTGTGCAAAGGCAAATTTTCAGACCCATAACAGAAACAAAGTCACAAAGAAAGAATCCAGTGCAATATCAATATAGTTATATTAAAATCTATCAATAAATGTAGCGGCTAGAGCAAAGACAAAGTTTTTTCTAAAAATAGCCACAGTGACCTTGACCTGAGAACCCTGAAAGTCAAACTCCCTTGAGATATTATCATACCCAACATTTGTATGAAGTTATACTTACTTATAGAGTGATGACAAAGTTTTTCTAAAAATAGCCACACTGTCCTTAACCTTGAGGTCATGACCTTGAAAGTCAAACTCGCCCGAGATATTATAATAAGCAACATTTGTGTAAAGTTATGGCAAAATTCATCAACACATGTAGCCCATACAGCCACGTCAAAATTTTTCTGAAAATAGCCAGTTACCGTGACCTCTACCTCAGGACCCTGAAAGACAAACCTGCTCAAGATACTATCATACCCAACATTTGTGTGAAGTTATATTAAAATCTTTCTATAAATATAGATGCTAAAGTGATGACAAAGTTTTTCTAAAAACAGCCACAGTGACCTTGAAGTCATGACCTTGAAAGTTGAATTCGCTTGCAGAGTCCGACAAATCAAAGTTTCAATCACTTGCCCAGCAGTCCATAACATCTCGAAAATGGCTCAGAATTAGAATATTCCCTATATATTCTATACATTTTCTGGGAAATCACTTGCCCAGCCATAATTTGTACCTGGCCCGGACTGCTGGGCAATGGATTTGTCAGGCCCTGCGCTTGAGATAATGTCATATGCAACATTTGTGTGAATTTATATAACAAGAATTCCGCAGAAGACGGCGTCGCACCTGCTTGGGGCAAAAGTCACAGGAGCCACAATCAGAAGATTGTTATTAAATAAGTAAATTTCATTCTTAGCAGTTGGTAGTTGATGTAAAATGTGTCAAAGTCACTGGACCAAAAAATATAGGCCATGGTCACCAGGTCAAGGTATGTGCCAAATCAGTACATCGAGGAGAAGCACTATGCAAGGCTTGGTGGCTGTTGGCCATTTATTTAATGACATATAGAACATTGACGTAAAATGTGTTAAAGTCACTAGAGTGCATAATATGGGTCAAGTTTACCAGGTCAAAGTACTCACAGAGTCAGTAAATGTAAGAGAAGCACCATGCAAGATTTGGTGGTTGTAGGCCTTACAGTTAAGAAGATATGGCATGTCAACCTAAAACGTGTAAAGTCAATGGAGTATGATAAATAGGTCAAGGTCACCAAGTCACGGTACATTCACAGTCAGTACATCTAGAAGCAGCATTATGCAAGACTTGATGGTTGTAGGCCTATTACATGTATTTGCAGAGATCTAGAACTTCAACGTAAAATGTGTCAAAGTCTCTGGAGTGCAAAATATAGGTCAAAGTCACCAGGTCAAGGAGCCTACAAAGTCAGAAGGTCAGGGAGATGCTTCATGTAAGGTTTGATGGTAGCTGAAGCTTGTAGTTGACTTAAATAAAAACTATGACGTAAATGTCGAACGTCTACCTAAATGTTAATAGACGGATGGACGGACTAACGGACGCAAAATATAGGTCAAAGTCACCAGGTCAAGTTGCTTCCAAAGTGAGACGGTCAAGGTGATGTTTCCTGTAAGGTTTGATGGTAGCTGAGGTTTGTAGTTGACTTAAACAAAAACTTTGAAGTAAATGTCGAACTTCGACGTAATGGTAAAAGTCACTGGAGTGCAAAATATAGGTCAAAGTCACCAGGTCAAGGTGCTTACAAAGTGAGGTCTATGAGATGTTTCATGTAAGGTTTGATGGTAGCCGAGGTTTGTAAAATAAAAACTTTGATGTAAATGTTGAACTTCGACGTAAATGTCGAACTTCGACGTAATGGTCAAAGTCACTGGAGCGCAAAATATAGGTCAAAGTCACTAGGTCAAGGTGCTTACAAAGTGAGAAGGTCTATGAGGTGTTTCATGTAAGGTTTGATGGTAGCTGGGGTTTGTAAAATAAAAACTTTGACGTAAATGTCTAACTTCGACATAAATGTTAACAGACGGACGGACGGATGAAGGGATGCACGCACGGACATACGGATGGAAAATCGGACGCCTATGTCGCACCCTGCTACAAGCAGGTGCGACAAAAATCCACCCATAAATGTAGGCCCTGGAGCGATGACAAAGTTTTTCTAAAACTTAAAAGTCAAACTTGCTGGAGATATTATATTAACACAAAAACTTAACATTAAAATTCTAAGTCTGTGACCTTGACCTTAAGGTCACAGTCATGGGTCCTGATACTGCAGATAAGAACTTTAGCCCAGTATCTATCACAATACCAAATAAGAACTTAATCCATGTTCACATAAAGAAATTATGAGCAACTAAAAAACTTTAATGCAAAAACTTTAACATTTGTGGACTTTGTTCCGGTGAGATAAAAACTATTTTGTCTTGTTCACTGATGGAAATAAAGTTTAACCTTGTGTACATGATACAGGGGGATTGTGTACATGATACAGGGGCAAAGCTTTTAAGACCAGATAGCAACAGGATATATGAATATACTCCAGTGATTTAACAGACCCAATTGACAACTAATCAACCGGTTTAAAACCAGTTTCAACCACCGGCTTGCCAACCTTGACAAACAGAGTCCGGGACGTTTCGGTCCCTGAGTCGTTTCAGCCTGGGTCTTATGTGCCTAAATTTAGACTCCGGTCATTTCGGCCTATTTCGGTGGGTCGTTTTGGTCCTGGGTCCTTTCTGCCAGATTTTAATTAGATTTTTTTCAGCAGAATATTAATTATTTTATATATTTGGAATATTTTTACATGGCCTTTCAGTTTCAAGTTAGCCATGTTTATGTTAGCCCAATTAAAGAATTTTAAACATTCTTTTCATAGGCATGTTTTCAGTTAGCACCAATGAGGTGGTGTGACTAGGATTTGATAATTTTCTGAAAACAACTTTTCTACAATTATATATAAAATTGTATATCGTATAACAATCAAACAGCAGACACATGGGGCTAGAGCAACGTCAAATCAAGGATGGTACAACGTCTGTAGTCATGACATTGCATCGACGTTGGTGTGACTTCTTTGTCACATGCAATGCACAAAAAAGAGAGATTTTTTAAAGATCATTTGACAATCGTTACCAGCGATTACAAGAATAGTCTCTGAGCACCTGATATACATTGATTGCTGACATTTAAGAGACTTCCTTGAAATGAAAGCATATAAATTATAACATATTTGGATATTTTGTATGTTAACCAAAGTAAAGGGTTTATCCATAATTAAAGACGCTAGGCATCACACCTAATTGAGGTCATGCACCGGCACTCAGTTAATCACCCATAAACAAAAAGAAGGGGATAAGATAACTCCAGCAAAATTAATTAGTGGGTGATTGATTAACAGATCATTAATGTGTGCTGATTTAATTTTCTTCTAAACAAAGCCCAACAACTTATAGTAGGAAATAAATAAAAAAATAAAATAACACCTTGGATGACATAGTGACTGAAGAAGGTCAGGGTTCAACATTAACTTTTTTAATAACTGGACAAGGTGGTCTTGTACCTCTTGGGATGCACTGGACCTGATCTAAGTTCAACTGGACCGAAGAAATGCTGAGAATCATACTAAAGTGATATGTTAGTTCTACAGTCATCTGATTATTTCTTTTATCATTTATTTACATAGTAAAACAAAGCAGCAAACTGAACACAGAAACATTTTGTGGTAAATAAGTTAAAAACATGGATTTTAATAATTGTGATGGCAGATTTTGAACTGGACCATTCTGACCAGTCAGCCATTGACCTTACTAGACCTGACCAGCTTTTCACGAGACAATGTCCATCGGTCTTGGGTTAATGTCGAACCTTGAAGGTTCATATCTATGAAGACTTTGATTAGCCAGCATGCATGCGCAGGATAATCTGAGTCTTTCCACATCGATAAACGACATACAAACTTTGATCAACATACTTATCCATTCCAAGTTACCGCTTATATCTCTTTGTAAGTCGCTGTGGCTGTAGAAAGTTGGGGCAAGTCTCAAAGATTTTTAAGGTATGTGCAATCCTCAAAGGTTATGATCAGACTGCATGGTGTCTACTTCTTTATGTGCCACATACAGACATGCACAATTTAAGATAATGATGCACATTCATTCTATAAGATTTTTTATTGACAGCCATGCAGATGCACATACTACATGTAATCATACTGCACTGATGTCCAGTTGCTTGGTATTCGCTAGTATCAAAATGGCATGCAGAGTTTCAGAACAGCAAAACATTCTCTAGGTAGCCCTGGGAATGGCTCCAACACATGATCAGCCTGTCGTGAACACAGTCTTTGCTGTCCAAAGGAACCCTATCTGGCTTCTGCACTGTTTATATAGAAACAAGCAAAGATAGCAATAGCAAAGGCTGATCTCTGATATGCGATATTACAATGCAATGCTTTGAAATTGTGAGAAAAAAATTCGGGCCGAAAGGACCCGCCAATATGGCAGAAACGACATACCCCCAAAGGTTCTGGGACAACTCGGCACATAGCAAACTCGGCACTTGACAAACTCGGCACATAGCAAATTCGGCAAATGACCAACTCTGCCTATACAAACTCGGCACATAATTAGCTGTTTGGGTCAATTACCTATTGTTCCCTTCATTTCATAACCGAGCAAACAATCAAATTAAAGTTTACTGTGAAATTTATATGGACCAACTAAATAGGAACCAACTTGGACAAATTTAATATCAATATTTAATGGGGTAGTTCCTTATTAAAAAATAATATGAACATTTTTTTTTCAATAAAATTTCATCCAATTAAGTTGTTTCCTAAATTAACCAGGGAATAAATCTTCAAAAAAAAAAATACAAGACATAGGTTGTGGGTACGGGAAAGTATAAAACCCGGGAGTAACGGCCGGGAGTAAAATCCGGGAGTACATTTTGAAAACCGAATAAAGGTACTAAACATTCACATATCTGGATGAAATTTGGATCAAAAGTAGAATATAGACGTTTCTTTAAAATGCACATAAGTGTTAACATTATTACCATGAACTTTTCAAGATATGAACCGAAATATACGACCATGTCGCAAAATTTTCGCCCGGGAGTAACTTTTGCGGTATTGACGATGTCAGGCATTTTGCAAAATATGTTCAGTCTGGGGGTTCTACAAGAATTACTTTATGTGTTATTAATTAAAAACATGTCAGAGATTAGAAAATGCAAAATTTACGTTATTTCATCTCTCCGCCTGGTAAATAATTGACCCGGGAGTGGGCCGGGAGTAATTTCTGGGTTGAAATTGGCGTTTATTTGCCTTATTATCGGCCTTATTGCTTCTATCACATACATTGTATTTCTTAAATGTTTGTCAGAAGAAAAGCTAAGATTCAGCATGGAGTACATGGATTTATTTACTTGTCATATCGGGACTCGACACAAATCCAAACCCCCAACCCAACTCACGCCATGCTCCTGCGCCTATGATTTTATGTGACCGGGACATTTATATTTGGCGCTATTTGTTTTATGGCCGTATAATGTAGAAACGATGACACAATTACCTCCGCAGTCTGATCAGTGCCTTTGCTATTAGCTGTCAGGGTAGTAAGACTACGTTTAATAAATACAATGTATGTGTCATAGGCAATGACACCAATAAACGCCGATTTCAACCCAGAAATTACTCCCAGCCTAATCCTGGGTCAATTACTTACTTCACGGAGCGATGAAATAACTTTATTTTTGTATTTTTCTAATCTTTGATATGTTTTTAATTGATAATATACAAACTTATTTTTGTAACAATCCCAGACTGAACATATTTTGCAAAATGCTTGACATCGTCAATACCGCAAAAAGCTACTCCCAGGCGAATTTTTTGCGACATGGCCATATATTTCGGTTCATATCTTGAAAAGTACTCAATTATTAATATAAAACTTATATGTTTTTTATAGAGGAGTCTATATTCTACTTTTGATCCAAATTTCATCTAGATATGTTAATGTTTAATATCTTTATTCGATTGCCAAAATGTACTCCCGGATTCTACTTCCGGCTGTTACTCCCCGGTTTTATACTTTCCCATGGGTACTCGTTGAATGCCAGTTGCAGATTCCATCAGCATTTAAATACAGCACCTTCTTTGAGCAAATCATGACATCGGCTGTCGACAGTGGCAATATGTACTCTCATTTGACAAGACACCCATCAACTGGGCTGGGCAATCTCTTGTTTGACAATACGCCCATTAAGTCATTGATTTAGATGATTTTTTTTTTTAAAAAATGCAAAAAATAAACTAGAAACTTTTTTATTTAATAAGCATATATATAATTATTATAAAGTAATAATATTTTTTTGTTTTGGTTTTTTTTGTTTTACCGCCCTTCAAGATTATTTCACTCATCGAGCCGATCGTTAATCAGAGGGGAAAACCGGAGAAAAACTACCTGACCTTCCGTTGCAGAACTTGGCACTCACATGTGACCCGAGCGAGGCTCGAACCACAGCGGTGAGAGACCTCATGATCAAGAGTCAGCGCTCTTAACCACTAGGCCCGTAAAATAATAATAAAATAATAAAACAGGCAAATAAAGTGTAGGGTCGTCCACGAAGTCAAGCAACGCGGTCACCCATCCAGGTACTAACCGCAATCTCCGTTGCTTAACTTCGTGAATAAGCCAACCACTCTACCTGCGTCGCTTAAAGAGCCTGCTCCTACAGCAAGGCTGTAGAAGTGGTATTTGTCCATAACCGTTACATTTCTCCGCCTCATCTCTTGACTTCATCCCGAAGTCACACAGGCCTCACAAGGCAAACCCGAGGGCAGAGTCTATGCAACAAACCAGCGGCACTGTTTCCATCCCACCGCTGCCACCAATGTAGCCTAAGCCGGGTTGTCCACGAAGTTAAGCAACGCGGTCACCCATCCAGGTACTAACCGCTATCTCCGTTGCTTAACTTCGTGAAAAAGCCAACCACTCTACCCGCGTCCCTAAAAGAGCCGGCTCCTACAGCAAGGCAGTAGAAGTGGTATTTATCCATAACCGTTACATTTCTCCCCCTCATCTCTTGACTTTGTCCCAAAGTCACACATGCCTCACAGGCGGAGTCTATATAACAAACCAGCGTCACTGTTTCCATCCCATCGCTGCCACAAATGTAGCGTGTACCGTGTCGTCCACGAAGTCAAGATACGCGGTCACCCATCCAGGTACTAACCAACCACTCTACCTGCGTCGCTAAAAGAGCCGGCTCCTACAGCAAGGCTGTAGAAGTGGTATTTATCCATAGCCGTTACAAAAGTATAATGTATGCCGCCACTCCCGGTTTTCGACGATCAAAGTTTTACCACTTATGTAGCGGATAAAAAGAAAATAATTTACATTACTGTGGTACCCTAAAATAAGAAAATACACTCTTTATACCAGTTACAACCAGTCATTTTAACGGTTCATGCCGCTTTGCTTTGCTACCGGACGCCATATTTGATCACATGGCATGTCAAAATGTCATGACGTCAGCATTCAGTTTTCGACGATGGACAATTAGCATCATCATAAATATGGAAAAGCATGTATAAATAACTATTTTTATCAGTCCATACAAAATCACTTACAATACCCACCAGATAATGCCGTTCTGCAAAACCAACTCATTTGGAACACCACCGAATTTATCATTTTGCGTATGTGTCTTTGGACAGAATCCAATTACTAAAACAATTACAGGCAATTAAAAAGTGTAATTAATCTGATAATATTTACAGGCCTGATGTATATTTTCGGTCATTCTTTAGGACAGACAGATGGAATTTCCTTTAGTTTGATATAAGAACCCCAGTGACGTCACAAATCACGCGAAAATCTCGTAGCCGCTTATATCGTCGAAAACCGAGTGTAGTCGAAAACTGGGTGGACGACCATACAGCTTAATAAGAATTATAACTATTGTGGGCCGAGTTGGCTATGTGCCGAGTTTGGAGGGGCCAAGTTTTATGTGCCGAGTTTGCTATGTGTCGAGTTGTCCCGGCACCCCCTCAAAAACTGGAGTGTATGTAGTATACACCGTCTGTGTCCCCTCTTGGGGTTAAGGCGAAACCGGAAGAAGAAAACTTGGGCCGAAATGACCCGGGTCCGAAACGACTCCGGACCGAAACGTCCCGGGACCAACTTAATGCTGAAACAGTCTCACGCGCCTGAAGGGGAGTTATAAAATACACTCTTAAAATACAAACCTGAATTAATCAAAAATATGCAATATTTCATTTTTAGTCGATTTTCATTACAGCAAAATGTTTGTTTACATCTAGCGCCAAATATGGAGGCGAGAGATTTGTCAAGGGAAGTAACCGAACAAGTACTGAGATTCGAACCCGACAACCTCGATGCGGATTCAGACAAAAGATCAAGGACTCCATAATTTATGCAACGTTATATTCGAAAAAGAAAAAGCTTATCAGAGGGTTGGTATTGTTTGTATCTCCGTAATATCATTAATGAATTGTTTGTCGATGGTAAGGTCTGTGGAGAATCCTTAGAATAGATCGAAAATGGATGGTTTCTGTGGTCCCGGACAGTCAGGTTTTGGGATTCGTACGCGGAAGTGTTCGGCCATAGACAGTAATGCACAGGTTTATCTTCTTAATCGCTGCATTTGGTGAATTTACAATCCAAACAAAAGTTGTAAATGTGTGTTTACATTTTTGTAAAGAGCATACATGTCCAAATCATAGGCTAATCTGCTAATTAGGATAAACAAATAAAAATCTAATATTGATTTGTATCATCAACTGACGACAACAAATTTGCAATTGCCCCTAAATATTTTGTTTGTATCGGAGTTTGATTTGAGGTTAAACATCCCTGTCAACACTTTAAAGGTCATTTTGGAGGCAATGCTTCCAATTTTGTTGGATTTTAACCTGACATTGAAATCTAAGCTGTTTACTAGTACTCATGTGTGGGTCGGTTTCAGCTCTGCCGAGAAGCATCGTGCAGCCCATCTTTTTCTTCAAGCCCCGTTGGGCGGGGGCCGTTGTATTGGAGTTTAATGTCCCAGTCAACACTTGAGGTCATATAGAGCCGGTCAGTTTACCTATCCACACTTTCCCTGTGCTCCATTGAAACACCCCAAACCACCCCTTACCCACCCCAAACTACCTTCCTTACAGCCCAAACTGCAGACAATGAAAAAGAATTAAGGTTTGAGATGAGTTTTGCTGCGAATTTATAGTTATTCATAACCACAAGGACCTGTATCATACTATTTTTGAAGGTTTTAGATGCTTAATTGCATCCTGTTTTATGAGCTGAACAGTCTATTGTTGCGAGTGCTTTTTAGCCGAACGGAATACGGTAGTTGTCGTAACGTTCTTAACGTGGACATATGTCAGTTTTTGTGCAGAAAGAACAAATGTTAAGTAAATAAAAACATCAAGGCTTCAGATCTATGCAATGAAGAACCCCACTAAACACGACCTTAAACAACGAAAAGTGGGTTCTCGCATTTATTTTATTTTTCTTATTTCTGTTTCTAAAACATAGACAATAGGCTGGTTCTAACTAGCTAACTCAAAATCTGAGTTTTGAGGAGAAAGGAGAAAAATGTCATATTTTTACATATACACAGTAATTTTCACAACCATAAATCCCATTATATGAATGTCAAGTTACAATTGTCATCACTAGATGCAAGCTTGTTACAAAGTTCATTAATGAAGCTATTATAGTTCTTGAGAAATAAACTTGAATAGTAGGATGAACGCTAGGTTTGACACAATATTATACAAAGTCAGTGAACCGTGAAAAGTGGGTCAAGGTCAAATATGGATGCTTGCATTATCGCTGCCAACACAAGATGCAAGTTTGTACCAAGTATCATTAATGAAGCTCTTACAGTTCTTGAGAAATGGTCATAAATAGTAGGGTGAATGTTACCTTTGAGGCAATAGTTTTCAAAGTCAGTGACCCACGAAAAGTAGGTCAAGGTCAAATATGGCACTAAAGGAGGATATTAGTATTACAATATTTTTTGGGACTCTCCATACCCCAATCAAGACCTTTATATACCAAAACATACCTAACCTCAATCCATAGGGCTTGAAAAGGTAAGGGCGAAACTACCCACCAAATCAGGGCGAAAAGACCCATGGGGGAAACGACCTAGGGCAAAACGACTCACGGGCAAAACAATGTGTTTGGGTTATTTTGGGGACCCCGGCCACCACCACAATACCCCAAACCACTTTCATTATGTCTCCCCCGAAAAAAAATTTCCGGACAGACATATTGTTTTTCCCCGGGTGTCTGTCTGTCCAGCTGTCCGTCTGTAACAAAATCGTGTCCGCTCTATAACTTGAAAACCATTCTAGCTATCTTCGAGAAGCTTCATATAAATATTAATCAACATTAGGCGACCTACAGAGTGCAAGAACTATAATTCTCGCATTAATATTTTTTTAGTTATCTCCCTTGGAAGTTTGTCGGTATGTAGGGGCAAATCTTGTCCGGTCAATAACTTTCTTATTTTGAGATGGATTTTGAAATTACTTGGCAGAAATATTAACCACTATGAGTCGATGTGTGGCGCGCATGACGCAGGACGTTTCCTCAAAGGTCAAGGTCATACGTAGAAGTCAAAGGTAAAAAAAGGGTCTTTTTTTCGTGTTTGGTCAATAACATTCTTATTTTTAGATGGATTTTGAAATTACCTGGCAGAAATGTTAACCACCATGAGACGATGTGTTGCGTGCATGACCCAGGCTGGTACCTCATAGGTCAAGGTCATACAGATTACTTAGAGGTCAAAGGTAAAAAAGGGTATTTTTTGTGTTTTGTCAATAACTTTCTTATTTTTTGATAGATTTTAAAAATTACATGGCAGAAATGTTAATCACCATGAGACGATGTGTTGCGCGCATGACCCAGTTTGGTATCTCAAAGGTAAAGGTCAAACATAGCTCAAAGGTAAAGGTCAAACATAGAGGTTAAAGGTAAAAAAGGGACCTTTTTTGTGTTCGGTCAATAACTTTCTTATTTTTAGATGGATTTTGAAATTACTTGGCAAAAATGTTAACCGCCATTGGACGATGTGTTGCATGCATGAACCAGGTTGGTACCTCAAAGGTCAAGGTCATACTTAGAGGTCAAAGGTCAAAAAAGGGCCTTTTTGTGTTTGGTCAATAACTTTCTTAACTAGATGGATTTTGAAAATACTTGGCAGAAATGTTAACCACAATGAGACGATGTGTCTCTTGCATGACCCATGTTGATATCTGAAAGGTCATGGTCATACTAAGAGGTCAAAGGTAAAAAGGGGCCTTTTTAGTGTTCAGTCAATAACTTTCTTATTTCTGGATAGATTGTGAAATTACTTGGCAGAAATGTTAACCATCATGAGACGATGTGTTTTACCTCAAAGGTCAAGGCCATACTTAGAGGTCAGAGGTAAAAAATGCTTTTTAATCCCCTGCCGCGAAGCGGAGCGGGGATTATAGGAATGGCCTTCGTCTGTCCGTCCGACTGTCTGTCTGTCCGTAACATTTTCTTGTTCGCTCCATATCTCCTGAACCCTTTGATAGAATTTCATTAAACTTTGGTCAATTATTCGTCTCAGTGAGCTGGTGTGCAGAACCCATAAATGAACCATGCCTACGCAAGGTCAAGGTCACGGTTGACGGTCACGAGTTTAAAACTTGGAATTTTTGTCCGTTCCATGTCTCCTTTACCCTTGGAAGGATTTTTTTTAAACTGTGGTCAAATATTCTTCACAGTGAGCTGATGTGCAGAACCCATAAATGAACCATGCCAACTCTAGGTCAAGGTCACATTTGAAGGTCACGAGTTTCAAACTTTGAATTTTTGTCCGTTCCGTATCTCCTTTACCCCTCAAAGGATTTTCATTAAACTTTGGTCAATTATTCCCCTCAGTGAGCTCATGTGCAGAGCCCATAAATGAATCCTGTCCATCCATCCTTCTCTCCATCCGTCGTTTGTCTGTCTGTAACACTTTCATGTCTGCTCAATATCTCCTGAACCCTTTGACAAATGTTCTTTAAACTTTGGTCAATTATTCGTCTCATTGAACTGGTGTGCAGAAACCATGCCGTCACAAGGTCACGGTTGAAGGTCACGAGTTTGAAACTTGGAATTTTGTGTTCGTTCCATATCTCCTCTACCCTTGGAAGGATTTTCATTAAACTTTGGTCAAATATTCTTCTCAGTGAGCTGATGTGCAGAACCCATAAATGAACCATGCTGACTCAAGGTCAAGGTCACATTTGAAGGTCACAAGTTTAAAACTTTGAATTTTTGTCAGTTCCGTATCTCCTTTACCCCTAGAAGGATTTTCATTAAACTTTTGTGAAATATACCCCACAGTGAGCTGATGTGCAGAACCATAAATAAACCATGCCAACTGAAGGTGAAGGTCACAAAGTTGAGCCTTGATACAAAGTGCGGCGGGGGATTTGGCTGTCCTTCAGACTGCTTTCTTGTTTGTGTAGGGTCAATAACTTTCTTATATCTCTATGAAATTTTTTTTTGGTGAGGTCTGCTGACAGCTGGCTGGCACCAGACTTGTAGGTCTAGTGACAGCCGGCGGTCACCAGACCTAAAAGTCTGCTGACAGCCAGCACTAATATTTGTTCAATAGTAAGTACATTTATATATCTTTTCCACTTTAAATATTATTCTTTTTCATGAGATACTATACTACTTTTGGAACTTTGTTGAATAGTGAAAATGGAAGTCGAAAAGTTGTTATGAGATACATGAAATTTAGTTAATATGCCATGGGGAGGTCTCAGGTCTGAGTGGTTGGGGTTTCCATATAGGTCTGGACCTGAAGGAATTAACTGGCAATCCATGATCTTTTAAGATATACAGTCGAGTCCGGTAACATTGCGCGGCCGTTCATTATGCACACCCTGCATTCACATTTTCAGTAACTTTATCCCTCATAATTTCTTCCGCCACTACTAGTGCATCGGCAGTAAGCTTTAACTTAGCCTTGAAAAGATGGTATTGCACGTGCAGATGTGACAGTTTCGGGGATTTTTTCAATCTTGTCAAAATCCGAACAGACCGAAAATTTCATAACCCAAGACTGAGTTCTGAAACAGGCAAAGGAACAAAGCTTTTGTTTCTAAATTTCTTGCATCTAACATCATTGCAGAATATCTAATAAACAACTGATTTGAGGCAACCTTCATGTTCAGCCAGCTCAAAACACTTATTGTGCGCAATGCTGGGCGACAAAATTGGTAATTCAATTTCAAGGGGGTATCCCTTTTCCTAGTGGTATTTATCCTGCCTGTTAAAAATGCAGTGGCCAATTTCTATTGCAGCAAGTTGATATGGAAGTTGGAATAGTTCTGATTGTGATTGTTTGAGTGGTTGCTTCGGCAAAGTCACGTGCAAAGCCACTAAAATCTTATGTGCGCAATGTTACCGAACTGCACCGTAAGCTAAAGGTTGAGGCATATAACTGGTAAGGTTGGGAAATCTTTCAGCATGCTGCCAAACTATGCTAAAAGATGTCATTTTATTTGCACTTTGTGAATTTTGCAACTCCCATCTTTGGGGTACTCTGTCAAGCAACAGAATGTACCTCTTTTGGTGCACGTATTTATCAATGATTTGGTGACATTTGATGGCTCAGTTTGAGTCCAGCGTGAATGAGTATGAAAATAAAAGTATCACAGCCGGACTGGACAGGACTTAGAGATTTGTCGGGGGGAAACGAAACAGGTTGACTGTGTGGCTCGACAGCTCAGTTGGTAGGGTGTTTGCACGGTGTGCGAGAGGCCCTGGTTTTGAGTCCCGATCAAGGCATGTTCTTTTTCCTCCCCTGTGACAATAATTTTGTTACCCTTAGCAAAAGGAAAAGGGAACTGTTATAGGTTCTATTCAGCAAGGTCTTCCATTTATACTGTATTTCTTTTTTACTTGCAGTGCAGGGAGATGCCCTTACTTTACTTAAAACTTTAATAATATACAAGTCTACAATTATATATGTCCCCAACAAAGGGGAGGGGCATAATGTTTTTGGTGTTAATCCCTTTTGCTGTTTCCAGCTTCTTTGGCTGTTTGAAGCATCTTTCTCCAGAACCAATTTTGCAGTAAGTACATATACCCAGGCAAAACAAAAACAGTGACTAAGTTTTATGACCCTGACTTCATTTTCAAGGACATGGGCATCGGCCCCCACCCATCAGGGCTTGAAGAAATATATGGGCTGCATGATGCTTCCACGCAGAGCTGAAACCAACCCGCACACAAATACTGGTAACCTGCTTGGAGGATCTAAGCCTGCCCAGGCAAAGCGGTGCACGAGTTGGACCGCCCATGCTTATAAACCCTATTGGTTTCATTAAGAGACTTGACTTGAGATGTCATTTCATCTCAATGTCAGGTAAAAGTCCAACAGAATTGGAAGCAACATCTCCAAAATGACCTTTATAGTGTTGACGGGGATGTTAAACCTCAAATGAAACAAAGCTCCCAAAATAAGTCTAATTTGTATCAAAATTAGCTTGTCTGTACTCTGTCTCCAGAATGAATGTATGAACTATGGTATAGCATATTCATATGATTGTAGTGGTCTCAAACTACATGTAATATATATTGAAGATTACAGGCTTCCAAATAATGTCAAATTTGTTCCAAAAATAGCCTTCTGCACCTGATCTGCTGTATAAAATCATGACTAGTTATAGTACAACCTACCAAAGACTTGATTAGGTTCTCCTGACCTTGACTTAGTCTCACGAGTACAAAAATTGGCCCATTTTGCACTCTGCTTTCAAGATAATTTCACTTATTTTGAGCCTATCGCTATTCAGAGGTGGGCGAAAACCAGAGTACTCAAAGAAACAAGAGGCCCATGGGCTACTATGCTCACCACGGCTCAGTGGCAGCCATGTATTTTAACATGATTTTTAACTTTAATTTACCAATTACTAAGTGCCCAAACAAACCCCATTACCCAAATGAGCACCCATGTGGACTCTGTATCTGAATATTAGGCATTTTATGAAGTGGAGGGGATAGGGCAAGGACCGAACACAGCCCTGGTTGTTATCACTGAATGCGTCATATTATAAGGAGCTAGAATATATATGGTTTAGGGATGGGGATCTGTATGGTTCCAGAGATATAAGGCCTTTTTGGCAGTGGAGGGGTTGGGACATGGTCCCACCGGACACCAGGAAAGCCCCTGTTGTCACTGAATGTGTCTTATCGTAAGGACCAAGTACATATATGGTTTACCATTTAGTGGTGGGGATCTGAACAGTTTCTGAGGTATGAGGCCCTTTTATGAAATGGAGGGTAGAGGAACAGCCCTTATGGACCCCACAAGTTGGTGTGACTGAATGTGTCTAGTCTAATCATAAGTAACAAGAATATATAGGATTATGGGGTGGGGATCTGAATGGCTTCTATGATATGTGCCAGATATATATAGATAAATATTTTATGAAGTGGAGAGGTGGGGCATGGCCCCATCACATTGCCCCAACACACAGAGACCCCTAGGTTGGTGTGACTGAATGAGTCTTACCATAAGGAACAAGAAAATATATGGTTTAGGGGTGGGGATCTTAACAGTTTTTATGCCCCCGCATCATATGATGCCGGGGGCATATAGTTTTTCGGTTTTCCGTACGTGCGTACATGTGTACGTCCGTCTGTACGTGTGTGTGTACGTACGTACGTACGTGATCCTGTAACCTCAGGTTAAAGTTTTTGTAACAGGTAGAGCCTGAACTTTTAGAACTTATATTTTCCTAACCATTTGATGGAACTGGTTCATCTTTGGTATGATGATAGATATAGTTCCAAAGTTTTATTAAGCAATACCCCCACCCATGCCTGTGACCTCAAGGTCAAGGTCACAGACTTAGAAATTTTCGATGTTAAAGACTCAGGTTAAGGTTTTTGTAACAGGTACACTTGAACATTTTAGAACTCATATTTTCCAAACCATTTGATGGAATTGGTTCATATTTGGTATGATTATAGATATAGGTCCAAAGTTTTATTCAGCGATACCCCCACCCATGCCCATGGCCTCAAGGTCAAGGACTTAGAAATTTTCCATGTTAAAGACTCCAGTTAAGGTATTTGTACCTTGTAGAACCTGAACTTTTATGATGGCTTTGGTTCATATGATGATAGATATAGGTACAATGTTTTATTCAGCAATACCCCCACCCATGAGCTCAAGGTCAAGGTCACAGACTTAAAAATTTTTAATTATCCCCTCGCACAACATAGCTCTAGCGTCTATATTTCTTCACTGATTTCAATATAACTTCACACAATTGTTCCTTATGACAATATCTCGAGCGAGTTTGACTTTCAAGGTCATGACCTCATGGTCAAGGTCACTGTGGCTATTTTTAGAAAAACTTTGTCATCACTCTAGCGCCTACATTTCTTCACCAATTTCAATATCACTTCACACAAATGTTCCTTATAAAAATATCTCGAGCGACTTTGACTTTCAAGGTCATGGCCTCAAGGTCAAGGTCACTGTGGCTATTTTTAGAAAAACTTTGTCATTGCTCTAGCGCCTGCATTTCTTCACTGGTTTCAAAATAACTTCACACAAATGTTCCTTATGAAAATACCTCGAACAAGTTTGACTTTCAAGGTCATGGCCTCAAGGTCAAGGTCACTGTGGCTATTTTTAGAAAAACTTTGTCATTGCTCTAGCGCCTGCATTTCTTCACTGGTTTGAAAATAACTTCACACAAATGTTCCTTATGAAAATACCTCGAACGAGTTTGACTTTCAAGGTCAAGGTCACTGTGACTATTTTCAGAAAAACTTTGTCACTGCTCTAGCGCTTACATTTTTTCACCAATTTCAATATAACTTCTCACAAATATTCCTTATGACAAGGTCGCACACTTAGAAAATTTTGTTGCAACATGGATTTTTTGGGGTGAGGCGGGGGCATCTGTGTCGTCTGGACACATTTCTAGTTTAGATATATGGCTTTTTATGAAGTGGAGGGGTGGGGCATGACTCTGGACATGACCCCAGGCATACCAGAGGCTCCGGTTTTGGTGTCACTGAAAGGAACATGAATATACGTGTGTATATGGTTTAGGGGTTGGGCTCTAAACAGTTTCTCAAATATTTGGCCTACTGTGAAGTGGAGGGGAGGGGCATAGCCCCGGCCCACCCCAGGAGACCCATAGGTTGGTATCAATGAATGTGTCTTTATCATATATTAATTAGGAACAAGAATATATATAGTTTAGGGTGGGATCTGAACGGTTTCTGAGATATTGGGCTTTTCAGGAAGTGGAGGGGGGGCGCGAGCATTCCCCCAGCACATCCATGGGACCCCCAGGCTGGTGTCACTGAATGTGCCTTATCACAAGGAACAAGAATATATATGGTTTGGGGATGGGGATGTGAACGGTTTCTAAGATACCATATTTGCCCTATTTACCGCACATGCTCCTATAAGCGCACACAAAAGCTATTTTTAAAAAGGAAATGCATAAGCGGGATTAAGCGCACACTTTACAGTAACCCCCCTTGAAGCTCTAACAGTAAATCTATAAAAACTTACAATTATTTCTTCAACAGTGAAGGCAATACTTAAGTATCCTTTTCTGTCCCATTAAATATCAGTATGCATCATCTTTGAAGCTATTGTTTTGGTATCAAGTGTGCGTTATTAGGTATATTTTTACCACTATTTTTTTATACAATTTTGAAAAAAAAAAACTAAGGGCACTGTGCGGTAATTAGGGTGAATACAGTATATGGCCTTTTATGAAATGGAGGGGGTGGGGCATGGCCCCGGCACACCCTGGGGGACCTCCAGGTTGGCATAAAAGCATATGGCTGAAACAAGTTTACCCAAGAAGCATTTCTATAAACATTTTGTCAAAATGTCTGCAAAGGTTTGGCAGTAGCAGTAAATGCCATTATTATAAGTCTATGGAAACTCAAAAATGCCATAGCAACCAAACTAAAAAAACAATTTTCATTAAAACAAGATGTGTTTGTGAAACAGGAACATGTCCCCGGGCATGGCCATTTTTTTTTCAAAGTTGGTCACAGTTCAAAAGTCAAGTTCACAGGTCAAGATTTTTGGTTTGGGTGGGAAGCCCTTGGCGCAAGGAACCTACATGGTAAATATGAAGGCTCTATCTTAAACGGTTCGAAAGTTAGGAACAATATTTTTTTCTTTAAAGTAGGTCAAGGTCACAGGTCAAAAAAATTTGCACGAATGAAAAGCTCTTGTCACAAGGAGTGAGTGAGTGAGTTTTAGTTTTAAGTCCCACCAACAGCTAAGGTCATACGGAGACGGGACCTCGGTTTAAAGACTCATCCGAAAGTCTGGAGAAGCCCGGTGTCAGATAATATTTTGACCCGTGTAATATTTTGACCCGCGGGTCAATATATTACAGTAATATTTTGACCCCCCCTATAATATTTTGACCCGCCCCTAAAACTTCAGCAAAATAAATCAGAAGTGGACTTTTATCGATAAATAGGTATTGACAAGATAAGAAATGGGTATTGCAAGGAGTCTATTGCAGATCTGACAACATGGGTAGGGGGGTCAAAATATTATAGCTATAATAAAATGACCCCCCCCCCCAATACATATCTTTTTTCAACTAAGGAAATGGACTCAAAATAATAGTACTGGACAATAATATCAACAGATTATTTCACATTTGACAAAATTAATGCAGAATAATATTCTCTTTTGAAATGGGTGTTGCTGCCAAGAAAGGTGGGGGGGTCAAAATATTATAGCTATAATAAAATGACCCCCCCCCCCCCCCCCCACCCCCAGTACAATTTACAAAGTACTGGACAATAATATCATTATCATCATTATATCACATTTAACAAGATAATGAAGAATAATATTCTCATTTGAAATGGGTGTTGCTGCTTAGAAGGGGGGGGGGGGGGGGGGGGTCAAAATATAATACCCATAATAAAATGCCCCCCCCCCCCTCCCAAGTATCTTTTTCAACAAAGGAAATGGAGTCAAAATAATGTAAAGAAAAGGGGATATAGCAGTAGATTATTTCGAATTAACTGGATTAAAACAACAGGATAATCGTGGCAATTGAACGTTGAACTGTTGATGAAATGTAGGGGGGGTCAAAATATTATACCCATAATAAAATGACCCCCCACACCACGTATCCTTTTCAACCAAGGAAATGGACTCAAAATAATGTAAAGAAAAGGGGATATAGCAGTAGATTATTTCTAATTAACTGGATTAAAACAACAGAATAATCAAATACCAGTACACTAATTACAAATAGTAAGGGTGGGTCATTTTATTATAGCTATAATAATTTGACCCCCCACCCCTTATTTCAAGTCATTAAGTTACAACCCCTCCCACATACTGAACCTTACTGAATCTAGTGTATTACAAGCCATCTAATTCAATGAAAAGTTTTAATTAATTGGATGAACTCAAATACCAGTATATCAATAACAGATAAAAAGGGTGGGTCATTTTATTACAGCTATAATAATTTGACCCCCCCCCCCCCCCCACGTGCATAGGCTGGTTCTCTCAATACCATTTTAGTCATGTGGTTTTTTTCTGTTATTTTTTATCTTTTTTGCTGCTTTTTAGCCATTTCCCTTTAAACATGATTGCCCTTTCTTATATATTATAGTCATTATTCTTGCTGTAGATTTTCAGATCTAGAACTATCCCACCCCACCCCTCAGACACTGCCCAAGTGTAAAAATCAGCAGGAAAAAACACCACAATTGTCATAGTTTTACTGCTTAACAGTTACCTCACCATATTTGGTCATTTAAATGTAACTTTTGTGAAGTTAGGGAGGGGGGTCAAAATATTATAGGGGGGGTCAAAATATTATAATAATATATTGACCCGCGGGTCATAATATTATGACCCGCGGGTCACTTTTTAGGCGGGTCAAAATATTATATGACACCGGGATCGATCCTGCGATCCCTGGTTTACCACTGCACCACAGAGGCTTCTCTCTTGTCACAAGGAACCTACATGCCAAATATGAAGGCTCTATCGTAAACAATTCAAATGTTATGAACAATTTTATTTGTTCTTTTAAGTAAGTCAAATGTCAAGGTCATGGTCAAAATTTTGTGCATGAATGTAAAGCTCTTATCACAAGACCAAATATGAAGGCCCTTTCCCAAACGGTTCGAAAGTTATGACCGAAATGTTAATTATTCCCCCGGCATACGAAGTATGCTATTTATACCCCCCGGCATACGAAGTATGCTATTATACCCCCGGCATACGAAGTTTGCTATTTATAACCCCCGGCATACGAAGTATGCTATGGTTATACCCCTGGCATACAAAGTATGCTATGGTTATACCCCCGGCATACAAAGTATGCTATGGTTATACCCCCGGCATACAAAGTATGCTATGGTTATACCCCCGTGGGGCTATAATGTTTTCGTCCTGCCATTCGTCCATCTGTGTATCTGTCTGTCTGTCCATCCATTCTGTCCTTCTGTCTGTCCGTCCGTTAACATTTTGGTTAAAGTTTTGCGTCAGATTTCTAAGAGATTATATCTTCTGAACCCTTTGATAGATTTAGTTGATACTTACACTGAAGTTACATACTGGTCTAAAGATATCATTGATGCATGTCCCACCCCCACACTGACCTTGAGGTCAAGGTCACAGACTTAGAAATTTTACATTTGGTTAAAGTTTAATGACAAAGTTTATAAATGCCTGTATGTTCTAAACTCTAAGACAAATTCAGTTGATACTTGCATCAATGTTGCATACCAATCCAAAGATTTTGTTATGTATATTCCTTCCCCACCCACGGTGACCTTGACCTCAAGGTCACAGACTTAGAAATTTTACATTTGGTTAAAGTTTTATGACAAAGTTTATAGAAAGTTTATAGAAACCTGTATATTCTAAACTCTAAGACAAATTCAATTGATACTTGCATCGAGTTGGTGTACCAGTCAAAAGATTTCATTGATGCATTTTGTTTGTTTGTTTTTGTTTGATTTGAGGTTTAACATCCCCGTCAACACTGTAAAGGTCATTTTGGAGACGTTGCTTCCAATTTTGTGGGACTTTTACCCGACATTGAGATGAAATGACATATCAAGCCCTGTCACCCAATGAAACCAATAGGGTTTATTAGCATGGACGGTCCGCCTCGCACAGCGGTTTCTGGACAGGCTTAGATCCTCTAAGCGGTTTACCAGTACTAGTGTGTGGGCCGGATTGAGCTCTGCGTGGAAGTATCATGCAGCCCATATATTTCTTCAAGCCCCTATGGGCGGGGGCGCCTCATTGATGCATACCCCACCCTGCTGCTTCAGTAACATTGATGCCCCCACCCCTTCAGGAACTTTGATGCCCTCACTCCCTTGGTCCATTTAGAAATTTTATGTTTGGTTTAGCTTTTACAAGCACATTTATAGATTCTTATAGCTTCTTGACTTCTTCATTCATATTACATACAAGCTCAAAAGATATATCAGAGGGTAGCGCTGGCCGGTGGGTATACATGACCCACTGGTCGCTTTCTCTAGTTTTTCTGTTAAGTAGGTCAAAGGTCAAGGTCACAGGTCAAAAATTTTTGCATGAATGTAAAGCTCTTGTTACAAAGAATCTACATGCCAAATATGAAGGCTCAGAGATTTACCTAGTGCAACTTTGGGGCCGGTAATCGGCCCCTATTTTCTCCAATTTAGAGACAGATATCCCCAAATTTATAACAAATTTCCCAATTTCTGATGTTGTGCTACAGTTTGATGAAAATTTCATAAAAATTGAACCAAAATTGACAAAGTTACAGCTGATTTAAATTCCCAACTATTAATATTGGCGAGCTTTTTTTCCCAAACCCAGCGGCCCCTGGACCCTGATTCTGAAGGGTAGGAAAATCCCTGCAGGCTGTATCTCAAACAGTTCAAAAGTTATCACCAATGTTCACTTTTTCTTTTATGTAGGTCAGAGATCAAGGTCACAGGTCAATTTTTTTTGTGTGAATGTAAAGCTCTTGTCACAAGGAACCTACATGCAAAATATGAAGGCTGTATCTCAAATGGTTCAAAAGTTATGACCAAAATGTTATTTTTTATTTTAAGTAGGTCAAAGGTCAAGGTCACACATCAAATTTTTACATGAATGTAAAGCTTTTGTCACAAGGAACATACATGCCAAATATGAAGGCTGTATCTCAAGTGGTTCAAAAGTTATGACCAATGTTATTTTTTTCTTTTAAATAGGTCAAAGGTCACGGTCACAGTTCAGTTTTTTTTTGCATGAATGTGAAGCTCTTGTCACCAGGAACCTTCATGCCAAATATGAATACTCTACCTCCAACGGTTCAAAAGTTATGACCAGTGTTAAAGTTGTCCACGTACAAACCAACAAACAAACAGACACCTATCGCTACGGGGGACATAAAAAAAACCCACAACCTTTCAATCCCCCAACCCAAAGATGCTAGTAGACTGCTACAGATGAAATTTGGGTCCATTTGACCCAGTGGTTTCAGACCATGACAACTGCTTATCCTATAAGCTTGAGGCACGTCTTGGTATAGACTTATCATGGCAACATGAAAAAGCTTTGACCATGACCTCATTTTCAAGCCAAACAGTTCTAGGGATCATGTTCATAGTGGGGGCATTGTTTTCTATGAAAACAATTCTTGAAGCCAGGCTAATTTTTTTCTAATTAATAGCTGAAAAAACCCTTGGCCCTGTATTTTTTCTTCATCTAACATGCACTTTTAACTTGCATTCAGTGAATCACTAGTTTGTTCCCAATATTACAAGTGCAGCAATAATAATAGTATTATCTGTGAAAAATCCATGCATTTTGCCATATATCCCAGACATTCTAGTTCCATGTCAGTGTTGTTCAAACCAAGATGAAGTGTGTGCCCAGCTTTGCACATACAAAAACAACCAGTGATGGGATTTATGCCTAAGCTGTGCTTTGTCAAACTTTTGAACAACTTAGTTCTGCTGGTGGTATGCCTAGAAATATCCTTCTTAGGATTTCTAAGTTGCAATAATACCAGTCTTGTTACACTTTGTTTGACCAAAAATACAAGTCCACCTACTAAAATATTGCATCCTTTACTTTTCAAAAGAGTTCTGAAAGTAGTAAAGTATCGCATGAAAAGGTTAAGTTTAATAGTGGAAAAGAATATGGTTATTATCGAACAAATATTATAGCCGGCTGTCAGAAGACTTTTAGGTCTGGTGACAGCCGGCTGTCACTAGACCTAAAAGTCTGGTGACAGCTGGCTGTCAGCAGACACTTCCATTTCGGCGAGTTACTTTGCAGAAATGTTCCTCTTAATTAGATGATGTGTTGCACACAAGACCCAGGTCAGTACCTCCAATGTCAAGGACATACTTAGAGGTCAAAAAGGGGGGAGACATCTGTGTTTTTGTAGAAAAACAAATTCTAGTTACACCCCAAACTACCTGACTAACAGCCTAAACTGCAGGCCAAACTATGTAAGTATGGAAAGGAAAGGTTTGGGGTGAGTTTTGCTGCAGATTTATAGTTATTCATAACCTATTTCAGGTGCTTAAGAGTGTTTTGGAAAAACACCACCAAGATACCCCAAACCACTTTCATTACTCATTAAACCATCTTACTATCTGACTGGTGATCAAGAGGACGTGGGTTCGATACCTGCCGGGGTCAGCAACATTCTTTCGTGGAGATTGATCATGAAATCTTTTCTACGGTCATTCTCTCCCTTCAGCTGATTCAAAAAGGGCAGTTGTCAGTTTCTGGCGAAAGAATGTGCACTGTACTGGTTAACCGCTTATGTATAAGCCTGCCCAGGAAAAGTGTGGATAGGAAAACTGACTGGCTCAAAAATGACTTAAATAGTTTTGACTGGGCCATTAAACTCCAATACAAACAAACAAAAACCATCTTACTAACAACCGAAACTGCAGGCAAAACTTTAGTTAGCATGAAAAAGAAGAAAGGTTTGGAATGAGTTTTGCTGCGGGTTTATGGTTATTCATAACCTATTTCAGGTGGTTTAACCTATTTCAGGTGGTTTGGTGTGTTTTTGGAAACCCCAAACCACTTTCATTACACCCCAGACCACCTTACCAACAGCCGACAAAACTATGTAACTGACTCATAATTTGCTTTATAGGTAAAAATGGTGGACAATGTGGAAAAAAATTTAAAATGGAAAAAGATGATGTTTATTGTTTCTATCCCAAAGATACACATCTATATTATCAATAAAATATATACTGGAGATAAAACAACAGTGCTGACTTATATTTTTTTCAGTCTTGAATACACCTGTCCAAACTCACGTAACAGGACAGACATGTTTAATCAATCAAATTCATTCAAGAGAAAATCAGTGGTGTATATATCAGGAACACATGTAATTGTTTGTGTTATATTTATTAACTTCTCAACTTCTCAAAACAAGGAAATACACCGCCCATATCATTGAGATCAAGGACACTTTAAAAGGGAAATTTTAAACTTCTTAACAGCATTTCATCAACCTGATTTTTTTTTTAACTTTTTTTTCTGAACATTTTAACTTCACTACACCATCAACACTTAAACAAAGAACCAAATAAGAACCCTTCAGCAGTATATCTGTGTGCACAGAAAGCAGTAAAATGAACCTAATGTGTCACTGCTTCAACATTTAAAAGCATCTTCACCTAATGCTTATCACGTAACAGGACAGACATGTACCATATTACCACTCATGAAGTTACAGAACGTTCATAACACAAGGCTGTAACAGTTTCAGACTTTTAATATGAGACAAAGCTGTAAATTTAAATTCTGGTAGAGCTCTTTTCTTCCACCAGAACTGGATCACTGATTTTTTTTTTAAAAAAAGGGAGTCTACATGTTCCTGTGAAATGTCATAAAAAGTGGCCAACAGTAAAATATCTCTCCTTGCATAACTGTCTTCTCCATGTGTTTAAGAATAACTTCATTGTTTGGAAGGAGCCTTTTGACCTGCAAGAGAAAAATAGTTGAATAATTTAATCCCAATGTCTGCCAGTTAACATATCTTTCTCTGTTTATATTGTAACCAAAGGCCCCTTCGAGTAGTTGGGTATTCCATATGAGATGTCATATATAGAGAATGCCAGGTTCATTTCTTTTGATATCAAGCTTACAAGGAAAGATAGAACTGGAGGCAATAATCAATACAATCAACCCACAGTTCCCATCAGAGACACCAAAGGGAAAGAAACACAAACATGAAACAACTGACCCAAAATGAAACATCAATAGCGGAAAGCCAAAATGACAGTTACTTTCCCACAAAATGGTCAATAGGCTATCCAAAATAAAATGATATAAGCGACACAAACACACAAAGACCAACCATAACAAAAATAAACCACGACAGAAGAACCTATTTTAATAGACTCGACTTTGAGGACGCTTGTAGAATTGCAAGCCTCGCAAAGGGATTCTACATGCGTTCTCGAAGTCGAGTCTATTAAAATTGATACCAAAGGATACGAATCTGGTATTCTCTTAGCAGTTAATATCTCTTATCAGTTAATACTCTTACAATTTTGCGAATTTTTCAGTAGTCCAGTTCAAGAAAGGCAATGTCATGTTGACCTGATAAAACTGACTTGTCCTGACATAGCATATTTTTATCAAGTCGAGGTGTAACAATGCAATTAATATAGGAGGGAGATGATAAATTCTAATACAGAATATATGGGATGTTCCATCAACGCAGCTGGCACCTTTGATATTTCAAACTGTCAAAAATAAAAAAGTAACATTTCAATGAACAATTGAAACATGACGAAAGAACATTGTTTAAAGCAAGGCTGTGAAAATCTCTTCTCATCTAGGGACAGACATGTTAACAGACAAAACTAACTTATCCAACCAAATATTTACTAGACCAGAAAAAAGACAGACATGAAATAGTGAAAGAATAGTAGAGAACAAACTTATAAGAATCAAAGAGTTTACTGACGATAACTTTTTTTTGTATCAAAACGTGTGGGCATCTGTTAGAGTCATAAGGTGACTCTAACAAACACTCACAACATTTGTTTTCATTAAAACTATACATTTAAAAATCCCAGAATCATCTTCCAATACGTACCCTATATTTTTGCTTATGACCCTTCATATACTTGTCCCAGGACATGTAAATTGAATTTTTATACTTGTCTGCAGTCTCGCCCCCGCCCATAGGGGCTTGAAGAAATATATGGGCTGCACGATGCTTCCACGCAGAGCTGAATCCGGCACGCACACTAGTACTGGTAAACCGCTTAGAGGATCTAAGCCTGTCCAGGAACCGCGGTGCGAGGCGGACCGTCCATGGTAATAAACCCTATTGGTTTCATTGGGCGACAGGGCTTGAGATGTCATTTCATTTCAATGTCGGGTAAAAGTCCCACAAAATTGGAAGCAACGTCTCCAAAATGACCTTTACAGTGTTGACGGGGACGTTAAACCTCAAATCAAACAAACAAACAAAACTTGTCTGCAGTCATATTGGACAAGTATGTCAAGTCGGTTATAATACTTCCACATCGTTGTTTGAGGTATATTCAAATTTGAACATATTTAAACTACCTCTGCAACGTTTTCTATTGTTCTTTTTCCTGACCATGCTTCACTAGAACAAAATTCCTCTCCTTGTACTGGGGTCTTTGAAATGAAATGAGACATTTTATGTTTTTAATTGTATGCCATCATATTTTAATTAATGTAGTATATTCGCTATCAACGAAAAAAAAACTAGAGCTGTCAGTGAAACTGACTAGGGCCCCGGCAGCGCTATCAGAGGAGTAGGAAAAAAAAATTGTGGACGGACAGACAGACAGACGGACGGACAGAGTGATTACTAGTGCGGTGCCCTAATAAACCAGTTTAATTCATATAATTAAATATGTAGTGCTAATAAAAAGGTGTCATTCATACTGTAAACTCCTTGTGTATGGTTTGTCTTTTGGTGTGTGTATCGCTTATGTGTTTTTGTTCTGGTTAGCCAATTGACCATTTTGTGGGAAAGTCACTGTCCTTTTGACTTTCCGCTATTGATGTTTCCAGAAACAAAAGGAAAGCCAAAAGGACAGTTACTTTCCCACAAAATGGCCAAAAGGCTATCCAAAATAAAAAAAATAATATGAGCGACACCAACACCTAAAGACAAACAATTACAAATATAAACCACTACAGAAGAGTCGCCTTGGAACGGTCAGCGGAAACGAATTCCACTGAGGGGCTTAAATCGATTTTACGTGGCCACAATCCTCACCCTTACTTCTGCCGCGAGTAAGACAAATGATTTTTTCAGTCCGCATAAAGTCTAAATTCATCTGCTGCACTACAATTTAAAAACACAGCTGTGTGTGTGTGTTCTAGTACACCACTACAACAAATGAATGGTTGTCATCTCAAATCAGATGGTAAGTTATACTGTTTCCATGTGAAGTAAATTCCCAAATAGTTTGAGTTAGGTGAGTTACTTACTCTGTATCCAGGCTTTCAAGAAGGGTTGTGAGACTGACATCTCCATTTCCAAGGCTTTGATTGAGTTAGGAAATCATTATGCATGTTTATTGTTAGGAACAACCATCTAACCTTTCGCCCGCTAAAATATGTTTAAGCTCCCCAGTGGCATGTGCTGGTCTTTTTTCTGTTATTTTGTTGTATGTCGAGTTGTTGTTTAGTGTTTTCTAATGGTCTGATCACCCAGTGTGGAGAAGAGAGAGCTGATTGTTCCATTTCATAGACACTCATAATTGTTCTTGTTTTGTGTATGTTTCCTCTTCATCTTGGTGTCGAGAGTGGGCTGCGTCTTGTGATTTGGTCTTTCTTGTAAAATTTTACATCCCAAAGCTTATACCTGAAAAAGGGGAAATAATGTGCTATGGGTACGAAGCAGTATAATTGAAAGTCTGTTAAACATATACCAAAACACAGGAAATGGCTAGGAAAAAAACCATAGAAGTGTCTCATGTTCCGCTTAACCACTGGTGCATTACAATATAGATTCTGGACAACCTGTATTTTGTGCTCATGACAAACAATGGTTACAAATGTTTCAATTTTTTGATGTTCAAATACTTGAAAAAAAAAAAAAAAAAATAAAAAATCAGAACACTGTTCTTTCTTTGTTCATTTTGTTCTTTACCATTCCAGTAAACAGATTTGGTTATGTCAAACTGGTGCATTAACCTAATTACACTTCCCCTGACAGACTAATTTGTTTTAGTGAGGGACTGACATTTACCCTTCTTGAAACATTATTATCAGTCTCCATGTAAGAATACGACCGGATTGAGGGACCGGTTCAATGTCCTTTGATCTACAGTCCAGAAAACATCCGACAGTGTGGTCCAGGTCTGTAAATGAGACCCAGGTTACGAACATTCTTCAAAATGGGCATCTTAAAAACAAGGTAGTTTACCTGTATCTACAGAGCTCAGATCACCATACAGAGACTGGTCTTCAAAAATTTCGAATGTTAACCTTGGGCTGGTCTATATCAGTGGCGTGAAACTCTGCTGTTGGTAGTACCTCAAGGACCTCTGCTGTTGGTAGTACCTCTGGTGCCTCTGCAGTCAGTGGTGCCTGTGGTTGTTCATCACACACACACACACACACACACACACAGAAAGAAGCAGGTAGGTAGTTTATATCATTTATTAGCATATACAAGGAAAGCCCCGCTTTTTTCCGACCATTGGGGCTTGGGGACATAGAAAGGGCGGCAGGGCAGATGACTGTTTGATTGTGGCTTGTCCCGGCTTGTTTTTCTCCGGTGTCAGGTGAGGGTCTTAAGTCTTTCGGACTGTGGCTTGTCCTGGCTATCATTTGCTTTATTTTTCTGAGATGATAGATTAAATTGCTCGTTTTGAGAAGTTTAACAAGTCCATGCAAAAGCCTATGTTCGGAGCATAAAAAAAGAAAAACTAGTTAATTTTTTACTACGAAAAAGGACATGTCTCAAGTCATGAAAGGTGGCCAAATTTTGTAGGGGCTTGTTAACGGAATGCTTAGTTCTCTCCACTTCAACATATGTTTAAAAATATTAAATAATCATCTGACATTTTTGGACTCTTCCACTGGGTCCATTTGTCATTAAGGAGTGTATTATTTAGTTTAATTCTATGTTTGACGGAAAATCATGTTAGAAACATTTCAGGCCCTGATAAGGCGGCGTATTTCTTTCATACAAAATTGTTTGGAACCAGTAAACATATTTTCTCTTTTGCAAAACGGTCGTGGATGGAAGTGGATAGAAAACGTTGCTCTGCAAAACTCCCGACTTATCCTCGGAAGTGCCTTGTTAATCACCAACAACAGCATACCGATGTCTTTACACAAAGCGTTCGACTTTTCCCGGCAAGCGTCTGCTATTGTGCACAAAAACATAACCATTAACAAGATAGTAGAACAATCCGTTTTTATTAGGCATACATCCACCGTTAGATGTAGCTAATCGTCTTAGAAGCGATTAAATCATTTACCCATTGATTTTGGATAAAATTTTATGATTGAATACAGACATAAATTTACCTTATTTTCACACCTTGTCATGCGGAACATTATACGCTTACTGATAGCGCCGGAGGCACACACTACACCAGAAATGAAAGGCACGCACCGCCAGGTAATTCTGTTTTAATTGGCAATTATATGACATGGATTAACAATGGTGTCATAATTGAACCGTTATAAATATATGGATGGTTTGTCTCTTTATCGCCGATTAAGCGGACCAGTGCTGCAATTATTGTCATTTACTTACTGGCCCAATTTTAGCGTATTTAAGGACTCAAACGACTGGCAGTTGTAGATGATCTTTTGCACTTGCCCGACCGGGCATCGTAATGTCAACATGCACATGTCCGCCGCGATTTAGGACTTGTCCCGGGTGGCCGGGCAATTGACTTGTCAGCCCCTGTCTGTCATCATATACATTCATGCATCTATCATGTAGATAAATCAAGTAACTAGGACGGATGATTGAAACTTTCACGTAACCAGGACAGACAATGAACTTAAAATTCACGTAACAAGGACAGACGATGTGTCTGTCATGTTACGTGTTAAAAGAAAAGTCCGATAAAGTCGTGAGCATGAATCTACTTTAAAAAAAACGTTATGAGTAAATTTAACAAAAGGTTCGGCTGTAACGGCAGTGAGCTAAAAAGATAGCCACCTTGTTTTATTCAAGTAATATTAATCCTTGTTGCAAAATAACCCATCTGTCTTGTTACGTGCACATTTGGACAAACGTCTGTCCGATTTCCGAAGTTCGCAAAAGAAACTGGTCAAAACTCTCACAAACTTCACCGGGTTTTAATGCACAATATTTTGCAACATATTTCTGGTTTATTAGTACATTAATTTGTTGCAACGAAACCAAATACTATCAGATTGATAGAAAATACAGTAAGTTCACGTAACTTACCAGTTCACGTAATTTTCGGACAGACGGTGTGTTATGTAAAATTACGTATCAATGAATCGACAGCGGGATATTTGTTTTCACTCAGATATTGCCGGTATACATGTAAATTAATGTGTCATCGATTCGTTGAGTTTGCTAGCCAGCATGAGGAAATAGGGTTAAAAGTTCACCAACGCACGTAACATTGAAATATTGACAGACATCCAGGTAAGCAAATTGAATCATGATTATTTCCGAAGTTAATGCACTTAATTGCGTTAGGCTCGATTTATCTAAAGATATGAAGCTGTTGTTGCATTAAGAATAAAAAAAAACTTTATCAATCGTAAGCAGTCTAAAATTTCCAAATTAATATTTCGTTCTGCAGTGGACAGACGTTACGTGAATAAGGGTTGTCAAAATTAAACATTTATTGAGTGAAGAGGAAGTGGCGTAGAAAATTTTTTCCCACTGAAAATAAAAGTTGAAACTTGCTTTATCCTTGTGCATATCTGACAGTTTTAGCAAACATTTCACAATGCTAGAAAACTTGTGTCAAATTCTCGCAGCTTAGTTTGTACTCTTAACACAGGTAGAAAAATAGTATTTTCTGTATATAGATGGTACAGTGTAAGGATATAAAATAACACAAGGCGCTGAAACTATTTTTATTATCTCTTTAGTATATCAACATCAAATAAAAACACATACTGCAACAGAATATGCATACAATAAAATTATTTATAGCATTTAAAAATTTGTATACTAAAATACTCTAAAGCAAATTATGAGTCAACTACAGGGATACAGGCTGGCTCCTGAAATGTATTTTTAAATGGCCCAGGCCAAAACTTGGATGCCCAGAACTTGCAAATTCAAAACTAATTAAAACAAAATAACTTCAAAACCAATTATTAAAAAAAAACGTAATTGTAACAATTGCATTACGAAAACAGGCCTATACAAATACATTGTAACCTTTATCACTGAAAAAATGAACATTTTATGATGAAAAATTGTGATATTTTTCTTATTTCTGCTCAAAATATAGATTGTTGGAACTCGTTAGAACCGCCTCATTGAGGTGGTTCTAACGAGTACTCACAATCTATATTTTAGAGCAGAAATAAGAAGGTGATCGCTATTGACAGCCGGCTGTCAATAGCAAATTTGCTATTGACAGCCGGCTGTCGATAGCGAATTCGCTAATGACAGCAATGACAGCCAGCAAACTAAATTGATGAAATGGGTATTTAGCATACTTATATTGCAAATTTAGTGTGTTTTACTATATACACATTTATGAACATGTTATTTAATATAATTTATTAAAAAATGGCTTCAGGTACTGTGATTATCCAGTCAGTTGGTCTTAACCATGGAACTTGCAAAGGTAGTAGTGATATTACCAGCTGTTTCAATGATTTGGTGACTGTCTATCTTCTGATACTTATCACTTCTATGACTAAGAGGATTGTGAAGCCTTATTAATCTTCTTAATGCAAACAAATATTTACTGCTTTAGCTATGACTGAGGCCATTGTTGGCGGAAATTCCTGAATTTTTTTCGCAAGTTATCTATGCATCACATCATGGCCAATCATGTATATGAAAAGTGAACACTTTTACAGGACAAACTGACATAGAAAAAGTAAAACTCCCTGGCCCATAATGATTCACCTTTGTCCTGCTGAATGAATTAATTTTGCCACACCCATTTCTCAAATTGCAGAATGCATGTATAATGAATGTGTCCAGTTCACAAACTGAATAACAAACACCCTGATCAGTTGGGTTATTCAGATGCCATCTGATCTGGATCTACACTGTTTGCAAAAAGTAGGGTTTGTCGTGATCATCAGAACAATGGTAAATAGTGGTCTGTTGGAGATGTTATTTTAGCCCCCCGCCAATCGGGGCTTGAAGAAATACATCTAGATGAGCTGCATGATGCTTCCACGCAGAGCTGAAACTGACCCGCACACGAGTACTGGTAAACAGGCAATGCAGTGCGAGTCAGCCTGTCCATGCTTATAAACCCTATTGGTTTCATTGGGCAGAAGGGCTTGAGATGTCATTTCATCTCAATGTCGGGTAAAAGTGCCACAAAATTGGAAGCAATGTCTCCAAAATGACTTTTACACTGTTGACAGGGACGTTAAACTTCAAATCAAACAAACAAAACAATGTTATTTGTTTCCAGCCCATTTAATGTTCCTTCAGAGCTCTAGACCCATTTTGTCCAGTCAGTGGTTAAAGAACAGATGTCTACTGACAATCAGACAACTGGGCCTTGGTGTGAACATCAGTTTTCCCTTGTAAAGCTTATGCTAAGGTGGGCTTAGAGGTCTAAATGCCTCTCAGACTAAATGCTAAGTTAACTGTTACAAAAGCCTGTTGTGAAACTTAACTGTACCACAGCTCTAGATAAGGAGGAAAACCTAGATATTTAGATAAACTTTCCTCAGGACTGGTGTGAACCCGGTGTAACGGTCAGGTTCTTCCCCCGGCCCGGTTCTCCCCCTGGGAAGAACTGGGCTGGCCCATATCTTCCCCGGGGGAAGAACTGGGCCGGCCCGCTTCTTCCCCGGGGAAAGAAACTGACTAGTCAGTTTCTTCCCCACCCGGTCAGTTTCTTCCCCACCTGAATTTTTTTTTTCAGAAGCATAGTCAACGAATAATTTTCAGCTCACAATTTGTTATCAATGAGAAAAGTGACCATTCTGAATAAGTTCTGAGTCCTTTTAGCTTGAATGATAAAATTTGCTCTATGCTACACCATTCATGGAGATGCAATAAAATATGCATCCCAATTCAAGCATCTTTGATGAATTTTCTTTGCTTTTTAAGACATAAATAAGTATTAACTAAACAGATATAATAAGCCACAAATGTTAGACGCTCAAATCTAAATAGAATTTGGAGAGTGGGGGTGGGGAAGAACTGGGCCGGCCCAGTTCTTCCCCACCCCAGAATTTTCTGTCTACTAATAATTCTTGTGATAAACTTCCATTGCTTTTTAAGACAAAAAATGGTATAAACTAAAAAGATATAATAAGCAACAAATGTTTGGAGCTCAAATCTAAATATAGTTTGGAAACTGGGGGTGGGGAAAAACTGGGCTGGCCGATTTCTTCCCCATCTCAGAGTTTTCAGTTTACAAAAAATTCTTGTGATAAATTTTCTTTGCTTTTTAAGACAAAAATTGGTATAAACTAAAAAGCTATAATAAGCAACAAATGTTTGGAGCTCAAATCTAATTAGAATTTGGAGACTGGGGGTGGGGAAGAACCGGGCCCGGCCTGTTTCTTCCACACCCCAGATTTTTCTGTTTACAAAAAATTCTTGTGATTAATTTTCTTCGCTTTTTAAGACATAAATTGGTATAAACTACAAGGATATAATAAGCAACAAATGTTTTGAGCTCAAATCTAAATAGAATTTGGAGACTGGGGGTGGGGAAGAACTGGGCCAGCCCATTTCTTCCCCACCCCAGATTTTTCTGATTGCAAAAAATTCTTGTGATAAATTTTCTTCGCTTTTAAGGCAAAAGTTTGTATAAACAAAAAAGATATAATAAGCAACAAATATTTGGAGCTCAAATCTACTCAGAATTTGAAGACTGGGGGTGGGGAAGAACTGGGCAGGCCCATTTCTTCCCCACCCCAGATTTTTCTGTTAACAAAAAATTCTTGTGATAAATTTTCTTCGCTTTTTAAGACATACATTGGTATAAACTAAAAAGATATAATAAACAACAAATGTTTGGAGCTCAAATCTAAATAGAATTTGGAGACTGTGGGTGGGAAAAACTGGGAAGGCCCATTTCTTCCCACCCCAGATTTTTCTATTTACAAAAAATTATTGTGATAAAATTTCTTTGCTTTTTAAGACATAAATTGGTATAAACTAAAAAGATATAATAAGCCACAAATGTTTGGCGCTCAAATCTAAATAGAATTTGGAGACTTGGGGTGGGGAAGAACTGGGCCGGCCCGTTTCTTCCCCACCCCAGAGTTTTCTGTTTGCAAAAAACTCTTGTGATAAATTTTCTTCCCTTTTTAAGACAAAAATTGGAATAAACTAAAAAGATATAATAAGAAAAAAATGTTTGGAGCTCAAATCTAAATAGAATTTGGAGATTGGGGTGGGGCAGGACTGGGCCAGCCCATTTCTTCCCCACCACAGACAACTTAAACATCATAACTGATTTAATTGTACATCACTACACAAAGGTGGGGAAGAAACAGGTCTCCCTAGTCCTTCCCTGCCTCAGACATCATCTGATATAACTGACATAACTGTACAACACTAGCCAAGGGAGGGGAAGAAACGGGAAGGCCCAGTTCTTCCCCACCCCAGACACCTTCAACGTCATAATTGACTTAACAGTACAACACTTACCAACGGTGGGGAAGAAACGGGCGGCCCAGTCCTTCGCCACCCAAGACATCTTCAGCAATATAACTGAAATAACTGTACAACACTACCAAAGGGTTGGGGAAGAAATGGGCCACCCCAGTTCTTCCCCACCCCAGACATCTTCAGCGATATAACTGACATAACTGTACAACACTACCCAGGGGTGGGGAAGAAATGGGTCGGCCCAGTTCTTCCCCACCCAGACACCTTCAATGTCATAACTGACTGAACAGTACAATACTTACCAAGGGTGGGAAAGAAACGGACTGGCCCAGTTCTTCCCCACCCAAGACATCTTCAGCAATATAACTGACATAACTGTACAACACTACCCAAGGGTGGGGAAGAAACAGGCCAAGGGTGGGGAAGAAACAGGCCGGCCCAGTTCTTCCCCACCCCCCGAGTCTCTGAATTCTATTGAAATTTAAGTGCCAAACATTTGTTGCTTATTATATCTGTTTAGTTAATACCAATTTATGTCTTTAAAAGTGAAGAAAATTTATCACAAGAAATTTTAGTAAACAGAAACTTCTGGGGTGGGGAAGAAACGGGCCGGCCCAGTTCTTCCCCATCCCCAGTCTCCAAATTCTATTAAGATTAGAGCTCCAAACATTTGTTGCTTATTATATCTGTTTAGTTTATACTAATATATGTCTTAAAAAGCAAAGGAAATTTATCACCAGAATTATTAGTAAGCAGAAACATCTGGGGTGGGGAAGAACTGGGCCAGCCCAGTTCTTCCCCACCCCAGCCTCCAAATTCTCTTGATAATAAAGCTCCAAACATTTGTTGCTTATTATATCTTTTTTGTTTATACCAATTTTTGTCCTAAAAAGCAAAGGAAATTTATCACAAGAATTATTAGTAAACAGGAACATCTGGGGTGGGGAAGAACTGGGCGGCCCAGTTCTTCCCCACCCCCCAGTCTCCGAATTCTATTGAAATTTAAGGGCCAAACATTTGTTGCTTATTATAGCTCTGTAGTTAATACCAATTTATGTCTTTAAAAGTGAACAACATTTATCACAAGAATTTTTAGTAAACAGAAATATCTGGGGTGGGGAAGACATGGGCCGGCCCAGTTCTTCCCCGGGGAAGAAATGGGCCGACCCAGTTCTTCCCCACCCCCACTGTCCAAATTATATTTAGATTGGAGCACTAAAGGGTTGTTGCTTATTATATCTGTTTAGTTAATACCAATTAATGTCATAAAAAGCTAAGAAAATTAATCATAGATACTGGAATTGGGATGAAAATTTCCTTGGATCTCCATAATTATATTGTATGGCATAGAGAAAATTTTGCCATTCAAGCTGTAAAGACTCAAAACTAATTCAGAATGGTTTCTTTTTGAAT
Source organism: Lucinisca nassula (assembly GCA_963580285.1). Taxonomy (NCBI): domain Eukaryota; kingdom Metazoa; phylum Mollusca; class Bivalvia; order Lucinida; family Lucinidae; genus Lucinisca; species Lucinisca nassula. Next base: position 40,739,039 of record OY757017.1, read on the forward strand.
TTTTAACAATTTGTGAGGCATAAATTACTCATTCTCTATGGTTCTAAAAAAATTTCAGGTGGGGAAGAAACTGACTGGGTGGGGAAGAAACTGACTAGTCAGTTTCGGAAGAAACTGACTAGTCAGTTTCTTCCCCGGGGAAGAAACGGGCCGGCCCAGTTCTTCCCCGGGAAAGAAACTGACTGGGGGAAGAACCGGCCTGTTACACCGGTATTTCTGGTATCTGTTGGAAAAGCCTCAACAAGGCAGTTCTAACATATGTACCCATAACATATTTTAACCAGAGCTCTAATGTGCCTTCTGCTATGTTGGGATGATAAGGCTCAATTATGTATGACATAATGTCTTTTCGTTTGTGCATGTATACTATACTCAGCTCAGATTAGCAGCTCCTAGTATTTATCCAATTTTGGAATTAAAAGAAAGGAGGTCACATTGTTTTCATAAATTCATATGTATACAAATATATTGGAACACGTTTTGGGTCCAATGTTTATCAATCCACCCAAAGTTATAAAATGCAGTAAGCTCTTCAGTGCTGAAGTCTGAATGACAATCACAGACTTGTCTGAAAACCGGGTAACAGTTATTTATAGTAAAAACTTGAAATGTGTCCAGATGACACAGATGCCCCGCCAAGGGCCCTGCCTCACCCCGAAAATCCATGTTGCAACAAAATTTTCTAAGTGTGTGACCTCGACCTTGAGGTTATGGGCAGGGTCGTTGGTATGGGTGAATGAGACTTGAGACCTGTATCTATCATCATTCCAATTATAAGGCAATCTATAAATATGAGCCCTAAAACTTTAAAAGCATAATAAGACTAAGTCTGTGACCTTGACCTTTAGGTCAGGGGTGGGGGTATATACAACTTCGGACCTGTAACTATCATCACACCAAATATGAAGCAAATCTATATGGTTTGGTGAGTATGAGCTCTTAATAAACTTTAAATAAAAAATTTCTTTGTCTGTGACCTTGACCTTTAAGGCACGTGCATGGGTGGGGGTACTGGACCAGTATCAATCATCATATCAAATATAAACTTAATTCATCATACGATTTGGAAAATATAAACTCTTGAAATATCTAATTAAAAATTTCTAAGTCTGTGACCTTAACCTTGAGCTCATGGGCATGGGTGGGGGTATCGCTGAATAAAATGGACAGGTATCTAACATCATACCAAATATAAACTCAATCCATCACACAATTTGGAAAATATCAACTCATAAAATATCTAATTAAAAATTTCTAAGTCTGTGACCTTGACCTTGAAGCCATAGGCATGAGTGGGGGTATTGCCAAATAAACATTTGGACCTGTATCTATCATCATAGCATATATAAGCCAAATCAATAATATGGTTTGGAAAATTTGATCTCTTTAAAATCTTTAACATTAAAATTGTCTAAGTCTGTGACCTTGACCTTGAGGTCATAGGCATGTGTGGGTGTATTGCTGAATAAAACATTGTACCTATATCTATCATCATATGAACCAAAGCCATCATAAAAGTTCAGGTTCTACCTGGTACAAATACCTTAACTGGAGTCTTTAACATGGAAAATTTCTAAGTCCATGACCTTGAGGTCACGAGTATGGGTGGGGGTATCGCTGAATAAAACTTTGGACCTACATGTATATCTATAATCATACCAAATATGAACCAATTCCATCAAATGGTTTGGAAAATAGGAGTTCTAAAATGTTCAGGTCTACCTGTTACAAAAACCTTAACCTCAGTCTTTAACATGGAAAATTTCTAAGTCTGTGACCTTGACCTTGAGGTCACCGGCATGGGTGGGGGTATTGCTTATTAAAACTTTGGACCTATATCTATCATCATACCAAAGATGGACCAGTTCCATCAAATGGTAAGGAAAATATGAGTTCTAAAAATTCAGGCTCTACCTGTTACAAAAACCTTAACCTGAGATTACAGGATCACATACTTATGTACGTACATACACACAAACACACGTACAGACAGATGTACACATGTATGCACGTACGGAAAACCGAAAAACTATATGCTCCCGGCATCATGCCGATGCGGGGGCATAAAAAAAATATGCTATTTTTAGTGGATATTCTTATAGTGTTGCATAGGCGGGTTATCTAGATAGAATCAGGACTGAAATCATGGGTTTGGGCTTGGCAAACAGCATGAACCAGGGTCAGGCACTGCAGAATATGTCATCTGATCAGGGTCTACTCTTTTGCTTAATAAACAGGAAATTAAAGGGTCAAATGAAACAGTTTAAGCTTCAGTCCAGGACTATTTTCCTTGACAACACTCAGTCAACCCATTGGTAATCTCCGTGCTTTGATTGGCTGATTTCACAAAGCAAAATTAATGTATTCGTATGCAGTCTGTGGCTTGTTCTAACCCTCATCCTGCTGAATAAAGAAATTTGTCACACCCATTTCTGAATAATAGTCAAACTGTTTGAAATAAAGTTTTCCTGGAGACAAATAGTGTAGAACCTGATCATATGGCTTCTCCAGAAGCCACCTGATCTGAATCCACAGTCCAGTGTTGTGCCTAGGCTTGATTGCTTGGGGGACACCAATGGCCCTTATGATATTTTCCAAAGGGTCATTTTATATTTTAAAGGGGCTTCAGTAAATAAAATATAAGCAACGTTGTTGATTTCTGAGGGTCATCCGGGCCCCATGTTTAATGTTGAAAGGGCCATCAATGACTTTAGGTAGGCAAATGGCCCCATGGCCCCCTCTCGGCGCAACACTGCACACTGTTTGCAAAGGTAGGCTTTGTTGTATTCAGCAGGACATGGGTTATGGGAATTGTACCAAGGTTGTAAAAATTGTAGCCCATGGGTCAAGAACTGCATCCTTTAGAAAGATGTTGGGTCAAATGTTTTACGCAGACTGATATGCATGAAAAAATACGGTGTGTACAGGTTTATCAAGTGGGGTTTAAAGGGTTGTCAAGTGCACATTTGTTAATGCAAAGTTAACACATTTTGTATAAGACACCCCAAAACAGGGTACATGCAAACAGTGCAGGTCTGGATCAGATGTCAAAAATGAGGCAAATGATCAGGGTGTACACTGTTTGCAAAAAGATCAGCCATTTTCAAAGTAAATTGTAGGTGATCGCTATTTAGGCTATTACGAAAACACACCTATATCAAATTTATTAATTTTACCACCAAAAATGAAAATTTTCAGATAAAACTTCTGATAGTTTTCATATTTCTGCTGAAAACAGTCATTGTGGGAACTTGCTAGAACAGCCTCGGTGAGTCAGTTCTAACCAGTACCCATAGTCTATATTTTGATCACAAATATGGAAAAATAATGTATACCCCTGTAAACCCCTGTTTTACTGCATAACAAGATGCCCATGGGCCACTATGCTCACCAGAGTTCAGGTGGGCACTGGTACTGCCCACTGCCAGCCATGTATGGTTTCAATTTATCGATTATAAAGTCTCCCAAACGAACCCCCATTCCATGTGGACTCTGTATCTGAAATATTAGGCCTTTTATGAAGTGGAGGGGTGGGACATGGATCCAACAGAGCCCATGTTGGTATCACTGAATGCATCTTATCATAAGGAACAAGAATATATATGGTTTAGGGGTGGGGATGTGTACAGTTCCAGAGATATAAGGCCTTTTAAGCTGTGGATGGGTTGGAGCATGGCCCTGACAGACACCAGGAAATCCAAGATTGTTGTCCTAGAATGTGTCTTCTCATTAGTACCAAGAAAATATATTGTTTAGGAGTGGGGATCTTAACTGTTTCCTGAGATATGAGGCCTTCTTATGAAGTGAAGAGGAGAGGAATGGCCCCTGTTGACCACCAAGTTGGTGTGACTGAATGTGTCTAATCACAAGGAACAAGAATATATATATGATTATGAGGTGGGGATCTTAATGGTGCCTGAGATATATGGCCTTTTATGAAGTGGAGGGGTGGGCCTGGCCATGGCATCGACACATTGCCCTAGCACAAATACACCCAAGGTTGATGTGACTGAATGAGTCTTATCAACAGGAACACAAATATACATGCCTTAGGGGTGGGGATCTGAACAGTTTCTGAGATATATGGCATTTTATTAAGTGGAAGGTTGGGGCATGGACCCAGCACACACTTGGAGACCCCTAGGTTGGTATCCCTAAATGTGTCTTATCAAAAGGAACAAGAGTATATATGGTTTAGGGATTGGGATCTAAATGGTTTCTTTTACAAAGTGGAGGGGGTGGGGCATGTCCTGGGCACATCCCAGGGGACACCCAAGTTGGTGTCACTGAATGCATCTTATCATAAGGAATAAGAATATATATGGTTTGGGGGTGGGGATCTGAATGGTTTCTGACATACATGTATATTGCCTTTTATGAAGTGGAGGGGAGGGGGGATGGCTAGGCACATCCCAGGGGACCCCCAGGTTGGTGTCACTGAATGTGTCTTATCATAAGAAACAAGAATATATATGGCTTTGGGGTGGGGATCTGAAAGGTTTCTGAGATATATCGCCTTTTATGAAGTTGAGGGGTGGGACATGGCCCCGGCGCACCCCGGGTGATCCCTAGGTTGAAATTACTCAATGCGTTTTATCATAAGGTGCAAGGATATATAGGTTTAGGGGTGGGGATCTGAAAGGTTTCTGAGATAATGGGCCTTTTATGGGGTGGAGGGGGTGGGGCAAGGCCCAGGCACATCCCAGGGGACCCCCAGGTTGGTGTCACTGAATGCATCTTATCATAAGAAACAAGAATATATATGTTTTTTTGGGGTGGGGATCTAGATGGTTTCTGAGAAATATCGCCTTTTATGAAGTAGAGGGTTGGGGCATTGCCCTGGCGCACCCTGGGAGACCCCTTGGTTGGTATCACTGAATGCGTCTTATCATAAGGAATGAGAATGTATATGGTTTAGGGGTGGGGATCTCAATGGTTTCTGAGATATTGGATCTTTTACAAAGTGGAGGGGGTGGGGGCATGGCACGGGCTAATCTCAGGGGACCCCCAGGTTGGTGTCACTGAATGCGTCTTATCATAAAAAACGAGAATATATTTGGTTTAGGGGTGGGGATCTCAACGGTTTGAGATATTGGGTCTTTTACAAAGTGGAGTGGGTGGGGGCATGGCCCGGGCACATCTCAGGGGACCCCTAGGTTGGTGTCACTGAATGCGTCTTATCATGAGAATCAAGAATATATATGGTTTTGGGGTGGGTATCTAAACGGTTTCTGAAATTTTGGGCCTTTTACGAAGTGGAGGTGGTGGGGCATGGGCCCGGCACATCCCAGGAGACCCCCAGGTTCGTGTCACTGAATGCGTCTTATCATAAGAAAAAAAGAATAAATATGGTTTAGGGGTGGGGATCTGAATGGTTTCTGAGATATATCGCCTTTTATGCACTGGAGGGGTGGGACATGGCCCCGGCACACCCTGGCGGACCCCTAGGTTGTCATAAAAGCATGTGGCTAAAAGAAGTTCACTCAAAGAATATTTCTGTAAAAGTTTTGTAAAAATATCTGCAAAGGTTTGGCAGTATTGAAACGCCATTTTTCTATTTTCCCCATTATAAGTATATGGAAACTCTAAGTTGCCATAGCAACCAAACTAATGAGCCGATTTTCATTAAAAACACAAACTTCCAATCCCCAAGCCCAAGGATGCTACAGATGAAATTTGGGCTGAATCAGCCCAGTGGCTTCAGAGATGTTGATGCCAGACGACGAGGCAGACGACGACGGACAACTGCCTATCCTATAAGCTTCCCCGGAGCCTTCGGCTCTGGTGAGCCAAAAAGTGGGGTTTCAGGGGGTCAGAATTATAGAGGCATATTTTTGTGATGGATTGAAAGTTTTAGCTTTGATACTGACTTTGAATGATGGTACAAGATCTCTGATTTCTGACCACAGCTGTTCAATTGGAAAACCGGGGTAGGATAATGTAACCACATTGGAGTCTTCAATGTACTCATGAAAATACTTCGCATGACTAATGTAAAAACAATTGCATAGACATTATTTAGACTCCTTTATTGAGATTCTTAATAATATATAAAACAAAATATTTATTTATTTATTTTAGCCACAGCATGGAGTTACATCTTGTAAAGTTCTTAAGTGTACTGAACACTTTTTGTTTTCATATTTTATTATTCTGATGAAAAATTTTCATTTGTATGAAAAAAGTTTAATAGTTTACTTTAATATTCTATAATTATTTCATTTTTAGCGCACCTGTCACGTCCTGTCACGTAGTGACAAGGTGAGCTTTTGCTCACCTGTCACGTAGTGACAAGGTGAGCTTTTGGGATCACTTTTTGTCCGTCATGCGTGCGTACGTAAACTTTTCTTGTGAACACACTAGAGGTCACAGTTTTGGGCCAATCATCATCAAACTTGGTCAGAATGATCATCATGACAATATCTCGGTCAAGTTCGAATATGGGTCATGGCAGGTCAAAAAGTAGGTCATTAGGTCAAATCAAAGAAAAACCTTGTGAACACTCTAGAGGCCAAAGTTTTGGGCCGATCACCATCAAACTTGCTCAGAATGATCATCTTGACAATAACTCGGTCAAGTTCGAATATGGGTTATGCCTGGTCAAAAAGTAGGTCAGTAGGTCAAATCATAGAAAAACCTTGTGAACACTCTAGGGGCCAGTTTTGGTCCGATCGTCATCAATCTTGCTCAGAATGATCGTCCTGACAATATCTGGGAGAAGTTCGAATATGGGACATGTCGGGCCACAAAGTAGGTCAGTAGGTCAAATCATAGAAAAACCTTGTGAATACACTAGAGGCCACAGTTTTGGTCCGAGAATCATCAAACTTGTTCAGTATGATTATCTTGACAATATCTCGGTCAAGTTCGAATATGAGTCATGTCGGGTCAAAAAGTAGGTCAGTATGTCAAATCAGAGAAAAACCTTGTGAACATACTAGAGGCCACGGTTTTGGTCCGATCATCATCAAACTTGCCCAGAATGATCATCTTGACAATATCTCAGTCAACTTCGAATATGGGTGTCGGGTCAAAAAGTTGGTCAGTAGGTCAAATCATAGAAAAACCTTCTGAACACACTAGAGGCCACAGGTTTGGTCCAATCATCATCAAACTTGCTCAGAATGAGCATCTTGATAATATCTTGGTCACGTTCGAACATGGGTCATGTCGGGTCACAATGTAGGTTGGTAGGTCAAATCATAGAAAAACCTTGTGATTACACTAGAGGCCACAGTTTTGGTCTGATCATCATCAAACTTGCCCAGAATGATCATCTTGACAATATCTCAGTCAACTTCGAATATGGGTGTCGAGTCAAAAAGTTGGTCAGTGGGTCAAATCATAGAAAAACCTTCTGAACACATTAGAGGCCACAGGTTTGGTCCAATCATCATCAAACTTGCTCAGAATGAGCATCTTGATAATATCTTGGTCACGTTCGAATATGGGTCATGTCGGGTCACAATGTAGGTTGGTAGGTCAAATCATAGAAAAACCTTGTGATTACAATAGATTCCACAGTTTTGGTCCAATCATCATCAAACTTGCCCAGAATGATCATCTTGACAATGTCTCAGTCAAATTCGAATATGGGTCTTGTTGGGTCAAAAAGTAGGTCAGTAGGTCAAATCAGAGAAAAACCTTCTGAACACACTAGAGGCCACAGTTTAGGTTCGATCATCATAAATCTTGCCCAGAATGATCATCTTGACAATATCTCGGTCAAGTTTGAATACGTGTCATGACGGGTCAAAAAGTAGGTCAGTAGGTCAAATCATAGAAAAACCTTGTGAACACACTAGAGGCCACAGGTTTGGTCCAATCATCATCAAACTTGCTCAGAATGAGCATGTTGATAATATCTTGGTCACATTCGAATATGGGTCATGTTGGGTAACAATGTAGGTTGGTAGGCCAAATCATAGAAAAACCTTGTGAACACACTAGAGGCCACAGTTTTGGTCCGATCATCATCAAACTTGCTCAGAAGGATAGTCTTGACAATATCTCAGTCAAGTTCGAATATAGGTCATGTCGGTCAAAAAGTAGGTCAGTAGGTCAAATCGTAGAAAAACCTTCTGAACACACTAGAGGCCACAGTTTAGGTTCGATCATCATAAAACTTGCCCAGAATGATCATCTTGACAATATCTCGGTCAAGTTCGAATAAGTGGTCATGTCTAGTCATAAAGTAGGTCAGTAGGTCAAATCATAGAAAAACCTTGTGAACACACAAAAGGCCACAGTTTTGGTCCGAACATCATCGAACTTGCCCAGAATGATCATCTTGACAATATCTCAGTCAAGATCGAATATGGGTCATGTCTGGTCAAAAAGTAGGTCAAATAATAGAAAAACCCTCTGAGCACACTTGAGGCCACAGTTTTGGTCCAATCATCATCAAACTTGCTCAAAATGATCATTTGACCATGTCTTGGTTATTTTTAAATATGGGTCATGTCTGGTCAATAAAAAGGTCAGTAGGTCAGATTGTTGAAAAACCTTGTGAACACACTAGAGGTCCCAGTTTTGGTCCGATCATCATCAAACTTGCTCAGAATTATCATCTTGACAATATCTGTGTCAAATTTGAATATGGGTCATGTCGGGTCAAAAAGTAGGCCAGCAGGTCAAATCATAGAAAAACCTTGTGAACACACTAGAGGCCACAGTTTTGGTCTGATCATCATCAAACTTGCCCAGAATGATCATCTTGACAATATCTCAGTCAGGTTCGAATATGGGTCATGTCTGGTCAAAAAGTAGGTCAGTAGGTCAAATCATAGAAAAACCCTCTGAACACACTTGAGGCCACAGTTTTGGTCCGATCATCATCAAATTTGCTCAAAATGATCATTTGACCATGTCTCGGTTACTTTCGAATATGGGTTATGTCTGGTCAATAAGAAGGTCAGTAGGTCATATTGTTGAAAAACCTTGTGAACACACTAGCGGTCCCAGTTTTGGTCCGATCATCATCAAACTTGCTCAGAATTATCATCTTGACAATATCTGGGTCAAGTTTGAATATGGGTCATGTCGAGTCAAAAAGTAGGCCAGCAGGTCAAATCATAGAAAAACGTTTTGAACACTCTAAGAGGCCACAGTTTTAGTCAAATCACCATTAAACTTGCTCAGAATTATCATCTGGACAATATCTCAGTTAAGTTCGAATATGGGTCATGTCAAATCAAAAAGTAGATCGGTAGGTTAATTTGTCATAACTTTTGAACCGTTTGAGACAGAGCCTTCATATTTGGCATATAGGTTCCTTGTGACAAGGGCTTCCCACTCATATAAAGATTTGACCTGTGACCTTGACCTGTGACCTACTTTATCATAACTTTTGAACCATATGAGATAGAGCCTTCATATTTGACATGTATGTTCCTTGTGACAAGGTTTTCTCAACCATTCAAAACTTTTGACCCATGACCTTGACCTACTTTGTCATAACTTTTGAAGTATTTGAGATACAGCCTTCATATTTGGCATGTAGGTTCCTTGCGACAAGGACTTTCTATTCATAATAAAAATGATCTTTGACCTTTTTCCTTGACATTTGACCTATTTTATTTTAACTTTTAAACAATGTTGTGTAGATGACCCTCTAGGAAAATAGCATAAACGATTAACAAAGGGTCACAAGAGCTAAAAATAGAAAAACATTGTAAATTTGCTTCAAATGCGAACTCCTTCTAAACCCTTGGGCCAATTGGATTTAGAACTTCACCGGAATGTTGCCTAGGTGACTCTCTACCAAAATAGTTAAAACTCATTCCACTCAAATGAACAAAATGGCTGCCAGAGCTAAAAATAAAAAAAAATCTTCAAACGACAATTCCTTCTGTACCCTTGGGCCAATTTCATTCAAACTTTGATGTAATGTTGCTTAGATGACCCTCTACCAAAAAGGCTAAAACGATCCCGCTTCGATGAACAAAATGGCCACTGGAGCTGAAAATAGAAAAATATTGTAAATTTGATTCAAACGTGAACTCCTCCTAAACCCTAAGGGCAATTTGATTCAAACTTCACAGGAATGTTGCCTTGGTTACTCCCTACCAAATAAGCTAAAATCACTCTCCTGATGAACAAGATGGCCACCAGAAATAAAAATAGAAAGTACTCGAGACAGTGACAAACAGGTGAGCGAACCAGGGCCCTGTGGGCCCTCTTGTTATTAATGCATTCATGTTTTATTATCAGATTATAATCATTTATATATATGTATATATATCCAATATCTTAGCAGGCTGTCAATAGCACACACACACACACACACACACACACACACACACACACACACACACACACACACACACACACACACACATGTAGTTGGCCAGTATTTGCCCTTAAGTTGTTGAATCTCTCTTTCTAGAGCAGATCCAGTTATTTTGCGTGGAGTTGACTGTACGTGAAAGCAAATGTGTAATTACAAATTTGTCATCCTTGTAGAATTGTTAAAAGAATTTCAACAGTCAATCTATTGACCCTTAATGATTTTCCCACATACTGGCAGATGGCCCCCACACATCGGGGCTTGAAGAAATTTATGGGCCGCATGATGCTTCCACCCAGAGCTGAAACCGACCCGCACACGAGTACTGGTAAACTGCTTAGAGGATCTAAGTCTGCCCAGGCAAAGGGGTGCGAGCCGGCCTGTCCATGCTTATAAAGCCTATTGGTTTCATTGGACGACAGGGCTTGAGATGTCATTTCATCTCACTGTAGGGTAAAATTCCCACAAAATTGGCAGCAACGTCTCCAGAATGACCTTTACAGTGTTGGCGGGGACGTTAAACCTCAAATCAAACAAACAAACAAACATACTGGCAGAACATTTAAGGTGCGTAGTGCGCTTTGAAACGTTTTTTCTTGTTTCCTAATCAATTCTCCATATAAATGTGAATATGTGTGCTAGCAGAGGGGTAATAAATTTGAATATGTGTGTTTAGCAGATGGGTAATAAATGTGAATATGTGTGTTTAGCAGATGGGTAATAAATGTGAATATGTGTGTTTAGCAGAGGGGTAATAAATGTTAATATGTGTGTTCAGCAGAGGGGTAATATAAACAGCGCAAATCTCTGAACACCAACATTGTGAACATTCCTCTGACGAAATCCATATTATTGGAAGAAACTAGTCAGGAATTTGCAAAATAAAACCTTCACAATGAACCATTATGAGCATTACAGAGGAGCAATTGGCAAGAATCATCAGCCATTCACTTCTTTCAATTCTCCATATACCCTTTGTATTTGGACAGATGTGTCTGAGAAACACTGTAGACCAGAATGACATGCTTCAGAATGCAGTATCTCAGCACGGTCTACACTGTTTGCCACTCATCCAGCCATGTTTAGTCACAACATCAGGTAGTAAATTGCACTTGTTCAAATTTTAGACCAAGTACGGTAAGGAAATACTTAGGGTAAATATGATAGTACTGTATTAAATTGTGGATAGTGGATAATTTATTTAGGTGGATCCAGTCATTTTACATTAGCATTTGTCTATTTACATGTATCAATACTGGCATTTTCTGTTTTTTTTTTTTTCAGGAAACATGCACTTGGTTTAAGCACACCGTCATCCAAAGAGCAGAATGATGGATTGAAAGCCAGTAAAACTTGGAAAGAACTGGACAAGAGTCAGTACCTCAAGGAGTTTCTGGAGCATGGCAGTTATATGAACTGGAGCTGTTACATTCCATTTGGATTTGAACAATGGTCTCAAAAACTTATTTAAAGTTTAAATGTAAATGACTGAGTGTTCTGTTTAATTATTTACATGTGAAGAAGAAAAAATCATCTGGGACTGGAAGCGCAAGCCAGCTCATCTTGAGATTGGTCAAGATGGACATCATTGCCAGTGACCTGGATGTCATGGCTGTTCAGTTTGGACACTCACTAATGGAATCAGATCTGAAGCAATTTGAAGAACCTTCAGATCACTCAGATGACTTATCAGAAGAACACAAAGAAACCCACACATCTGTGCCAGAAACTGAAAGTAATGGTGCTCAAAATTACAACTATCTACCTCCTGATGTTCCAGAAAGAAAACAAGAATCAAATTTTGTATGTACAGAATGTGGAATGACGTATACTAAACAGAGTTCCCTGAGTAATCATAGACTTTCCAAACATGCCTTTGTATGTGAAAACTGTGGAAGTAGGTTTGGAGTCAGAACTAATTATGAGAGTCATGTACAGTTTGGTTGTAACAGAACTGCTCCAACCACTGGACAATATGAATGTGGTGTATGCCATAAAATGTTACAGAGCAAAAAGACATTGAACAAACATTTGAAGCATCATTATGGAATAGGAGAATACAGGTGTCAGATTTGTCAAAAATTATTCCAACAGCGTACACATCTGGATTCCCATATGAGAACTCATGATGGACAGAAGCCATTTGCTTGTCGTTTATGTGGTAATACATATTCAGAAAAATCTAGTATGACTAGACACTTAAGAAAAATTCATAACACAAATGATACTGACCTTATTGAAAACAGAATTTTGGAAGCTGTCAATGCATCTCAGTCTATGAAAACAGACAAAACAGATAGAAATGAACACTACAAATATTCACTTGAACATCAAGAACAGAGTGATAGTGACCTAAATAATAGTGTTTCTAATCTCCCTGATGGGTTACATACAAATCAGAACAATAAGACTGTTTGTGAAAAATCAGAGGACAAAACAGAAATTTCCAGTCCTGTTCATACAAAAACAACAGATTTGGTAATGAAAAGGGAAAATAATGAAATCAGCAAATATCATGAGAATTTACATGATGAACTACCAGAGAACATGCCTATTGATGAGAGGGAGGAACTAGAACCAACTGGGGATGATGGCAGTGAAAAGGAGAATGTGAGTGAGAGTTCTGACAGTGACAGTTCTTATGATGATGATGAAGATGATGGAACACCAGGTATACCGCCTCCTAACATAGGAGAGATAATGTCAGCTAGGATAAAGAAAGCACAAAGAGAATTGAATTGGGCATTAATTACAAAACAGAGAGAAGATATTCTTGGAACAGAGAGAAACTTAAGCATAAATAATGTCTCTTCATGTTTGAAAATACCAAATAAAGACGATAAACAGTCAGACCACCCAATAGTAAACAAAATTTTGCAAGTTCCAATTTCTCGAGACTGTCACATCTGTGGCAAGATTCTAAGTAGCCCAAGTGCTCTCAGGAAACATGTTATTCGACACAAGGATGAAAATGCATACAAGTGTGTTTTATGTAAGAAAAGCTTTCTTACTACCTCAGCTTTACAAGAGCACATGCGTGCCCACCAGTTTGAGAAAAAGATTAAATGTGACTTTTGTAGAGTTATGTTTACTGAAAAATCCACATACAGGCGACATCTCAGACGTTTCCATGACTACAGTTTGGATGGAGCTAGAGAGTATGTTCATGAAAATTGTAAGGAACTTGGACCAGAGGATTATTTAGGGTTAATGAATGTTTCAGATAACAGTCATGAAGTTAAAAGTGAAATTGAAGCCTCTGAACCTGGAGAAATAAAATCTGAAAATCAGAAAGATTTGGGCTCTTTTCAAAGCAGCAGTTCGACCTCAGTAAATGAGTTTGACAATATTGCTTCAGAACGCTCGGTCTTTCGCAAAAAGCTTGATTTTGAAGATGGTGAAATGGACAAGAGTGCACAAGAAAATAATAGCGCTCAGCAGTCAGGTAAAGCTGTAAATGCTTGTGGGTTTCTACCCGAACCTAAAGTACATGGCTGTCATATGTGTGGAAAGTTGTTAGGTACAGGTACCTCACTTAGGAGACATATTAGACGTCACGGTGATGAATTCAGATGCACTGTCTGCAAGCATCTCTTTCCTGATAGTGATACATTACACCGACACATGTCTGTTCATAACCAGCAGTACTTGATCTGTACAATTTGTGGAAAAACTATGACTGAGCGGTCACGGTATCGCTCACACCTGAGAGCTGTGCACGGCTTCACACTGGAAGGAGCTCAGGCCTATGCTGATGGTTTACTTGATGTTGGCAAAGAATTCAAAACTGAACTTGATGAATCTGAAAATGACAACCTTGATGGAATAAAAAATGCAGAGAATGAAGTAGTTGATACCAAGATGAGTGGAAAAAATGATATGAACATTTTAGGCAGTAGTACTGGCAAAAGCATGGAAGTGAATGTGGGAGATAGCATTCCTGTAGATGGTCTGGACACAGAATGTATGACTTCTGAAACTGCAAAAGACAATTTCAATGCTACAATGCAATATATGTTAAAGAACTATGAATGCCCCATATGTGGCAAGCAGTTGGGGGATGCAAGCGCAAGATCAAAACATATTCGTAGGCATGATGGACATGTTGCATTTGAATGTAAGATATGTTACGAAGTTTTTCCTCAGATACGACTGATCGAAAGCCATATTAAGACACATACGTCCAGAGGAACCAAATGTAATGTGTGTTTGCTTTACTTTGCTGATCGTAGTAGTGCTAGAAGACATTTAGTTAAGATTCATGGGTTGAGTCCAAATTCAAATCAGATTGAACAGCATATGTCAGATTGTTATAAAGATCCTGATCTTGGAGCTGGCGATGCTGCATTAAATTTAAATTATTCTGTAATAGATATAAAGAAAAATCCTAATGTAAAAGTAAGAGACTGTTATAATTCTGTGTTATCATCAGCCATTTATCAGAAGCTCTATGAAACTGGACGAGAGAAGTCCACTGACAGTGTAGAGAAGACAGTAGATGAGTTTAAGGTTAACGGTAGCAATACTTCTGAAAAATTGCATGAACTGGACACAAACATAAAAACTGAGACTGATTTGAAACAGGTTCCAGTAATGGGGGATTTAGATATGTATATAAATCACAATAGTAATGCTATTCTTAATGTGAACAAGAGAAAAGCAAAAGAGCAACTGTTAGATAAAGAGAAAAGAATTAAGACAGAAACAACAGAAACCCATATGCCGCTGAAACTTGTATTTAAGAGGAAACACATGGAAACAGCTGATGAAAGTGTTGAGTCTCCGAAATTCAGTATAAAAGAAAGCGTACATGTTCTTAATTCACAGAATAATGAACTCAATGAAGATGATAGTATGAAATCAGACAGGTCAGATAAAACAGTTGAAATGGACTACACTGATTGCAGTGATGAAGAAAATATTGTTCAGGCAGATAAACATTCTGATTCAGTTAGTGTAGAAAATGAGAGTTACCTTAGGGATAGTTTGAAAAAAGATGTTGCTCTTTTGGATGAGGAAATAAGAAAAAAATTGCTAGATGTACCATCACTGTTTTTTCCAGTAAACGAGACACTTTATGATACATATACCTCAAGTGGTAGTGTTGGCAATAATGCAAATACCTCTGTGGTTTCTACTGAAACATTTGAAGATTTGGATGTTTCTGATAGTAGTAATTCTGTGAACTCACCAAGAGCAAACAAGCATCACTGCTTTGATTGTAGAAAAAATTTCTCCTCCTATAAGACCTATAGAGCTCATCGTAGACGATTACACCCATTGACTTGTGACAGATGTAATGAGAAATTTTTGGATTTGATACTATACCAATCTCACATGCAGAGTCACATACAAAGTGGCCAATCCAAACGTTATGACTGCCCAGTATGTGGAAAGTACATAAAAGATGCAAGTTCCAGGGCAAAGCATCTACGCCTTCACACAGGTGAGAAACCTTATGCATGTGAAATTTGTGGGAAAAGATTCACACAGACGGGACATCTGGCAAGTCACATGCGTTTGCATAGTGGAGAAAAACCTTTTGATTGTCGCCTATGTGGCAAATTTTTCTCAGAGAAATCTAGTGTCAAGAGACATCTTAGAAAGATTCACTTCAACCAGTACAACAAGAAATGTAATGTGTGCGGTCTTTTGTGTGTAACAAGAGAGGACTATAAGGAGCATATGTTGATACACACTAAGAATGTTTACAGCTGTGAAATATGCCAGAAAGATTTTCCTGATTCAAAACGACTGAAGTTGCATAATTTCAATTCACATGATAAGATGAATCTGGATGCTAGAACTTATGCTTGTAAAGATTGTGACAAATATTTCTTTTCAACTAAAGGCTTGAAAAACCATGTAAAAAGATACCATACAAATGAGATCCCAGTATATAATTGTGCAATGTGTTCAAGAACATTTTTAACAACTTGGACTTTAGAAAGTCATATGTCATCCCATATGAAGAAGGATCTTGTTTGTTTGGCATGCAGCAAAATATTCAGAACAAATGGTTCATTGTCATTGCACAAGAAGCGCCATATAATATCTTTCATACAAAAATCAGAGAAAGCTGCACAGGACACTGAAATAGAAAATGATCTTGAAACTAAAGGAAAATCAAACCATAAAGAAAAACCTGCAAATGAAAATGAAAAACATAATGAAATAAAGGTCAAATTGGAACCGTCTGAAGATGATATTGATAATGATGAAAGAGATATCAACACAAATATTGACCAAAATATTGCTGTGAATAGCAAGACTGGAACAAAAAGTAAAGAAATAGAAAGGCTAATTGAAGATTATGTTCTTACAATAAAAAATACAGTCGTGTATACTAACTATTGTGTTTATCGTCCAGAGTGTATTCTGGATAATACATTATTAGAAAAATATTTAGTTGAAGCTGAAAACAAAATGGAAATGGATGAAAAGAAACCTGATCCAAAACAATTTTTTGGCAACAAAACAAATCCAAGGAGTCTGAATGTTTATAAATGTAACAGCTGTGGCCTATTCTTGACCACAAAGAAACATCTGATGCGTCATGTGATTGCCCTCCACAAACAGAAGAGTGTCAAGTGTCCCATGTGTAGTTCCAAGTAAGTATAATTAATTAGGGCCAATTAATTATTCATTCATTGACTTTTGATAAGTTGGTCAATGGGCAGGTTTAAGCAGATCATTAAGTCACCAATGAATTTCAGTGCATTAAGAATCAAAGCCCTGAGAGTTCTGACAGGGTGATTGTTTGTGGTATTTGGATAGCATTAGCAAATTTTGCATCTGATTGGAAATCAGGCTTAAATTCGTTTCACTGACCATTCCAAGGCGGTTCTACTGTCACAATTTATTTTTGTTATGGTTCGTCTTTGAGTGTGTGTATCACTAGGACCTGACTCTCTATGTCCATATGATTCCCAGACAGTGACATACAAGTCAGCTCTGTATTGTCAAAGGAAACCACTGACTCATAAGTCTAGCTTCTGATGCCAATTTCCTCACCTCCCCCCCCCCCCCCCACCTCACTACAAGGCATTGTAAGTTAGACAGAGCTGGTACATCATTGTCTGGTACACTAGGACCTAACACTCATTGTCCACAAGATGCCCAGACAGTGATGTACTAGTAAGCTCTGTATTGTCAAAGGATATTTTGTAAGACAATTTCAAAGGAGTTTTCCATAAACTTGTGACCCTCTAACAAAACTATTGAAAAGCCTTTTGCTTCACTGAATATGATACCTACCAGAACCAAAAAATGTACAACCTTTAAAGTGATATGGGCTGCAAATTTTCATATTTTTTTTTTATCTTGGAATTTTATTAGCTTATATGTATTTCACCAAAATAGCTAGATTTTCCAAGCACAACCATGCAAAGTAGAAGTGGAGGCAATGATCAGGAATCGGTACAATTAACCCACAGCTCCCATCAGAGACACCAAAGGGAAAGAAACACAAACATGAAACAACAGACCCTATTGGAAACATCCGGCCCCTGCCCATCGGGGCTTGGAAGAAATATATGGGCTGCATGATGCTTCCACGCAGAGCTGAATCCGACCCACACACGAGTACTGGTATACCCCTCAGAGGATCTAAGCCTGCCCAGGCAAAGCGGTGCGCACGAGTCGGACCGTCCATGCTTATAAACCCTATTGGTTTCATTTGGCGCCAGGGCTTGAGAAGTCATTTCATCTCAATGTCGGGTAAAAGTCCCACAAAATTGGTAGCAATGTCTCAAAAATGACCTTTAAAGTGTTGACGGGGATGTTAAAGAAACAAATAATGGAAACATCAACAGTGGAAAGCCAAAAGGACAGTTACTTTCCCACAAAATGGACAATAGGCTATCCAAAATAAAATAATATAAGTGACACAAACACCCAAAGACAAACCATAACAAAAATAAAACGCAACAGAAAAAACGCCTTGCAACGGTGAGGTCTCGACAGCTCGAAACCACTGAAATGCTGGACCAACAGTTAGACTCCGATGCAGAGTTATACCCCTAGAATGATGTACACAGTTTGTTTGAGAATTAATTGATGGGTTTTGATCAAATTTGGCATGTGAATTTATGTTGACAAAATATAGCCTGGTATTGTTACACGGTATTTTGCATCAATTTCCAGCAGAATTATTGCCCTTAAATGAAGTCAAAAATACCTTTCTGCTCAGTATCATGAGAAAAGAACTGTACTTAGTAAACCTTGCTTACTGACACAACAAAGCGGTGCGAGTCAGACCATCAGTGCTTATAAACTCTATTGGTTTCATTGGGTGGCAGGGCTTGAGATGTCATTTCATCTCAATGTCGGGTAAAAGTCCCACAAAATTGGAACCAATGTCTCCAAAATGACCTTTACAGTGTTGACAGGGATGTTAAACATCAAATCAAACAAACATATACTGACATCTAGTTTATGCAATAACAATCAAGTGCGCGATCCAGAGCTATTACAGTCCTTTTGTTACTTATTTTGCCTTCCTTCTCTTAGAAGCTACATGAGAGCAAGCAAAACCTTTAGCAGAGCTGTATTCATTTCCACTGGTGTGCAAAATGTTTAGTTTTATGTAAGGCTGACACGATTAATCGTATAATTGATTAATCGATCGATAAATTCAACAAAAATGATTAACATTTCTGATTTGCTTTTAATCGATTACTTGATAGGTACAATTTACTGCCCAAAGTTATGCCTAAAATAGCTGTATGAGTGGCAAACAGTGCAGACCCTGATAAGACCCCACATTCTGCGGCGTCTCATCTGGGTCAACACTGTTTGCTGACTTTGCTCAGGCCTGTCTGTTCAAATATACATATGGTAAAGTGCAACATATGGTAAGAGTCATGCTCGGAAGAAAGCCAGACAGGTAAAATTATGACAAAAACTGTAGCGATTACTAATCGATTATCGATCGCAATGGCAGGACTGATAATCGATAATCTTTTCAGCTCCGATTAGCCAGCCCTAGTTTTATGTTTCTGTTCTTTACAGATTTTCTACTAATATTCTCTTACGGGCACACATTCGGAGGATACATGAAACAGCTCCTACCGGAAGATTGACGTGTAAACTCTGTAACAAAGAATTAAAGGATGAGAGAAATCTTCGAGAGCACCTCAAACTTCATACAGGTATGTTAAGTATTGGCATATACATGTACTTAACCCTTCTCTTGCTGAATATTCAGTTTAGCCACACCCATTTCTGACTTTGGACCAATCAGATTACTTGATGTATTTTTTTCCTAAAATTGATAAACTGAATGTCAAACAGTGTAGATCCTGATCGGATGGCTTCTTCAGAAGCCATCTGATCTGGATCTACACTGTTTCCAAAGATAGGGGTTGTCATGAACAGCAGGATAAGAGTTAAAAATGTTCAAAATGAGGACAACTGTGAAAATAATTTTGTCATATATACTGTAAAATTACACTTTTAGCCCTTTAAGCCCTGTCAAGTGGTACAGATAGCTCTGCAAACAGTGTAGATACAGATTAGACAGCTCATAATCAGCTGCCTTGTCAAACTCTACACTGTCATCCTGTTACTGAATTGGACCACAATAGACTTGGCTAAATTCAAGGCCAGAAGATTCCACTTCAAAAATATGGGGCTGAATGTGTTAATCCATGGATAATTCTTGTAGCAGCCCTGCACTTAAAGTCAAATATTCAAATATTGTATTTTCAAAATGGCCCCTTCTGAAAGTATGCCCTGTTTATAACAAAGGAATTTGTAGACCACACCCACAATGGCCCCCGCCCATAGGGGCTTGAAGAAACATATGGGCTACATGATGCTTCCACGCAGAGCTGATTCCGGCCCGCACACTAGTACTGGTAAACAGTTTAGAGGATCTAAGCCTGTCCAGGAACCGCGGTGCGAGGCGGACCATCCATGCAACTAAACCCTATTGGTTTCATTGGGCGACAGGGCTTGAGATATCATTTCATCTTAATGTCTGGTAAAAGTCCAACAAAATTGGAAGCAACGTCTCCAAAATGACCTTTACAGTGTTGACAGGGACGTCAAACCTCAAATCAAACAAAACAAACAAACAAAAACCATACCCACAAATAAAACCACCTGGAACAATCTTATTACGGCCCCCGCCCCTTGGGGCTTGAAGAATTAGATGGGCTGCATGATGCTTCCACTCAGCACTGAAACCGACACGCACATGAGTACTGGTGAACCACTGAGAGGGTCTAAGCCTGCCCAGGCAAGTGGTGCGAGTCGGACGCGCATACTTATAAACCCTATTGGTTTCATTGGGTGGCAGGGCTGATGTCATTTCCTCTCTTTGTTGGGTAAAAGTCCCACAAAATTGGAAGCAGCGTCTGCAAAATGACCTTTATAGTGTTGACAGGGAGGTTATACATGTACCTCAAATCAAACAAACAAAGCAAAACAATCTTTTAGCAAAAATGTTCTGTACAATAGGTGTATGATAACTAGGGCTGGCTAATGGGAGCTGAAAAGATAATCGATAAGATAGCCCTGTCATTGTGATAGATAATCGATTAGTAATAGCTAAGGTTTTTGTCATAATTTTACCTGTCTGGCTTCCTCTCTGAGCATGACTCTAACCATATGTTGCACTTTACCATATGTATATCTGAACAGACAGGTCTGAGCAAACAGTGTAGACCCAGATGAGATGCCGCATAATGCGGCCATCAGATCAGCACTGTTTGCCACTTATCCAACTATTTTTGGGCATAACTTTGGGTTGTAAATTGTACCTATCAAGTAATTGATTAAAAGCAAATCAGAAATGATAATCATTTTTGTGGAATTTATCGATCCATTAATCGATTATATGATCAATTGTGTTAGCCTTAATGATAACCATATCAGTGTGTTTTGTCACAAATTATTATGGCACAGTCTCTGAATGGGCCTCCATAGCCTCATGGTTAACCCTTATCCTGCTGATCACGACAACCCCTGTTTTTTGCTAACAGTGTAGATCCGGATCTACAGTGTTTGCAAAAACTTGAGGATCTCAACTGTTTGACATTCATTTTGTTTATTTGTAGGAATAATTTACATCAAGTAATCTGATTAGTTCAAAGTCAGAAATGGGAATGGCAAAATTAAGAATTCAGCAGGATAAAGGTTAAGAGACTAAAGAGCACGGTCTTTTTAGTGTTGGGACTTCTAGAGCCTCGATTGGGTCATATGAGCGATGCCAAGTTCTGCAATGGCAGTGTTTTCATGCACCCAACTTTGAAGAAGTTTCAGGGGTTTAATCATTTGGGCCTGTCTTTCCATCCATCCATCCATTAGTGATGTGCAGTATTATCGGTATATCGTGATACAGTTCAGAAAAAAATCATATCACAATACGGTCTGCAAATACCGATTTTTTCGATATTTTCTGTTTTCATCCGTTTTTCATATTTTCTTTCGTAACTGATTGATAAATACAGCTCCGTGAAAAAAGAATCATTCCCGCGGGAAAAGTAAGTAATTTAATTGATTCCCACCCTTTATGTACAAGCCACTCATAGCGTAGGCCGAGCAAGGATTTCGGTGAATCCCGCACCTGTTGTTGTTGAATACGCCGTTTTAGTGTAAGCCGCCCAGCATTTACAATTTAGCGTAATTGAGAGAAACCATAGCAAACTTACCATGGCCAACTACCAACTCGTTAAATATCAGAACGGAAAAGCCGATATCAAGCAACATTTCAGGTTGCAAAAGATGACAGTCACAAATAGAGTGACTGAGGCCATCAGTCTAATACAACATTTTATGGCATTTTCAGATATTATCTTTATTTCACCTCATAACATTGGGACAATTCTAGAAAGAACATTGGGCTTGGTTTTGTAAGTGCATGAGCAGGAATAGGATAAATGGTATTTACCCATGTCTACTCTCTTCTTTTTCCCATATATAGTTGGGTTCTCCAAGTACCAGTGTGTTTCAGATTGCTACATAATATATCGTGATACGTATTGTGATACACAGTATCCGTATCACAATATATTATGATACGAAAATTCTGACAATACCCATCCCTACCATTCATCCATCTGTCCATCAGTTAAACTTGCATATGGACAAGAAGGGTAAGAGATAAAATCCTTAAATTTATATACAGCATCAGCATGAAAAATAAGGGGACTATTTTTTTTTCGTTTTTCCCTTGGGGGTTCTTCTTGGAGAGTTATCCTCCTTTTTTCCCCCTTTTTTGGCTCGGGCATTTGACAACAGATTGTGGATTCAGTAGAATCTCTGACAGATGCTGGGTCGTTTATTAGAATCATTACCTTTCATGAGAAATGGGGTGGGCATTAGTTAGTGGCTACATTTCCGAGGAAAAGTCATTAAAGCATCCTGAAAACTGGCTCTATATATAAATCAAAGCACTGACATTACTGGTTGTTTATAAGACTGGGAGAAAGGTCATGACCTTGGACTGTTCAGAATTAAAATAAGTGTATGGTGCTTTGTTTGTATTACACTGCTTATTAACTATATATGCCTAGTATTCCAAAATTGTAACTAGCAAACAGTGAAGACCCTGATCAGATGCAACAAAATGTCACATCTGAAATGGTCTTCTTTGTTTGTTTAACCCTCTGCATGCTGAGTTTTTTTTTGGCAGCAGACAACATTTTTAAATATTTTTCTAATTTTCCCAGATAACAGGGTTTGGCATCTCATGCATAATGTGGAGACAATTTGCATGAGATGTCGGGTAAAATTAAGAAAAGTATGAACAATTTGTTGTCTGCGGAGTTAGCCTAGAGAGTGGTAAAATTTAAAGTATGAAATATGACATGAAACTTACAATGAATAAAATTAAACTGACACCCCCATATATTGTAACTGGACCTCACAATATCTATAAGGTTGAAGATAAGGTTTGCTAGCCTTATTATCCCCTCGCACAACATAGTTGTGAGGGGGGATATAGCATTTGTCCCGTACATACCTACTTTTGTCATCGCTCTAGCGCCTACATTTCTTGACCGATTTTAATATAACTTAACACAAATGTTCCTTATGACAATATCTCGAGCGAATTTGACTTTCAAGGTCATGACCTCAAGGTCAAGGTCACTGTGGCTATTTTTAGAAAAAAACTTTGTCATCGCTCTAGCGCCTACATTTCTTCACCAATTTCAATATAACTTCACACAAATGTTCCTTATAAAAATATCTCGGGCGAGTTCGACTTTCAAGGTCATGGCCTCAAGGTCAAGGTCACTATGGCTATTTTTAGAAAAACTTTGTTTTCGCTCTAGTGCCTACATTTCTTCACTGATTTCAATATAACTTCGCACAAATGTTCCTTATGACAATAACCCGAGGGAGTTCAACTTCCAAGGTCATGGCCTCAAGGTCAAGGTCACTGTGGCTTTTTTTAGAAAAACTTTGTCATCGCTCTAGGGCCTACATTTCTTCACCAATTTCAATATAACTTCACACAAATGTTCCTTATAAAAATTTCTCAAGCGAGTTTGACTTTCAAGGACATGGCCTCAAGGTCAAGGTCACTGTTGCTATTTTTAGAAAAACTTTGTCATCGCTCTAGCACCTAGATTTCTTCACTGATTTCAATATAACTTCACACAAATGTTCCTTATAAAAATATCTTGAGCGAGTTCGATATTCAAGGTCATGGCTTCAAGGTCACCATGGCTATTTTTAGAAAAACTTTTTGTCATCGCTCTAGTGCCTACATTTCTTCACTGATTTCAATATAACTTCACACAAATGCTCCTTATGACAATTTCTCGAGCAAGTTTGTTTTTCAAGGTCATGACCTCAAGGTCAAGGTCACTGTGGCTTTTAAGCTCACCTGAGCCGAAGGCTCATGTGAGGTATTAGTATACCACGAGCCGGCGTCCGTCGTCCGTCGTCGTCCGTCGTCCACACTTTCAAAGAAGTATATCTCCGGAACCAGTGGGCCAATCTTGATCAAATTTCATGTGAAGCATTATCAGGTAGGGGGAAAGGCTGCATACTGTTTTCGGGCAGATCGGATTTGAACTCTGGTTGCCATGGCAACAAATAGCTCCCATAGACTTAACATAGGAAAAAGTTTGTCATCACTCTAGCTCCGTCAATTTTTTTCTGATTGTCTTCATTCTTGCAGATAACGAGGACAGGCATGAAATCTCGATCAAGTTCGATTTTGGGCTGAATCGGATTATTCACTCAGGAGTTACGTGCCCTTGAGCGTTCTTTACATAGGAAAAAGCTTGTCATCACTCTAGCTCCGTCAATTTTTTTCTGATCGACTTCATTCTTGCAGATAACGAGGACAGGCATAAAATCTCGGTCAAGTTCAATTTTTGGCCGAATCAGATAATTCACTCAAGAGTTACGTGCCCTTGAGCGTTGAAAAAATTGCCTATTGACTTAACATGGGGAGAATGTTGTCATCACCGTAGCTGCTTCAATTCTTTTCAGATTGGCTTTATTCTTGCAGATAACCAGCACAGCCATGAAATCTCGGTCAAGTTCGATAACTGGCAGAATCGGATCATTCACTTCTAGGAGTTACCTGCCCTTGTGTGTTTTTGCATTAGGGTTAATGGGAATTTCAAAAATGTATATCTTAAAGACTACTTGGCCAACTTTGATCAAATTTCATGTGTCGCATTATTGGGCAAGTGGAAAGGCTTCATTAGGTTTTCAGGCAGATCTGAGTGGAACTCTGGTTGCCATGGCAACATCTAGCTCCCATAGACTTCACATAGGAAAAAGCTTGTCATCACTCTAGCTCCGTCAATTTTTTTCTGATCGACTTCATTCTTGCAGATAACCAGTACAGGCATAAAATCTCGGTCAAGTTCGATTTTTTGCCGAATCAGATAATTCACTCAAGAGTTACGTCCCCTTGAGCGCCTGAAAAATTGCCTGCCCTTGTGCATTTTTGCATAAGGGTTAATGTGAATTTCAAAAATGTATATCTTGAAGACTACTTGGCCGACTTTGATCAAATTTCTTGTGTAACATTATTGGGCAAGTGAAAAGACTGCATAAGGTTTTCATGCAGATCTGAGTGGAACTCTGGTTACCATGGCAACATATAGCTCCCATAGACTTAACATAGGAAAAAGCTTGTCATCACTCTAGCTCCGTCAATTTTTTTCTGATCGACTTCATTCTTGCAGATAATAAGGACAGGCATAAAATCTCGGTTAAGTTCGATTTTGGGCAGAATCGGAATATTGACCTCAGAGTTACGTGACCTTGAGCGACAAAAAATTTGCCCATAGACTTAACATAGGGAAAATGTTGTGACTACGATAGCGACTTGAATTTTTTTCAGATCAGCTTCAAACTTGCAGGTAACGAGGACAGACATAAAATCACGGTTAAGTTCCATTTTCGGCCGAATCGGATTATTTGCCTTGGAGTTCCCTGCCCTTGAGCATGAAAAAATACGTTGTGACCACGATAGCAACTTTATTTTTATTCAGATCAGCTTCAAACTTGCAGGTATCGAGGACAGGCATAAAATCCCGGTTAAGTTCGATTTTGGGCCGAATCGGAATATTGACCTCGGAGTTACGTGACCTTGAGCGACAAAAAATTTGCCCATAGACTTAACATAGGGAAAATGTTGTGACTACGATAGCGACTTGAATTTTTTTCAGATCAGCTTCAAACTTGCAGGTAACGAGGACAGACATAAAATCTCGGTTAAGTTAGATTTTGGGCCGAATCGGATTATTTGCCTTGGAGTTACCTGCCCTTGAGCATAAAAAAATACGTTGTGACCACGATAGCAACTTTATTTTTATTCAGATCAGCTTCAAACTTGCAGGTAACGTGGACAGGCATAAAATCTCAGTTAAGTTCGAATCGGAATATTGACCTCGGAGTTACATGACCTTGAGCGACAAAAAATTTGCCCATAGACTTTACATAGGGAAAATGTTGTGACTACGATAGCGACTTGAATTTTTTTCAGATCAGCTTCAAACTTGCAGGTAACGAGGACAGACATAAAATCTCGGTTAAGTTCGATTTTGGGCCGAATCGGGTTATTTGCCTTGGAGTTACCTGCTCTTGAGCATAAAAAAATACGTTGTGACCACGATAGTAACTTTATTTTTATTCATATCAGCTTCAAACTTGCAGGTAACGAGGACAGGCATAAAATCTCGGTTAAGTTCAATTTTGGGCCGAATCGGAATATTGACCTCGGAGTTACGTGACCTTGAGGGTCAAAAAATTTGCCCATAGACTTAATTAGGGAAAATGTTGCGACTACGATAGCGACTTGAATTTTTTTCAGATCAGCTTCAAACTTGCAGGTAACGAGGACAGACATAAAATCTCGGTTAAGTTCGATTTTGGGCCGAATTGGAATATTTGCCTTGGAGTTACCTGCCCTTGAGCATAAAAAAATACGTTGTGACCACGATAGCAACTTTATTTTTATTCATATCAGCTTCAAACTTGCAGGTAACAAGGACAGGCATAAAATCTTGGTTAAGTTCGATTTTGGGCCGAATCGGAATATTGACCTCGGAGTTACATGACCTTGAGAGACAAAAAAATTTGCCCATAGACTTAATGTAGGGAAAATGTTGTGACAGAAATAGCGACTTGAATTTTTAGCTCACCTGAGCCAAAGGCTCCAGTGAGCTGATAGTATACCAAGGCTCCGGAGTCCGTCGTCTGTCGTCCGTCCATCCGTCGTCCACACTTTCAATGAGCATATCTCAGAGGGCAGTCGACCAATCTTGTTTAAATTTTATGTGTAGCACCATTGGGCAAGGGGAAAGGCTGCATTAGGTTTTGGAGCTAGTCTGGTTCATTTGTTCCTCATTCTTCTTTCTCTCCATATAGAGATAATAGACCAATGTTAAATTTTTAATCAAAGATTTCTCAGGAACTATAAAAGCTAGAAGCATCAAATTTGGTATTCAATAGAATAATGATGACTTATTTTGTGTAAGAGACATTGGGCTTTCTCAGCTTATTTGTTCATCTGTTCTTTCATTCTTCTTTCTCTCAATTTTGACCAATGTTAAATTTTCGTCAAAGATTTCTCAGGAACTATAGAAGCTAGAAGTCTCAAACTTGGAATGCAATGCAATAATGATGACTTATATCCTGTAAGGGTCAATGGGCTGGATTCTATTAGCAGATTTAGTAGTCAAGTCTGTGAATTGTTAAAACTTAAGTTCCTCAGGTGAGCGGTTTAGGCTCATTGAGCCTCTTGTTTAGAAAAACTTTGTCATCGCTCTAGCACCTACATTTCGCCACCAATTTCAATATAACTTCACACAAATATATGGGCTGCATGATGCTTCCACGCAGAGCTGAATCGGGCCCGCACACTAGTACTGGTAAACCTCTTAGAGGATCTAAGCCTGTCCAGGAACTGCGGTGCGAGGCAGACCGTCCATGCTAATAAACCCTATTGGTTTCATTGGGCGACAGGGCTTGAGATGTCATTTCATCTCAATGTCCGGTAAAAGTCTCACATAATTGGAAGCAACATCTCCAAAATGACCTTTACAGTGTTGACGGGGACGTTAAACCTCAAATCAAACAAAATCCTTATAAAAATATCTCGAGCGAGTTCAACTTTCAAGGTCATGGCCTCAAGGTCAAGGTCACTGTGGCTATTTTTAGAAAAACTTTGTCATCGCTCTAGCGCTTAAATTTCTTCACTGATTTCAATAGAACTTCACACAAATGTTCCCTATGACAATATCTCTAGCGAGTTCCACTTTCAAGGTCAAGGTCACTGTGGGTATTTTTAGAAAAAATTTGTCATCGCTCCAGCGCTTACATTTCTTCACCGATTTCAATATAACTTCACACAAATGTTCCTTATGACAAAATCATGAGCGATTTCGACTTTCAAGGTCAAGGTCACTGTGGCTATTTTTAGAAAAACTTTGTCATCGCTCTAGGGACTACATTTCTTCACTGATTTTAATATAACTTCACACAAATGTTCCTTAAGACAATACCCAATATGAGTTCGACTTTCAAGGTAAAGGTCACTGTGGCTATTTTTAGAAAAACTTTGTCATTGCTTTAGCGCATACATTTTTTCGACAATTTCAATATAACTTCACACAAATGTTCCTTATGACAATATTTCTAGCGTGTTCCACTTTCAAGGTCACTGTGGCTATTTTTAGAAAAACTTTGTCATCGCTCTAGAGCTTACATTTCTTCACCGATTTCAATATTACTTCACACAAATGTTCCTTATGACAATATCTCGAGCGATTTCGACTTTCAAGGTCAAGGTCACTGTGGCTATTTTTAGAAAAACTTTGTCATCGCTCTAGCCACTACATTTCTTCACTGATTTAAATATAACTTCACACAAATGTTCCTTATGACAATATCTCGAGCAATGTCGACTGTCAAGGTCAAGGTCACTGTGGCTATTTTTAGAAAAACTTCGTCTTTGCTCTAGCGCCTACATTTATTGATGGATTTTAATAGAACCTCACACAAATGATTCTTATGATAATATCTTGAGTTGCTTTGACTTTCAAGGTCATGACCTCAAGGTCACTGTGGCTAATTTTAGAAAAACTTTGCCATCGCTCTACCGCCTACATTTATTAACAGATTTTAATATAACTTCACACAAAAGATGCATATGATTATATCTTGAGCAAGATCTACTTTCTTGGTCATGGCCTCAAGTCAAGGTCACTATGGCTATTTTTAGAGAAACATTGTCATCACTCTAGAACCTACATTTATTGATGGATTTTAAACAAACTTTACACAAATGTTGCATATGATAATTTCTCAAGCAAGTTGGACTTTTGCCAGTTCATTGTTTTCCACACACGAAGTTGTCTTGTGCGAGGGGATTTGTATCGCATGCCATGCCTTGTTTGTGCTCGGTTTACTTTATTGGTCAATGGTAATCACAGAATTATGCTAAGAATAGTAAGACTATAAATAGCTCTTACCTTGAATTTGTATAAATGCTATGTACATGGGGTTTAACTGTATTGATCAGTGGTAGTCACATGCACAATAGCAAGGAAGCTGTTGAAAAATTTGTAACTTTGGGTCAACTGATAAACAATCTACTCCAAAAGATTTTCTTGAAACAGCTGTAAAATTAGTAAAATAAAAAGACTACCATCCGTGACAACTATTGTTAAAGATGTTCAGTTTTCTGCACAGGCTCAGTAACTACAAGCCTGGCTGTATGATAGGGTTAGTATTATGAATCAGTGAAACTCATCAAGAGCTTGTTTTAAAATTTTGACATGAAACGAAGAGAGTGAGTGAGTTTTAGTTTTACGTCCCACCAACAGCTAAGGTCATACGGAGACGGGACCTCGGTTTAAAGACTCATCCGAAAGTCTGGAGAAGCCCGGGATCGATCCTGCGATCCCTGGTTTACAAGGCGAGTAGCGTAACCACTGCACCACGAAGGCTTCTAAAACGAAGAGAAATGTGAGATCCTCTGGTAGAGGATCTTACATGAGGGCTCATGTATAATTCAATTTATTAAACAAGTTGAGGAAAAAGGATAAGATGTGAGGCTTTGCCGAGCATTTTATCCCTTTTCCTCAGCGTGTTTGATAAATTCAGTAATACCTGAGCACTTATGCAAGCTTCTGTTTATCATATAACATTTAAAATGCATTTTATTCACAATCGTTTTACAAAAATGTCAATCTTCTGCCATTAGTAAACAAGACTTTCTTAAGGACATCGTACATATATCGTTACGGGGCATAGCTAACTAATTTGCATATTTAATCCACTAGTGGATTATCGAATTTATTACATGGTGTTATTACATTCTCAGATGCGACGTCATATGATAAATGGTAATATACAGTAAAACCTCAATCACTCAGTTACTGATAGCTTTTTTTTCCCTTGTTGTTTCAAACTGATTCTTGAGTCTCTAGGAAAGTCTTTCTATAGTTCCAGATAGATTCCATTTAACAAATATTTAGAGATTTTTCTTGATTTATCTTTTAAAGGTGTGTTGTGTGCGCTCATTAGAATTGGCTCAATGAGGCAATTCTAACGAGTGCACAAAATATTCCTGCATTTTATAGAACAGCAAAAATGTATATCTAAATCATTCTGACCCTACTCTGTGGATAACACTCTATGGATCGAACTGCTCCTGTCTTGAACAAATTTTCATGGTCCCAGTAGTGTTTGAACCATTAACCCATTAACATGCCAATCATGACAGTTGTCGTCTGCCGGTTACTCATTTTAGCAAACAGTGTGGACCCAAATCAGACTGCAGGAGCAGTCTGATTTGGGTCCACACCTCCAGGAGCAGTCTGATTTGGGTCCACACTGTTTGCCTGTAAGCAAAAATATTTTTATAGTGTTTGTAAAAAATTCAGCAGACAACATAAGCAAACAACATTTTCAGACAACATTTTCAGATGTAATTTTTCTCGGTGTCTTAAAGGCATTTATTCTTGTAACAGTAGGACACGCCGTGTCATGATAATTGTTTTATTGCCCCCCCCCCCCCTTTGTGATTTACTGTCTATAGCAGATCAAAGGCGGCCCTTAATAGAATGATTATTAGCTCTTGTTGAATCCTCTGAATGAGGCACTTCAGGGTCAACAATGTACACTCCGGGTCAACAATGTACACTCCAGTCAACATTTAGTAAATTATTGATTTTCCCTAAGGAGGCCCCTTACCTGTTGAAGACAGAGGACTTCTCTTCAATCAGCACTGAGGGTTACATAATGAAATACTGAGGGATAGTAATGAAATGATAGTCCTCAATAATCAAGAATAAATGCCTTTTAATGTTAAAGTTTGACTGTGCTAGCATTCTGGTCATGCAAAGGGCTTAATGTTTATCAGCTGACTCAGAGCCAAAGCTTCCCTGCAAATGTCCATGTGATTATCATTGACCAATTAAGTTAATCTACATGCACATAGCATTTGTAAGAATTCCAACTGAGAGCATAATTTACGACTTTCACTTAAGCTGCATGCTTACCATCAGATTCCGTATTTCCAGTGTTGTCTATTCATGTCTCACTTAGAAGTACAGTCAACCCTCTTTATACTGATATTCATTATAACTAAGGCTGACATGATTAATCGTACAATCAATTAATCGATCGATAAATTCAACAAAAATGAATATCATTTCTGATTTGCTTTTAATCGATTACTTGATAGGTACAATTTACTACCCAAAGTTATGCCTAAAATAGCTAGATGAGTGGCAAACAGTGCAGACCCTGATGAGATGCCGCATTCTGCGGCGTCTCATCTGGGTCTACACTGTTTACTCAGGCCTGTCTGTTCAAATATACATATGATAAAGTGCAACATATGGTAAGAGTCATGCTCAGACAGAAAGCCAGACAGGTAAAATTATGACAAAAACCTCTGCGATTACTAATCGATTATCGATCGCAATGACAGGACTGATAATCGATTATCTTTTCAGCTCCGATTAGCCAGCCCTAGTTATAACGGCAAAACCCGTTATATAGGCAATTTCAATGGAATGACCAATTAACTAAAGGATTAACCTCGGTTCCGAGCGGCGTGGGCTTCCCTCTGATTGGCAATGCATAAATCGAGTCCATAATCATGAAAGAGTCTTGTCATCTAATACTCCAAGAAACAAATGTTATAGATATTTTTTAGAATCACGATTCTAACATATATGTCTATAACATTTGTTTCTTGGAGTAATGATGGGTAAAGGCCTTTTATTACCTATCATACTCCTAATTCAGATTATTTATAACATCAAATTCTTTATAACCACACAATAATAGGGACCAAATACTGTTGTTATAATGAGGGTCCTCGGTAATGAAATACTGATTAAACCAAAGGCATTAATAGCCGTGATGAAGTCGAACAGTGAGAAAATTAGGATAATAGAAGCTTTCCAAAATTCCAGTTACAGCATAATTAAGGGGTGTCAGGTTTATTTAATTCACTGTGACATTTTACATCAGCTCCCTTGCTTTAAGCACCTAATTAGAGTCTTCACTGTCATATATGGGTGAATAAATACCCATAAATAAAGGACCCATAGATACCTGAAAGTGTATTTTGACAATGAACTGATTAGACAAACCAGTAAACCAGTCAGCCCACCAGTGCTGTCAGTGCTTGGATTGTAAGTTTTCATAGAAAATCAGTCTTGGCTAAGGCTGGCACGATTAATCGTATAATCGATCGATAAATTCCACAAGAATGATTATCATTTCTGATTTGCTTTTAATCGATTACTTGATAGGTACAATTTACTACCCAAAGTTATGCCTAAAATAGCTGAATGAGTGGCAAACAGTGCAGACCCTGATGAGATGCCGCATTATGCGGCATCTCATCTGGGTCTCCACTGTTTGCTCAGGCCTGTCTGTTCAAATATACATATGTTAAAGTGCAACATATGGTAAGAGTCATGCTCAGACAGAAAGCCAGACAGGTAAAATTATGACAGAAACTTTAGTGATTACTAATCGATTATCAATCGCAATGGTAAGACTGATAATCGATTATCTTTTCAGCTCCAATTAGCCAGTTGTAGTCTTGGCCATTCATGTGTCTCATCCACTTTGCAGACAATTCACATGAAATGTCAAGTCTTAATTGTTTTCTATGAAAAATAAAAAAATTAATATGAAAATGAAGTTTGCTTCTATTGTGATTGGCACTTTAAAGGTTAATGTGTTTTGATATATTAAATGAAAAAAAATCATGGATGGAATGACAGGCAGTCAAACAAAGGTGTGGTTTGACAGTTCAAACACATGATTTAATAAAAGCAAATATTTCTTTTTTGCACTTTTGATGAATTTCATACTAAACTATTTTGCCAAAGGTAATGTTTTAATGTCTTAACATGAAAAGACATTTGCAAATGACACAGATATGTCTTTTTATGCCCCCGCCATTCGAAGAATGGTGGAAAGGGCATATAGCGTTGCCCCTGTCCGTCCGTCCGTCCACAACAACAAATGTATAGTTAGGTGGCTATGTAAATGGACAGAATCAATGTAAGTCTATGGGATTTATTCCGTTAGACACCGAAAATACTTCTTTTCTGTGGCTAAAAGTAGCCACTTAAGTATCAATCCTGCCAAAAATAGCCACATAAGTATACATCCGTGAGAACGTCCGTCCGTTCGTCCGTCCCTGCGTCCGAAACTTAAACGCGGTCAATAACTTCTTTATTTCTTGATGGATTTTAAAATTACTCCTCAGAAATGTTAACCATCATGAGACGACGTGTCACGTGCAAAACCCAGGTCCGTGCCTCCAAGGTCAAGTTCATACTTAGAGGTCAAAGGTCAAAAAAAGGGTCCGAAACTTAAACGCAGTCAATAACTTGCTTATTTCTGGATGGATTTTGAAATTACTTTGTAGAAATGTTAACCATCATGAGACGATGTGTCACATGCAAAACCCAGGTCCGTACCTCCAAGGTCAAGGTCATACTTAGAGGTCAAAGGTCAAAAAAGGGGTACGAAACTTAAACACAGTCAATAACTTTCTTATTTCTGGATGGATTTTGTAATTACTTTGTAGAAATGTTAACCATCATGAGACGATTTGTCACATGCAAATCCCAGGTCCGTACCTCCAAGGTCAAGGTCATACTTAGAGGTCAAAGGTCAAAAAAAGGGTCCGAAACTTAAACGCAGCCAACAACTTACTTATTTCTGGATGGATTTTGAAATTATGTTGAAGAAATGTTAACCATCATGAGACAATGTGTCACCTGCAAACCCAGATCTGTACCTCCAAGGTCAAGGTCATACTTAGAGTCAAATGGCATAAAAGAGTCCAAAACTTAAACACGGTCAATAACTTTCTATGGATGAATACGAACATAGACATATTTCAGGCGGGGGTATTCCGTGTCCTATGGATGCATTTCTAGTCTTCTTCTAAAAACACCTGACCTACTGTTACAGAACTTGGCCTCTCGCATCTAACCCAAGGGAGGCTGAAACCATAGCAGTCTGAGACATAATATTTAACACAACAAACAGAGGCCTTCATGAAAAAAAAAAAGAAAAGAAAGAAAAATTAATTCACATTCTCTTTAAAAATTGATAATTCAAGACTTCCGTTTGTGGGGACGGTTGGGTGAAACAAAAGTGACGTTTGTGGCTTCCTGTAAGCAAAAATATTTTTTAAAACATTTAAAAAAAAAATTCAGCCAAGGACATAAGCAG
Organism: Lucinisca nassula; assembly: GCA_963580285.1. NCBI lineage: Eukaryota > Metazoa > Mollusca > Bivalvia > Lucinida > Lucinidae > Lucinisca > Lucinisca nassula. The sequence continues at coordinate 40,773,528 of OY757017.1, forward strand.
ACAACATTTTCAGATGTAGTTTTTCTCAGCGTCTTATGGGTTAATAGCTTTGGGTCAATTGACAAATGGTTGACCGTATGGGTTGCCAAGCAATTGACTGATCAGACCACAAAGATCACAGACCACCACACAGATTCTGTACTAACAATGTATAGGGTGAACTGAGTCCATGCTGGGCCCAGATATTAAAACACAGTTTTGCTTCACATGGCTACTAAATCATGGCTATTTGTCAACTACTTCTACTGCCTATTTGGAGGAGCCAGTCATTACATTTCTCACACTTCAATAACTTTTATGATAATTTGTTTATATCCTGTTAGATTTGTCATTCTGAAAAAAAAAATATGATCAGAAATGTCATTTATAAAATGCTTTTTTCTGTATGCATTTGTAAGTTTTATAATTTTAGCCAATTAAAAATTCATAAGACAAAGGGACGTAAGTGAAGTGGTATTATCCCATTTTATAGTGAATGAACTCTTCCACTTTATATATTAACATAGTGGACCGATCCTTTTGTAACTTTGAAGATATATTTGTCATAGTCTGAATTTTAGAATTTTCATGAATTTTTAATTTTGTCACTTGCAATTCTAATTTTTAGCTCACCAGAGCCGAAGGCTCCGGGGGAGCTTATAGGATAGGCAGTTGTCCGGCGTCGTCGTCGTCGTCGTCGTCGTTGTCGTCGTTGTCGTTGTCGTCGTCGTCGTCTGACGTCAACACTTTCAAACATCTTCTTCTCTGAAGCCACTGGACCGATTCAGCCCAAATTTTATCTGTAGCATCCTTGGGCTGGGGGATTGAAAGTTTGTGTTTTTTATGAAAATCGGCCCATTAGTTTGGTTGCTATGGCAACTTAGAGTTTCCATAGACTTATAATGGGGAAAATTGAAAAATGGCATTTACTGCCAAGTCATTGCAGATATTTGGACAAAACTTTTATAGAAATGTTTCTTGAGTAAAATTCTTTCAGCCATATGCTTTTATGCCAACCTGAGGGTCCCCCAGGTTGTGCCGGGGCCATGCCCCACCCCCTCCACTTCATAAAAGGCCATATATCTCAGAAACCATTCAGATCCCGACCCCTAAACCATATATATTCTTGTTCCTATTGATAAGACGCATTTAGTAACACCAACCTTGGGGTCCTCAGGGATGCGCCGAGGTCATGCCACACCCCCTCCACTTAATAAAAGGCCCAATATCTCGGAAACCATTCAGATCCCCACCCCTAAACCATATATATTCTTGTTCCTTATGATAAGACCCATTCAGTGACATCAACCTGGGAGTCCCCTGGATGCGCCGGGGCCATGCCCCACCCCCTCCATTTCATAAAAGGCCCAATATCTCGTAAACCTTACAGATCCCCGCCCCTAAACCATATATATGCGTGCTTCTTATGATAAGACACATTCATTGACACCAACCTGGGGGTCCTCAGAGATGCGCTGGGGCCTTGCCCCACCCCTCCACTTCACAAAAGGCCATATATCTCAGAAACTGTTCAGATCCCCACCCCTAAACCATATATATTCTTGTTCCTATTGATAAGACGCATTCAGTAACACCAACCTGGGGGTCGTCAGGGATGCGCACAGGTCAGGCCCCACCCCCTCAACTTTATAAAAGGCCCAATATCTCGGAAACCATTCAGATTCCCACCCCTAAACCATATATATTCTTGTTCCTTTTGATAAGACCCATTCAGTGACATCAACCTGGGAGTCCCCTGGATGCACCGGGGCCATGCCCCACCCCCTCCATTTGATAAAAGGCCCAATATCTCAGAAACCTTACAGATCCCCGCCCATAAACCATATATATGCTTGCTTCTTATGATAAGACACATTCATTGACACCAACCTGGGGATCCTCAGAGACGCGTTGGGGCCTTGCCCCACCCCTCCACTTCAAAAAAGGCCATATATTTCAGAAACTGTTCAGATCCCCACCCCTAAACCATATATATTCTTGTTCATTATGATAAGACGCATTCAGTAACACCAACCTGGGGGTTCCCAGGGATATGCTGGGGCCATGCCCCACCCCCTCCATTTCATAATATCACAATATCTCGGAAACCCTACAGATGGCCACCCCTTAACCATATATAGTCTTGTTCCTTATGATAAGACACATTCATTGACACCAACCTGGGAGTCTCCCTGGGCCTTGCCCCACCCCTCCATTTCACATAAGGCCTTATATCTCAGAGAATGTTCATTTTATCTGTAGCATCCTTGGGCTGGGGGATTGAAAGTTTGTGTTTTTTATGAAAATCGGCCCATTAGTTTGGTTGCTATGGCAACTTAGAGTTTCCATAGACTTATAATGGGGAAAATTGAAAAATGGCATTTACTGCCAAGTCATTGCAGATATTTGGACAAAACTTTTATAGAAATGTTTCTTGAGTAAAATTCTTTCAGCCATATGCTTTTATGCCAACCTGAGGGTCCCCCAGGTTGTGCCGGGGCCATGCCCCACCCCCTCCACTTCATAAAAGGCCATATATCTCAGAAACCATTCAGATCCCGACCCCTAAACCATATATATTCTTGTTCCTATTGATAAGACGCATTTAGTAACACCAACCTTGGGGTCCTCAGGGATGCGCCGAGGTCATGCCACACCCCCTCCACTTAATAAAAGGCCCAATATCTCGGAAACCATTCAGATCCCCACCCCTAAACCATATATATTCTTGTTCCTTATGATAAGACCCATTCAGTGACATCAACCTGGGAGTCCCCTGGATGCGCCGGGGCCATGCCCCACCCCCTCCATTTCATAAAAGGCCCAATATCTCGTAAACCTTACAGATCCCCGCCCCTAAACCATATATATGCGTGCTTCTTATGATAAGACACATTCATTGACACCAACCTGGGGGTCCTCAGAGATGCGCTGGGGCCTTGCCCCACCCCTCCACTTCACAAAAGGCCATATATCTCAGAAACTGTTCAGATCCCCACCCCTAAACCATATATATTCTTGTTCCTATTGATAAGACGCATTCAGTAACACCAACCTGGGGGTCGTCAGGGATGCGCACAGGTCAGGCCCCACCCCCTCAACTTTATAAAAGGCCCAATATCTCGGAAACCATTCAGATTCCCACCCCTAAACCATATATATTCTTGTTCCTTTTGATAAGACCCATTCAGTGACATCAACCTGGGAGTCCCCTGGATGCACCGGGGCCATGCCCCACCCCCTCCATTTGATAAAAGGCCCAATATCTCAGAAACCTTACAGATCCCCGCCCATAAACCATATATATGCTTGCTTCTTATGATAAGACACATTCATTGACACCAACCTGGGGATCCTCAGAGACGCGTTGGGGCCTTGCCCCACCCCTCCACTTCAAAAAAGGCCATATATTTCAGAAACTGTTCAGATCCCCACCCCTAAACCATATATATTCTTGTTCATTATGATAAGACGCATTCAGTAACACCAACCTGGGGGTTCCCAGGGATATGCTGGGGCCATGCCCCACCCCCTCCATTTCATAATATCACAATATCTCGGAAACCCTACAGATGGCCACCCCTTAACCATATATAGTCTTGTTCCTTATGATAAGACACATTCATTGACACCAACCTGGGAGTCTCCCTGGGCCTTGCCCCACCCCTCCATTTCACATAAGGCCTTATATCTCAGAGAATGTTCATTTTATCTGTAGCATCCTTGGGCTGGGGGATTGAAAGTTTGTGTTTTTTATGAAAATCGGCCCATTAGTTTGGTTGCTATGGCAACTTAGAGTTTCCATAGACTTATAATGGGGAAAATTGAAAAATGGCATTTACTGCCAAGTCATTGCAGATATTTGGACAAAACTTTTATAGAAATGTTTCTTGAGTAAAATTCTTTCAGCCATATGCTTTTATGCCAACCTGAGGGTCCCCCAGGTTGTGCCGGGGCCATGCCCCACCCCCTCCACTTCATAAAAGGCCATATATCTCAGAAACCATTCAGATCCCGACCCCTAAACCATATATATTCTTGTTCCTATTGATAAGACGCATTTAGTAACACCAACCTTGGGGTCCTCAGGGATGCGCCGAGGTCATGCCCCACCCCCTCCACTTAATAAAAGGCCCAATATCTCGGAAACCATTCAGATCCCCACCCCTAAACCATATATATTCTTGTTCCTTATGATAAGACCCATTCAGTGACATCAACCTGGGAGTCCCCTGGATGAGCCGGGGCCATGCCCCACCCCCTCCATTTCATAAAAGGCCCAATATCTCGTAAACCTTACAGATCCCCGCCCCTAAACCATATATATGCGTGCTTCTTATGATAAGACACATTCATTGACACCAACCTGGGGGTCCTCAGAGATGCGCTGGGGCCTTGCCCCACCCCTCCACTTCACAAAAGGCCATATATCTCAGAAACCATTCAGATCCCCACCCCTAAACCATATATATTCTTGTTCCTTATGATAAGACCCATTCAGTGACATCAACCTGGGAGTCCCCTGGATGAGCCGGGGCCATGCCCCACCCCCTCCATTTCATAAAAGGCCCAATATCTCGTAAACCTTACAGATCCCCGCCCCTAAACCATATATATGCGTGCTTCTTATGATAAGACACATTCATTGACACCAACCTGGGGGTCCTCAGAGATGCGCTGGGGCCTTGCCCCACCCCTCCACTTCACAAAAGGCCATATATCTCAGAAACTGTTCAGATCCCCACCCCTAAACCATATATATTCTTGTTCCTATTGATAAGACGCATTCAGTAACACCAACCTGGGGGTCGTCAGGGATGCGCACAGGTCAGGCCCCACCCCCTCAACTTTATAAAAGGCCCAATATCTCGGAAACCATTCAGATTCCCACCCCTAAACCATATATATTCTTGTTCCTTTTGATAAGACCCATTCAGTGACATCAACCTGGGAGTCCCCTGGATGCACCGGGGCCATGCCCCACCCCCTCCATTTGATAAAAGGCCCAATATCTCGGAAACCTTACAGTTCCCCGCCCATAAACCATATATATGCTTGCTTCTTATGATAAGACACATTCATTGACACCAACCTGGGGGTCCTCAGAGACGCGCTGGGGCCTTGCCCCACCCCTCCACTTCAAAAAAGGCCATATATTTCAGAAACTGTTCAGATCCCCACCCCTAAACCATATATATTCTTGTTCATTATGATAAGACGCATTCAGTAACACCAACCTGGGGGTTCCCAGGGATATGCTGGGGCCATGCCCCACCCCCTCCATTTCATAATATCACAATATCTCGGAAACCCTACAGATGGCCACCCCTTAACCATATATAGTCTTGTTCCTTATGATAAGACACATTCATTGACACCAACCTGGGAGTCTCCCTGGGCCTTCACCCCTCCACTTCACATAAGGCCTTATATCTCAGAGAATGTTCTTAGCCCCACCCTAAACCATATATATTCATCTTTCTTATGATAAGACGCATTCAGTGACACCAGCTTGGGAGTCCCCGGGGCACCCCCAGGCCATGCCACACCGCTTTACTTCATTAAAAGCCATATATATCAGAAATAGTTCAGATCCCCACCCCTAAACCATATACTTGTTCCTTATGATAAGACTCGTTCAATCACACCAACCTGGAGGTCTCTTTGTGCTGAGGCAATGTGCCCCGCCCTTCCATTTCATAAAAGGCTTTATATTTCAGAAACCATTCAAATCCCCACCCCATAATCATATATGTTCTTGTTCCTTATTATTAGCACACCTACTGTAGCGGGGTCCGCAGGGGCCATTCCTATTTCATAAAAGGGCCTCAAATCTCTGAAACCGGTCAGATTCCCAGCACTGAACCATATATATACTTGGTCCTTATGATAAGACACATTTAGGGACAACAGTTTGGGCTTTCCTGGGATCAACAGGGCATGCCCCAACCCCTCAACTGTTAAAGAGGCCTTACAGATCCCCACTGCTAAACCATATATATTTTTGTTTCTTATGATAAGACGCATTTAGTGATACCAACCAGGGCTCCATTGGGTCCATGCCCCACCCTCTCTACTTCATAAAAGGCCTAACTTTTCAGATGCTGAGTCCACATGGGTGCTCATTTGGACATGGGGGTTCATTTGGTGGATTAAAATGATATCATGTTAAAATACATGGCTGCCATTGGGCAGGATGGGCAGTGCCCACCTGAGCTCTGGTGAGCATAGTGGCCCATGGGCCTCTTGTTTATTTTGCACCTTTGCACAGCTCCACAGTAAGGACCAGTTGTTTTTGAAACTTTGCAGGTGTTTCTGCCATGGACTGAAGATATGAATATGCTTTTAGAATTTCCATAAAAGTGTCTATGTCTATGTCACTTTTTGTCGCGCCTGCTTTTAGCATAGCACTTAATAGGAGTCCCTGTTTTCTGTCCATTTGTTTGTACGTCAAGCCATCAACAATTATGCTCACTCTAGAATTCACCCTAATGTAAATAAAGAGTCCATTTCTCAAGAACTATCTGAGCCTCATCAATGTTACTTGATACAAACCACAAAAAATGGGATGACAACTTTAATGCAAGCATCCATATTTGACCTCGACCTACATTTCATGGTTCACTGACTTTGTAAACATTTGGAATATCTAAGCTCCCGGGTCAAGCCCCTGGGTGGGCTGTCTGTCTGTCCATTCATCAAGGTATACATCAAAGTTTTGCGTTAAACCTTTTTGATTGCTCATATCTCTGTAACACCATGTTGGATTCTCTTCATATTTGGTACAGGATATCTCTATAGCATTTCCTTGCATATGGAATATCTAAGCCCCTGTGTCAAGCCCATGGGTGAGCTGTCTGTCCGTTTGTCAACTTTTATGTCCAAGTTTTTGTGTTAAACCTTTTTGATTCCTTATATCTCTGTAACCACATGTTGGATAAATTCTCTTCATATTTGGTACAGGATATCTCTATAGCATTACCTTTTATTTGGAATATCTAAGCTCCCGGGTCAAGCCCCTGTTCTATCCATTCATCAACGTTTAAGTCAAAGTTTTGCGTTAAACCTTTTTGAGTGCTCATATCTCTGTAACCACATGTTAGATTCTCTTCATATTTGGTAAAGGATATCTCTATAGCATTATCATATATGTGGATTATCTAAGCTCCTGGGTCAAGCCCTTTGGTGGGTTGTCCATCCGTCCGTCAACTTTTACGTCAAAGTTTTGTGTTAAACCTTTTTCATTGCTGATATCTCTGTAACCATGTGAGATTCTCTTCGTATTTGGTACAGGATATCTCTATAGCATTACCTTTTATATGGAATATGGCCTGTATATGCAAAGAAGCTTTTGACATTGCCATTTCCAGCCGAGGCGACGGCACTGACCGGGGGTATATGTGCCCCACTGGGCACTTTGTCTAGTTCTCCTAGCCCGGATGGGCATCAATTGTTGTGACTGGCATCTTAAGAGTTAAATCACACACAAATTAAAAACAAACAGAGTGCAATGAAAATGAAGGACCTACAAGTTTTTAGCTCACCTGGGCCGAAGGCTCCAGGGGAGCTTATAGTATAGTGGGTCCTCCGTCGTCCGTCGTCCGTCCACACTTTTGAGCAGCTATATCTCTGTATCCTGCCGGCTGATCTCAATCATCTCTCATCTGTAGCATGCCTCTGGTGGGGCATTGATGACATAAACTTTTTTTCGAAATCGCTCTAAAACTTTGGTTCCTATGGTAACCACAAGGTCCCATAGACTTACATGTACTATGGGAAAATGCTTGTCATCACCGTAGCGCCTTTAGTTTTGATCGGATCTTTCTGAAACTTATATGTAAGGTGACTGGGGATAAAAACTCGGATGAGTTCGAAAACCGGCCAAGTCGGCCCAATTATCATAGAGTTACGTCCCTTTGATTGCTGAAAATACCAATTTTCGACCTTGTCATCACCGTAGCCCCTTTAGTTTTGATCGGATCTTTTTGAAACTGATATGTAATGTGGCTGGGGATAAAACCTCGGTTGAGTTCGAAAACCGGCCAAGTCCGCCGATTTATCATAGAGTTACGTCCCTTTGATTGCTGAAAATGCCGATTTTCGACCTTGTCATCCCGTAGCCCCTTCAGTTTTGATCGGATCTTTCTGAAACTTATATGTAAGGTGGCTGGGGATAAAATCTCGGATGAGTTCGAAAACTGACCAAGTCGGCCCATTTATCGTAGAGTAACGTCCCTTTGATTGCTGAAAATGCTGATTTTTGACCTTGTCATCACTGTAGCCCTTTCAGTTTTGATCGAATCTTTCTGAAACTTATATTTAAAGTGGCTGAGGATAAAATCTCGGATGAGTTTGAAAACCAGCAAAGTTGGTCCATTTATCACAGAGTAATGTCCCTTTGATTGCTGAAAATGCCGATTTTTGACCTTGTCATCGCCGTAGCCCTTTCAGTTTTGATCGGATCTTTCTGAAACTTATATGCAAGGTGGCTGGGGATAAAACCTCGGATGAGTTCGCATACCAGCAATGGTGGCTTATTTATCATAGAGTAAGGTCCCTTTGATTGCTGAAAATGTTGATTTTTGACCTTGTCATCACTGTAGCCCCTTCAGTTTTGATCGGATCTTTCTGAAACTTATATGTAAGGTGGCTGGGGATGAAACCTCGGATGAGTTCGAAAACCGGCCAAGTTGCCCCATTTACTATATAGTTATGTCCCTTTGATGGCTGAAAATGTCGATTTTTATGCCCCCGCATCATATGATGCCGGGGGCATATAGTTTTTGGGTTTTCCGTACGTGCGTACATGTGTACGTCCGTCTGTACGTGTGTGTGTACGTACGTACGTACGTACGTACGTGATCCTGTAACCTCAGGTTAAAGTTTTTGTAAGAGGTAGAGCCTGAACTTTTAGAACTCATATTTTCCTAACCATTTGATGGAACTGGTTCATCTCTGGTATGATGATAGATATAGGTCCAAAGTTTTATTAAGCAATACCCCCACCCATGCCTGTGACCTCAAGGTCAAGGTCACAGACTTAGAAATTTTCAATGTTAAAGACTCAGGTTAAGGTTTTTGTAACAGGTAGACTTGAATATTTTAGAACTCATATTTTCCAAACCATTTGACGCAATTGGTTCATATTTGGTATGATTATAGATATAGGACCAAAGTTTTATTCAGCGATACCCCCACCCATGCCCATGGCGTCAAGGTCAAGGTCATGGACTTAGAAATTTCCCATGTTAAAGACTCCAGTTAAGGTATTTGTACCTGGTAGAACCTGAACTTTTATGATGGCTTTGGTTCATATGATGATAGATATAGGTACAATGTTTTATTCAGCAATACCCCCACCCATGCCTATAACCTCAAGGTCAAGGTCACAGACTTAGACAATTTTAATGTGAAAGATTTTAAATATCTCACATTTTCCAAACTATATTATGGATTTGGCTTATGTATGCTATGATGATAGATACAGGTCCAAATGTTTATTTGGCAATACCCCTACTCATGCCTATGGCTTCAAGGTCAAGGTCACAGACTTAGAAATTTTTAATTAGATATTTTAAGAGTTGATATTTTCCAAATCATGCGATGGATTGAGTTGATATTTGATATGATGTTAGATACCTGTCCATTTTATTCAGCGATACCCCCACCCATGCCCATGAGCTCAAGGTCAAGGTCACAGACTTAAAAATTTTTAATTATCCCCGCGCACAACATAGCTCTAGCGTCTATATTTCTTCACTGATTTCAATATAACTTCACACAAATGTTCCTTATGACAATACCTCGAACGAGTTTGACTTTCAAGGTCAAGGTCACTGTGGCTATTTTTAGAAAAACTTTGTCATCGCTCTAGCGCCTGCATTTCTTCACTGGTTTCAAAATAACTTCACACAAATGTTCCTTATGACAATTCCTCGAACGAGTTTGACTTTCAAGGTCAAGGTCACTGTGGCTATTTTTAGAAAAACTTTGTCATTGCTCTAGCGCTTACATTTTTTCACCAATTTCAATATTACTTCACACAAATGTTCCTTATGACAATATCTGTACCAAGTTCCACTTTCAAGGTCAAGGTCACTGTGGCTATTTTTAGAAAAACTTTGTCATTGCTCTAGCGCTTACATTTTTTCACCAATTTCAATATTACTTCACACAAATGTTCCTTATGACAATATCTCTACCAAGTTCCACTTTCAAGGTCAAGGTCACTGTGACTACATTTCTTCACTGATATCAATATAACTTCACACAAATGTTCCTTATGACAATACCTCGAGCGAGTTCGACTTTCAAGGTCAAGGTCACTGTGGCTATTTGTAGAAAAACTTTGTCATTACTCTAGCGCTTACATTTTTTCACCAATTTCAATATAACTTCTCATAAATGTTCCTGATGACAAGGTCACACACTTAGAAAATTTTGTTGCAACATGGATTTTCGGGGTGAGGCGGGGCCCTTGGCGGGGGCATCTGTGTCGTCTGGACACATTTCTAGTTTACCTTGTCATCACGGTAGCCCCTGCAGTTTTGATCTAATCTTTCTGAAACTTATATGTAAGGTGAATGGAGATAAAACCTCGGATGAGTTGGAATACCAGCCAAGTTGGCCCATTTATCATAGAGTTACGTCCCTTTGATTGCTGAAAATGGTGATTTTTGACCTTGTCATCACGGTAGCCCATTCAGTTTTGATCGGATCTTTCTGAAACTTATATGTAAGGTGACTGGTGATAAAATCTTGGATGAGTTCGAAAACAGGCCAAGTCAGCCCATTTATCGTAGAGTTATGTCCCTTTGATGGCTGAAAATGTTGATTTTTGACCTTGTCATTACCGTAGCCCCTTCAGTTTTGATCAGATTTTTCTGAAACTTATATGTAAGGTGGCTGGGGATGAAACCTCGGATGAGTTCGAAAACTGGCCAGGTCGGCTCATTTATTTTAAGAGTAACATCCCTTTGATTGCTAAAAATGCCAAATTTTGACCCTTCAGTTTTGATCGGATTTTTCTGAAACTTATATGTGAGGTGGCTGGGAATAAAATCTTGGATGAGTTTGAATACTGGC